>CM076943.1:28838662-30088662 GCA_039566865.1 Aurelia coerulea
CTATTCATTGAGCAAGAACTTGCTTAGGCCAAAACGCTAAAGCTTTGGCTTCGAGGTGGAGAAAAAACTGTTCGTTGAAGATTAATATCCTAATTCTCAACGCACCAATATCAGCGAACAAGACATTTATAATCAAGTTAACTATTGAGGTATGCTTTAAAATTATTTCGGGTTCATTCACGTCAAAATTGTTATTGCTCATGCAGACCAAATCTGCATACCTTTTCGGAGCACCCGGTATGAATAAGACTCCTTTGTAGAATGGCTGACCGCTGAAATATCTATGGACGACTCATACTTCGCATCAAATGGAGCATAGGTTCCAAATCTTTAAAAAGGTTGGTGTAAAATTGAGGGACCTATTTCTTTGAATTGAATGACTTCAAAGAAATTTTATCTAAGGGCCTGTTTATATGGGGGAAAACATTTCACCGGCTAGACCCGGGGCTGACAGGCGAGGTTCCTCCTTCCTATAGAATCCCATTGCTTTTTCATTTCACGTTTATATGACAAACGCAACACCACCGGTATAGTGAGATATCGCCTCACCAGAGGTGGAATCTCACCTGGGTGAGGTGAAATTTTTCCATATAAACGAAACACTACCGGTATGGTGAGGTGTATTGGTTTTCTTCCTTGATTTCTATTGGTTAATTCGTTCTGATTTCACGGATGAGAGACATTACTCCACCTGGCCTCTCAGCCCGGGGGCTGACAGGCGAGGTGAAAATCTCATATAAACAGTGGCTGAAATTTACCTCGCCTGTCAGCCCCGGGTGTGGCAGGTGAGTTGTTTTTACTAATATAAACAGGCCCTAATTCTCTATAATTCTACCGTTGGAATTTTCTGGAATCTTCAATATTTTCAGAATTAGAGTGTATTTCTTCTTTTTCAAGAGTTCAAGAAAAATGTTCAAAAAAACTTAAAAACACCGTAATTTCTAAACTGTTTGACGTAACATGAAATAATTTCGAAGAAACCCATAGATTTGAATGCCTACAATATGGTATCAACCAAAAGTCTGTCACCCATCTGGTTTATGATTTAGAAATTTGATGACGTCACATCCTCAAATGAGATGAAATGTAAGATTCGCTGTGATTTCCAAAAATATTCAAAATTTCTAAAAAATCCAACCGTAGAATTGTAGATAAGTATCTAAAGTTTCTTTCAAGCAATTCAGTCAGAAGAAATAGATCATTGAATTTTACACCCACCTTTTACGCCGAGATAAAGATTTGGAACCTATGCTATCAAATGGTCATCAACAAACTATCGATCAACTGCGTCCAGAATTGTTGCCGTCACCTTACGGAGGGCTACCTAATCCATACGTAAGCTACGCGATGATCAACTACTTTGAGATAACCCTAGCTCTGCTCTGCTGAATCTTCATTGCAGAGTTTGTACCTCAGGAATTTATTAACTAATTCCCTACAGAATAATCAGCAGTTGTAACAACTTATTCCCTTTTTATTTGACTGTCATAAATTCTGCATTATATGAGTGACAGTGAGACGTAAATCTATTCGCAGTTTCTATTTTCTAGGCTCAGCGACAGACTGACGACTTCTCACACTCAATTTCGTTGTGAAGGTTCTTTTAAAACCTTAGCAGTTATGATTTGCGTAATAGAACGAATTCGTTCCACTGAGAATAAGATCTGTTAGCTATGGTCTTTCCCTCGACCTAAAATCTACAAAGAACATCGACAGTTTCAAACATAAAATCAATGATGAATTCTCTAAAGATCTTCAAAGTCGACATGATATCCCCTACCCTTATTATCAAAGCCTGAAAGCAGCCAACAGAAATGCTAACATTCTCCAGGAAGAGAATGAATCCTTTTTCAACACTTTCTTTATAACTCCCATTCTTATCCACGGGGCGTCTTTAGTTAGATTTTTAGCCTATAAATATTTTTTATACTTTAAATTAGATCTCTTTTTTTGTCTTAAATCAAATATCATCAATTCGTTTTCATGGCAAAATTGGTGCTATGACCACAGGAAGCCCAGGCTGTTGATTGAACGATAATAAGTTTAAAACTTCAAAATAGTTAATTGTAATACCTTTGTGTCTTATTTGTTGCACTTCTCTATGGCTGTATTGTGTTTCCTTTATTGACTTCTGTACTGCGTAATTGTTCGAATGCGAGAATTCGGTGTGAAATAACTAATGCAGTACTATATAATAGTATTGTTACAATGCAGTACCATATAATAGTACTATTATATAGTACTGCATTAGTTATTTCACATTGAACTCTCGCATTCGAACAATTACGCAGTAGAGAAGTCAATAAAGGAAACACAATACAGCCGTAGAGAACCGCAACAAATAAGACACAAAAAGGTATTACAATTAACTATTTTGAAGTTTAAAATTTATCATCGTTCAATCAACCGCCTGGGGCTCCTGTGCTATGACCACAGTATTTAAGGCGAACTTAACGTTTAAATGATATACGTTCCATTTTATGGTAATCAACAGATATTTCATACTGAGGAGCCGGTCTGGCGTAAAAGCTTGAAGTATTTTCTATCAACGATTCAATTTTCAAAACAATTGAAATAATCTACCTGAAAAATTAGATTGATATTTACAGAAACAAAAACCGGGATGGTTCAAACGATGAAATCTAAACTTTCAAAGATAAGTTTGTCGAATTAATCTTCTAAAGCAACAAAAGATAGTCCGCAGGGTAGCTGACAAAATGTTATAAATAAAAACAGCTAAAAACAAATATGCGCCTTGAAGGACTAGACTAACTCCTATAACAACCAAGATGTTCATATAACAACCAAGATATTATCAGATATTACCTTTTTCGGGCAGATTTATTGTGATGATATACCTGTTTTTTGGATGGTGCGCCAGATAACAGTTCCTAATTTTCACAGGAGGTCATGATAAGGGCGGAGAATCTAACTAAAGCAGGGTTTCGTATTAGTAAACCCGGGTTGTAAACACAACTGAGATACGGGTCCAACTTATGAAATTACTTGTCATCATGCATGCGAGGGTTAATGGATATTAATCAATAGATATAGTGAATTATAGAGTGGTTTCATCTTTGTTTTCAAGGACCCGAGCGGCTTAATTGGTCAAAAAATATGACTAGCTTTTGAACCATATCGGAAAAATTTGTGTGAAAAACTGTACTCTCTTTGTTCCAATCAAGACTTCTTCCTTTTCAAAATTTTCGTTACCTCCAAAGATGATCTTTGTATGTTTCAAAAGTTGGCCGCTGAGATTCGAGGAAATCCTAAAATCGACATTTCTGGACTACAAACGTTTACTGTTACCTTCACACACCGGCTACCAAAAGAATCTGCTAATGCTCAGTTCCTCCAAACTTCTCTGTCCAGCAAAACAGCAAAAATACCGGATGTCACATGACGTGAATTCAGAGCGATATATACACGTGGTTAGAAGTAGGAACAAGCATACACTGAACTATATTAACAGTAACAGTCGAAACTTCCATCAATCAAAAGAATCAGCTAATTTTCGCATCCTCCAAACTCCTTTCTTCAGTAAAACAGCAAATACAGCAGTGTATACCCGTGGCTACAGGAAAAGAGACACCTCAAGAAAATTAGATACGCAGTTAGAGATTTCATTAATGCATAGGATACCAAAGAATCGGCTAATTTTCACTTCCTCCAAACTCCTTTCTTCAGCAAAACAGCAAATATAGCAGTGTATACACGTGGCTACAGGACAAAAGAGAGGCCTCAACAAAATTACATACGCAGTTAAAGATTTCACTAATACACAGGATACCAAAGAATCGGCTAATTCTCAGTTCATCAAAGGGTCAGTTTTTGGAAAATAAGACGCAATCACCGCACTATTTTGGCAGCTGCTACGAAAACAGAGCAGTGTATACACGTGGAAACAAGCCTGCACTGACCCGCACACTGATCTTCCCAGACATTCAATACATTATTGAAAGACCGGCTAACAGTACAATCTGCTGATTCTCTGTTTCTCTAAAATCATGTTATCCGCGAAAAAGAGCTTCAAATGAACTAATCAGGCCATGTAAGCAGCTCAAAATTGCCGCGCGTGAGAATCAAAAAGCCTTGATTTGAACACCTATGTATGTGTACAGAAAAATAGCTTAAGGCTCGTTTTAGGAGATTCAAACGCTGGTCTTTCAAAAAAGGCTAGCTTAGCTACATCGGAATAATTTCTTGCCATAATTTTCAAGAATTTGAATACTCAGGATAGACTTACGACGTGATTCCTTGTATTCGTTCAACATTTGTAATCTGACTTTCTTATAACCATCCAATTCAATGAGCGATGCTGAGACTTATGTAGCGAGTTTATAACCAGGATACATAATGATTTTCTGACCTGACATTCTTACGCCTTAGCTGATTGCGGCTTGGGAGCTTTGCAAGATTTTTTTCAGATTATTTGTAGCTTAGGAGCAGTTTAACGAGAAAACACAAGAAAAACACGTTCAACGAGGAAAAAGTCGGAAAACAATATTCACAAACAAAGACAAATTTCATAACACAATAGCATCAGTTGCTTTTGATTGACACCGCAATTCAAAGTGATTAGCGATTGCAGACAAAAGAAATTCTCTCACTCAGTAATTCAAAACGAACAAGGCCGCAACAGTTGCCCTGCAACCAGTAGGGCAAAATATCGCCTTGTGCACGCGACATATCGTTTTAACGACATAGTCAGGAGTTTATAACGAAAGAAGAGGGAAAAATTTAGAGATCTGCCTTTCGGATTTTATTCGTTTGATACTTTTTTGGACAGTAGATCGCACTAAATATCCAAAACATGGGTAGGTTTATATTTTCTCGTGGACATTCATAGCATTATAAAAATTACATGCCCACCCTTGAATTTTCCCAGGTAACTTGAAAATGTTTTGACAACGTACATTATTGACAAAAACAAGGACAGATTTGGTAAGACAATAGCACGAGTTGGCTTTGATTGACACCGCAATTCAAAGCGATTAGCGATTGCAGACAAAGGAAATTCTCTCAACCAGCAATTCAAAACAAACAAAGCCGCAAAAGTTTCTTTGAAACCCAGGTAGCTAGCTCGCTCGCTCTGCATTCCAGAAACTGTTTTTAAGGGCAAACATGAGCATAGATCGAAAGAAGAAGGATGCATCTACACATGTGCCGCGGGCATTTTATTTGTTTGGTTCAAAAACCGTTTAGGAGGCGATTCAATTCTCTTATTCTTTTTGAGTGTTATCAAAACATTTACTGCTCAGCTTCTGGACCAAAGAAATAAAATGCCCGCGGCAGATGTGTAGATATATTCTTCTTCTTTCGATCTATGCTCATGTTTGCCCTTAGAAATAATTTCTGGAATGCACAGCAAGCGAGCTAGCTACCTGGGTTTCAGAGAAACTTTTGCGGCTTTGTTTGTTTTGAATTACTGGTTAAGAGAATTTCCTGTGTCTGTGATCGCTAATCGCTTTGAATTGAGGTGTCAACAAAAGCAACTCGTGCTATTGTATTACAAAATCTGCCCTTGTTATTGACAAATGTTCTGACACTTTTCTGAGTGCGACTTATGCTGATAATTCTTTTAAATCTTGATAGGTACTTCAGAAGCCCTTTCAACAAAAATTAATTGATTTTACCATGTGAGTCAAAACATTTCGACGTTTGGAAGCATGTTGTTCTCAAACCACTTATCAGATTCTTATAAGCTGATGGTGGTAACTGTGTAGCTAACATACAAACTTAGATAAGAAATTTACCTGGTGTCCCAAAAAAGCACTCCTCTTTAAAAAATCACCAAAAATTGATAATCAAACCTTTGAACAAAACAACTTTTTGAGTTGTTTTGTCAAAGACCCAAACATATTCATAGATGATAAAATGTTTGCTTTTGATACAGCAAGGTAGAAAAATTACACGCTGAAAAACCTTATTTTGAGCTATAGTTTTTAAGCAAAATACTCAATCTTGCCTAAAAGTCAAAATTTTCAGATTTTTCATCATCATTCAGGTCTGCAATGATAGTGCGCATTTCTTTCTGTCATTTATGACCAAACTAGATGCTTTATATGGACAAAGAAATTGATCTGGCAATCATCAGTGCTTGTTTGCAGTATGATTCAAAACCAGGTAGCCCTAAAAAGTGCTAAATTTTCTTATTTTTAAGTCAATTACAAGATCAGCTACCGGGTGCGCCAAAATAAACTATGCATTTTTGGCAAGCCACGATAAATCGTACACTGGACCGATTGTGAAGATTTATGACTTTATCTATAGCAGAAAGCCTGAATTGGATTCTAGGATTTTTTACAAATTTTTCCGTTTTCACTTTTTAGAGCTACAAGCGAGTTTCTTAACATTTTCGTTTTCGAAAACACTGAAAACCATCAAAAAACGTTGATCAAATTTTCTAAAGAATCAACATGAATGGACAAAGGGAAAACATTTTCAGCGTGATTTGGGGATTTGGAAATTGATTACTGTAAACTTCTGCACGAGCGTTATTTCAACGATTGGCCTGTTGCGAAATTCTGTAGTAGTTACAATAAAGTACCGCCCCAAAGCAGTCACAAAATCAAAAATGTAACAAGACTCCATGCTTGCTGGCCCCATGACGCTTTCTCGCTTGTCTTTTTAACCCCCTTGACACAGGAACACAACCTGCACCAAAGCATAAATTCAATGACATTATAAAAGAAAATACATTCCTTTATATCCTTAAAATATTATTACATTTCTCCCAATATAGGACGAACTCTCATAAAGCAGCTTACAATTAGTCGATTTCTAAATCCCAAATCACCACGAAAAGGTTGTCTCTTTGTCCATTCATATCGATTCTTTAGAAAGCTTGATCGATGTTTTGTGATCGTTTTCAGTGTTTTCGAAAACGAAAATTTTAAGAAACTCGCTTGTAGCTCTAAAAAGTGAAAACAGAAAAATTTGCAAAAAATCCTAGAATCTAATTCAGGCTTTCTGCTAACTATTAAGCCATCAATCTTCAAAATCGGTCCTGTTTCCGATTTATCGTGGCCTGCCAAACGTGCATAGTTTATTTTGGCGCACCCGGTATGTCTTGGAAAATAATTTGGTCCTTGATATACTTGTTAAAAAAAGAAAATTGAAGATCGGCCGTGAAATCAAATTTTGGTGATTTTTTAAACGAGAGTACTTTTTTGGGACACCCGGTAGTCCGTCAAACTCTGTCGTAGTCTTCAAATTGCAAACGATTTTAGAAAAATATTCCATCTTGAAGTCCTTCAAAACAGGCAAAAATCCTTGATCAAATCATGGGCAGTTTGTAACTGATTTGACATGGGCAGTTTGTAACTGATTTGACATGGGCAGTTTGTAACTGATTTGACATGGGCAGTTTGTAACTGATTTGACATGGGCAGTTGCAAGACCGGCAATTGCTATTTCTGTTGGTTTTCAAAGATGAAGACTTCAGGCAAAATTCGCCATAAACTTGTGAAACATTCCATTCTTTATCTACAACTCTTCTGGAAACTGAAACAATCATAAAATACTGGCGCGATTAGAGATGTAATTCAACAGATACACCAAAGCTACACGGTCGGTAACAAAAGGAAGTTCTGAGCAGACGCGAAGCATCGCTTGAATTTGAATACAAAATTTCATCTGGGTGACCAATTATTGCGTAAAATTCCACCCGCACGGAAAATTCCACCGAATAGAAACCAGCCTAAAGGTAACTCTGCTTTCCGCTCACATGAACACGGAAAGTCAGTTTTCAGAAATTTTACTCTCAAGGAAATTATCAATTACTCTGGAACGACTTGGTTCATAGAGATTCGTTCGTTTGCTTTCCCAGTTTTGGAGAAAGCTTATTAGAAATTGCGTATTTTTTATAAGAAGCTAAGAATTTGGGCCAGTACTGAAAGTTTCTTAAAATTATCAAATCTGTGCCCTCTTGATCATTTCAAAACAACGTTTTTGAAGCCTTTCCAATGCCTAGGCATTACTGAAATACTTTCTGAGCAATATGATACAAGAAACAAGTGAGACTGAGAATAAAGAAAAACATGCTAGGGTCTTTTGATTTTGTGGCAATCTGAAAGTCTGAGTTTCTTATAAGCGGTTTCTTATGAAAAAATACGCGTGTAGCTTTGTGAAAAACGACGCTATCAACTCCGCTAATCTGAAGACTTACCAAAGATTAACTTGGAAAATCAAATTCCAAGATCGATAACACAAGAAAAGTTGTGCATTAATTATGAAAGCAAGACTCTTTGAGCCAAACAGCCATACGGTGTTCCTTCACCTTCACCTTCACGATGTGCCTCTGAGAATCCAGAAAGGGACCCATAACCAGGGTAAAATTCTGAAACAATATCCCCCACAACCAGGCATCATCTTGATAACATACACAAATACGGCTAAAATAATCAGTGTCAGAGAATGAAAAAAGAATTATCACTAATGGCGGCAATGATAGCTTAACCCTATCCAGACTGGGCTTTTTGAGCTACTAGAAGACTGGGGGGGGGCTCATTCAGCCCCCCTCTCTAAAATCGCCATTCCTTCACTTACGAAGACGAAACTCACCACGCAGGTAGCCGTGCTTATGATCTATCATTTTTCAAAAAAAGAATTCTAAAAATAGATATGACGTCATAATTATTCAAGACCAACTGGCACGTGTTCACGAAAAAAAAATGAAAAAATCAACTTTTTTTAAAATCTTTATAATTTTCTAACTTTGATTCATGAAACCAAATTATGCCAATCAAAGCATTGTTAGAAGGTGAAAATATACTTATAAAGTGAAAAATTTGATTTTCGCAAATCCAAGATGGCGGACAGAGAGATTAAAAATCTTGTTTTTCTGAAAAATGACAAATGCAGCCATAATAGAGAATTTCTCCATATACCGGGTGTCCCAAAAAAAACGCAACAGATTTGAAAACTTCTACTGCAAATTATTTCCTACTCATTATCCAACAGTTATTTTTCTTCAAATCTGCAATAATTAGATTAAGTTTTGATATATTTTTCAGTATTTTTGGTGACTTGGTTGTAGAGTTAATAATCAGCAAACTTCAAAATTGCCCCCAGGTCAAAACCAGAGCTGCTGCATTAACAATGATGAATCATACTGTCAAATTGTAAAACATGACAATCCCTGTAATTGCAACGAATTGCTGAAAAAACACGCAACATGCGATTTAATTAAACATTTAACAGACACTTTCAAAAAGATTTCTGTTAAAAAACTGCCATGCTTCTTAAGTGTCCATGATGGTTGCTTGCTTTTTCTAAATGACTAGGCCATTATTAGATTTATACTTTCAATTATAAATGAACACTGAAAGCTCCCTCAAGAATGGATAACTTATGAATCTGTCAGAGAACCCTTTGTTACAGCTTCTTAACTTAATGAAGCTGTGTGCTTGTTAATGTATTCATGTAAAGTTTCAGCTATTGCCATTCTTTTAAATTTACTTTATACTTTACACTAACGCTGGTAGCTCTGGTTTTGCCCTGACAGCAAATTTGAAGTTTGTTGATTTTTAACTCTTCAATCAAGTCACCAAAAATTCTGAAAAATATATCAAAATTTAATCTAATCATTGCAGATTTAGATAAAAATAATCATTTGATTATTAATTTGAAACAGCTTCCGTCAGAATTTTTTTAATCTGTTGCGTTTTTTTTTTGGGACACCCGGTATTACAATGAAAACTACTTCAATGATAAGTGATCGTTGCATACTTCATTTTTCCTTTTGAAACTTTTTGTTTTGATTATTGCAAAAAATGCTGACATCAGCATTTTTTCCCAGTAGTAAGCAAATGAGTTGGAAGGAAGAAGGAAGGGGGAAATAGGGGGTTGAGGATAGTAATTTGGTGAAATTTTGATAATATCTTGACAAACTAAACAATTTCAAGTAAAGAAATTCTCACTGTAAAATAGATTCTCAAGATATGCATGAAAACTGATCGTTAGTAGTACTATACGAGGATACCCCTGGGGAATCTTATACCGTTTGCGACCAATGGTGCACAAAATTCAAAAACAAAATTACATAGCTTAGGTGGAAACAACTCTGTTGATCAGCTTTATTCTATTTATTGCTGATGTAAAACATTTGGGGTCGAAATATCCTTGCAGAGAGACCGCTAACTAATTTTTGCCATTTTCTTAAATATGACGTCATTGATGAGGTCACGTGACACATAATTGGTCTATTGTTCCTGGAAAAAATTGAAGGGACCTTACAAATTATAAGTATAGAAAGTAAAAAAGGATACTATCAAAGGATTATGAGGTGATCTGGAATTACACCCATAAACAGCTTACCTAAAAGTTGGCCCCGACCACTCTGAAAAAAACAGCCACCCCCCAGCCCCCTGAAATTTTTTTCAAAATTTCACACAAAATCACACTTCAAAAGGATAGAAACTAAAAGTCAAAAAACCATTCCCTGGTTCGTTGAACCAATTTGGAGCAGTGCTCAGTTAAGTATGTGGGGGGGGGGGGGGCTGAATGAGCCCCCCCAGTCTGGATAGGGTTAAATTTACTCATTCACAGCAAATCACCGTAAAGCAACCCCATAACATTGCGAAAATTAACAAAATATGACCCATAACCATAGGGCAAACTATCGCACTTTACCCCATAACCCTGGAAGGAAAATGTGTACCAAGCCCTCCTGGAGGAGCTATCCCCTCGCGGCTATAAATTGAACTTGGCACAAAAGAAACTGCAGCTTTGTGTCCCTAAAGCTCTAAAAGCTCTATTCGGTGTATTGCTCTTGTACTGGAGTAGAGAAAATGCAGTGGAATTTTAATCTTTGCATTGCCGCTAATTTGAAAATGTGATAATTTGATTCGTCCAAAAAGTGAAATAAAAATTTTGAGGTAGGGATAGGTCTGTGTTCAGTCTTTAATCTCGCTTTCTTGGTCATTCAATGCTAAATATGATCCCATCTTTCTGACATATTTTCGTGTCGTTTGTGATCGCATAGCAAAGTGAAGTTGATCAACACATACTTGCGTGCAAAGATGGGAGAAGAATGACTTGAGCAGTTGGTGCTCATTAGTAGTGAGCGGGATATCTCCAGTTCAATAGAGCTTTCATCACTGCAGGAAACGTTTGCTATCAAGCCAAGAAAAGTTCCCCTTTGAGCATTATGAACGTTGTAGGCTGACTTCTATAGACTACATACTTTGGCACTTGTGTTTTTTACTTCCTATGGTACATACAGTTAATCATGGTACTGAAACTATCCGATACAGAGGGCTGCGTATTTGGCACTCTCTTCCTCAGGAAATTAAGGATTCAAATTCTGTGCATCAATTTAAGAATAAAATCAAACACTGGACCAATGAAGGCTGCGACTGCAGACTTTGCAGGCAGTACATTCCTCAACTCGGCTTTCTATGATTTTACACCTTTTTTAATATGAACTTTGTAATTTGATTTGAACATTGTAATTTGATTTGAACTTTGTAATTTTATTGACTAGTTTTACTTGTATATATATATATATATATCTGTATTTAATTTGTTGGCTTGAATTAGCTTTGAATTAGTTATGTAAGTTGCCAACGTAAAACAAATTGATAATAATAATAATAATAATGTTCAAGATCAAATGTATATTTCAAATACATTCCCGTATAACTCATTTTAAGTCTTACTATTTGTAATACTAGTTGCATTGTAACACAATTAAAAAGCCTTGCAATGAAGTTTCTTACATGCATTTCAATGATTTCATCGGTCGTTTTCTATCTAGAAAGGGTGTATTTCTATATCAAAAAGGGCGTTACCCTAAGATCTAACGGGCGTGGTCCCAAACTGGCGCTGCCGCGGTACTGACCAAATCTTTTCAAGCCATAAGTAAGAATATAACACATAAAGAGCAATATAATAGGCTGCCGGAGGGCAGCGAAAATTCTGAGAAGAACTTATTTAAGTGTAAGGATGTTGTTAAATTATGGTTATTGAAACTCACTATAGGTGTGAAACTACCTAAATACAACAATATATTAGATAAAGTACAGACTAGTTGTATCAAATATGACGTTTCGAACATATAACATTAATCATCGTTTGATTTTGACAGTAGCTACAACATGCACCAAACACATCTTTAAGAATATAAAATAACAATGATAAAATATGATAAAAACATAAAGAATACCCCCAAAACAAGATAAAGAAGGATATAATTTGAAAAAAGAGAAATTAATATACCTTTTGATGAAATCTTCTTACGTAACTACCTACCAAAAAATTTCAACTGCAGTTTGGCTGGATTTTCGCATTATCTTTCTTATCATACGTAGACAGTACAGAAAAGACGGCTTTTGACTCATCATAAAGAAAAGTTTTGTTTAAACTTACAAAGGATGCTACCCATTCAAAAGCAAAACAACTCAAATGAATCATAACATTACGTTGTACTGTAGATTACTGTAAAATGATGAACTTACAGAGAAAGCTTCGTTCAATGATGCAAGAGCTCTTCTTCAATGTCTGGAGAATTGTAGGTCTTCTTACTGGATTTTCTTGCTTTATACAATGTTGACAGGAAATCATGTGACCCGCCTATTAGTAGTCGCAAATGTTAGACGGGGGGGATGTTGATTGAGCGAGTGAAGAAGAACAAGTTGACCTGTTCAAAATAAGGGACGACGTTCAACAAGACCTTCCGTTTCTCACGATTGTCATGCAAATGTAGAGCGCTAAGCGACAGCAAACAAAGAGATTTTACGATCGATTATGCAAGCCACAAATATAAAAAAGAAAGTTGCAAAGATGTTCTAAAATCCTGATGGCTAACTCAATCTTGCTGCATGCAAGGGGGTTTCTAAGAGAAAACACGAACACGGACATATTTTGTAAGACAATACTAAATAGCATCAGCTGTTTTTGATTGACACCACAATTCAAAGCGATTTTCGAATGCCAACTAAGGAAATTCTCTCAACTAGTAATTCAAACAAGCAAAGCCGCAAAAGTTGCCCTGATGCCAGTCGGGCAAAGTATTGTCTTGCGCACGAGAAAGGTGGTTTTCAAAATAAGTCAGGGGTTTATAACGAAAGAAGTAGGATAAATCCAAAGATCTGCCTCGCGGATTTTGTGTACTTGATTCAGGAGCGGAGTAGTAATTAATAAGAAAGCTACAACAAAGAAAAACATTCCCGCTAAAATTCTTAAATCTAATTCTGATTTAAGGTTACTGCACCCCTTAAATGACCACTCGCGGTGTTTTCTCTCTTGGTTATCACGCCCGCGACATAACACGTATAAACTATACATCATTCGATTCGTCATTAAATGGGGAGTATTTGTAAGCCAAAAAGAATACAAATATCCAAAAATTGCGTGTTATACATCTAAAACGTGAAAATTGGACTTTCCCCCTTCTAGAACCTCCTTGTCCCCCCAGATAATTTTCATTTAAATCTCAATGAGATTTTTGCATTCTCAACACATTAATCTAGCAAATGCTGTCTCAAATTTCCTATGCATGCCTTAGCTTCAGAATAATTAATAAAACAATTTTGCCCCTCGCTCCCTGGCCTCGTTTTGAGATTCATTTAAATGTTAAATTTGGACCATGCGATTTTTCTCAAAAGTGAGACACCCTTTGGTCCCCCTATGCTTTTTCTCTCTGTCTGCCAAATTTCAGCAAATTACATCAAGCCGTTGGGCACAGGGAGCTGTATGAATACCCATTGGTTGCTGAAAAATTGATTTTGAGAAAAGCGCTGAAACAGTTTTCTTAGCGTATATTTCCACTGTTGTAACTCTCTCTCTCTTTCTTTGTCTTTTCTCTTGTTGGTCTGGATTAAAGGTGGTTCTTTATGGATGATCAACAAGAATAGACGGAATCAACGACTTGCTTCACTATGTTCCTCCATAGCGTCCTGTTCTTCGCTTTTGTGTATATGTTTTGAAGGCTGACTAGTGAAATGAGTGGAATGACTTTGAATGACGGATATTTGTTTTTAGCTCTTTGTAACTGATTAATATTAATCTGACCACAAGAGTAAATAGGGTAATCCTGTATATATTTAGCGCAGAGTTTACAATGACATAATTGGTATTATAACCGCAAAATCCATTCAACAGGAAATCAAAGGCACTTGAAACCTTTAACCTTTAGTTCTCAAATATTCCTCGTCATGTAAACAGCATTTTCCTAGCTGAAAAGACCTTATTTAAAATTGCTTATAATTCGCTGAAAAATAAAGTAAAATTCCTTGAAATTATAAGGGATTGTAGGTAGATGTGCTATCCAAAAATTGATCGGATAAATTTTTTTATCGTTAAAGTGAACGATGATGAAGAAGGACAACATCCACAGCGGGCAGGCATCGAGTTGATCTTTTGCGCTTCTTTATTTTTCAGTTATTCTGATTTATGTATATAACCTTGACGCATTCGATTTAGGTTAGTTAACTTTGTATATATTGTATATATATTGTTTAGCTATGTAAATATCGAATTAAAATAAATTAACAACAACAACAACAACAACAACGACGCAAATCTTTAATGATCGCATTGAAAATTCGACTTTTCCTGGTGAGCTAAAGTGCACGAATCTCTTCCTAAGAATGGACTCTTAGCGCTCTGCCGATGGTCTCAAAGCTGTTTGAAAGAATAATGGAGAAACGGTCTCAAAGATAGCTGGTTATATTGCACCTTTTTTATCCTCACTTCTCAGCGGTTTCAAACAAGGTTATAGTGCCCAACATGCTCTCGTAAGACTTATAGAAAAGATCCAAAATTAGCCTTGATGAAGGTGGCAAGGCAGGGGCCGTGTTGATGGACCTCTCCAAGGCCCCCGGGGGGGGGGGGTACTTAGTATATTTTGCTGACGCGATGTGCACGCGATGTGTTTCATTGTTTTTCGTCGAAGTTTCACGTTTAGGGGTATGCCTTTCGCCGATTTTTACGTGTTGGGGTATGCTTTTCGCCGATTCTTCCTAAAGCCGGCTATCATTTCAAGGGGAAATTTCTAAAGCCGGGTGAAAAAAATTGTTCTTGGAGTGCACCCGCCCGTACAATTGAAAGTCAAGTACCCCCCCCCCCCGGATCCAAAACATTTGATTGCATTAGACATGACCTCTTGATTGCAAAATTGCATGCCTGTGGCTTCTCTCACGAAGCATCAAATTCGTTAACGATTACCTCATTAACAGACGACAGAGAGTTAAGGTAAACGGTTCTTTCAGTTCTTGGAAAGACCTAGCATGCACTGTTCTTCAGGGATCAGTATTAGGTCCTCCGTTGTTTAACACATGCATTAAAGATCTCTTACTGTTTATTCAAAACTCAGATATCTGCAACTATGCAGATGATACTAAAATCTATTCTTGCGATAAGAAGCTAGACAACGTAACTCATAAGCTTAAAATGACCGTAATGTAGCATTAGAATTGTTTGCCGAGAGCTTCATGGAATTAAATGCAGATAAATTTTATCACTTGGTCATTGGGCAGAGATGTAATGATCCAGTTACCATTAGGATTGGACATGCTAATAACGTTAATAGCTCGTTATGAAGAAAGTTATGAAGAAAATGAAGACTTCGCGTGGCTCTGATTGTGATGGTATCGAAAGCTTTTTTATAAAGTAGAAATCGGAGCAGAGTCAGAGATGATTGTTCTAACAGACCAATTTCTATGTTGCCTGTATTGTCTAGTACATTCGAAAAAGTAGTATATAATCAAATGTATGACTACTTAGATAGGAGTAGGCTTACATACAAGCATAATTCTGGTTTTCGACCTTTACACTCAGTTGTCACCAGCCTCATGGCTGGCAAAAATGACTGGTATTTGAATATAGATAGGGGTAAGTACACTGCCTTGATCTTTATTGACCTAAAAATGCCCATGATACAGTAAATGATGATATCCTACTGAAGAAGCTAGAAAAATACGGAATAAGTGGATTAGAGCTTGAATTGTTCACTTCCTTCTTGCAGGAGAGAAAGCAGTTCTGCAAGGTCAATTCTACCTCCTCTAGTATCGATGATACGAGTTGTGGTGTCCCCCAAGGCTCCTGTCTTGGCCCACTTCTGTTCCTTATCTACATAAATGATCTACCATTCTGCCTAACAAAAGGAGAGGTCGTTATGTACGCTGATGATACTACGATTTTCCATTCCTCGAAATGCTTTTCTGAACTGCAGAATTATTCAAACCGGGATCTAGTGAATTTGTAGAACTGGCTAGAACACAGCCTTTGATAATAGGATCCAGACAAAATATTCAAAAGATCGAAGAGCAGAAGCCTTGTTTTGAAACAGGTGACCCAAAGACCAAAGATCCGATACAAAGTATCTGGGAGTTCAAATTGATGACAAACTCCAATGGGATCACCATATTGAACAAGTTAAGGCTAAGGCACTACGAGCTCTCGGTCTTATTAATAAGCATGCCAAGAAATTTCTTCCATCAGGTGAATTGCAGAAAATGTATAGAGGAATTGTTGAGCCACATTTCAGTTATTGCTACTAGGCTTGGGGTTGTTGTGGTGAAAGTTGTTTAGCTGTTAGGCAAGAGTTTATTCCCTCGTTCTGAGGGATATTTGCAAAAATTGATTTCATATTCAGTGTTACTAAGATCATGTCGTTGGGTACATCACTTTGGTTCAGGACAACTTGTAGAAACTGTGTAGTGTCTTTCACGACGGTATGTTGTAAAACGAAAGGTCGTTTGGTTCAGGAAAATTTGTAGAAAATGTATAGTGTCTTTTACGAAGGTATGTTGTGTGCAGTAGGCTTTAGATGAAAATCCAGATCTTGTGACAATTTTTCAGTTGGCGAATTGCAGCCAGATATGATGGGTCACCCCGGTATACCTTCTTTGTGTGCAATTTTGGTGGTTTGTAAAAAAGACCTCTAAGATCAGAGATTTTTTTTTTTTATAAATCAATAGAATTTTACAATACATATTACGGTCTACACTACTTACAAGAATTACTTTACAATACTACTGGGACAAATACCCCCGGGGAGCAAAAGGCTGTGTCTACTCCAAGGGAATTAACATAGATAAGAGAAAGAAAATCTACTTAATCTTAAAGAACACTATTAAAACAACACATACGGATAATAAGAACGATTGATACCTAAGTCTGCTGCATATTAGACGTCAGATCCAGGTGATGGCAAGGAAAAGTAGCTGGTGGAGAAAAACTTATCTTGAAGTTTCTTTAAGCATGAAAAAAAACCACCATGCACCTGCCGTCCAACACGCAACAGACTTACAAACTTAAAGAGACAAAAAAGAAACAGACAGGGATTTAGTGGTTACGTGGTGTACATCTTTCGTTAGAAGCGACCTTACTCAGATCAGAGATCAAGGAAGCAATGAAAGTTTTGAAGAAAGGAAAAGCACCAGGTGCAGATGGCATTCCAATTGAATTGTGGAAAGAATTACGTGACGTTGTCATTGTCATAATATGGAGATTATGTACAAAAATCTGGAAAAGTGGAGAGTGGCCAATAGATTGGTGCAGAGCAGTATCTATCCCTTTGCCTAAGAAAGGAAATCTGAAGGAATGTGCAAATCATCAAACAATTAGCCTGATCAACCATGCTAGCAAGATACTTTTAAAAGTGATAACATTAAAGTGAATGAACGGAGCTAAGTAGAGGCAATCTATAAATAGGACAAAGAAAACTACTACGCCCGGTATTGTTCGTCTGGCTAAACAATATGCGCGCACGTGCGGACATCATCAAATACAATAGGTCAATAATATAATACCCAGACCCCTTCTAGACCAAGGTATAAATTTGAGATAGCCGAAGAATAAGGTGGCTTTGTCGAGGGGAAAGGAACACGTGAGCAGATTGTCAGTATCAGGAACATCATAGAAAAGTGTAGAAATCACAAAAAAAAAATCTGAACATGTGCTTCATAGATTATGCAAAGGCATTTGACTGTGTAGATCACATAAAGTAGTGGAAGACAATGCAAGGAATGGGTTTTCCTGCGCATTTAACAACTCTTATTGCTAAATTATGCAAGGATCAGGAATCGACAGTTAGAGCTACCTATGGAGATTCAGAATGGTTCAACATCAGGAGAGGGGTGAGACAAGGTTGCATAATATCACCATCTTTGTATAACATATATGCAGAAAATATCACGAGGAAAACATTGGAAGGTTTTGAAGGTGGAATAACGATTGGAGGCGAAAAGATAACAAATCTAAGATTTGCATATAACATGGTTGTGATATGTAACAGCAAAGAAGAATTGATAAAGCTGTTAAGTGATTTAAAGAGAGAAAGTGAAGAGATAGAGTTGTTGTTGAATGCAAAAAAGACAAAGATTATGGTCGTAGATGAAAATAGGGAAACAAGAGAAGGTTTTAAGTCAGACGATGATGAGTTGGAGGAAGTAAACAGTTTTGTTTATTTAGGATCAACTATTAATTGCAAAGGAGACAGCACCGAAGAGATTAAACGAAGAATAGGAATGAAAAGGGCGCTACAATGAAAATGGAAAAAATATGGAAGAGCCAAGCCGTGAGTAAAAGACTAAAGTTAAGATTGATCGGCAGAATTGTGTTTCCTGTTATGAGTTATGGAAGTGAAGCTTGTCTTTGAAGAAAAATGATGAAAACAATAAATGCTTTTGAAATTTGGACCTATAGAAGAACTTTGAGAATATCTTGGCGTGAAAACAAACGCATGGGTGCTAGAGAAATGTAAAAGACAACTCCAGCTGCGAATAAACATCATGAAAAGAAAGATGAAACTGTTTCGGCACATGATGAGAAAGGAAGACAGTTTGGAAAAGTTAATTATTGAAGGAAAAGTCAACGGGAAAAGGAAGCAAGAAAGGCCACAGACATCGTGGCTAAGTGACATGGAGAAATGGACTCGGCAGGGCAGAGCAGAAATGTATTCAGAAGAACGGCGACCAACAGAGAACAGTGGAGAAGTCTGGTGGCTAACACGGAGGCACGCATGCATGTAAACCGATGAAGAGAGAGAGAGAGAGAGAAGAAAAAAACGGTTGTTCTCATATCATTGCTTGGTTCTAGGAATTAAATATCCTGCGTGCAGACAATACCTAGAGAAAAGGTATTGTCTGCACAATGTCGCTTAATTGCATGCCCCAGCATTTCATTTCAATAGCAGTTTGAATTGCTCTTTCTGCCTAGCGTCTTTTGTTGTCTGCCGTAGGGTATTTCAAATACCAGAGTATTGTGTGTTTAATGAAGTTTGCATCGAAAACAAAGCGAAACCTGAGATTTAATCACATGATAGCCGTTCTCAAATCTGATTGCTTCCTGGTTCCCGTAAAGTACTGTTATTGGCTGTTACAACAAAAAGTTTTCTTCGTGCACTACACTAAAGTAAGCGGGGTTGCGCAGACTGGTGAATGGTAATGAGTACCCCCCCCCCCCAACAGATTGGCAGACGATACTACTCTTCTGGGCTGCACTCACTTAACTTTATTAACAGCTAGTCATGGCGAATTTTTGCTGAGTATTTTCTCTCTTTTCTGATTTTACGTTTTTGTCCAGCTAATTTGCAGATTGATGATATACTATGGTGTTGTGCTATTGTATTTGAACCATTGTAAGTGTCACCTATCATAGAGGTATGCGCCTGCTATATTATTTCAATATGCTGACAATCCTTTTTTAGGTTAGATAAAGAATTGAAAAAATCAAAATCAAGTAGAGATATCAACTGTTCAGCGTATTATACATAAAAAGTTGTTGTTGCCTTGCATGCCTTCATCATCTTCTTGGGTGTGGTTAGCACCGCCACCATTTCTTCTTTTTTCATTTTTCTTTGGTTTTATGGCAATAACTTTTTCTATTGCATTGATTCTGTATTGTTTTATGAGCATTAGCTTAGGTGTATCGTTGTAGGCGATTTCTGCACAAAGCAGAAGGCTTTCAAGTGATGCTGTGCGAGTAACTCACACATGTCAATTTGGAATTTTCGTTTTGTTTATATTTTTCCTGATTTTCGCTTGAAAAACTGTCTGTGGGAAATTTCTTTTCATGGGTATGTAAAGTGTGGTTGTTTGCTTTTAGTTGTGTGCCTTGTCAACTCTTTAGATTTGCTTGGTGATAAAGTTTTGATTGTTCCAACGCCACTAATCGCCTAAGGACGTTGGCTTGTGAAGGATCTAGTTTTGTATTTGGTGTTGGGTCTGTGGTTTTGTGATCTTGCTTTGTTTTCAGTTATTTTTTTTTGAGGCGTAAGCAGTAAAACATCCTCATCGGATTCTTTGTTTGTTGTTGTGGCTTTGCTTTTGTTGAGGGGCTTTGGTTTTGTGCACTCCTCGACTTCTTTTGTGGTTTGCCCAACGACTGCTGGTGACGTTGGGACTGTTTCAACTGTGAAAAGTAAACGAGGAGGCTTAGACAAGTACACTGTTTACGGAACAGTGTATTCGTGCAGATGTTTCACTCAGTATTTGTAGGAATAATGATAAAAAACGACTATTGATTCGGAAGAAATGAATCTGGATGAAAAATAATTGTGTCGCTTCGTCAGGTGACAAATATGAGAGTTTAAAAGGGACATGTAAAAATAAAAAAGAGAGCACTCACAGTCGGCTATTTAGC
This sequence comes from Aurelia coerulea, assembly GCA_039566865.1. Lineage (NCBI taxonomy): Eukaryota > Metazoa > Cnidaria > Scyphozoa > Semaeostomeae > Ulmaridae > Aurelia > Aurelia coerulea. The sequence continues at coordinate 28,859,255 of CM076943.1, forward strand.
AATCAATGTCAAAGTTGGACAGATTTTCGTTGAACATAGAGTCGTTTATTGAGATTTTAGCCATCTTTTTCTTGAGGATCGATGACACCACATAGCAGCGAGGTCAACGTGAATGTAGCTTTTCGTTAAACTCTTGCAATGGATGAATAGCATGAATAACCATATCTATAAGAAATGCACTGGGTTAGTCAGAATAAGCGTGGGGCGTTTAACAAGCCTTAGTTTGACGAGAAACAACGTGGGGTGATTAAATCTTTGGGAGAGAAATAGTAGATTTGTTTTGGTATGGTAGGCCTAGTTCACACGTGCATGAATATGAAGTTAAATCTATAAGGTAAATGTAAAATACAATAAAATACGTATATATTAATGATCTCCTTTTTAATTCAAAACTCAGATATCTGTAATAATGCAGATGATACCACAATCTATGCTTGCGATAAGAACCAAGACAACATAACTCATAAGCTTGAAAATGACTGTAACGTAGCCTTCAAATGGTTTGCCGACAGCTTTATGAAATTAAATGCAGATAAATGTCATCTTATGGTTCTTGGGCAAATATGTGATGATCCAGTTACTGTAAAAATTGGAAATACTGATGTCACTAGAATTGTAATGACATCTAGCAGCATCGCAGGAACTCTAACGATTAGCAGGCTGTTTCCGCTTTTAGAGAAACTGCTGCACTTATGTCTTATTGGCTAGCAATAGTCTCTGTATGAGATTTTGACCTCTCTTAAGCATTTTGATTGCATCCTTCACCTTTACTCAAGATATCCCTCCAACTTACAGTGGTATCCCTGTGCATTACTTTGCTCCCTCCACCTGTACTCGACACATCCCCCAATTTACTGATGGTATCCTTCCGCCACACTTTTCACCCTCCAATTTACTGATGGTATCCCCACCCCCCAACTTACTGATGATATCCCTCCGCCTTACTTCGCACCCTCCAGGCACCCTCCAAGCCCCCCCACACTTACTGCACACCCTGCACCTTTACTGTACACATGTTTTCCGGGGTGAGTAATTCATTTGAAAGAAAAAGGCAACATTCCACACGATTCACTTTATAGTTCAAAAGGAGAGAAACGACCCCGGAAACGACATATGATCTCCGAGTAAAGGATCTCTTACAAGTACCTAACACGAAAACAACCTCCTACGGAATTAACTCCATAATATTCAGGGGGAGCATTCTGTGGAACTCCATACCTGATGTAATAAAGAACAACCAAAACATAGCCTCATTCAAAAAAATTACCAAAACGTGGAACGGGGACAAATGCAATTGTATATGTAAATGTAAATGATTTGTTAGATTTAGTTTTGTAGTTAAATAGTTAGTTTTAATTAGTTACTCTTCCCTTTGGAGAAAACTATTTGTATTATTAACCAACTTTCAAGAAATTCATTATCATTATTATTAGTTTTGCAAAGACTATGCTCTTGAGCACCTAAACTAGTCCATCTCATAGCCTTCAATTTGTTCAAGCCCCCGTTTTATTTGCTATAAATAACACTTAATCTTTTGAGCAATAAATACTCTTTTAAACTATATCTTACTTATTTCTCAAAAGAATGATAGTTTCCTATTTGCACAGCTTCCGTTGGAAATGGTGGATTCGTAGAGTCAATAAGAACGGTTTTCCAATGAGGATGTCACAATAAGAAATTGCTGTCATTTCATCTTCACGAGGATGCCAAAGTAGTTATGCAATGAATCTTTACAAACATATGCACATAAAAACTGCAAAATTCAGGATTTTAACAATATTTCAAAAACGCATGAATGCCAATTTAGTAGAGCAAATTGAAAAGAAAGCACTGAAAATCGAAATAAATTCACAAAATAAACTCTCAAAATAGACTCAAAACTTTTGCGGTGGAACTCCTCATTTCCTTCCAAATCCATTGGGAGTTTGGTGTTATTTCAATTGGGCCGAAATTCGTCATTATATACAAAGTAGAAATTCGCTGTCACAGACAGTTTTCAGAATTACAATAAAACAGGAGCTGCGGTAAAAAAAAAGCATTTTGAAAGCTGGACACGCTAGCGTCAGTGTGAACTGGTGTGAAGGCCATTGCTATTAACTGATCCATTAAAATCAACAACAATTCATCATTGCAATCGATGTACTAAAACGGATTGGCAAGAAAGAAAATGCTGTATTTCGGTAATTTATCGGTAATTAATGGGGCTAGGTTCCAGTTAGAAAGCGCACTGCGCGGGGCGATAGCTGATTGGCACAAAGGAAAGTACTTAATCATTGGAAATTGAGAATTAATGGGGCTAGGTACCAGTTGGAAAGCGTACTGCGAGGGGCGATAGTTGAAATACGGACTTTTTTCATACGATGTTGGTTAGGTGCGATAAGGAACATGAAATTCATAATTAGCATGAATACTCGTGAATACCTTACAGAAATGTTTGTCAGGCTGTCCGATTCATGCAAGAGGGAACTTCGCAATACCAAAACAGATTTGGCCGTCCCTCGTCGCAAATCGGCCTTCGGACAGAAGAGCTTCTCGTACAAGGGTGCTAAATTGTGGAACGATCTTTTTGCTGAAGTAAAATTATCCAAAACGTACGAAATATAAAAAAAAAGTATCAGCAATACCAACAGCAAATGCTGATTCTCTCTTTCATGCTATAATTAGCATTACTTTAATTTGCTTATTGGATTGTTTTGTGAATAAGATTATTTAAGTTTGTATGCATTTCTTTTACATTTAGATATTGTATGTATTTGCATGGGCCACTGTAAATCAGTCCTTTGACTGACGTGGTCACCGTGTCTAAAGGAATCAAAATCAAATCAAATCAAATCAAATCAAATCAAATCAAATCAAATCAAATCAAATCAAATCAAATCAAAATCAAAACCAAGCACAAGCAACGAATTCCTTGGTAGAAAATGATAAAGTATGACCATAGGAAGCTCAAATTGAATGATTACGACAAAGGCACTGCTTACGATCAGTTCTACGCAAGAATTGAAGAAATAAGTCAACCGCTTCGGAACGATTCAACTCTTTTCTCTGAAAAAATAATGCTTGCAGCTTTCAGAATACAATTACTTTCTAAAGTATCATTGTGTGTCAATCGTGTCTATCGGCAGCAAAAATTGCAGTGTCAGAGCCACTAGACTATACCACTCTAAATAGTTACGTAACAGTAGTGTGTAGTTCTAAAGCTCCATCTACTTTTTGAAATATAACAAGGAAGGAAACATTTTTGAAAGGTCAAAGTTTTGAAATTATTCCTGTCCAACTGTTTGTTTGTTTGTTCACGGGCGGCAAGAAACGCTGAATTTAGAAAAAACTTTATGGCTGATACATCGAGTTTTTCCTATCCTAATACCGGGTGAGTCAGAAAACATAAGATCCTTTTGGATGATTACAAAGTCTGTCCTGAGCTAAACAAGCATAAGAATATCTGAATATTGATTTCTTCATAACCCCAGATGATCGTAGATGCTGTTAGAGAGATGAGTGTTGCTGCTAAAGTGGCCTTCAATGGAGAATCAAGCGCCTTGTATAAGGACCAAGAATCGCCTCGAAGGCAATATTTTGGTCTCTATGTCAAACGAGAATGATACGCAAAAATCAAAAGTCATTACCCCTAGTTTGCTTAGTTCGTGCACGAAACTATTGGCGCATCTGTGTCAAATGAGATGTCATGTGAGATTTACGATAACGCAAAATCACTTATGCAGAACCCTACAGAACGTTTCAATTGTTGCTATACGCGGGCATCTAATTTGAGACAAGCAGTCACGAAGATAACCTCTGTGCAGAATCATATGCATGAAGATGCTTTGGTTCTGTGTGATCTCGTGCCTTCCCCCAGTCAATGGCGCCATTGTTTGCTGGGATTCTGCACCTTTCTGTAGTTGTGTAGGAGGGGGCGGGAGGGGGATCCTTCTACCTTCGGTGATGCTGCGAATGCTAGCCTCTGTGCAGGCCGCCGGTTACATCATCCTCTAAAGTTGACTTATTTGCATAATGAGTACTATCAATAATGGCTAATGATTCGTTCGTTCTAGAAAACGATTGTTTTGACATAATTAAGCTGCTAATGAAGTCAAGAACGTGCCAATTCTGGGTAAATTTGTTGTTGTGCCAGGGTAAACATCATGGTGATCTATCCATCTTATGGTGTCAAATCTGTCTAACATGAAATAAGCCGACGTCAAATGTTGCTGTAGGATCGCGGGAAACTTCTGTCTTGTATGCGCTTTATGTGCGCTTTCTTTATTTCAGTGCCAATTAGCAGAGATAAAACGTTAATCAATTGCTTTAACGAGCGTGATGGAAGTGGGTTACTTACTTACTTACTTACTTACTTACTTACTTACTTACTTACTTACTTACTTACTTTCTTTCTCTCTTTCTTTCTGACTGACTGACATCGAAGCCCCTTCTTAGATTACAAAGTGGACTTTGTAATCAAACATAAGATCCTTTTGGATGATTACAAAGTCTGTCCTGAGCTAAGCAAGCATAAGAATATCTGAATATTGATTTCTTCATGACCCCAAATGATCGTCGATGCTGTTTTTAGCTACAGTCAGAGAGATGAGTGTTGCTGCTAAAGTCGCCTTCAACAGAGCGTCAAGCCCCTTGCATAAGAACAAGAATCGCCTGAAAAACAATATTTTAATCTTTATGTCAAACGAGGATGATACCCAAAAGATCAAAAGTTATTACCCCTATTTTGCTTAGTTCATGCATGAAACTATTGGTGCATCTGTCTCAAATTAGATGTCATGTGAGATTTACAACAACGCAAAATTACTTATGCAGAACCCTCCAGAACCAACCTCGTCCCCAGGACTTTTTGTCATATTGGGACGGAGGTCTCCGTCCCAATATGACAAATGCCTCTGGAGACGAGGTTGCTGCAGAACGTTTCAATTGTTGTTATTCGCGGGAATCTAATTTTAGACAAGCAGTGATCAAGATAACCTTTGTGCAGAGTCATAAATTCATGAAGATGTTTTAGTTCAGTGTGGACACGTGCCTTCCCCCAGTCAATGGCGCCATTGTTTGCTGGGATTCTGTACCTTTCCTCTCAACTTCACCTGTGACGTTTGCATCTGTAGCTGTGTAGGAGCGTGGTCCTTCTACCTGCAGTGATACTGCGAATGCTAGCCTCTGTGCAGGCCGCCGGTTACATCATCCTCTAAAGTTGACTTATTTGCATAATGAATACTATCAATAAGTGGCTAATGATGCGTTCGTTCTAGAAAACGATTGTTTTAACATAATTAAGCTGCTAATGAAGTCAAGAACGTGCCAATTCTGGGTAAATTTGTTGTTGTGCCAGGGTAAACATCATGGCAATTTATCCATCTTATGGTGTCAAATCTGTCTAACATGAAATAAGCCGACGTCAAATGTTGCTATAGGATTGCGGGAAACTTCTGTCTTGTACGCGCTTTATGTGCGCTTTCTTTATTTCAGTGCCAATTAGCAGAGATAAAACGTTAATCAATTGCTTTAACGAGCGTGACGGAAGTGGGTTACTTACTTTATTTCTTTCTTTCTTTCTGACTGACTGACATCGAAGCCTCTTCTTAGATTACAAAGTTGGACTTTGTAATCAAAAAGGATCCCCGCTTGGAAGGAAGGCCACTGCTCCATGAATATCACAGCAATAATATTGAGAAATGTCTTGTTTTATTGCCAATATGTTCAATTAGGTTCAGTAATTTACCCCGCCTTAATCGGCCATTTCTACCCTTGGATATGGGTGATTTTCTGCAGAAAGCCCCTTCAAAAAACCTGCAAAAACGAATGAAAACAATGAGCACATTTTCCTTCCTAGAATTGATGACAGTCAAATAAATTCATGTATTGTGTCCTCTTGTGTCCTCATTTTAGCTATTGTCCACTTGTTTGGATGTTCTGCGATTGAACCTTGAATCAAAGAATAAAATCACGTTCACGAAAGGGCTTTGCGCATTGCACAGAAAGATTACGAACATGATTTTGGTTTTCTCCTGGAGCAAACAAATTCAGTGCCCATCCATATAAGAAACCTACAGTTGCTTATGACTGAGATTCTTAAAACAAAATTAGATCTAAGTCCAACTTTTATGAAGGATATTTTCACGCAGCGGAACACTGGCTACGACTTGCGGCATGGGACCGACGCGCTGCTTCCAAAAGTACGCACTACGTCCTTTGGAATCGAGTCTGTAGCTTTCCTTGGAAATAGAATGTGGCAGCTGCTACCACACGAGATAAAAGACTCCAGCACCCTTCAAATTTTCAAAAGCAAATAAGGTGCTAGAATGGCGATAAATGCAACTCTAGGCTTTGCAAAACATATGTACAACAGGTTGGGTTCATAACAGGATAGTTAGTGAAATTATTGTAATTATACATATACATATTATTTTTAGATTAGATTGTAAGTTTTGTAAATAAGTTGGCCTTAATTAGCTGTAATTTTAGCTATGGTTTTGTTTCAGCCTACTTTGTAAATAAATTAATGATGATGATGATGATGATGATTGGGAGAATGGAATCCCCCTGAATAGGTCATCGATATCAGGGGGATGACTTGTTCATCCTCCCAAGAGGATAGCACGTGCTAAAGCGTTCACAAGTCATTGCTGTAAGGCCATTGTAAGGCAGAAATGTTAGGGAAATCTGTTCATGATTTTGGGCACGTTCTGAAGGTTTTTTGAAGAGGCTTTCTGGAGAAAATCCCTCATAATTTCAGAATGGAGTGGCCGATTTCAGTCAGGTAAATTTTATAGTAGATTTGAACATTTCTACCATTAAACTATATATTTGCTGATATCATTGTCTTGATATCCAGGAAGCCGTGACCTTTCAAACGGGGATTTTTTCTGAATCACCCGGTATATCATTCCATTCGTGATATATCGACTTGTTTTCCTTGTGTCTACTACCTCTACTGCGAAGGCGCAATTTCAATCTGATTGACATGAATTCAAGGGCCCTAGCGCAATTATGCCATTGATTGGCATAATTACTCCAGGGCCCTTGAGGTCATGGCAATCGGATTAAAATGATGCTCTCGCAAGAGAGGTAGTAGACCACGGGGAGGGTGGGGGGGGGGGCTCTTGGCCAAATTTTGGGTAGGGGTCTGCCACGAGCATATTCAAAATGGTACCGTTGGCTAGACTAATTTTTACGAAAATGGTACCCTTGGCTAGACCAATTTGACCATTCTCTGGACCAATTTTTACGAAAATGGTGCCCTTGGCTAGACCAATTTTGACCATTTCCTGGACCAATATTGTCAAAATATGATATCATGACCGTTCGCTAGACCAATATTGTCAAAAATGATACCCTTGGCTAGACCGTTGTAGGCCAAAATTGCAAAAAAGTATACCCTTGGCTAGACTAGAAGTCTGAAAAAGTATACCCTTGCTAGCGGCACATTCCCAGGTACCTTTACTACGGAAGAACCCCCCCCCCCCGTGTAGTAGACACAGAAGGAAAACAAGTCTCGATATATCACGAATCGAATAATATATTAGGATAGGTAAAACTCGATGTATCAACGATAAAGCTTTTTCTAAATTCAGCGTTTCCTATCGCCCGTGGTTTGTTCATCTGTATCTACTGTATATCATAGTTGGCAGTAATAACTAATGACCAATATGACGCTAAGGCAACATAATGTTTGCTTCTACCTAGACCCCGAAGGTCGCCTTTAGGAACCTTCCGAAGCTAAGATTGTCGAAGCAGTGTCCTGGTCTTCCCCCTAGAACAACCTCATCGCATGATTACTCTAGCCTGGAAACAGAGAGTTTGATACTCACGTCAAGCTCTTGCAGAGCAGGGATTCGAAACATAAAGCTTTCTTCCAAAGGCAAAACCGCTACTCCACGTCATTACCGCATCTTTGAAGGCATACCTTCAATTAAAGGGAACCTAAGCATATATAAACCTTAAAGAAAATAACCATGCAAAGACAATAGGCCGTAATACGTGCCGCACCATATTTGGGTAACTTATCAAAGTCAACAGGAAATACTGATATGTGATTGGCTAGACTGTGACCGCAAGTGGCTTGAGCCACTTTTATATGCTTACATTCCCTTTAACGGGAACCTATAAGCATGTACCAGCCATTGGTAAAAATACCAATGCGATCACAACCGGCCGTGACACATGCCGAACCATATTTGGGTAGTTGATCTACGTCAACAGAAAATACTGATATCTGATAGGCTAGAATTTGACCGCAAGTGGCTTGAGCCACTTTTATATGCTTGTATTCCGTTTAGGTAGTTATGGTTACTGATCAGAGATATGATAAGATATACTTTGCTACACACGATACAACCCTTTTTTCTATATCACTAAAATATTCAAATACAAGAAACAAAACTCAAATTTAATCATTGTTGAGGTGGAGGCAAAGAAACATAGTGTTATCGAGTTGCCTCCACTCACAACATCACAAATTAACCAACGATTTACAGATAAAATTAACTTTACACTACTAATAAGAGACAAAGGCCGAATTCACACTTGAGACGATCTTTCAATGCGGCGCACGCAGCAAAGCCAGATCAATCCAACTTCGCCGTATTGCCGCGCTTTATGGGTCCAAAGAGCGTCAAGAACGGCGCCTCAAGCGCAAATTCAGCTCAGGGCAACTCTACCCTCCGTTCCAGCGGGAGACGAGCCCCGATCAACGGAAGCCCACATACAACCCTTCAGCTACAATATAAATAGATATAATAAATACATAGGGCAAACATAAAGTAACAATAAAATGAGTTATGAATTAGAATTAACCTAAGATGCAGTTCTTCCAGGGGGTCGTATTTTTTGAAATGGACGTTTCAGTCCACTCTTCAAGCACTCCTTTGGTTCTTTTTTAAAGTGACTAACAGCCGGGGGTTCTCCAATATACAGAGCGAATGCTGGCCACAGCAACCAACAAGACTGCTAATCTCCACAGATCGCGTAGATCGGCGTAGATTGCTTGCAGCCAACAGTCCTAGTCATCACGAAACAACTGATGTGGAGGTCGGCATTTGGTGGATCATAATTGTTAATGCGATATATAGGGGCAATTGCCTTACCTTTAACATGACTCCTTGCTCTTTAGACCGTGACCTATCGATGATCTTCTCTAAGGAGATCGTGCTTTTGCTTGGCAGGGCATCTGTCTATGTTCTAGAAAATAAAACAGATTGTGTATTCCTCGTTCATTGCATACTGCTAGATCTGACTATGGTTAGATAGGCACAGCATACATATCAAATCTTTCAATAGCGCACAGGAAAACCCGCAAACGAAGTCCATGAAACGCGCATTGACTTGCATTGAGTGACGGTAGATGCACCGCCGCCAAAGAGAGATATAGTGACGTAGTCTCTTTAATTAAATCATGACAAAGGTTCTCAAAGCTAATCATTACAAAAAAGATATCCCTTCAATTCCTGCAAATTCAGTTCAGTTCAGTTTCATATGCTTTAAATTCACTTCATACAATTTATAATCTACAGAGAAAAGAAGAAAGTGTATGGAGAGAATTACTTAAAGGAGGAGCTCTCTCAATAGGTAAACTAATCGAGGAGAGAAGGAGAGAGCCCCCCTATAGATATGCAAATGTTTGCTAGCAACGAAACTGATAACAAACACAGTACCAACAATTCACATGAAATATTAGTTACTAAAAGAGCAATCAACGGATTCAATATCAAAAGCAAATAACGAGCAATTTGACTCAAATTCTAGAAGCAACGAAGTACAAAATTATTTTGAAGTAAGGTGAATGCTTGGCAACGCATTATCATGTCATCATACACCTCGATATGTCACTCCCGCCTCTGATTAACATCTTGAGCAAATTTTTCCTTATTTTGGTAAAAGCATTAGATATTTGACATGACTGCGGGCACCTCTGCAGCCCAGTATATGTGAGGCGGAATAGCTTGCTCTCAGGCAGACTTTGGTTCACAGTATTTTTTCGTTACCCTTCTTTTGATAACGTAACAGGGCAGCTGTACCGTGTGAAGTATGAAAGGGCAGGGTAGCCACCTCTGAGGGCAGACAGAGGTGGAAAAGTATTGGAACCTGGGAGCATAGTTGCTAGAGGCCTCCTTGGGTGCAAATATTCACAGAAATATCTCAAGAATATTTTAAGGCTTCATAGAACATGTCTAAAGTAGGCAATCTCTCAAAAATGCATTCATGAGTTATTGTTGATGATTATTAATTTGTTACAGTGGTTTTTGTAATCATTTTGTCAAAGCTTCATTTCTCTGTACATACAGGTGATAATGGATTAATTTTTATCCAGTGGGGTATGTTGAGTTTTACTTTGTGCTGTGTAAATGTCATAAAAATCTTGCATTCGGAAAGGTTTTCAAAAATATTTTATCTTGCGAAATACTATTGTTGGCCTACCAGCTATACAGATAAAAAGAAAGACGTTACCATGTTTTCTCCAGTGAAATTTAGCAGAAAATTTTCAGCCATAAACCAAGGTTAACGCCAGCAGTTCCTGTGATATGATATACCTAACTATAATAGAGGAGGTGTGAATAACGAGGCATTGGATGGCAGTAATTGGGTCGTATCGGCTAATTATATTTCACAACAAGCAAATAAGGAATTACAATTCCTTTTGATTTAATTGTATGCTACAAATAGGATTCATTGTTCTGAAGAATGCTTGACTTTGAATGACAGTTATTTGCAGAGCCATGTTTGATAATTAACAGTTTCGACTCTGGACTTTCAAGGTGAAATGGTTGATTAGATGGGACTTTGTTGTTGTTTTCACAGGTTGAATTGTTATTACTAATCTGCCACCATTCTTGTATGGTAGCCATACCGCCAAGATAAGCCCAAAGACTACCACCCTGCCTGGTTTTCCGATGTGCAGCGTTGTACTGGGATCTCCAGCATTTGAATGCTCCTAAATACTATTTGTTATAAAAAACTGAGTTGGTTGGTTTCTTTTCTCACTACTTGGGAGTATCAAAGGGTCGCATTGGAAGAGAGCAGAAAATCAAAAAATACCCCATTCAAATCGAAGTTTGAAAAATCCATCCCATTTGAGAATTTTGCAAGGCAATAATAATTTGATTTCTTGTTCGTCAGCAAACCTATGCAGAGCACGCTTTAAAGTTGCTGATGGACTGGGAACTAATAGGAAGTATTTGTGCGTCACCTTTGTCGTTAAAACACATTTACGCAGGCGTAAATGTTTTGTTCGTAGAATGAGCAAATTTTTTCCCACCTCTGAGGGCAGATATTGATTACCTTCTCTATGTCATTTTTTCTCATAACAGCCATCTTCATTTTTTCAACTTTAAAATATTTATGCAGGCTACAAAGTTTCACACAAATATGTTTTTCAAACTGACCTGTTTAAAGTAAAATAGAATTAAAGGAAAGAACTAAACTAAACTAAGAACAAAATAAATTAACATACCTAATTTACGATATAATGCAATACAAAGTCTATGAAAAAACGTAAAAATGAAATTAAAGTTATACCCCCTTCTATAGTGGCTTTTTTAATTCTCAGGGAGGGTCCCAATTTTGTCTCTCTTCCTAGATTGTTCCATTGTTTCGCACCGCACTAAGAAAAGGACTTTTGGCCATTGATCGTTTTTAGAAACGGTATCCTAAGATCAGTTTTTGACGAGGGCTCTCAGTCATCTCAACATTTTGTGAATAATTTTGTCAAGTAGTCTAGGGCAAGCGAATTCAGAGATTTGTAAGTTAGCGTGGCGGTCTCTTTCAGGGCCGTAGGAAGAAGCTTCGGATTGGGGGGGGGCAATTGTTCTTAAAACAATAGAGAACAATACATCTAATTAATTCGTGTGACGTAGCACCATTGTTTTCAAAATTATTGGGGGGGGTTGAGCCCCACCTGCCCCCTCCGCTTCCTACGGGCCTGGTCTCTTTTCGTACAGGATTACTGATAGTTGACCAGCCAAGATTCTGAACTAGCGGAGCAGCAGAAGCATCGTATGGGCTGTTCGTTACAATTCTTGCAGCCCTATTTTGGATGTTTTGCAATGATTTTTTATTCACTATAGCACCCCTAAACGGAGCAACAGTAACTCAAATGGGGCTCAGCAATTCCTCCATACAGTTTGTTGAATAAGTCAGGTGGAAGATATTTCTTGGAATGCTTAATAAGTCCAAAGGCTCGATTAGCCTTGGTCTGGATAGTATCGATATATTTGTCCCAGTTTAGTTGACTGTCTTTTCTGAACACCTAAGTATTTTGTATTGGCAATCATTTCAATATCCTTTCAATAGCTTTTTTCTTGTGGTAAGTGTTGTCTTTGGATTATTTAGCCGTTTTGCCATCTTTTCGCTCATTTGTGAATGTATTTTGAACCATTTTATTTCAGTTGTTTCTCTCGAGTTTGAGGCGGCTCAAGTTAGGCCTATTGATCAAGCAAAACTTCGTTGTAGGTCGGCTAGGCCAATAAACTGAGCTGTTTCAAAGTCGAAAGGGAAAAATACCTGAAATAGGGAAAATAGGGAAAATTTAGGGAAAATACCTGAAATAAAGTGGCTCAAATTACACTCAAAAATGAGCGTAAAGATGGCAAAACGGCTAAATAATCCAAAGACAACACTTATCATGCTAAACAAGCATCTCATAACTCTTGGAAGTTGCAAATAAATCGAAAATAACTCTAGTTTGGAGAGAGATGCAAGCGAGCCGCCAACCGTACACTTTGCACTGCAGAAGACGGGATTCCCTAGATTTCCCCGTTGCCAAGGCTGTCAGAATGGGTCGCACTCTCCTCAGTTTCTTTCTCTAAATTGCGAAATGGTCTATTGCGGAATGTCTCTGAGCCACATCGACTTGTCTGTAAATCCTTTCGCTTCCTTTGTGAAGCTGCTGACTTAGGTTCCGTCAACTGGGTATCAAGGGTTCGTGAATTGCAAGCCAGATATGATATCCTACCAAGTGACAACGTCTCTGCTATAAAGTCAAAAGTTAGGTGCTCCTTCGAAAATCACAACTTGTCTAATCTCAATGAACATCTTGTGCAGGATAAAAAACTTTGTACTTATGCTCAAATAAAGACGGTTTTCAAATTTGAAACATATTTAGACGCGATAAACGATTTTAAAAAGAGGCAGTGCTTCTCAAAGTTAAGAATGAGTGCACGCAACCTTGAAATAGAATAACTGAACTCAATAAGATCAGTGTAACTAGAGGGTCCTTATAGAGTGAGGCTAATGATATGATATCACTGACCAAAGTAAAATTGGCATTTCAAATTTTAGCTGAAATACAGCTGATACATACGCTAACTGACATGAATATTATAAGTATCAAATAAAACTTACATTAAATATTCTGCCATTTTACATAAAGATGCTGGTATCTTTACACAAGAAATATCTATTGAGGAATGTTCTATAGTGACATAAGAACCAAATTTATGCCACAAAACTTCTGCAAAAAGGTAATGTCATATACAGTAAAAACCCGCGTATAAGAGCCTACTATTTTGCAAATCAGCCTGGGTTCTTAAACAATGAATACAATGGATTGGTTCTTATAAAACAATTGAAAATGTGTGAATTTCAGCCTGAAGGTTCTTAATCGACTAGGTTCTTATACGCGGGTTTTACTGTAACAAACCAAGAATTTGCCCTCACAAATGCGAAGAAACACTCACCTCTTGCGGTATGAAAAATTCCAGGAACATCAGGAAAATTACTTCAAATACAACGAGGAGACAGTAGATTTTTCCAGCAACAGGGGCAGCGTCATGGTATCTGCAAAAAGAAGAATTCATCGATAATTTTTTACTTCAAATGCACAGCACGTCAATGACTATATAAAACCATACAGCACTGATAAATCTCTTGGAAGGAAACTTGAATCCCCCAAGTCCCACGGGAGAAATCAGGCTTCCTAGTAAATGTGCCAAGTTCAAAATATTTGGGTTAAATAAAAAAGAAAGGCTTTCGTCTAAATGTAGAAGGGCATTCAAATTCCATTCAAATCGTATTGTACTGGCGTGTTCCATTTTCTAACCGGCCCTCTCTTCAAATCTGCTCTTTCTCTAGGTGCATTCCAGGGTCACATTCTTGCACCACATTCTCTTTGCGTTTCATTACTCTATCAATCTTTCTCATTCTGCATGTACAGCTTGATCACAAATTCTTTAGTCCCTACCCCAGCGATGAAGGGACATGATTTCGTTCATGTACCATGCTCTATTGCCCGATGGTTAGATGATCTGTCCCTATCTTGTGATATTGTCACAGCTTCCTGGTAATTTAGTCCACTGCAAATAATTATGTTTTCGGTCCAAGGAGTTTTCAGCACCATCTGCCTCTTTCTTCTATATTACCTTCTAAAATTATCAAGGCTGTAGGGTCTTCCGAGTGAGTCAAACAAAACGTGGGGCGCTTAACAAGAAATTTTTTGGTGACAAACAAGTCACATCTGGTCGGTCCTATTTTTTTAGATGAGGGATTAAATTACATATAGAAATGTTGTTTGTTAAAAGCGGTCATTTCTTTCATATTTGCAATTTTGGGAAAAAAGCTATTTTAATTAAAGCCATCGCTAGTACGAGAGCTTTCTATTTCCTAACGATGACAATCAAATTAATAGTCCTTAAGGGATAAAATATAGATTACAATAATTTTTCTTTTATGCTCTTACAGAATGCAAGCCTTGTTCCAATTTGGCAGAGAAACAGCACATCTTCATGGTTTAGAAGTTCGCACGCGCATGAATAAGAATCTAATTGAAGCCCATTTTTTAGGAACCTTGCGGAACACCATTTGACTAAGATTGCCCGTAATTATGGAACGGAAAGACCGATTTCCATCAAATGAATGTTCTTATCTAAGGGCCTGTTTATATGAGACGGGCTGGCCCGTTAGCGAGCTGGCTCGCCTCCAAGCCAGCACGGTTTTCCATGAGACATTCGATAGTGAGCCAGCCCCAAGCCAGCCCGGCACTTGGGTGCCACCTGCCGTCTTCCTTTTGTGTAAATTTGAAAGAATGCGGAAATCATTTCCTGTTTTTCCAATCTACTGTGTTCTGCGCGTGCGTTACATGCGGGCTAGCCCGTTTCTTCCGTTTGTATGAGAAACGTCAGCCCGTTTAGGGCGGGATCCCGGCACTCGATAACCGGGATATCGGCAAGACGGGCCAGCCCGGTATACATATAAACGCAAACTGCTGTTTACAAAGCTGCGATCAGGTAAGTAGGATCTCACCTGAAGGCGAGCCAGCTCGCTAACGGGCCAGCCCGCCTCATATAAACAGGCCCAAAGTTAGCTTTTCTTTTATGCAATGAATGTTAAAGAAAAGAATTTGCAAAGTAACTGCATCAAAAATTAGCAAACACTCTATGTTTTTTCTGACCCACTCGGTATGTATCAAAAATGTTTTTAATCAGTAAAGAATATGGCTACACTTGAAAATAACCTGTATATTCATTAATCGCACAATATATTCATCCATTTCTATCCAGTGTAATTGTTGCCACAACTTTTCAACAGGCAAGCATAAAGTGCGTTTTCCCTGAATTCACGATACGACAGAAGATCCTCAAGCATCAATGCATATTAAAGTTCAGTATGCAGATCATTGTGAGGTTTATTGGCCCAGACCCGTAGGAAGGGGGGGGCAGGGGGGGCTCAAGCCCCCTCCAATAATTTTGAAAGCAATGGTGCTACGTCACACAAATTAATTAGATGTATTGTTCTCTATTGTTTTAAGAACAATTGCCACCCCCCCCCAATCCTTTTCCTACGGCCTGATTGGCCCAATACCACTGGGAAATAGCAGTTTTGATGCTCCAAGGAGGATTTACCACAGCTCAAGAAGCCCAACAAGATCGCGGAAAGGGAAAAAATCCGTGGAAAATCACCACTGAGGCTTTTGCGAATTCCGAATTTAAGCTTCTTTTCCGAAATGTAACTGGAATTTAGGGCTTGTTTATATAAGGAAAATCATCCCACCTTCCAGGCTGTGAGCTGAGATCCCACCCTCTCTTACGACCCATTGTAATGTTCAGAATCTCTTTGTCAGTTTAAAACAAAAATAAAAAATTGGAACGGAGAAAATTGCCCATGTAAATTATGCCGCGTTTTTATTCCGAACTTGGGCTTTTTATGATGATAATATTGGAATATCTGCTTTTATACACTTGTATGCTTTTATACTGTATACTTTTGATTTAATATTTCCCCCCAAGCTTAACGCAAAATAACAATAAGGCCATTTGCAGGGTGGAACCGACTCAGGAATTGGGCGGTAGTGCATCAGCCCACAACTGCCTGAAAAATTCACATCTTTACGGTCGGTGATTGGATGGTAAGAATTACCGGCAGGCAACCAATGCACCTGTCCCACAGACTGAAAATCTGTGGAAAGGAAAGAAGAAAGCAAATAGGAAACAAGTGGGCTGGGAGGGCGGGGAAGATAAATATAAAGATATATGAGCTTGCTGCGAATAACTTCATATGGCCTAATCAATCTTGGTGGAATTGAAGCAAAACACTTCCGCCGTTGCGGTTTGATAACACACGTGCTGAATAACGGGACAAAACAGGTTTGACGCAACCCCGCAGAGGGAAAGGCATTGTGCATGGGAGAATATTAACTACGGTTAAAGGACTCTAACCGACATGAATTGTAAATATTTTATCTCGCCTTTTTTCTGATGTAACATTTGTATTTTAAAATTTTAACTAACGTTGGAATTAATTAGCTGATTACTTTTAGCTATATTTTTATGTATCCAACGGTAAAGAAATTGATAATAATAATAATTCATCTTGCGTTTATATGGAAAACAAGCCATCCCGGTTAGGTGAGATCCCACTCTACGAGAAGTGGGATCAAGGGGTTTATCAATCTTCCAAAAAGGCGCAAAAGGCACAAAAAGGCGTACGAGATATTTTTAAACAATGTAATGTGATTTTTAGGGATTTTTACAGATTTTTCTTGAAAACAAACGGATTTTTCCCAAAGATGTGCGAGATTTTTCCAGAGTTATACGCCCCTCTCGTGGGATCTCACTGAGTTGGGATGAAATTTTTTCATATAAACGCTGGAAGGTAGGATCAAAAGCTGGATGGTGGAATGAAAGCTGGAAGGTGGGATGAAATCGTTTGTTTTGCGGACATGTCAAACTTAAAAAAATAGGACACCTAATCACTGCCGGCGCTAATCCACAATTATGATTGTTATTGTTTGAACTTATGAGCTGGGAGGTGAGATGAAAACGCTGGAAGGTGAGATGAAATTTTACATACAAACACACGCAGATTCCATCTTATCTGACAGCTCATAGCCTGGAAGATGGTATAGTTTTTCTCGTGTAAACATGCCCTTATTGACTGTAAATGTATTTGCTTTAACGAACTATATTTTGTTGGTAGATCTTAATTAGCTGCAAATGAGCAAATGCATTAGCTTACGTTATAAAAATCAATAGCAGCAAATATATTTTCCTTTCAAATATCTGAAAGAAACTGGAAAATTTATTACTCCAAAAAGGGGCTCCGTCGCCAAATTGTAAACAACTATGAAATGCCATTGTTTTCTGCAGTTTGTTTGGTGGCTTCACCCAAGCCACGAAAGAATAACGGTCAAAAATCCTCTTTTATCTGTGCAATCGTAAGAGATATGCAAGCTTGGTCTGTTCCTCTGTGAAGAACAAAGATTTGTCTTTAAAAAAACACTTTCATTTTGGAAAAAGATGAAAAGTCTGCGTGATTAGTGACGGAGCCCCTTTAACTAACTTCTTTTCATAACATGAAATACCATGCTGACTTCATCCGACAAAGAAGATTTCTGGTGAATATGATCAATTATTACCTGACTGACGTTTCAAAAACGAGGCAATACAAGAATCCCGCCAATCCCATTGGTTAATCGCATATTTTCCGCGGCTTTCCCGTAGCCTTGTATAATATGATACAAGGACGCGTTTCTGACACCACAGCAACTGATGTGGCCTGTGAGATTTACAATAAACTTAAGCGACAGAACAGTAACGAAATGTGCTTAACTAAATGATGTAAGTCAAAATTAGAAGCTATCAGGTAATAAAACTCATACTAACCGGTTTTGTAGTTGTATAGGAAAATATAAAGCCCTCGGTTTTATTGCACAGACCTCGCACGCTCGGTCTGTACTCTTAAGACCTCGGGCTTTTTATTTTCCTGTACAACACAAAACCGGTTAGTATGCGCATATGGGGTTACTGTGAGCAGGGCGAGTAGAGGTTAATGAATTTAAGTTAGACTCTGTCATTGAAGGGAGCATGCATCTGATGCACTCAGAAACAAAGCTTTTGTTAAGAAGATTAGCATTTGGAAACAAGCTTACTTTCTGAGGCGTTGCTGGAGGGATCTTCTTTCATCTTTCATAACATTTTCATACACCTATCAAAATAAGAAAAGGGATAAATACAATAAAACTTAAACTTCTTAGTACAGAATAAAGATGGACGTACAGTGTATTGATATAAGAACTCATATTTACTCTTATTCATACGCGATTGTTAACTATTTCGTGCGGATGATTTGCTTACATTATCTATCCATGTTAACATCATTGAGAGGCTTAATTTTCAGCAAATTAAATCAAGGGCGCCTACCTTGTAGGAAGTGTGTTTTTTCACGGTACTTTATGCAGTGTCCTATGACCCAATCCTGTTAATGTTTGAATATCATAATAAACTTTTTCTTAAGTTTTTCTTGTTACTGGGATTTTCAAATTCTAACGTCTGTTAGAGTTGACCAATCAAAAATCACGCTGTCTGATTCCCTGTGGCCAGATCGTATAACAGTTGATATCGTGTTTCATAACACCGGAATTTGAAACCACAAACTTATTCATACGTCATCTTGACCTTGAGAGGACTGACTCTGTGTACTTCTGGGTCACGGTACGGTTTTAGGACACTCTCTGTACTGGGTCACAGGACACCCATTACTCTACAGTACTGGGAATAAACACACTTCCTACAAGGTAGGCGCCTTTGATTAAATCACGAAATTTATGTCTGTCTTGGAGGCTGCTGCAAAGAAATCTTTTTATAAATCTTGACAACTGAATTAAGAATGAAGGAACAGATTTTGACCAACGCAAATTTTGGTACCAGAGTTAAAATTTTCGCTACACAGTGATCACTAGTTCAAAGAAATTTGATTAATGGCTGCAAAAATATGCCTCCAGAGCATCTAAACCTTCTTCTGATTCATGAGGTATAATTCCAGACCAGCAGTATCTCACAAAGAAAATTCAAAGTAATAGGATTTCAAAAAAATTTACAAAATGAGTTGAATGTTTTAGTGCTGGTGAAGAGTTATGCTTGATACGTTGAAGTGTATTCTAACCCTGGCAATTTAGTTTAATTAACACGGAAAGTTATGTTTATTTACTAAAACAGATCTGAAGAGCCTGACTCGGGGTGAGTGGCCGAGCAGCTTAAACGGTTTCCGTCAGGTGACTGAACTTAAGCTCGGTCGACTGAGGTCAAACTCCGGATGGGAGACCTCTCGGAGGCCTGACCTCGCAACTCACTTCGCCGTTTTTCAGAAGGGATGTTAAACTAGGGGTCCCTTGCCTGGATGCGGCATGAATAGTGAGCCTAAATTAGCTTTAAATAGCTACAAATCCTTTCAGCCCACTTAAAATAAATTACTGAAAAAAAACAAAGAAAAATTCCAGATGACACAGATCTTCAAGAACATCTGGTGCTGCTACAAATGAATTTTCTAAAAAAGTCGTAAAAATAGTCAGGTAAAGAAGGGCAAAGCAATACACGATTACGCTAATGGAGGTGGCGAGAAAGGAACTTTTTATCAAGATGCATTACACATAGATTACTTATTAGATTAGAACGTAATGCATTTTGGTAGAGTTGTAGAGATCTTTAGTGAAACCATTGATTCAAATACTGGGAGAGTCAGAAAAATGTATCCACAGCATAGGTTCCAAATCTTTATCTCGGCGTAAATAGGCGGGTGTAAAATTCAACGACCTATTTCTTTTGATTGAATGGCGTGAAAGAAACTTCAGATACTTATCTATAATTCTACCGTTGGACTTTTCAGAAATTTTGAATATTTTTGGAAATTATAGCGTATCTTACATTTAAACTCATTTGAGGATGTGACGTCATCAAATTTCTAAATCATAAACCAGATGAGTGACAGACTTTTGCTTGATACCATATTGTAGGCATTCATAAACCATGCTTTTCTTCGAAATTATTTCATGTTACGTCAAACAGTTTAGAAATTATGATGGTTTTAAGTATTTTTGAAAATTTTTCTTGAATTCTTAAAAAAGAAGAAAAACACTCTAATTCTGAAAATATTGAAGATTTCAGAAAAATCCAACGGTAGAATTATAGAGAATTAGCTAAAGCTTCTTTGAAGTCATTCAGTTCAAAGAAATAGGTCATTCAATTTTACACCAGCCTTTTTAAAGATTTGGAACCTATGCTTGTGTCCACACTCCGAAAGAACGTTATACAATGTGCGAAGAATTCCGGCGCATGTAAGTTATTAGGGAAAGAATAGATACTTCTGTATTATTTCAAGTGAGGAGAATCATTAAAACTGCCGGTAAATTGTAGTGAGTACCCCCAAGGTTGGCTGACGATTGTCTTATTCTGCTCTTCTGAGCTTAATTCCTTTAACTTTATTAGCAGCTATTTACATCATAAACGTGCCTGTCAAGTTGCCAGATAAGAGTGCAAAATTCGCTGCCTAATTGCGGCTCTAATAACAATTTCAATGGTCAAACTATTTCAGGTATACCTGACCTACATGTATTGTTACACTTTTGGCATGAAAAGCGTCCGTAGATACCTACCTCGTTTCCTTCCTATATAGAAATCTGCCCCATCACGTAACGTGATCATTCTCCGCACATAAAAACTGTGGTACCGAGCCGAGGGTTAATTTAATCTTGAGCATCTATTCATAATTTAATAAGCATCGTCTTAATCTCGAGTGAAGAATTTCCGAAGTCTAGCTTCCGTGGGCTTTGCCTACTAAAACTATTAATGTATAAATAATTTCATCCATGTATCAACGATTAAAAGGGTAAACTAATCTTTTTCTCAGCCCAGACAATGCTTTATAATGATACAGAAACTGTTGAAATGTGATGATGCTTCCCCATCAATGCTGGCCATCAAATAATCAAAATCTACATGATAGTGAGCAGGCCATATTAGCTTGTTGTGGGCATGCATATACATTACAATAAACAAGACTTTTGGCTCATGTCTGATTTCAGAAGGAAACGATGCACCTACCATTATGAGAAAAATCTTAAAATTAAGTTAAAGGAATTGAATCAGCATAAGACGGCAACGTATACACTATCTGTCAGAATTTGCTGACTCATGGTTTTGGATGGCGCATCTGATTGGCTAACGTTCGTGTGAAATGAAACTGATCACATCAAACGCACTGCGCAACAGTAGGCCCCTTCGGTTTGCTGGGAGTGACAATTGATATTTCTCACATGGGTCACATGATACACGGCAAAGCAGGTCTGTTTACCATGACTCAATGCCTTTAAAGCCTCAGTAAGATGATGAAATTAAAATTCTTAAAAATTGGTTCCATAGCCCTTCCTGTACAATAGACTATTTCGCAATTTGATTCTCCTCAGTCCCGTTCTCCAAAATTCGGAAATGGTTTATTCAGCGAACAGTGGATACATTTTCTGATTCATTTGGTAGGCTTTAGATAAATCCTTATTAGCATTACTCACCTTTTCCGTCCTTTCTGCAACGTCAGTCCAGGAGTACATCCGTTTAACTCGTTCATGGTTTTTCCACCGATTCACACCTTTACAATGAAACGCTTTTTCTATGGCACTATCAAGGGCACCAACAAGAGCTAGAAAAAAAAAATTAAAAATATTAGGACAACCAAATAATAACGAAGGTAGCCCAAATCATTCCAGGAAGGATTCAATATAATCATGCATACAACGCCTTGATATGATTAAAATTTTCCAGACCACAGAAAAAAAACAACTTTAATTTACTTATTAGATTGTTTTATAAATAAGGTTATTTAATTTTGTATGCTTTTCTTTTAGATTTTGTTACTGTATGCACGGCCCACTGTAAATCAGTCCTTTGACTGACCTGACCACCACGCCTAAAGAATTGAAAATCAAATAAAATCAAATCACTTTTCTCCTGCCAGGCAGTGATTGTTTGTACCTACTCTTTATGTTCCAGCTCTGGTAACGACACTTCGAAGCAACTAAACAGTAGTGCTTACTTTAAAATTTGCAGTAGATGAGACTTAACAATTTAGTCCAGTTTTTGTGTTTGAGTATTTGTTTCTGTATATTTTGAGTATTGAGTTTGAGTAGTGACTATTGAGTATTGTGTATTTTTAGTTTAAATATTTTGTGTTCCATTTTTCGTGTTTGAGTATGGGTAGCAATTCGTTCATCTGTCAGTTCAGTCAAGGGAGCAGCCTGTTTCAATCCATTGCAACGATTCCAAAGCTTCTTACAGGTCTACTTATGTAATGATCACTGAATAAAATCAGTTAAAGTTAACACATGTAGAACAATTCTTAACTGATTCGTTCAAGCACCCTTAATTGGTTTGCGTTCCCAATATTTTTCTACAGGGTGTATCAAAGAGAAAGCTACCGGTCGAGAAATTTAAATTTCTCTGGAACGAAAGGTCTGACATAAATAAGATAGGAATTTTCTAAAAGCCTGACTTCTGCGCATTCATTATTCATTTGATGTATATGTTTTGCAAAATAGGTCTCAAGGGGATTCGCAAGCAGGAGGAACGTAACCATATGTCAAAATGAGACA
This sequence comes from Aurelia coerulea, assembly GCA_039566865.1. Classification (NCBI taxonomy): domain Eukaryota; kingdom Metazoa; phylum Cnidaria; class Scyphozoa; order Semaeostomeae; family Ulmaridae; genus Aurelia; species Aurelia coerulea. The sequence continues at coordinate 28,882,104 of CM076943.1, forward strand.
ACGCTTCTTTTTGACATTGTTCTAATTGTATTGTTTGATGTCAGTTTGATCTTTGTTCTTTCATTTTGCATTATGTAAGTCATCTGAGAGTTGGAAAGCAGGCAGTAAACCAAATAGTTGTGAACAGAGCAGTTCTTCGTCAAAGAATCTCTTACATAAGTTCAAATGTTTTGCTTTGACGATTTCCTTTGAAAATCACGGTGTGGCTAAAGTTATTGCATAGAGTTTTCGTCGTCAAAAAGTTTCCATCAATAAAAGTACTGATTTTGTCGATACAATTATTTTTATCTTTTGTAAAAGCTTCTTGCGCTGCTGATTATAAAATCATAAAAAAATAAAAGACTTGCAATGTTAGTTTCTTTCCTCCAATAAAATGAAAGCACAGGGGTCGGGCTTTCAGAAAATCACTATCTCACTGATACCAGACCTTTGGCTCCAGAAAAGATAAACATTTTCGACCGATAGCCTATTTTATACACCCTGTAGGGCTGTGGCACAGGGTGTCCCAAAAATATTGTGCCCGTTTATGGGACTGTTGTGGAGGAGCTGTAACATCCATTGTGCTATTTTTACAGAGTTTCATAGGTCAGGCTTCAACTTAGAGTTTGGGACCTTATTTGAGGAAATCTGAAAAATGGTATGGCTCAGGACAGGCAAAATAAGTGGCTGCTTCAAACGGCACTTCTGTTGTTCCCTAGCATTGCAAAAATCAAGTAAATTTTCAAAGAAAGGGTTTCAGCGTTGTATTTAGAAATGTGTCTTCATTTTGAAAAGGTTTCATAGAGCTGTTAATCTATAAGGCACACAAACAGGGCACAAGTTTCTGGAACACCTTGTAGCCCTATTCCAATTACAGTTGAGGCTTCCTTGCGGGAATTGAGAATCCCATGAACGCTGATATCCTGCATGTTCATGAATCTGGGAAATCCCCAAAGGCTCTTTATTTCTTTATATTATTACACAAAAGCATAAGAAGTGATTGCAAACCTAGAAACCAAGCGGATGGATGGTTGGTTCCTGTCGAAATCCCTACGCACCCTTGACAACCTAGTAAACATTCGTATTGAACTGTGCGTTTAGTAGGGTGGTAACTGTCTGTCTTATCCGCGGTTTACATCCAATCTCCGGCTTAGGGGTCAACAAAATAGGCCTCTGAGTTGGGTTAGCGCACAACTAATGCATATCTATGCCTGGTGATGACAATACACCACGAAAGCAATTTGTATGTAGAGGAATTTAAAATCAATGAGAACTGAAAACTGAAACTGAACAGAAACTGAAAGCATAAGCCTACACCACTAAACAGTGGAATCTCATGCTAAATAGATCTGAAGTACTTATCTCTCTCGCATTCTTGGTCAGATAGCGCAAAGCGCTGCTGTGGTCTTTACGACTGAAGTACTTATACTTGCAAAATAAAGTTTTCCACTGGGTGAGTAAAAAACAATCCCCTCTTTAAAGGTGACTGCTCCCTGGATAGCAAGGAAACCATATTGGCAAGCATATTATCTAATTGTAAAAACATCAAATGAGATTCGAAAATTTACCTCACTGAAATCGCCCACTCCGGCCTGAAATTATGAAGGATATTCTCAAGAAGGCCTCTTCAAGAGACTTTCGAAAACGGCATAAAATCACAAGCAATTTCCCTCATATTTCTGCCTTACAGCAATGGCCTTTATACATTACATAACATTGACATAACATCACTTAACTTAAAGCTTTTATGTCGCTAAATAAAGCTAATGGCAGACATTTATTCAGTTGTGAGATTTCTGTGCAGAGGACGGTCATGGGGATTAGCGCAGTTTTCTTTGATGTTAGTTTATTATAATTTTGCATAACACGGAAAACAAAAGGGATTGGATGACCGTCTCTCATGGCGTTGAAGGACAACTGAAAAAGCGAGGCTAGGAATCGTATTTATAACGACAAAAAAGCTTTAACATAACATTACATGCCTATTCTTTTGGGGAAAAAACATTACTCCGGGCGATTTCATCCACCGAAGAGGATAACACGTGCTAAAATGCACTGAAATCGTTGCTGCAAGGCAGAAATATTAAGGAAATTTTAGGCCTGCTTTGACTGTTTCTTTTTGAATGTGAATTTCCTGCTGCTTTGTCATTCTTATAACAGGCCTAGATCTGATCTTCTCAATAGTGTAAATGCAATATTGCTACCTCATGGTTTTTTCTCTCTTTCAAATGAAGTTTTACTCAAATTCATTCTGTATGGAGATAAAAGGTTAACCATCGACAACAATAAAAAGCTACTCGAGTCAACCCTCCAATTCATTCATGCTACAGAACGCTTTTAAATGTTCCATTGCTGCAACTCCCACAAATAAGCACCTACGTTTTTCAGTTTCATTGTGTATTCGTAGCCAATATTTATTTTAGTTTAGTTAATTTCCATTGTATTTTTGTTTAACGTTGTGCATCTTTATGTATTGGCCATGGGGTAGTCATTGTCTTTTGCTCCTCATGGTATCGTCCCCGTATTGTTGTCTAGTAATTAGATAGTATGGTAGAACGTATTGATGTATTGCAATATTTTATATGAATAAGAAAAAAAATGTTTCTTGAATGGACTTTTTCGAGAAAATCCTTCACAATTTCATAAAGGAGTGGCCGAAGTTAGCCAGGTAAATTCTAGAATCGATTTTAACATATTTGCTAATCTTATCGGCTTGATACACAGTGAGCAGTGGCCTTTCAAACAGTGATTATTATTTCTTTACTCGCGAGGTATAACGATATCCGAAACGGTATTCAGCACAAAAAGACTTTGACAAGCTTTGTCGAGAGCTACTTACACTTGACACTAGGCTCAGCAAATGTTATCAAATCTGAAGGGAGAACTTCTGGAATTCCACCAACGCATGTGCTGACAACTTGTAGGCTATAAAATAAAATTATTAAAAGGAAAGAAAATCATTCGATGCAAGCCAATGTTGACCAAAGTTTATTTGACTAATTGAGTTTTTTTGCTTGTTTTTTGTTTCATATATTCCATCTGAAATTTTACATGACAAATTACTACCTGCATACTTAACCTACTTTACAACATTGCGACTACAATACCAAGAAGAGCAAAATACTATGTCGACCCCGAGGCCTTAAAAAAACATTGAAAAAGTACATTTATATAAACTAGACATAACAACGAACGAGAAGAAAAAAATATTGCAAAGAAAACGTACTTAATGGTTGCGTGGCTTGTGACAAAGTTTAAAATGAGCTCAATCTAACCGACCAGTTTCTTGAATAAATGGTAATGCTAGCTCAAGTATGTTCCTGTTAACATCATTTGGGAGGTTTTATCACCATACAGTAGGAGCTGCGTTAAAACTTCATTTGAAAGATAGCATACCCAAGTGGTCGTAATAATAGAAGTATTCCAGCAAGAAGGTTTCGTCGTCGGAACCCAAAGGAAGGGCAAAGCAACAAAAAGTGCTCCGTATCCTCAACACCATCGTTCGTAGGGCACATTGGGTTTACAGTATCCTTAAAATTATGCCTGAATTTGTGAAAATTCAATTTGCTGAGATCCACTCTAAGTTGGGTAAGGTGGGATAAACCTAATTGGTTGTGAATCCCGAAGACCGATTTTGCAGGGGGGCGGATAACTGACAGAAGTTTTTTCTTAAAAACAGCGACAGATTGTGCTTGTCTCAGTCCTGGTTTAAGTTCATTCCATTCAGAGAAACAGTGAGGATAAAAGCTAGATTTGAATTTTTCTGTTCTTGCCTTTATTCGCCCAATGACATCCTGATTGCGAAGAGAGTAATGCGACTGCTGACGTGGGGGGATCAATTTTGTTTCGTTTATCTTGAAATGCTAGCATAGGCTCCAAATCTTAAGAAAAAAGACAGATTACATTAAAAGCCAAAACTTTCAGACGGTACCATTTTCGCACATTTCATAGGTGCGAAAATTTTATTGACGGAAATGTTTGTAGTCCGAAATATTTAGTATCCGAAATCTTTTCCACAATAAAAAATCACAGGAAAAGGTTTCCACTATCTGAAAACGTCATGTTTTGCTCACAAAACTCTTCGCATTGAACACGAATGCGGTGATAGTGTTAATCACTGAAAAACATTACATTTTCTTAAACTAAATGCATTCAAGCAATCATTCTCATAATCTGTCTTTGGAATTCACGATCCCATAGTATTATCCTACCTCACACGATTCAGGGTTGGTCTCAGCAAGTTAAATCTCCATAAATTCAAGCATAATTTCAGAGATACCATAAACCCAATGTGCCCAACAAGCGATGGCAATGAAGACACGGAGCGCTTTTTGTTGCTCTGCCCTTCTTTTGATGTTCAACGACAAAATCTTCTCGCTGGAATAGTTGAATTATTACGACCATATGTGCAAATCACCAATCTTTCAAATCATCCTTTGACGAAGCTTTTATTGTATGGTGATGAAGACCTATCTAATGAGTTGAACAGAAATGTACTCGAATTAACTTTACGCTTCATCCACGAAACTGGTCGGTTTGATTAAGATCTATTGAGAATTCAGCCATGTACTAAGCAATCACCAAGTCCCGTATCGTTGTATCGTTAGCCGATCTCTTCCTTGTGTTTCTTTTGTTTCTGTTTCTGTTTCTGTTTCTGTTTCTGTTTCTGTTTCTGCTTCTGTTTCTGTTCCTGTTTCTGTTTCTGTTTCATTGTTTCTTTTCCTTGTAAATTCTGTTTCACATCAGATGGTCAGGCATTTTACTTACCTCAATCTACATCAAATGAGTTGCACTCGTAGCATCAACAAATTCAACGCAACCCCGACCTGACATCTGGAGTGAAACAGAATCTAGTATAGTATCCTTTAATTTATAAATGTTCGTAGTGTGATTGTATACGGTTTAACGTGTCGTGTTTTTAGATATTGGCAATGGCGTAGTCATAGTCTTTTCGCTCCCCATGGTATCGTACCTGTAGTGTCGTATAGTAATTAGACTTAGGTATAGTAGAATGTAAAGTATCTTGTAAAATTTAATATTTGAATAAAAAAAAATTCTCATAATGATCAACAGTAATTATTTGTCGAAATTTCAGACCAAGAACCCCTAAAAATGAAGACTGATCTACGTATGACATTTCTAGTCTGAAATAAGCAAAAAAAGCTGAAAATAGAGTCTTTTACTCGTCCGAAATTTCTGTAAAAACACTCGAAACTCTGTGAAAAACCGTTCAAAAATATGTTGGCTTTTAATGTAATACTGCGTTCACATGATACCGGCACGATTTGAGAACAGCATAAAATTGGTATAAATCGAGCTTCTTTTTGACGGCGATCACATAGATACCGGTATCACAGAATTTTCTATCGTATTATAACAGTGCAGGTATCTGTAAACACAAGCTGAAATTTTAGCACCGTCACCCATTTTGCCGCTTTCAAAATGAGCCGGCCTTGTGTGAAAGTTGTCTAAATGGTTGTTGCATCATCCTTGGATTGTAGTGCTTCAAGCGAATTTTAAGCAATTGAATGTAATTGTACCGCGAATATTTTGATATCTTGATTATCTTCAAACCTGCAGCGTAATTCTTTTATCAAAAGAAAGTCATCACATGCAAGAGTTCTCAATGAAAACAACGCAAGAATAAGTTTGGAAAAATAAATCATCGCAACTTCTAAATTAAGGATTCCTCAAAATATTAATAAAGTCTTCTGAATGTCGATTCGATCAAACAGGGTTCAAGGAAGAAGAATTGGAGAGTCCTATGAATAAGAATCAATACATGATTTTATGAGAAACTGCTTTCAAGAAATTTTGTTTCCACCTCCAGAAAATTAAGAAACCATGATAAAAGAAGAGGTCAGTTCCAAGTTAATAAATATTTTCAAGTGCACTCTTCATTCAAATTCTACCGGATGAGTCAGAAAAAAGAATCCCCGTTTGAAAGGTCACGGCTCCCTGGATATCAAGACAATGATATCGGCAAATATATAGTTTAATGGTAGAAATGTTCAAATCTACTATAAAATTTACCTGACTGAAATCGGCCACTCCATTCTGAGATTATGAGCGATTTTCTCTAGAGAGCCTCTTCAAAAAACCTTCAAAACTTGCCCAAAATCATGAACAGATTTCCCTAATATTTCTGCCTAGCATAGGAATCATTCGTCGTACATAGCGGATTGCTCGTGGCCCATGGTCGAAACCGCCAAAGCCTCATTTTCACAGACCAATCAGACGGCTAAAAAGCGATGGAGACAAAAGAAACCCGTGAAGATTTTCCTAAATTTTACCTACCTTCATAAAACGCAACCAGGACAAAAAACTGCTTGAGATTTCCCGAATTGTTTTAAAGCAATCTGCTCTCCAGATGTTTGGGAGTACAAGTTTGGATGCCGGTTAAAATATCTTCAGGATTGGCGGAGTTATTGCCTCTCCAATAGACAAAATCGGCGAAGGCTTGTCGAGACCTGTTTACGCCATTTCAAGTCAGGTGATAAAGCCTCTTGATAAAAACTCTTTTGAATTTTATAAGTTATTTCGCAACGAGCAAACTTTTCCCGTGAATATAAAGAGTAGTACAATACAGAAAATTCCCTAGAGTATTGCCACATGACTTGAAATGCGCGAACAAGCCTCTATAGACTGTTTCAATTCACATAGAAACCGTAGGGGCATTGAATCTTCAATAAAAGAAAATTTAGCGAAAGACAATAGCAAGAACAATTGAAAACACAGATTGTGGCGTTTTCGGGTCGTTCTTACAACAATCACTATTGTTATTACTATTGTCTCCCGGCCAGAATCTCTATTGTTCAAGGTTCAGTACCTTGTCGGTTTGTTTGTGGCCATAACTCCACCAATCCTGGAGATATTCCAACCGGCATCCAAACTTTTACTCTCAAACATCTGGAGAGTAGATTGCTTTAAAAAATTCGGGAAATCTCAAGCAGTTTTTTGTCCTGGTTGCGTTTTATGAAGGTAGGTAAAATTTAGGAAAATCTTCACGGGTTTCTTTTGTCTCCCTCGCTTTTTAGCCGTCTGATTGGTCCGAGAAAATGAGGCCTTGGCAGTTTCGACCATGGGCCACGAGCAATCGGCTATGTACGACGAATGATTCCTATGCTTTTCTGCCTTACAATGGCCTTACAGCAATGACTTGTGAACGCTTTAGCACGTGCTATCCTCTTGGGAGGATAAACAAGTCCTCCCCCTGGTATCGATGACCTATTCAAGGGGATTCCATTCTCCCAAGAGGACAAAATACATGAATTTATGTGAGTGTCATCAGTTTTAGGAAGGAAAATGTGCTCATTGTTTTCATTCGTTTTTGCAGGTTTTTGGAAGGGGCTTTCTGCAGAAAATCACCCATATCCACGGGAAGGAATGGCCGATTAAGGCCGAGTAAATTGCTGAACCTAATTGAACATATTGGCAATAAAGCAAGACATTTTTCAATATTATTGCTTTGATATTCATGGAGCAGTGGCCTTCCAAGCGGGGATCCTTTTTTCTGACTCACCCGGTACAGTTTCCTTTCTATGCAAAAAACTAGATATAGGCAAATTCGTAGCCTTATATAGAATTTAAACTTATTAAAATCTTGCATGCTATTGAACAAATTCTTCCTTTATGTTACGATACTTTGTATGAAGGTAAGTACTTGCAGAGTCTTGCAGAATCAATATTTCAACAACAAAATAGTTAATTAAAACAACTTTGCTTTTCTGTCTCATGCGTGTTTACAGTTCGAACACTTGTCTTAAGTTCAAGTCAACACAAAAAGTCAGATTACAGACACTGCGTGATTATAAGCGAACAACCAGTATTTGAAAAGTTCTTAGTTTCTTCCTGGGATTTTCCTGTACTGACCTCTTACGGCAAGTCTTGTTTACTGGCCATAGCAACGGGCTCTGACCACAGCAACGTGGGACGCGCTTGTGAAACTAGTGAACAATGGAGTTAGGAGATCTTGCACACCCCTAGAGTTTCTTCAGTTACAGTGATTTTCAAATTCTAACGTCTGTGAGTGTTGAACAATCAAAAATCACGCTGTCAGGTTCCCTGTGGTCATCTCATATAACAGTTGATCTCGTATTACATCAACACCGGAATTTGAAACCACAAAATTATTCCTACGTCATCTTGACAGGACAGTAATTTGCTACTATTTCACGAAAACAGCACTGGGAATAAACACAGTTCCTACAAGGTAGGCGCCCTTGAAAAAACGGCGCTCAAATATTTAAAGACTCGACATGAATGGACAAAGAGAAAACTTTTTCGTGGTGATTTGAGGATTTAGAAATCAATTATACAGAATTTGCTGCACGAGCGTTAGTTCAACGACCAGCATGTTATGAAATTCTAGAAAGGTTGCACTGGCGAGCCGTGAGTCGGAAAAGGTATCCAATTGTTTGAAAATCGTACAGGAACGGCAATACAACAAATTCGTTAACTTTCAGTTATACAATATTACTGAGGTTTCAACTTCCTCTTGGAGATTTTTCTCGCAATTTTAAGTGGCTTAATTCCTCCTGAAATCAGGATTTAGCCAAAAGTCCTATTTATCTATTTGCCAAAACACCACCAAAAATAGGCTGTTCAATGTCATGCACATTTTTACTTTTGTTGCTAAGCATTGACGAGAGAGCATAATTACAATTCAAAAGTTTTATTATCCTTAACAGGCAATAGATGGGCTTAAAAATCATCACTCTTTCCCATTTTAATAGTCGAAAAGTTGATGGCATTGAGCCATGCACTTGTAGTTTTAGCCAAACCCCATGGAAGCTACTTGTCGGTAATTCCTGATTTGAGGTTAAGACTATGCATTGTAAACTAAGAATAAATTTTTGAAATTAACTAAACCGTCCGCCAGACAACGGAGAAGCAATTTTTCAAATCGATTTTACAGTTTTCCCTGCGTAATCTTTCAAACTGTGGATACATTTTATGACACACCCGTTAACCCTCAGTGTCAGTGAACGATTAGCGTTCCTGCCAATGCTACCAAAATGTCTGTTTTCATTTTCAATAGTGAAAATAATTATTTTCCCATTCATTATCAGTAACCTGCCTTGCTATTGACAAGTAAATCTGTAGAGGGATATATACATGTACATCAACGCCAAGAGCGAGGAGACTAACATGGCTAGGACATCTGATGCGACTGCATCCCGAAACACCAGCAAGAAAAGCCCTTGAAGAGTATCTCAGAAAAGTGAAAAGGCCAGGAGGAAGACCAAAGACAACCTGGATGCAAACCCATACGGCAAGATTTGAACAGCATTGGAATCAAACAAGATCTTTCCAAAGCAACCAAGACATTGAATAAATCATTGGAACTGATACATAACAGAAAAAAACTGGCGTAGCATTGTAAAATGCGTTGTGCAGTACTAACTGCGTGTGACGTCTAGTAATAATATTAAACACCAAAAATTCCGGACGTTAATATTTCCGAACAGTTGGCACGTCGGAAAATGTCAGCGTCCGAAATTTTGCGTGGTCCGAAATCTTTACCATCCGGAATTTGTTGCAAAATAGAAAATCGCAATTAAGTTTTTCAATATTTGAAAATGGAATGTCTTGCTCACAAAACAATTGTGGGATGATCGTAAAATCATTTGAAATGGTGAGCATTATCCCCATTGAAAGAATTGAAATTCCTAACGAAAACTCCTAAAGAAAACTCGTGACTTCTTATATTATAAACCAAATGAAGTATAGACTGTAGTAAGCCTTAACCCTATTTGGACCAGGTTGAAATTTTGATATTTTTGACTGGGGGGGGGGGGGCGTTTTTCGCCCCCCCCTCTTTTTCTTCAAAACTACAAAAGATATAACAATGAAACTTATACCAATTGTTCTTTGGACAATTAGTTTTACAAAGAAAAGACAACATTAGAGGTCTAATTGGTCACGTGGGTCGTTGCTAGGCAACCAAAACAATGGGGAAATGGTCAAAATCGAGCTACTGACGTAAACAGCAAGTTTCGTCCAGATTAACATTATGAGATAACAGGCAGAATTGTAGCCAGAAGTAGCAAATAAGAGTAGAGGAAGATATTTACGCGAAAAAAAATTCCATTTAGCTGTCAACTTTTGCTAATTAAGAGCAATTACCCATTGAATACTAAATTGAGATTTCTATTGTCAATTATTTTCTATTTTTAGACTTCTAACTAGTGAAAATAGTTGGTAATAAGGCACCTGACACTGTTTTCTGCACGTTTTGAGATATATTGCCCTAATTCATTCATTCTATGACGTCATAAAGATAAATGACGTCATGGATATCAAAAGTTGCTGATGTCAGCAAATATAAACAAACTATATATCAAATGAAAGTACTCTTCAAGACCAATCGAATGGTGTATATAACTTTATCATTAGCGCTATTTAAAAGAATTTAGCGAGGATTTTAAGATTTTCTTTGTGACCAGTCTCCAAATAAGGGCATCTGGAGGTCACGTGGGGGGGGGCGAAAAACGCCCCCCCGGTCTAAATAGGGTTAATAAGTTGCAAGATGCCATATAAAATTCAATAAGATTGTTTTTAGTTTCTGTGTGAAATTTTTCTGAAAACGCCTGAAATGTCGTGAACACACGTCCGAAAATTTTTCTCTGCACGTATTGGGCCAAAATCTATTCATCCGAAATTGTTGGCGTTTAACCCTATCTGTACTGGGCGATTTTTTAGGTATTTTGTACTGGGGGGGGCATTTTTCGCCCCCCCCCCTCTTTTTCTCCAAAACTACAAAAGATATAACAATAAGACTTACCCCTATTGTTCTTTAGACAATTGGCTATTCAAACATAACAATAATAATACCGGGTGCGCCAAAATAAACTATGCACGTTTGGCAGGCCACGATAAATCGTACACAAGACCGATTTTGAAAATTTATGACTTGATCTTTAGCAGAAGGCCTGAATTAGATTCTAGCATTATTTGCAAATTTTTCTGTTTTCAGTTTTTAGAGCTACAAGCGAGTTTCTTAAAATTTTCGTTTTCGAAAACACTGAAAACGATCAAAAAACGTCGATCAAGATTTCTAAAGAATCGACATGAATGGACAAAGAGAAAACTTTTTCGTGGTGATTTGGGATTTAGAAATCGACTAATTGTAAGCTGCTGTACGAGAGTTTGTACTATCTTGTGAGAAATGTAATAATATTTTCAAGAATATAAAGAAATTTCTTTTCTTTTGTAATGTCATTGAATGTATGCTTTGCTGCAGGCTGTGTTCCTGTATCAAGGGGGTTAAAAGACAAGCGAGGAAGAGTCATGGGGCCAGCAAGCATGGAGTTTTGTTACATTTTTGATTTGTGATGGCTTTTGGGGCGGCACTTTATTGAAACTACTACAGAATTTCGCAACAAGCCAATCTTTGAAATAACACTCGTGCAGAAGTTTACAATGATCAATTTCCAAATCCCCAAATCACGCTGAAAACATTTTCTCTTTGTCCATTCATGATGAGTCTTTAGAAAATTTGATCAACGTTTTTTGATCGTTTTCAGTGTTTTCGAAAACGAAAATTTTAAGAAACTCGCCTGTAGCTCTAAAAATTGAAAATGGAAAAATTTGCAAAAAATCTTAGAATCTAATTCAGGCTTTCTGCTAAAGATTAAGTGATATATCTTCAAAATCGGTCCAGTGTACGATTTATCGTGGCCTGCCAAAAGTGCATAGTTTATTTTGGCGCACCCGGTATATATAACAAGAAATTATACAATAATATAACAAGAAATATACAATAATATAACAAGAAATTAAACTGTGTTCGTAATACGTTTCGATTAAAAATCTTCATGATATTAGATGATATTATTGAAGGTGTTGTGGCGCAGTGGTGTAATTCTCTGACTTCATTCTCTACTACAACTTTTATTGTATGGCAATAAAGATTTTCCTTTTTCACTAAATAGACAAATTCTTGAGCTAACGCTACATTTTATCCATGAAACTGGTCGATTCGAGTGAATTTCTGTAGCCACTTAACCATCCCTTCATAAGCCACCCGTTTTTGTCCTATAGTTAAAGTAGTTTCTTTTCCTTTATTATCTTTATTTAATGGCCTCGGGGTAGACACAGCCTTTTGCTCCCTGGGGTTGATCGTCCTAGTAGTATTGTAGAGTAATTTGTAAGTAATGTAGTTCGTAATTTGTATTGTAAATTTTATTTGGAATATATTATATATATAAAAAAAAATATACAACAATGACAATTAATAAGTCACGTGATTCGTTGCTAGGCAACCGACAAATTGAGGAAAATTGGCAAATTTAAACCTTCTTAACCAGAAAAATTCTATTTAATCAACCACTCAACCGATTTTCTTCAAATTTGTTTCAAATAGTAGGAAACATGTTATAGTTAAAAAATATATACTTTTCAAAAATTTTTTTAGTTTCTATTTTTAGCACAATTAGCCTCAAATTAGCCTTTTGTTGCATGCATTTACTTTCATCGCAGGTTTTACCAGTCCTGTCCTTTTATCTGGTAAATATAGACTCAAAATGAATCAAATTAATAAGATGAAGCAAATTAGACAAAAAAATTTATATTTTATACTTCTTTATTAGAGAAATGACGTCATAAATGTGAATGACGTCATATATATTAAATTTTGCTGACATAAGCAAATATGAAAAATTTATATATCAAATTAAAGTACTCATCAAATGCAATCGAATGGTGCATGTCTGAGATCGATCAGGCAAAGGACACGAAAACTACGGACATTTTAACCTTTTTTGTTGTTGACTACTCTCCAAATATGGTACTACTGTGGTCACATGATCAGAGGTAGAACAATGAAATGTTAAGAATTTAATTGCCTATGAAATTTGAGTAAAAGTCACCAAACTGGTGGTTATATCTCTTGTCGTTTTAGCGTAACACAGCAAAAACTGTTAGGGGGGGGGCGAAAACGCCCGCCCCCCAGTACGAATAGGGTTAATGTATGACAGTTTAGTAAAGAGTGAATGGATTACGTACCCACACGAAGCAGCTTCCACAATTGCCATACAAAATGCCTCAGTTAAAGATGTGTTCAGGAAAATATCACCTTTGTTGAGAACCTAGAAATGGAATAAACAGTGTAAGCTTTCTTTTCAATCAAATTCATCATTTCAAGACAAGAACACCACAGAGGAATCTATTTTGGAGATCTTTGAATCCATTATATTGTTCTGCGTACAAATTTTAGTTTGGACATGAATTTTCACATTCATGTCTGTCTTTATTTTCAAATCATGAAAAATCAAAGAATTTGAATTTATAAGGGAAATCAAACTTCAGATAAATTTGTCTTTTATAACCTTGGTTATGTGACTTATAACCTTGAAAGAACGTAACATGCCATGAACTTGCAGTCTTCACATTTGAAATCAGAAGGAAAGTAGCTTGCACATGATGAAAGGTTGACATTCGTACCATGTGGAACAAAAAGTTGCTGGAATTTCTGGTGGACTAAACCCATGTTTCGCAGCTCAAGGCTCCAATGCCTCTCATTGTTCTAACCCGCTCTTCGAGATTTTCCGGATTAATGCCTGTTTGACGATGCTATGATGATAATATAATACAAACGTTTACAGATAAAAACTCAATTTCATTCCAAGAGTGAGTTCGTTGATCTACCTCTACTCTCGGATACAAGAGGCTGCTCTGCAATTTGATTGGCCATTCAAAAACAATAGTAAACATGTATTATTTCTCAAAAAACTTCCAATTGAATTGAATGAAAATCAGTATAAGTCGGTCACTAATCAAAACAATTACAGTGTTGCTGTATTGCTTCAAATCAGGGTCACATAATTAGCCTTACCTAGCCAACTGCAAATCGACAATGGCTGCTGCACATATTTGTGCATTGTGTAACAATATTACTAGGTTTCGTGCAGGGCCGTCGAGAGAGAGGCCGGGCCCCAGGGTGCGGGTAAAACGGTTTGGACCACGCCCTCTTATCCTTGGGCCAAGCCCTCCTATGCACTGGTAAGACGCTGCTTTTAGATTCCATTTAGAATCTCAGTGGGCCCACAGGCCTGAAAACGCTCCTGAAAGAAAACGGCAACAAAGAAAAAATACATATCATATTTCTTGCGGGTCCCCTGATAATTACTCTGGCTACCCCCCCCCCCCCTCGACGGTCCTGGCTTCGTGATCAGCATATGACGTAAGAACATTGCAAACAATTTCTTTTCTATTCTAGCTTTTGAGAGCATTCGAGTGCCTGAAACATACCACTGGTACTTTTGTTGCTAGGCCACCCAAAAGAAAAACAATTTAAAACATACAATATGTATCAGCAGTTATTTATCGATCAAGAATTAATCACTTATATATAAATTTCGCCAAGCTTATACTCACATTTTTAACTTCTGAATGGTTTAGATTCCCAAGCATTAAAACCCGCTCCTGTAAGCAATTTTTCTCCCGCACTTCTTCAAGTAAAATCCGCTTTGGACCTTCCCCACCTGAAAGTTAATGCAGAAATTCACTTGGGAAACAATGTTTTACTTTGTTGACAATAAACTATCTTTCCTACTACCTGACCAGATAGATTTTGTAACTGCATGCCACAACGAGACCGATATTACACCGATATTTCTAAAACATTGTTGAAACTATTGAAAGTATTGAACATGAATATCATAAAAAGTGGGGATACAATATGCTGAGAAACGTTGGAGCTCGCCTCTGGAACGATTTCCCCTCTGGTTTGAAATCAATTCCAAACTCCAAAATCCGTTGGTATCAAATTAGTAGTAGCAAAGAAATAAGATTTGCTTCCTATTAACAACCAAGTATAATATAAAATGCAACCATACTTTAAATCTAAATACCAACTTTGAACTATGTTATAAACGAGCTTCTGGCAGATTACCTCTTCTATCGAAGCTAAGATGTTTCTTGGACAGCACAACGGCTTGTAAACTTTATCGCTCTATGATTGTACCTGTTGTTACATATTGTGGAATCTTAAACCTGAAACTAACAACTGGTCAATCGAGAAAGTTAGCTGCTCTTCATGAGCGTGCTATGAGAATAATTGGCGTGAGCTCAAAGGAATGCAATGTTCTGTCACCTGAAAAATCAAATTTAAAAAGAGCATGTGTCCTGGTGCATAACATCTTAAATGATGATGTATGTGATGCCTTGCAGAGTCACTTCACTAAACACGCCCACACCAAGACTACAAGAAACAACAAATGCTTAGCCACTTTGCCAAGCATCAAAACTGAATATGCACGAAAGGGATTTCATTACATGGGGGCAAAGTTATACAATGATTTGCCTACAGACGTAAGAACTGCTGAAAACAAGAAGGATTTTAAGAAACAATTGGATTCATATTTAAAAGTGAAGTAGCTTAGTAGATAAATTTGGCTTTTTAAATCATCATGGACTTTTAATGCGATATTTATTCACAGTTATATAATTGTAAATTAGGTTTTTAACATTTCTTTTCTTTTCTTTTTAAGCAGGACAGGAACTGAAAACAACAATTTCTGTTGAAGCTTTAATCCTGTTAAAATATTCGTATTATTATTATTATTATTATGACCAGAAAATTGCCTTTTGCCCCATTTGTATCGTATTCTTATACACTCAATATCACACCCCAATTTTGTATGTTTGAACGAAATATATATTTTGCTACGTTATTGTTATTATCGCTTTGTTAACGGCCCAAGCCAGATAAGCTCTGTTTTTCTTGAGTCGTGCAGAGTGCAGTTTTATTATGTTATGTACTGTATTAGGTATTTGTGTTCTACAAAGAAAATTGAATTGAATTGTTAGCCCTACCGGGTGTATCAAAAAATAGTTCCAGGAAAAGGATTGGACCTAAACAGGATCCTTGAGGAACACCGTATTCAAGTTTAGACCTTTCAGATAGCTTGCCTAGTTTGCCTAGATCTGGTTAGTCTGTGACCGTATTCAAATTTAGACCTTTCAGATAACTTGCCTAGTTTGCCTAGATCTGGTTGGTCTGTGACAGAAAATGTACCCACAGAATTCTTCAGACAGAAACTTTGACACACCGGGGATGGCTCAAAGTCAGACCTCACCAAATGTTTTTTGTGCCTGCGAGCGCAAAATTGCCACAAAAATGTGCCTGCAAAATTTTTCAACATATATCATCTAGAACTTAGATTCTTTCTGTGCATCACACGAAGCAAAACTTTGATAAAGCGAAGGACATTTTGGTCCTAAAGTTAGATAGTGCCCATGCAATAAACGTTTATCATAGACAATCTATATGAAACTTTTACTTTGATTGGAATACTTTAGGGATGTACCGGATAATCCGGCTGGATTTTACCATCTTGCCAGAAATCCGGTTCCTGCCAGATTTCAGATAGATTTGCCGGACTTTTACCGCACTTTCTTATTTCAAGTTAACTTCAAGAGAGACCCATAATGTGACCTAGAAACATATGAATCTGTGCAGAATCACCATAATGTTGTCATCATGATCATCTCCTGTTAAACTTTAGGTTCTTGTTCACATCCATCGCACATTTATTCCGTTTTGGCTACTGAGCTGGCTCCGTATAATAAATGGAAGCAATGGTTTTGAATGACAATTTAAATCTTTCAAGGGATGATACACCGGGTACTCTGAAAAAGCTACCCACTTTTTTGATAGGCCATGATAAATCGTACACTGGACGAACTGTGCAGATTTATGACTTAATTTTTAGCACGAAACCTGAATTAGATTCTATGCTCGTTAGCAAATTTCTTGGTCTTCCGCTTCTAGATCTGTAAACGAGTTTCTTAAAATTTTCGTTTTTGAAAGCATCAAATTTTCCAAAGACTATATCAATTCCCAATTCACAATTAAATCTTTCTCTGTCATGTTGAGTCTTTAGAAAATTTGATTGATGTTATGAGGGTTTTCAGTATTTGCAAAACGAAAATTTCAGCAACTCGCTTATAGCTCTGGCAACAGTAAGTAATAGAATTGCGAAAAACCCGAGAATGTAATTCAGACTTTTTGTCAAAAATTACATCGTGAATTGTCAAAAATTGATAGTTTCTTTTGGCGCACTCGGTTTCAGAAGAAATTGCTCTGTCCTACATTAAACTTTAATGCGATCCATTAAACTTTTAGATTTATGAAAGTGGGCGCAAAACAAAGATATTTAGGTTGTTATCTGTTGCTGCATCCTCTGAAGGATGTAAGGCGACAAGCTAAAGTGTGGTTTTGCAGTAATTTCTATGCATTTTGCGGCAAGTTTCGAATCACTTTGTATTGAACAATATTTCGAAAATAAATTTCCAAAATGAAAAATTTTCGTTTCAGGTTGAAATTTCCTTTGAAGACCTTTACTTTAACATATCTAGGCATCAGCGCATGAAAAAAAATTTTAATTCATAATTAGCTGCGAGAAATTTTCCAACATATATCCACTTTTCATGTATCATTCTATCTCATTTAAAAAAAAGCAACTTACAAAGTCAAAGAAAGGTCACCTAACATAGATTGTATATCTCTGGTACAATTTGCAATCAATGTACCAGATCAGGAGGCGTATATTATTCAAATTATGGGCAGGTTTCCAAGAAATTTCATTGTTTAAAATGATAGTTGCACAGTTCTAACTGCAATAAAACTTTGCGGAACGTCCAGCTGCTTAGAGCATCTATCAGGCGAAGAAGATTACTTCACAATCATTTTCAGAGATTTTGGCGCAAAAGAGAGTCTAGAATTAGAAAAGGCTGTTCTTTTGTACCTCATTTTTTTGTAATTCGAACTGCAGTTGAATCAAATTAATATTTCAGAGCAAGGAAGCTCTTTCTTCCACATCTATCGTATGTTGCATAAACTAGGGTTGGTCTCATAAGATTATACTTTCACAGTTTCAAGCATAATTGCACAGATACTCATACTGATACAAAGTGAGATGCAAGTATACAACAATTGCAAGATTAGCAAGCACTAGATTTCCGTCATGCTTCTCTGAAATCATAATGGTTTGTTTTATAAGGTGCCCAGCTTTATCATTCCCAACTTTATAAAATTTGTTTTCTTGATGCCAGATGTGCACTTACATAAAACCAGTTAAATATTATTGCATAGCTATCTCTGGACCCTAAACTCCTTTTGCACGCTGGACACTTGCCTCTTCTTGCAGGAAATGTATGCAAGATTTTTTCTGGTCGCAGGAAGAAATGTTCTTTTTTCATGCCCTGCTAGGCATACAGAAAAGGAAAGCAGCTTTAAGTAACAGATACTGTCATGTGACAGTGGTTACGTCGAACCGTCAGATAAGCCAGAAACCAATAGATTCATCTTACCGGGATGCATGAAACGGATATTTTACCATACCAACTTCTTGTACGATTCCCTACTACTTTTATCCACCACAAAATCATACAGCTCTTGCTGTACTAAATATAGAAATCCGGCCGGAAAACTATATCAAGTTTGACAATTGTGGCCAGAAAATCCGGTTCCGGCCAAATCCTGAAAACCTTGATCCAGTACACCCCTTGGATACTTCCATTTCAATATGTGAAACTGAAAATTGTTTATTCTTAGCTTTAAAAAAATTATACAGTAGAAACCCGCATAAAAGAACCTAGGTTTTTTCTGGGCAGCCTAAATAGGTTCTTAATTAAATGGCTGCTATTCTAAATTCCAGCCTGTAAGGTTCTTAAAAAGGTTCTTATTTACGAGCAGCCCTTGCACACATTAACACCGTTTTCCAGCTCAAGAATTATTGAGATTTCTTGAGAATTCTTGAGAACAAATCTTTTGTACCAATGAAAAAGTCTGATCAGAATGTGAAGAATTCTAAAAATTCTTGTCATTTCAATACTTTACATTAAAGCTATTATATAAGAACCTTTCCCAGTTTCAGCCTCGTAGGGGTTCTTATTTAGGGGGTTTAAAAGATTGAATTTCAGCCCCTAGGTTCTTTTAAAATGCGGGTTTCTACTGTACTCATATGGTACACAATGGAATGAGGTTTCCTTCAAATTGCAAATGGTTTCCGTTAAATTACGGTTTGGTTACAGAGTTGAATTTGAATCAGATCTCTTTATTACATTTTCATCCGCTCTACAACTTTGGATGCAGTAAAGTCCTTCACTTTATCTGAGCGACATGCAAAATGCCAATCAGTTTTATTCCCTTTTCAAGATTCCCTCCAATATTGCTTCATACCGCTATCAATGACACTATCCGCATGTTCAATATTTGGATCGTCTGCTTCTCCAGACGTCTCAAAAATGCTCGGAAATTATCGATACTAGTGATGGACCTAACTGATAGCTCATTTGAATATACACAAATCAAATTGGATCTTCAATGAGATGCTGAAGGATTAGCTTGATGTCCAAATCAATTCTTGTTAACCTTTCAAATCATTTTAATGCAATATTCTGTGACACAATTCCTACTAATTGATTGTTAAAAACTTTAGAAAGATTATTCTCTTAAAATGTACCTGCAGATATTCATTAAACTGGAAAATGTGCCTGCGAGCGGCACCCGCACGCTCGCACACTTTGGCGATGCCTGCTCAAAGTTATCGCTCTTGATTACCAATGTGACGGTTGATAGTTCGTAGCCCCGCCCTGTCAAACCTGCTACATAGAGTGAAGAGTACTCTTTGCAATTGCAGGCTAAAAGAATCAAGAGGCATGGTCATATCGAAAGGAAGGACCGAGGACACTGTTTCGATAAACTTAGTATTCCATTAGTGTCCTGAAACTACCTTCGAATGGGATGTAAAAATACAGCAAAAGAAGAAATTCTAAAGGTTGTTTAAGCAAAACCATCGAAAGGATTGTATGTTTAATTCATCTTTTCAGCTAAATAGACAAATTTTAATCAACTTAATCGATCACTGGTTTTAAATTATCGCTGATCGAATTCTTTTGACTCATCGGATATATCTCTCATGCTCCGAGTAACTTACCTATAATAAAATCCACAAATTGATATTTTTGACATATTTCTGGTATTATCCCAGCAAGAAGATCCATTCCTTTTCTGTACACCAGTCTACTTGCAATGACAATTGTAACTGAAAAATGAAGCAAAGGCAATCATGATGAATATGGGGCGGAAGAAAAAATAAAGGGAATGGACAAAAACTGTCCAAGATGAATGCAGAATGCCCTTGGCTCCAGGGCTGGCATTTCCGCCCTCAGTCGCCGTCTTTGTCACCGTTTCGTCATCACCTTCCTCCTCCTCCTCCTCCTCCTCTGTCGCGTCTTTAGCAAATTGGCTCGACGTTTCATGATTGTTTTCAATGCTTCGAAAATGAAACTTTTAAGAAACTCGCTCAGAGCTCTAGAAACAGAGAAGATAAAAATTTGCAAAAAATCTTGGAATCTAACTTAGCCTTTCTGCTAAAGTTAAGTCATAGATCTTCACAATCTGTCCAGTGACATACGAGATAGCGTACCCTATCAAAAGTGGATAGTCTTTTTGGTGCACCCAGTGGACTCTATTTGCTCGTATTTGCCTACCTCTGTTATTCTTTTGCTGTCGTGCATCTGGAGTGAACAATTTAGAATCAACAGCATTTGGAATGACTGAGACATCTAGTGGATTTAATGAAGCTCTCAGAACAGTATTTTCTTTGCTGAAATTGAAAAAGGGCAGTAGTGAGTTAGGGGCCGTTGACCTTCGACTTTTTTGGATTTTTAGCGGCATTTGGCCGTTAAGGGGGAAGGGGGTTAATTGTTAAGCCCCGAAGAAAGGAAAAATCTCTGTGGAAAAAAATACTTTGCTTATTTATTAATACATTTATCTATTTATTTATTTATTCAAAGGTTGCCAGGATTAAAAGTTGCGAATCGGGTAAAAGATAATCATTGCTGGAATTAAAGGCTGCGAAGTCTCGAAAAAAAGACTCCAATTTTTAATTCCTGCAACTGTTTTTCCCGCAGCAATTTCTGACAATAAGGAATAAAAGCATAGTACCTTGTATTCGAGACGCAAATCACATGACTAATATCTGACAGAGAAAACTCGAGAAATTTGTTGGTGATGATAGAGCTAAGGTCTGCGAATCCAAATAAGGAGTGATCTGTAAATATCGCTTTCAGTCCCATTGTTCTGGAATGTAACAGCGCATCGTGACACAATGTTGAGAATGCCTGCAAGGAAAACAGCAATCAGCTATACTGTACAGTAAGAGCCCGTCACTCAAAAGCTGAACTACTGATCTTAGTGGAAGAAATGCTGAAAGGATATTCAGAAAAATGCTTAAAAACGTTTATCAGAATTAGACAATTCATTCCTGATGAGCCAGTCACAGGAGTCTGACGTTTCTTTGACATGCCAAGGACCTGTGTATTTTCCAAAATGCTAAGAATCTAAAGAGCCACATTTTAAAACCCGGTTTCTTTCTGGTGGGTTCTTTGTGTAACATACAGTAAAAGCCCGCATATAAGAACCTACCTTTTTCAAACCAAGCAATCTTGGTCCTTATGTAAATGATAACTTTAATGAAATCAGGCTGCAGGTTCTTAAATTAGGTTCTTACATTTTTCAAAAAATGTTTCTACAATACTGCCTCGCTGTTTTCAGCCTTTCAAATGTTTTACTTCAAAATCAAAATAGTGTGAAAGAGTCTCATGATTGAGGAGCACTTGTAAATTCTTTTATTTACACCATGATCAAATAATGATTAAATTAAACTGGCTCCCCACTAAAGAAAGGTTTGAGCAATGCACTGCTGCAAAGGTTTTCAATTTTTTTGATAATGCAGCCCCATCATATATGTCAGAGATGTTCTTACCAGTTGGCCAGAGCCGAGTAACTCGAAGATCTAAAAACAAACTAATTCAACCTTTTCGAAAAAGCAACACAGGACAAAATGGTCTCTCATATTTAGGACCTAGAATATGGAACAGTTTACCCTCAGAACTAAAATCTGCAACAAACAACAACAGTTTCAAACATAAAATCAAAGATCAATTCTTTAAAAATCTCCAAAGTCTTGATGATAGTCCCTACATATATTATTAGAAATCTAAAAACAGCCTACAGACATGCTTACTTATCATCCTTAAGAAAGGCTTTATTTCCGGTCTAGATGAAAAAAATTTCTGTTTTTCATGAAAACTTTCTCTGTTTATCTCGCTAATTTTTCTTTCTCTTAATTTCAAAGGGCACTCCTGGAGGGACCATTATGGAAACAAGGTCGCATTGACCTTTTAATGCTATCCCTGCCATCTTTAACCATGGGGTGTTTTTATTAAATTAGATTTTAAATTAGATATGTAACTTTTGCCTGTAATTCTTTCAAACTTGTAAATATTGTAATTAGATCTTTTTTTCTGAATCTGTTATTTTTCATTTTTATTTTGATGGCGAAATTTTACATACATACATACATACATACATACATACATACATACATTAATGCCTGGGATTGTCACAGCTGCCAACTCCATCCATGCATTCGTTCTTCAAAATAAG
This sequence comes from Aurelia coerulea, assembly GCA_039566865.1. NCBI lineage: Eukaryota > Metazoa > Cnidaria > Scyphozoa > Semaeostomeae > Ulmaridae > Aurelia > Aurelia coerulea. The sequence goes on from CM076943.1 coordinate 28,904,545, forward strand.
AACCTATACTAAAATCAGGGTAAAAAGGTTCATACATAAGGGCCGATGTCCATTAAAGTGCCTCTTCACCAAAAAATTTAATGCCCTTACTTTGTATTTTAGAGTGCGCTGATAACGAATCTGCAAATGAATTTTTTTCATTTGGTAGTTGGGTGCTGAGCTATGGGGGTTTTTCTTACCCCACTTGTGATTCAGAACCGCATTTTCCGGAAAGCTGGGAAGGAGTGAGCCCCGACGTCATAGTAGGAAACCAAATTCCTTGTTCAATCAACTCAACTTTCAATCAGCACGCAGCACAATTCGTACGTTCATTACAACACTTTAGTCTATCCTTCACTCAGTTCCTAGCATTCGATTGGTTCGCGCAATCGCTGTTGAGATCATAGAAATTGGAATGGGCATTGAGAATCTGAATAAAGTTGCGCAAATTTTAGCTGGAGATCGCTGAGAAGCTAAAGCAACTTAAAATCCAGGGCAAACCACCGCGACTGGCCTGAAGGTGCGAAAATGCCAACTGCGCATGCTCAAGATGTGGCGATAGTTAGTAGACGATAGCAGCGATTCGCTTTAATTGGAGATTGGAGATCGAATAAACATTGATAATTGCAGGCTGGAAGTTCTTAGATGTGCAAGGTTCTTATATAAATGTTTTTACTGTGTAACAAAAAGAAAGGAAGATGGCTAATTATTTTGCTTCAAGGAGTTCCAAAAATGGCAAAGGGTTTTTGGAAGCAACCTGTAAGACTTAATCAGAATTTTAGGTTTGCAATAATTTTCTTACATGAAACTGCTTAGCAAAAACTTTCATAGCCTCTTCCAGAAAATTAAGAATCTCTTCGAAAATCTAGAAACGACCAGAGGATAGCACAAAGTTGAGAAACCTTTTCAATTTTTGGATCTGGGCTGTAAAGTCTTTTTGAAAAGAAAATCCAAATAACGCTAAAGTATATCATTTTTATTTACGATTTGGTGCTTAACTGGTATTCTCTGGGTTCAGAAAGCCAAATTGGTGGTACTTAATAAATTGTGAGAAATTATGAAGTATAAGAAACTTCTCCTTTAAGAATTAAAGGAAAAATTAAGAAACCCTACTACAGCTAAATTTCTTACAAAAATAGTGTCTAGGTCAAACGAGAAAAATGTTGTTTGTCAAACATTTGAGACTTGATTATGAAGGAATTTTCCTTAATTAGTGACGTCGGAAAAATCTCCTTGACAAGCAGACTTATCCAGAATATGTAGAAGAATTTACAGAAAGGCTCAAAGCATTCCCTGCTTGTCACAAACAAAACAATTTTCGAAAGCAGATGTCTGCGGCATGCGAAACGGAGAAAAGTTTTTTGCTTGATGAACAACAGTTAGATGGTTTTGCTCAACTAACTGAAAAACAACCCTAGCAAGTTGATATCTAGACTCAATACATGCCGTTTTACTCTTGGACTGGAGTGATACTGCCAAAACTACAACTCATTTCCCTACGCTTCTAGACTTGCCCCAAGTCTTCAACTGGAATAAGTCTATCTGAAAGTATATTACGAAACGCTTTTCACTTTCCCTTCAATGTTTTTTTACGAAATTTTTTTGACGAAATAGACTTGGGCCAAGTCTACTACGCTTCCAGAAACGGATTAATCTCGTGCTGATATTATATATACCTAAATATGGCCTAAATCACCTGCTATTTCTTTTCTCAAAGCCAGTGAGCCTAAAACGCCACAAAAGCAGTTTTCTAGAACTACTGTACCATAGAACTAGCTGCCATTTACTTAGTAATTTTATTAATGTTTCTTTAAGCCATAATTGCAAAATACGATTGCTAAAATCCTGCTTCTGATTAATTGAAGGCCTGACTTGTATGCTTTCTTGGATGTATACGTTTTGCAAACTAGATCCTAAGGGACTTGGCAAAAACTGAGCAAGTAACGTCGTTTCCTTGCGAAATTGAGTATTAGAATAAGCGACTTGAGCGTGGTGACGTCATCATCCACAATGATTTCTCCAAGAGCTTTGCGCGTGATTACGTCACAAAGCACAAGTGGCAGATTGTAATACGTGACATCGCAAGGGAAAAACGAAAAATGATGGGAAAAAGTACGATACAACATTCATAACAGTGCAATCTTTATTCCATCATCAATCATACCAACCGCGGACTTGTCTTTTAAGATATCGTTGTTATTGTATGTTGTGAGGAGGAAGAAACAAACACAGCAGATCTTATACATTTTCTGATTCCGCAATAGACCATTTGCCAATTAAGAAAAAGGGATTGAGGCGAGCGCGGCCAATTCCGACAGCCCTAGTAACAGTCGGAAATTCGGGGAATCCTCTCAACTTCAGAATATCTTATTCGATGTATTTCCCTCGATCGATTTGTAGAGTAGGCACATAAAGAAGCGATCAGCTGATTTTGACCCCTTAGTTCACATGTAATAAGTCCACAACTTGAGAGAAAATCTTGAAAAATCAACGAAAACTGGCCGATCGTCTTGGGCTGATACTGAAGTGGATAAATCGAGAAACTGAAAAAAAAACTTTTGGAGGACCTTATCTAAACCCTTTTTAAGGTATTTAATCATTAATCTGGAGTTAGCAAGTGCATTTAGTAGGAAAACGAGCACAATCCATTTGGGAGGAAAAAGGGCCTAAGTGGAAATTTTCGGGATTTTTCCCACAGCTTTGAAAAAAGAAAGGCTCGCTATTCTGCGAATTTTAGAGATAAATTCGAGATGAAAAGTGTTTTAATGAAAGAATATGGTTTCCGTCGATTTTTGACATGCAAAGGCCGTTTACCCCTCGCAAAAGGGAGTTAGGGCCCAAAATGGGGTAGGCCAAAATTTTTTCCCATTTTCGCGGCCCCCGCGCTCCGCCCCTGGGGGCAATATTGAACCCCAAATTGCGTGATTAGACTAACAAACAAGTCATCTCTGGTATATTTTTTTCTGTTTTAAAATTGGTTGAGTAACCATCGAGCATCGGCTCCAAATGCAGCCTCGGGTCAGAAAATTGGGCCAGGTCGGGGCCGTTTATACTGTAATAGAGAGGACTCCCCGGATTTCCGACTGTTACTAGGGCTGTCGGAATTGGCCGCGCTCGTGCCAATCCCTTGTTCTTAATTGGCAAATGGTCTATTAACAAAAAAAGCCTGCACAGTAGAATTCATAAATTATTTAATCATTTTCGACAAAAGCAATATTGCTTTGATAAAAATATTTCAACAACAAAAACACCACGAGAACTTTCGACAATGAAACTCTGTGTATTAGCTTTAGCTGCATCATGTTTTTTCGAATATTAGAGAAAAAAACAGTTCAACTTATGTGAATTAGTTTCTGATGCAGAGCTACTTTATTCATAACTATGTTTATCAATCCGGTGGGAGGGTACTTGGTCTGTCGGTCCGACGAGCATGTACCGTCCAGGGTATCATTTTCACCTCTTTTCTCTGACATCGGGTATCAAAAGAAGGCAATTTTCTTGACCCGGTGGTCAAAAAATGTCAAAAACGGATATTTTGTTGGAGTGTGTTGTTGGCAAGTCCAATTTTTATATTTTGGAGTACACTTTTCATCGATTTCTTTCTAGATTCAGCTATTATTTAGGGGGATAAATTCTGGAGCCGGGTATAAAAGTTCTTTTCAGTGGGCATACTCCCGTACAAATTAAAGTCAAATTCCCCCCCCCCCCCCGGGTACCTGATACTTGTGTTCTAACTCCTTGATAACTTAAAGGGAATGTAAGCATATAAGAGTGGCTCAAGACACTTGCAGTCAAATTCTAGCCTATCAGATACCAGGAATTCCTGTTGACATAGATCAGTTACCCAAATATGGTGCAGCACGTGTATCGGCCTATTGTCTTTGCAAAGTTATTTATATCGAAGGCTTACATATGCTTAGATTCTCTTTAAAGGTAATCTGAAGCGAAAATTTATATTGAATGAAATGAAAAGCACTGATAAACGAAAAAAAATAACACCATTAAAACGTCTTTGATATATGTTTTCATTTTCGATTTAACCAGTATTTTGTAGGATTAGCAGGTGACGTCATTTTGTCTGTACAGAGTCAGGAAAGTATACAAGGTAGACTATGGTTCCTCAGAGAAATCTATTCCAAGAACGTTTTTCAACCAACATGTTTTTCTAAGCATCATATTCATTTGTTAGCTGTTGATATTCCTTTAGAATAAGGACCACGACAGGCATCATTTTGAAGGTTCAGGGTCATTTTCATTTATTTAATATTATTTACACACAAATTAACCCTCCAGGAAATTAAATATATAACATATATTAACAATGATGAAAGCCTTTAGAATAAAAACCTACAGCCCTATAAATCTTAATCATTGCCGTTCTTCTAGGGAGTTGTGTTTGAGAGCCTAGCTCACGAATTTCGGCAGGTGTATCATTCAATGACTTAAGAGCTGCTCAATGAAAGCCTTTTATGCAAATTCAGTCATACATCTAGGGATCTGGATATCTTTATAGTGCCTCGTATTGTAGGTCGAGTGAAAAGATCTCGGTTGGTATTTATCCCATAGGTATTTATCCCATGTCCCATATCCCATATCCCATATCCCATATCCCATATCCCATATCCCATTAGAGTGAAGTTGCGGTTTTTAGCGCCAAGCGCTGGAATCACAGAAATAGCTAAGCGCTAATCGAGTCCGCGACCCCTTGTCACGACGCTCAAGTGGTGGGGCCTTACCGGGTATCGAGTCCTGTCCGCCTGACTGTTCTGGCAGCAAAGTCAGAGGATTACACCACTGCGCCACAACACCTTCAAAGTGAAAATCAAGAGACAAATCCGGCGCAGATAGACGTTTCCCCTCATAAAAGACAATCCATGTTTGGCCAATTCAGTTAAATTATTATAGGATGATAAAAAGTAGGCCAGGATTATTTAAAGTACGTTTCAAGACGGGTTTATATTCCATTTATGCAGTGCAACGGCGGGATTTATCAGGCAGCGAGGTATATCAGACAGTTTTAGCTTTCAACATCCAGTATCAGCCCTCAAATATTTTGAAAACAGACAAAAACTCGAATGAAGCTTTCATGACTATTAATCTTCCCTTCGGCACCATGATCATTTCAATCGCTTTGTGTTGTGGTTTTTCAAAATACGCTCAACGAAGTAGCTCCGGCTTGGGCCAAAGTCATAATTGCATTCATCTTCTCTCTGCAACAGCATACCGTAAAAGCTCTATTAAGCCCCCGGGGGGCTTCTTTAATTTTGGACGCACTAGAAAGGGGGGCTTAAAAGAGAGGGGGCTTAAAAGAGAGAAGGCTTGTCAAAGAGGGGGGCTTATTCACAAACCAAATGACAAGGATTTATATGAACGAATGAACGAATGAATAAATGAATGAATGAATGAATGAATGAATGAATGGAATGAATGGAATGAATGAATGAATGAATGAATGGAATGAATGAATGAATGGAATCGTACACCTACTGGCAACTAATTCTAACCTCTCTATAGAGCCCTCCCTCCTGTCTTGCTAGAAAACTTTCTAGAAAATTCAATATAGGATGGTGTGGTTAAGATCTATCGTTTATGGTCATAAAAACTGAAGAGAACCCCAAGCTTTCCTTCAAAATTCAACTCAATATTTTCACGTTTTGGAAGCATTAATTGAGTAAAGAGCACTGTTCTGCCGGACAGCAATAAAAGCCCCCTATTATAAAAAGCAACGGAATAAAAAAATTAAATACAGATCGTGGTAAAATGAGAGAAGTGGTATACGATGAAAAACAAACACTCACGGAATGACCATGGACAATCTGTATCTCTTCTCTGATAAAAATGTCTCGAAGTAAGGGCAGTGTCAAGAACATCGTAGGCAATGTACATTGATTGTGAAAGACAGCAAACGGAAGGTAGTAAACCTGAAAATAATAACAAAACATTCAACATGCAAAGAACAGGAAAACAGCCATCTGAATTTCGAATCAACAATATATATCTCCACACAAATTTTGTTAATTTCAGCGACTGGTAATTCGATGGCATCATAGCCTCAGAACTACTAAGTGTGTGGAAAAAGTATTCCCATTGAAAAAATCACAGAAATTCGACTATGAAACCTATCATAAAAAATTGTTTGTGATCTCTTTTATCAATGATCCAAATACATCTAAAGATGATAGAATATTTGTCATCATCGATTTAATGGCTTAAAACGACACGTTGAAAAACATTACTTTGAGCTAAAATTGTTAAACAACATTGCAAGAGCCATGATGTTGTGATCTCTTATTATCCATCAAGTCTATAATGATAGTCAGCGTTCTTTCTGATATTTGTGACCAAACTAGAAGCTTAACGTACAAGAAGAAATTAATATTGTAATCACCAGTGCTTTTTGCAGCAGGCTTTGAAACTAGGCAGCCCTAATAAAGAGCTAAATTTGCTAACTTTAAAACCAATCACAAGATCAGCTATACCTAAGAGAATAAGTTGGTCTTTGATCTACTTGCCAGAAAAAGAAATTGGAAGATCAGCGCTGTAGTTAAACGTTATTTTTCGAAGAGGGGTATTTTTCTTGGAAAACCCAATAACAGATACAAAAACAGTGCAACTTTGAAAATGATAAATGATATAAATAATACTTATGGTAGAAAGTACGTTCTTGTAGAGCTATTCACATAAAAAAGAACGGTAGTAACTAATTACACAATTGAATCAAAACATTTCCAGCCGGAACTATAGGTACACATCCTTGTGAAACAGGTATCGTTTTACAAGGGCAATAGTGTTCAAAAATTGTTACCTTGATTAATTTGCCAAGATATCTGACCGAAGCTCTGTCATCATATTTGTGAGTAATGACGATAACCTATTGAATAAATAGTTTCTTGAAAATTGAAACATCCACACCACACTACCATCTACAGGGTGAGTAAAATATGGGACGTTAGACAATTCAGTTTGCTGCCAAAAATCTATTGTGTACAGCATAGGTTCCAAATCTTTAAAAAGGCTGGTGTAAAATTGAGTGACCTATGCCTTTGAACTGAATGACTTCAAACAAACTTTAGCTAATTCTCTATAATTCTACCGTTGGAATTTTCTGAAATCTTCAATATTTTCAGAATTAGAGTGCTTTTCTTCTTTTTCAAGAATTCAAGAAAAATTTTCAAAAAAACTTAAAGCCATCGTAATTTCTAAACTGTTTGACGTAACATGAAATACTGTCGAAGAAAACCATAGTTTATGAATGCCTACAATATGGTATCAAGCAAAATTCTGTCACTCATCTGGTTTATGATGTAGAAAATTGATGACGTCACATCCTCAAATGAGTTGAAATGAAAGATACACTGTAATTTCCAAAAATATTCAAAATTTCTGAAAAGTCCAACGGTAGAATTATAGATAAGTACCTAAAATTTCTTTCAAGCCATTCAATCATAAGAAATAGGTCATTGAATTTTACACCCACCTTTTTACGCCGAGATAAAGATTTGGAACCTATGCTATTGTGTACCGGGTGAGTCAAAAGAAAGTTTACACGTTTGGAGAGCAGTGGAATAAAAAGTATGGGGTCAATATTCAAAACTAAGATGTTAATCTATCAGACAAAGGTTAACTTAGATGAGAAAATTTTGTTTGGTAAAATCACTCATCTTTAAGACGCAAAAATAGAAAAGGCCTGTGAGGGGTTTGTATGGGAAACGAGAATTCCACCTTCCATTCTGGTTCATGATGTACGTGCTATTGAAATTAAAATTCTGTTTCTGAAACTGACTATTGAACTGAATTTAAATATCAATGCCAAATTAATCATGGGCCAGAATGGAATGTGGAATTCTCGATTCCCATACAAACCCCTTACAAGCATTTTTCCAATTTTGGGTCTTAAGGATGAGGGATTTAACGAAGCACAATTTTCTTATCTAACTTAACTTTTGACTGATAGATTAAAATTTCAGTTTAGAAGATCGGCCACATACTTTTTATTCCACAGCCCGTCAATCGTGTAAACTTTTTCTTTGGAGCACCCGGTATACGACCTTGTTTGTTGAGAATTTTCCTGCAAGGGATGGGAGAAGAGAAAGGTTCGTTTAAACACAACAATATCTATTATTGAAAACGGTCTCACAGCTCTATAATTATGAACGATTTTACTACGCATGTGTTTTACAAGATTCCAGGAATAGTCATAGATTTGGAGTCATCACCCATCAATGTGGAAACTTCCGAACAATGGCAGATTACAATGTTGGGCAATTGATCTACTGTAGTCCTTGTTAGTAATTTTCCATTGCATTCTTTGTCTTCAAGATGAAGCTTTACCAAGAACGAATAACAAGGATTGTCACCAAAATCTTGCAAATTTCCCATGTTTTCTTCATAACAGTCCAACAAGAGTATCTGAAGATTTGCGCTCTCGTCTGCTAATTTCGATGTTTTCAGCACAGATTCCCGCATGGATCCTTGACCTTAATCTTTAGTCCATTTTTTACGCTTGGTCTGTTGACAGAATTTACTGCATTCACGATAATCGAGCAATAGGCTCACTGTCTTTGGAATGTCGTTAACGATTTGAGTTCGTCGGCCTGGAAAGATCGACTGAAAATAAACGGGAAATAAACCCTTACCTTCTACCTTGTTGAAAAAAAGATCGATCTTTGGTTCGAGTTTTCACCCGCTTTACTTAACTCCAAAAAATTGGAACGCGTGACAACAAGAACTGCATGCAAGGAAATGACGTTAAGAGGTCTTACCATGGACCTTCATCTTGTCTGAAGTAAAAACTCTCAACATTGCTTTCACAGCTTTCACACTGTCAAACTTACAAACTGAGCGTACTCCTCGTCCAGTTCTGTCGCAGAACACACCCTCGCCCCTTGTGAAATTGCGGCTGTCTTTGCAAAGATGGTATCACTAGAGCCAGTCAGAATACCAAGCCTTGTCGCAAATTGTCTTTCCTTCGACGATCGATCATCATCTGCCCTGTCTGCTTTGCACCCCAAAAATATTGTTCTTCAAATAACAAAGTACCCTCCAAAACATTGTCAGCAACAGTCAAAAAGGCGTTGTCCTTTGTTCCTATGCGTGCGCAGAAAATTTCGTACCGTGAGTGGACAACGACTTCTGCTGACGTCTATCCTGAATGCAGAAAACATGAGTCTGTTTTGCAGGTACATCATTGGCTAAAACCATCAAATGTTCACTGTAAGTTCAGCCATGCGCACCATGTCAACGTTCGTTCCTCAAGCTCATTTTAAAGATTGTGCAGCGCAAATCAACAAAGAGAACCCATGATGATCAATGGCAACTGAGCAACTGAGCAGTAACGATGCATGCAGTTTTGTTTGATTAGGGAATCAGTATTGAGTGATTAGCGATTTTAAGCAAATGAATTCTGTGGTTAATGAAGCAAATCATAAATGTTTTCAGAATCAACAAAATCAAATTTTGATTGGTTTTCAAATGGTTTTTTGTAATTTTCACACAATTTCAATAATGTTATCTATTTCTGAAACCGGCAATTGTATCGAACTTAAATTTCAAGGGCAAGTAAACCATGGACCAGAACTGAACATGGAATCGTTCCCACACAAACCCTTGCCAGCATTCTCTGAATTTCTGGGTCTAAAAGGTGAGTGATTTTACTAAATAAAATTCAAAATGGTAGCCTTTGATTAATAGATTAACAATTCAATTTTAAATATTGGCCACAGCTCTTTACTCTACAGCCCGCCAAACGATTTAACATATCTTTGACTCGCCTGGTACTTGCATTATACAGGGTGTCCCAAAAATTGTGTACCGTTTGCCTAAAGATTGTGACAAAACGGCAAAAGATTCTCGCCAAACTTTTATATCATACTGCTCTTCAGATGTTAAAATACAGTTTGCTGTCATCCCCGTAAAAAACCCGTTGAAAATTGATGGAGCTATGACCTTCAGAAAGAAGACCAAATTTGCCTAATAACTTAAACCAGCGGTCGCCCATTTTGCAGCGATAAATAGCTTCACGTGAGGTAAGAAATAGTTTAGGTGAGGTCAGAAATAGTTGAGCTCTCTGTTGACTATCGGAATTTTCACGAGAGCTATGACATTGGAGGCTGCTGTTTCATTTCATCCATGAAGCTATTTATTGCTGCAAAATAGTAAGACAAAATGGCCGACCGCTGGATTCAGTCATCAGGCAAATTTGGTCTCCTGAAAGTCATAGCTCCATCATTTTTCAACGGATTTTTATGGGGATGGCAGCAAAATGTAACTGAATATGTGAAGAGCAACATCATGCAAAAGTTTGGCGAGAATCTATTGTCGCAATCTTCAGGCAAACGGGGCACAATTTTTTTGGGACATCCTGTATATCAAAAACAAGACTTCATGACAAACGGTACCTATGCTGTAACTAACAAACATAAAGTTCAAACCTTATGTCCTCTGTTTACCAAACAAAGTGCTAATTGATAGATGTGGCTCTCTACACCTCCCATGTTTGGATAGAAGAAGTCAGACACCATCCTGTAAACAATAAATAAATCATGAAAATAAACCCCAAGTTCTAAAACATTCAGTCAGGGGCGCACATTCAAATTTTGTTTGGGGGGGTGTCAAGATGCTCTGGACCGACTAAATTTTTTCGGACCGACTGAACGTATAGCAAGCAGCGGTGTGGCCAGGGTAAATTAAGTGGATGTATTGAAACGAGGGGGTCTCCAGGAAAATTTTTGGGGCTACGCCCTTTATTTTGGCTTAGAATGCATCTCCCAATATCATGCTTGCCTTTAGCGACAAGGAAACCTGGATCGTTTTGTAACAAGTATGCTATAAATCATCGCACGAGGAAAATTTTTGAAGACAGATCCCTTACTTTGGCTTAGAATGCATCTCCCAATAGCATGCTTGCCATTAGCGACAAGGAAAACTTGATCGTTTTGTGACAATTATGCTATAAATCATCGCACGAGGAAAATTTTTGAAGACAGATCCCTTACTTTGGCTTAGAATGCATCTCCTAATATCATGCTTGCCTTTAGCGACAAGGAAACCTTTATCGTTTTGTGACAATCATGCTATAAATCAGCACATGAGGAAAATTTTTGAAGACAGATCCCTTACTTTGGCTTAGAATGCATCTCCCAATAGCATGCTTGCCATTAGCGACAAGGAAAACTTGATCGTTTTGTGACAATTATGCTATAAATCATCGCACGAGGAAAATTTTTGAAGACAGATCCCTTACTTTGGCTTAGAATGCATCTCTTAATATCATGCTTGCCTTTAGCGACAAGGAAACCTTTATCGTTTTGTGACAATCATGCTATAAATCAGCACATGAGGAAAATTTTTGAAGACAGATCCCTTACTTTGGCTTAGAATGCATCTCCTAATATCATGCTTGCCTTTAGCGACAAGGAAACCTTTATCGTTTTGTGACAATCATGCTATAAATCAGCACAAGAGGAAAATTTTTGAAGACAGATCCCTTACTTTGGCTTAGAATGCATCTCCCAATAGCATGCTTGCCATTAGCGACAAGGAAACCTTTATCGTTTTGTGACAATCATGCTATAAATCAGCACATGAGGAAAATTTTTGAAGACAGATCCCTTACTTTGGCTTAGAATGCATCTCCTAATATCATGCTTGCCTTTAGCGACAAGGAAACCTTTATCGTTTTGTGACAATCATGCTATAAATCAGCACATGAGGAAAATTTTTGAAGACAGATCCCTTACTTTGGCTTAGAATGCATCTCCTAATATCATGCTTGCCTTTAGCGACAAGGAAACCTTTATCGTTTTGTGACAATCATGCTATAAATCAGCACATGAGGAAAATTTTTGAAGACAGATCCCTTACTTTGGCTTAGAATGCATCTCCCAATATCATGCTTGCCTTTAGCGACAAGGAAACCTTTATCGTTTTGTGACAATCATGCTATAAATCAGCACATGAGGAAAATTTTTGAAGACAGATCCCTTACTTTGGCTTAGAATGCATCTCCTAATATCATGCTTGCCTTTAGCGACAAGGAAACCTTTATCGTTTTGTGACAATCATGCTATAAATCAGCACATGAGGAAAATTTTTGAAGACAGATCCCTTACTTTGGCTTAGAATGCATCTCCCAATAGCATGCTTGCCATTAGCGACAAGGAAACCTTTATCGTTTGTGACATTTATGCTATAAATCGTGAACGAGGAAAATTTTTGAAGAAAGATCCTTTACTTTGGCTTAGAATGCATCACGGACTTTTGAAAGCTTCTATTAGAGCTTCTATCAATATTCTGCATATTCGAAAATTCTACAAAGGGCACTTTGTAGAATTTTCGAATTTGCACAATAGTGATAGAAGCTCTTAACACCACTCTATCGAGCCTCGCATATAAAAATAACACTCGATCCAGGCTCTTTTGCAGAATAGCTAAAAGGTATATTGCCAGTGGACATGAACATTTTCTAATTCAATGAAAAACGATCATGTAATTATCCGCAAAAAGAAGGGTGTTAGTGTTGCCTTCTGCCATGTTTAAACACAAGATCAAAGAAAACTTTTCCAGACTAGATACAGAGAAAGAATGATGACATATAAATGTACTACTGACACCCCATATGCTCTCTTAGGTCTTACACTCATGATTCGGTCCTGCTAAATTATCTTTCACTAAAGAGCACTTTAAAATATATATTTTTATCTATTTTTCTTTCAGTCTGTCTGTCTAACAATTTTGCATTTTCTGTTTAAGAAACCACCACCTTTTAGGTGGGACCATTATGGAAAGAAATACAGGAAATACGGTCAATTTGACCTTTTTTAATGCTATCCCTGCCACTACAATTTTAGGGATGTGTTCATATGTATGTATTTAATTTGTCTTAGGATTGTAATTTATCTACCTTTAGCTTTAAACATTGTAAATATCTAGTTATTCTAGTGGCAAATGTAAACATACATACATCCCATTCTGCCGGCTAGGGCATGGTGTAGGTAGGTGGGCCAAAAGCCCTGGGGTAATTTCAATAGGCGGATGACGGGGGTGTGCCATTCTGAATTGTTAAAATCATACCCTAAAATTTATGAATTTTTCAAAAACCATACCCAAAATTTACGGTCCATTCAATAGATACCCTAAAATTGTGACCAAAATTCGAAATTCTAACCAAGTATCAAGTATCAGATCAAATTCAATACCACGAAGCGTTTTTCTTCCAAAATGACACCCCAAAATTTATGTTCATTTGGTTGGGCTGTTACCAAAAATGACACCCTAAAATTTATTGTCAGCCTGAAAAAGGTACCCCAAAACATGGCACATCCCGTACTGGTTCATATGGTAGTAACGCCCCCCCCCCCACGGGGCCAAAAGAGGCATTATCGATCGACCATAGTAGGCCTAGGCTAGGCCTAGATCACTTTTGTTTTGTGCTCTGTCTCTGTGCTGTATCGGTTCTCTTCTCGTTGAACTCTGAAACTGCAGCATTTTAAGCTATGTGGAACATTCGATAATTTTGACGTTAAATGACTAATCAATACAAGATTTAACATTCCTTTCACTTACGCAATGTTGTACACTGATGTCTTCGTTTGGCGGCACTTCCCTCTTCTGTAAGCAGCCATTTTCGAAAAATTCTGTTTTGATTCACCCCTTGCTCCCCTGCGCTATTGCTCCAATTTACAGGGATACACGGGACAAAATGCGCAAGAGAAGGGTTACTGCCAATCATCATTTCTACAATCGATTAGTATAAAACTGCAACTATAATGTACTACAAAAGATGTCACAAAGAACATCTGCTGGTGCTGAATCAATTTTTATTTGGTTTACACGTATATTCTAAATACGGATTCCAGGATACCAAACTTTATTTCCAGGGAACCAAACTTTATTTCCAGGGAAACTCAAGGAAAACCAAGAAACTCCAGTACTTTGAATTGGGGTCTGGAACACAGGCTACCAGTACTGGGAAAATATAACTTAAAATGTAACTCCAGCATTGAGAAAAGAATAAACTATTTATTTTGATAAGGAAGTCTTTAACATTTCTCGCTTTAACCCTATCTCACCTGGGCGTTTTGAAGCGGTCAATAACTGAGGGGGGTGGATTCCACCCCCTCCCCTTTTCTTCGCTGTTATAGTAGCGATAATCTTTAAACTTGGTAAATTGATGCAAACAATCAAAATCACATGATCAAATCAAATTATCTCTATTGTTCTCGTTGCTATGACAATAAGAAGATTTTAAGTTATGACTATCATGATTATCACCAACATGATTGAAACAATGAAATGAGGCACTAAATTGAAATTTTTTGTTTCAAATTGAGTTGGATATCATCAAATACAAGTGTAAGCATAATTTGGCAGACATTTGAGATTAATATCTACAACAATTAAGCATTGAAAAAGTATGCAAATTTTGTTGACTACACAGTAAAACATCGGTTGCCATGGTTACGAGGCTATATTTAGCATCTTGAAATTCCATCATTCAATACAGTATAGATATAAAATCAAAGTAGCGGAGTCTTGGTATCCTGCATTGCATATTTTAACATTGGCGAATAAAAGTTTGGTTGGCCCCAGGTGAGATAGGGTTAAATTCGTTTGCTTCCTGCATGATTTGTCTCTGCTGACATACTTGAGTGATGTCTATACATTGGAATAGCTTGAAAAACTAGTGACTTGTTTTAGAATGTTCACGAGTGCATAGGTAGTGAATACTGAATATGAAAATTGTTATGGAACATCTAAGAAACTCGTAAGAAAACCTGAGTACTCAAAATCTGATAATTTAAGAAACTTTTAGTACTGGAGTGAATTCTTATTTTCTTGTAAAAGAATACGTGTATCTTATTTGTCTTTCATCTATCTTTAACTTTTTGTTTTATTGCTTGCTCCATACCCTACACTTGCCATTTCCAGGAAGAGGTGATAGCTGCTTGTCTGGAAAGTGCGCATTTTCTGAGAAGAAGTCTTTTTAATACTTGATTGCATTTTCATGTGAGACTTGGGGATTTTGAAACAAGATTTTACCATTTGTAGCATAATAAAATGAATGTTCTGTGTTACAATCTTAAATTATTCAAAAGAACAGAATTTGCATTGACAGATGGGTGCATGTGAGAACTAGTCTAATGAATGTTTTGTTTCTTGTTAGAATTGAACTGAGATGAACATTGCATTTCTTATGATATTTCAGGGTGTTACGTCAAGTTTTTTTCGTTTTATTCCTGCATTCTCATTATACTTGTTTAAGTTCTTAATCAGCTCTCTACGGTTACGATGGTTCCGGTCGCGTATACGATATTATTGATGAATCGTATATCAATCACTGATCACTCGAGCGTGTAAAATTGTAATGAATGGTTAACAAACACTTATTTATTGGTAAAAAGACAGCTTATACTTATAAGTTTATAAGGAACTCAACTTTATGATCACCCCAAAATTAAGAACTCCACTATTAGTAGATTCGAAGATGACTTAAAATGAATGAACGGAGCTAAGAGGAGGTCATCTATAAATAGGGCATTGAAAACTCCTACGCATGTTATTGTTCATCTTGCTAAACAATATCCATGATCGTCTTGAAATCATGAAATACAATAGGCTAATAATAGAATTCCCAGACTCCTTCCGCGCGGGGCTTTTATCTCCGTTGATTCTCTTTAAAGGTAATGTGTACAGGTAAGTACAGCTGCGTATACACTATTGTCAAAATTTGCTGATGCGATGCTGACGAAGAGCCTCGAAGAGCGCACAGTGATTGGTAGAATTTAAGTGATCACATGCAAATCTAGAACTTAAATTTCACAACAAGGCTGCCTGCTGTAGCCTGCTGTGAGACTTCGGGTTCAGCTCTGGAATCGCAACCGCAAGTAAATTGTTATTTAATTGACTGAGCATCTTCGAATTAGTTTAAGACGCGCGCAGAAGGACCTGCGTTCTTCATAAGATGAGACAAGGACAAATTAAATGACGAAAAATATAGCTTACTGAGTTCAACATGATGTCTCTAAACTTGATTTAAACGATAATGCGATGATGTATATTACAATGAGATGACGACTTGAATCTTACGTTCGTTGGTTCATTTGAATTGTTGTGCGTTTGTTCGTGACTTGACTTTCTTGATGCGTTCTCTCCGATGTTCTAAACGTTGTGCTAACCGTTGTGACAAGAAGGCGTGTCTCGTCACAGGGTGTTCAAAAATATAAAAACAAAATCCAACATAAATCATCAGTCTGCTTACACTAGAGCTGGCTATCTTTTTATACTGTTATAGGTGATCTGAAGCAAAAATTTATATTGGTGCAGATGAATAGCGCCGTTGAATGATAGAAAATGCCGTTTAAGATAAGAGTTGTTGATATCTTGTCTCATTTTTTAGTTATCCGCTGTTTTGTACCATTGGCTGATGACGTCATGTTGTTTGCAAAAAGTAAAGAAAGTATACAAGGTTGACCATGTCTCCAAAGAGAAATCTAATTAAAAAAACTTTGCACAATCAACAAGCCTTTCTAAACATCATATTAAGTCATGAGGCAATTTATATTAAATCTATTTAGCTCAGCTAAGATGTCTCCTACAACTTTAATCTTTCAAAGATCAGATACAGCTATATTTCCATATGTTATCCCAGTTATTTGCAAACAAAATGACGGCATCAGCTAAAACATAAAATCAGTGGATAACTTGAAAACGAAATGAGATATCAAAGAAATTTAAACAGGATTTCTTACCATTCGACAGTGCTGTTCATTTGCATAAATAAAAAAATTCGCTTCAGGTCACCTATGATCACATGAAATATAACGTGAAAATAAATTATTTTGCATTTATTCTTTGTGAAATCAAAACATTTTTATCAAAATGATTCTGGAAATCAAAAAATTTGTTACAGTAATCGATTGAATTCATTCATGATTATGTTCTTGTCTATAAAACTTTAATCACACCTGTAAACTTTTTCTTCAAAACTTTGTTTGTTTTATTGCTGGATTACCTTAATAACATTTGAAATCTAAGGAGAGATTTTTATTATTCTTTAAATCATTTTAGTGCAGACGCGTATTTGTTCATCAGAAATTAGAAAATTGGGCCTGCGATGAAAGTTTCTTGGTGATTTCTTAGCAGATTCCTCTAATTGTTGTTGTATATGTTTTAGGGGATCTTTTTTGTCTTTGTGAACGGTTCATTTCCTTTTTGAAACCATGTCTCTTTCTGGACATCAGCCAAGTAATACTCAGTTCCATATAAACAACTAACAAGCAAGCAGAAGTACATTTTACATTCCTGAAAATGAAATGAAAAGAATTGAAAGAGTTTCTTAAGTAACAATCCTGCACTGTCGTACACGAGTGTCTTGCTTCTGTCGTGATCTGAGAGTGTCTGTCTGAGAGTTTGAAATTCTCTTGAAGATTGATAAAAGCCACGTGCACTTGTATGCAAGACAAAAAATGCTCAACTGCATACAAAAAAATTGTGTAACCCCCTGGATATTATTTCAAAAACTAATATTTGTGTCGATGCTCCAACTTCGAAGGTCTTGCAGCTAAACGTCTTGAGACGAAACAAGAACCGCTGCCCTGATGGACATACAGTTCAAGGTAAGGGTTTATTCCTTATTCATTCGAAACAAAATTGGATTTTCAGTATATTGAAACTGAGCATCAAAGGGAAAAAGCCGATTATAAGAATCTGCAGGTCACTCAAAAACTTTTTGACACTGTTTAGTATTGACGAATGTTTTAACATTGATTTAAGTTCGATTTCTGTTAAACTTGTATTGATATCTTGCAAGGTACTTTGGAAGCCTGTTTTTAACAAAAATTAGTATCTATTTCTACATTAAACAAAAATTGAAACTTTAAGAAAGTCATAAGAAGCTTTTAGTAGCAACTATGTCCCTACAATTTTAAGAAACCAGCTACCAATCCTGGATCTAAGCTTCTTACAAAGAAATGAGTGTATTATACAATCATTCTGTAAAAAGTAACAGTGCAAATATGTTGTTGTTCATCTCAAAATAATGGTGAATATAAATGGCAAATATTATCAGATGTCTTCTATGAATCGATAAGTTTTATGAGCAAGCATAAGAAACGCAAACAAATAGTTTCAAAAATTCTTAATAATGATCCAAAGATAACAGATTCAAGAAACTTACAAACAAAATACGCGTAATTCTAAGAAGCTTTCAGTAACAAACCAATTTATATTAGTTTCTTTAAAAAAAAGTACATGCAAAAATGAAAATCTAAACCATTAAAGTTTGATAGAATAGCAGCTGATGAGAATAGATTAAATTGGATCAGCAAGAATTGGTCGGTTAGTGTGACAGATGCAACATCTTCTGGGAACTAAAGTCTGGAGCCACTTTTTCCTTTTGATGTTAACTTAACATAACAATATTTTCTCTAACAAACAATTTTTGATAAGAAACACATGTCCAAGGGCTGGCAACAAATTTCTTAAATTTTACGATATTTTTGTCCCAGAAGTTCGTTGTAATTCACTTCCTTAACCTTTCAATCCTCTGAATCAAGAAATAATTTTTAACTGGATTTCAAAGTATCTAGTGAGATCTCAAAACAAGTACAGGTGAGGGTCGTTTAGGGGGGGGTATATGTTCCCCTGTTCCCTGTTAAATTTCCGCTTGTTCCCCTGTTCCCTTGAGAAAATCCGCTTGTTCCCCGGAGTTTTGGTAGGCATATCTTTCACATTGATAGTTGATATTTTAACTATGCTTATTTTTGAAAGTTTTTCCAAGAGGAAGACGAGCGTAAAATGTGAAGAAACTTGGGTTGACTTTTGATAAAACATTGAAAAACGTTATAAAATAAAAAATGACCGGCCAAAGTATTCTTAAATGTTATACGGCTACTTCTTAAAGTATTGCAACCAAAATAATTTGATCATTTGCATCAGTATCACAAGTTAGTGTTCGCACAATCAGGAGAGAGGCAAACATCTCAAAATGTGCTCCCGGGAGTTTTCTTTTCTTTTGTTATCATTCTCATTCCTTCAAATTGTATAAATCCAGGAAAATTCTTTACTGCTTCCGATGAGCGTCATATCTTTTCATTTGTGGTGTGGTTCCTCCTCTTCCTCTGGTAATTTATCTTACTCTTGCTTGATCTCTATGTTCTAAAACATATGCCAGGAGATTGTGATACGCCTCTTCTTGGATAGTCAATTCTGATTTATCTTCTGAATAAGATCCTGGAGGGGAGGGTGTACGTAACCTAAACATGTACTGGGATGTGCCCACGAAAAAAAAATTATCCTGCTCCAGAATTGTTCCCTTCAAATGAGAGCCGATTGTAGAAAAAACTCGGTCAAAGGTATACTCCAAAACACACAAAATTGACTAAATAGCAACCCGATAGAACAACATTTCCCCTTGTGTCATGTTTTGACAACCAGCTCCAAAAAAGTTGCCTTCTTTTTGATACACTGCTCAAGAAAAAAAATTGGTGAAAACGATACCCTGAAAAACGGAACATCCCCGTCGGACAAATATACTACCCCCCCCCCCTCGACATGACAGATAATACCTTTGGTGTGATTAGCTACCTTTCCTCCTTTGTGCAGCAGCGTGGCCAGGGTAAATTATATGGGGGTATTGAAATGAAGGGGTCTGTGGGTGAGGCACCCAAGAAAATTTTTGGGACCATGCCCTTTACTTTGGCTTAGAATGCATTTCCCAATATCATGCTTGCCATTAGCGACGAGGAAACTTTGATAGTTTTGTGACAGTTATCCTATAAATCAAGAGCACGAGAAAAATTGCTATTTCTCGAAAATTTCTTATCCAACCTATACCCAGCTATTTTGTCTTCGTTTTTAAAGGAATCTCGAGGGCCGACTTTCGAAATGATACTTGATTTCTGGGAAGTGCAACAGGCTTTCTCCCAATATCCTTAAATTTAGCCTCCAGGAAAATTGCTGAGGTCATGCCCTTTACTTTGGCTGGGAACAGTCCTACCGATAACATGTTAGCCAATGCTAAACAGAATTGTTGATCATTTGATAACAGTTGCTTTTATAGATTGGCATCCCCAGGCGAAAATGTTTTTAAGATAAATTGATTTTTTAGGATGTCTGTCTTCATCCCATCTCCGCCACCAGTGCCAAATTAGAAATGTTCATAATTTTGTAACAGTTTTTCGTGAATCACCACATTGGAGAAAGTGTGGGCCAAAACCACATCAGACATTCCCGGTCCCTTTGTTTGCATTTGTCACAATCCAATTTGCTTGTCCCCAAAATGGAAGTCTTGACGATTCTGTGATAGTTTGTCAAGGAAAATTTTCAGAAAGACACCGTTATTTTGGCTTAAAATGAATCTCAAGGACCATCTTTCGCTTTGGCAGAAGTAAATTCCATTGAATGTAAAAATCCTTGAATTAATTATTACAGATAGAAATTTCCCTGATCCCTGGATAAGATCTGAAGTTCCCTTGTTCCTTTTTAAATTTGGCCATGTTCCCTTGTTCCCTGGATATATTTCGCATGTTCCCCTGTTCCCTGGAACCCCTAAACGACCCTCACAGGTGTTTTTTTACCATTTTGTCATTAAAGGTTTCTTACGTGTTTCTTGTATTTTAATGCCAGAAATGTAGACATCATTTAGTTCTGTTATAAGGGCTCCCAAATTACTTGGTAAGATCCCAAAACAAGAAAATAAAATAATTTGCACTCAAAATAACGTCCAATCAGTTGCTTTTATTGTATAGTGTAGTGTCAAAACATTTTTGAATGACCTGGGAAAATCAAAACTGCAAATTACAAAAGTTACTTAGCTTTTTAAACTCATTTAGGCCTTTCGAAAAATCGAGCCTGTCGTTCCTTATAAGCTGTTTCTTATATAAAAAAGAATTTGCATAATTTTGTACTCAGAATAACTTTGAAACATTTGTCAACATGTCAACACTGTACAATATCAGTCCTTTAAAATTGAAACTGAGCGTACGGTCTCTTGTAAGTAGTTTCATATAAGAAAGATGCATGTCTTGTTAGAAGGCAGTAAAGAGATGCATCGTTTATCGTAGCCATTTCTTAAAGTAAATGAACGAAGATATAGCGACAGGATTTAAACATAGCACAAAGGAACGGCACGAGCCACTTATGTTTCTTTGTTATTGTCGCTCGAGAATATCAAATACAATAGGCTATATTTAGACTGACCCATTCCCCCTAGCTAAGTTGCTTTAACTCCGTTGAATTACTTTAAACACACACTCCTGTAACGAGATTTCTGAAAATAAAATTGAGCGTATTTCGACATGGTCATAAATTATGGCTCATAATCAACTCAACAACGTGAATGAGAAATTTTCTTAATACTGCGTGAGTTAGAAAAAATTCACGATTTCTGAAATGCGGCCGTTCTAATTATCAGAGTAAACATGTTGATAGTTTACTGAATAGACAATATATGCTATTAATTTTAATTTTTTTAACTGAAATCAGTCACTCTCTTCCGATACTATAACTACAAGGAATTTTCTCGAAAAGGTCATTTCAGAAAACCATCAAAAACGTTCCAAAATCGTGATCAAATTTTCCTATAATTTCTGCCTTGGAATTATGACATGAACACGTTTTAATGCCTATTGTCCTTAAGAGAATGAAGAAGTCATACCCACTAGTGTAACAAATTTATGCAAGGAGATTCCATCCCCTCAAGAGGGTGATATCTTTGATAATACGTATTAACATAGGCAATTGTCATTGTTGTGGGGTAGGAAAACCGAGGAAATTTTGGTCGTCATTTTCACTCGTTTTGCATCAAATTGGCTTTTTGCAGAAAATCTCCCATAGCCACGGGAAGAAACGGCTGGCTAAAGCCGGGTGGATTTCTGATCCTATTTGAACATATCAGCTATAAAATAAAACAATATGATATTTAGCTATGATATTTAGGGAGCAGTATTTTTTCCAACAACACGCATTTTCTTAAACTCACCCAGTAGAATTGCATCATGTTGTAAATACATAAAATAGATGCTTAAAGGGGCTCCGTCGCCAAACTGTAATCAAATCTATAAGCCTCCCACGGGTCCATTGTTTTCTGCAGTTTTTTGTGGCTTCCCAGATCCACTTGTATCCAAGCAATCATAAAAGATATGAATGTTTGGCTTTTTCCTCTTAAAGCACAACGACTTATTTTCAAAATGATCCTTTCATTTTCCAAGAAACAGGCAAACGTCTGTGTGGTACTGCCCTTAAAAAACTTAAACATCAAGGTTTCGACCGAAATTCGGAGAAGGAGAACATAGGACTCAAATCTTTAAAGAGGTCGGTGTAAACTTCTATTGCCGCTTTCTTTGAAATAAATAGCTTGGAAGGAACTTAGGGTTTTTTGCTGCAAACCTGCCGTGGCAGTTTACTAATATCTTGAATAGTTTCAATATGACGGCATTTATTAAATTTGAGGCTATGACGTCATCAAATTTCTAAATCCTAAACTACAAAAGCTACAGATTTCTGCTTGCCACCATATTGTAGACCTCCATAAACTATGGTTTTCTTGAAGGCTATGTAATATTTCCTCTATTGTCTATTGGTTTAGGATTTACTATGATTTGAATTTTTTCAACATTTTCCATGAATTTTTTCAAAAATTATCAAATTGCCGCCATTTTGAAAAAATAAAGATATCATAAAATTTCTACGGCAGATTTACAGCAAAATACCATAAGTTCCTTTCGAGCAATCCAATTCAAAGAAAAATATAATAGAATTTTACACCGACCTTTTTAAAGATTTGAAAGATTTGAGCCCTATGCTGAGACGGAGCCCCTTTACAGGAATCAACACGGTTAAGTTGGTCTCGTGTCACATCCATTTTATCGGTCCAATGAGATGGCGTTTTGGAAGCGAGATCCAATCAGGAATTATCCCTTCTATTTTTAACTCACGTGTCTTTCCAATGTCGATTCCTTTCAAGATTTTGCAGATGATCGCTGTACCATATGTTACATTGAAACATATGTATGATTTTAACAAAGAGATTCTGAAAGGGAATCTTTGGCTCTCGCAATGTGGTTGGTATCCTGTCCTTGATTTCACAGCTCAAGTTTGTATGTAATTTTAGAATACACAAAATGATATATTACTTTGCTGAATCCTAATCAAGATGTTTTAGTGCTCTGCAGAAGATAACATATTATCAAGTGAGATGGTTTTCCTCATACAAGCAAGCCTTGGCATTGAATTTATAGCATTGATGAATATTTTAAAACGATGTGGCTGATGTTCCTCGACGATTTACTCCTGTTTTCGAATGCAGCTGGACTTCTCCACGTTGTTTCGCTCCCCTAAACTGATATGTCGCTACAACTACACTGAAGCGAGGCTCGCTCACTGAAGTGACAACAACAACTTTAATTCAGTTCAATGAGTAGAAGTGATGGGACTTCAAGGGAATGTAAGCATCTAAAAATGGCTGAAGCCACTTGCGGTCAAATTCTAGCCAATCAGATATCGGCATTTCCGGTTGACGTAGATCAGTTACCCAAATATGGCGTGTCACGGCCTATTGTCTTTGTAGATTATTCTATCGAAGGCTAATATATGCTTTAACCCTATCCAGACTGGGCTTTTTGAGCTACTAGAAGACTGGGGGGGGGCTCATTCAGCCCCCTCTCTAAAATCGCCATTC
This sequence comes from Aurelia coerulea, assembly GCA_039566865.1. Lineage (NCBI taxonomy): Eukaryota > Metazoa > Cnidaria > Scyphozoa > Semaeostomeae > Ulmaridae > Aurelia > Aurelia coerulea. The sequence continues at coordinate 28,928,201 of CM076943.1, forward strand.
CTTCACTTACGAAGACAAAACTCATCACGCAGGTAGCCGTTTTACAAAAATAATTCTAAAAATAGATATGACGTCATAATTATTCAAGACCAACTGGCACGTGTTCACGAAAAAAATGAAAAAAATCAACTTTTTTTAAATCTTTATAATTTTCTAAGATTGATTCATGAAACCAAATTATGCCAATCAAAGCATTGTCAGAAGGTGAAAATATACTTACGAAGTGAAAATTTGATTTTCGCAAATCGAAGATGGTGGACAGAGAGATTAAAAATCTTGTTTTTCTGAAAAATGACAAATACAGCCGTAATAGAGAATTTCTCCATATATTACAATGAAAACTACTTCAATGATAAGTGATCGTTGCATACTTCATTTTTCCTTTTGAAACTTTTGTTTTGATTATTGCAAAAAATGCTGACATCAGCATTTTTTCCCAATAGTAAGAAAATGAGTTAGAATGGAGGAAGGAAGGGGGAAATAGGGGATTGGGGATAGTAATTTGGTGAAATTTGGATAATATCTTGACAAACTAAACACTTTCAAGTCAAAAAATTCTCACTGTAAAACAGATTCTCAAGATATGCATGAAAACTGATCGTTAGTAGTACTATGTGAGGATACACCCAGCATGCCAAAAGACATGTAACATTTGCTTAAGAACTTACTTCCGCTTACGCGGTCAGCCAAATCTGCTTCGAAAATGAGCCAAAAATGGTCTGTTTTCTTCTTTCTGCAAAAATCCATCACTTATTTCAAAAACATACAGGTGGATTCCAATAATTCAACTCTCTTCTGACAAATTGAGACAGAAACAAACTGCCTTTCTTCAAGATTCGAGGCATAAAAATTGAGATAGAATTTTACATTTCGGCTCCAAGCAATAGGAGATTTGTACGTAGGCCAAGTCTTGTGATTTAAAAGTGCCCTGTTGCTTTAGCCTCGGACTTGATATGAAAATAATACAGGTGGATCCGAGGTCGCTTTTCTTTTGCCTATCATAGGGTACCAGTCTCTTTAAAAAATTCGAGGCATAAAAATGCGAATTTCTAAGATCCACTTTTCGCCTTTGGATCACCTAGAGCTGTGGGAGAGCTTCGAGGATGATGATCGCGTGTCACATGAGGGCAAAGGAATACACACGGAGCATGAGCACGTTGCTACACTTAGCTGTGAGGGAAATGTTACAAATCCTATACTTGTCTTTTCCCATGGGAATCTTATAGCGTTTGCGACCAATGGAGCACAAAATTCAAACAAAATTACATAGCTTAGGTGGAAACAACCCTGTTGATCAGCTTTAATCTATTTATTGCCGATTTAAAACATTTGGAGTCGAAATATCCTTGCAGAAAGACCGCTAACTACTTTTTGCCATTTTCTTAAAGATGACGTCATTGATGAGGTCACGTGACACATAATTGGCCTATTGTTCCTGGAAAAAATTAAAGAGACCTTATAGATTATAAGTATAGAAAGTAAAAAGGATACTATCAAAGGATTATGAGGTGATCTGGAATTACATCAATAAAAATTGCACAGTACACTAACATCATTGATTAAAGTTACTGACTCGTGGTTTTCTAATGTAGACAGGCATAAAGTCAATGCAAGCGTGTTTCTGGATCTTAAAAAGGCTTTCGATACAGTAGATCATGACATTCTTTTGGCGAATTTATCCACGTATGGGGTAGTTGGGGTACCTTATCAATGATTCCATACATATTTGGCTGAAAGGCAGCAATATTGTCACGTTAGTGGCCACAGCTCTAGCCAAAAATATATTCAGTGTGGCATTCCTCAGGGCTCGTGCCTTGGTCCCCTTCTTTTCATCTTGTATGTGAATGACTTTGAGCAGTGCCTTGAAAACTGTACTCCGAATATGTATGCGGACGATACCAGTGTAACCTGTTTTGCTGAAGATATGGAAGAACTCTGCAGCGATTTACAAAATGAGTTAACTAATATCTCAGAATGGATGCGTCAAAACAAAATGAGTTTAAATACCAAAAAATCGGAATTCATGTTTATAGGCCATAAGCAGCAGTTAAACCGTATCCAAAATCCTGTCCATTTGGATATAGGCGGAGAAGAAATCAAAAGGACCCACGAAGTAAAATACCTTGGGGTTACTGTCGATGAAACTTTGTCGTGGACTGCACAGTATAAGAAAGTCAAAAGTAAAATAAAAAGTTGACTTTCCTCTATCCGAAAGCTAAAGAATATCCTCCCACAGACAAAGCTGGATCAAGTTTACAGGGCACTGCTTGAGAGTCATTTACGATACTGTGATGAAATATGGGGCAGTCTGTCTGACACCAAACTTGATCACCTTCAGCGTCTGCAGAACAGAGCTTGCACGCTTATAGAGAACTTATAGAAAAGATGGCTGGAGATGCACTTGGCTGTCTGTTTCAAGCTTGATTAAATATGACAGGGCTATCATGATTTATAAGATAACTAATGATCTGTGCCCTGACAGCTTGAAAGGAAGGTTCTTAACAAGGTCACAGCTATCTAACTATACATTAAGAAACTCATTAGATATTGACGTGCCAAGGCACAATTTGGAATTTTCAAAGAGGAGTTTCCATTATTCAGGAGCCAAAGTTTGGAATGAAATTCCATTGAACATCAGAACTAGTCCTACAATTTACACTTTCAAAAAGAAATTGAAGGATTTCTTGCTAAGTCAGCAATAATTCCCAAAGCACGATCCCTAGGAAGAACAGCATTCTGTAGATTTTTCTTTTTTGTTTGTTTGTATTATAGGATTTAGAGTATTATGGTTTTGTTGTTGTTTTGTTAATAGAGCTGATAGGGTTTTGTGGATAAATATTATAATAAAAAAAAAAAAATAAGCAGCTTACCTAAAAGTTGGCCCCGACCACTCTGAAAAAAACAGCAACCCCCCAGCCCCCTGAATTTTTTCAAAATTTCACACAAAATCACACTTCAAAAGGATAGAAACTAAAAGTCAAAAAACCATTTCTTGGTTCGTTGAACCAATTTGGAGCAGTGCTCAATTAAGTATGTGGGGGGGGGGCTGAATGACGCCCCCAGTCTGGATAGGGTTAATACATCCCCTTTAAATCATGAGTCTAGAATGTTGCTTTAAACACGAGGTTTGCTGCATGCTGGCAATGCTTCTACTGTTCTGCAACTGTTTTGCGCTGCTTTGCAACGTGAGGCAACTTAGCTAACTCAAATGTCCAGATTGTAAATGTTGGTAAATTCGAATTCTCCACAATTAACATATCGAACACATGGCACTTGTGATAAAACAACAAAAATAGCTTTTACGATAAGAATACTTTTGCTTTTTATTGATGGGCCAGTACAATATATTACAGTGGCAATGCAAAGAGGGGCATTCGTACCGTCGATTAGTTGAACGGCAAATGTAAATAAAGGGAAGTACAAAAGACAGCCTGAAATTGTTCTTGATTGATACAATGCAAAAGAGGAATTTTTACATCCGATTATTCAAGAAGCAACAGACGATTACGACAGAGATGGCGTCGGGGGGCAGTTGACCAAGATTCATTGCGTTTGATGTTCGAAATTCTATAGAATCGTGGTTGATTCTATTATAGAACTCAATTCATCTTTGAAAAATGCCCCTCCCCCTAACTCCATCTTTTCCGTAATCGTCCATCGAATGGTGAAGCTTATTGAGCATAAAAAGCATAAAGAGTAAAGCGAATGCTAGCGAAGAGCCGAACCAACCTCGTCCCCAGGGTGACAAAAGGCCCTGGGGATGAGGTTGGAGTGGAACCTTTTGAGAAGCACACATTGACTTTCACGGCATTTTTTAAAAGAGAGGAACTGTCGATGAAAATTTATGAAGGTTTAAGTAAATGCTGGATGAATCTGGAAATGTAGAAATTGCGACGAAGAAGTCAAGTGACACCAAGTTGGCAAATTCGAAAAGTGCAAATACACATAGAAGTGCGGGCGAAGCGAATTTCCTTTGATGTATTGTCAAACTTAAATTCCGAACCCTCTGGTAATGGTTTACTACGGAGTAACACATGCTTTAGTTTTGAAGACTTCTCTAGTATTAAGACTCACTATGCTTTGATCGCCATGATTTGACATCTATGATTCATCTATGATCCTTCTAATTCCCCCACAACTTATCCACAGTTCCCCCACAAGTGAAGTGCCCTTTTCATTAACAGCTTGGTGAAAAAAGTCTATGTTTACCAAAAGGTACGATTACAAAACTATGGACCATAATAATGATAAATAAACAATTTATTTACAGTTAGCAAAGACAATAGCGGCTAATTAAGGCCAACCATACAGAATACATATAAAAGTCTAATTACAAAAAACCTAGATTTGGTACAAAAATTTTACACAGTTACCTCCCCATCTTTTTTTTCAGAAGACAAGCAAATGGCTTTTATCCTCATTCATTTTCATATAGTTATTTTCAAACCAGAGATATAACATAGCAGCATCCCTTTCAAGTGATTCTAAGATTGAACCCAGATCTGAACCACACGCAAAGATTCATCTGCGTAATTACAAATCTCAGTATCTTTCACCAGGTAAAAAAAGTCATTAATATATAAGTTAAAGAGAAGGGGTCCCAAGACTGAACCGTGGGGAAAGCCTAAGGACGTCTGTTTCGAAGTGCTGAATGAACCATTGACTTTCACTCGTTGCTGCCTGAAAGGAACCTTGAATTATATATTTCTCCTTTATCCATCAAGTTGTACTGGAGAAGGTGTTATTTACAGAAGCAAAAATAAAGTTACATTGAATGTAGAAAAATTAATCTAAGCATCCGTAGCCTGCGTGCAGACTCTACTGGTTCCCTGAAGAGAAATGAATTTATTAACAGTACAATAGGAAACTATTTTGTAGCAGCATTGTTAAGCTCTTAAGGGAATACTGTTGCACGCTCTCCGTGAGGCGTGCCTAGTAGGCAAATATAAAAAGCTCTTCAAGGCGTGGAGAATCACAGGTCGATAGCAAGTACTTTTATGTAAGATATAGGATCCCTCCCGCCCATCCCCTCCCTGTTTGCAGAGTGCTTTCCGTGTTTGCTCTATTTTGGCACACCTATATACAATCTTGCTAGACTGACCTCACTACTATCTGTGTATTGTAGTTTAGTTAATAAATAAAGTTATTTTCGGTTGAATGCAATGAATTAGAAAATAAGTGAGGTTATTACCTCACTTCTCTTCAGGGAATCAATAAAGAGTCTGTACGCAAGCTAAGCATCTGCCGTTGGAGGAGTTTTGTTTAGAATCTAAAATTAGGAATTACGCTTTTCGTATATTCTCTTTTGGATTAGATTAGTATGATTTCATTTAGATCAAGGATGGCTAAAGTTTAGCGTCAGATGCTCCGCTTTCGCTTCATCTTTCTCCTTTAAAAAAAAATGCTCATGCCTTCTCTTTTATCACACTTGCATGGTAAATCAGCTTAAACTAAGTCAGGTTGTCGAATAGGGGCCCGCAATTGGTTGATCCAACAAATCGAATGGATTTGATTGGTTGAAATCTAGCCCTGGTTGAAAAAACCGGCTTAAACTGTGTCAATGTTAAACAAAGCGGTGTAAAACTAGCAAAGGGGGTGCAAATCTTTAAGAGTGTCAAACTGAATGACTTGAAAGACCTTTAGCGACTTTGCTATCACTCTAACGTTAGACTTTTCTGAAATTCCCAATATTTTCTGAATTGGAGAATTTTTCGCCTTCTCTAAGGACACCTGAATTTGAAGTGATTAGCGATCGCAGACAAAGGAAATTCTCTCAGCCAGTAATTAAAAACAAACAAAGCCGCACAAGTTTTTCTAAAACCCAGGTAGCTAACGCATTCGCTGTGCATTCTAGAAATTAGTTTTAAGAGCAAACATCAGCTTATATCGAAAGATGATGGATATATCTACACAGCTACCTCGAGTATTTTATCTATTTTATTCAGAAGCTGAGCAGTAAGGGTTTCAAATACACCTAAAAATATAAGAGAATTTAATCGCCTCCTGATCGGCTTTTGAATCAAACAAATTAAAATGTCCGAGGCAGATATGTAGATATATCCCTTTCTTTAAATCAATGCTCATGCTTGCTCTTAAAAACAATTTCTGGAATGGACAACGAGCGAGTTAGCTACCTGGGTTTCAGAGAAATCTGTGCGGATTCTTTACCGGGTGACCCAGAGAAAAAGTGACCCAAAGCAATCTGTTACAGAAAATTAAGTAAGTGGCCGATTGAAATGCTTCAAACGTTGTGCTGTCACCGAAAGACCAGCCTATGCTATTAATATTTTTTGCAACTTCTTTCAGCTTGGTAAATTTCTAAAATTAAGGATTTCGAGGAAAAGGGCATGCCTGAAATCCTCAAAAAGTCGTCAAAAACAGGGGATCGATTTACAGCCATTTCAAATCCTCAAAACAACGAGGAGCGTGTTTCATTTCAACCTGGGAATACGCAACCCAGTCGGAAGTCTTCAGAGCAAGTTTATTGTCCCTAGGTACTTAATTAAAGGATTTCAAGCCTGCCCTTTTCCTCAAATCCTTAATTCGGAAACTTTACCGTGCCCAAATAAATTACAAAAAATACTTATAATGTAGGCTAGTCTTTTAGCGACAGAAAAACGTTTGAAATATTTCAATTTGCTACTTACTTTTTTTTTCGATAACAGATTGCGCTGGGTCACTTTTTTCTGGGTCACCCGGTATATCTGCGATCGCCAATCGCTTTCAATTGCGGTGTCAATCAAAAGCAACTCATGCTATTGTCTTACGAAATCTGTCCTAGTTGATATAGCTCATTTGGTGAAAAAGATCCCTGAGTCAGGAACTTCCTAACAATGACGATTGAATTTACAGTCCTCAATGGATACGAAATATGTTAAAATAGTTTTTACTATTGTGCTTCAACACAATGGATGCCTGTTTCAAGTTTTTGGTAGAGAACAGTATGTCGCTGCCATCATGGTTTAGAAGTTCGAACGTGAATATGAATCTAAATGAAGGCCTATTTTAGGTCTCTTGCAAAACATCTATATTATTAACCCTATCTGTACTGGGCGATTTTTTAGGTATTTTGTACTGGGGGGGGGGGGGGGGCGTTTTTCGCCCCCCCCCTCTTTTTCTCCAAAACTGCAAAAGATATGACAATAAGACTTACCCCTATTGTTCTTTAGACAATTGGCTATTCAAATATAACAATGACAATTAATAAGTCACGTGATTCGTTGCTAGGCAACCGAAAAACTGACGAAAATTGGCAAATTTATACCTTCTTAACCAGAAAAATTCTATTTTATCATTCACTCAACCGATTTTCTCCAAATTTGTTTCAAATAGTAAGAAACATCTCATATTTCAAAAATACATACTTTGCAAATTTTTTTAGTTTCTATTTTTAGCACAATTAGCCTTAAATTAGCCTTTTTTGCATGCATTTACTTTCATCGCAGGTTTTTGCCAGTCCTGCCCTTTTATCTGGTAAATATAGACTCAAAATGAATCAAATTAATAAGATGAAGCAAATTAGACTAAAAAAATTTATATTTGACACTTTTTTATTAGGTAGATGACGTCATAAATGTGAATGACGTCATATATATTAAATTTTGCTGACATAAGCAAATATTAAAAATATTTATATATCAAATGAAAGGACTCATCAAATGCAATCGAATGGTGCATGTTTGAGATCGATAAAAAAAACGAGACAGAAACTACGGACATTTTAAGCTTTTTTTGTTGACTACTCTCCAAATATGGCATTGCTGTGGTCACATGATCAGAGGTAGAACAATGAAATGTTAAGAATTTAATTGCCTATGAAATATGAGTAAAAGTCACCAAAACTGGTGGTTATATCTCTTGTCGTTTTAGCGTAACGCAGCAAAGTCTGGTAGGGTTAAAACGTGAAGCGAATTTTGTGTGGCGTAAAACTCGAGCACCGTTGCGCTGATCCTCGCGAAACTTTCCAGATATCTTCGTCTTCCCTGTACGGGGTGCAATAGAGATTTGTTTTCTCAAATTCGCCCCCAAATCAGGGTAAGGGGCGAATTCGGTGACATCAAAGGTTTGGCGGAATCTCTTTCAGTTTTCTGTGTACAAGGGCTATTCAATGGCTATGATCTTCAGACATATCACAGTTGGCGGACCAATGATACATTGGAGCTGTGTCGTACTCCCACTTTTTCTTTTGAAAGGGCAAGGGCAGAGTTTCATAGATCGGCTTCTTTTTCCAGCTAACATATCGTTGGCTCGAGAGGAGAGAACAGGGGAATTTTAATGGGGGCTTCCAATGAGAAAGGGATATCATGGTAAGGTGCAAGGGACTGACATTCGAAGGTTCCTATTGTTCCACTGCTCCGGATTATACACTTTCAATAGCGGAAGCAGCAGTCATATCCTGTTGTTTGTGTGATTACAGTCGTGAGTCTGTCGTTCATTCAACCATAACAATTGAGCATTGTTAAATTTTGAAGCAATTAGAACAAGCTGATTGAATTTGAGTGTAGTCATTATTGTTTTTAGTATCCTTTCGAATGACGCATTGCAGAGCTTTTGTTCTGTCCCAAGACAACATCAGGCCTTTCACAGTTGACATCTGATAAGACTTATAACGTCATCCCGTCTAAATGGACGCTACGCTTCGCTTCGCGCAGTTACAAAACATCGAACGAATTCAAGGAATCACGCCATTAGTATGGAGCGGCGTCGGGGTCAAAAATAATGCGGTGCGATTCATTATCTTAATTTCTCAAGCCATGCCCTCTACATGGCGGCACTTGACGAATTTTACGGTGCCAAAACCTAGGATTCGGCACTTGAAGTTGAAGTGCCGAATTCTAGGTACCAGCACTGTAAAATTCATCAAGTGCCGCCATGTGGAGGGCATCATGTCAAAATTTCAAGTGCCGCATCATTGAATGCGGCACTTCAACCTCGTTTTGATTTTCCAGTGCCGATACCTAAGTGTCGGCACTTCAGCCTCAATGTGATAAATTTGAGTTTTTAAGCATGATAAATTATGTTAATTCACCCACAATTGTCATTTCTATTGACATTTCTAAACGGGGGGGGGGGGCACTCACAATCTGAACGGACACTGTTCCTAGATAAAATACAAAATCTCTGCCCCAATTTCAAATATATACCAAGGGATGAACAGAAACTTATATACTTAATGTCCAACGAAGATGAACTCCTCCTACAGAGTTCAGAATACAGATGTTTTCAGAATTTCTACATGATATATACTCCAAACGCCTCAATTCAGCAAACGGAAATCAATAAAAAAGTAAAATCAAACCCAACCTAGAAATTCTTAGGTGTTTAGCTGTAACCTCTATTTTGTACTGTTTATTTTGTATTTAAATCCTCTTTTGTTATCTGTAGCTGTAGTTGACCATGTATCAAATGTATCAAATGATATAGCGTCTTGATATGAAAAAAAATCCTTTTCAAGTCAAAGTGCCGAAACCTCAATTTTAAGTCTCAAGTGCCGAAGCCTAGGTGGCGGCACTTGAGATCCAAATCGAGGCTCAAGTGCTGCGACCTAAGTTTCGGCACTTGAGATCCAAATCGAGGTTCAAGTGCTGCCATCTAGATTTCGGCATTTGGGACTTAAAATTGAGGTTCAAGTGTCGTCGCCTAGGTTTCGGCACTTGGACATAAAATGGATTGTGAGTGCCCCCCGTTTAGAAATGTCAATAGAAATGACAATTGTGGGTGAATTAACATAATTTATCATGCTTAAAAACTCAAATTTATCACATTGAGGCTGAAGTGCCGACACTTAGGTATCGGCACTGGAAAATAAAAACGAGGTTGAAGTGCCGCATTCAAGGATGCGGCACTTGAAAATTTTGACATGATGCCCTCTACATGGCGGCACTTGACGAATTTTACAGTGCTGGTACCTAGAATTCGGCACTTCAAGTTCAAGTGCCGAATCCTAGGTTTCGGCACCGTAAAATTCGTCAAGTGCCGCCATGTAGAGGGCAAGGCTTGAGAAATTAAGATAATGAATCGCGCCGCATTATTTTTTACCCCGACGCCGCTCCATACATAAGTCTAGGCCAAGGCCCTTGAAGGCCTACAAAGAAATCCAACAGAAAATATCATGAATTTCTTCTTTACCAAAGAAGGCTTCAGGGGGCGGCGGAGGGGGGGGGGGCAGCTCAAATGGGATCGCAAATTTCTTTGCAGGGGCATAGAGCTAAAAGAAACGATCTTCTATCATTTCATTTGTTTTCAAATTGGTTCCTTTCTCCAGAGATACCACAGGCGGAGGCAGTAGAGGGGACATAAGGGCAATGAGAGTCACGTCTTACTCAGAGTTTCTCATTTAATTTCGCCCATCCTAGAGGAGGGGAACAGATATGCTCGCTACCACGGAGCGCTTCGAGGGGGGTCTCCAATGAAAGGGAATGTTATTCTAAACAGCTTGTGAATCGATCAAGGAATGGGCTTTTATGGTTGAGGGATGCGATAACGACTGACTGTTTATTTCATTCGTTGATTAATCAAAAACTAGAGGGGTATCGCCCTTTTTGAATGCTTTCATAAGGGAAATAGTTTTTACAATATGAAGTAAAATTTTTGAATACTATGAGTATGATCCTCTACTCTTCCTCTCTTTTTCTTTTAATCTTAGGACAAATTTTGATTTCGTCTTCCTATAATATCACTGTTAATGCAGAGGGGTCTGAGCGGCCTACATTTAAAATCCCACTTTTTTGGAATGAGGAAGGTTGGTAAAGGAGCCATTGCGATGAATTGGAATGCTTTCAAGATGCCTGACGAAAACGAGGTTCGACCATGCGACATATCTTGAGCTCATGCAGCACACAGTTGCACCATTATGGTGGCTTAGGCCCAAGAGAATGCTCTGATACTCAGGGCACCCGGTGGCAAGATCACTTACGTGACGTCAAGAATTCCTGTTGATTCGTCATCTCAAAGGTTGAAAAATCGATGAGCCATCACATTTTAATCAGTGGTGCAACACTTGGAGACCTGCTTAAAATGATTGATAGGTAGGAAAGCCATTTATTGTTCCTTGCAATAGCACTCATACTTCTCCCCGGTAGCTCTGGTTGGCGTGCCCTTCTCTGAGTTCTGAGTTTCATATTTGCTTCCACAGGCCGCAGAGGAGGGAAACGGATATTTCCATTATGAAATTTTTTAATGCAGAACAATTTCTTCAAGAATTCAGGAGATGCAGTATTGAAACTTTTTTAGTTTAATTAATGAAAAGTTGTACATAAGAAACTTCCGTGATTGTTATAATTCAAAAACATCGTTTCAAAAGTCGGAGACGGTAAATTTAAGAACAAGAGTAGGTATGGGATCAATTTTAAGAACAAGTCCAGTCAAATTGAAAGTGAGAATCTTAGCTACAACAAAACCCAATTATGCTTTACCATAGCTAACAGGGCAACTATTACAACACTTAGACACTTATTGGAATCACCGTGCAACATGCTATTAATGAAAGAGCCAAGATTGCAATGCTGTTTTTACATTTTGGATTTTAAAGCGCAAGTTTTCTTGTAACCAGTGCATGAAGAAAGATGGAAGTGATGTTTGATAAATCAAAGTGCCAGTAAAGAAGAGAGAAAGACCTCTTCTACGGCTTCAGAATCGGGTCAAGAGTTTTCAAAGTGACGTAGGCCCTGCTTAGGTGGCCCATCCCTCCAGAAGAGAAGAGGATCCACATTTTCCAAGAGCGTAGCCCAGGCTTAAATCCCTCAGATAAACACATGAAAGATCATTTCCCTTTATAAACATTGCAGAAACAAAGGTCTAGAGAGCAGGTTCCATTCAGGTAGAAATCAAGATAGATTTGAAACTTAGAAATGAATCAATGGTTAAATGATGGATGTAAAAAGTTTGCCTAAAAGTTCTCCCACCCAGATTACTCATTTGTTTTGCGTGGTGTGGTTATATGGAAGAAAAATTGGTTATATGCCACAAAGAGTTTGCCGTGGTACAGGGCCGAAGCCAGTTGGGGGGGGGGGGGTCTGGGGGCGGAGTGCCGAAATCAACTTTTACTGGAATGTTTGTTGCAGTATTCGGTCGAAGATTTCCAAGAGCAAGGAATGTCTGTTCAGTTATGAAACTGCGTTTCTAAAAACAACAATTAATCCTATTGAAGCAGAGAGTAATTCTTCAAAGCTGCAGTATTTTTTAAGCTTATTTTCTCAAGGCTCAGCATTGAAAGTCTTTTGGAAGTGACAAAGTGTTCTCTGCGAATGGATATAAAATCAAATTGCAGGATTATTTGAGATAGATTTCAAAATCTACTTTTACTATGGGTAGTTAGACACTGCTGGTGTGCTTCTATGGAGAAGAGCTGGATAATGTGTATCTGCGGGGGAAACTTTTTATAGTACTGCGGAGGAGATATCTGCGGGGGAAATTTTTTATAGTACTGCGGAGGAGATATCTGCGGGGGAAATTTTTATAGTACTGCGGAGGAGATATCGGAAGCGAAGAGAGAAGGAGAGAGAAGAATTCATTCATTTTAATAGTTTAATATTTTTGTTCTTTCGATATCTCCTCCGCAGTACTGCAAAAAAATTTCCCCCGCAGATACATAATATCCAGCGCTCCTCCATAGAAGCACACCGGCAGTGTCTAACTACACATGCTTTTACTGGAAAATTTATGTTTCAGTTGGTGTTTATGATGTTATTGCAAACTTTGATATGAGTGTTGACGCAGTGAAAAAATCCCTTAGAAATTGTGAAGTAGCACAAAAACATTTCACATAAAAACATTGGTTTACTTTGACAGCACCAGAATATAGTTGCAGAAAATGACAAGAAATGAGCCTCAAAAGTTTCAACAAACAAATTTAGGAGTAAAGGGCAGTCCAACAATGACAAGAAAGAGATTTTAGAGGCTGAAAGTTATTGACCTAGCAAATTTCAACTATTTGATTACTATCATTTTCATGAACTTTGAAGTCAATTTCCTGGAAATGCGATTTTCGCGAAATCTGTGTAATGGATATATTTTTATTTTCCAAACCATAAGAGATATTTAAATGAAATTTGGTCAAAATGTTCGCGGAAGATGGGGCTTCAAAATGAACTTCTGCTTTTACAATCGGCTATGCACAAGGGGATTAAGACCATGATGTCTACATTTTTTTCCATCAAAATTTAATCATACAAATGGGGATGGCAGGACGATTCGCGACTCTAATGGAATGCTCGGACAATAACCTTGCAAATCAACATTGTTTCGGGGGTGAGGGGTTGTTTATACCTAATCGCTATGGTTGGAGCTGCGGATTGTCAAGAAATGGCCTAAGTGTTCCAAGGACTTTTGGCAGGCATTGTACATACTTGCATGAAGTCCAGCTAATTTCAATGAGATAACTTTAATCAGTAGAGAATGAAAAATACCGTTCCGTGTACCATTTTTTGCAAAATTTCGGCTATTTTTGGTTGCTATGGCAACATGAAAGGTGCCATTTTGAATTTCTCAGTCAAAAAATCTTACAATCATGCCTATGTACCATCTCAACTTGGTTATATACCCATATTCATAGTAGTTCTATGACCAGGATGATGCTACCTTAAGCCCCCAGGAGGCCTATTTAATTTCGGACCCTCCACAGGGGGGCATATTAGAGAGTGGTTATTTTAGAGGGAGGGCGTATTCACAAAATCAAATGACAGGATACAGATGACAGCTTTTTAGATCATTTACACCGTATTTTGGGGATTCAACATACAATTTTACGAGTCAAATACATAAATTCGGCACAGTTTTATCTCAAACCACATCAGAACTACCATGCAAGCTTTTCTAGGTCAATAAATGGGAACTCTTTGGTAGCCACGAGAATTTGATATAACAGGGGGCTTATTCAAATGTTGGCTCAGAGGGGAGGGGCTTATTAGAGAGGAGGGCTTAATAGAGAGGGGGGCTTAATACAGCTTTTACGGTAAGTATACAGTTAAGTTTTCAGGGTAATAGTTTATAAAGAGTGGAAAGAGCAATGCAAAATGAAAAGAGAAAAGGAAAAATAGATGCCGTGTAGAGGGTGTGTACTAAGTTTGCAAAATAGAAAGCACAGCAGGGATATAATTCTAAGCAAAACAACTGTTGTTCGTTCTCGCATCGGCTCCCTCATGCTTTAAATTTTCAAATAAATAAAACAGAGCCCCTTGGAGAGTGGAATACGCCACAAACTGACTGCATTGATTTGTAACGCTAAATAGCTCTTCTTGACAAAGTATCAACATTTGGCCTTGGTGCTCAAAGATACTCCCAAATTATACTTATGTCCCTCTTCACCATTTTCTTTTGAGACCGATGTATTATGGAATAATAAAAAATATGTATATATATATTTCATCCCTTTGTCACCGGCGCACTAAATTCAAATGTCCATACACCTAAATGACAAATACGACGGCAGGCCAGTGCGGTGCCGTAGGCGACGCGCGGCAAGCCTGGTAATTTCACTAAAATACGAAACACATTTTGATATTTAAGGGCCTGCTTATATGGGAAAAACACCTCACCTGCCAGACCCGGGGCTGACAGGCGAGATTCCTCCTTCCTATAGAATCCCCAGGGGGGGGGGGGGGTACTCATTGACTTTCAATACGGGGGGGGGGGTCCATGCCAATATTTGGGGTCCGAAATTTTACGTCAAATCAATATTTGGGGTCTGTGAATTACAACATGGACCAAAATTCAATATTTGGAGTCCACAATTCTGAAGAAAGGAAGAATGGCGCAATTTGGCCCTGAAGTTGCGAATCATGAGATAAATGTTTTGGTATTATCTAAAATCTGAGAAAAATCAAGAAGCTTTAATTGAAATCATTTAAAAACATTTTAGGGACCCCAGAAATAGATGGCAATATTTGGGGTCTCCAAAACATTAGACTCAATATTCGGGGTTCCCAAAACATTAGGCTTAATATTTAGGGGTCAGCAAAGAAATAGTGGCATGGACCCCCCCGTATTGAAAGTTAGGGAGTACCCCCCCTGGGATAGAATCCCATTGTTTTTTCACTTCGCGTTTATATGACAAACTCGACAATAAGATTTGGCAAAGAGCTTTGTTTTTTCTTACTCACCCGGGAGATTTTTTGACAGCCATCACAATAATAATGTAAATCATGGAAGATGTCTTTCGAGTCCCGCATTTACAACATGTGGTCTTTGCTCATGATGGAGTTTGAGAAAAACAACTTTCAAATGAATTACATTTTTTGTATTAAGATAAAGATTTTTCTGTTTGATAGGATGACTGCATTTGAAATCACGTTAAAACCGCGGCAATCATTTTCTCGGAAACTTGGTAGTTTCGGGTCTTCCTAGTCATTGATAATTGCAACCGACGAATTAAAAACAAAGATTTAAACTGACCTCACACGATACCGGCACAATTTGAAAATGACGAAAAACATGACGGTAGCAAAATTTCAGTTAAAGTTCACGCTAATTTGTATAAGCTTATATGTTTAGATACCCAAAGAATATCAGTTCATAGCAATCTAATAAATGGTTTGAAAGTTACAATCTTTCAAGCACCTAACCTTTTTTTACTCACTCACCTCCTATTACAAAACAAAAAACATTTACAAGGCAATTGTGTGTTTGAATTTGAAATATGAAATGGTGGCTCACGTTGAGAAGGATTCTTTGCAAAATTAGCTATTTGCCAAAACTACTTTTTGAAGTCACAAATTCATATAAAATTGCAAAATGAATGCAAGTAAAAAAGCCCTGTTAACAGGCTAAAATGCTAGTAGCCGAACGCACGAACAACCATGGAAATTTGGATTTCAATTACTGTAATGGAGTGACATACCTGCCCCTCCTTTATGACTTCCTAAATTCCTTTTCAGTTTTTCGAAAAGCCATAATTAAGCTTTCACGACAGGCCTTTGTTTGTGTTTACATGAAATTAAATGACAAACATGCCAAAAGAAGAAATTCTGTAACGTTGCATCACCTGCTCGCAACGTTTTTCGGCCTTTTTTCCTCAGTGTTTTTCTCAAATAAAAGTAATGCGCCATGTTATGACGTCATCATTGCAGCGGCTGTGAAATGGGAAACCAACCACTGAAGGGCCTGAGAGCGAAGCAATTTGCAAATGGCAAGATGGATTTTGTGTGGCCGCAAAACAGGCCTTACTCAGCCAAGAAACATCCAATATCCAACGATTACGATGTAACACAAAGATCACTTGGAGTTGGCATCAATGGCAAGGTCTTAGAGTGTGTCAGAAAAAGCGACAGGCACAGATTTGCCTTGAAGGTTTGTATGTACAAATGTAATCAGGTTTAATTGGTCACTCATCTTCATTATTAGGCCCATCCGGTCGGCCAACTAATTAGAATTATGATGTGCAAAACGCGAGAGTGAAGGGAGTAATAAACATCTGTTGCAGTTTAAGGTTAGAGATGAGTTTGAATCGACCTGCAGGGTTGCTTGTTAGGCCAGTACCTGCTTTGTCTTAATCTTTTCGCTTTCAGGAGTTTCGTCTTCAAAATCCAATCATTGAAAACAAAACGGCCTATCTGGTCTACTTATTGCAGGTTTTTCACATCGGCCAGTTGTGATGAGCTGCGAGGCTTTATTCGATAAGGACAATGCAAAGTGGAAATCCTGCCTTGAACATCATATGAAAGTCTTCCAACCATTTTGCAACAAGGGACACAACACCCACAAAGGGGTGAAACACATATCTTCAGGCTGCAAACTGCAGTTTCCAAGACTGAAGTGGTCATCAGTTCAATAAAATAATTGTGCACAACCATGTTACATGATTGATTTGTTTGTGCTTTTAATTTGCAGGACAACCATTTGAGGGAGGTGGGGGAGGGCAGTTGACCAGATTTTAGTTAGGAGCGTGCCACCTAGCTTAAAGGCAGTGTGTCCATATATCAATAAATTGCATGCACGAACAGTTGAAACTGCTGACACGATGCTGACATGCATGTAACTGTTCGAGAATTTGATTGGTTTAGGGCAGGCTGTTTTAAACTGATCACATGAAAATAAGAGCTTCGTTGTCGAAAGGAAAGGAAACCTATTCTGTCTGATAACAATCACACAAAAGAAGAAAACAAGGACCATTGAAAATTCTAGAACATCATTTCAAAAGGCGAGATTGCTAAGTCCCTGCTGACAAATTCAAAAGAACTTGTCAAAACATGCCTTTATGTTCATTAATCTGTCTGATAACAATCACACAACAGAAGAAAACAAGGACCTTTGAAAATTCTAGAACACTATTTCACAAGGCGAGATTGCTGAATCCCCGCTGACGAATTCAAAAGAACTTGAAACAATCGTTTGACTAACAAACAACGCTTTGCAAGAGAAGACTTTGCAAGAAACAACGCTCACATGAAAAAACGACGAAAGATCACATGTTTTCGAGATACCCCCCTCAAAGTCGTCTACTTACATGGACACAGTGCCTTTAAGAAACACAAAGATAATAATCCATTCCTTATACCAATATTTCAAGAATGTATTACTTTGCCAAGAACCAGTCTGCAGGAGGGGGGCTTTGGGAGGGAGTACTAGAACCCCCAAACCTAGACCAAAATTACCAAAAACCGGAAAACCCACCAGCAAAAAATTCAAAACCTGAAACGGTACTTTGGAACGAAAAATTTCACTTTTCGTCAATAATCTTCAATTATTTCCTACATTTTTGTTGTCATTGACACTCTGTAATCGTTTCAAGCATTTGAAGCTGGTTTTTCGATCTCAGCTAACTACAGAAACTGTATGTTTTTGAAAACCCGAAAACATCAGAATTTTTAAAAGAAATCCCAAAACCCGAGCATAAAAATTGTTCAAACCCGCAACTCGTGACACATCTAAAAACCTGAAAACCCGTATGATTTAAACGTAAAACCCAAAACCCGAGGGCTAACATTGGCCAAACCCGCAACCTGTGAAACCCCAAAGTCCCCCTCCTGCAGAGTCTGGCAACAAGATTTTTTACAAAAGTTTTATGTGCACGCCGATTTTGAACAAGATCTTTCGTTCCCCACTTTTAAAAAATCGATGAATCAAAGACCTTAAAAGCGAACATGCTGCTGCTTGGTTGGTCTGCACGCACAAGATAACACATAGCATCAGTTGCTTTTGATGGACACCACAATTTAAAGTGATTTTTGATTACAGACAAAGGAAATTCTCTCAACCAGTAATTCAAATGAATGAAGCTGCAAAGTTTCCCCAAAACCAAAAGGGCAAACTATCACTATGTGCACATGAAATGTGGTTTTCAGGAAAAGTCACAAGTTTATAACATAGGAAGAAGAATGAAGCTACAAATCTGCCTGGTGGATTTGCTAATTTGAGTCAAAGGCTAAGACATATTGCAAAACAATGACTAGATCAGCTCCAGATACTCAGCTCGAGGTGAAGCTCTTTGCACCGCAGGCAAGATTGTGTCCCTTGCCTGTCAAAAGAAAATTTATGCCATGCCCCCTTTTACTGACTGGAAAAGCCCATTAAAAAAAGAGCTTAGGCAACGCACATTGCCATAGAGATTTAACACATAAGGAAAATTCTTATTTTCACAAATTTTAGGCTAAGAATTGTTCTCAAAAATTTTGTAGTTTCAAATCTGACATTTCACTAGCAATGCATCTGTTTATCATACTGGATGCACCAAAATTAATTATATGCCTTTGTGGCAGGCCACGATAAACCGTACACTGGAAAGCCTGAATTAGATTAGATTCTATGTTTTGTTTTCAGGTTTTAGAGCCAGAAGTGAGTTTCTTGTTTTCTAAAACACTAAAACGATCAAAAATGTGGATCATATTTTCTAAAGACTGGCATGAATGGACAAAGGAAACGCTTTCGGATGATTGGAATATTTAGAAATTGATTGATGTACGTAAACTTCTGCACAATTGTTATTTCAACCCTATTGCGAAATTCCTTAGTAGTTGCAATAAAGTGCCACCTCAAGCCGTCACAAAATCAAAAATTCAACAAGATTCTATGCTTCCTGGCTTCATGACACTTCCCTATTTGTCTTTTTAACACCCTTGACTAGGAACGCAACCTGCACCAAAGCATAGATAGATCACAAAACGGAAGACATATTTCTTTATATCATTGAAGGTAATGTTACATTTCTCTCAAGATACAGTAGAACCAACTCTCGCACAGCAGATTACTATTTGGCAAGTTAAAGGATAAAAGTTTATCCTTATACACAATTCTTAAATTCATTAAAACAGCAGATGCTCTGGCATGTACTTTGAGAGAAACTTTTGCAGGAAGAAACTTTCACATTTGGCCAAAATTCACAAAAGTTCATTGCACAAAATTTCCTAAAATGTGAAATTTCCGAAGGTTTATTCTCGCAAAATGTCCCAAGATATAGAATCAAATAATGATATGATCAGATATTGAAATTCATCTTCTTTAACAATGACCTTTTCAATATAATATATGCTACTACAAGCTTACTGTATTTATGGATGATTCGGAAGAGTCATTTGAGCACATTTGAGACAGCATAAAAATGTGATAAGAAACCTACTGTAATTCGCAAAAGTTTATTCTTGCAAAATTTCCATTATGGTTAAGTCGCAAAAGTTAATTTAAAAATTTTGCTTTTTTTCGAACTCGTGGAAGTCTCTTCCTGCCAAAGTTTCTTCCCTTAAAATGTGTTGCTTTTGAAATGGCCTTCTTTGTTGTATGGTGCAATCAGCATAGCCTCCAAATCTTTTCTTTTGTCGGAAGTCCCCCTGGGATGCTGACTCATCCTCTGATCAGATTGCGTTTTCTCCTAAAATTGACCAATCAGGTGCCGTCATTTCATTACTTCCGCGTTTCGCAGCTAGATTTAGGCCATTTTGAGTACCCCCCAATAAAAAAATATTGCACGCTCGAATAAATCTAATTTTTTGAAAATTTCAACGGGAAAAGGAAGCTTATACATAGGACCACAAGTGTTCATGTAACCCCCTTGCCATCACCTAGGATTGAAAAATTACGGCGATTTGAATGTTTTTCTTTGGTATTTTATCAAACAGGTAGCGGCATCCTGCTCGCTCTCCCCCCAAAAATTAGTTTTTTAGCAAAATATCAAAAATATACATATTTCCATGAATAATTCTTCCGAAATTTCCGAAATTTGCGCTTTACTTCGCCTTGATTTGTGAATTTGCGACACCTCCAAACTCTGTCCTTCTTCCCTGGATGACAACTTATGCCTCTCTCTGGTCTGGACCCAACGTAACAGGAAAAGGGGGGAAAAGAAATCTTTAACGGTGGCGGTGTCGTCATGTTTTTGTCGGTAAAATGTCATATATCGTCTCAAGTGTTTCTTTAAAAATGGGGAAAGGAAAAGAATAATCTCGTTTTAAATGCAACGCATATGCTGACTGGAAGAGCTTGACAACAGTTTATCAAAATCTGAAAGCGCGTCTTGGACTTGACAACATCTTCTTCAAAGCATTCACATCATTGAAAGAAAGACGCCAAGAACAAATTTTTTGCATTGACTGCCTGATGATATGTCTCAACAAGAGAGAATATACAAGAATTTTGCCAACTAAAATCAAAAGTCTACCCCTGTATCAAAAGGTTTGTTGGAGTTGTAAAAACAAAATAAATTTCACAGACAACAATTACCAACAATTGCATTACATGTATTCTTTTTGTAAGAAGCTGCTTTTAAGAAACACAACCCTCAGATCGCCAAATATTATTAGAAACTGCTGTACACATACTTTTTTATAAGAAACTTGAAAACTAAGCATTGGGTCAGTGCTGAAAGCTCCTTAAAAGAATTTCAGTATTGTACTCTGACTTTGTTAGAGGTTCCATAACAATCTTCATGTTCCTTACTTGTGCCCTCGTGAACATTTCAAAACAAGGTTTTTGAAGCCTTTCCAATGCTATGCATTACAAGAAACAAGTGAAAATAAAATAAAGATATGTCAAGGATTTCCTTAATCTTTATAAGAATAAATTGTTTCTTAAGTTATATTTTCCCAGTGCTGGAGTTTTGCAATTTTTTGGCGATCTGAGAGTTGAGTTGTTTACCCTTTCTTTCTTATAAAAAATACGTGTTCTGGGAAGAAACTATTTATTATGCTAGAGGAAGTCAAGTACTTGGGATATTTTTACTTTATTTTTACTTTATTTTCACTTGGTTATTGTATCATGTTGCTCTGAAGGGGCTCGGAAGGTACTTGAAAAAAGTCTAAACATCAGAAAGGCTTAAAAAACAAGGCTTCAAAAACATTGTCTCGAAATGTTCACGGGGCACAGGTTGTAAACATGAAGATTGTTACATGTCTAAACACTGGAAAGGCTTCAAAAACCTTTGTTTTGAAATGTTCATGAGGGCCATTCATGAGGGCACAGGTAAACTTTGAGTAGCTACTCAAAATCTGATAATCTTAAGAAACATTACTTTCACAACTGGCCCAAATTTTTATTTTCTTATAAACTCGTGCACTAACTTTTACAACAAACTTGACCCCAGTCCTTCCCGGGGTAAAAGTTTCTCCTAGATTTCTTAATTTTTTACAAAATTGAATTTTACAATTTCACACAGCACATGCGGCTTCTTTCTTATAAAAATTGAGCGGAAATCGTTGTCAAAATCGTCTTTTGATAAGAATGTAAAAATTTGAAATGCCCTCATTGCAAGACGAAGTAGAAGGAAAACTTACTTCATCGTGATCTTGATCGCTCCTGATGCAATGCCGTCGTCTTCTTTGAGAATTTTTTTGCAATGCTGTCAGTTTGGTTTCACTCACACTCCATCCCAAGCGCGGGAATTAAAGACATTGGCAGTTATTTCGATACTTTGCTTCAACTTCAATGGTAATCGACAATCTTCTTATAGATTTGTGAACAAATATTTGAGACGATAAATGATTTTACCAACAAAAGCATGACGACACCGCCAGCGTTAAAGATTTCTTTTCCCGCCTTTTCCTGTTATGTTGGGTCCAGACCAGAGAGAGGCATAAGTTGTCATCCAGGGAAGAAGGACAGAGTTTGGAGGTGTCGCAAATTCGCAAGTCAAGGCGAAGTAAAGCGCAAATTTCGGAAATTTCGGAAGAATTATTCATGGAAATATGTATATTTTCGATAATTTTGCTAAAAAACTAATTTTTG
Organism: Aurelia coerulea; assembly: GCA_039566865.1. NCBI lineage: Eukaryota > Metazoa > Cnidaria > Scyphozoa > Semaeostomeae > Ulmaridae > Aurelia > Aurelia coerulea. The sequence goes on from CM076943.1 coordinate 28,950,347, forward strand.
GGGGGAGGGTGAGCAGGATGCCGCTACCTGTTTGAAAAAATACCAAAGACAAACATTCAAATCGCCGTAATTTTTCAATCCTAGGTGATGGCAAGGGGGTTACATGAACACTTGTGGTCCTATGTATAAGCATCCTTTTCCTGTTGAAATTTTCAAAAAATTCGAATTATTCGAGCGTGCAATATTTTTTTATTGGGGGGTACTCAAAATGGCCTAAATCTAGCTGCGAAACGCGGAAGTAATGAAATGACGGCACCTGATTGGTCAATTTTAGGAGAAAACGCAATCTGATCAGAGGATGAGTCAGCGTCCCAGGGGAACTTCCGACAAAAGAAAAGATTTGGAGGCTATGCTGGTGCAATCAAAACTTAATGTTGCTTCTCTGTATTGGTTTAGGTCCTGAAAAATACACCAAAATCTCAAAGAGAATTAGATCTTCACTGGAAAGCTTGCGAATGCCCGTTTATTGTGAAAATAATTGATGTTTATGAAAACAAATTTGGTAGAGATGATTGTTTGCTAATTGTTATGGAGTGGTAAGTTTACAATACTTCAGCTCTTTGTCTATATCAACCAAACTTTGATTCATTACAATCTATCAAGCATTCCCTTACAATGAATGTTCAAGCATGTATGTCCACCCTTTTTGGCACGCCCAACAAATACCAGAAGGAAGACCATGTTAGGAATGGCAAAAAGGAACGAACAACGGTCTCAGGGTTGTAGAAAGCATCTTAAGGCTGTCCTCCACTTGCAGTAGTTTCAGCCGGCGACCAGCGCAGCGCATCAGCCTACTGTGAATGCTCTGTTCCCATACTCAAAAGTTACTGCTTGGGTGTATCTACAGACCACCAGATGATCAGTGCTTCTATGACAGCTTGGTAAAAGTCATTGAGCCCTTATGGGACAAAAGGAACAACATCATATTGATGGGGGATTTCAACTCAGATCTCAAAGCCAAACATTCAAAACAGGGGAAAAAGCTTCTTGCCACTTTGAAACCTTTTGGCTTAAAAAATGTAATATAGAACCCAACAAGAATCTCCAAAACAGTAAGCACTATCATTGATTTAATCATAACATCTGATGTAAACAAGATTATAAAATGTGGGACATATGACACTGGAACTTCTGACCATCATATAGTGTATGCACTAGTTAAGCTGAGGAAGAAAAATGAAAGGCCAGTTTTAAAAGAAGTCACAAGTTGCAAAAATGTAAACCTTGATCGGATCAGATCAGATTTTGAATCAACTCCATGGGACATATGTTCAATTTTTGAAGAAGTTGATGATATAGCGTGAGCGTGGGAACTGTTGTATAAGGATATCACGAAAAATCACTGGAAAAGGAGAAAGGCAAAGATAAGATCAAACAGTCTTCCATGGATGACCACTCTGATTTGAAAGTCTATGAACAATAGGTATAAATTGTTACAAAGAGCTCAAAAGTCGAAGGATTTAAATGACTGGAAAGAGTACAAAAAGGCTAGAAAGCACACCACTTCCTTATGTAGAGAAACAGAGAAGAACTACTGGAAGACCAAATTAGAAAATGCAAAATCCTCTAAAGATTTCTGGAATACAGTAAACAAATTTCAAGGAAAATCAAGAAATGCCAAGGTTGGTCCATTACGGGCCGAAAATGGAAGTGTAGTTTCTGCCAAACAAGACATTGTTGAAGATCTGAACACCTTCTTCTCAAATGTAGGTAAAAACCTAGCAATGGATGTTTAGAAAGTTGAAAATTTCACAGAATTGGAGCACTTCCACAGAGTCACACCAACAGTACAGGAGGTAACTGTTAACACCGACAAGCGACATTGTAAAGAAAACAATACAAAAAAGAATCAAACCTGGAAAAAGCTCAGGCCCAGACATGATAACATCAAACGAGTTGAGGATTGTTGGGTTATTGGGTTATTCTGAATATTAGAAAAGACCCTTTGGCAGACAATCCAGCGGAGAATTAAGTGGGGGGATCTAATGGAGGGGGTCTGGGGGTGAAACCCCCAAGGAAATTTTGGGGTCACGCACCATACTTTGGCTTAGAATGCATCTCCCAATATCATGCTTGCCTTCAGCGTCAAGAAAACCTTGATTGTTTTGTGACAGTTATCCTATGAATCAGAGCAGTAGGAAAATTTGCGAAGAAAGATCCTTTACTTTGGCTGAGAATGCATCTCCCAATGTCATGCCTGCCTTTAGTGTCAAGGGAACCTTGCTCGTTTTGTAACAGTGATGCTATAAATCAGAGCAGGAGGAAATTTTTTAAAGAAAGATCCTTTACCTTGGCTTAGTATGCATCTCCCAATATCATGCTTGCCAGTGCTAAAATGGAAGATTTGACATTTCTTTGAAAATTCAAACCCCACCTATACCCAGCTATTTTCTCTTTGGTTTTAGGAGAATCTCAAGGACCATCTTCACAAAAGTGGGGGGGGGGGGGCGCAATTTAAATTTGGAAAATGTTGAAAATCAAGCAGATACAGTAGAAATAATATGCTTTTAGTTGGCTGGTTATTAAGCAAAGTTGGTTGTACTGTCAAGTTAATTTTCAGGGATTATTTTTTGATAGTGTATCTAATGCAAATAGGAACAGAAACACTAAGGGATAGCTAAAGAAAAGGTGGATTGAGAAAATCTGTGGTGCCAAATAGGTAATCAGTTGAAAAGCTAGGTTCAAGTGTTGCTTGGTTGCTAAATGATAAGCCTTACAGTACATTGTAAGATTTGATGAAACCAGGCAGATCAAAAACCCTTTGAAAGTACTGTGATGAAAGAAATTGTTTTCATTTTTAGGGCTCCCAATCCCAATAGAACTATACTAGCGTTGCTTGTAAGTCATGTTATCAAATTTGTTCCCAGTTTCTTATTAACTACTCAAATCAACCAATTTATTTTAGCATGGATGGAGGGGAGCTATTTGAGAGAATTCAACAACGAGGGGACTCACCATTTACTGAAAGAGGTATGCTTGATATATTAATTGAATGATGTCCCAATTGAGTCAAAGCAAGTTTTGGCATTTTAAAACTTTCCAGACTTCACGGAGAGGTAAATTATCATGATTTTTTCCGTTTGAGGTGTTGTTATACGTCAAAGATCAAATCAAGTTGAGAGGTAGTAATTATCCTATCAACAGCTTTCAAATAGCACAAGTCTAAAGTTTTCTTACTGCAGCTTCCTTAGTTTGAAGCATACTACGAATTACACAGGATTTGAAGTAGATCAATCTGTTTTCTTTCAAATTCTTTAACGTGAATTTGTTTGGGATACAAACAATCAAAATTCGAGAGCAAACTGTCACCCCTAAAGGAGATTCTTGATCAAAGGGAGTTTGACTATAGAGTTAAAGCTGGCTGCTTGAAATGTTGGATGACGAAATAGGGGCGATGCGACTCTAATGTATCCACTGTAAGTCATTGTACATCAAAATTGGTAACACACATCTCACCAAACGCCCACACTTTTATGAATCACCTTGTACTCCATAGTTTTCTGAAGCAAGGGAGTTCCATGCTGCATTTCATAAGGGAGATGTCATAACGAAAACCTTCCATATGGCTTTCTCTGAAGAAGCAATTTACTACATTTTATCATCTTCTTAGAGGCTGCAGGTATTGTGAGGATGATAGCAGTAGCAGTGGCTCATTTACATGCAATGAATTTAGCACATAGGGATTTAAAGGTAACGCTTTTAGAGAATATTCTGTTCGTTGATGTGCTTGACAGCTGCATGTCGCGAAATTTGTGATGGTTTAAGGTCATAGGAAGATGCTCTCCAACCACCGGGTGTCCCAACGAAGTACAACATAGCGCTCAAATCTTTAAAAAGATCAGTGTAAAATTCTATTGCAGTTTTCTTTGAAATAAATGGCTTGGAATGAACTTATCGTTTTTTGCTGTAAATCTGCCGTGGCAATTTATTGATATCTTGATTAGTATCAAAATGGCAGCATTTATTAGATTTGAGGCTATGATGTCATCAAATTTCTAAATCCTAAACTAGGAAAGCTACAGGTTTCTGCTTGCCACCATGTTCTAAACCTTAATAAATTATGGCTTTCTTGAAGGTTATACAATGTTTCCTCTATTAGTTTAGGATTTACGATGAGTTAGATTTTTTCCAAAATTTTCCATGAATGTTTTCAAAAATGATTAAATTGCCGCCATTTTGAAAAAAAATCAAGATATCCAAAAAAAATCCACGGCAGGTTTACAGCAAAGTACCATAAGTTCCTTTCAAGCAATCCAATTCAAAGAAAACTGCAATAGAATTTTACACCGACCTTTTTAAAGATTTGAAAAATTTGAGCCCTATGCTACGAAGTACTCCTGCTTTAAAAGTCACCCAATTGTGATTACAAGGCCAATCTTTAAACATCTTTTGTTGCCAAGTAATAGGTGAGTAAAAAAACCAATCCCCGTTTGAAAGGTCACTGCTCCCAGAATATCAAAGCAATAGTGTAGAAGTATGTCTCGTTTTATTGCCGATATGTTCAAATAGGTTCAGTAATTTACCCGGCTTTATCTGCTATTCAATTCCGTGGATATGGGAGATTTTCGGCAGAAAGCCCCTCCCAAACACCTGGAAAAATGAGTGAAAACTACAAGCAAAATTTCCTTGGTTTTCCTTCCAAAAGTAATGACACTTAGTAGGCCTAGTTTGAAAATCGTTTTTTGCCGTTTCGAATTTAATAGACGCTGTTAAAAGCTTCTAAGTGTCAATTAAAGGTGATCTCAAGCGAAAATTTTTATTAATGCAAATGATCGGCCCAGTCGAATGATGAAGGATCCTGTTTATATTTCTTTGATATCTCATTTCCTTTTCAAGTTATCCACTGATATTAAGTTGCAGCCGATGACGTAATTTTGTTTGCAAATTACAAGGATAACATATGGAAATATAGCTGTATCTGATCTTTGAAAGGTTACAGTTGTAAGAAATATTTCAGCTGAGCTGAATACATGTTATATAAATTGCCTCATGATTTAATATGAAGTTTAGAAAGGCATGTTGATTGTGCAAAGTTTTTTAATTAGATTTCTCTTTGGAAACATGGCCAGCCTTGTATACTTTCTTTACATTTTGCAAACAAAATGACGTCATCAGCCAATCGTACAAAACAGTGGATAATTCAAAAGTGAAAGAAGGTATCAAAAAGATTTAAACGACATTCTTTATCATTCAACTGTGCTATTCATTTGCATCAATAAAGATTTTCGCTTCACACCACCTTTAAATTCGATATGAAAACGATGTTTAAATCACCTGCCGTTTTCAATAGATAAAACGGCAGGAGTTCACCAGCTCTGTCGTATCAAACCGCAGAAAAGCGACTTGATTCAAACATCGTATTTCTGGCGCATTTAATGAACCAATTCTAGGCCATGGTCGACGGTTTCTACGTGTGATCTGCCACTGCGCCTGTGCATTTTGAAAAGTGCCATTTTAACCATTTTAATTTCAATCCGACACGGTAAAAAACATTGACTAAATCAGATTTTGGACACGTAAGATTGTGCCGTTTTTACTACAACTCAATTCGACACGACAAAAAGACGATGTTTAAACGGGACTTTACATGCATTCCTGTATTTTGTCCTCATGGGAGAATGGTGAGTTATTCATTCCAGAATTGTCATCCTCCCAAGAGAATACCAAGTGCTAAAGTGTGCAGAAGTCATCGCCGTAAGGCCGTGTAAGGTAGGAATGTTAAGGAACTATGTTCATGATTTTAGGTACGTTTTGAAGGTTTCTGGAAGAAGCTTTCTCGGGAAAATCCGTTATAATTCAGAACGGAGTGGCTGATTTCAGTCAGGTAAATATTGAATGGATTTGAACATGTCTACCATTAAATTATATTTTTGCCGATAGCATCGTCTTGATATCCAAGAAACTGTGGCCTATAAAACGGGGATTGTTTTTATTGACTCACCCGGTAGGTCAAGGAACGAATTATTTCCCCAGATATAGCTGATCTTATAATTGGTTTGAATATCAGCAAATTTAGCTCTTTTTAGGGCTGCCTTATTATGAATCACAATGCTAAAAAGACTGGTGATAAGCAAAATCAGTTTCTTTGTGTATATCAATTTGGTCATAAATGACAGAAATAAATGCACACTATGATCATGGACTACAACGATAATAAGTATCAGAAGATTTTCGCTGTTAAGCAAGATTGGCATTGGTGCTAGAAGATTATAGCTCAAAAAAAGAGGTTTTGAAGGTGTGACTTTTTATCTTTAGGTTGATATCGAAAACAACTTGGAATACCAATTACATTGGTGTCTCAAAAAAGTACTCCCTTTTGACTGGAAAAAGAAGCGAAGGAATAGAACATCGGGACTTTCCGAGTGCATAGCTACGTTTGTCAAGGTTCAACTTGAATGCACATTCCTTGCATTTTAAAATTGTCCACCAAATACCGGAGATCGTAGTTCCCAAATTCCATTTGAAACCAGTGGTTTTAAAACAGGGTCACGCCAGTATTTGATGTCGTGGGCATTTTTGCCAAGGAGTTTCAACATTGGTTGCTTAGTTTTTACCTTTGAAAAGAATTATATTTTGAAACGTTTCAATTGTTTTTTAAATTACTTTCTTTTGAGGAATCGGTGTTATCACATTGCATTCCATCGCAAAAGTTATAGATGGTTATAGGTATCTAAGGAGATGAAAAGGAACGCATGCACGATTATTTGGAGACGTGGAGCTCGTAGCCACGCGTCTATGATTATTTTCAAAAGCAGAAACTGAAAATTAAAGACCAAACGTCCCTGGAAAAGACCCATGATATCAAATCATGGCTAGGCCCTTTTTCAAAACCTCAGGTTTCAGGTACATTCTAAATTCTGACTTTGTGAACTCGTATCTCCGGTGTTTGGTGTGCAGTTCTTTAATACATACAAGGTACGTGCATTTAAGTTTAAGATAGTGAAATTTAGCTGTGCATTCGTCACAAATTTCTGATACCTGATTACTTTCTTCCTTTTTCCAGTAAAAAGGGGGTCCCTTTTAAGTCATCTAGATAATAAATCTGGCTCATTGAAAAACAAATCAAGATGAAACGTTTCTCATAGGTTTGATAATTGAGGTTTGGTTTTTTTTGGGATGCCCGTTATTACCCCAAATGAGTAAATATACCCCATGGGTTTGTCATCTTATATTTTGGCACTAAGTTTCATGATTTTTCAAAGATGTATCGATTTTTAACCAAATAGACATGGACGATTTGGTCTGAAAGGAATTTCGCAAAAACAGTAGCGTTTCTGCCTCAGAGCATTATCTAGGCCTCGCAATCTCGGTTAGTACTAGACCTTGGGCTCGCAAGCTAGTTAGCATGCACATGATATTTTTAGATTTTGAAAAAAGACCTGGAAACCTTTTACTCTACCATTTTGTTCATTTCAGCCCGAAAATCTTCTCTTTGCGAAGAAAGGAGACGAAAGTTTACTGAAGCTTACAGATTTTGGATTTGCTAAAGAGACAATCAGTGTTTCATTACAGACACCTTGTTATACACCCTATTATGTTGGTGAGCAACGAATCAATGTTTTTTTAGTCTCCTTGCAATAGATATTGTCTGCACGTGTATTGCCATGAGGTGGAAAAACTTTGTTATTTGTTTTTATTAAATTTCCTTTAACTCTTTTAAAAGATAAATTACCCTTGAATATTGCGCTTTGCGAGTCAGGTGTTTTTCAACCAAGAATCTTTCATGAAGTCGATTTTACTTACATTTTCACATCAAAATGCATGGAATATCACTAAAATACTTCTGTCTTTCAACTTCAAACTAGAATGAATGTGATTCATTCAAATCCATCCTGTAGTCTTGGTGCCATGAAGTTTCACATGTGGGCACTTGTTTCTGGCCCCATCATAATCTATCTTAGAATGCAGGGCCAGTTACTGTAGTGTGGACTGTAGTGTAGTCTGGACTGCTAATGGTGGTCTTTAAATTTGAGTCAGTGGTGCTGGAGTTTATAGTGTCGTATGAAACAGAGGTTTATTCGCCAAAGTAAAGAGCAAAGAAATGAAAGAAAAACGAACTTTCTTCAAGTTTTAATAACTTGATGGGAACAGTTTTCCTTGATATGAATGATATGAACGTCATCTTGTATATTCTCAATGTTATCATTTTCAAATCTTCAAAATGTTCTTTTGGTCGTGCTGCCAATTTTAGGTTGTTTCCCAAAGATTTGAAGGACTGCAAACTAATTTAGGCCCGTTTTATAAGTCGTGCCGCGCCGTGCCGAATCGAGTGAATTTCGAACAATCTTGTCTGGTTCGGCGCGGCGCGACTCTTATAAAACCAAATTGACACTTGGTTCGACTGAGTCGAACCATATGCCAAAGGCTTCTCGACTGGGTCGACCTGGTGCGACTTATAAAACCAAGTTTCAGTCGCGCCGTGCCACAACATTTTCACACATGCGCACAAGGACAAAAGCCACTGTTTGTTGTGGATGTGCAACCCAACCATACCCAACATGCGCATGCGTCACTGCGGTTCGGCGCGACACGGCACGGCAAAATCTTTTCCTTATGAAACAGAGGCGCTCCAAGTCGAACCTCAGTCGAACTCAAATTTGTATGGTTCGGCACGGCGCGGCACGACTTATAAAACGGGCCTTAGAAAAACAGTTGTGTGGTGAAGAGAGTTTAATTTAGGCTCTTATGAAATGTCAATCCATACAAAAGGTTGATCCGATATTCCCTTTATTGCCTGGAAATAGAGTAAACATTTTTTTGTAACTTATAACATTGAGAATATTCAGACTATTTTATTATATCTATTAACTTTTTTATCAGCACACTAATTAAATCTTGAATTCTTGCAGCACCCGAAGTTCTTGGACCCGAAAAGTACGATAAATCATGTGACATGTGGTCGCTTGGAGTCATAACTTATATTCTGTAAGTATTTTTTGTTGCGGTCATTTTTATTTTCTCGCCACACGATGATAAAAAAGTGTAGGAAGATTTGAAAAGATGCAAATTGTTCATCGTTGCTGATATTTACTAATAAATCCCAACCTTTACCCACAATATACACAAAATATTGTATAACGATATATTATATACACAATATGTGAATATGAAAACGCCGCATTTGAGAACGGAGCAGAACTCGTCCATTTTGAATTGCATTAACAATGCTCCACTGTTAAACCGGAGCTTTTCGAGTATGCCGATGAAAGCGGACCAATTTGAAAACGTTGCGTTCTAATACGCTCCATTTTTAGCGTGAATGCCAAATACGGAGACAGTTGAAACGAATCGCATTCCTCTGTTGATTGTAAGGGGCTTTAAACTCGCGATTGAGGCCTTTTTGCCATCTACTAACAAACGGCTTCGTTTTGAAAAGGGAGTGAACAACTCTGTTTCATGGAGCAGCGTGAAAGCCTAACGTTGTCATAGCGTATTCACCTGAAAACTGAACAGTTTGAACGGTCGGCGTTTTCAACGATAAAAAACGAATAAAAATTAATATGGAGCAGTGTGAACGTCGGCTTCTTTGGTTCCTGATACAATGTTCAAGAATAAACTTTCAAGATCAGTACTTTGATGGAATTATCTAACAAAATCGAACAAGATTGACGTCCAACGAATCATATGCAGTATTTACAAAAATAAGAAATGATGGTAACGGTTAGGATAGATCAGAGAATTACTTGCCAATCAGAGATTTTCTGAATCCTTTCTATCAAAGGGAATCTAAGCATATATAGCCCCTTGATAAATCTAGCTGTGCAAAGCTAATTGTAGGCTATGACATGTGCCGCACAATGTTTGGGTAACTATGGTCTATGTCAAAAGGAACTACTGATATCTGATGTGCTAGAATTTTACCGCAAGTGGCTTGAGCCACTTCTATATGCTTACATTCCCTTTAAACAGAAAGTACCATGGCTTCAACATTGTTTCTGTTACTGCTAAATGCTAGTTTAGTTTCAGAAATAATCTTGAAAGAAACTTCAAATACTTTGCTGAATTGCCACCGTTAGACTTATAGGGAAACGTCAATGTTTCCGGATCAGAGAGTTTTCTTCATTTTTAAGGATTCAAGGAAGATTTTGAAAATTTCTTAAAACCATCGTAATTTATAAACATTTTGAGGAAACATCGAATGATTCTCTAGAAAACTATAGTTTATGAAGGTCTAGAGCACGGTATCAAACATAATCCTTTCACTCTTCTTGTTATGATTTAGAAATTTTGATGACGTCACATCTTCAGATGAGTTGAAATATAACTACACTATAATATCGCAAAACATTGAAGATTTCAGAAAAGTTCCACCGGAAGAATTATTGCAAAGTAGCCAAAGTTTCTTTCAAGCCATTCAAAGAAATTGGTCATGAAATTTTTTTGAACATTTGGATTCTATGCTTAGTTTCATACCGTTTTCTAAGCAGTTCCAAACATTTGCTACTTGAACCTAAAGGATTGCAAATCTATATTCGTTTGCTTATGTGACTACTTGTTCTTCGTAGGCTTTGTGGTTACCCCCCTTTCTACAGTAACCATGGTGCAGCAATTTCACCTGGTATGAAACGAAGAATAAGAGAAGGACAGTATACATTTCCTGATCCGGAATGGAAAAATGTGTCCGACCAAGGTATGATTTTAATGAGCCATAATGCCTGTACGGTCTGTTGATGTCTTTTATTGATACGTAGTTTATCGCGACAGGTGGTAACTCAATATTTTGGGATGTCCCCAGATCAATCGGTAACAAACTTGGAGACTTGTAACTTATGAAGTATCAAATCAAATTTGCCCAAAGCAGCAAGTATGGATACACACCGACAGTAGTTTGAACTGATTGAAAAGTTCGACTTTAGTTAAATTTCTTTTAGTTCAACGACTGCACTGTGGATCCATATTTTGCGCTCAGGCCAGATTGAATTTTTAGACAGAAAATCACTTTAGGTTTGCTCTGAACTAATCAAGGAACAAAACAATGGACAGCCCCGTGCTACTTTCACTATAAATGCTATCAATAAGCCTGTGATTACAGCACGAACTTCAACTTCAAAAAATTACAACACTGTGAATATTCAGCAGATTTGCAAGAATTTGTTCTCTAAAATTTATTCAATGTCTTAGGGACAGGTTGTGTTAACATGGAGCCCTTCCAGTATATTGTTGTTTTTGATATCTAATCAAACCTCGAGCAGCGTTTTTGGGACACCTGTACACAGACACAACAGATATGCTGCTCTTCCAGCGAGTCGTGTTTTGCATTTTCAGGCTCTATGGAATGTTTTCAGATTTCTTTTGAATTTAAACCAGTAAACATTTTGCACACATGGTGTTAGTTTCAATGCTCGATGGAAATGTATGAACCTTCAGATTGCTTCAATCATCGTTCTTATTTTTACAGCAAAAGATATAATTCAAGGTTTACTGATGACAGATCCCAGCCACAGGTTGACAATAGCACAAGTTATGAATCATCCTTGGATCAAGGTTAGAATCTCATACCGCATTCACACTGAAACAGTTACAGCAGCTTTATATAAACCAAATTACATTCAACCAATCATTTACGTTGGATTTGCAGGATTGACCAATCAGAGTGCAACACTGGTTTAACTTGCAAATGTGAATAGGGCATAATTCGATTTGCCTTTTATATTACATCATTTTTGTTTGTTGATAGCTATGCACCCACCAGGTGAGCTAGAAAAATTGCGACTTGCGTAGAATTAGTTAAATTTCACCATCCAAATACTTTTGCAGCTCTTTAAGATTTCTTCTTCTTCAGACATACGGCATAGAACCAAATTGTAGCAAGAATACGAATTCTCCTCTTGTCAGCAAAATTTCATTTGAGAAATTTGTTTTAGTAAGGCACGATGCGCTCGCACAGGTGCCTGCTTTTACAATTTCACAATGGGTTTCGGTTCGTAAAGATCCTGCAATTACTTTCTGGCAGAATGTTTTATCTCTACCAAGCATCCAAAGGTAGTGCTTCGGGCCCTGAGAAGTCAAGCATTGTGACCAAACCCCATGATTCCTTTAGCCTGGAATTACAGAGACTTAGCGACTCTCCTCAGTCTACGTAGCAAGTTTGACAGGAAGGGAGCTCGAGCCATCAACTTTTAGACTAGCAGGCAAGTGCGCTACCATATAGCTTTTCCCGCTATTTCTTGCAGAGTCAATATGAAGGTCTGAAGATCTTCATTGCAATTCCGAATGTTAGTTGGAAAATCTACTCATTTACTATTTTCTCATGTAAAGTGAGGTAATTTTATCTCTAGAATTGAAAACTTTATTTTCTAAAAGCGAACAGTTTTATTTACGAAATTTCGTAGGATCTTTCTGCAAATATTTTACCATTTTATTGTAATATCTTGTATTTTGAAATAGTCTCTCAAATGTTAATACATCTTAGCAACTCAAAATGATGAATCGCCAAATTTTGAACGAAAACTTGACGCAGACACCCACATGGTCAAATTTCAAACAAAAAATTAACCAAGAAGAGAACCTGATTTGCATGAGTCCCATATTAAAAATAGTTTTTCGCTTGGTGACGATGCTGTGCTGCTTCAGCATATAATGATAGTTTGTTTCTTTATAGCGATATACCGAAGTTCCTCAGACGCCGTTGCACACTACAAGCATTCTCAACGAAGACTCTGAAATATTAGAGGAAACTAAGGTAAGATTAATACGTGTATTTATGCTCATAATTTTTCATATTTGATAAAAGCAGAGTGTCAGGACAAGATACTTGGACGTTTTGCGAAAAATGCAGGCATGATTTGACCATCGATATCTATATCTTAATTAATCATAAGTCACTTAAATTAATCATAGGTCACTGAGGTTGCTTGATAGCCTAACATAGATTAGAAATTTTGTTCATTAAACTCGGTCGTACTGTTCTAATGCCATTGGTAATTATGCTTGAAAGCTGTCTCTTGACAAACGTCTGAAAAGAGCATAGGTTCCAAATCTTTGAAAAGGCTGGTGTAAAATGCAGTTACTTATTTCTTTAAACTGAATGACTTCAAAGAAACTTAAGCTATTTCTCTATAATGCTACCGTTGGACTTTTCTGAAATATTCAATATTTTCGGAATCAGAGAGTTTTTCTACTTTTTCAAGAATTCGAGAAAAATTTCCAAAAAATCATAAAACCATCGTAATTTCTAAACTGTTTGAAGCAACATGATATAATTTCGAAGAAAACCATAGTTTATGGATGTCTACAATATGGTATCAAGCAAAAGTCTGTCACTTTTCTAGTTTATGATTTAGAAATTTGATGACGTCACAGCCTTAAAGGAGTTGAAATGCAACATACGCTGAAATTGTAAAAAATATTCAAAATTTTTGAAAAATCCAACGGTAGAATTAAAGATAACTAACTAAAGTTTGTTTCAGGCCACTCAATCAGAAGAAGGAGATCAAAGAATTTTACACCCACCTTTTTACACCGAGTTAAAGATTTGGAAGCTATGCTTCTGAAAAGTAGGTCACTTTCGTCTACTTTTCAGCATCAACACATCGGGAATGAGCAACATATCCCATTGAAGGAAGGACAGACAACATTTCTTTGTTGCAGAAAAAATGACTATTTCTGAGAATGAAATGAATACAATTATTAACATTCAAACCATAAAAACTGAATGAAATATGATCAAGACGTCCTTTACTCCGTTGGCACACTCATATCACCATGTCAAAGAGAGATCTGTCAAGTGACTTGTTGAAATCCATATGGGTAATCCTTAACTGTACGCTTTGGCTAACATCGAACAATTTTCAATGGGCTTCCTGTGTGTTATATTACTTAAAATATTCTCATATTGTTCTGTGTATCATATCTCGTCCCACAATACCCATCAGCAAGAATGTGGGGAAGCATGCTTGGTAAAATACCACCTGGTCCGGTCTTCAAACAATAATGCAGTATTTTTGTTCCAATCTCTGGAACACTCTTCCACCGCGCTGCTAGCTCTGCTGTAGTTTTTCCAGATTGAAACTTTACTTCCTTGATTAATATTCTCAGAACTAACTAGCTATGTAAACCACACCTGACCTACCTCATAAGATTCATCTGGTTATTGGTTACATCTTTTCTGGTATCTTTGTTTTTAATAATTTTGTTAGTTCCTTTTATGGGGGGCTATCTCTCCATTAGTTTACATACTTAGAGAGCGCCTCCTTAATCAATCAATCAATCAATCAATCAATCAATCAATCAATCAATCAATCTGAAATACAATAATTTAAGGTAATTTCTGGATTCATTTTCTGTATTGTTAGTTTTTAGTTCTAAGTGTTGTCATGTGTTTGTTTTGTCGTAGAGTATTCTTGTTGAATTGTATTTAGGATTGATTGATAATGAATGAAACTGAGGGTTTCGCATACAGAATCAGTTTTTCGTATACCGGGTGAGTAAAAAAAGAGAATCCCCATTTGGAAGGCCATTGTTCCCTGAATATCAAAGCAATGATATTAAAAATTGCCTTGTTTTATTGCCAATATCTTCAATTAGGTTAAGTAATTTACCCGGCTTTAATCGGCCATTCCTTCTCATGGATATGGGATATTTTCGTAGAAAGCCCCAGCCAAAAACCTGCAAAAGCAAGTGAAAATGATGAGCACATTTTCCTTGGTTTTCCTTCCTAAAACTGATGACACTCGTATTTATTCATGTATTTGGTCCGTGGGAGAATGGAATCCCCCTGAATAGGTTATTGATACCAGGGGGAAGACTTTTGCATCCTCCGAAGAGGATAGCGAGTGCTAAAGCGTGCAGAAGTCATTGCTGTAAGGCCCGTGAAAGCAGAAATGTTAGGGAAATTTGTTCGTGATTTTGGGCACGTTTTGAAGGTTTCTTGAAGAGGCTTTCTCGAGAAAATCCCTCATAATTTCAGAACGGAGTGGGCGATTTCAGTCAGGCAAATTTTAAGATAGATTTGAACATAAGATATAACCATTAAACTATATATTTGCACATATCATTGTCTTGATATCCAGGGAGCCGTGACATTTCAAACGGGGATTCTTTTTATTGACTCACTCGGTGCATTTTGCAGATGGTTTCGTATACAGGCACTAACTGGAAAGAAAGTAAAGATAGACAAGATGCTTATTGAACAAAAATTGAATCGAATAGCTTTTTCTGTTTCACGAAGTTGCTTTCTGGTTCAGATGCTGCTCAATTTTTGTGAGAGTTCATAACTAAATATTTACTTTGCAACAAATATTTTCAGTCATTGGCAAAATGAATCCAAAAGAAACTTTTATCATAGGTGTAATAATGGAGTTGCGCTGATTTTTTAAATTGGGGTACTTTTTTGTGGGACACCTGTTATGATTTTACTAATACTTGAATTATTGGTCATGAGATGTATTGATATCTTAACAAGATCCTTATTCCTTTTCTGAACAGGAGGAAATGACAAATGCTTTGGCGACAATGAGAGTTGATTTTGAAGAGCAAATGCGATTGAAAGAAGTTACGATGTCTTCTAACCCTCTTTTAAATAAAAGGCGCAATAAGAAGAAATAGTGAACATTTTTCCTACCCAAGTGCCGTATTTCCTTTAAGCGGTGATTAACATTTTGTAGACAAACCGTACCGTAATGACTGTATATCTTGATTTGACTGCCTGTAACATTTTATTTGCATGTCAATTGTACTAGGTCAATTTCTTATATCATCAGCAGATGTTACTTTTTTATCGTCTTAATTTGATAAAACTATTGCTAATCGTATGAAATTGAATTATGGAAAGAACACTAATACTTAAGCCAGCGTTGTCTTCATCAACGAGTTTGAATCTCCCCCACCATCTGCCGATAGCCTTAAACAGTATAGGGATCAAATCTATAAAAAGGTTGGTGTGAAATTCTATTTCAGTTTTCTTTGAATTAAATGGCTTGGAAGGAATTTAGGCTTTTTACAGCAAAGTACCATAAGTTCCTTTCAAGCCAATCAATTCAAAGAAAAATGTCATCATTTTACACCCACCTTTTTGATTACAAAGTCCAACTTTGTAATCTAAGAGGGGGCTCCAGGTCAGTCAGAAAGAAAGAAAGAAAGTCCGTCACGCTCGTTAAAGCAATTGATTAACGTTTTATCTCTGCTAATTGGCCCTGAAATAAAGAAAGCGCACAGAAAGCGCATACAATACAGAAGTTTCCCGCGATCCGATAGTAACATTTGACGTCGGCTTATTTCATGTTAGACAGATTTGACACCATAAGATGGATAAATCACCTTGATGTTTACCCTGGCACAACAACAAATTTACCCAGAATTGGTACGTTCTTGAATTCATTAGCAGCTTAATTATGTTAAAACAATCGTTTTCTAGAACGAACGCATCATTAGCCACTTATTGATAGTATTCATTATGCAAATAAGTCAACTTTAGGGGATGATGTAACCGGCAGCCTGCACAGAGGCTAGCATTCGCAGCATCACCAAAGGTAGAAGGGCCCCCTCCTACACAGCAACGGATGCAATCATCGCAGGTGAAGTTGAGAGGAAAGGTGCAGAATCCCAGCAAACAATGGCGCCATTGACTGGGGGAAGGGACGCGATCACACGAAACCAAAACATCTTCATGCATATGATTCTGCACATAGGTTATTTTCGTCAATGCTTGTCTCAAACTAGATGCCCACGAACAGAAACGTTCTGCAGGGTTCTGCATAAACATAAGTAATTTTGCGTTATCGTAAATCTGACATGACACGGATGCACCAATAGTTTCATGCAGAGACTAAGCAAACTAGGGGTAATGACTTTTGATTTTTTGCGTATCATCCTCGTTTGACATAAAGATCATAATATTGCTTTTCAGGCGATTCTTGTCCTTATACAAGGCGCTTGATTTTCTGTTGAAGGCGACTTTAGCAGCAACACTCATCTCTCTGACTGTAGCTAAAACAACATAAAAGATCATTTGGGGTTATGAAGAAATCAATATTCAGATTTTCTTATGCTTGCTTAGCTCAGGACGGACTTTGTAATCATCCAAAAGGATCTTATGTTTAAAGATTTGAAAGATTTGAGCCCTATGCTGCCTTTAGCCGGTTTTCCACAAGGCAAATTTTTTCGTGCGAAGCGAATTTTTTCGTGTGCAAGCATGCGCACTTTGATATCAACAGGCGCCACATTTTCGCTGGCTCCTTTTCTCTGCGAAAAAGTGAGTTCGAACAGTTTCTACTTTTCAGCCGCGACGACAAAATTCGCTTCGTGCGAAAAAATTCCCCTTGTGGAAAACCGGCTTTAGACCACCTTTGTACTGTACCGGTACAATTTTGATCCGTTATGAAGTTGTTACGGTCCAAGAGCGTTTAAACTGCTTCTTCAGAACAAGATCTTTCCACAAGGTGTTTCAGAAAAAACGCAGCCCATCTTTATTCGAGAATCTTCAGGAAATGATAATATTTCAATCAATTTGCTGAATAACATCTGAAAGCACAGTTTATCTTCTTTCCAATGATATCCTGATTGGGCGTATTAATTGAATTATTCATCACTTAATTTACGTTTTCATAAGTATGGTCAATTTCAGATGCCGGAAAGTGATTGGACATTTACATCAACGAAAATCCATCTTTGCGAGAGCTTAATTTATCATTCTTAATAAATGCATCTAATGGGAATAATTTTGTCTTTTCCCTACCTTAACCCTCACGTTCCTCCGCAGCGTCCTACTAATTTGACTTTGTCTGTCCTTGTGTCATGAATTTGTTTATTTTGCTTAACCCCCTGTTATTCTTAAACCAACTTCAAAACGCTTGTTTTCACAATTGATTTTATAGTAGTTTCTACCGGGTGTTCCAAAATGATGGATTATCGTTTTATTGCTTATATGTCCATAACAGATGAACCCGATTTTCGAAAACTGGTAAAACCACAACCAACATCTTGAAATACATTTTAGCTTTTAGGCAATCAAATAAATCAAATTGTTTGAAAATAGGTTCATTGGTTATGGACATGTAAGCAATCAAACAATAATACATCATTTTGGGACACCCGGTATACGTAGTAATTTTGCGAAATCTGCCTTAAGAAAGTGCCTGAAATGTTTTGACACAATTTATTTGTTTCCTAATGTTTCAGTGTAAAAAGGCGCTGATTTTGTCTCTTGCAGAATGCTGCATTTCAAATTGGCCATATGAACTAAAATGTCGATTAGATGAAAATTGATTCCATTAAAGTATCCAAACAACATATCATTCGAAAGAAGAAAGATTGTACTTTCAGATGATATATATTACATATACTAAAACCTTGTAAAGTTTTAAAGATTTTCAGTTACAGTTGGGCTGCTTATGTTCTGAAACACCCTGTATGGATAGAAGAAACGACAGTGTTCGGAATTAGCAGGAACGCTGAAAACGGGAGGCTCATCTGTTAAACTTTCGTTATGGATCCAAAGTTGTACCGGTACGGCGTAAACCGGTTCTAACGGCGGCGCAAACAAGGAAACATTGTTGTGGGACATTGATTCTCAATTTTGGTCGCAATGTTGCTCGGGCGAGCAAACGGAGAGACTCGAAACCTTTTGCTTTGCCGATCATGGCAACCGATTCGCATACAGTTTCGTTGCTGTTGCATGCTAGGGTACTAGCACACCCCCTAGCTTTGCGCTAAGGGCGCGCAAACTGGGAAATATTCATGGAGCATGCAAAGATCATGCGTGTGCTCTTTAACCTGAGCATGCGCTTAACACCCCTTAGAACATTGTTGTCAAGACCCGCAAACGCTGAAATATTGTTATGGAAAGAAAACTGCGTTCAGGAAGCAAGGAATGTTATTGAAAGCTTCAAAAACATTTGTTCCTTCCAGTAAGCAAGATTTGCGTCCGCAACATTTGTTGCATTGATGCGCAAGCGAGGACAAATTTGGGAGACAATCTAAGCGAACGTATTTTTTACTTGGAATTTATGATCTTACCAAGCAGTTGCATCTTAAATCTACAAGCTATTTCGAGCATCGGTATGAAATAAATAACGCAAGCACCTAAATTATGCCACAGGTTGATATTTACAGAATAATATATCATCAATAATTTACGAAATTCATACCAATAGAAAAACAATTTTAGCTTGGTTTTTGATTATCTATTTGCTATATTTTCCTGGTTTCTGTATTTTGTTTGAATTGAAAACGAGATAGATCACTGAGTTGTGGATAAAAGCCACCGAAAGAAGATTTCAAAGGGTGTTGATCTTCATTATTAACGTGCAGACGCAGCGAAGCGTTGCAGTTGTATGCTGTCACTGGCCGTCTGGAAAGCTTCCGGAAACAAGGAAAACGCTGACACGCCCAAAGGATTCCCGATATTCTATTGAACAATAAAATAAGGAAAGTTCTAGCAAAGGAATATTTCAGTTTGGTAGAGCATATTATTGTACTTGGACACAGAGATAGTTGCACCAGTTGCACAAATACCTTCGTCGTTGGCGAATCCTTATGCCATGAAAATGACGTTATTGTAGCACCATTGGATACAGGAATTTCCAGAATAACATCAATCGATCAATCAGTCAATCAGTCAATCGTCAAAGAGAATCGAAGATCGTTAGGAAATGTGTGACTCAATCAAAGTGTCATTCTTAACAAACTGAATCAGCCCCCTAGCTGAGTGTAAAATTTCGAAATGATGGAAGTAATTTCTCCAGCAGTTTTAATCATAAATCTGTGTGTGGCAATTTTCCTGAACAGCATCGGGATCTACTTTCTAAGAAAAGTAAAGAACAGGCGAACCTACCAAAATATCATTCTCATTAACATGAGCAGCGCACAGATCCTTATGTCTTTGATGACTATTCCACACTGGGCATTAACAATGAATGGGTATGACATGTATTCAGGAGTCAATTTGACACTTTTAGAGATCTTAAAACCGTTTCATTTCCCATTGTATATGATCATGATATTTTTAACAATAGATCGATTTTTGGCATGTAAGCTGAGCCTCCGGTTTAGAATTGTCTTGACAGAAAGAATGTGTTTTGTGGTATTAGCAATGGCGTGGCTGTCTGGATTGATAGATATGTTGATTCTCCTGTTTTCAGATGATTCAATGCACCAAATAGACATACAAGAACGACTGATATTTCCAATTCTTGATGGCATTTTCCTTTGCACAGCGTTGATCACATATGCCTTTATACTCAGCAAAATATTCGGGAGAAGGCATTCCATAGAAAGGAACACAACTGCCACCGGTAGGATGGGGGCTGCAACGCTTAAATTCTTCCAAGTTTCAGCAACAATCATCTTCACATTCATCGTTTTTGTAGTTGCACCACATTCAGTCCAGACCATCTATTTACACACCAAAGGAGATGTTCCGATGTCGGTCGAGTTTGCAAATTATACTGTTCTTTCACCTTATTTTATCATTTTGCCTTTGTTGTACATTTTCATGCAGAAAGAAGTCTGCATTCTAGTCTTCTTGTCTTTGAGCTCAAGATTCAAATGTACTTTGTGCCATCAAAAGGAAAACATGAACAAAGAGGAAACAGGAAATAATAGGGTATATGATACAAGACTGTAGTACAAATGAAAAGAAACGTTCAGCCGACTTTCCTTCCTGATCATTCATTGAAATAGACCATTTTGATATTCAGTAAAGGGTCTGGGGAGACAAAAATGTTTCAGGTAAATGGCTGACACAAGTCTGGTAAATGGCTAAAACGGCGCATCAACTAATAATAAGTTTAGTTCCCGGGGGGGGGGGGGGCTCTCCATTGCATGCTCTTTGTTGGGTCATTCGAGATTTGGCACCAATGAGCATCGTTTTTGTATCATCAATTTTAACTTTTTATTAATGGGGGACGCAACATTTGCTCATCAAATTTTGCATCGGCACAAGAAGCCATGGAGAAGTTCTAAAGGAGACTATATGTGACATGAAGGTCTAAGTTAGATTGTTATCGATATATCAAAACAACAAGCCTTAAAATCGATATATTACGCCAAATTTTACCGTCATCTGAAAAGAATAGCTTAGCATCAGTTGCCTCTCATTGGTATGCTGTTTCATTTTCAAAGCGACGAACGATGGCAGACAGACAGATTTTTTAATCGTCGGGTAGTCAAGCCGGCTGGGGGGTGGAGGGGTAACATAAGTTTCCGTGGAAAGGGGTTGCGCCATTTTTCAGAGTGCTCTTTTTGCGATAGAATCTGGAATTATGGGTCTGATTTTTTGGTAAAACTGCATTTGAGGGTATAATTTTTTCCCGTGTGAGTTATGGGTATATTTTTCAGCCTTTTCTAGATTGAATGGTATGCTTTTCACAAATCTTCGTGGATTTGTGGGTGGTATTTTTAGGTTTGAATGGTGTGGTACAACCCCATACCATGGAAACGTTAGTAACCAAGCCATGGACGACACTCGCCCGAAATCAAGGGAGGTAACTCATTCGTTGTGCAACGAAGAGGGGTTTTCAGGAGAAAGGATAAGCACATATCGAAAGAAGGAGTATGGGGCGTATCACTCTCTAAAAATCTCGTACGCCTGTGGAGAAAATCCTTCTGTTTTCAAGAAAAATCAGTAAAAAATCCCTGAAAATCCTATTGTTTAAAAAATCTCGTACGCTTTCTCAGAAGAGTGATACACCTCTCGAGAGGAAGGATCAATCTAAAAATTTGCTACCTAAATTTCAGTAATTTGATCCAAGAGCTTTACAAATAAGCCTTACAAATCTCGTATGTTTTCCCGTCTAATTCAAGCATTTACTGCTCGGCTCCTGAACGAAGTAAATTAACTTTCGGTAGCAGATGCTTAAATATATCCCTTTTCATCGATATATGTTCACTAGCATAGGTCCCAAATCATTGAAGACGCTTGTGTAAAATTGTATGACCTATTTCTTTGAACTAAATGACTTCAAAGAAACTTTGACTACTTTACTATAATTCTATAACTCTGCCGTTTAACTTCTCTGAAATCTTCAAATTTTTCAGACTTATAGTGTTTTTCTTCTTTTTCAAGAATTCAAGAACAGATTGTGAAGATTCAACAACAAATTGTGGATGTGTCGTACCAAAAATTGTTGTCACTAACATGGACTTGTCTCTATATTACTACAGATTTGTCACACTATATTACTAATGGATTTGCAAATTGAATAAGCACATCAACGTTGTTTTTTCATCATGCCATCCTGAAGGTCAAAAAGACACTTGCTATAAAATTTATCTTTTGACTGCGTTTCCCTAAGCACAATCAAATTGTGAAAAAAAATCTAAAAACAATGGTAATTTCTAAATTTGTTGATATAACACGAAACGATTTCAAAGAAACCCAGGGTTTGTGGAAGGTCTACAATCTTGTATCAAGTAAAAGTAAGTCACTGTTCTGGTTTAGAATTTATAATTTGATGACGTCACATCCTCAAATAAGTTGAAATATAAAATTTGCTGGAGCCTGGACCTCAGAAGGACATCTGGGTTGTTGATGTTGCTCGTCAAACCCTAAAGCGCCTATCACAATGGCGAATTGTGTGCTCTTGGGCTGTCCCTCTCTTACGACTATTCTTGGAACGATTTAAATTTAAATTGTAAGTGCCATACATAGTGGGAACTCGCTGACTATAAGTCCTTTTCCACTATGGATGGCACGTAGTCAATTAGCCTTGTTGTTTTTGTAAATAGTTTGTTTTTCAAATGAACAAAGAAAAACAAAACAAATATAGAATACGCTGTAATTTTGAAGAACATTCAAAATTTCAGAAAAGCCCAACGGCAGAATTATAGATAAGTAGCTACTAGCTAATTAGCTACATTTCCTTTCAAGCAATTTAATTAAGAGAAATATAGCATAGAATTTTACATCCAGCTTCTTACACCGATTTAAAGATTTGGAGCATATGCCGTATTCACTCTTTTCACATGCACGACGACTGAGTTACCCAAGGCAAGTTTGGAGTCAACCATCCGTTGTTGCTTGAATACTCAACCGTTGAAATCCCTTTGTCTGCGATGGCTGATTACTTTGAAATCGCATTCGCATAGGGTTCGAATCTTTGCAAAAATTTTAAACAATTCCCGTAAAATGTTATTGCTCTGTTCTTTCAATTGTATTGATCAATGGGAATTTCATGTAATTTACCATAATCCAAGAGAGAGCGTTTTTGATGTCCTCTTTATTTTCAGAATTATAGCATTTATACAATACTCGCTAGTTTTGAAGTTGTGATGTCATCAAATTTCTAAATGGAAAAGCACAAAAGCTGCAGATAGCTGCTTGCTACCATCTTGTAAACCTTAAACAACTGAATATTTCTTGTGCTGGTCATATTGATTTCCTTCAATCAGTTTAGAGTTTATGGAGCTTTTAATGTTTGTCAAAGCTTCAGTTGCGAACCTCTACTAGCATATCCTTTCACAAAACTTAAAAACGCTGCAATTCTCAAAGATAATCATGATGTCTGTCTCTGGGATGACTGTAAAAGCTCTCTTTAACTCCCCTCTCTTAGCCTGCGTGCAGACTCTACTGATTTATTTTGAAAGAAATTTCTCCTCCGGTTCTACTGGAAGGGAAACCTCTCTGAAAAGACATCAGTGGAGTTTGCACGCAGGCTACCCTCTCAATTAAGCCCCTCCCCTCTGAGCCAGAATTTCACATAAGCCCCTCTCTATTAATCCCCCCCCCGGTCACTTTATCAAAATTCTGAAATTACCAAAGATTTTCCATTTATTTACTTGAACAAGTTTGCATTTTAATTTGATGTGGTTTGCGATAATACTTCTGCGATACACTTCAATATGATGAACCTTGGTTGAATATCTTCCAAACGCATCACTTCAAAACAAGCACATATACCGCCATTGCAGCACAACTAATCGAAACAAGCCAATGCAGCCTGATGCCGATAACTGCAGCTGAAAGAAAAACGATAGGTATTGAGTGTAAGTAACACAACATTATGGTAAGAATGGAGATTCTCCCAATTTTGATATCTTTCGATATCTTTCACTTAGTGGCAGTATCTTGTAATTGGAACAATACATGGAAAGAAAAATTGTCTTGGATTAGAAGCTTTGATTGGTCAAGTTGTGCTTTTATAATTAGCAATTTTGTTAAAGTGCCTTTTGCGATCATCCTGTTTGAAAAGCTCGTTTCTCTCTAAATACATGGGATAAAGAACTGATTTTCAATCAATAGGTCTATCTTATGTTGTATTTAGTACAGCGTAAATTTTATGAAAATCACGCATTCAGAAAGTTTTTTATAAATCTTTTTTCTCGGGGGTTACTTCTTTTAGCTCGTTACCTAACTTGTTCCTGTACATCTTTCAAGACGACAGGTGGAAAATTTGAAATTTCGCTGGAAATACATTTTAGAAGCATTGTCAATATGTCCAGTTGATTGTACGTTTGTTTTAGTTTTGTTTCCAATCTTCCAATGTTGTATTTTCATGGCGTCGCTAAGATTACCTTCAAACCATACCAGCACATTTTGAATATGGCAAATAAAGTGATGGTATCAAAATTTGAAACCGATAGAAAATCAGATGGGCTGGACTTTAGGCCTAAATCATCGTCGCTTCGAAAGCGCTCAAAATGTTCCGTTTCCATCGTTTTGTTGAAACGACGACACCGCTTTCAAACTGTGCTGGTGAGCGTTCCGTTGACCGTAAACACTGACGCATGCCCTAACCGGCTAGTGTAAAATGTAGGTCATACTTTTTGCAGGTCAAGGAGACAGGTCACTTTTATGGCCAAGGCTTCATAGGATGAACAAAAGAATTCATTGTGTATAAGATATAAGAGCCGCTATTGCAATGAGTTGAACATTTACCCTGATGAGGCCAGTGCAGTTTTTAAAATGGGCCTTTAAAACTTTTATGTCGCTGTACAATAAGGCCGCCTGACTAATGTCAGACCTTTACTCAATTGTCTCGAGAGGGAGTAGCGTGTGGAGGGCATGAATGTACAGCTTTCTTTTATATTTGTTTGTTTGCTTGATGTGCCTGGACAATTCCCTTTTCCCAAAGGGGATACAATTTTTTGGACAGCAGCAAAGGTGCAGTGGTAGAAATGTATTATTATGAACAATAGGATATTGATTGAATCCCATAATACACAAAATGGACGTAACCAGTTCACTAATCCTGAAGCGAGAGGCGTCATATGGCAGCGTATTTGGGAAAAATGAAACATTCCTTCAACACCCTTGCCTTTGTGTTACACGATTGTGCAATGGCGGCTCTCGTATTCTGTACACAAAAGAATTCCTTCGTTCAGCCTGTGAACCCTTGGCCATAACGGTGACCTGCCACAGTGACCTGCAAAAATTTGACCTGAATTTTACACTAGCCTGTGCCCTAACACATAATTTGTTCTTGTACATCATTCAAATAACAACAAAGGAATACCAAAGTCTGCTACAGAAAAGTGACAAACGCAGAATTCCAAAAGACTTCGCTCACATATAAAAGCAATGGAAAGAGTAACAAGGGCTTTCTGATCACAGTGCAAGTGTGAGCAGATTCATTCATAGCTTGTATTGATTCAAATTTTGAAATAAATGCGAAAATGCCTTATTGCCTTGAATTCTTTTTATCCCTGTAGTTGCAAGATGTTGGATGCGCAATATTGGAATTGTTTGACAACAAAAGAAGCTGTCATTCGATTGACATCGCTTCTGCGCCAGCCAATCAAATACAGTTAAGATGAAAGGCGGGAAACATGTGGGAGAGTCGAGACTTTGATTTGATATGATTTGACAGGGGCGCAACTACGGTGGGGGTCCTGGGGGTCCATACCCCTGCCCTTTTTTGACAAGGGCAAAAAAGTGCCCTTTTTAGGGAGAAAATTATGTTAATTTGACGTATTACTGACCGTTATTTTTACGGGTTCTTGCAATGAAGTATCAATATTTGTTGAATGCTTTCTTGAATTGCTAAGACGTTGAACAAAGTTTGAGAATTCACTAGGCTTGAATTGGATCTATCGTTCCGAAATCATCAGCAATTTTCTCAACATTGAGGCTCAAAAGCTTGCAAATACGGCTGAAAATTTCAACAGATTTCTGCAACTCCCTTGTTTAAATGGCACATGTGAAAAGTACTTACGAATTAGATGCTCAAAGACAAGACTCACTTTGTTAAAAGAAGCCGTTGCAAGACACTTTTACGACTGGGTAATCACTGTGAAGCAGGAATATTTAGAGAATTTGGTCGTCAGTTTAGGCCAGTTTTTAAGGCTTCTTGAAAGGGCTTCTTCAAGAAAATCCCTCACAATTTTAGAGTGGAATGGCCGACTTCATTCAGTTAAATCCTTAAAAGGATTTGAATATGTCCACCATTGAATCATATATTTGCCACTATTTTCGTTCTCTTATCTAGGGAGCAGTGGCCTTTCAAATAGGGATTGCATTTTGTCTAACCATGTAAAAGAATTGGCCCAAAGTTAAGAAACCAAACAACAAACTTCAGAGCACAGTTTCTTATAAAAAGCGTGTATGAGCAGCCTTTTCAGTGTTACTTGTCTCTCCTAGGCGGGTGCCTTTCATTCTCTTTTAGCTTTAATCTCTTTTTAAGATAAGCATTCTCCGACGATCTAGAGAGCGTGATTTTAAAAATTTTTGGGAGGCAAACCCCTGAATCCCTTCCCAGCTCTCTTCGCTCGCATTTCCTTTACCGTTTTCAAATTGCTTCTCCTGTGCGTTGACATGTTTGTTTATTGATATGCTTTAGAGCGGTGAGCATTAGAAAAATATCCTTGAATTCTGCCTTCGCTTTTTGAGCTTGAAAAACTGATATCCCATGCGACATCACTTCTTGAAATGATCCGGAGTGTGCCCTTTTTCTGGTTTGGACCCCTGCCCTGTAGAATTCCTAGTTGCGCGCCTGTTTGATCTTGAACAAAAGTCATAATTTGGCTCGTTGGTCTGGACAGCATAGGTTCCAAAACTTTAAAAAGGCTGGTGTAAAATTGAGTGACCTATTTCTTTGAACTGAATGACTTCAAAAAAACTTTAGCTATTTCTCTATTATTCTACCGTTGAACTTGTCTGAAATCTTTAATATTTTCAGAATTAGAGTGTTTTTCTTCTTTTTCAAGAATTCAAGAAAAAATTTCAAAAAAACTTAAAACTATTGTAATTTCTAAACTGTTTGACGTAACATGACGTAATTTCGAAGAGAACTATAGTTTATGGATGCCTACAATATGGTATCAAGCAAAAGTCTGTCACTTTTCTGGTTTATGATTTAGAAATTTGATGACGTCACATCCTAAAATGAGCTGAAATGTAAAATGCCCTGTAATTTTGAAAAGTATTCGAATTTTCTGGAAAGTCCAAAGGTAGGATTATAGATAAATATCTAAATTTTCTTTCAAGCCATTCAATTAGAAGAAATAGGTCATTGAATTTTACACCCACCTGTTTACGCCGAGTTAAAGATTTGGAACCTATGCTGGTCTGGACGTGATGGTTCATGATCTATAGTAACCAAAACATTTGCTTTTGAGCAAAGCTGAGTGAGACTCTTGAGAAGTGGCCAAATAAAACTTTAAATCCTGCTATATGGATTTAGGAGAGGTGGTCAATTTAAAATCACTCTTGCACAGGACAACGACTGTGCAGAAACTGTGTAAAATATGACATCATCGTGCATTTTGATATAAGGAAATATCTAGATACCGGGTGTCCCAAAATGATGTATTATCGTTTGATTGCTGATTACCAGTGAACCGATTTAAAAACAACTTTATTTCATCCGATTGCCGAAAGGCTAAATTGTATTCGAGGATGATGGCTGTGCTTTTACACCGATTGTTTTCATGTCGAATAGAAGATCAATAAACCTGCACAAATTCAACCCTTACATGGCATGGAAAGGAAACGGCCGACTTTTCCAGTCAACATTTTAGATGTGATACGAAAGGCTGAACTTACAGTTGTCGTTCAGAGGATACGAAATCAGTTAATACTGAATACAGAGAATATGAATGCGAGTTCAGCCTTTTGTATCACATCTAAACTGTTGGCTGGAAAAGTAGGCCGTTTCTTTCTCATGCCATCTAAGGCTGGAATTTGAGCAGATTTATCAATCTTCTTTTCGATATGAAAACATCGTCGTAAAACCACAACCAACATCTTCGAATACAATTTAATTTAGCCTGTCGGCAATCAAACAAAACAAAGTTTTTGAAAAATTGGTTTATTGGTTATGGACATTTAAGCAATCACACGGTAAATACATCATTTTGGGAAACCTGGTATACAAAGTTTTTGAAACGATAGACCAAGAGTTTCAGGCCTAGGAAGAAATATCAAGTGCTGCCTCTGCCTTATTTCGAGATCTGTTGCTGGGAGCTGGGGCTGCTCAAAGCTACGAATTTCGCACATGCGGGCGCATTTTGTGCTCTGTCCAGGACAACAAGACAAAAAAGTACAAAAGTAACTGTTTACCTTTGTACAAGACACCAAATACTCCTTTCTTCTCTGAGAGTAGAAATTCTTTGAGCTTAGGTACTCTCCTTATGTATGCACAAGTACAGATAACCAGTAATGCCAGTACAACAACACCATCAAATGAATATGCTACAGAAATGGAAAAAATTATTTGGGCATGTTTTGTAATGCTGAGTGTCAGTGGCGGGGTAGCTATGGTTTTATTGGGGTGGCCAAGTCAATTTTGGCGCCCCTCCTATGTAATATGTTTCCATAAACGCACGCGTTTGTATAACTGCTTGATATCACAGTATATGTGATATATTTTGCAAAGGCCAATGAAAAGAAGTTTTTGCAACATAAGTTTAAAATTCAATGATTATGTTTTGACTGAAATGCGGGCAATTCATGGAAAAACTCGTCCTTCTTTTCTTCCTTGTAAAGTCTCAAAGAAACTTTATTGAAATCAGCGACGTGTCCAGGTCAAGTCAAGTGGGAGGGTAGGAAAACGAGAAAGTCTGGGGGCGAAGCCCCCGGGAAAATTTTTGAGGACACGCCCTCTACTTTGGCTTAGAACGCTTCTAGCATTCCAATGTTAGTGGTTCTACAGTAGAATTTGAGCATTTTGTAACAGTGAGCATACCCACGAACATTTTAGAGCAAACACAAGTTTCTTTGGCTTAGAATGCTTTTCTAGCTAGGCAAACCTTTGTGCGAACACATTTGATCTTGTCTTAGGGCGATTCTCGCAATTCTGAATTTCATTTTTCTATTTTTTTTTCATTTTAAATTATTTATACAAAAATCCCTTCAGCTCTAACTAATACTACACAACTTTCAGCTTATCAAGTGTGTTTTTAGATGTTTTTGAATTGGCACAAGGTAGGAAACTCCCCAATACTTATGGGGATTTCATTCCATAAGAAATCAGGATAAGAATAAGAAAGAAGAAAATCCTTTTTTGGCATCCTCAAGATTGTACCTCGGGATCTGAAGATCTCTGCAGAATCGCGTGTTATAGCTGGAGTATTGAGATCTTCGTTGAAATTTGTTCCAGAGATTTTCCGGGAAGAAGTCTGTTCATGATCTTATAGGCCATAAAGGCACGATCAAACATGACAAGTTGCTCAGCACGAAGGAAAATATTTGACCATTCGTCTTTAATCCTGGACGATTCGATCATGGAGATGTTGAAGGGCTTCCTTTTTTGAATTTGAGAGGCTACCCCAAATAACATCTGCATATCGCATGTGACTTTCTAAGAATGATTGATTGATTGATTGGTGCTCATTGGTGCTCATGAACGATTCTCACAGAACAACTCTGTGATAGTTCGTCTGGGAAAATGTTTTGAAAAGTCGATCTTTGCTTTGGCTTAGAACGACTCTCCCAGTCACTATCCAGTATTTCTCCGAAATATTCTTCTACCCTTCCCAATTACTTTCTCTTCGTTTTTTGAAGAATCTCAAAAGCCATCTTTTGATATAAGTTGAGGCAAATGCCCCCCATCCCCACGTGTGGCCAGGCCACTGACTGAAATCATAATATATCCTTTCTTCATTCAGATGATCTTGCAAAGACGTCAACGACCCTTTTTTTGTTGACGAAAGAGAAATTTATTTTCCACAGTTAGTCACAGTTCTGCCCACGTACGAGTATCACGTAAGATCAGTTTTGATGTTCCCAGCCAAATAATACAAACAGGCAATATT
Organism: Aurelia coerulea; assembly: GCA_039566865.1. NCBI lineage: Eukaryota > Metazoa > Cnidaria > Scyphozoa > Semaeostomeae > Ulmaridae > Aurelia > Aurelia coerulea. Next base: position 28,980,476 of record CM076943.1, read on the forward strand.
GGCGCCCCCTGATCTTTATTGGCACTCCCATTCAGGGGGGCATGGCCCCCTGGCCCCCCCCTACCACCCCGCCACTGCTGAGTGTCATGCAGTACCAGAGAGAATAGTTTTCTGGAGGACTTCAGGCTAAGGCTTGATAATGTTTTGCATTGATTAGTGTGGATGGGGATGACCCTCCAAAGAACAATGGAGCTAACAGTAAAATGATGTTGCACAGGCCTGGATCATTTTCAGATTTCACTTAATTATTTCTTTCCCCATTTCTGTATCAATTTCCTTAAAAATCTGCATGCACCATGAGGCAGCTTCATTAAACTTGGGTGTCCAATTTTCAAGATCAGTACATCTTTTAGCAGGGGCTGTGTCCTTTGACATGCAGATCTTCCGTACGTACATGTGGCTTTTGAACAGCAACTTTTTGTAAGTATATTGTAAGCATGGAAGCAAGTTTTTTGATTCTGTCATCTAAGGGGTCGTCCAAAAGTCCATCTGCGATCAGTTAGAGGCATTTAGCTATCAACTTCTCAAGTGGGCATCACAAGTGGATTTTGGACGACCCCTAATTACACACTGACAGTGAGTTGCTTTAATTCCGTAGAGTAAAATGTGGTTTTGGAATCCAATGTTTCACATATTTGCATCTTGCATACTACAGTATATCATATTGTGAGCAAGGAAGTGGCTGGTGTAATCTGCATTACGCAGGTTACGTTTTATGGCCAAGGACTGCATGGCTGTACCAAGGGGCCATCTCCTTGATGATGTAATGCTTTTCGGTGTCAGGGGGTGTTGAATTGTTGAACCCTAAATTTCTATTAATTTACCTACAAACAAAAGAATTTCTACCTGCTCGGAAAATTCCACTGACTGAAAACTGGTCTTAATTAAAACAGGCCCAGTTTCAGCTTTTAAGTGACAGTTTTATTTATAAACAAATCCTAAATACAATTCTACACAATTACACTACACCTAATACGTACAAAATACCATACAAAAAACACAAAATTAATTAAACTTAGAGGTTACAGAAAAGAAAAACTTTACAAGATTGTATTTAAAATTGATTGATTACGGAGGAGCTCTCTAAGGTTAACTAATCGAGAGAGAGAGCCCCCCCCCCCATATAAAAACAAATAAACTATATATTTTATTAAAATCAAGACATAATGTTTCGTTAGCCAGATTTGTTCTACAGGGACCAGAAGAATATAAGGATTTGAAAGAGATTTTTAATCGAGAAACAATGACAAGTACGAATCAATGAAATGAGTTTTCAATTTTGGACCGAAAAAAATATAACGGAGCTAGCAACAGGTATGCAAAGTGGAAATGTTCCAAAGTTTAGAGCCAAAATAATGAATTGTTTGAAGACCATACAGTACTCCTAAGAGATTTAAAAAGATCACCTCTGGTTGCTCGATGAGTTCTGATCTTATGGATAAGTGAATTTGGCTGGAAATACAGTAATTATGAAAGTTTTATAATTACTGTATTTCCAGGCAAATTCACTTATCCATAAGATCGGAACGCGTCAAGCAACCAGAGGTGATCTTTTTAAATCTCTTAGGAATAAAAGTAAGAAGGAGACTTGCTTTACAGATAAAAGTAGGAACATTTAAATGCAAAGTATCCTCAAGTTTAAGAATTTTTAGCAACTGGAAAATTGGTGCAGAGGGAGCTGAGAATGGTTCAAATTTGATACAGTGAAGAACTTTTTTCTGCAGCCAAAATAGTGGATTTAGGTAAGATTCGAAAGTAAGTCCCCATGCTGTGATGCCATAGTTCAGGAAAGAATCAATCAGGGAGTTGTAGAGGCAGATAAGCATAGGGAATGGACAGTACTTTAAAGAAAATGCCAGAAGTTCTAGACAGCTTTTTACAAAGCTCAGCTGTGTGATGCTGCCAAGAAAGTGTTCGTCCATCAGTACTCCTACGAACTGCACATATTTTGGACATCCTGTTTACTAATTTTAAGCTTGACATTTCCTGTCAATTTCTTTTGCGGAGAGTGAAACAGTACAAAGTTTGTTTTTCCATGTTGAGAGCAAATTTGTTTGAGTCAAGCCACAATTTTTACTTGCTTTAGTTCTTTGTTAACTTTTCTTGTAAGTAATGCAAGAACATCAGATTCACAAGATATTAGCGTCATCAGCAAAGCAAAAAAAGAGATTAAGAATTTTTATGAATTTGGTAAATCACTGACTGTTATGTGTTGTTGTTGTATGGACTGGGAACGAACAAGTGTTGTTGTGGTTGTCGAATGAAACGCGTGTCTGGCATGTCGGCCTTCGATGATGAAGTGATTATAGTTGCGTTTACAAAATGAGTAGTTACTGCTTACATACTTAACATGGCGACGAGTACGTTTTCGGACCCATTCCTTATTACTCCTGGTGAGCCACCGATACCATGGCGTCGATGGATACGGATGTTTGAAACGTTTATGGTTGCATCTGGAGCCTCGGAATTTTCTCCCGATCGGAAGAAATCTTTGTTGCTGTACAGCTTGGGGAGAGAAGGCCAAAGATTGGTTTACGCATCAAATTCAGAGGAGAAAATTAAAGCGACGAAATATGAAGAAATACTGGAGTTACTTGCTATTCAGTTTATGCCAAAGGTCAACGTGGTAGCTGAAAGATTTAAATTTCGAAAAAGAGAACAATTCTCAGGGGAGTCTGTTTTGATTTGATTTGATTTGATTTGATTTTAACTTCTTTAGGCACGGTAGCCACGTCAGTCAAAGGACTGATTTACAGTGGGCCGTGCAAATACATACAATAACTAAATTAAAAGAAAAGCATACAAAATTAAATAATCTTATTTACAAAACAATCTAATAAGCAAATTAAAAGTAATGCATGAAGGAGAGAATCAGCATTCGCTGTTGGTATTGCTGATTCTTTTTTTGAATGTTTCATAAGTTTTTGATGATTTGATTTCAATGGAAAGATCGTTCCACAATTTAGCACCCTTATACGAGAAGCTCTTTTGTCCGAAGGCCGATTTGCGAAGAGTCGATTTGTTGACAATTACGTTGCCGCTCTACGTGAATTAGCTTCGACATGCAACTTTAAATCAATGGAAAATGAAATGATTCGTGACCAATTTATTGAAAAGACAGCACATCAAAGAATTCGGGAGAGATTGTTATTGGAAACTTATTCGTTGGATAAAGCTATAGAAATTGCAAGACAACTTGAAAGTGGGATGAAAGAAGCGAAGTTACTGTCGGAATCTAAAGTGGAAATTCCAGATTGTACAGAAAGTATACAAGTTGTTAGTTCAAAAAATAGCTTGGGTAAAGTAAATCAGAAATGTTTTTGCTGTGGACTGGGGGGTCACTTTGCAAAAAAACCCTAACTGTCCAGCTCTAAATGCAGTATGCAGGAAATGCAACAAAAAGGGGCACTTTGAAAGAGTTTGCAGGTCTGTTAGCCAAATAAGGAGAATTTCTATAACTGCCAACAATGAGGATATGGATAAGTTTTCTTCACCCCAAATTTTGAAAGTTGGGGATCAACCCAACAAAATGCCATATCTTAATTGCCAAGTTCTTGTCAACGGAAAGCCTTTGTTTATGGTTATAGATACTGGTGCAGCTGTCTCAATATTGAATGAAAAGCTTTACAAGAGACATTTTTCTGAATTCAAACTGCAACCAGCAACAGTGAACCTGGTGAATTATGATCATTCAAACCTAGAAGTTAAGGGCTGCTTCAATACCTCCCTTACATATAATGACAAAACAATAGATTGCAATCTTTACATAGCAAATGGGCCATCCTTGCTGGAATTAGACATATTTAAAGCATTGGGGTTACAGATAGAATCAAAGGGAGTCAAAACTGTTAAAATGGATGATACGGAAGGATTGCTACAAGAGTTTAATCAACTGTTTGAAGGAATAGGATGTGCAACTAAGTTTCAGCATCGTTCTGAGCTACTCTCAGAAGCAGTTCCAGTAGCTCATAAGGCAAGACCCGTACCATTTGCTCTTCAAGAGGAACTTGATCAGGAAATCAATGCACTACTTGATGAAGGAATTATCGAGAAAATTGGTACTGCTGATTGGATTAGTCCAATTGTCCTGACCAAGCGTAAAAATGGCAAAATACGTCTTTGTGTGGACTTGAGATCTGTGAATCAAAACATCGTGCAAATGAGATATCCACTGCCAAATATTGAAACACTGCTCGCTTCAGTAAAAGATGCAAATTATGTAACAAAATTAGATTTAAAGTCAGCGTACCACCAGCTTCCCCTTCATGAGGATACAAAGAAGTTGATGGCTTTTACTACTCCCTTAGGAAACTTAACCACTATGCTAAGTTCCTGCCTCCTAAGTATTCAGAATTGATTGAGCCAGTAAAGAAGTTAACTAGGGCAGAGACACCATGGGTTTGGGGAGAGGAACAGAAAGAATGCTTGCAAAAAGTAAAATCACAAATCATTAAGCCACCAGTCCTTGCATTTTTCAACCCAAAAGCTGAGACTTTTGTAACAACAGATGCTTCTGTTGTTGGCCTAGGAGCTGAACTTTCGCAGCGTCAAGAAGATGGTACAATACGACCAGTTGCATTTGCATCAAGGACACTTTCAACTACAGAGAGGAAATACAGCATTGGAGAGCTTGAAGCCTTAGCATGCATTTGGGCTTGTGAAAAATGGGATAGATATTTGATGGGCAAGCCATTTGTGCTCATCATTGATCATAAGTCATTAGTCACTTTGTTACAATCATCAGAAGGCAATGGTTGCAAACCTTTACGTTTAGCAAGATGGTCCGCACGATTATTGCGGTATACTTTCAGAGTAGTGTACAAAAGTTCAACTCAGAATGTTGTTGCTGATGCACTATCAAGGCTGCCGATTCCAACACCTGTGAGTGATGAATCTATGGATGATGAAGCAGCGATTTGCAGTATTCTTTCTCAACCACTTGCAATTTTACCAGGACAGCTTTCAAAGGAGACCATTTCGGATCCTGTACTGAAACAAGTTGTGGACATTTTGCAAACAAAGTGGCCAGAGAGAAAGGAAATTCCAAAGGAAATTTTGCCATATTACAATATTCGAAATGAACTTTACTTGTGGGGAGATCAATGTATAGGAAGAGGGACGAGGGCAGTAATACCTGCATCGTTACAAGGACAAGTGCTACAATTAATACATGAGGGTCATTTTGGCATAGTTAAATGCAAACAAAGAATGAGAGCACTAGCTTGGTGGCCTAAAGTAGATGAACATTGTGAGAGTTTTGTCAGAAATTGTGTTGCTTGCGCAAATTCTGATAAATCAGCTTCTCAGTCAACAGTACCATTGAAACCTACTCCTTTTCCAGACAGTCCCTGGAAGGAGTTGAGCATTGATATTATGGGCCCAATTGAGTCTGCACCAAGAGGTTTCAGATATTTGGTGGTGCTGCATGATTTTTATTCAAAATGGCCAGAAGCCCTAGCGTCAGATAACGTTGACACAAAAGTTATAACTGATTTCTTACAGAATCGGTTTGCAACATGGGGAGTTCCAGAAAAAGTTGTATCAGACAATGGACCTCAATTTATAAGTGAAGAGTTTGAGTCCTTCATGAAAGTTTATGGTATAGAGCATAAGCCTACACCAATATACAGCCCTCAATCAAATGGAGCTGTCGAGCGTCTTAACCAAACTATCAAGAATTTGTTACAAGTCGGAATAAAGGATGGATTACAATGGAGAGAGAATTTATCAAATGTGCTACTAGCTATACGTAGCACACCCCACAGTACTACAAAGGAATCACCTTTTCAAATGATGACAGGAAGAGAGATGAGAGTAAAATTATCAGCATTGCAACCTACAGGTGTACAAGGAAAGGAAGTACAAAGAACAGATGCTGTCAGGAAAAGAGTTGTAGAAGTGCAAAAGAAAAGCAAAGACCGTTATGATGCAAGGTTTACCACCAAGGCTAATAGATTCAAGAAAGGTGATATTGTGCGCATCAAACTTCCATCAAGACAAAAGAAACTAGCCAGCAAATATTCAGACCCGATCCGTGTTGAAGATGTTACACAATCTACAGTTACAACAGAGGGCGGAAAGAAATGGCATACCAACAGAATTGTGCCATATTTTGAAAGAGAACACATTGAAACAGACAAAGGTATACCATGGTTCCCAAATAATGAGTTGCAAAGTGATAGGGACATTGCAAGTAGAGGAATAGAAGAACTGAACGGAAGAGAATTGCGCCCAAGAAGAGTGAGACGACCTCCAGAGTATCTGAGAGACTATGTTGTGGACATGGATTAAAAAAAATTATCAATTGTGACATTGTTGTTGAATTCTTATTCCCAGAGGGGATGTTATGTGTTGTTGTTGTATGGACTGGGAACGAACAAGTGTTGTTGTGGTTGTCGAATGAAACGCGTGTCTGGCATGTCGGCCTTCGATGATGAAGTGATTATAGTTGCGTTTACAAAATGAGTAGTTACTGCTTACATACTTAACACTGACATAAATAAAACAGAAGTGGACCAAGCACTGATCCTTGGGGAACACAACAAGATAAAGTATGTCACATACAGAAGAGGAATGACCATTCAAAGAAACAAACTGCTTACAGTTGCTGACATATGGATTAAACCAATTTAGTGCATTCCCTTAGATGCCACAATGTTCCTTTTTTAAACAGTATATCATGGTTAACCATATCAAAAGCCTTTTGGAGGTGAATGAAAATTCCACAACCAAACCTGCTCTTCTCAAGTGATGACTTGATAGTTTCAGTCAGGCTAATAAGTGCATGGTCAGTTGAGTGACCAGTGCAAAAGCCAAATTGCATATAAAAAGTACCTCACAAATTTCAAGAAACTTTTAGAGACGCTCGTGCGTTATTTTTTCAAAGAGTATGCTAAGATATGGAAAGGAGAGAAATTGGTCTGTAATTATATTTTAGCGTGGCAAATCCTTTCTTAAAGATTGGTACCACCTTGGCAATTTCTAAGTTGTTGAGAAAGATCCCCGATACGAAGGATTCATTGATAAGAGACGGAAGATAATTGCAGTGGAGATGGGTGTATCAAGAATCTTTAAAAGCTTGACAGGAATACTGTTAGGTCGGCTAACGGTATTCGACGAAAAAACAGAATAGCGAAATAACGAAATAGCGAAATAACGATATAGCAAAATAACGAAATAGCGAAATAGCGAAAAAATGGCCTAACAGAAATATCATGATTTTGAAACAGCGAAGATCACCAAAATATATCGTAATGCTGAGCATTGGAAAACTTGTTTATTTTGTCTAGGAATCTGAAGGGTACTTCCGCATAATTATGCATTTAATTTGATTGGTTATAAACAAAGACATCGTTTCATGAAAATTTTGGCAGAAAAATCTTGAGGTTTTTGATTCGATTCTTTTTCAACACTTCAAAATTGTTTGAATTGTTTGGACTGGAAAGAATGTTTAATGCCATGAGTATAAAGTTTTTGTCAAACAAGTAATGCAGTAACACAATATGCACTCAAAACAATGCCAGAAAAGTTGCTATATTATTGTACATTGTCAAAATATTTTTAAGTGTAAAAAGTTTCTTAGCTTTTTTAATTCAACTAGAGTGTGGAGCTGAAAAATGGAGCTGCAATCGTTTCATACAAGCTGTTTGTTATAAAAAATGAGTGTAACGGAATTGTTTCAAATTCATTGCCTGAAACTGCTTGAACCTGGAATCTGAATTTTCTTCCCAATACAGTCATTTCTCTTCATAAGAAAAACTGCTTCCCTTATCATCAAATTTTTGAAATTGATGAACCCTGCTAAAAGTTGTGATAAAAGTTTGCAACTCCTTTCCAGTCCAAACAATGCAAATATTTTAAAGGGGGAGGGGCTACAACCTCCTAACATTGGAAGAGTTTGCACAAATCGGCCATAATCGGCGTAAAAATCGTTGGATCTTTTTTACCTGACAAACGGGGGGAGGGGGGGGGGCAGGTTCTTGGCCAAATTTTGGGTAGGGGTCTGCCGCGAGCATATTCAAAATGGTACCGTTGGCTAGACTAATTTTTACCTAAATGGTACCCTAGGCTAGACCAATCTTGACCATTTCCTGGATCGATATTGTCAAATTTGTACCAAATATGAAATTATGACCGTTCGCTAAACCAATATTGTCAAAAATGATACCCTTGGCTAGACCGTTGTAGGCCAAAATTGCAAAAAAGTATACCCTTGGCTAGACTAGAAGTCCGAAAAAGTATACCCTTGCTCGCGGCACATCCCCAGGTACCTTTACTATGGAAGAACCCCCCGTGATCTGGCAGCCCCACCAAATTTTATCTGCCTGTTCGCTTCCCGGGGGAGTACTTGACTAGGTTTTGGTTGGGGAGGTGCCATGGAAGCTTCAAAGACATACCCATCCCCCCGGTCCATTCCTTATACCAATTTTCCGAAAAAGTATACCCGACCTTATACCAATTTTCTGAAAATATATATCCGACATTATACTTATACCAAAATCGCGAAAATCGATACCGTTCCATACCAAAATTGCGAAAATCGATACCCTTCCCGATGGCATGCCCCCATACCCAAAATATGTGAAGTACTTCCTCCCTTCCCAGGGGCTCACTTATGGCTGTTTGGTAGGCCTTCACTAGAATGAGTTTCTTTAGAATCAAATGCTTACTGCTGAGGGGTGAAATCACTCTTCTGAAATAGCGTGCAAGATTTTTAAAAACAATTTGATTTTTAGGGATTTTTCAAGGACTTTTCTTCCCTCGCTACCAGCAGGTGTTTGAGATTTTAAGGAAATGGCTTTCCCCTCTAAATATTCTGCAAACAAATCTATGAAACGATGTCTTTGTTTATACCCAATCAAATTAAACACATTATGCGGAAGTCCCTTCGGATTCCTAGACAAAATAACTAATAAACAATTCCAATGCTTATTTTGGTGATCTTCGCTGTTTCAGAATCATAATGTTTCTGTTAGGCCATTTTTTCGTTATTTCGCTATTTCCTCATCTTTCCATTTCGTTATTTCGCCATTTCGTTATTTCACCATTTTGTTTTTTTGTCGAATACCGTTACCCTGTTAGGTCCAATTGATTTACCAAGTTTTCACGATTGTATAAGAGAATATACTTCATGTGGTGTGCAAGGGGAGATAAGAAGGAATCTAAAGTGGGATTGGATAAACTAAAGAATACAAAGGAGATCAAAGGGGATCTTTTTTGTGATATCACAAACAGCAACATTTGTAAAATAGCTGTTGAATTCATTCATTGGCCATTTTGACAGGAGCACAGATTTTAGTTTTACACTTAATAAAAAGTAATTTAGGCATTGATATTAAAGTAAATGACCTGAGATATATAGCGCTTGTCTATAAATAGGACAAAGAAACACCTAATACCTCCATTGTTTTCTTTGGCTATGCTTTTTTCCGCCACTCGTTGGATTATCAAATACAATAGGCTATTTATAAACCTGTGAGATCTCATCTTTTAACTCAGGTTATTCGCTTTAAATAAGAAGCATAAATGAATACCGTTTGTCATCTTGTAAACTGCAATTGAGTCATTCCTTCTTGTGACTTTAAAATTATTTCATTTCTTTCTCGACTTCTTCGCTGTCGGTTCTTCCCATAAAATATTTCGTCCCGTTGTTGTTGTTGTATTTGTATACGTGCAAATCTGAAAAGAGGCTGTTCGGATATTGTACGTCACGTGACGTAAACAAGGAGAAAGTCAAGAGGCTTTTATGGAACGCCATTTGCACAAACATAAGATCCTTTTGGATGATTACAAAGTCTGTCCTGAGCTAAACAAGCATAAGAATATCTGAATGTTGATTTCTTCATAACCCCAAATGACCGTAGATGCTGTTTTTAGCTACAGTCAGAGAGATGAGTGTTGCTGCTAAAGTCGCCTTCAATGGAAAATCAAGCGCCTTGTATAAGGACAAGAATCGCCTCAAAGGCAATATTTTGGTCTTTATGTCAAACAGGACCGCCGAGAGGGGGGGTAGCCGGGGCAACTGCCCCGGGGCCCGGGCCCCGCCAGGGGCCCGTAAAAATGAAGCTTTGTTTTTCCATTGTATGTTGCAATGATATCATCTAGCTGGGCCCCGCAAGGGGCCCCGGCAAAATCAAATTTTCTTCTTGTCCATTGCACTTTCAAGTTCAAATGATATCACGGGCCTCAGTTCATTTCAATTGCAATAAACTTTGTGTTGTGTTGTAAGTTTCTCTGGCCTAATGTAAACAACAACAAAAATGCACAGAAATCGAACGGGAGTCTACATCTCCTCGCTGCTATCAACGTTGTTTCGTTAAATCGTATTGAGAATAAGCTACTGAAAATATTGCTCATGCAATTACTGATGTTTTCGAAGAAATAAACTATGTCAGAAAATTTATTACTTTTCTATCTACGTTCTTCAGGCCCGTCGGAAGATCTGTCATTTTTGATATTATGCAATTCAAAAATAATCTACCGGGTGCGCCAAAATAAACCATGCACGTTTGGCAGGCCACAATAAATCGTACACTAAACCGATTTTGACGATTTATGACTTAATCGTTAGCAGAAACCCTGAATTAGATGCTAGGACTTTTTGCAAATTTTTCCATTTCCAGTTTTTAGAGCTTGAAGCAAGTGTCTTAAAATGTTCATTTTCGAGAACATTGAAAACGATCAAAAAACGTTGATCAAATTTTAAAAGATTCAGCATGAATGAATAAAGAGAAAACTTTTTCAGGGGCATTTGGGGGTTTAGTACGAACTTTCGTACTGCAAATTACAATCATTCAGTTTCCAAAGCGCAAATCACCACGAACAAGTTCTCTCTTTGCCCATTCATGTCGATTCTTTAGAAAACTTGATCGATGATTTTTGGAAACTCGCTTCTAGCTCTAAAAACTGAAAATGAAAAATTTGCAAAAAAATAAACCCGGTATCTAATTCAGGCTATCTGCAAATAATTTCGTCATAAATCTGCAAAATCAGTCCAGTGTACGATTTATTCTGGCCTGTCAAACGTGCATAGTTTATTTTGGCGGACCCGGTATATCCTCGTGAAATTGATTGAGGTCTTATTTTCAAAATTTCCCGGAAAAACCTCCATCAGTCACGATCCTTTAAATGGCAGATTTTACAAAAATGATGCATTTTCCAGTGATCTAAAGGGCGTGGTCATGAAAAAGTTTCCCGGGGGCGAGCCCCCGGACCCCACTTTTGCTCGCTGCGCTCGCATCAAGTTTTTTTTTTTTTTTTTTTATTAATTCATATTTTTACACGATATCCCATCAGTACAAAATTAAACTACAAAAGTTACAAGTTTGTTTTAAATGAAAAATGAAAAACAAAATTTAAAATTTGGTATTAGCTAGGATTGGATTCAGGCTGAGATCTGATCTTCCTGGGAGTCGTGTTTTAGTTAGGGTTTACTGAGCTCTTTAAATGCGTTTTCAATTTTCTTTTAAACTGATAGAGCGAGGGGATTTCCCTTATTTCGATTGGTATTTCATTCCAAGCTTTAAGCCCGGAAAGGTGGAAACTTTTTTTTGTACACTCAAGTTTAAACTTTGGGATGTCGAGATTTCTATTGTTTCTTGTGTTATACCTAGAAATTTCATTCCTCTGACTATACTTGCTCCAGAGGCTCTCAGGGCACTGCTTGTGGACTATTTTGTGTGTCATGATAGATCTGTCAAAATAGATGATTTGATCAACGTTCAGCCCGTTATTGATCCAGGGGTCCTTTATTCTAGCATTTTGAATAATTGAGAAGGCCCTGTTCTGTAGACGCTGAAGCGTTTGCAGCTTCGTGTTGGGCAGGCTACCCCAGATAACATTCCCATATCGGAGGTATGTTCTAGCCTCCCACAATAGAATTTAATTCCGACATGCCTAGTTCTTACCATGGATCATTTTGCTGCTAGAAATTGATGAGGATTAGACATTGCATTGCACTTTAGTCACAAAATCCGACATAAAAATTCACGATTTTCATGTTTTGGAATTCACGAGATTTTCCCAACTGTGCACTCGTGGTAGGCTCATTCCAAAAGTCTCTTGTTTCGCCCCCCCCCCCCCCTCTGTTGACTTGCTGCTACAAAGGGAGTGACAACAACAACAACATAACGCAAAAGTTAGAGGGCCTTGAGGGACCTATTAATCTACACTTTTGGTGCCAGTGCCAAGCAAGGGGCCCGCATCCACTAGTTGCCCCGGGGCCCGCCCTCGCTCTCGGCGGCCCTGATGTCAAACGAGAATGATATGCAAAAATCAAAAGTCATTACCCCTAGTTTGCTTTGTTCGTGCACGAAACAATTGGTGCATCAGTGTCAAATGATATGTCATGTGAGATTTACGATAACGCAAAAATACTTATGCAGAACCCTACAGAACGTTTCAATTGTTGCTATTCGCGGGCATCTAATTTGAGACAAGCAGTCACGAAGATAACCTCTGTGCAGAATGATATGCATGAAGATGTTTTGGTTCAGTGTGATCTCGTGCCTTCCCCCAGTCAATGGCGCCATAGACCTTTTTACTATTCAGGAAAGAATCAGAATCGAACAAACTTTTGCTACACTTTGTAGAATTTTCGAATGTGCACAATAGTGATAGAAGCTCTAACGCCACTCGATCGAACGTAACGTATAAAAATGTATAAAAATAACGTTCGATCCAGGCTCCTTTTAGAATAGCTAAAAGGTCTATTGTTTGCTGGGATTCTGCACCTTTCTGTAGCTGTGTAGGAAGGGGATCCTTCTATCTTCGGTGATGCTGCGAATGCTAGCCTCTGTGCAGGCCACCAGTTACATCATCCCCTAAAGTTGACTTATTTGCATAATGAGTACTATCAATAAGTGGCTAATGATTCGTTCGTTCTAGAAAACGATTGTTTTGACATAATTAAGCTGCTACTGAAGTCAAGAACGTGCCAATTCTGGGTAAATTTGTTGTTGTGCCAGGGTAAACATCATGGTAATTTATCCATCTTATGGTGTCAAATCTGTCTAACATGAAATAAGCCGACGTCAAATGTTGCTATAGGATCGCGGGAAACTTCTGTCTTGTATGCGCTTTATGTGCGCTTTCTTTATTTCAGTGCCAATTAGCAGAGATAAAACGTTAATCAATCGCTTTAACGAGCGTCACGGAAGTGGGTTACTTACTTTCTGACAGCCTGACATCGAAGCCCCTTCTTAGATTACAAAGTTGGACTTTGTAATCAAAAATGACATAATATAGGATTATGTTACATAAACCTATATTATGTGCACATAAACTAGGATTATGTTACATAAACCTATATTATGTCGACATAAGCTAGGATTATGTACATAAACCTATATTATGTCGACATAATATAGGTTTATGTACATAATCCTTGTTTATGTCGACATAATATAGGTTTATGTAACATAATCCTAGTTTATGTGCACATAATATGGGTTATTGGGACATAAACCTATATTATGTAGTGATAACCTATATTATGTGCACATAATATAGGTTTATGTACATAATCCTAGTTTATGTCGACATAATATAGGTTTATGTACATAATCCTAGTTTATGTCGACATAATATGGGTTAGAGCACATAATGATAGTTAAAGGTGTGACTTTGTTTTGGAACAATACATCTATCACTCTCTGGCGGCCAGGACTATTCAATTGGGGGAGAGAATAGGATTATGACACTGGGACTCGTTATGTGTCCCAAATGGTATATCACAGGAACTGAATGTGCAATTCGGGAGCCTTTCATCTCTTTCCCTTTGGTGAAACTGGCTTTATACACGATGTATGCACATTTCGATTTTTATTACAAAGTGACATGGCTGAGGACGCAGAGGGCTACGACGATTTTGTGCTTCCATCAAATTTTAATGCTTCGATAAATAAAATGAAGGCCAAGTGAAAACCAAGAACAGCGAAAATCCGAATTTGCTTCATCTTAATTTCAAATGTCCACACAACACAGACGAAAGCCAAAATATGTCAGTTTCGCGGTTTCACCAAAGCGAAAGAGATGAAAGGCTCCCGAATTGCACATTCAGTTCTTGTGATATACCATTTGGGATACATAACGAGTCCCAGTGTCATAATCCTATTCTCTCCCCCAATTGAATAGTCCTGGCCGCCAGAGAGTGATAGATGTATTGTTCCAAAACAAAGTCACACCTTTAACTATCATTATGTGCTCTAGCCTATATTATGTCGACATAAACTAGGATTATGTACATAAACCTATATTATGCGCACATAAACTAGGATTATGTACATAAACCTATATTATGTGCACATAATATAGGTTATCACTACATAATATAGGTTTATGTCCCGATAACCCATATTATGTGCACATAAACTAGGATTATGTACATAAACCTATATTATGTCGACATAAACTAGGATTATGTACATAAACCTATATTATGTGCACATAATATAGGTTTATGTACATAATCCTAGTTTATGTCGACATAATATAGGTTTATGTACATAATCCTAGTTTATGTGCACATAATATAGGTTTATGTAACATAATCCTATATTATGTCATTTTTGTGCAAATGGCGTTCCATAGGCTTTGCCCTTCCTATTAAAGAGGCATTCCTATCAAAATATCTATGTCAAGCACAGCATAGGAATCATTCGTCGTACATAGCCGATTGCTCGTGGCCCATGGTCGAAACCGCCAAAGCCTCATTTTCACGGACCAATCAGACGGCTAAAAAGCGAGGGAGACAAAAGAAACCCGTGAAGATTTTCCTAAATTTTACTACCTTCATAAGACGCAACCAGGACAAAAAACTGCTTGTCAAGCACTCTGAACAAATTGTGGTTGAAAATTTTCTAAATTTCACTGAGTAGCAATTTGCTACAATATTACAGCAATATCAAAATTCTTCATCATTCAAATGATTTTACATATTTTCTAAACAGTAAAACAGTTTTTTTGTTTGTTTTGTTTAAATTTCTCCTAAATGCAAATGCACTTTTGAAAACAGCCAAAGGTACCAGCAACTGTGGCACTACCGGGTGTCCCAAAAAAGTGGAAATTTGTAAGAAAATCACTGCTAGGATGTTGCAGATCTTGCAAGTTCCTTTCAGTGGAATTTCTGTCAATTCTGTCTCATTTTCAATCCATCATTTCGAGTTTCTCCTACAATAAGATACGAATTGTGATGACATGTGACGAAAACGCAATACTTGCACAAGAAGACGCAACAACTAGCAATAATATTGCATCCCAGTGGCGACCGGTGACGGCAAACCTTTTGGTCAGCGGTGCCAAATCTATTTAGGTGGATGACTTTGAAGCATCTTGAAAAACTTTAATGGCCGATCAGTAAAGGCTGTGATAGTGAAGGATCAATCTGCCAATGTTTTCCAAGGAAGCTTTTAGCCACTTTTACATTGTTTTAGATAGAAATCGACACGAAAGAAGACATATACGAAAAAAGAGACACTACGTATCAACGTAATTCTTGCTTAAGAATTTATTAAACGTCGTTCAGAGCGATTTGAAAATGGAGAGTGCTCGGTCGAAGAAGGCCCGAAACGCAAAGAAACGTATTGCCAAGAAAGGTAAAGATTTGCCATTAATCGTTATGTCATATGTTTGATATGTTTTAGAAGATGACGTTGACATGAAATAATCTGCTTATTTAGAGTACTGGAGGCCCAACACAGCTCTCGCTGATGAGACGTGCTCTACAGCACAGCACGCGGTGTCTTGTTATTATGGAAATTCTCTAGGCCGTAATATTTTTTAGGCCCTGATTTGAGCAGCGTCCGAAAAGAATTCGGACAGCATCATTTTCCATTATGTTGAAGAAAGTTGTCAATTGTAATAAAATTTCTTTAAACTGTATGGAATGATTGATAAAAATCGAATCTGCCATTTATTTTAAAACATTACATTATATTTGTATTAGGGGTCATCGACAAACAGTTTTTGGGCCGTTAACTGCGGACCCCCCCTCCCCCCTTCTTAACGGACCACTAGATTTATCACTAGATTTTCTCCTGTCGTAGGCCTACCGCCACCTCTCATTATAGGCCTATATGTGTCTTCAGTTGGAGCCTACAGCCTAACGCGACTTTTTCGTCTAGATCGCGACGTCAAGATTACGTAGTGCGCTGCCAAAAAATTTACTGCTACTTGTTATTCTTTAAAGATTGATACTGAATATTGCTTATTTCAATTTTTGTCACAAAAGTGGGATTTTTAACGGATTTGAGCTGGACCCCCTCCCCCCTTAACGGCCCAATTCCGTTAACTGTGACGAAAATTGATTGTCGATGACCCCTTCCTCTCTCTCTGATTTTGATTTTATCATCTATTATCATCGATTAAACCAATGTGTCAATTTGTCATCATTGTCGCAGTTTACTTTACGATAGGGTTCACTGGGCGTAAAAGGAGAAAGTTAGGGGTTAATTAAATGGGTTCCTCCCCATGTTATTATTATTAGGGCCTTCATCGGATAATCCACTTCCTCATGGAAGTTTCATTCTGTTTGAACAGCTGACAAATCAGAACTGTTCGTTGATTTCATGATGTTGGTTCTTTGAGGTTGCTGTACACAAGGCTGGTACCTTTTTTGAATCAATTTTAGGAAAGAAACCAGAAGATCGGAGCGCAATGGAGGATGGCAATGATAGTGACAGCGCATCAACAACTGCCAGTTCTATAGACACCACTCTCAGTGATGAAACTGATCGAGTTGATGGTCAAGGTAAACCATTTATATGTTAAAATGCACAAGTTATTTTTAGCTGATACATAGAGTCTTATTGCCCACCGATTATCAGAAATCAAAGGGACCCCTTGCGTGACATGCTACCATTTCTCAGAGGTAAATTAATGCTGAACTTTACTATGGCCCATCCAGACTAATACAGTTTTCAAGCATATTTATTTGGCCGCTTTGTGTTTGTGTGAAAACGCGTCAACATTTTTGCATCTAGACCTACACGTTTCTAGTGAAATCCCATCATAACATAATGTTTCTAGGTTGTACCATTTTGGAATGTTTTGCTCTAATGCCCAGGTGTCTTGCAATCTTCTGCTTTGTTCTGATGTGCTTGCTTTCGCCAGCATTTTCAAAAATTTCAATTTGTATATCGTTGATATAACATTCAAAATTAACCCCACTCCTTTCACCCCCATAGATTTTTACACGATAGTTTCTTAATTTTGTGAATGGGTTGATTGTTTATCGGATTTGCCTTCTGTTTAGGCAGATTGTCCCAAAAAATTTGTGCCCTGTTTGTCTGAAGATTGCGAAAAAATGATAAAAAGTTCTCGCCAAACTTTTGCACGATGGTACTCTTCACATGTTTAATTAAAGTTTGCTACCATTCCCATAAAAATCCGTTGGAAAATGATGGAGTATGAACTTCAGGATCCAAATTTGCCTGATGACTGAAGCCAGAGGTCGGGAATTTTGTCTTACTATTTTGCAGCAATATATAACTTCATGGATTGAAAACGGAACAGCGGCCTCCAATGTCATAGTTCTCGTGAAATTTCGATTATCCTCAGAGAATTCCACTATTTCTGACCTCACAGAAATTATTGCTTACCTCACGTGAAGATACTTTTCACTGCAAAATAGTAAGACAAAATGGCCGATCGCTGGTTTCAGTAATCATGCAAATTTGGTCATCTGAAGGTCATACAGTGTAGCTCCATCATTTTTCAACGGACTTTTACGGGGATGGCAGCAAACTTTATTTCAACATCTGAAGAGCAATGTCATATGCAGGACTGCCGAGAGGGGGGGGGGGGGTAGCCGGGGCAACTGCCCCAGGGCCCGTAAAAATGAAGCTTTATTTTTCCATTGTATGTTATAATGATATCATCCAGCTGGGCCCCAGCAAAATCAAATTTTCTTCCTGTCCATTGCACTTTGAAATGATATCACGGGCCTCTGTTCATTTCATTTGCAATAAACTTTGCGTTGTGTTGTAAGTTTCTGGCTCAATGTAAAAAAGAGATGCACAGGAGTCGGACGGGAGTTTAGCTACAATCTCCTCGCTGCTATGCTGCTACCTTGAATGCAGTTATCTCCTATATTTGGAAGTAATGCGTTATTTCATTCCGAAGTTGTTTCGTTAAATCGTATTGAGGATAAGCGACAAGAACTATTGCTCATGCCATCACTGATGTTTTTGAATAAATAAACTCTGTCAAAAAGTTACTACTTTTCTGTTTACGTTCTTCAGGCCCCTTTGGAAGGGTGATCACTCCTGATATTATGCAATTCAAAAATAATCTATATCCTCATGAAATTGAGTTAATCAACGTCCTATTTTCAAAATTTCCGGGAGAGACCTCCACCAGCCACGATCCTTTGCTTCTTTAAATGGCAGATTCTCCAAAAATGGTGCATTTTCCAGCAATCTAAGGGCGTGGTTATAAAAAATGTTCCTTGGGGCAAACCCCCGGACACCATTTTTGCTCGCTACGCTCGCATCGAGCTCTAGCCCCCCATATGAATTTCGTTCCACAACAGGCCTGGTTCTGACCGTGCATTATTTTTATCTGGAAATCAATCAGGATTGGACATTGCGTTGCATTGTAGTCTCAAAATCCGGTAAAAAGATTCATGATTTGCACATTTTGGAAATTCACTAAATTTCCAAATTGTGCGCTCTTGGTAGACTCATTTCAAATATCTCTTGTTTCGCTCCCCCTGCTGACTTGCCACTATAACTGGAGCGATAACAACAACAAAGGAAAGGTAGAGGGACTTATGTAATGAGTCTACGCTGTTGGTGCCAGTGTCAAGCAAGGGGCCCGCATCCACTAGTTGCCCCGGGGCCCGCCCTCACTCTCGGCGGCCCTGATCATATAAAAGTTTGGCGAGAATCTTTTGCTCTTTTGTTGCAATCTTTAGGCAAACGGGGCACAATTTTTTGGGACACCCTGTAGAAGAATGCATTTATCCAATACCTTCTTTACTGATTTTGCATTTTTAGATGAACAATGCTCTGAACGTGGCACAAAACCATTCCATTATCAACAGTGTACTGGAAAACGTTTCTATGTACTGTAGAAAGAGCCCCTACTGTATATCTACCATAATCACAGGACCTTAGAATTGACTCACAGGGCTTGATATGCTTAATGATCTTTATTGTGCGATTGTCCAAATTATACCATGAGAATGTAAAGGAAGATCAATGCAATTTTGCTGCACCTTCCTAAAAATATGAGGAAATGTGTATGCTGTAATTTTATGTTGCAGAATGCAGTCTGAGGAAGCAACCATCAATTGGCATTGCAGGAAATGTTTAGTGTTCGATTGAAGCTTTTTAGTGGAGAACAAAGAATCTAATAACAAATGTCTTTTGATCCATGAAAAACTCAGAACTTCGTTTCAAGTAACATAAAATGAGTGACGTTGAAGGTGTTGTGGCGCAGTGTTGTAATCCTCTGACTTTGCAGCCAGAACAGTCAGGTGGAGTGGCTTCGATACCCGGTAGGACCCCATCACTTGAGCGTCAAGACAGGGGTCGCGGACTCGATTAGGTCTGCTCTATTTCTGCGATCCCAGCGCTTGGCGCTGAAAAACGCAACTTCACCTTCACCAATTAATCAATCAATCAATCAATCAATCAAATTAATCACAAAATAATCACTACTGATTACTAATCTTGTACACCATTTTAAGGAGTGATTTGCCCCATTGGGTAAAGTGTTCATAGGATGGATATGATTGCATTAAAATCGAAAACTTTCCAAAGTTAGGTGATGCCGAAAGTTGTTTTGACCGAAAGATTTAAATCCTTTGAAACGTGTCAGATCACATTCGTCATTTTTCCTATAAACATAATACATAAACTGAACATAATACGTAAGCTTAATGTTTAAATTTACTTATAGTCTCACTTAGTCTTGGATACATACTGGGTGTCTCAAAAAGTACCCCCTTTTGACCGAACGAGGCAGCAAAACGATACAATTTCGCGATTTTTTTAGTTCGTAGCTACATTTGTCGATCTTCAACTTAAATGCACATACCTTGCATTTTAAGATCCCCCAAAAACACAGGATATTTTGAGTTTACAAGGTCAAAATTTTGAGTGCATCTGAAATCAGAGGTTATGAGAAAGGGCCTAGCCATGTTTTGACATCACACAGGCATTTTGCACAAGAATTTTCAACTTTGAACTTTAATTTTTACTTTTGAAAAGAATTATACCTTGAATTACTTCAATTATTCTTGAAATGACTGGTCGTTTGCGGAATCAATCAGTCTTTGCATTGCAATCCATCACAGGTGTTTTTGTATCAAAGCCGAGGAAAGGGAACACATGCACGCTTATTTTAGAGATGTGGCACTACTTTGTCATTCTTACCACATTTTTATTATATTCGTTCAATCAGAACCATGCCCGTGCGCTTTTTATTCTTTTCAAAAGCAAAAAACTTAATAATGAAAGTTTTCAGGTGCTTATATCTCCGGTGTTTGGTGTACGATGTTTAAATGCAAGGTATGTGCATCTAAGTTGAAGATTGATACATTTAGCTGTGAAGTCGGAGAGTAATGATATCTTATCGTTTTGTTCCTATTTCCATTAAAAAGGTGGGTACTTTTTTCTGAGACACGCGGTATTATTTCAAAATTAGTCTGTTTTGTGCCAAGATCCCCTGTAATAACGTCAACAGAATGAGTTGTTCCAAGGGCTGTACCTCAGACATGGCAAAATTCTGTTTTTAGGATATCCCTTTTACACTTGCGAAACATATTATCTCTGATCAACCCTTTGTACTTGAAGTTCATTACTTATACTTCATATTCAGAATACTTCTCTAGTAATGCATAAAAGGGCCCATAGTCTTTCCAATTGTTATTTTCCGTAATTTTTTCTTGGTCTTCCCCTTTTGTTGGATACTTTTAATGTATCCAGTTAGTTTAAACTGTACATAATTTGTCAAGATATAATTAAACATTATTTTTAACATACATCTAAGTATTATGAAAAAGTATTTGTCCGAAAGTTTTTTTTGTCTGAAATTCCCAAAAAAGCGTCCATAGTTTTTTTGACAGAAGTTGTTTTTCCGAAACTTTTCCGTCCGAAAGTTTTCGATATTAATGTAATCTAGAACAGGAAATATGGATTGACGCAAGGAAGAAAGACACAAAGCTTTCTGTTGCGATAAAGAATTTATTCCTGGAGCTATTTTTCCTCAGGCCCCTAGCATGATTAAACTGTGTTATTGTTGATAAGAAACTATTTTCAAGAACTCAACTTCAGTAAACCAGTAAGAACCTCAATTGAGCACTCAGATGATAATACTGAAGATACTTGTTTATTTTGTCTAAGAAGCTAATTCGCATACTTCTGCTGTGTTCTGGTAAAACTCATCAAATTCTAAGGAAGCGACCTATCAATAAATACAACAAAAATTTGAGAAGGATGCTGAGAAACTGCAGAAACCTTTGGTACCCAAGAATTTTAATGTATCCCACGCAGTACTGAAAGTCTCTTTTAGCTTTCAGCAAACTGTTAAAATTGCCAGACCATGGGCCATGATCTGGTAATTTTAACAGTTTGCTGAAAGCTAAAAGAGACTTTCAGTACTGCCTGGGATACATTAAAATCAAAAACTTTCGAACGGAAAAGTTTCAGAAAAACAACTTCGGACAAAAATCTTTTGGACGTTTTTCCGAGAATTTTGGACAAAAAGGCAAACAATTTTTGCATTTTACCAAAATATATGCTAAAACTAGTCGTAATTTTGACATTAATTAATCACATGCAACTTAAACTAACGATATTGGGTAGAATTTATAACATTTAGTTCGACAAATGGAGAAATGGAAAATGTGTGACGAGAGCCAGTTTTGAACCTCGCTATCTCGGTCACGCTTATAATACAGCAAGTGTGCCTCATGGATATATCCAGATCAGTGGGGTGATGTAACCTGTATAATGTCTAGCCCACGTGACTCAATGTCCCAAATGCAGACCGGCTCTATGCCCTCGATGCAACCCTGGCAGAGTTACGTCACCTTAACATCACACTTTTCCCCACCATTGTCTTATGGTATATTTGGTAGAATTTATAACATAGTTTGTTAAAATTTTTCAACAAATGGAAAAATGGAAAAAGTGTGACGAGAGCGAGTTTCAAACTCCTTTCAAACATGTAAGTTTATCTTATTTCACAAGAGACCTGAAATTAAAAAAGTTGTTTCTTATATGCGGGACACTACTCTACTGCACAGTAGGTGCCTTGATCAATGCTATTGTTACTCTTCATACAGGGGCGTGGCCAGGGTAAATTAAGTGGGGGGAAATCTAAATGCGAAGCCCCCAGGAAAATGTTTGGGGCCACGCCCTTTACTTTGGCTTAGAATCCACTCCCAATATCATGCTTGCCATTAGCTACAAGAGAACTTTGATAGTTTTGTGAACAGCTATCCTATGAATCAGAGCACGAGGACAATTTTTGAAGAAAGATCCTTTACTTTGGCTTAGAATCCACTCCCAATATCATGCTTGCCATTAGCTACAAGAGAACTTTGATAGTTTTGTGAACAGCTATCCTATGAATCAGAGCACGAGGACAATTTTTGAAGAAAGATCCTTTACTTTGGCTTAGAATCCACTCCCAATATCATGCTTGCCATTAGCTACAAGAGAACTTTGATAGTTTTGTGAACAGTTATCCTATAAATCAGAGAGCGAGGAAAATTTTTGAAGAAAGATCCTTTACTTTGGCTTAGAATGCATCTCCCAATATCATGCTTGCCAGTGCTAAAATGGAAGATTTCACGTTTCTCCGAAAATTCTTACCCAACCTATACCCAGCTATTTTCTCCTCGGTTTTGGAGGAATCTCAAGGACCATCTTTCGACAAAAGTGGGGGGGGGCAATTGCCCCCCCCATACCCCTCCGTGGCCACGCCACTGTCTTCATACAGTACATACAGTACGTACCTCTTGACGAATATTTGTTCTTTTAGATGTTGATGAGGTTGGTGATAACATTGAGCAACTGCTGTTGGACAATATTGAAGGAGCAACAGCTAAAAGGTGTTCACTTTATTTTCTCAAATATAACAGCTGTCGGAGAAGAAAGTATACCGGGTGTCCCAAACAAAAGCTACAGTAGAAACCCGCATAAAAGAACCTAGGTTTTTTCTGGGCAGCCGGAATAGGTTCTTAATTAACTGGATGCTATTCTAAATTCCAGCCTGTAAGGTTCTTAAATAGGTTTTTATATACGTACTGGCCTTGCAGACATTAACACTGTTTTCCATCCCAAGAATTCGTAAGAATTCTTGAGAATTCTTGAGAACATTTGTGTGGGTCTGTTTTTTACCCTTTTCACAATGACACAGTTAAACCAGCTTTATTTAAACCATGTTAAATTTTAGCTAATCAAATGCATTTGACTTGTTGGATTGACCAATTAGAATGCAACATACCGTAGCCTGATTTACTTTCAGCTGGTTTAAAGGGTCTGTTTCATCCAGCATTCCTTGCACGTGCCGTCTGTTGATGTTCCTTTGTTGTCCGCCATTTTCATGGGCCATGAAAATGGTGGACAACAAAGGAACATCAACAGACGGCACGTGCAAGGAATGCTGGATGAAACAGACCCTTTAACTTGCTAGTGTGAATAGGGTATAAGAATACCTGTTTAAAAATCCTTTACTCTGTTTTACCAATGAAGAAGACTGATCAGAATGTGAAGAAATGTGAAGAATTCTAAGAATTCTTGTCATTTTAATAATTTACATGAAAGCTACTATATAAGAACCTTTCCCAGTTTCAGCCTCATAGGGGTTCTTATTTAGGGGGTTCAAAAGATTAAATTTCAGCCTCAAGGTTCTTATAAAAACAGGTTCTTTTATGTGGGTTTCTACTGTACATACGTACAAGCTAGACTCCCAAAAATCCCAAACTTTCTCTCCATGATGCAAGCAAGCAGGAGCAGATACTTTACATTGCAATTGAAGGTGTTTTCTACATGTTTGAGCACCGTATAATTCACCAATGCAATCAGATTTTCCATGCCATCAACGATTATAAAGATACAGCTGGATTTTGAGCGACGAGTTTCAGATGTGTTTAGCCTAAACACATGAAAGGCAATAGGAATGCTAAAAAAATTGTATGCCACACTCCAATTAGAGAGGAACTTCTCATTGAATTTGATGATATTGGCCAGCTGATCTATATCTTTGCTTACAAATATCTTGTTCAGCCCCTTTAATGACAGTGAAAGGGGACCCCATGGGTGAGCAACACAAAAATTGGATTGACAATTTGCTCATTACCTTGACAACAAGCAAGATTTCTAGTCATTATTAATAATAATAACAATAATTATTATTATTAAATATCTATTTAAAGTAGGTTAGAAAATGAATAACTAAATTAGAGCTAATTAAGGCCTACTATTTTAATTTACAATTTTTATAATTTACAGTAAAACTATTAATATACAGTAAATTACAGGACCAATCAGAGTGAAGATCTATCATGTCAGAAACCCAACTTTCGGGATGCATACTTTGCAAAGCCTACAGTTGCATTTTCCACCATTTCCACCAGCCTACATTCATTGAGCATTCAAAGTGCAGGCCAGTTTCTATTCAGTGGAATTTTCCAAGTGGGTGGAAATTCTTTTATTTACAAGAGAAAAACGTTACTTTGTAATTGAATAGAACTTGTAGATTTGAATGATTTTCGATTGTGTAGCATTTCGCCTGCACGGAAAATGTGTGGACTGGAAATTAGTTTTAAGGTGCGAATAATAGAGTCAAAAAGGTCTCTCAGGGCAAATGGTTTGCTGATGTTATTGTTGCATTTATTACTAACTGAGAATTTTAAATGGGAATCTTTCTGTTTCAAGGTTTAACGGAGTAGAACAAGCTGTCTTTTCTTTAACTAAAAAGCAGTTTTCAATTCTTTGTTTGACCTGCCATTTGCCATATAATGCAAATGCATTTTCCCTGCTTTTTGCAGCTCGAATTTGATTGGCTAAGTGCAAGGTTACTTTTTCCCTTGATTTTCAGACATTATATTACTACAGATATAATGCTCAGTGAGCAAAGCTCTTGCTCATCTTCAAGGTAATGAACAAAAGTATCCGCTCAGTTGTTTTGTGGTGCTCATCCAGAGATTCCCCCTTCCCCACGATGATGCAGGAAGGCGTACAAATCTCTCTGGTTTTGCCTTCACATGAAGATGAAACGTTAGAGCTCATAACTCCATTCTCAGACTACTAATTTCTTTCCAAGATATGCCAAACTGTAAGTTGAAATATCAGGCATATAACTAGGATATATACATACATATACATACCCGGTGTCTACAGATTTGTTTGGTTCCAGCATTGTGAATTTACGTTGCTTTAATCAATGATTCGAGTGCTCTCAAATGTTTTTCGATAGTTAACTTGAAAGTAAGTACCTCATTGTTAGTATTGGTGCTTTAAGAGCAAAAATATTAGTCTTGAAAGCTCAAACTTGCATCCATCTCCCAGCCAGAGCATTGGTGTTTTGGCCTGGGCAAAATCTTGTAGCATATTGAAATCAAAAACTGAAATTAAAGGAAAAAAAGAAAGACTGCACAATGGGTGAATTCTAGCAAACAGACAGTTAATTTGATCTACCGGGTGCGCCAAAATAAAACTATGCACTTTTGGCAGGCCACGATAAATCGTACACTGGACCGATTTTGAAGATTTATGACTTATTCTTTAGCAGAAAGCCTGAATTAGATAATGAGATTTTTTGCAAATTTTTTCGGTTTCAGTTTTTAGAGCAAGAAGCGAGCTTCTTAAAATTTCGTTTTCGAAAACACTGAAAACGATAGAAAAACATCGATCAAGTTGTCTAAAGAATCAACCTGAATGAACAAAGAGAGAACTTGTTCGTGGTGATTTGGGATTTAGAAATCTATTAATTGTAATCTTCTGTATGAGAGTTCGTATACTAAATCCCCAAATCACCTTGAAAACGTTTTCTCTTTGTTCATTCATGTTGGGTCTTTTAAAATTTGATGGACGTTTTTTGATAGTTTTCAATGTTTTTGAAAACGACAATTTTAAGAAACTCGATTTTAGCTGTAAAAACTGAAAACGGAAAAATTCGCAAAAGTCCGGTAATCTAATTCAGGCTTTCTGCTGAAGATTAAGTGAAAAATCTTCAAAATCGGTCCAGTGTACGATTTATTATGGCCTGCCAAACGTGCATAGTTTATTTTGGCGCACTCGGTACATTAATATGTTTCACATTTTAGCAAGGCTATCGCTGATCTATTTTAAGTGCTTCAAGAATTTGTTTATTGCAAAACAACAAAGCACTTCTGACGCAAATTTGAATTTCCAAGATTTATATTTCTCCTCTCAAAGCACCAATACCAACATTTCAGGTACGCATGTTCAAGTGAGCTCTCAAGGAACATGCTGCCAGCGATTAGCCATTGATTAAAGCTAGATTCTCATCGCTAGAGCCAACCAAATCCGTATACTTTTTTTGGGACACCCGGTAATATTATGCTGATTTGCTGTTAGAGAATATTTGCTCCAGTCCTAACAAGTTAGAACTATCATGAATTTTTTATCAACGATTACAGATATTAACAGTTGTTTCAGGTGCATAAACTGAATTCTCAAAATATTTCAGAATGTTCTGTCTTTAGATGCTATAAACTGAAGCTGTTATATCTAGTTCGGAGGTGATAATCATTTTCTGTCATTAAATTAATGTTTCTATGCATTGTTTGATTTAGTGCAAAGGAAAGACAATCGTCGTTAAAGGAATTAAGAAGGGGCCTTACCAAGAAAGTAGTACCAGAGTTTGTGGATTCAAGGTTTGTGAATAGATACTGTATTTTCTCTTTGGGGAGACTTGAATATTGTATAGTGTTTCCGCAAAAAATTGTTTGACTCTATCCACAAGACATCAAATTCATTTTAAACATTATAATCTGCTGAAAATCACTGAAATACAAGGCTTTAAGGATCATGAAAAAGAAGCTCCAGAATTGAGGTAAAATACTTTTATACAATGTCTACTTCCCATTGATAAAAGAGCAAAGAATATGGTACATTCAATACGAAATAGATCAGCAGTTTATATTTTCTAACTTTTCATACGTCCGAAAATTTCAATTTCCAAACTTGTTTGTGGTCCGAAATATTTAATATCCAAAATTTTTGCAGCCACAAAAAATCACAACAAAACATTTCCACTGTTTGAAAGCATAATTCCTTGCTAACGAAACGTTTTGCATTGAAAAGGAAGGTGGCTAGACTGTTTATCAGTGAAAAATATTATATTTTTCTTTCACTAATCCATCTTAGCAATCATTCTCATCATCCTCAACAATATTCACTTGAGGAGATTTATGACCAAGAGCCATAAAAATATATGACATTTTTATGACCTTTTCAGTATGGCATTAAATGTATGACATTTTGGTATGAACTGGGCAGAAATAAACTATAAGTATATCACCCGAGATTTATCGTTTTCTAGTCTTCCAAAATTTCTCTAAAAGCGTCCGAAATTCTGGGGTGAAACGTCCAAAACATTTTTGTCCTAAAGTATTTTGTCCGAAATTTATTCCTCCACAATTTTTAGCTTTTAGTGTGTTTGGAAAGTAGTTTAATTTCCTGAAACATTATCAAATTTGCTAAAGAAGGTAACTATTCAAAGAACATTGCCGTAAATCCTCGAATAAGCCATCGCCCAAATTTGTGTGTGTGCAGTAAGCCCCCATGGGACAATATTTTGTCACAATATTTGTATTTGGTTATTCTTGATAAAACTGTTCGTTATCTAGTTTTTAATCTCTTTTTGACTGACCTTTTTCGTGTTCTTTTCAATGAACTAGGGCTTAGATATTGCCTTGAAAACAATATATCCCAACATATCTGCTATTTTAAGCATACTGATCAGCCCACAGTGTTCCAGGGCATGTAATTAATGTGAAAAATGAAAATATCAGAATTGTACCAAACTGATTTTTCTATTGTTCATCGTAGCCTGAGGAATGTCAAAACCCAAAAAACTTTCAAATCGGACAATCTAGTGCTGAGAAAACATTATTTCAAGTTAGGCCTAAAAAGTGTACTTCATGCTTCTTTCTAAGCACAGCAAGGCCACAAAATAGCACTAAGTTTCAAATTCAAATTTCTTGACTTGCAGTCACCCGATTTTCATGATCTTTGTTTTGTTCAACAGATTAATCCTTGCAGAGTTTGTAGTGAAAAAGTGGATTGAAAATTTTATCTTGGCATGAGGAAATTTTGCGAATTCATAGTGGTAACTAAACGTTAAGAAAACTAAAATTGAATCGCGAAGCGCTTCTTCAACATTAAAAACAGAAAATCTATGTTTCAGAATTCTCAGAAAGTCTATTGCATAATCAAGTTTAAGCAATTGGCAACACGTTTGCAAAAGGGCTTAGTAGATAAGCTCTCAAATAATTTTGGCGAATTTTTCACGAAGACCAGTTTTGCACCTTTTCAGAGTAAAAAATCGCATTTTTATGACGAAAACCTATTAGCAAAGACAATATTTCATCATATCTCCATAATTTCAAACACGTGCTTTTAGCAATAGTAGTATAAAGTATTTTTACATAATTAACTAATTTTTAAGGTTTTGAAAACATGAAGCCAACTCTACAATGATTTGTTATGTCCCAAGGTGAAAAATGCGCCTAGTAACATCGGAAAAAAGAACAAACACCAAAATAGATATAGGGAGTTGATCTCTAACCTCCTTTTGACTATAAGGGGAAAATATTTGTTTCATTGAACATCTTGTTCAGTCTATAGTACAGTGGCAAATACAGACAGAATTTGCTCAAAAAGACTGCCCTTCGTGAAAAATTCGCCAAAATTAGTTAAGAGCTTATTCTACTTAGCCCTTTTGCAAAAATGTTCCCAATAGGTTAAACTTGATTCTGCAATAGGCTTTACGAGAGTTCTGAAACATAGATTTTTTGTTTCCAATGTCGAAGGAGCGTTTCATGATTCAGTTTTAGTTTTTATGAACGATTGGTTACCATTATGGATTTGAAACATTTGCACATCCCAAGATGAAATTTTCAATCGACCTTTTCACTACATATTTTGCAGGGTTCAATCTGTCAAACAAAACAAAGATCATGAAAATCGAGTGAGTGCAAGCCAACAAATTTGAATTTGAAAGTTAGTGCTATTTTGTGGCCTTGCTGTGCTATAAAAGAAGCCTGCAGTACACTTTTTAGGCCTAACTTGAAATGATATTTTCTCCGCACTAAGTTGTCTGATTTGAAAATTGTTTGCTTCTTGATATCCCTCAGGCTACGGTTAGATATAGACAATTCAGTTTTGTACAATTCTGAAACTTTCATTTTTTGGCATTAATTACACTAAAACGGAAATCTGGATCACAGTGAGCCTCAAGTAAAATAAGAAAATTAGTTCTGGAAATATTTTTGGCTGCTACTAAGTAAGCCCCCCCTCGAATAAGCCCCTACCCCAAAATATTTTTAGCGAAATGAGCCCTCGTTGGCTTCTTATTCGAGGACTTGC
The DNA here is from genome assembly GCA_039566865.1 of Aurelia coerulea. NCBI lineage: Eukaryota > Metazoa > Cnidaria > Scyphozoa > Semaeostomeae > Ulmaridae > Aurelia > Aurelia coerulea. The sequence continues at coordinate 29,010,046 of CM076943.1, forward strand.
AGTAAATCAAAACTCCATAACAGGACAGAGAATCATTTTCAAACCGTGCTCAGCAGAATTCTGCTAAGCATGCATATGATTGAAGTGAATAAACTTTTAGAAATTTTTCCAAATCCCATTTAGTTTGCTCTGACATAAGTAAGAAGCAAGAAAAGCTTTGCCTGGGGTGTTTCTTTGAATATGAAGCTACTGAGAAGCTTTCATTATTATTACTATTATCATAACATTTTTTGAAGTTAGTTAAGAAAGATAGTTCTAGTTTGAACTAATTAAGACCAACTATTTCCATAAAGAGAAAAACTAATTACAGTGAATAGATAAATATAAACAAATATACTTCTGGTGAAAATCCCACGGACTCTTTATCTACACACTTTCTTGCAAACTTGAACTTCTAAACTCGAAATTAACTCGATGAATTCTCAGCCAATTTGCAAAAATTACAGTTACTCAAATTAATTTAAGGTTTTAGCAGCAGGGTTATGTTCGCCTGCAGCTTTCGTTTATTTTGTTGTTAGCTTGTAAATCTAGATCAATGTCGAATGATTGTTTATGACGCCCACAACCTATATTGAATCAGAAGATAAGATCAGGAGGTTTCAATTTTGCAAACTGAACTAATTTCTTTGCTCTGTTATTAAAAGCTTTGTTGAAAGAACATCTTTTTGAAGGAGCTGTGCCGCTGCTGTTTCATGGAAATTCTTGCAACATGAAGTGTGTTAAGATTCCTTTCCTGAGGCTACTCAAACATTTTTTCGAAAATAAAACACTTTCTAATAGATTTGTATCACAGGTTTTGAGTATGCTTTTGAATATTCCCTTTTGCTGGACTGCAAACGACCGATTTCGAGGCGGGGTTGAGAAAGGTCTTTCAACCAAAGACCAAAACTGTGCTGCAAAAAACACAGTGTCTTTCTTATTCAATTAATTAAACAGGAACTTTTGCATGCAGATGTTAATATTGGCTTGTCAGACACTTGTTTGTTTGTGTTTAGACAGCACAGCCCCTTTGAGTAATGATGAGCGAAATAGAACGGATTAATTACACAGTGGCTTCTGAAGTACTCTGTAGCTTTCGTTGTTTGTGTGTCTGATGCACTAAAACGATGATCTGACCTACAAGGTGTGGTTCTAAGAAAAGTACGCAGGAAAAGACGATTCTCATGTTAATCATCTACGAATTCGATTATCAAATACGAGGGGTTGTTTTTAAAACCTGCGATATCTCACCTTTTAACGCAAGTAATCACTTCCGACACAAAGTTGAAATTTTTGTACATACCAATTTGTTTTCATGCAAAACATAACATGCAACTATGATTAATACTCATAATTTGTTACATTTATGTCTTTAGGAGGGACACATTGCTGGACATCGTTGAAAGGTTGCTAAAGAGAGGTGATTATTGTTTGATTATCTATTTTTTGCCAAATATTTCTCTCGGCCAAACGGAGGCAAAAGAAGTCCAATAGGATTGCTGAGCTTTTGAAATGTCATAAAATCTTCATAGCACAAGTGTCAAGAAATATCGTAGTTGGAATGGAAATTCGAAATTTAAAGTAAAGCTAAAAATTCAAGGGCTTTCAGGTCGATTTGAATGCATCACATTTCAACTCAAAACGTTCTTTGATCTTTAAAAGTACCATTCTTGCTTAGTAGTTAGTAGTTTTCAATTTGCAACCATGTGTTAAAATTTCCAAAGGAAATTGCTGAGGCATTAATGTGAATTTGGGCTCATTTGATTCATGGTAAAGGGTGGATCCAGGAAATATACTGACCACTGCTAAGGCGAGGTTATTCGATTAATTAGGCTGTGGTCTTTTGAAAAAAGGTGTGAACCTTAATACCTAGGTATACGGTCTATTGATTCTTTAACTTCGCCAGAAAGGTATTAATGTTTACTTAACCAATTATATCACACTGCTGATACGCAATGGACGTCATTTTATTTTGAATTCTTTAAATACGTTGGCCCCATCAGCCAAGAATGGCTGTTTTTCAGAGACAAAATCCGTTTGCTTCATTGATTAAAAAGAAAAGAAGTACTTATAATTCCAATTGCTAATTAGAATAGAATGATGACTAAAATTAAGCAAAAAGCAGCTTTTTACAGTGTAGTCTAAATTGGAAAATAGCCAGGGTTGCGGCTAGCTGGATCTCATGTTCTAAGTTGATAGATTGGCCGAAAGTTTTTTTTGGTCCATGGATCGTTTCGCAATTTGAGAAAGAAACTGAAGAAAGCGACAATGGGGATGCGATATGAGACAACAAGCAACTATTTCTGCTCGTTGTAGCTACAAGTGAGTAAATGTATATCGTACAACCAACCTAGGTTTCCAACAGAATGATCATTTACTGGAAAACAAGATTATCGAATTGGGGGTGCTGTTGATGCGCTTGCTTCGCACGGTTCTTGAAAGTAGAAGAACGTTGCTACACCCATCAAAACAACGTGTCCATAAGCGAAGCTGTTGCCCTGCTGTTGGTCCAAAATGATGCACCCTTGCTTTACTTACAATTTCGTTCATTTCCAGGCCAATCTGCAGACAAGGAAATGGTAGCTAAACTAGGAAGTCTCCTTTGCATTCAACTTGGTGCTACAAACTCGTTGAATATCTATCGAACAATTAAACCAATCTTGATCAGCACTTTAAATGACCATGCACAGTCCTCGTCTACCAGAGCCAGTGTAAGTATATCTCTTATTGCTACACAACCAGCAGTGGCAGAACAAGGACAGATAATGTTACAATAGAACTCGTTAATTTTTATTCACACCTAGATACAAAGCAATTTGTGATTGCAGACAAAGGGAATTCCATGATCGGTTGGTCAAGACATAAACAAAAACAAAGCAACCCGCAAAAATTGCCCTGAAACCCGGGTCGCTAGCTTGGTCGTTGTGCATTTCAGGAATGGTTTTAAAGAGCAAATATTAGCCCATATCGAAAGAAGAAGGATATATCTAAACTTCTGCCTCGGGCATTTTATCTTTTTCGTACAGAAGCTGAGCAGTAAGTGTTTTAATTACACCTAAAAAGTACGAGAATTGAATCCCCTTCCAATTGGCTTCTGCACAAAATAAATAAAATGCCCGAGGCAGAATGTCTTTGTATCTAGGTGTCAATGAAAAGTGGCGAGTTCTATTGTAACATTATCTGTCCTTGTTCAGTGGCAGCAATAAGTTTATTTCAATTCTGGCATTTTACTTTAATGACAGTAAATACCCGCGTATAAGAACCTAGTGAATCAAAAACCTGCAGGCTAAAATTTTGAAATTTTGACCCCCATTTTATCCATTCAGCCTGAAATTTGAAATCAGTTCTCATTTCTAGATCGTCACATTAGATTAAAACTACAGTTGCTGCAGTTGCTTCCATATATTTATAAGCAAATTTCAGATTCTTTCACAAAAAAAAAAGATTCCTCTTTTGTAAACAAGATCTCATGAACTAGAATGCAGTGAACTGACAGTATACAATAGACTGGAACTTCAAATCTGAACAAAGAAATTGTCGAGAGCCCTGAATGAAATGAGCATAGGTTCCAAATTTTTAAAAGGCTGGTGTAAAATTCAGTTACTTATTTCTTTGAACTGAATGACTTCAAAGAAACCTCAGCTATTTCTCTATAATTCTAACGTTGGACTTTTCTGAAATCTTCAATATTTTCAGAATAAGAGTGTTTTTCTACTTTTTCAAGAATTCAAGAAAAATTTTCAAAAAAATTTAAAACCTCCTTAATATCTAAATTGTTTGAAGCAACATGAAATAATTTCGAAGAAAACCATAGTTTATGGATGTCTACAATATGGTATCAAGCAAAAGTCTGTCACTTTTCTGGTTTATGATTTAGAAATTTGATGACGTCACACCCTCAAATGAGTTCAAAAGTAACATACGCTAAAATTTCGAAATATAATGAAAACTTCTGAAAAGTCCAACGGTAGAATTAAGAAAAAGTAACCAAAGTTTGCTTCAAGCCACTCAGTCAGAAGAAATAGATCACAGAATTTTACACCCACCTTTTTACGCCGAGTTAAAGATTTGGAAGCTATGCTAATGAAATGATAAGAACCGATTTAAGAACATGAACAGCCTCATTTCCCACTAAATGCAAAATATATAACAAGCTGATCAGGCTGACTTGCAGAATTGTAGCTTCTTATACGCGGGTTTTTTTTACAGCATCACAGAAATTTATGTTTACAGCAGTAGTGCAAGAAAGAATAAGGCACCTTTCTTCATAACTAAGGGTCCTCCCCCCCGATCTAAAGAAGGGCCCCCAAAGAATTCATGTATTGGTTACTAGCTTGGCTGCTTTCAGTATATACGAGAAATTTACCAAGCATAATACCGGTTGAGTCAATGGAAACAATCCTCGTTTACAAGACCGCTGCTCCCTGGATATCAAGACAATGATATTGGCCAATAGATTTCTTAATGGTGAACATTTTCATATAGAGATTTGAATTTACCGAACTGAAATCGGTCACTTCATTCTGAAATTACAAGGAATTTTCTAGAGGTTATTTTATGCCATTTGTGCACGTCTCTTAAAGGGGCTTTCTCTAGAAAATGTCTTTAAAAATTACAAATTGCAAATTATTTACTTAATGTAGCGCAGTTTTGATGTAAAATCTTCAAGTGCGCTTTACAGTTCCTAAAGTCTCTAAAAACCTAAAATGTCCATTTAAAACTTATTGAAAAGAAATGTTTTGAACTTTTTCTTAAATGTTTCAATATCAGTGCATTGTTTTATTTGATTAGGAATGTCATTCCACAGCCGAGGTCCCATCATGCTGAATGATCTGTTGGCAAATGATTCTCTCTTCACTCTAGGAAAATCTAGTTTCAAGTTCGTCTTGTTTGATCTTAATAGTCTGTCTTCCGTACAGCAATGACTTGCACATGCTTTAGCATGCGTTATCCTTTTGAGAAGACGAACGTGACCTTCTCTGTGAGCATAAAGAAATAGCAATAGGCTTCCAGGTTCCTATTGCCAATTTCATTGCCAATTTTATACTGCCAATTTCATCCTCCCAAAAGGAATGTGGAAGCTTTTGTTGAGATATCGTTTTGCCATAAGTGCTCCAGTTTATTGTTACACCCTCAATAGTGGGATCTCATTTTGGAGTGGTGATAAATTTCTACTTTGATATGAATATTTTTTTTGACTGGGTTACAAACAGCAGCTAATAACATGTCAAAGTTTATGTTAACTATCGAACGATGCAATAAACTGCATTTCAGATTTATTCTAGCAAAACTTTGTTTGTCATCTTAAGCAAATATGCATGAAAATATTTTCCTTGGTTTTCATTCCTAAAAATGATGACACTCACATGTATTGATATATTTTGTCCTCTTGGTAGAATGGAATCCCCCTGAATAGGTTATTGATACCAGGGGGAAGACTCGTTCATCCTCCCAAGAGGATAGCACTTGCTAAAGCATGCAGAAGTCATTGCTGTAAGGCGTTTGTAAGGTAGACATTTTAGGGAAATTTGTTCTTGATTTTGGGCATGATTTGAAGATTTCTTGAAGAGGCTTTCTCGAGAAAATCCCTCATAATTTCAGAGCAGAGTGGCTAATTTCAGTCAGTTAAATTTTAAAATGGATATGAACATGTCTACCATTATACTATATCCGTGCCGATATCATCCTCTCGATATCCAGGGAGCCATGACCTTTCAAACGGGGATTCTTTTTATCGACTCACCTGGTATCTTTAGCCTAGGCCACCCTCAATCTCTTTGTTTGATTTAATACATCGCTTTACTCAATATTACAGTGTGCATCAGCTCTGGGAATGTGCTGCTTCATTGCATCTGAGGAGCTTGGCGTGAGTGTACATGTATACTAGTTGTTGTTCTCTTTTGGTCATGCGATGTTGCCTGATTTTGCTTAAGAAATTAATCATATGATGTTGTCTGATGTTGCTTAAAAATTGAGATAATTTAATGTGATTTAGATTAACAGGCAAATATAAGTTTCACTAATTTAACCGTTAAATGGCCAAGGATGCTATATTCTACCGTATGAGTCAGGAAAAAACATGAAGCGTTTGCCAATTTTATTGATGCAATTTACTTCGCAAATTATTTTCTTTGGAAATTCATTGCATAGGAAAAATGCTAATTTTGATAGGAAAGTTTATTGGTTGAAATCGGACTTTCCAGTGGTGTAATCCTCTGACTTTGCAGCCAGAACAGTCAGGCGGACAGGGTTCGATACCAGTTAGAGCCTCACCACTTGTGCGTCATGACAAGGGGTCGCGGAATCGATTAGGACTTCTCTACTTCTGCGATCCCAGCGCTTGGCGCTAAAAACGGCAACTTCACCGTCACCTTCACCTTAAGACAGGCCTTCAATTCTAGTCATATGCATGCACGCGTGCGCTTCTAAACCATGACAAACATACTATTTCTCTAGCAAACAATTTAGACAAGGCATGCTTTGTGTTACAGCACGAAAGGAAAGACTACAGATGTTTCTTTTTAGCCTAATCATTTAAATGGCATTGCTAGGAAGCAGAAAATTCTTTTGAAAACGATTCCTATTTACCAACATGGCAATGTCGCAAAATTGCAGATAGATATGGAAAAGGATACCCTATTTCAGCACACGAACGTTCTATAACTAACTTAATCTTTCTTCTGCCATGTGAAAGTTAATGAACCCGATTTGACTTTGTTTTTCACAAAAATATGGCTTGTTAAGTACCCCAAGTTTTTTCTGATTAACCAAAAAGGACTTAAACTTTGAAAATTTGTTTCCTTGGTATCCGAAAGGACCTTAGAATGACAGACAACATATCACTTCGTACTTATACCAACATTGTTGTGTCATTCAACTAATCTCAGTGTAATACCGGATTTGATTGTTCCTCCAGGCCTCAGGAGTTGGTCTGGCTCATAGACTATCCGTAATTTTTTTATCGGAGTTGAGACAAAATGATAGCTTTGGATAAAGGCAATATCGCCCTATATTGCAAAGAACAATATCCATGACCAAATAGAGTTTTTGGATTGTCTAACAGGTGTAACATTGACCAGCCTTTCCTGAGATAAATTGTTCCATTCGATTATTATTATTATTATTATTTTAACATTCTTTAAAGTTGGTTATTAAAAATAGCTCTACTTCAAGAACTAATAAAGACCAACTATTTACAAAAACAAAATAAATTACAGTTCATGATAGAAACGAAAATACCCTAAAATACCCTATTTACAAATTTTGCAACGGCAAGTCTCTCCAATCCATTTTTTTATGCATGACTTGAAAGAACAGACGGAGGCGGCAATTTTTTGTATCATTAGGCAGGGAATTCCATAATATGCTACCACGAAAAGATAAACTATCGTTGCCATATGTAGTTGTTTTAGTTTGAGGCAACATCAACAGATTCTTTGATCGTAGATTGTAATTATTGTCCTTTTCACGGAACATATCCCACAAAAAAGAAGGGTTTTGTTGTGTTAAACTGCTATAAACCTCGAGCATTAACTTTTGCAAGTTCTTTTGATGAATAGTGCACTCCTTTCCTCTCTGTAACAACTCATCAAAAGAAGATATAAAATCGTTGAAGAGAATTCGAAGCGCTCTCTTATGGGTGCGATTGAGATAATTATTCGCAACCTTTCCGCAAAACATCCATATCAACGGACAATAATTAAACTGAGACATTATGAATGAGTTGTACAGTAAAAGAGATTGTTTCTCATCTAAATAATTTGAGACTCTAGAGAAGGCACTGATCTTGTTGTTTGCTTTTTGACATAATTTTGCCACATGTTGGTCGAATTTTAGTCTCGAGTCTATGGTAATCCCCAATAATTTAACACTACTGACAATATCAACAGATACATTTCCAATATCGAGAACAATATTATCATTTGTCTTCAAACCGAGTAGCATAACTTGGAATTTTGATGGATTGGCAACCATTTGATTAGTTTTGAACCAAGAGATCGCTTGAGACATATCTTCTTCTAGGTTTGAAGCCACACTTTCAAAAGTGTCATCACAAGAAAAAATGGTGTTATCATCAGCAAAATTGCACACCTCCGAATGTTCGACGATGTAGATGAAGTCATTGAGAAAAATATTGAATAGTAGTGGCCCTAGCACAGAGCCCTGGGGGACACCAGTTTTTGTTTGTAACCAGTCACTATATGTTGAGCCAACCTTTACTCTCTGCTTTCTATCTGAGAGGTAATTTGCTATCAATCTGAGACCCTGCAGACCAAAACCATACGCATTTAATTTAGCAATAAGTAAATCATATGGCATGCAATCGAATGCCTTTGATAAGTCCATCAAAATCATACCAGCAACACCTTTCTTATCTAATGTCTTGCGAATAGTTTCAATAAGTCGAATCAGGGCATGTTGTGCACTATGTCCTTTTCTATAAGCACATAATAGATTTGATATCTTTGCAGTCACAAAAGAATTGATCTGTTTAGCTATCAAACGCTCAAAGACTTTTGACATCGCTGTTGCTACACTAATTGGTCTATAATTTACTTTACAGGTGGATTCAGAACTTTTGTATAACGATGATACATCGACGGCCTTAAGGGGGTCGGGGAACTCACTAGTGAATAGCATCGTGTTGAAATATTTAGTAATCTCGATGTGACACAATCCGGATAATAATTTAAGAATGTCAAATAAAATACATCCACTCGTTTTCTTCGAATTATCTAGCTGCCTAATTTCATTCCAAACATCATTAGGGCTAACAGGATGAAACTCAAACGTCTCGTTATTTACAACATTATTTCTAATCAACAATACACTGGGGTGGTTGTCGTATTTCTTGATGGCATTCAAAACAGGGTCCTGCAAAGGGACATATGATGGTGGGGTCACAGGAGCCTCAATAGGTAGTGTAGCAGTGATATTAACAAAGTACTCGTTAAAACATTCTGCTATTTGTTTGTCACAGGTGATTCTTGAACCATTTTCAACGAGAATGATCTTCTCTTGAATATTTGATGATTTGCTGGAAAATAACGGCTTAAAAGTTTTCCAGAAACGTTTATCATTACCAATAGTTGCGAGATCTAAACTTCGAAAATATCTCTTCTTTGCAACTTTGTTTAGTTTAACAATTTTATTCCTTTGCCTCTTATACCTACGAATATCTTCCTCCTTATGCGTTTTGTTGGCGATCTTTTTGAACCCAGTTCTACACATGATTTCTTTTTTCATCCCTTTCGAGACATGTGGTTTATTATTGCCTCTAATGGTTGCCTTTTTGTATGGTGCGTGTTTGTCTAATAATGTTTCAACTAGTCCTTCAAATTCGTTATTATTATCAGGAATTTTTGAACAAATAGCACTCGAGAGGTCTGTAAGGAAATCTGTCTCGGAAAATTTTTTGTAGTCCCGATATTTTATAATCTTTGGTGGATGCTTGGTATAAGTTGTTTTTAGTATAGTATAAATTATATGATGGAAATCACTGAATCCCGTTTCGAATGTTTGGCTCCCAAAAAAGCTGTATTTGCTATTAGTTAACATAAGATCAATACATTTGCCTTGTGAACTTTTGAAACATGTGGGTGATCTAATCATACTAAATAATGAATATTGCTGAAATAATAACTGCATTGCAGGTTCAGATACCTCCATATTAAGATCACCAAATATCAACATGTTTTCTATCGACTTTGTGTGAAAGTCTATAGTTCGCTCCAGGTGGTATAGAAAATACTTATCATTCTGAGAAGGTGGTCTATATGCTGGGAGTAATAACCATTTTGTTTTCTTAAGGTTGAGCTCGATTGGTAGTACTTGGATATCACAAGGAAGATCTATCCCTGTTAATAATCTGCTAGGTATTTGGTCATTGATATAAACTAATAACCCCCCTGAGTTTCTCGATACATCTAGCCTATAAGGCTGTTTAAATCCAGGTATATGAAATCCAGGTCGATTTATGAATTTAAAGCCTAAAATGAATTCGTGAGCTTAAACGGAATTGACATAGGTTTATTGAGTGGCTGCTATAGATAGACCAAAGAAAACATCTACACATCCATGGTTTTTGGCTACACATTGAGGCGGCACGTACCAAAGTTATCAATTTCTTTGATTGTTTAACATTTTGGATTCACTCGGCAACGGGTGAGTGACCGAGTGGCTTATACAGTTTCGGTCAGGTGAATCAAGTTAAGCTCGGTCCAGTGAGGTCAAACTCCGGTTGGGTGACCTCTCGGAGGCCGGACTTCGCAACTCACCTCGCCGTCCTTCGGAAGGGACGTTAAACTAGGGGTCCCATGCCTGGATGCGGCATGCTTATTTGGCTTAAATTTGCTTCAATTAGTTAGAAATCCTTCCTACCCACTTGAAATAGATTACTGAAAAAAAAACGGATTCGGAGTCTTGTGTCTGGGTGCGATGTTCACAGCAACAACTTCTTCATGGCAAGCACAGCCAAGGGTGGAAAAAATATTTTATTTTCTGGGACCAAAAACATGTCTTGAAAAAAATTTCTGGGAGAATCGCTCCGGAAAAGTATCCACTTTTTGGCGGGTCACCATATGTAATGAATTGGCCAGAATTTGGAGACTGGTTGTCAATCTTTAATCACAATTGTAAATGATACTTGTTGGGGAAACTTTATTTATTTTTCTGCTGACCAATTGCAGACTTATAAACAATATCTTTCGTATGAAATTCCTTGGTCTGGTAACAACCTAAATTTATATAATAACTGCTACTAATAAAGAGAAACTGTTTTATTTTGACGTAAAATTAACTTTCCATTTTTCACTTTTCTGTCTTTACTCTTTATACTTTCTTCTTCCTATTCTTTCTGGAGACCTGACAAATTTCTGGGACCACTGGTGCTGTGGTCCGCTATTTTTTCCACCTCTGACCACAACAAAAACAACTGATGTGAGTTTGTTTACGTTTGAGAAGCCTTTCCCTACAGATGTCAGGTTTTATTACCAACAAATACGTTCTTTGATAGATTATTTTATAACTTGCTTCTCTATCAGTTTTCAGAATTTTTCACACTGACACCCTACCGATAGATTAAAGGAACAATTTTCCAATTCGGTCCAATAAAGCAGCTTTTTCGTCCAAAAACTTTTAATGTTTTGACACACTTTACTTACTGAAGGTTTGATGACTGTGGCATATAGATTTTAGTTGAGGAAAAAAGATTTATCATGACCAATAGAAATGCATTGAAATCAGGAAAAGGAATTTAATTGTTTGGAAAATTAGGTTTCCCAAACTAGGGCTTCTAAGACCATAACTGAATTGTTGATTGCGCTGTTTAAAGCATCCAAATGAAAAATTCCTCCTTTCAATCAGATGCCTAAGTCTTAATTGACACTTGTCTCTTGCAGGAGGTTGTCAGTTGTATGAATGCACTTTTAAATGTAATACCAGCAGATATCGACGAACATCCCGCTCATCAAGGAATTGCCAAAAGTGCAGTGCTGGCATGGGGCTTACTGTTAACAGTTTCATCGAGTGCCACACAGCAAGATGCCATTGAAAGGTAAATAAGATTATTGTTAAAGCTCGTACAATTGTCATGTCACATCTCATGCACTATTTTGAAAGCAAAGTTCACCCTTCTTTAAAGGACAAGTTGGAGGTTTGAAGGTTGAGAACTACAAATGTAGGCTATGCAAACAAGGGCAGGTTTTGTAGTACAATAGCATCAGTTACTTTTGATTGACACCTCAATTCAAAGCGATCAGCAACTGTAGACAAAGGGAATTCTCGCAACCAGTAATTCAATACAAACAAAGCCGTAAAAGTTGCCCCGAAACCAGTTGGGCAAATTCTCATCTAGGATTTTTTAGAGAAGTTAAGTGCTTATAACGAAAGAAGATTGGGTAGATCTAAAGATCTGCCTGGCGGATTTTGTTTACTTGATATAAGAGCTGTGTGGTAATTGTTTGATGTAAGCCTTAAATACGCGAGAATTACGATGCTTTCTGCTCGGCTTTTGAATCAACTAAACAAAATCCGCCAGACAGATCTTTAGATTTACCCTTCTTCTTTCGTTGTAAGCTCATAACTTCTCTTAAAAACGATCTTTAGCGTGCACAAGGCGAGAGTTACTGGTTTCGGGGCAACTTTTGCGGCCTTCTTTGTTTTGGATTACTGGTTGAGAGCATTTCCTTCGTCTGCAATCGCTAATCGCTTTGAACTGAATTGAATTGAGGTGTCAATTAAAGCAACTGACGCTATTGTGTTAAAAAAATCTGTCCTTGTTGCCTCTGCACCGAAATGCAATATTAATATAAATCAATGGAGATATGTTGATCTAGGCTCAAATACGGGTGCACCAAGAAAAGGTTCAGTCGTTGAAAAAATTGTAAAACCTAAGTACTGGATGAATTTGAATCAATCGAAGATCACTTGACAGCAGAAAAACTGAAGTATTTTTATGACTTTTATCGCATTTTTATCAACAAGGAAAACACCGGTAAATTCCGCGTTACAAAACTTCGTGGCTGCGCAACATGGCTGAAAAACAGCTTAAGCACTCCATCAAATCGTAAGAAATATCTGACACACAACATTACGAAAGGGCCTTTTATATCTCTCAAATGTTGTAATAAATGAATTTTAAATAGATGATATGGTTTTTTTATCCCATGGCAATAAATGTGCCAATACCCATGAATCTGTACTTTCGTATTTTTCTTTGTAAAAAGTTTTGTCACGATTTGATCGAACGTTTCAGGCCCTTTTGCGGGCATTTTGCAACCAAGATATTTTGGGAAATGCGAATTTACCTGTATTTCTGGTACTTATAAAACAAGAGACAAATCACAAAATGCTTCGGTCTGTTGGCTATCAGACACAATTTATTCCATTCAAATCCATCTAGTACTCTAGGTACCACGATGTTTCAAACGTCGGAACTTCTTTTGGCGCTCTCGGTAGAACAGGATAAAGCCACGTACCTTATTACCCTATTGTTGTCTTTGAAGGCCAGCTTCTTGATAAAGATTGTAAAGATCGTATCTAAGTTATTTCCTTTACACAGGGTTCTTTTGTCATGGAATTCATCCTGACAGAAAGTCGTTATTTTTTCAAAACTAAAAGACAACGAATCTATAAAACAAAAATAACGCAAAAAGGTCATTTTAAGTTCAAGCATTCAAGTTTGCAAATCTTTTTTTTATATTCCAATAAAGAGTTACAATACATTATCACTAACTACATTACAAATTACTATGGGACACTACTGAAACGATACAACGAAGTGCAAAAGGGTACGTCTATCTCGCGGCCATTACATAAATGTAAATTTTCACAATACACTTAATTTCTTTTATAATAAAGGTATCCAGGCCAAGACAGCCTCTAACCTGATTACAAAAAATAACATAACTATAAGATTAACCAAGTTACTAGAGTATAAAGTTAATTACAAAAATATCAATTGTCCTGATAAACAAAGATGTCAGTTACAACGATGATAAGGCACATTAAATGGTGCTCGTTTATTGCAAACAAGATTCAAGTTTCAGCTTCGTTGCTTTATTACAAGCAAGATTCAGATTTCAGCGTGGAACATTTTAACAAGAAGGTTGCTACCAAATTTAAACTGTGCTTGTCCTCTTGACTAAATAACCAGATAAATTTATTCCACACACTAAGCTGATTAACATTGGGGTATACATTGGCTATTTCGGCTTCAAGGCATTTTCTGTCCTCTTGAAACTGTGGGCACATCATGACAAAGTGAACCTCATCTCCAAGAACTTGTATTCCTAATGAAAGGCAGCATTTACAGTGCCTATCAGATCTGGGTATCTTATTTTTTCCAAACCGTCCAGCTTCTATTTCAAGGTTGTGTGCATCATTCTCAACTTTGAGAAGCACTGCCTCTTTTTAAAGTCGTTTATTGCGTCTAAATATGTTTCGAATTTGAAAACCAACTTTATTTGAGCATAAGTACAAAGTTTTTTATCCTGCACAAGATGTTTATTGAGATTAGACAAGGTGTGATTTTCGAAGGAGCACCTAACCTTTGACTTCATAGCATAGACGTTGTCACTTGGTAGAATACCATATCTGGCTTGCAATTCACGAACCCTTGATACCCAGTTAACGGAACCTAAGTCAGCAGCTTCACAAAGGAAGCGAAAGGATTTACAGACAAGTCGATGTGACTCAGAGACATTCAGCAATTGCAGTCTTGCAAAGAATTTTAGCATGCATACGTGTCTATTTGATTGAAGGGAAATTCTTCCTAATTCAGCATAAACTGCGTCCGTACAAGTTGTGGATTTTACACCAAGGATGTATTTGCATGCAGAAAGGTGAAGTCGTTCTAATGTGGCATAATCGTCAAAGCCCCAAATTTCGGAAGCATAATTCAAAATGGGGACGATTGTTTGATCAAACAGGTAAAGGAACAATCCGGGTTGCAAGCCATTGAAATCTTTGCATTAATAATGACGAGACAAATGTTGAAAACAATTGCTACAAACAAGTAACAAAACAAACTTAACGACCGGGTGGGTGGCTTATGAAGGGATGTGGTAAAGGACTTCAGGGCTTCATTCGAATCGACCGAAATGTAACGTAAGCGCCAGAATATGTCTCTTCAGTGATTTGGGAAAATGTTTATCTCCACACAATAAAAGTTGTTATAAAGCTTCATTTCCAAGATATACATATCTAAGTGGTCGTATTAATGCATAGATGCATAGAGTCTGCAAATTGGTCCTTTGCGGGGAGTTTATAGTTCCCTGTGCAAATCCTAGCACTCAAAATTCTTATTTAGAATTTAGTGTGTTCATAATCAGTACCTTGGTGCAGGAATCAAGAAATCGCTCGTCGTAGTAGAGCATTTTGGGTTTGCAGGGCAATTTCGCTTCTACATTGCAAAAATGTTTCGTTCCAGAACTCAGAAATCATGCTCACAAAGTCGAATTATACATAATTATGAAAAAGACATAATGTTTAGCCTAAAAAATCTTCTGCCAGCTTCAGATTTCGGCGGATGAATGTTCTGCAAAATGCTTTGCCAAAGCTTTTTCACGGTGAAGGCCCTGTTTTTTTAGTGTCACATAGCTTTAATGTTTTTTATTTTATTTTGAAGTCTCATAGATTCACTTTGTTTTAATTTCTGGTAGCATTAGCCTTATTGTTACAAGAATGTTATATTTTAAGACTGACCCCGTTTTCTCACCAACAGCAATCTTCAGGGCCTATGCAGTTTATTGGAGAAAGGTGACTTGAACCTGAGGCTTGCAACTGGGGAGGTCATTGCCTTGATTTACGAACTTGGGCGCGAAATTGATGATACATTTGATGGTTACGTTGATGGGCTGTATGATCTTCTTAAAGAGTTAGCAACTGACAGCAGCAGGTACAAAGCAAAGAGAGAGAAGCGACAACAAAGATCAACATTCAGGGATATTCTCAGGACTGTGGAGGTATGACTACCAGATTTTTGTTAACTCTACTGTCAACTCTGTGAGTACACCTTTGGGTTTAACTAACCCTATCAGTTTTAACAAGGGGTCCTCCTTGCAGAGACAAATTTGATCTTCATCATCAGAAAAATTGAAAACATGAATGTCTGTGGTAACACAGGTATGGTGAAGGTGAAATTGCGGTGTTTAACGCCAAGCCCTGGGATCACAGACGTAGCTAAGCGCTAATCGAGTCCGTGACCCCTTGCCATGACGCTCAAGTGGAGGGGCCCTTCTGGGTATCGAACCCTGTCCGCCTGACTGTTCTGGCTACAAAGTCAGGAGATTACACTACTGCGCCACAACACCTTCGTATCTGCCTAATAGGGGTATCCGCTCACAGAAAATTGAATGTATTTGTATGCACCTGTTGTCTCCACAAAATATGACACGTCCGAAAAGTTGTCAAAATGTGATTTGAAAGGGGAGTCAGACAGAAAACGAGGATAACAGATTCTGCGTGTAGGCCTAAATGCCAAAAATGTCTCTTCGTTGTAATTCCAGCGAAATTAGTTGAGCAGCTAATCCAGTGGTGTTTGAGAAGGTTGTATTCACAGTTACGTTTTACCAAGCATCATAAATCTGTCTAAAATGGTGGTTTTTTTTGCCAGCTTCGAGTTGTTGATTTCTTTTCGCAGCTTCAGTGTTGCTCAGACTCAGGTAAGATCGCCATTTGAGAATTTCAAGCATTTTCAGTCAACAGAATGGCTTAGGAAATGCATCAAATTAACATAGATGAACCATATTTTTTCAATTCAGTTCGAAATATTATTAAGAGCAACATCGATGGAAGCTAATAAAAATATGATTATATTTGTCGAAATATCCAATGAAGAGTCTTGCTTAGCCTAAGCACTTTCAGTCCTAATGTCCCGCGCAGCGTCACGTCCGACTGCTAACCTTCAAATTTCTGTTTGTGCTGTAGAGGGCCAACTTCATCAACTAGGAGCCACTCAAAACACCGCCACGAAAATTAGATGACTTTAATCCCTTACCCAATCGTCTCCGCAAAGGCCCTTTCTTTCGATTGGGAGGAGGAAGAGAAGGAATTATCTTAACAGAAGGGAGCCTGGACTGTTGTTCCAGGTAAAATGATAGAGGTACAATGATACCTTGCTCCGTTTGCTATAAGTCTCATCCCTATGAGATACAGATAGAAATATGCAATGGCCTAACTTATGTGATAGCTCGAGGGAATCTTCGGAATCCTAGCTGGAGGGTATCACTGAGACTGAAACATCAGCCGTCTGCATTTATTAGAAAGATGTAAAATCCCGACGATCTGTTGTCCAAGTCGTTTAATTCTGCATCGTCAAACTTTGAATCTATGTTTGAAAGCGTCAGTACATGTTGCTGTTATTTGTTATTGGTATTTGTAAAGGAGTGTCCTTTGTTCTCCGAAAACAGCACATCAAATCACTGGAAATTATTGTTCTGGAAATTATTGCACTTGAACTTAGACATACATTGCAAAACACTACTCAACAAAAGAATTGGTATAATTAGAATATGCTTGTCTGGCAAAAATGATGCTTTTACTAGGTGTCCCCATAAAACATACTTCCGTTTGAAAATCACCAAAATTTGATTTCACAGCCGATCTTCAATTTTTTTTCAAGTAGACCAAGGACCAAATTATTCTCCCAAACATAGCTGATCTTGTAATTAGTTTGAAAATTAGCAATTGTAGTAGCTCGTTCTAAGGCTACCTGGTTGTGAATAATATTGCAAAAAAGCACTGATGGTTGCCAGATCAATTTCTTTGTGCATGTAAAGCTTCTAGTTCGGTCATAGATGACAGAAAGAAATGCGCACTAGCATTGGAGACTTCAGTGATGATAACAAATCTGAACATGTTGACTTAGGCAAGATTGAATATTTTGCTTTAAAATCATGGCTAAAAATAAAGTTTTTCGAGGTGTAATTTGTTTGCCTTTTTGTATCAAAAGCAAACATTTTAACATCTTCAAATATTTTTTGGTCATTGACAAAACAAGTCAAAAAGAACATTTTATCAAAGGTTTGATAATCAAATGTTGCTGATTTTTTAAACAGGAGTACTTTTTGGGACACAAGGTACGATTCTTGCAGCATGGCTTTACGTATCGTTCAATTCCTACCCTGACCACCCCCCCCCCGGAACCCCCTCACGGTGGGTTAGAGGCAGACATTCGAGAATTTTGAAATTCTCTTAATCACGGTTGTTATGCAGTTTTAAAAAGCTGAATAATTGGGCTTTTGTGTGCTTTTTAAAGTCTTCATTTATCTTGTGTTATCACAGAGTTATAGATTTTTGAATACGAGTAAATTGGACAAAATCTTTGAAAATGTTACACCCAGCATTCTAGTGGCAAAGAATATGGAAAAATATTTTTCGGCTAGGAAAATGGCTTGCAGATAGTATGATCAGCATTACCAGTACGTAAATAGTCACTGTTTGTTGAAAAGCAAGATTAAAATGTTTTATCGAGTCCACTTTTACCACAGCAACAATTTTATTCTGACTCTTTGTCAGATTTGTCGTCTCTTTCAGAGGGCAAAATTTGACTTCAATCGAGAATATCTCCAAAAGTACGAGGAGAAACATCAACACCAATACATTTTCTGAAAGAGAAGCTTATGATAAGTTTATTTTTGAATCTTTCATTTTGTTTCACCTCGGAAAATTCAAATAAAAATGGGGGAAAGGCCTTTTTGGGACATTTTGGGTGTCATAAGGAAAGATATTAAGACAAGACCCATTTTTCAGAATGCTACAAAATATTTTAATTAAGGCGCATCCGCTAGGTAATATTGTGGTATTATTATGTGCATAAGAACCTTCTACATAGCTTAAGCTTATATTGAAATGTAACAGAAAGGAGATTTTTGGTTAGAATTCCTAAAACTGAAATTAGGTCCCAGTCTCCAAAATGTGGAGAAATATTCAACTTTATTCATTGTTCCAACAGAATATGTCGAAAAGAGCCATCAGTCACCATTGCTAATTTTCTTGAGACCGAGGAGAGTATAAAAGGGATTTTTAGCTCAGAGTCTAAAATAAGAATATCGGGCCCCAGCCCCCCTAAATATGAAAATTTTAATTTTTTGTGAACCATTTGATTTACCCTTCTCATACGTTGAAAATGAGTTACCAACTGCTCCTGTAACATTTATTTCCCTGCAGATATCCACAAATGTCTGCAAAATGGCCATTTTGGCCCACTGTGCCCCTGGGATTTGCTCAAAAAACATTTGAGTAGCATTTGACAAGAACAGGAGCTTTTGCTTATATAGTAACTGGGAATAGGGCATTTTCTCAGTGCCCGGCCCCCGTGCATTTGTGCAAGAAATTTCCGTTTGACCCGTGGGCTGCCGGGGGGATGGTCAGGGTAGGAATTGAACGAGACACTAGGGTCCGTTTACATGAGAAACTCAAACCGGTTTTAAATTTCATCTGAATCTGAGTTGAACTCGATGTCTGCCCTTGTGTTTACATGGAAAATGCGATTTCTAACTCAACGGGGATGAAAGTCAACTCGCATCTTCTCGCCTGTTCAAATCAGTTTGAAATGTCACCCGGTTTGAAAACATCATGTGAACGAAATATAGTTTCAAATTGATACATCGAGCCTTCCTAGTTCATTATTTCGTTTCTGATATATCGAGTGGTAATTTTATTTTCCGCGCGTAGTAGATTTACATGACCGAGAACCATTTTGCCACCAGGAGTTTCAGTTTTAGAGGAACTTATTAGTTTAATCCAGAATTTCCCACAGCTTGTGATAGGTGGTGTTCAGTCTGTGAATTGAATGGCTGGAAAGGAATATTAGATGCTTTGCTACCCGGTGTCCTATAAAAGAGTACTCCTGTTCGAAAAATCACCATAGTTTGATTACATGACGAATCTTCTATTTTCTTTTTTGGAAAGTACCGGGTGAGTCAGAAAAACCGTGGGGTGTTTGGCCGATTGTGACATAGCGTTCAGCCACCCGATCGTAGCGAACTAAATTTTTTCTTGCAGCCAGAGGTCTAACTTAGATCATAAGCCTTTCCCCATCGAAATCGGTCACTTGATGTATTAGTCAGAAAATTTTTTCTTCGTAAGACGTTGTATGGGAGTTTTGCAAACTTATGAAATCTTTGATTGAGCCCCTTCAGCATTTTGCCCTTGCCAAAGCTGCAGGTACACGTGGTATTATCAGGGGAGAATGAAATAGTTTTGTCATGAAACATCGCGTTGATCTTGTTGACATAAAGCTCTTTACAACACAAAGAAGCATGCGTTTTTACTGTTTCTCAAACATATTCTCTTTGCAGGACAAGTTATGACGTGGCAAGGCATCCCAGGGGAGAAAACACTATTTCCGAACTGTTTCATGCTCCCCAGATAATACCACATAATACCACGTGTACCTGCAGCTTTGGCAAGGCTAAAGCCCTGAAGGGGCATGGTTAAAGGTTTCCTCAGCTTGCAAGACTCCCATACAAAGTTTTAGGAAGAAAATCTTATTTAAATAATGAATCACATGACCGATTTTGATGGGGAAAAGTTTATGATCTAAGTCAGATTTATGGCTGCACAGAATAATTTAGTTTACAACGGTCGGGTGGCTAAACGTGACGTCACAGTCCGCTAAACACCCCACGTTTTTTCTGACTCACCCGGTAGATCAAAGGCCAATTTTTTCCAGGTATAGCTCATCTTTTGATTGGTTTTAAAGAGACACAATCGCAAATTTTTTGTGTCTGAAAATTTAAAACGAGATTCCTCATGCAAAAAGTCGAAACCTTGTACATTCTGAAAATATATTTAATACACAAAACCGAAAAGCTAATTGACCGAGATTTATGAAAAGAAACTCGCAAGGCGAGAATTTGACTATTGCCATTCCATTGTTTATGCGCACGTGCTGCAGAAAAGTGTGGGTACAAATATGTCGTTTTTCCTTTCGTTTTACTGTTTCATGATACTTCTAGAAGTCGTACGAAACTACTAAATGCATTTTCAGAATTTACAAGGTCTCTTCTATATGTATGAAGAATCTCGTTGAGATTTTCCGACATCAAACATTTGCGATTGTGTTTCTTTAAAATTAGCAAATTTAGCTCTTTCTTGGGTGTTCTGGTTTGGTCACAAATTTAAGAAAGAAACGTAAACTGTTATTGTATACGTGAAGGATAATGAAACATCTTACAGTCGTGTCCAAAAATTTAAGACCACATTCTTGTCAACAACGTTTCTTCGCGTAACGATATGGAACCCTACCGCTTTGCCTATTTTACTCTCGTGGAATTCGTTTGGATCAAATTTCCATGTAGATTCCGAAAATTGATGTTGTTTTTTGAATTTCTGTGCCATTTTGATATGACGTCACAATGAAATCTATCGAAATTCTCGGAAATTATAGTGGTTTTGCCAGCTAGGGGTAAGCCTGCGTGCAGCCTCTATTGTCACTGCGGTGCGAAGGGGAGGAGGAAAGAGCGGCAGCAAGGGGTGTGACCCAAAGATTGTGCTACTCAGCTGTATGTTACATCAATCTATGTAAAATTCATTTCTATGATTTCATTCCAAAATATCGAATCTCCACAAAAATTTTGCTTCAGGGAAAAGGTAGTGGAGTGCCTTCAGTCCACAGCTATGGCCATAAGTTTAACACCACTCTTAGAAAAATGTGAAAAAATTCTGTGCTTATAAGGTAAGAGCCTGTGATATTCGATGAATCGAATAACAAAATAGTTCTTGAACGTTAATTTGAATAATTATGTGATTTGTTACTTCAAGCTAAAAATCAAGGGCTGGTCTTAAACTCATGGCCATAGCTGTGGACGGAAGGCCCTCTACTACCTTTTTCCCTCAAGCAATATTCTTCGTGGAGTTTAGACATTTTGCAGAGAAATCATAGAAATGAATTATGCATAGATTGATATAAAATCCAGCTGAGTAACACAATCTTTGGGTCACACCCCTTGCCGGCAGAACCATTATAATTTCCGAGAATTTCTATCGATTCCATTGTGATGTTATGGCAAAATGGTGGAGAAATTATAAAAACAATATCAAAATTCAGAATCTACATGGAAATTTGACGAAAACAAGCTCTAAGAGAGTCAGATAGGCAGAGCGGTAGGGTTCCATCTCGTTACGCCAAGAAACGTTTTTGACCAAAATGTGGTCTTAAATTTTGGCCACGACTGTAATATCATGGCTTTTTATGATAAACAATTTTAGAAATTTGTTTTGTATTGTATACTTTCGATGAATTGTAAATATTTTATCTATCTTTCTTATGTTACATTTGTATTATTCATTTTAACATGTTGTGTATATTATTTATTATATATTTCATATATTATTATATATTATTATATATTATATATGTACTAAAAACTTTTATTTAAGCATTTCGGCATAAGCCTTCATCATTAATAGATGTTCTCATAATCAGAAGGAGCATACGTATCAATTTTAGAAATCCAGAAATAATACAGAAAACAATAGCCTTAGTGGGATTCTGCTTTATAGAACAAGTCATAATATATATAGTATACCGGGTGTATCAGAAAAAATGGGCCACTTTCAAAATGCCTCTGCGATGGCAATTTAAACGCTATAAACTCATGCAATAAGTGTTTGGAATCTTTTTGAGTTGTTTCAAAAGCTGAAATCATTTCAACTGAATTTAGTGCTCTCAACAGCACAATATTGCCACTAGTAACTCAGATTTCTAGAACAGGCAATGGCAGAGGGTTATTTCGTGGAGAAAAATGACTACAGGAAAGGTAACGAATATCTGAGCGCTTAGGGGTTAATGATATTTTACTTTATTCCTATCTAAGGTGCACAACAAACCGTTAATGATTTTTATAAAAGATTCCATTTGTTGGCCATCATTAGTTATGCAGGCTCCGCGTCGGTCTCTCATTGTATCAAAGGCGTTTATACTTCTTTGCGTCGCATTGCATTCATTTTCATTTTAAATTATTTATACACAATATCCCTTCAGCATAATAAAACTACAAAAACATACAATGCAATTAATCAATATATTTATATAAACAAAAAGAAAAACATCGAGGGCTAAAGATTATATTGCTGTTCTCCCAGGGAGTTGTGTTTCAAATTGCTTTCAGCTCATCAAATGTATTTTTAGTTGTTTTTTGAATCGGCACAAGGTAGGTAGTTCCCTGATATTTAAAGGGATTTCATTCCGGACCTTAAGAGCTGAATAGGAAAATCCTTTTTTGGCATACTCCAGATTGTACCTTGGAATCTGAAGATCTCTACAGAACCGCGTGTTATAACTGGAGTATTGGGATCTTTGTTGAAATTTGTTCCAGAGATTTTCCAGGCTGAGTCTGTTCATGATCTTATAGGCCATAACTGCACGATCAAACGTGACTAGTTGTCCAACCTGAAGGAAATTATTCGACCATTCGTCTTTTATCCTGGACGTATCGATCATGGAAATGGCTCTGTTTTGAAGACGTTGAAGGGACTCCTTTCTTGAATTAGAGAGGCTACCCCAGATTACATCTGCATATCGCATGTGACTTTCTACAAGAGCACGATATACATTGCTTAACTGAGATTGTGGGAGGATGTTCTTCAATTTTTTTAAAGATGCGAGACCTCCGTGAACTTTCCCTTGTTTCCCATTCTCTCGTTATGGCATCTTAAGCTCGTCTATGTTATAAGGCCGACGATTTTTTGGGACATCTCAGATTTTTGGGATGGAAACCGAAAGAGAAACATAATTACAAGCATGAAACTAACTATTCCGTACCGAGGGAGAGTAGCAGTTCCAAAATTGGGAGAGTGATGCCTGTTTCTTCAAGCATGGTCAAAATTAGCGTTTTCAGGGGTTGAAATTTGCTATCACGAGCGCTCAAATCATTGATTTGAGGTAAGAAATAATATTTCTAGCCTTTTAAAATCTACTTTTGAAGAATCAAACAAAAACGATCAAAACATTTATTTTCTGGGAATTTTAACGACTTGAAATCAGAAAATTAGGAGCATCTGCCATCAACCGGTCGACAAATTTGGTTAACTTTCACTAAAAAATCTTTTTTGTCGGCAAATATAGGTAAAGAAAATATATCTAAATTTAAGTTAAAGCTTATGGACTACGAAAATCGATGCTATAAATTTGCAAGGTTCAAGTCGCCACCGCAGAGGCACTTTTCTAATGGCCCGTTTCTAATGGCTGTCAAGCAAATATTGATTCATTCTAATCCATCTAGTACTCTTGATGCTATGAATTTTCAACAGCGGGTTTCTGGCTCACCCGGTAGTAAGCTTTTATCCTATAGCTACTTGTGTACATGCCTACTTTAGATGAATGGATAGTAATAATAATATTAATGATGGTCATAAAATGGCTTACATAGGCAAGATTTGCAATTTTGTTTAAAGAGTATTGCCTAGCATAATGTTTTTCAAACTGTCAATTTATACTCTTGAAGTATTGAAAAGAAATATTTTATCATCTTTAAATATATTTGGATAATTGACAAAAGAGATCAAACAGAAATTTTTATGATAGGGTTCTTGATAAAATTTTGGTGATTTTTTAAACAGGAGTACTTTTTTGGGGCACCCCGTATGATCCTACTGTGAACTTTTTTGGTATCTTGATTATTTTGAATATGGCGTCGTTGTTTAAATTTTTACACTTTTAAAATCAAAGAGGCAATAGCCGTTTGCACCACATTTTAAAGGTTTGAAGTCTGTGATACGATTACGTCATAACTGATAAAGGGATCATCGTAGTGCACTTCGAAATTTGATTGAGAGTTAACGTCGCTTCATTGATTTGAAAGTGAAGGAATTTGATACAGTTACGATTTTCTTTGGTAATCTTGTTTAATCCCTTATCTGAAACGCTGAAAGCTTTCATTTTCTATGGAACGGCGCCTTGGATTGATTTCTATCTAATCTTTGTCTGCTAAACGGTAAAATTTGTCTTAAGCTTTGCCATGACTGCAAATCGCACAAAAAACCAGATGTCGAAGACCGAGAATATTATAGAGTCATTGGCGCCGTAGTACTCAAAGTAAAAGCATTTTTGGGTGCAGTCTGGGCCATGACACCTGTTCTTATTCAGATTTATGACTTAATGGGAAATTGTTCCTGGACAGCGGTAAAGACGTTGCAGTTTTGGTATTTTCAGTTTTGTAAAAATTGAATGGAAATTTTTTGTAAACTTCATTTTTCAAAGGTGCTTAGAATGTTGCATTTTGTGGTATTTTCAGTTTTGCAAAGATTGAATTGAAATTTATTGTAAAATTCATATTTTAAAGGTGGCTAGAATGTTGCAGTTTGTGGCATTTTCAGTTTGTAAGGATTAGTACCTATCGCAAATAAGATTGGAGTCAAACGTGTCTTCTTGTGAGATCTAATTGTGCAGAGACTAAGTAGGTTTCAATCAAAATGGAATTTCTTTGGCATTTTTATTGTGTAAAGATTAGTACCTATCGCAAGTAAAATTTGAATCAAACTGGTCCTTTGGTGACATTTTATCGTACAAGGAGTAATACCTATTATAAATAAGATGTCAATCAAAATGAAATTTTTGGCATTTTGATTGTGTAAAGATTTGAGTGAAATTTATTGTTCATTTTTCAACGGTGGTTAGAATGTTGCATTTTGTGTTTGCGGCATTCTCATTTTTACAAAAGATAAGTATCTGTCGACAGTAAAGGTTGAATCAAGATGTATTTGTGAGATGTTTTAATTGTGCAGAGAATAATGCGTACTGTATCTGAGATTTGTGTCAAAATTTAGTTTAAGGAAATTCAAATGCTGTCTCAAATTAGATGTCACGTGAAAATAGCCACCAGCAGAAACAAATGAAGTGTTATACTTGAATAATTTTGCATTATTGCTAATCTCACGTGACATTTGGGACAGACTTTCGTTGTACAAAGTTTCGTGCATATTGCATGCAAATTAAACAATGTGCGCTAACCAGCAATTGACACTCTGCAATATCGGATTGAACAAACTGGATTGTGGTATTGCTTCACTGGACAGAGGCTGCTGGTTAGCGCAGAGTATTTAAATAGAAAGTATTGTAGAATGTCTCATGAGTTCAAAGTTTGGAAGAATGTTTTGCGATTTGAGGCATTTTCCGTTTCGAAAAGATTCATACCAGCGCAAGTAACATTTCAATCAGAATCTATTCCTTAGAGTGTTTTGATTGTGCAAGGAACCATACTTTCTTTCTTCGAAATTTTAGATTTCTTCGAGATTTTCTCTAGTATATTACACTAATCTAGTATTTTAGTGGGATTTCACTTTGTACTGTACCCTTTAGAGCCAAAATTGCCTAAAAGTTTTGAATTTTCGCCTCTGACAGTCCACATTTCAAAGGAGAAATCTATGTGGTATAATGCTCGTTTGTATGCAATTTTCACGGGATTTACATCATTTGAATCAGTTAAACTTTATTTCTTGAATGTAGATGTAATTAGCAAGTTTATTTTACTATCATCTCAACGTTGATATTGACTACTGCGTAATTTATACAAAAGAAAAAATGCATCATTCGTTTATGAGCCTTAAGTCACATAGAGTATCGAGGCAGTTGCATTTTTTCAGTCTAAATTGAAAACTTATTTCATTGACTCCTATATTTTAATCTGAATTTAACCTTCCCCTCAGATCCCCTAGACTTATCATTCTGAGGTTCATCTGGTTTATTATTTTATCTAATAGTTTTAGTTTCTTTGTTTTTATGGGGGGGGGGGCTCTCTCTCTCGATTAGTTAACCTATTTAGAGAGCTCCTCCTTAATTAATCTATCCTATATACAATCATGTAATGTCCTCATCTTGTTTTAAGTTACAGTTTTGTAATTTTTGTAAATTTTGCGTATTTGATTGTATCGTAATTGCATAGAATTGTATGCAGAATGGATTAATAATTCAATGAAACTGAAAACTGAACTGAAACTGAAGGCATGTTTGCCGAAGAACTCCTTTTTCGTAGCTCATCTGTGTTGATGCCAAGCTTCGATCTTTCCGTGATCGTTTCATTTGCTTCGACAAAATGAAAATCAGCGCATGATTCTTTGTGCAAATTTTATTTTTTTGTTGCGCCAAAGATTTATCTAAAAGTTGCAATTTGACGTGATTCTTAACGCAGTGTTTGCCTTAGGCAAGGATACTACTTTTTAGCGACAGTGTTCTGCTTGAGTTTGAGCTCTGTTCAGTAGAAACTAAAGACTAAACTCATTAACCCCCACATTAACCAACTTTAATGGTTTCATACAAAGTCACATCGCTTATTTAGATGATAAAGAACGAATTTTAACCACCATGATTTGCGAGATTTGCAAAATGGCGGAAAGCATCTTTGACTCTACGACTGTGCCCTCTCATTCTCGTAAGGCTGGCTGACAGCTTAATTTCCTTGGATCACAAATAGCTAGTTTTAGGCCAGCAGGATTGACGCGATGAGACGAGCTTTTCAGAGTGTTCCGTCATCACCACCAGGTTGATCGGAGTACCTTAGCATGTTGTGTGTTTTTAACCGTAGGCAACTAGGCCTATTTGCTTGATCTTCGAAGCAGATACCTTCACAGCTTCATCATAAAAACAGCCACAAGCAAGTTAAAGCAGCACCATGAACGAGAAATATGACAGAAAAGGCAACGTATTAAAACCTTTTAATTTTACAGAGTCCGATTGACTTGGATTCAGCCTGCCGTTGAATTTTTTATGATATCAGATGGTGTCTCTTTGATAAAACTCGCAAAACCAGAGTGTAACGGATGAGCGTCCTGTTCACACTGCTCCTGCTATGTCCTTACACTTTTGTTCTTTCCACCGGGTGTCCCAAAAAAGTACTCCAGTTTGAAAAATCGACAAAATTCGATTATGAAAGCTATTATAAAGGTTTCTTTCTATCTCTTTTGCCAATGATCTAAATATATTTGAACATGATAAAATGTTTGCTTTCGTTACTTAAAAGGTATGAAATAACGCATTAAAAAACCTCATTCTGAGCTATACTCTTTAAGCAACATCGCTAATCATGCCTCTGAGCCATTCTGTTGAAATTTTTCATTATCCTTCAAGTCTCCTAAGCCAGTCTACAGCATTCACGACTCAAAATGTCTTGCAATACTCACGCAGTTACGAGTTGGTCTCAGTAAGCTAAATCTGCACAAATTCAGACACAATTTTAGAGACACACTGAATCCACTGTGTCCCATAAACGACGGTGTTGAGGACACGGAGCACTTTTTGCTGCACTTCCATGCTTACGATGCATACAGAAGAGATCTTCTCGATAGTTTAAACGCAACTTTGTAACCGTACGGTTTGTCAAATCATTCAAACGCGCTATGATTGGAAATGATGCTGTATGGGGATGCAAGGTTGTCTGTTAATTCTAATATAGAAATTCTTAGGTCAAATTTAATATACATAAATGCAACACAATTTTTCTGAATAAAATGCTGCTACTAATGATTAGCTACTGCTACCTGCAAGGGGGGCATATTTTTATTGTAGAGTAGTTACGTGTATTGTCTGTTTTTCTATTTTTTTGTTCCCTATTTGTTGGTAGTTTTTAATTTTATGTTATGGCCGCAGGGTAGTCCTCTGCTCCCTCTGGTATCGTTTTAGTGGTACAGTAGAGTACTTTTGTAAGTAGTGTAACTAGTAATTATGTCATCGTAACATTTTATTGGATTTTATAAAAAAAGGTCCACAATAGTACTTTGCATCTCATTCTGACATTTATGGCCAAACTAGAAGCTTAATTTACACAGAAGAAATTTCTCAGGAGATCATCAATGCTTTTGCAATATGCTTCAAAACTAGGCGGCACTAAAAAGAGCTAAATTCAAGAATTTAAAAACAAATCAAAGATCAGCTATGCCTGGAAAAATAATTTGGTCTTTGATCTACTTGCCAAAAAAAAATTCTAAGATCGGCCTTATAATAAAAGTTTGGTGATTTTTCAAACAGGAGTACTTTTTTGGGACACCCGATATCTATTGAATAATTTTGTTCATGAACAGTGTAAACGCTATTGAACCGTGACAGCTTTGTAGCTTATCAAAACTGTACTGGTACAACATAGGGCTCAAATCTTTAAAAAGGTCGGTGTACAATTCTATGACAGTTTCCTTTGAATTGAATGGCTTAGAAGGAACTTGGCGCTTTTTGCTGTAAATCTGCCGTGGAAATTTATTGATATCTTGATTAGTTTCAAAATGGCAGCATTTATTAAATTTGAGGCTATGACGTCATCAAATTTCTAAATCCTAAACCAGAAAAGCTACAGATTTCTGCTTGCCACCATATTGTAGGACTTCATAAACTATGGTTTTCTTGAAGGTTATATCATTTTTCCTCCTTTGGTTTAGGATTTACGATGATTTGAATGTTTTCAAAATTTTCCATCAATTTTTTCAAAAATCATTAAATTGCCGCCATTCTGAAAAAAATCAAGATATCGGAAAATTTCCACGGCAGATTTACTGCAAAGTACTATAAGTTCCTTTCAAGCCATTCAATTCAAAGAAAAATGGAATAGAATTTTACACCCACCTTTTTAGATATTTGAAAGATTTGAGCCCTATGCTTACCGGTACAAGCGTGGTCTGAGAGACTTATAGAACACAGTAGCCTTCAGTGTAAAATGGAAGATATGTTTTTAAGTTATCTTGTAGACCGGAGCAGTTAAATTTCTATGAAATTGTTTTTGATATCGTTGAATCCTTCAAGAACATTGAGGAAATCTGGTGATTTTATACAGTAAGCAATCTTGAATAAGAATAGATGATTTTTCGGCTGTGAGGTGTTAACGCAGAGCAGGTTTGTTGCATACCTCCTAGCTGCCATAAAGAATGCTAGAAGTGTCCTTTTGAAAAATTAAACTTTCATATTTGTGTATGCAATTTTTATAAATTCCGTGTTCCCTTGACTCATATTTCGTTTCTTTATTGCGTGCTGTGCTGCTATATGTCACTAACTTGATGCTTTGTAACATCATAATTGTTTTGATTCTAGTCTGGTGAAGTGCCATCAGAGAATGTTAAATTTGGAATGGAGAAAGTAGATCTTGACAGTTGGACAAGGTATTTATTTATTTTTTCAATTTCATCTTTAACAGAATCTGTTAAAGCTTTTGCTCGTTTCCTGCGTGCTATATTTTAAACTATACCTGGTGAATCAGAAAAATGCACGCCATTTGAAAAGCTTTTGCTCGTTTCCTGCGTGCTATATTTCAAACTATAGGGTAGGGTGGGGTAATGTGGGTCGAAAATGAGCAAAATCTCAAAATGGATAGTAGGTAAAACGAGACTAAAATGCAAAACATTTCAAAAGTTTCGTTTAATTGACATTCAGTGCTTCTTCTTTCTTGGGAAAAAATCTCAGCTCTGACAAAGGCAGTTAAATATTTTTAAAAAATTTTCTCTTTTGGCAACTAAAATAGGCCCACTTTTTCCGACGAGCGGGAAAAGTGGGTCTATTTTCAAAACTCGTACAAAATCGGCATATGAAAGGCTAAATGATTAAAAAAATTAATGGACTTACGCTTCCCAACCATTCTCTATTCAATAAAATCACAGTCTTTGCCTTTTATCACAAGCAATCCCGTGCCCGCGACGAAAATAAAACGACGGTCATTATGCTGTGATCCACCATCGTTGCGACTTGCAAGTCAGTGATCGGATTTGATAAAATAACAGTCAAATAAAGATGTTTGCAGTATGTTTACTCCAATTTACTGGTTACAAGACAGCAACTGCGGTAATAGGAAACCCGTTTTCTCATTTTAGACAGAAAACAACGTGGCAGGATGAATATAAGTGCGAAAATTTTAAGCAATTCAAGGCTTCGTTGAATTTGAATTATGGCTGAATTCTCAGTAGGCCCAAATTACCCCACCTGGTAAAAAATAGAAATAAAAAGAACAATCGCGTCAATGACTTTGAAATAAACGTTATTTCATTTGTATAAGACCAAACTCTCACCTCATGGTCATTAAACTGACCAGAAAAGCAAAACAACAGTGGCAGGAGAAAGTTTTCCTGGGCTTTGAAATTCTTGCACAATAGGCCGTTCAGTAAAGTTATTTTATAAAACGAATGGAGACACATCTAAGACGAATGTTTTATGTAAAAAGACAGTTTATTATGCAGACATTAAAATAAAAATAGTCAGCCTTTCTTCCATTGAACGAGGAAGGATATTTCTAGCGAAAAGCTCAATAGACCCACGTTACCCCGTAGACCCACATTACCCCACCCTACCCTACCTGGTGAGTCAGAAAAATGCACGCCATTTGAAAGGGTTACTGCCCACTAAATATCTAAGTAACAATATTGAAAACTGTCTTTTATCACAGCCCTTTCATCACAGCGATATTTTCAATTGGATTCTGTAATTTATCCGGTTTTAATCGGACATTACTTCCCGTGGATATGGGAGATTGGCTGCAGACATCTTTCAAAAAACCTTCAAAAGGACTGAACATGGCGATCAAATTTCGTCAGTTTTTCTTCCTAACAATGATGACACTTGCATTATTTAGAATATCTTTTGTCCTCTAAGGAGGATGGTGTTGCATTGTCTGCTTGATATTTTTTTCAAAACACTCACACATGCATTGTTTTGTAATGATGGGAGCTTTCGCCTCACCTGAGTCCTCATCAACAACTACAGTATTTTTAACTGTCTTTATCCAAGAGCAAATTTGTTGCTGCATAGTGAATTTCAAAAGAGTTAACAAAAACGACAACAGAGTTTATTTGATAAGATATTTTTTGGTTACACCATATTATCCATATTCATTCATACGCTTTTGTTTCACCTGCTGTAACATTGGAATACCAAACGTTTCTACGTAACTGAATTCAATTAAATTCAATTTTATTCATAGAATGCACCTTAATACCAGGTTTACAGCTACAAAAATGTATCCTATAAGACCCAGAAGAAGCATGGCTTATCGAGCCTGGGCCTGGGCCGAAATAAATACAGAGAAAGCAATTGAACAGTGAAATTAATTACATGTTACTAACGTAGTCGTTGTAGGAAGCGTGAACTAGTCAATTTAATATTTATCATTAAACAGGGTGTCCCAAAAGATTGTGCCCCGTTTGTCTGACAGTTGCAACAAAACGACAAAAGCTTCTCGCCTAACTTGTATGTGATGTTGCTCTTCAGATGTTCAAATAAAGTTTGCTGCCATTCCCGTCAAAATCCGTTAAGAAAATGATGGAGCTATGACCTTCAGAGACCAAATTTGCCTGATAATTGAAACCAGCGGTCGACCATTTTGGCTTGCTATTTTTAGTGATAAATAGCTTCACTTGAGGTAAGAAATAATTTCTTTGAGGTCAGAACTAGTGGAACTCTCTGAGGATTATTGGAATCTTCGTGAGAGCTATGGCATTGGCCCATTGGAGGCTGCTGTTTCATTTTCCATCCATGAAGCTATTTATCACTGCAAAATAGTAGGACAAAATGGCCGACCGCTGGTTTAAGTCATCAGGAAAATTTGGTCTTCTGATGGTAATAGCTCCATCATTTTTCAACGGATTTTACCGTGATGGCAGCAAACTTTATTTGAACATCTGAAGAGCAACATCGTGTAAAAATTTGGTGAGAATCTTTTGCCGTTTTGTCGCAATCTTTAGGCAAATGCGGCACAATTTTTTTTGGGACACCCTGTATGTTTCATGTTTTTGGAAGCATTTTTACCTGTTTTGTGTGCTTAAAAATGTTAGGGAGGTCATTCCATAATCGGGTTCCTTTGTCTGAAAGCATTCTTGTACTTTCATTTTCTTTGTGTTTTAGGGATGTCGTAGTTTAATAATTATTCCTGCTTTCATTGTTGTTGAAGTAATTTTGAAACATTTCAGGCACATTATTAACTTAATGGTTTATGTGGTGCTCCAATTTCAAAATGTTCTTTTCATCAGGTCGTTTATTTTGAGAAAGTTTAGTTCCTTATGTAATGCATAAGATGATGCTTTTGCTGAATTTGTTTCAAATACTCTATTGCTATGTACTTTACGATCTTGCTTTCAAATAATTGTGAACACTATCATATTACTAGGATACGACAGTACAATGCACTGAAAGAATGTCTTGGATCTGGTATCACAACGCATCTTCAGGTATATACATTATCTCTAGTTGTTGTGACAAGTTTCGCACAAACGCACTTCCGAAATTTTTTCTGACCGAAATTGCAGCCTGTCTTAAAGGGCATATGTCATGAAGCTGATTGGTTCATCCAATACAATTCTCTCTATTGTTTATTACAAAGCACATGATCGAGGCTGTATTTTTATTGCAATGAAAATTCATGAAACAGAAATAAAAAGTCACGAAACAATGGAATTCCACTCCAAACTTGTTTGTTGTATTTATTGACCAATTGCTAACGTGACATATTTGCTTTAATCGTTACCTCGCTGAAATGTTTGGATGGATCCAACTTTTTCTTCAGGGATTTAACTCTAGAACAAATATTTGTGACGTCGAAGTCCCCTTGAAGCTCTCTGGTAGAAGACTGGGGGTACTTCTCATTTGATTTGTAGGCTTGCTAATTGTAAAGACAAGATTGCTTCCAAGCAAGCAGAACCTGTACCAGTATTGGCCTGAATCAAATCGTAACTTCGAGTTTGCCGGAAGGCACCTTTTGAAACAGAGTAGCCTTGAAAGGAGCAGACCCATCAGAACTCTCATTATAGAGTTAAAATTTCATTGTAATACTGGGTGAGTCAAAAAAAGTTCACACGTTTGATGGGCTTTGGAACAAAAATTATGTGACCGATATTCAAAACTAAAATTGTTATCTATCAGTCAAAGGTTAACTTAGATCAGAACATTTTACTGGGTGAAATCACTCGTCTTTAAGACCCAAAAATTAGAAAAATGCCTATAAGGGGTTTGTATGGGAATCGAGAATTCCACCTTCCATTCTGGTCCATGATTTACTGGGCATTGAAATTGAAATTCAATTCTATAGTCAATTTCAGAAATAGAATTTTGATTTCGATAGCACATAAATCATGGACCAGAATGGAAGGTGGAATTCTCGATTCCCATACAAACCCCTTCCATGCATTTTTCTAATTTTGTGGTCTTAAAGATGACTGATCGTACCAAACAAAATTTTCTCATCTAAGTTGACCTTTGTCTGATAGATTAACATTTTAATTTTGAATATCGGCCGCATACTTTTTATTCCACAGCCCGCCAAACGTGTAGATTTTTTGTGACTCACCCGATGATTTTAAATGCATCTAGCCATTTCAACGATCTGCTTTTACGTATCGTTGCGATAGCCAATGAGATAAGGAGATTGGCTCCTACTTTTTCCTCATGGTTGTACTTACATGAGTTCTCCACACTTAAAAGCGTAGTCCTTGCCACAGCAACCTCACTAAGAAAATAGAAGTATTAATTACTCCATTGTTTGTAAGTGAAATTGCTTGTTGAAACTTAACTGCCTTTTCACCAAAAACACATGTTTCATGTTTTTATAGCATTTCCTAGAGCAGAAAGCTCACGGGACACTTATTCAAATTGATTGTTTTTGGTGGGCTTCTTCGCTCTTATTTAATAAGAAAGCTTATGAAAATTTTAGAAATCTTTAAAATGTGAGTTCTTAACAATCCTAAAACAATGGATGCTAGCGTTGAAATAATTTACCTCCTTTCTGCACGTTACGGCACTGAGATGCGAGTTGATTCATGGAAGAGGGGCTTAAAAGAGAAGATACGACTGAAAACAATAGTATTTGCACATCTCTAGAAGACTTCAATGCGAAAACGATGCATCAAAGAAAGACGCACCAGTCAATATGCAGTATCGTAGAGCGTCAAAGAGGCTCCCAAATACTGGCTGACCAAAAAACTTCACGAGCTAAATCCTAACTAGCTCTATGAATTCAAAAGCTGTTGACAATTGCTTTGTATCACCATTTAGTTGAACGGTTTGGCTATCTTTGTGATGCTTCATGGTCACTTTGTGCTATTATTACCATCCGAGAAACCAGATTTAAAGAAAGATTCGAATCCCAGATTTCTCATTTAGAGTGAAGTAATCGCTATCATTTTCCAGTCACTATTGTGAAAACTTAACGTAGAGATGGATTTAAAGTCGTTAGTGGAAATATGTTGTTTTTAAATTGATTGACCTCTGTTCCTTATTCAAATTTCGTGCTCCCATGAAAATTTGAAATTTGGCTTTCTGTCATATCTTCCAAAACATGGACTGGAAAGGAGGAGTTAGTTCGAGAAATGAATGAATCACCAATGAACAATCAACAAACTGAAATCAAGTTCGAACGCAACCGACGTTTAGTTGCTGATGAGGCCTCAGAAGTGAGGCGAACGCTTAGACAATATAAACAATGTAAGTGTGAGTGTTTAAAATAAATGGCAAATAAACAAAAACACAATATAGAATGAATCACCATAGTTTTGAAAGTGATTTTTCAGAGGGTAGTCATAACTGAAACTTAGACTGATTATATGTTCGTAGGTTATCGCTATTGATAGGCTGATGGACGCTATAACTACGACTCATGGACTTACGCTTCCAGAAACGGACATGGCCTAAATCACCTGCTATTTTTTCTTGAAACCACCGACCCTAAATCGCCGCAAAAAGTGGTTTTCCTGAAGTGCTACACTGCAAAACAAGCTATCAGTACTTAGATGAATGTTTCTTCAAGCTATTAAAGCAAAAAAATCCTACCCATAAGTGATATTTTGGTTGTTTGGGGACGCAA
Organism: Aurelia coerulea; assembly: GCA_039566865.1. Lineage (NCBI taxonomy): Eukaryota > Metazoa > Cnidaria > Scyphozoa > Semaeostomeae > Ulmaridae > Aurelia > Aurelia coerulea. Next base: position 29,045,283 of record CM076943.1, read on the forward strand.
AAGATCTCGTAAATTCGTTCGCTTCTTTGAGATTTTGATCGTTGTAGCAGTTCAGTCGAACGCCTTGTTCGAATTCGTTTGTTTGCCTTTGGCGGGAAGTTTAAATTGAAGAAGAATCAGCCAATCCCATCAAGTTATTTCAAGTCTGGCATCCTGATTGGTCCAGGAACAAATTTGGTCCTGGCGAGAATTTTTTTGCCGTTTTGAGAAGAGTTAGTCTAGACTCACGAAATAGTCCCAGTTATCGCAACAACAACAGCAACAGCAATGACAACAACAACAACAATATATACTTTTGCTCAAACTGGGACTTATGGACTTTCACATCAAAAAGTGGGACGAAAATAAACAATGGGCGCACAGATTTTTCTGTGCCCTTTGAAACGAGGTTAATGGCCTCTTTTCGGTAGTTGGAGAATTTCAGGAGCTGTGCCCTGTTTGCGTGCACTATTGCTAGATGAAGATTGCCTTCAAAATCAGGAAATTCTTGTTGAAACTGAAAGGTTTGTTAATTCTTATATTAAAGAAACATTCATGCGAATACTTGTGACTCTTGTTCATTGCTAACGTCACTCAAAACTTGAATTTTGAGGCGTTTTATTATCTGACGATTGAGCTGACAATTTAGGCCCACCGCCATTAGTCGCCTTTTCATACAGCGTTGCTATGGTTTCCATATCGGACATGAAATCGAGGGAAACAATTTCGTCCCAATTTTCAATGTGAAAGTCCATGAGTCGTAGTTATAGCGTCCATCAGCCTATCAATAGCAATAACTACGAACTTGCAATCAGTCTAGAGTTAGTCCATAAGGCCCTTGACTGGAGCGACAACAACAACATTAATTCACTTCAATTAGATGAGCGTAAGTTGAGGGTCCTTATGTAGTGAGGCTAACTGAAACTGACCAAACAACATTTCATAGCTAATTTATTCATCTACATTCTGATACCTTGTTTTTATTCATTACATTTGCTTTTTGGAAGCTATGTGCGATCTATCTCGTGAAGTTTTTTTCAGATGACCCAGTAGGTTTGATTTAGACTTTCAGCGCACCCGGTTTTGCCATCAAAGCGTTGTGCAAAGGAAGGTCTATTATGCAACTTTTTATGTTGCTTTTGTAATAAGCCAAAATATTTGCTTGCTACACATTCATTTTCTCCTTAATGCAGTAAAAACCAGAGATAAATAGTATATTTACTATAATAGTACTATTTATCCCTGGTAAAAACCCTCATACGAGTAGCTAGGCTTTCAAATCAGCCCGTTCGGGCTCTTCCTTTGTGGGGGTATGGCAAAGTCAGGGTGTAGGTTCTTAATCCGGGTGTTTACTATATTATTAAACACTTAGGATCATACCGCACCCTTTCAGTATATTTCTGCCTCAAATATTCAGCTTTGGCTATCGCACGCTCATCCCGTGACCGTTCAGGCCACATTTATCTGTGGTTCATAAATTTTAATATCTCTGCATTCGCAAGAGAGCTTAATTTGAAACTTATCTAACCGTTCTAGTTTACATAATCCTTTCTACTGTTGCCATTCGTAAGTTTTCTATGTTTGATACTATTTGTACACACTGTCGAGGTTTCTTGGTTTTGCTCGGAAGCTTTTAGCAGATTAGCATGACCTGCTTTTTGAGACTTTGTTAAGTCGAAGAGATTGAATGTTTCCTATGAATCTTATCGGGCAGAATATCTCGCTGTTGCTGTCAATCCTTCGACTTTACTTTCACGTTTCTTTCCTTGTTTCCCACCCACTTCGTCTATTTCTTAAGATAAAGTCACAAATCGTGTTTACCAAATCACGGTTGATTATTAGGAAATAGCTTAAAAATTTGGGAGAATGATCAATTTCTTAATCAGCTTTTGCGCTCGGTTCGTCGAATATCATGCAGATTGTAATAAGGGGTTTTATCTGATCGCAATGTGTGCTTTCTTCTTTATTAGATTATTGTCAAAGCAAATCCTACTACAGCGAATAATCTTACCCTTGATAAGCTGCTTTATTTTTCCTTTTAACAGTGAGCTAATATCCTTACGACTGTATCTTTATGTGATCATATTTTATTATTATTATTTATTATCAATTTATTTATCGTTTGATTAAAACGTATGATAGCTAAATAAAGGAAGTAGTTAATTAATTCCAACTTTAAAGAATTTATATACAATCTTACATACGACAATGCTGGGTAAAATATTTACAAGTCATCAAAGTATACAATATAGAACGGAGATCCAGAAACATTTATCGTATATAGCCCAAATACGGAATAAAAATGCGGCATAATTTGCATGGACAGTTTTCCCCGTGCCAATTTTTATCTGTGTTTTAACTGTCTTTATCTGACCCCTGAGGTACACCATTGGTAGGTCTTTCGAAGAACTGAGGGAACCATTTACCTTAACTCTCTCTTGTCTGTTTGTGAGGTCATCGTTAATGAGTGTTAACGTTTCGCGAGAAAAAGCAAAGGCATGCAATTTTGCAATCAGAAGATCATGTCTAATACAATCAAGTGCATTCGAAAGATCCATCAATATACCTCCTGACTTACCTTACATCAAGGCTAATTTTGAATTTTTCAAAGAGTCTTACGAGAGTATGTTGAACACTGTAACCTTATCGAAAACCGCAGAGAAGTGAAGATACTAAAGGTGTAATATAAGCAACAGTCTGTTTATCCTAATTGACCTAAAGTAGTCCTGGTATTGGAACGTTCGCGAGTTGGAAAAAGTGCGAAATATTTGGAATCAACTTTCGCGAATTAGGTTTCTTATAAAATTGTGTTAATGTCTCGGTGTTCTTCCACTCTTCAATTACTCTTCCTTGACATTAAACGAGATGATATTGTATTTCCTTCTATTTTATTAAGACATACAACAAAATGATAAGAAGAGGAATATCAGTATTTGTTGGTATACATACTTAATTCTGTAACTTAAGAACTTTCGCAGGAATTAATTTTAGCGAATTTCACATTTTAGGAAGTAGAGTGGCCAAAGACGCGAAAAACGTGAAAGTTTCTTTCTTCTCGCAAAAAATTCTTCTCTTAAAGTATCCGATGTGTCAGCGTTATCCGTACTGGAAAATATAACTTTGAGAAACACAACTTTAACTTTTAATTTTGCCATGAAATAGAATTTATTTTAATGGCTTTTAGATCTTTTTGTCTTTGCAATTTCTTTGCCATTTACAGACAAATCTTTCCTTGTTGCACATAATAGGTTCACACTTTCTAAGGTCAAGGTTATTCTGGTTGTGCGTACAATTGCGTAAAATAGCTAGACTACCCCGGGTGAGCAAAACAAATTGCTTGTTTCAGGATAGTCACCGAAATTGGATCATGCTGGCGATCTTCAATTTTCTTGTTTGTATTTGTGTCAAAGGCTAACTCAATTGGATAGATAAATCCTTATTTTGTTCTTCCCATGGAGAAGTGACAAAAATTGAAGAATGAAAAAACATATTTTGAACAATAGTATTTTAGAAAACATGACATTTTATCCAGAAAGCTATAATTTGCGATTTCACATGAAATTTCGAGTCGTGCGAGACACAAGAGTTTTATCAAGGGCATTAGAACATTTTGTAATGGTATAGTGGCATGAAAAATTCAAGTTGATAATGTCTTGTAGTTCGAGGTATGCTTCTACAATTTAGGTTTCGAATACGCTTCAAAACCAGGTATCTTCTAAAAGCGCAAATTCCCAAATAATCAAACCACTTTAAGTCTTTGCAAAATGTTTAAAAATAATTTCTTTCCTGAAACAAGTGCACATGAAAAATTTCATAGCCAGTAACATAATCAAGCTTTGACGATTTTCTAAGCTTTTTTTTTTGCTGATCCAGAATGACATGATGTAATTTAAGGTATGGAAGTTTCTCTTTTTATGACGTTTGCAATTTCAGTTTCAATTTCATGATTTAAAATTCTACTGCATTCAGTTTGGATTGAATTACATAAAGAAAGCTCAGAAAAGAAACTATCAATTATAACAAAGATACAAGACAAATAAACAGAACAGGAATTATATGCAGGGGAATGTCTTAAAGAGGAGCTCTCTCAGTAGGTAACATAATCGAGGAGAGAGAGAGAGAGAGCAGCCCCTTTTTGTAACAATGTCAAACTATATCCAGCTTGTATTTTTGTTAATGGCTGGTTTCAGCTGCAATCCATGTTGCAAAGATTGTTGTTTCCGAAACTCTATGTTTCCTTTCTCTTCTTCCATCTGGTCACATTGTGTCATGTTGTATAATCTTTAACTTGCCATCGTCTTTTGCAGGAAAATTACCTTCTGAGACAAATCTTCGATCTCGGACCTCCAATTGTGAAGAAAGAAATTGTAACAAAGGAAGAACGCTGGGGCAAGGTACGTTATTATTTGTATGGGTTTATTTTATATTTCACAGCTATAATGTAATGTGCCGGTTGTCCTGAAGGCTTGTTTCCATGGAGTTGCATCTGAGAGCATTTCTGCGAAGCATGCACATTAAGTCGAAAACACCACTTGATCCAGAGATTTCTTACGCTCATGAGCTGCTCGTGAACTAGAGGAAAAAGTTAAACTCGTTCGACCTTAGCAGGGCGTCTTTTTGCTCTCTTTCTCTAACAGCCAATTACGATTTAGTATTCTATAAAATTACGTATTCGATGGATTTATGATGTTGTTTTTTATAGCAGCCATATGTGTCTTCAAATAAACGCACCAGAGCGGAAAACTTTGGTAAATGGAAATCATTTTATTCTCCAGCGCAAAATGCTCGCGAGCATTCTCCGCTCGAGTGGAAAATGCAGCTCCATGGAAATAAGCCTTGAATGGGATACATGTTCGAGTGGTTTCTTTGGAGGAGCCTCATTTATTGATATTTTAAATTTACTACTTTCGGAACTAGAGGGGCTTTAACTGAGGCTTTGATGCCAGCTTTTTAATCAAAGGTGAACCTATGCCTGACTGACAGACAAAAGGTCCAGGATGACGAGAGACGTTTAATGAAAACAAGCGGATACTACAAGTACGCAAATAGCTTGTACCTAAAGATCATAATTGTACAACAGGGAATTATATAGTTGCTTCATGTCATAAAACGATGGTTCCTGTTGAGAAATGAACAATAGAAACCTTTGAACCAAATGCTGAACCTTCACCTCATCCAAGGGCCCACATCAATTGTTGAAAACAATCCTGTGTTTGCAGACTTTCACTTTCTTGAATTGTTAAGAGATTGCCATCTATTTGAAGCCTCCCTGCAGGCCCAAGTATTAAATTGTGGTAGAAAGTAGCATTGCGTTGTGGTCAAAAGTAGAATTGCATTAACTTAAACAATAGCAAAACACTTCACATGACAAAAGAATTTTGGGCTATTTGTGAATCAGTAAAGGCTCTTGGTTAACACTGATCCTTTGCGTCCTTAAATGACAGCAAATCGCCATGAGGGCCAGGCAGAATCGAAGTTTTATACAGGGTTTCCCAAAAACATATCCGCCATTTGAATGGTTTCTGCAGAGCATCCATGAATCAGATTTCCCCCTTTTGACATGCTTCCCTAGAAGAGGTTTTAATTTAGAGTTTGGGACCTAGTATGCGTAAATTTGACGAGCATTTGCTGATTTATGAAGCAGGAAAGTCAACACTACATATTTCCTTAAAACCAGAGGATTTGATATGAAAAATGCACCTAGCCTGGTTTTATAATTTCCATCAGTGAATCAGGTAGCGATAAATTAGATCTTGTGGTAACCAAGAAGAACAAATACATCTTGTGGTTGCCAGAAATGGTGATGAGCATACTGACCAGGACATGCGTCTGGCAGACATTTTGCTTCTCAAAAGTTATGGAATCTTTTCAGACCAATAATATTGCTTTCTATAGGTAACCTGGTAAATGTTCTTGAGTTATGTGGTCATTTATTACTCCCAAATGTGTTTCCTGGTGCAAAAGTAAATTGAAATCAATCTGATGCCAAAATCCAAGCTATAAAGCTAAACGTTTATGGACTCCTCTTGTTTGATGCAACCAATAATTTTGACTTTCATTCCCTATAGATTAGCAATAACTTGACAGACATCCTCAGACTTGTTATCAAACTCGAAATTGAAGTCTCTTCTATTCATAAATTTTGAAAATGGGAAATTAGATCGATGGCTCCTTCACAATAGCCATTCAAACGACGCATATGTTTTGGTGGACTTGCTCCAAGTCTCGCTCTATTGATCAAGAGCGAGACTTGGAGCAAGTCCAATGTTTTGGGGACACCCTCCTATATGTCAAATTTTCTGCCGCACTGCTGCAAAGGATCAGTGTTAACCATTGGTACATAAAAGCAGTATTTGAATTTTGGCGATTAATGATAATGTGCAAACTTTTTCAACGTAAATGGTTGAAAGTACCACTGTCCAAATAATCAAAATCAGTGATTATAGTAGAGGTTGATAGATTGTCATTGAAATATGTATTCAATACAGTTGTCTCTTGCAAAAAAGCATTCAAATGTCAATGGCAAGTAAATCATGGACCCGAATCTAAGGTGGAATTCTCGTTGCCATACAAACCCTTTCCAGACTTTTTCTAATTTCTGGGTCTAAAAGATCAGTGCTATCACAAAAGCCTTTGACTGATAGATCGATGTTTTAGTTTTGAATATCGTCTACGTCCTTTTTATTCCACAGCTCACCAAAGGTTTCAAAGTTTTTTACCCTTCCGGTATGCCTCTTGAATCATATTTCCTTCTATTACAGACGTTACAGAATGCTGCAGCCAACAAAGAAAGGACCAAACTTAGAAGTAAAGGCAGAGAAAACAAAAGGGCTGCCCATGGATTTTAAGTTATTTATTATTGCATCTTGTATTTGTATACAGCTTAGCGCTTTAAAAATCAACAAAGTAGAATTTATTTGCTTACACGTAAGTTAAAGTGAGAAAAGATTGGTGTGAAAACCTTAGTTTTACTTGTCTGGATGAAGTTCACAATCAATGAAAATTTTCAAGCATGTTTGAGGTCAGCAGGAGGATTTAAAGGGAATGAACATTGTTCAAAGCTGGCCCAGGCCATCTTAACAATCCTATTATAGATTTGGTGCGTGCCGTTTCATTGTATAGCTAAAGAAACAATGGGTGCGTAGGCGCTTCTTTAGCCTATTTATAGCGGCCACTCCTTTCCCGTTATTTCTAGATTTAAGTCTCTTATTGCTAATTTTACGGAGTTTATAATCTCTTTGATGGAATATTTTCTTCACAGGGGTGCCAAAAGATGAAGGCGATTGAAAATTCGTAGTTGGATTGAATCAGACTTTGGGTGGTAGCTGAGATCCTAAAATTATTTCGTGATTTTTATTATATTTTGATGAGCACTTAGAATAGTAGAGAAGAAGGAGCTGCGGAAACTGCTTTCTTTCAAATACATGGAAAATGGCTTGAAATCTCTCAGTCATTTTGATTAATATCCTCACTCTGCGCAATACGCAAGAACATTTCATTCTAAGAGCTGAGAGTTACTTCAACCTTTTAGCGGGCAACCAAAGTTTCAGTCATTCCAATTTAACCAGTAGACTTATGTTACGAATTTTCAAACACCTAAGATCGCCGATGCTGTAAGAGAATCATCGGAGATGAATTACGAGTTAATGAAAACCAGGCTTTAGGGCAGCGGGTATGCTGAAATCATTGCTCTTCCTCTTCTCTGGGATACACGAGGCCGTTCTGCAATTCAATTTGCTGTTCGAAAACAATAGCAACAGAAATTATTTCTCGAAAACTTCCTAATTATTCGAAAAACATCAATGTAATCTTGTCACTGAGCAACAACCGCTACAAGTTTGCTTTCTTGTTTGGAATTGAGGTTGCATAATTAACTTCGCCTAGCAAACTGCAAATCCATAATGGCTGCTAATCTTTCTTTATCTTGGACAGATTTGATCGAAGTGTTCCAAGGTGTTTTGGTGATCAGAGTATGACGTAAGAACACCTTGGGAACGAGGCATGCTTGTGAGAACTTGTGAAATTTATGAAAACTCTGCAAAACTTACCGGGTGAGGTAGAGAAAATTGCCGATTTCGAAACCACGAAAAGCAATTGATTGATTCGAATTCTTCGAAGTCTACATAAGAGCCAAAAGATCGAAGCATCTTTGAGACATTCCTCGCGGTTTACGAGCACTGAAAATATACGTAAATTTGACTTTGCGAACATTTCTTGATTGCGAAATGCCTCAAAAAGAGCCAAAGACACTTCATCAAATCGTAAGGAATCACGTAACAGAACATACGCAAGGACATTTCACCTCTCTCAGGAATGATAAGAAATACATTTTCAAACAAATAGTGAAGTTTTTCAATCCCATCGCAATAAATGTGCAGACGATATCTTTTTATTGTTCCGTGCTTTGAGTTTCGTTCATGATTTGATCAAGTGTTTCAGACCTTTTTCTAGCCTGTGCGCAGACTTTGTTTTGGTGGTCCCCAGTAACCACAGTCTGCGCGCAGGCTATCCTTTTTTAGGCATTTCGCAACCATTGACTTTGCGTACAGTCGAATTTCTCAGTCTCTCGGCTATCCAGCAGAATTCAATTCATTCCAATCCATCAAGTGCTCTTGATGCTTTGAACTTTCGAAAGTGGGAATATTTTCTGGCTCACCTCGTAGAATATTTTTAATCGCCAGCAAATCCACTCTTTCGAATATTCTGTGCTTATTTCCGAAGAGACTCTGGATGACCCCGTGCTTCAGGTCAAAAAGGTATTTTTCAAAAAGTAGCTTGATACTCCATCTTGCTGTGTCCTATCGTAAAGGCAAACATATCAAGCTGCAACTTAAAGTAACTGACATGACTCTGCCTATTAGTGGCATGACTTGCCTATTTCATTTTGGGCCGCATTTGGTCATTGATTGTCTCCTGGGAAACACAGGTACAGCTATTTGGAAGTGAGAATTTGCTAGTGATCAAAAATTGTCTACACATTTGTTCGGAGTCTGAATGTTCTTTTGTGGTATGTGACCACTCCTGAGCCGTTTTTAGGAAAATGTGTCAAGTTTTAAGTAGCAGGGGCAACTTGGTATTCTGTGAAGTTTTTTAATTAGTTTGAAACTCAATGTCCCGTCATGATGAAAATGAAGAACGCAAGCAGATCAAGGAAACATCAATGCAACTTCTTGGAAACCCTGTTTTATGAATGTTTGATGAAATTTTGGCTCATTTGGCCGGGGCTTCAGGCTCCTTATGTTAAATTCTAAGTCTACTTTTCCATCCACTGGATGAAGGCGTTATTCGCTCAACTCACAATGAAAAATGATGTTGCTCTTATCTTGCATTAGCTTGAAATCAGGCTCTCATGCCTTCGTGGCACTATGAGCTTGATCTCAGGCTAATCTAGCATAAAAAGTCATCATGAAATAGCGCAGGGTTGATATCGCACGAGTAACATCTAGGCGTTATATTGCATTCAATTCGGCAAAGGGTCAGGGCTGCTACAACTGTGCAGACAGCACGAATTTCGTGTTCAATCGTTCATTCATGAGATTTGCCGCAATATGCTACTGAAAATAGTTGACCAAAGATCACTGACAGAAGATACGGAACTCTATTGTAGAATGGACCATATCAGAACTGATTTTGGCTTTAGGTGTTTGAGCATGACAGTGACATGGAAACATTTCCAAATTCTGTTTGCGAACTATAATCCGGGGAAAACTGGAGTCTTCCAAAGTGCCAAGGTGCCAAGGTTAACTATCCTGATAACCAGACCCGATTTCTGCCTTTAACTTGCTGGAAGAATATAAGGTACCTACTGTATAACGATAACATTTTTGGCTCTCCTTTTATTTCTGGGTTCTCCAATGTTATGTTTCTGCTTCCTGCTAATCCTGCAAGATGCATGTGTCATTTTAGAAAGAAGTATTCAATTATCCAACAAAAGTATATCCAAGATTCTGACACCTTGGTGTCATGGTGTCTGCCATGGGACAAGGACTGGCTGATTTCTAAACTCACAGTGATCGGATTTCACGAGGGCCTAACCAGTTGGCCTAAATTGTGCAAGGGAATGGAACAGGGGTTGATGAAGTTTCCATGAAGGTTCAAACTGCTTAAATATTGATGTATGATATCTTTTTACATTCATAGAGATCTTCTTTTGAAGTGTTTCGTCCAAAACAGATTGTTGCAGGTATCTGCAAATCGTTTAAGGGATAAACATTTTTTACTTGAGTCATTCTATGTGATTTTCTTATTGCAAGTTTAAATATAATAAAGAATTAGAGACAGAATAAAATTCTATTATTATTGATAATTGAAATATGCCTTTTACAAGACCCTTTTACAAGAACCTTTTACATCACTAAAGTTGATCCTTCTTGAGAATAGTTTTTTTGGGAAAAATGTTCAAGAGGCAACTCAAAGGACCTTAGGATGAGATATCACTCCTTGGAAATCAAATATACTTTCAAAAGCAGTAGTCCTATATTCCTTCAAATCCCCTAAATCTTGTAGAAATCTCTTTATTTCCATACAAATATCTCTTACGCTGTTATTTTATAGAAATTTCTTTCACACCCCTTTCGCTCATACTCATGATACCTATGTGTTGTCCTCGTTCAAGGCGCTGCCCCAGGGTCCTTGTTTTCCGACGCTGAGTGGAAACATTCTTGCTTAGCAGTTTAATTTTGTTTGGCCTGTTTGTAAAAAGCCCGGGGGAAAAGTTTCGTTGGCCAAGACCAATGTTAAAAGCAGGTTATTTCGTAGCTAATCACTTTGCCATGACTTTATCCAGGTTCGTTCGCTATCTTATGATCTCCGTGCCCTTTTGGTGCCCTTTTGATCCTGCATTTCGAGCACGAGGTCACGATGGAGAAACGAGGTCATCAAAGTCAGGTCACGTGACCTTCATCTCTCCTTTCAGTGTTCTTTGTGTTGTTGCTGAAGTGTGTCTAGCTGGCCTAAGTGCGTCTGGTCTTGGCTTTCAATGAAAACACAACGGTTGCGAGAGAAATTCATGGAGAATATGCAATCATCTGCCACATCAACTTCATCTTCTGTTGTTCGAACGACTACTGTGTCATCTATACATCTTACATTACCACTGGCTTGTCAAGTTTGTCTTGGAAAGGTATGTATCTCAGACGAAGGTGGTCTAGATCTCTCCTCTTTCTTCTCGCTCTGTTCTGTCCTAAGACTTAGACAGCCTCACAACTCTCTCTATTTCTTCCCCTCTCTAGCTGCATTGGAGCTTCACCAAGGTCTTACTCCCAAGAAGGTGAACTCAATATTTAAACGTATCAGTTGATTTAGCTGAAAAAGCACGCATTGTTTTGATAATTCAAAATAGTATGATTTTTTCTCGTCAACAACAAGCAAGAGGGGAAACGGCAAGGTCAGGTTTTGTTTTGGTTCGGTAGGCTTGGCTTGTGCTGAGCCTGAACTTAACAGCCTACCTAATAACTTTTCACACTATATGATTCCCATGTCGAGTATGGCGCCCTTAGGGTGGGGTATGAGGATGGTGTCAGGAATCAATTTCATAGATAGACATAAGGCATTCTCTACCAATTCTTAAAAAGATACAGTGCATTTTACGTTTTGTTGCACTGCAAATTGTGGAGCATTTAATAGCAGTTTTAAGGGTCATCAACAAAAAGACTTTTGTCTCCTGTTAATGAATTTTGTCTTTTAAGATTCAAACTTCCCCCACTTGACAGTGGGATACAGGATCCAGTCTGCAGAGTGTGGCAACTGCATGCACAAGATTTTTTGCAAAAATTGTGCACGCTGATTTTAAACGAGTTCTTTTGTTCACTACTTTGAAAACAAATGAATCAAAGACCTTGCACGCCAACACGCCCTGCTTCCTTGGTCTGCACACGCAAGATCTCGTCGAGAACTGCCATACTCTGGAGACTGGTAAGGGATGGTGTCATTGGAATCTATCAGGGGAGCAACTACAGGGGGGTCCTTGGGGATCCAGACCCCTGTCCTTTTTTCACAAGGGCCCTTTTTAGAGACCAAATTATGTTAAATTGACATATTACCAACCCGTAATTTTACGGGTACTTGCGATGAAGTATCAATATTTGTTGAATGCTTTCTTGAATTGCCAAGATCTTGAACAAAAGTTTGAAACTTCACTATGCTTGAATTGGACTTTATCGTTCAGAAATTATCAGCGATTTTCTAAACATTGAGGCTCAAAAACTTTCAAATACAGCTGAAAATTTCAATAGATTTCTGCAACTCCTACATATGCCTTACTGCCATATGAAATTAAAGGGGCCCATTAGCCATGTACGAAGAACGCTGGTACAGAACAAAGTTTAAAATAGCTTAGGGTAAATGCTTCCAAATAGCCATTGCAGACAGGAAAGAGCACATGGTGACCTTCAGATGGGAGCAATGAGCCTCTTTGAAGCTGCGGCAATTCCGATACTTTCTTGTTTCATATTTCTATTTTCTACTGGAGGGGGCAGTCCTTCAGCACACAAGAACTAATTTTTAAGGGGTCCTCGCATCCCTTGTTCGACCTAAAAGGAAAAAATGTTCCCATGGATTGATGCTTACACAGTGGCACATAGTCAAGTTAACTCTGTGCCGCTGTGCAAGCATCAAGGGATAGTTGACTCGAGTCAACTGTAACATTTGCCCCAAGAAAGTAAAATTTCAAACCAGACGTTCATTTACCCCATCAAGTTATTGATTGAGGCCTGACGGCAACAGTCCCGTGTCAGGTTTCAAAAGCAGTTACAGCATCTGCGATCTACAATAGACCTTTTTGCTATTCTAGAAAAATCTGAATCTACAATATTTTTGTAGATTTTCTAGAATTTTGGAATGTGTACGATAGTGAAGCTCTAACCCAACTCAGCCTGCAAGTATCTTCAAGGTTGAACGCGGCGACCTCTGCAGTGGCACATAAAAGCAATGTAGCCATTGTGTGATTTGGCTTCGAAGCAGAAGTCGGGGTACCAATGAAGATATTTACTTCCTGTATCCAAAATTGTTGAATTGAAAATCTGCCAACACTTTTGTAAAGAGAGCAACATGCAATATGGTTAATGGGCTCATTTGTGGTTGAATTGGACATGAATCGACTGCGTCACAACATTCCTTCTAGAACTTTCGTTGATCACATGACATTGAAAATAATTAATGCAAATGGTTTGTTTTCCTGGTGCTCTGCCAAAAAAGTCTCAGCAAATGCAGTGATCTGATGGTGCGGAGGCACAGCAACAATACAGCAGTTGGCAACTGATTGCATTCTTGGCATTCTTAGCTGGTTCGCGGAATGCGTTCTTGGTTCGTGAGTTAGTTAGTTAGTTAGTGCGTTACACCACCTCACTCCTATATGTACTCGTTTTACTTCGTACATAAAAAGCACTTATAAATCAGATGCTACAGGCCAGTTTACAGTTAGGGGATTTTCCGAAAGAGCGTAAATTCTATTGTTTACAACAGAAAATGTCACTAATTTGAACAGAAAATCACGCCTGAGTAACCGCTACGAGAAATTTATACGGTTGGGTGAATAAAAGACAATCCAATTTGAAAGACCACTGCTCTATGGAGATCAAGGCAATGCCATTGTTCATGTTCAAATGAATTTTACATTTTACCTGACTGAAATCAAGAAATCCCCTCACAATTTTAGAGCGGAGTGGCCAACTTCATCCAGGTAAATTCTTAAAAGGATTTGAACATGTCCACCATTGAATGATATTTTTGCCAATATTTTCATTCTCTTATCCAAGGAGCAGTGTGGCCTTTCAAACAGGGGTTGCTTTTTGTCCTCACCCGATAAAAGAATTGGCCCAAAATTAAGAAACCATACAACAAAGTTCAGAGCACAATTTCTTATAAAAAGCGTCAGGGACCACGCAGCCATTGGTTTGGGGGGGGGGGCTAAAGCCCCTCCACTTTTTCATAGATAGGTCTAAAAACTTTCACAAATATGGAATTTTCAAGATACAGTATTCCAAAATCTGACTTCATTCAACTATGAAGCAAGCATATTTCAACAATCTAGTGATTTGAACTTTCATGAACAACGAGCAAACATGATGTCCCTCTTAGAAATTGCTAACAATTTCTTTAAAAATTAGAATAGGCATCCAACTTTGGCACGTTTTCTCTGAAAGATCTTCAGTAGTAATAGTTTTTATGAGAAGAAATGCTTTGCTGTTAATTTTGTTGGTTGTAACGATATGTCTCTTTTCATGGTAATTTAAATTTGTTTTCAACCAAACCGCATACAGCACAGCATAGATATGGACGTATTAAGAGGCAAGCCTTTTATTTAAAAGGGCATTTTCTGATGTTCTAAAGGGCGTGGTCTCAAACAATTTTCCGGAGGTAAGCCCCTGGACCCCCACTTTTGCTCTCTTCACTCTCCATTCAACCCCCCCCCCCCCACTTTGAAACCGCTCCCCAGTCCCTGAAAAGTGTGATACAGTGTATGTTACGCTTTGTTGCACTGCAAATTGTGGAGCATTTCATGGCAGTTTTAGGGGTCATCAACAAGAAGGATTTTGTCCCTAACAGATTTTGTCTGCTAAGATCCAAACTTCCCCCACTTAACGGACAAACCTTGTTTCCCTCTGGTCAAAGTTACCTTTGGTAGGCCAATAAATACATACGTTATTTTAACTTTCCTTTCTTTTTGTTGGCCTAAGAGAAAGGTGAATAGATCAAAATAGAAACCATCTATGTAAGTTTCAGGTACAAAATGCAATGAAAGCAGCTTATTCACAATCTTTCTTATTTACATGGCATCTTTTGCATGGATCAAGATCTTTGTCATGAACATGGCAATATGACAATCTTAACAGATTCAGATGAGATTCCCCCCCCCCCCCCTAATTGCCAAGACCTGTCATGAGTGGCAAAAGTCTTTTCAATAACCCCTACCTGTGTTTTCGTGATCTTATATATAATTTTTCTTCATGATTCAGATAAAAAATGGAGAAATGTCAAACAGAACTTTTCATGAGAGCAGTCAAAAGTAATCCAACTTTAATGCAAAAAGGGGGAGATATTTTAATGCTACCTGTAAATTTTATTGTGGCTGTGAACAAGCTTGAGCAGGCAGTCAAAGTCACCTTACTGATGGAGTTGATTGTCTTTAAGTGACAGCTCAATGCGGATTTTTTGTCCAAAATGATTTTGAAATGGGCAGTTGAAAAGTTGTGGCCAAGGACGCTCTCTTGTGTGTCAGTCTTCTCTCAAAATCTAAACGATTTTCTATGGGTTCCTGAAAGGCCAGAGTTCTAGTAATACTTTTGATTGGATGCTTTGAAAATGGGAGGGTGATCCATTAACACTATGCGAACACTTTCTAGTTCTGGTGGTTTTACTGAGGAGAAGGCACTTATTGTACACTTTTCTCGTAGTCCCCGTTGAAGCAGTTTTAAGAGTCTGTCCCACATTTGTAGATTTCAGATGAGATTTTAGATAACACAAACATACTCATGTAAAGCCATTGAATTTCTTTTTGGACATATTCAATGGACATCAAATGTGAGGCAGCTCTAAGATCCTTAGACAACTCTGACTATAAAGAACTTCCTAAATTGTCATGTATGCACGGTATGTTTCATAGGAAAGGAAAATGCAGCAGCATTTTTCAAGCTGCTACAAAATGTGCAATATGGCTTGCTCTTCCATGATCCATGGTATGATAAGTTCATGAAGTTTTATATGGAGTACCCCAGGGATCCTTCCTGGGACCAGAGATGTTAAAATCTGTTTGAATGACTTACCAGAAAATACCAAGGACGGAGAGCTGTATAGTATGTTTGCTGATGATAGTACAGCTTACCTTATAGGAAACAATTTGACAGAGGTTATGATGGCCTGAATAGAATTGCAGATACAACACACCACTTGTGTATTGACAGAAAGTTGACTATCAATGCTGAAAAAACTCAGGCTATGCTCATAAACGGGCAAGAGTTTGTTGGACCCCTAAGGAGGCTATCAGTGGGGGGGGAGGGTGGGGACCATCCAGTTTGTAGACTCAGTGAGATGTGTTGGGGTTCATATTGATAAAGGTTTAAATTGTAGCAAACAAATAAAATCTGTTGCCAAGGCTTTTAGTGCAAAGCAATCGCAACTCAAGAGATTAATTTTTTTCTGAAGGAACTTATTTCAAGTGGCTATGTAATAGCTGGGGTGGTCTATTGTATATCTGTTTGAGGAAATGTACTACAGCGAAGTTAGATGAAATAGAGAAGATACAAAAGAGAGCAGCAAAATAATATAATGATGTGAAAGGGGATTGAGGATCCACTATGTAGCGAAATGGAAACCTGTAAGCTATACAATATTTACAAATGAAGAGTGATAGCAATAATGCATGAGGTGCGTGGCAATTAGCTAAGCATAGAACTATAACTGAAATGTTTGAAAAGAATAAATAAAATATTCTGAAACAAGGGGAACAAACAACTATGTGATACCAAAGGCCACATCATTCTGTTATCGGGGTCCTCTTACCTGGAAAAATCTACCCCAGACAGTTATAACATTAAGCATTTCAAAATTCAAGAACAAAATACGATTTTGTAAACTGCGGAGAACATTCCTTACAAAAAGGAGGCAGCAATTGGAAACAACAAGAAGGGGATTTCATTTATTTCTAGAAACTTATTCTAATCATTGTAACTAGCTTGTTTTACTTTTATTATTGAAAAATTTTAATTTGCAGGTCCACATCAGCACTTTTGTGCTGCTACCACCTGTTGTAACAAATGATGCTATGTATATTTATGTATGTGTATGTAATGAACAGAATGTAACTTGTGCCAAAGATCTTTGCAAACTACTAATCTACCTCTACTAATAACCATGGGCAGTTCAGAAACTTTTTTATGATTTCTGAACCAACCATAAAAAAAATGATGAAATAAGATGATTTACTCGCAAAGCTAAATATTGTTTGTATGTTAACAACATCATTTCTTACTTAGGGCCAAATTTCAAATTCTGAATCCCAACTCGACCACATCAACATTCTGCCTCCTAACCTAACCCAAAGGGAATTCCCTGCAGCGCTGCAGCATAACAAATTTTTGTTATTGTATGTCAGTTGGTCATTGGCGCGTCTTGGCTGGGGTCATACTTATTTTAAATGCAAACAACACAACACAGTTTAGTGATATCCGCTTTTTCCCAGGAATGCACCTTTAATTATAAATTGATTTTTTATCTGTTTTAGGTAAGAGACCCTGTTGTATGTACCAATCAACATGCATTCTGCTCAGCTTGTATGACACAGTGGTTAAACGTCAGCAAATCTCATATGTGTCCCACTTGCAGAGTTCCAGTCACAGATAAACAGCCTTGCAAAAGGATCTTAGGTTTGTAGAGTTAAAATTATTCTAAATTAATGAAATAGAGTAACAATAACAACATGTCTTCAGTTTGTGTCTTTTGGAGACATATTCCTGTTGAAATTAAGCCAGTGCATAACATGCCTCAGTTTTTGGCCCATATAGTACAGTAGTTTTTGTGCTTTGATCAGCCTGTAATTCTCTCTTTTTATGTTTGAAGAATGAAAACATAATGGAGGGGCTTTTGCTCAAACCGGAAGGAATAGACCTATATATATAGACATATAGACATATAGACATATAGATAGGTACATAGGAATCAGGAATGTTGTAACAATGGGCATTATTTGTGCACACAATCGAAACAATCAGCGAAGCATCTTAGATATTTATATGCATTGTTAATGTATACAATCAAAACAATTCTGATATATTTGGGCCAACAATGAACTTTGGCGAAGTTGCCAATTCACATTTCCTCATTAACTAATCACTACTTGCTCCTAGCATTAATCCAGCGGCCAACTCATTACAAGGCAATTTTCAAAATTTGAACTCTTTGACCTGGCACACTGCCCTTACTGTTTGAAATCTTCGATATGGATAACTGTTGCCAAGGGAACCAACAAACCCATACAATACTATCAAGAAACAAATGTGGCACTGTTATAGTGGCAACTCTTGTCAGGATAGGGTAAAAAAAATTGTCAATATTGTCGGTCATCCTTCAGTTTTACTCAGAGCAGTAGGAAGCATCTTAAACTTGGAGGGGCACTGCAATTTGAAGGCACTTTTTTCGTAAGAATGGCACTGTAATATGCAACAGATTTTTGACCGCAAAAATGTGATATATACCCGGGGGTCACTACCATATGTACCAGTACGGGATGTGCCATTTTTTGGGTTACCTTTTTTCAGGCTGAAAATAAATTTTAGGGAGTCATTTTGGTAATATCACAAATGAACATAAATTTTGGGGTGTCATTTTGGAAGAAAAACGCTTCAGGCTATTGAATTTGATCAAATTTCAGATACTTGGTTAGAGTTTCGAGTTTTGGTCACAATTTTAGGGTATCTATTTTGAATGGCCCGTAAATTTTGGGGTATGGTTTTTGAAAAATTCATAAATTTTAGGGTATGATTTTACAATTCAAAATGGCACACCCCCGTCATCCACCTATTGAAGTGACCCCCCGGGGATATATAGAAGAAAAAAGTATGAGTGCTGATAGATATCCGATTTCCTTCACAATGAAACAAATTGAGAAGTAAACATAACTAAATCACGAAGTAAATAATAACAGAATTAAACTACTTTATGTCCGCATTGGTCTTTAAAAGAGGCTGATTTCTATGGCAAAAATGGCACCTTTCGGTTTGTTGCAAAATCTTGGGGGCACGTGCCACCAGTGCCTCCGGTTCCCTACGTCTTTGGACTCCCACTACATCGAATTTGATAGTTCTGATGCATATCAAGAAATCTGGTCTGCTTCATCAAGTGGGTTCGTTATTAGGCTACAGCCATTTCGATATGAACTAAATCGTGCATTGCAATTGCAAATAGATATTCTACTACTTTGAGGCAAGCTATGTGCATGATCTCATTCTTCAAACATGGCTAATGGGGGCCTTTAATTATGTTTGAAGAATGAAAACATTATGCAGGGGCTTTTGCTCCAACCGGAAGGAATACACCTACCTACCTACCTACATAGGTACATAGGAATCAGGAATGTTGTAACAATAGGCATTATTTGTGCACACAATGGAAACAATCAACGAAGCATCTAAGATATTCACAGGCAGTGTTAATGTATACAATCAAAACAATTCAGAGATATTTGGGCTAACAATCAAATTTAGCGTGGTTGCCAATTGATAGTTCCTCATTAAGGCTAATTAGCTACTTGCTCCTAAAATTAATGGAGCTGCCAACTCATTACGAGGCAATCTTCAAAATTTGACCTCTTTGACCTGGCACGCTGCCCTTACTGTTTGAAAAATCTTCAATATCAATAACTGTTAGCAAGGGAACCTACCAACCCATAAGATACTATTATGAAACAAGTGTGGCACTGTTATAGAGGCAACTCTTGTCAGGATAAAGTAAACAATTTGCCAATAGTGTCGGCTATCCTTCACTTTCACTCAGGGCAGTAGGAAGCATCTTAACCTTGAAGGGGCACGGCACTTCTAGGGCACAAGTCCGAAGTAAAGATAACTACCGCATCGGTCTTCAAAAGGGGCACATTCTGAGACGAAAAGGGCACTTTTTGATTTGTTGCAAAATCTTGTGGGGGGGGGGACGAGCCCCCCAGTGCCCCTCGGTTTCTACGTCTCTGGTTTCACTACATCTAATGTAATGGTTCTGATGCATGCATCGACTTGCCCAAATCGTCTTGTAAGGAAGAAAGAGACCCTTTCTTTCTTCCTTACAAGACGATTTGGGCACGTGCAATGCATATACAGAAATCTGGTCTTCTTCATCAAATGGGCTTGTTACTAGGCTACTGCCATTTCGATATAAACGAAATCGTGCATTAAACAGTTGCAATTGCAAATAAATATTTTATCACTTTGAGGCACGCTACGTGCATGATCTCATTCTTCAAACATGGCTAATGGGGGCCTTTAATTATGTTTGAAGAATGAAAACATTATGCAGGGGCTTTTGCTCCAACCGGAAGGAATAGACATAGACATATAGATAGGTACATAGGAATCAGGAATGTTGTAACAATGGGCATTATTTGTGCAAACAATCGAAACAATCAGCGAAGCATCTTAGATATTTATAGGCATTGTTAATGTATACAATCAAAACAATTCTGATATATTTGGGCCAACAATGAACTTTGGCGACGTTGCCAATTCACATTTCCTCATTAAGGCTAATCACTACTTGCTCCTAACATTAATTCAGCGGCCAACTCATTACAAGGCAATTTTCAAAATTTGACCTCTTTGACCTGGCACACTGCCCTTACTGTTTGAAATCTTCGATATGGATAACTGTTGCCAAGGGAACCAACAAACCCATATAATACTATCAAGAAACAAATGTGGCACTGTTATAGTGGCAACTCTTGTCAGGATAGGGTAAAAAAATTGTCAATATTGTGGGTCATCCTTCAGTTTTACTCAGAGCAGTAGGAAGCATCTTAAACTTGGAGGGGCACGGCAATTTAAAGGCACTTTTTCGTAAGAATGGCACTGTAATATACAACAGATTTTTGACGGGAAAAATGAGATATATAGAAGAAAATAGTATGAAAGCTGATAGATATCCGATTTCCTTCACAATGAAACAAATTGAGAAGTAAACATAACTAAATCACGAAGTAAATAATAACAAAATTAAACTACTTTCTGTCCGCATTGGTCTTTAAAAGAGGCTCATTCTGAGACAAAAATGGCACCTTTTGGTTTGTTGCAAAATCTTGGGGGGCACATGCCACCAGTGCCCCCAGTTCCCTACGTCTTTGGACTCTCGCTACATCGAATTTGATAGTTCTGATGCATATCAAGAAATCTGGTCTGCTTCATCAAGTTGGCTCGTTATTAGGCTACATCCATTTCGATATGAACTAAATCGTGCATTGCAATTGCAAATAGATATTCTATTACTTTGAGGCAAGCTATGTGCATGATCTCATTCTTCAAACATGGCTAATGGGGGCCTTTAATTATGTTTGAAGAATGAAAACATTATGCAGGGGCTTTTGCTCCAACCGGAAGGAATACACCTATATAGGTATAGTACCAGGAATCAGGAATGTTGTAACAATAGGCATTATTTATGAAGATAATCGAAACAATCAGCGAAGCATTTGAGATATTTATAGGCATTGTTAATGTGTACAATGAAAACAATTCAGAGATCTTTTGGGCTAACAATCAAATTAGGCGTAGTTGCCAACTGACATTTCCTCGTTAAGGCTAATTACTCCTTGCTCCTAACATTATTCGAGCTGCCAACTCGTTACAAGGCAATTTTCAAAATTTGACCTCTTTGACCTGGCACACTGCCCTTACTGTTTGAAATCTTCGATATAGATAGCTGTTGCCAAGGGAACCAACAAACCCATATAATACTATCAAGAAACAAGTGTGGCACTGTTATAGTGGCAGCTCTTGTCAGGATAAAGTAAACAATTTGCCAATACAATATTGTCGGCCATCCTTCAGTTTTTATCAAAGCAGTAGGAAGCATCTTAAACTTGGAGGGGCATGGCAATTTAAGGGCACTTTTTTCATTAGAAGGGCATTTTAATATACATCAGATTTTCAACGGGAAAAATGTTATATATAGGAGAAAATAGTATGAATGCTGATAGATATACGATTTCCTTCGCAATGAAACAAAATGAGAAGCAAACATAACCAAATCAAGAAGTAAATAATAACATAATTAAACTACTTTCTGTCCGCATTAGTCTTTAAAAGGGGCACATCCTGAGACAAAAATTACACCTTTTGGTTTGTTGCAAAATCATGGGGAGCACGTGCCCCCTGTGTCCCACTAGTTTCTACGTCTCTGGACTCTCGATACATCTAATGTAATAAATCTGATGAATATGACGAAATCTGATCTGCTTCATCAAGTGGGCTCGTTATTAGGCTACATCCATTTTGATATGAACTGAATCATGCATTGCAATTGCAAATAGATATTCTATTACTTTGAGGCAAGCTATGTGCATGATCTTTATGTTTGAAGAATGAAAACATTATGCAGGGGCTTTTGCTCCAACCGGAAGGAATACACCTATATAGACATATAGACATATAGACATATAGACATATAGATAGGTATAGTACCAGGAATCAGGAATGTTGTAACAATGGGAATTATTTGTGCACACAATCGAAACAATCAGCGAAGCATCTGAGATATTTATAGGCATTGTTAATGTATACAATCAAAACAATTCTGATATATTTGGGCCAACAATGAACTTTGGCGAAGTTGCCAATTCACATTTCCTCATTAAGGCTAATCACTACTTGCTCATAACATTAATCCAGCGGCCAACTCATTACAAGGCAATTTTCAAAATTTGACCTCTTTGACCTGGCACACTGCCCTTACTGTTTGAAATTTTCGATATGGATAACTGTTGCCAAGGGAACCAACAAACCCATATAATACTATCAAGAAACAAATGTGGCACTGTTATAGTGGCAACTCTTGTCAGGATAGGGTAGAAAGATTGTCAATATTGTCGGTCATCCTTTAGTTTTACTCAGAGCAGTAGGAAGCATCTTAAACTTGGAGGGGCACTGCAATTTAAAGGCACTTTTTTCGTAAGAATGGCACTGTAATATACAACAGATTTTTGAAGGGAAAAATGTGATATATAGAAGAAAATAGTATGAGTGCTTATAGATATCCGATTTCCTTCACAATGAAACAAATTGAGAAGTAAACATAACTAAATCACGAAGTAAATAATAACAAAATTAAACTACTTTCTTTTCGCATTGGTCTTTAAAAGAGGCTCATTCTGAGGCAAAAATGGCACCTTTTGGTTTGTTGCAAAATCTTGGGGGACACATGCCACCAGTGCCCCCGGTTCCCTACGCCTTTGGACTCTCGTTATTGGGCTACTGCCATTTCAATAGAAACGAAATCGTGCATTAAACAGTTGCAATTGCAAATGAATATTCTATTTTTTTGAGGCAAGCTACGTGCATGATCTCATTCTTCAAACATGGCTAATGGGGGCCTTTAATTCTATATTTCAGGTTAATATGTTTTTATGCTACTTGATAAAGCCCAAAGGTCTTTAGTTTTACAGTTAGCCCCGGTGAAAATTCTTATAGGATCCTACAGGATCCTGGTAGGATCCTGTTGTAGGATCCTGAACAGATCCTACATAGGATCCTATACAGGATCCTACAGGATCCTATAAGATCCTGTACAAGATCCTATAGGATCTTGTACAAGATCCTATAGGATCCTGTACAAGATCTTACAGGATCCTGCATAAGATCTCATAGGATCCTATACAAGATCCTATAGGATCCTGTACAAGATCCTATATGATCCTGTACAAGATCTTACAGGATCCTGTACAAGATCTTACAGGATCCTGCATAAGATTTCATAGGATCCTATACAAGATCCTATAGGATCCTGTACAAGATCTTACAGGATCCTGCATAAGATCTCATAGGATCCTGTACAAGATCCTACAGAATCATGTACAAGATCTCACAGGATACTATACACAATCTTGTAGGGTCCTGTACAAGATCTGAAAGGATTATAAAGGATCCTATGAAAGATCCTATAGGATTTTAATGATTTCCTGGCAAGATCTGATAAAAATCTCTGATCCTGACAGGATCCTATAAAAATATCCGGCCACAAAGGATCTGAACAATGTCCTCTGACATGATCCTGTTTATAGGTTGATGTATAGTAGAGCAGTTCAAGGTTTCAAAACTTTTATGAATATAATTAATTTTTACTTTACACAACTTCAGGGAACCTATGTTTTCTTAAAGTTGCAATGACAGTATCAAAACAACAAGAAATCGAGACATTGTTGCACAACATCAGGAGAAATTATCATCCCATTTAGTTCTGCTATACCTTCCAAATACATTCACTTTAAATTTATTTCAGCAACTGCACTTCACAGACCATTATTTCATATCTTTCAGGAATGTGTTTGGCCCCAAATCAAATACCGTATTTACCCTAACTAAAACTTACCTTATCCCAAAAAACCCCTGTTCTAAAGCTTAGCCCTGACTGCTTTATTCCACGACACACATGCAACTAATAACCAGCCAATGTTAGCATTTTCCAACATAACTAAAATACAATGAGTTGCCATACTTGGTTCGATAGTGTCCACTGAGGCAAGATGGGTGGGACTAGGGTAAACTGTAAAATGGGCAATAATGGAAAAAAGGTGGATAAACTTTGTAAACATCAATCTTCTGATATGGATTTTCTCAGAAATATCTTCCCCTCTTTGAAGCACTGGATGTTGATTGAACATCCATGAGCTACCCTGCCCTTTTTGGCAATCAACATTACCCATTTTACCCCTCAGTCAGCATACCCATTTGCAGTTCTGCAGTGCTCTCTGCTCCTGTGATGATCATTGACAATTGACATTGTAGGCTGCACCTGCAGTGCAGACTCTTGGAACATAGCAGGCTATGTATGACACTGAGGCACTGGCACTTAACTTCTTGTCCTTGTTCACACACAACGTCAAATTTAATTTATCCACCACTGACAAAGTTAGTCTCTATTGAGATAAAAACGATGTCATCTTCAGTTCTTGCGAGTAAGCTTTGACAAACCTTCATAATGTCGTAAAAGTATTCGTACAAGAATCGAGCCGCTTGTGTTATGTCTTGTATTCCATTGTACCTACTGTTAACGAATTGGGCTCCATTAATATCCAGAATGGTAGTAACGACGTGAAATCAAAAAGTTAGATAGAATCGCAAGTTTCAATGTCTTATTTCCTTTTCCTGCTCTTTCCTGTCGACAATAATGGGCCTAAAACAAACAATCCGATTCTCCGAATTACTGAATAAAAGTGAGAACGAAAAGAACCCTTGATTTGTAATCACATGAGCCTTCTTTGCTTCTTCCTCATACGTATTGTTGCTGCTCATCTTCTTTCAAGACAGGCACGTCCTTTTTACTCAACTTTTTGCACATTTAGGCCCATCAAGCGTTCTTCGATCGTGCACGATGTCGCTTCCGCTCAAATTCCAACGCTTCCTCAAATTCCAACGCTTCCTCCGGTAATTAGCTGTAAGACTTGATTTCCCATCGCTTCGTGGACTCCAGTAATTTAAGCCGCCATTAATGAAAATTTTCAAATTGACCAACTGTCATTTTCTCGATATTTCTTCCTGACTGCTATCCAATCAAAATACTCCATTTGAATCTTTATTGTATGGGCTACAATATACTATTGTTATTTCGACCAGTTAGACGGAGAAAAAAACAAGTTTTGAAAAGAAGCTCCTCTGCTTGGAATTTTCAAAACCATGAAAAATATGTGCTGGTAAGATCCTGTATGGATCCTGAATAGGATCTTACATAGGATCCTGATAGAATCCTGTGCGAATTTGCATAGAATCTTACATAGGATCCTGGTAAGATCCTGCAGGAATTTGCATAAGAACCTGCATAGGTTCCTGAATAGGATCTTACTTAGGGTCCAGGTAAGATTCTGTAGGAATGTACGCAAGAACTTACACAGGATCCTGAATAGGATCTTATATAGGATCCTGATAAGATCCAGTAGGAATCTGCATAGGAACTTACATAGGATCCTGAATAGGATCTTACATAGGATCCTAATAAGATCCTGTAGGAATCTGCATAGGAACTTACATAGGATCCTGAATAGGATCTTACATAGGATCCTGATAAGATCCTGTGCGAATTTGCATAGGAACTTACATAGGATCCTGAATAGGATCTTACATAGGATCCTGATAAGATCCTGTAGGAATCTGCACAGGATCTTACATAGGATCCTGAATAGGATCTTACATAGGATCCTAATAAGATCCTGTAGGAATCTGCATAGGAACTGACATAGGATCCTGGATAGGATCTTACATAGGATCCTGATAAGATCCTGTGCGAATTTGCATAGGAACTTACATAGGATCCTGAATAGGACCTTAATAGGATCCTAATAAGATCCTGTAGGAACTTGTGAAAATATCCTAAATAGGATCCTGCATAGGATCTTACATAGGATCCTATGAAAATCTTACAGGAAAATGTTGGATAGGATCTTATACAAGATCTTACATAGGATCCTACTTAGGATTTTACTAATATAAGATCTTATAGGATCCTGATTGGATCTTGACAGGATCCTGTTTAGGATCCTACTCCTATAGGATCCTACAGGATCTTATAGGATCCTGAAGGAATTTTCACCGGGGAGGCAATTCATTAGTCATATTTCATGCAATCTACAATTTAACCTAATCTTCATTATGTTTAATAAAAAACGATCACTAAAATTTTTAGTGGAAAACCACGAGACCCTACTACTGTTGTATTTCTTATCGTTCTGTGAAAGTGAGTGATTGTAAAATTACCATTTGTTTAGGGAGCATGGATGTCTCACCAACAGCCCAAGACAAATCATTTAGAGAACAAATGCGCAGAACCAGATTTGAGTTGCTGTTTAAAGATTATGAGGTGATTATACCACCAAAAATTTTACTAACAGTTAGTCATCTTCCCTTGTTTTTGCTGCCAAGCAGCATAAAGCTCTTGTGCAATAGCTTTGGCAATGGATTCTGTGTGTCTGTTTTCAACAATTTTTTGGGACCGAATTGTGGCTGTCAAATATAACATCACTGAGAGTCACCATCACCACAGGCATTAGCACATGCACAGTATAGAAAGTGTGGTATTAAAATCCGGCTGGTGTAATCTGCATAATGCAGGTTACTTAATGCAGGTTGCAGGTTTCATAAAGCAGGTTGCAGGTTATCATTTATGGCCATGGGCTGTAAAGCCACAACAACGGGCCATTTCCTCGATGAAGCTAAAATGTCGGTCTCACGAAGGTTGTCATGAGTTGGCATGTTTTTGAATTACTAATAATGAGAGAAGCAGATCAATACAGTCAGATATGGTGTGTCTGCGTGATTTCTTTGTTCTATTTATAGAGGAGCCTATTTACCATTGCAGACTTGCTTTCACTATTTGCAATCCATGTGGATATGATTTGGTAATGATTTGGAGGAAATTTTGATGAGCTGGACGTGCATGATATTTATACGTATTATTTAGCCTTTTAGAAATCGGTATTCGCATTAGATTCAAAAGTTTTGAGAGAATTATGACCAAGCTGCAATCATAATTGTCTGCAAAATATTTTTGGGAAACTACACAATTTTTTTATAAGAAACCAATTATAAGAAACTCAGACTCAGATTACCAGAAAATTAAGAAACTCTAGCATGTTTTTCTTTATTTTGTTTCCTATATCATATTATTCGGAAAGTACCTGAATATTGTCTAAACATTGGAAAGGCTTCAAGAGCCCCCCCCCCCCACATTTGTACGTAAAGCGTTATTTGGATAATTATTTAAAGATGTGGTGGTTATTTCGTGAAATGGATTTGCAATATCTCCCATAGCAATATCTCACATAAGGACCAATTGTACTCACATGCCAACTCATGACAGCCTCTGTGTGTTCAACTTTTTAGCTTCATGTAGGACTAGGAGACGGCCCGTTGTTGCAGCTATACAGCCCATGGCCATAAATGATAACCTGCAACCTGCTTTATGCAACCTGCATTATGCAACCTGCTTTATGCAGATTACACCTACCGATTAAAATCTTATTGTCACATAACAAACAGCATTGCATGCATGGTCAATTAACTTAATTAAAAGGCAACATACCAACCAATTTTTTGTGCAAGTGTATTTATTATGGAAGTTTCATTTCAGGATGTTAGAGGATTCTTACAGTACACGAAGCCATTGACTTCACAAGTTGTTGTTGACCACCATTGTAGACATTTCAACAAAGCAAAGACTGTAGTTCTACTTAGCACTACTTGACTATTGTTAGTGCTAGTAGTACTTTTAATAAATTAAGGCATAAGCTTTCATTATTTCTGGAGGTCCAACCATTGACTGATTGCAATTCAGATATTGTCAATTCATATTGTTGTCTAATCTAATTGTACTCTAACGGGCTGTGCTGTAATTTTTAAGGCCCCTAGTTCTAGGCTCACTTGAGAAGATAATGTACTGACCTACATCATTAAGATAGATTCGTGGTCATGAGCTCCTGGGGTTAAAGTAGTTTTTGCTGAAACTTTTGAAGGTGTTTGAATCAAAATCAGATCAATTACTATGATAACTCGATTTTCTAACATAAAATCTTCTAAAAGGCTATTTTAGACATTTTCGGTTTTTTTTTCACAAACCATCATATCAAAGGGTTTTATTTCCAAGAAAGTTATTTGAATCAATGTTGCAGAATTCCATGAAAGAACGGAGTTGTTGAGAAAAGGTTAAAATGTCGAAATATGGAAATCTTTTAGATTTAGGCAGTAAATTGTAAGCTCCTTTCACATAGCAATGTACATTTGACAAAGAATTTTGAAAGTAAAGATACCTTTATTGAATGTTTAAAGTTGGGCAATGGTCATTCTACGTATTTGTTTCGTATTTTGACATTACCTCAACCATTACAGGATATTGCCTAAACAGAAATGGAGGGTCAAAGTTCCTTTCTCTGTCTGTAAACTTAATTGAAGCAAATTCCTTCTTCATACAGAAAGAGATTTCTACATTAGAACATAATTTGGAAGAATGTCAAACTGAGAACAACCAAATTAAAGAAATTAACATGGATCTAAAAGCAAGGTTGGAGTCAACGGAGGCGAGATTGGTGAATGTGCTGAAATCAGCACCAAAGAATGACAAGAATGGCGACAATTTCTCCCAAGATATCGACACTATATTGAAGCTTTCGTCTCGACTTCAAGAAATGAATAACAATAACAAGTCTCTAAAGGAGGAAAACGAGACTTTAAAAGAGGTTTGTAGCAGTTTGTTTTTCTTTTTATACAACTTATGATGAACAAATGTCAGCAGCAAAACTTTTTGCTAGTTTTGCGCATTCAAAAACGAAAATCGAATTTTACAAAGGTTGGGCTAAGCGAGACAATAGAGAAACTCATCTTGGTAACAAATTGGAAATTAAGAAGTACTGTAGATTGGTTATGATCAGTTGCACGAGCAGTCTTCCCATTCCTGCGCAGTCTTGAAGTGTTGCATTGGTAGCCTGCGTACAGACTCTCAGATTGGACGGGAACGAGGCAGAAGAGTACTTTTCTCCCTGTTTTCAATTTGTCCTCATGTCTGCACGCAGACTATGCTTTTGTCAATTCGAATCTTTTACCTTTGATAGTTTCAGTAACTTCTTTACGTTTATAAAAGTAATTGTCTTCTCTGTGTCGTTTCAAATTTCCTCTTTACGAAACTTGATCGATGTTTTTCGATTAATTAAGGGCATTTTCAAGTCAATTGTTTTCCAGGAATTGCTTTTTACTTGGGAAGTAGGCTACCGGACAGTCAACAAAACAATCCCAATTACTATTTGGATTCGTTTACTGATTGGATCATGAATCATGAAAATTGGCCTTGTGTACACTTTATCATTGGCGGTCAGTGATGTATAGTTTTTTAGCTTGCCGAGTATAAATTGTCATCTGATGAGTTTGCATGACTTGTGCCGGGTGAATGAAAAAAGCGCACGGCGCTTGAAAAATATTGCTCCATGAATATCAAAGCAATGATATTCAAAACTGTCTTGTTTTAATGCCAGTATGTTCAATTAGATTCAATAATTCACCCGGCTTTAATCCTTCCTGTGGATATCGGATATTTTCTGCAGAAAGTTCCTTTAAACACCTGCAAAAGTGGGTGAAAACGACGAACAAACTTGGTTTTCTCTCCTAACAGCAATGACACTTACATGTATTCCCTCTTTTTGCTGTTTGCCCTCTTGAGAGAACGGAACCCTCCTGAATACCATTTTTATACCTTAGAAAAGACTCTTCATTCTTCCATGAGGATAGCATGTGCTAAAACGTTTTCAAGTCATTGCTGTAAGGTAGAACAAATTATGTACAGTTCTTATCCTCTGCAATTTCATATAAGTGGGGAGGTGCATGATAGAGAGGGGGGGCTTATTCAAAATTTTGGCTATGAAGGGAGGGGCTTATCAGAGAGGGGGCCTTAGTAGAGCGGGAGCTCGATAGAGAGGGGACCTTAATAGAGCTTTAACGGCATATGTTGTTTTTGTGGACAAAATAATGTGATATTCTTGTGTTTAACTCGGTTTCAACTCTATTCCTAGTTGTCCAGCTCCGTTCTAAGTTTGTAATCCCATATATCATTTGTTTTTGGTGCTTTTTGGCAGGATCTTAGAGAGGCAAGTCGGAGAAATGACAACATGAAAGAAGAAATAGATCGATTATCACGTGCTGCTAATTACAACATGTCTCCGCAGAAGTAAGTATCATATCATATTACCGCTCCGAAGATTATTTTGCGTAATTATTTAGCACGTCTGTCGAGAGACTTAGTTGGGCCTTGTGGCATAAAGCCAGAATTCAGAAAAACGTCAAACCTTCCTTCGGATGCCAATTTCGTTAGGGGGCCGTCGAAGAAACCCCCTACCCATCCCCTGTGATTGCGGCCCAAAAAATGTCTTTGTTTCATTCATAAGTACTAGGCCTACCGCCTTGGGCATTCATTGTCTTCATAATTGGGTCCAAATCTC
Organism: Aurelia coerulea; assembly: GCA_039566865.1. Taxonomy (NCBI): domain Eukaryota; kingdom Metazoa; phylum Cnidaria; class Scyphozoa; order Semaeostomeae; family Ulmaridae; genus Aurelia; species Aurelia coerulea. The sequence continues at coordinate 29,075,920 of CM076943.1, forward strand.
ATCTTCTAGTTTAGTTACATGTTCTCTATGTTAATGGCTGCGGAGTTGTCACGGTCTCTTGCACTCCGTGGTATCGTCCTCGTAGTTTAGTAAAGTAGCTTGTACGTAGTGTCTTAAGTAGTTCGTTCTTGTAAAATTTTATATTGAATATAAAAAAAAAAAAATCTCATCAATTTGATCATCAAATTTTGGACGAAAAAATAATACCAACCTTCTTTTCCGTAGCCAGAGACTAGAGGGTCACATTCCCCAGATAATTTTGAACCAAACAGCAGAGAGAGACGTTGCTGCAATACAAAAGGCAATCTAGAAGCTCCGTTATTTACTTGGGGGGAGGGGGCACTCTGAAAATACTTGGTGTGACGTGACCATCACTGAGACGATGATATCAACATAATAGCTTTGTTTTTTGTTGTTGTTTGTTTGCGGCTGTTTTCACTTCGATAAATTTGCATCTATTGTTTTTGTTGTATCCTGTTTCAAGGACGACTATTTTTGCCAGTTCCTGCTGCTCTTGCCGTTTCATTTATATTGAGCCTACATATAGAATATCTTGCAGTTCACTTTATAACACCTAGGTAATACTCAAATTATGACAGATGTATAGATTGTACGTTTGTTGTTCATACTATACTTTCTTAAATTTCTTAATGTGATATTTTGTCACGCAAATATAATCCATCACGGCTTTTGCCTGAGCCCCCTAACCCCCATCACGGCCAAAGGCCGCGATGCGTGACGAAAAGTAATTGTTGACGGCCCCTTAGCTGAACATTCCTCATTTTATCAAGTTAAACTAATACCCAGATGTTTTCAACTTCGTGCGTTGTTTAAAACCCTACAATTCATAAACTAGTTGATGTTGCCAAATTAACCCAAAAGTTTCCTCGACTCCGCAAGAACATTACCAAACCTTCCTCAAATATGACATTTAGAAACAAAACCTTCCTCTGGCACAAAGCCGTGGAGCCGCGGAGCTGTGGAGCCGTGGGGCCGTGGAGCCGTGGCTTTTTCTGAACTTTGCATAAAGCCTAACTGTAGCCCCTTGAAAATCATAGTACGACTGAAAAGTGATTGAATCTGGCTTTTGCTGCGATTTTTATAGAAGTTTTTTCCACCATCTCTCTGATGGGCAAATGCAATTTCATTTGAATAATTCATATAGTGGTAGACTTGTCGGCTTTTGTTGGATTATTTTTACCTTACTTCATATGAAAAATGTTGAGAGTAAAGAACAGAAAACGGTTTCATAGACTCCCGTTTTATTCTGTCAAAACTTGAACGACACTTAATAGTAAAATTGGCATAAATCAATTTCTGTTTCTGCATTGTACATAATGAGGTCTAGTTTGTGTTACTGTCAGCTCAAATTTGACTTGATAACTTAGGTTTATTCCACGAACTTTGAAAGTCAGTTTTATGTCACATGAGTTTGTTGACATGTTTCATTTTAGAATAATTATAACCACGGAATTTAACCATCATGTGGAGTTATAATTATAACCCCTGCACTTAACTGTCATGCAGAGAATTATTAAATTTTCCACACCATAGTTTCATTATCGTTTGAAAAATGATGTGCAGGTGGGACAGCACATCACATTTGAACTAGATTTCCCAAGTTTTTTTAGAACAAGAGCATGTTGCTCTTCAGTAACAAGCGGGTGAGTAAGAAAACGATCCCCTTTTGAAAGATTGCTGCTCCCTGGATAACAAGACGATGATGTTGGCAAATATGTCATTTAATTGTGGACATGTCCAAATCCATTTTAAAATTTGCCAGACTGAAATCGGCCACTTCGTTCTGAAATTATGACAGATTGTCTCGGGAAAACCCCTCAGGAAGCTTTCAAACAGGCCCGAAATCCTGGGCAATCTTTCCAATATTTCTGCTTTACAGCATTGACATCTACGCATTTTAGCACTTGTTGTTCTTTGGGAGGATGAAATTGCTCGGACTAATGTTGCTATGCTGCCAACGTGGATCAGGACACTGTCATCCTCACAAATGGAAAACATCTGTGAAAGCAGATGAAAGCCATAGCTGTAAGGAAGAAAGGTTGGTCGTGATTTTAGGCCTGTTTTGAAGGTTTCTTGATAGGGCTGTCTTCAGACGATCCCGCCATAATTTCAGCACGAATGCCAGTATTGTCGTTTTGATATCTGGGGAGCAGTAGCCTTTCAAACAGGGATTGTTTTTAATAACCCATTCACACTGCAAGTTAAACTAGCTTAAACTAAACCAAGTTATCGAAAGGTACCTTGTGATTGGTCAGTCTAACAAATCTAATTCATTTAATTGGCTGAAATGTAACCTGGAATAGATAAAGCTGGCTTAACTGTGTCAGTGGGAATGTGGTATAACTCACCTTGTAGAATTCTCAATCCAGCTGATACTGGGAGCAATGAGATAATTAGTATTGCTTATGTGCTCTTTTTACATCAGTTACATTTGTTTGATAAATCACATATTTGATTGGCATGAAATTTCCTTTTACATTAGAATTTAGAAATGTGCAGTCAAGAAACCTGTCGCCAAAGAGTTTGTGATTTCTTCTTAGGTTTTCCAGATACACATTGATTGCCTTGCAGACAAAAGTTGATAATTATGAAAGAGAGATGAATCGGTTAAGACGGGCTTTAGAGCGAAGTGATGAGTACATCGAAGAATTAAAGCGAATTCAAAATATTGACCGAAATAACAAGATTGATACAAATATAGAGCATTGCTTCCCATCCCAAAGGGGTGCTGCTCAGATTATGAAAACTACTACACAGGCATCGCGAATTGATGAATTAGCCTCAGTGGCCCTCGCAGCGCAAAGGTCGCCTGCAGATCCTGCTACAAGCTACCCGGTAACATTGGGAGATCAGTTGTCAGCGAGGAAACATACACCACCCATTATCTCCCAAAGTAGTGAAGAGAGAAATAGCAGCCAAGGCACCTCAGTATTTGAGCATAGTATGGTGAATAGCAATGGTCTCGACAGTAATGACAATACGACGCACCGATCAATATTTGAGGACTCATCAAAGTTCCCAGCTTGCGCAAAGCTTATTGAATTGACGAAAGTACGTCGTGATTTAGCTGACCAGTTTCCAGCTGATGTTGTGCCGTTGGATTCACCAGGGAATGCCGTTGTTGATGCTCCAATCAGTTCACATATCGACGAAAACGTCTTAGTTAACTTGAATGCGCGACAAAGTCCTAGAGATGAAGCGACAACAATGGCAACGTTAAGCAGAGATAGCCTCCAGTTCTCCGAAGATCCTTCCATACTCGAGGCAAACCAGGCTAGGGATACTGAAGATATGGGTGCAATTCCTCCCCCGCTTATTGAAGGCCAAATGCAGCAGTCGTCTAGCAGTGCCTTTGAGCGTATGTCCCCGCACAGATTGCAGTGCAAGTCATACCCTAGCTCAGTTCTCTTGCCTCCTGAAAGCATGCAATTCAATGGAATAGCTGAAAATGATGAGAATGTCATTTTGGCAAAAAGAATCAAGATAGAGCAGCCCGAATCTTAAAGAATCAAGCTTCAGACTCTGGAGGTAAAGTTATTTATTTGTAAGCTTATTTATTTTCAGCCGAAAAACCTGATGATCCTAAAATATTTACAAGTTTTTGTAAAGCCTCGAACATTTGATTTAATGTTATTAACTTTAAATTTCCATTTTGTGTTTTTTGTCAAGGATTCAATTGATTTGAGTACTATTTCGTAGGCTAGAATGGCTAGAAATGAAATTTGAATCATTCAAAGCCGTCATGTACTCTTATTTCTTTGAATTTTTGCTCACCCGGTACCTCCCGCCATACTTCGTAATCACAAGCGAAAACAAAAATGTGGTGTGACTTTTTAAATTGGCAGTTAATTCTTGTTTTCTGTTATAAATCTATACGGGGTGTTTTAGAAAGAATGCAACCCAACTATAATTGAAAACCTTAACCCCTATAGTGGTTGGGCTATCTGACACGTCCTATTTTGGTTGGGGGGGGGCAAAAAAGCCCCCCCCCCTACCTAACTCTTGACTGGAAATAGATAGAGCAACCAGATTTGGTGTACTAATAGCCCCACACATGTAATATATGAAAATATAAAAATTAACCCAAAATTAGCCGTCGTTACTGCTTGCATCAGCATTTTCCTTTGTGTGGTCAAGAAAAGTGTCAAAATCGGTCAAAATCAGGAAAAATGCGATAAAATTTTTTTTGGAGCACAATTTCCATCCAAACATTAAAATTATGATAGAATACATCAAATAGCACTACCCTGCAAAATATTTTTTGCAAAATTTTGCAATTTTGCTACTTTTTTCGCAAAAATTAATATTTGAAAATTGGCGATTTTGACAGAGTCAGTTCCGGAAAATTGTCTCCCTCCCCCTCATTTGTCAAAATATTTTTATGAAACTTCTCGAGTCATTGCACAATAAGTATTAGCAAAAAGTCAAAAAGTTTCCGGGCCATAATTCCTATCTTGACAGAGTTATAACAAAAATTCTACTAGGGGGGGGGGCAAATTTGCCCCCCTCCAAGCAAAATAGGGTTAAAGAATGATAAAGTTTTAGAAGATGCATAATGTATAGGGAATGTATACCATCTGAAAGTACAATCTTTTTCCTTTCTAATGATATGCAGTTTATATATGTTAATGGCATTATTTATCACTTAATTGATATTGTATTATTATAGCAAAATAAACACCCTGTTTAGGGCAAAAGAGTTACGAAACTGATTTTGTCGAAACATTTCAGGCCTAGAAATACTCGAGGTGATGAAAAAGGTTCGAAAAAGAAAGACTGATTCACATTAGATGTGACAAAATAAGCACCCTCAAAGATGGGTTTCGTCTATGTAAATGCCCTATCACTTTTCCGCATCTAAAATAGGACACACTACAAAAACGTAAGTAAGGTGATGAAAATTTAAATTAATACGCCCAACCTGGATATCACTGGAAAGAAAATACATTGTACTTTCGGGTGGTATGCATCAGATTGATTCAAACATCATTATTTCCTGAGCAATCTCAAATAAGTTGGGTTGCGCTTTTTCTGAAACACCCTGCCTATACTACAGTTTGTATAGCTTAGGAATTATGTTAATAATCGCAAAGTAGACGAACATCATTTCAGGCATGCTTTTAGTTCTAATGATACACACAAATTAAGGTGTATGTATGTATGTATAATTTTGCTATAGCATTAAAATTTATTATAATTATTTAATCTAAGAAAAAGAACAGATCTACTTACAATATTTACAAGTATAAAACAATTTATAGGCAAAATCTAAAAATTGAATTTAAAGCATCCCATGGTTAAAAATGACAGGGATAGCATCAAAAAGGTCGATGCAACCTTGTTTCCATAATGGTCCCTCCAGAGGTGTTATTAAAAAGGAAATGTTTTCATGAAAAGCACGATTGTGTGTCTGAACTGGTTAGGAAATCATTCTTAGAAATGCTAAATAACCGTGTTTGTTGGCTGCTTTTAGGATTCTAATAACATATGTAGGGGCTATCTATCATCAATACTTTGGAAATCGTTAAAAAATTTATCTTTGATCATATATTTTAGACTGTTGATGTTTGCTGCAGATTTTGGTCTGAGGGTAGACTGTTCCATAGATACGATAGACCATTTTTTCCATTGTTGCTTTTTCGGAAAGGTTGAATTAATTTGTTTTTAGATCTTCTGGTTACTCGGCTCTGGGCAACTGGCAAGAAGATCTCTGACATGTAGGATGGGGCTGCAGTATCAAAGAATTTAAAACCTTTGTAGTAGTCCACTGCTCGACCCTCTCTTTAGTGGGGAGCCAATTTATAGTTTTAAATTCTTTTGAGTCCCATAATCAGGTTCTGCTTGAATCTGAATAAAAGAGCACATATCATATGTGCTCTGTTGTTCAGATTCAAGCAGAACCTGATAAATTCATTTTTAGCTGTCTGAATTGTGTTGGCTAATCTTTTATTCAACATTGGAAGCCAAGCACTGCATGCATATTCAAAGTGGGACTTAAATAGTGCATTTGCTAGTAGTAATCTTCGAAGAGAAAAGTCAAGACAATTTTGCTTTCTGTAAAGATACCTGAGCCTGCCATTAATTTTAGCAAGGATCCTGGTAGCCATCGACTCACAAGACAGGTCGTCATCAAGGACACAGCCGAGATATGTAACTGAAGTACTGCCGGTTTGTTTATTTTTTCTGCCAAAAATTATCGATTTTGCTTTGTCCTCCCTAAAACGAATGCTTAGTTTTTTATCAACAAAGCAGTCACAAAGAGAATTTAATTTGTTTATCAGTTGCTTTTCTATTTCATTCACGTTATTGTCTCCAAATACAAGACAGGAGTCATCTGCATATAAGAGTAAGTCACAGTCCACTGCTTGTGGCATGTCATTTACATACAAGAGAAAAATGAGTGGGCCTAGAGTAGATTCTTGTGGAACACCATACGATAATTCTTCGGGTGATGAGGGATCTTTTCCACATTTAGGAAGAAAGTTCGATTGGTTAGGTAAGATTGAAACCAAAATATAACTGAGTCAGCAAAACCACGGTATTTCATTTTTGCGAGGAAAATTCCATGGTGGATTGTATCAAAGGCTTTCTGTAGATGGATTAATATCATGCCCGTGAACACCCCACATATAATCTAACGTAACTCTCACAATATACGGAGTGTCCAAAAATGTTTCACCATGTGTGCAGCTACTGTGGAGGACACATGCATCTCATTCTTGCTTGTTGCAGATTTGTAAATAGAAGAGATTTCAACTTTGAGATTGATACCTGGGTGGAGTAATTGATTGTAGTTACTGACTTATGGAATGAGATTGTTTGCCTCAAAGCCAGAGGATTCGATATTCTCCATTGATGTCATTGAGAAAAGCCTCTCATGATCAGTTTTTTTCTGATTTTCAAAAGTAAAGCAAATGGTCATGAAGTCGGATCTTGTGACAACCAAGAACTACGTAGCGTGAACCTCTATGAATTCAGTTGTCAATTTCAGAAAATTTAGAATGAAATTTTCATTTCAATGGCAAGTAAGAACTACGTAGAACCAAGAACTACGTAGCGTGAACCTCTATGAATTCAGTTGTCAATTTCAGAAAATTTAGAATGAAATTTTCATTTCAATGGCAAGTAAGGAGCAGAATCGAACGTCGAATTCTCGTTCCCATACAACCCATCAACCAGCCTTTTCCTAATTTCTCGGTCTAAATGATGAGTGACTTTACCATGCAGAATTTTCACATCTAAGTTAGCTTCTTACTTATAGATTAACATGCCCCGTAATCTTCATTCCACAACCCGCCAAACTTGTTAACTTCCCATGACTCACCCGGTATAGTAACTATCTTTGGTTACAATGCTCGATCTTTGGTTGCAACGCGGTAGATCAATTGAAGCTAATACAATTCAGATCTGTTCTCTAAATTTACAGCAATCGTTTATTTTCTAATGGATTTAGTCAATACAATCCAAAAAATCAGGAGACCTTTTCCGTTCTAAATTTAAATCCTATTTATGATATAGTAACCATCTTTGGTTATAGAATATACGTTATTTGCAATAAAGGACTCATCAAAAAATTATGTTTTGGTTAGATGTGTTCATTCGAGTAGCCAGAGAAAACTTGACGCTGGTATCCTCAAGAAAAGATTACTAAATTCTTTCAAATTTTAGAAAATTGCTTTGAAACCCTTCGTGAGAACACGAGTAATTAGGAATAATTAACTGTACATAAATGAATCAATAAATGCAAAATTACTTCAGTGGAATACTGATAGTGACAAAAACGATTTTTGACAGTGTTTTTGGCAACTACCTTTTGTGAACATTTCATTTCTGCTTAATTGTTAAATAAGATGAACTGATTTATTAAGTAAAATTTAGGGGAGACCGGGGTCAATTGTAACACTTTTTAAAAGATCAGCCATATCATCCAAATAATTATTAATTGCGCTCTTCGAGGTAGATGATATTGTAGTTGCATCTCTTGAAATAGCATAGACCTTAGTTTCCATCACACGGAGCCAATTTTTGTGACGCTATGATAGTTTTAAAATCAGTGATTGTAACACATGGTTAGAGTAATTGTTACTTTTTTTTTAAATCATTACAGATAATTATTACACGACTCTAGTTTTTCCTTACACAAAATGTGACACCCCAGGTAGCAGATCATTCATTGCTTTAAAAATCACAAATTAAAATTAAGACGTGGTATTTATTTCTTTGTAAATGTAGGTGCATCAGTTGAAAAAAATCTAATAGATTGAGAAAAATATTTTTCTTTACAAATTTCAACTTTTAACTCTTTAATACTGCATGGATGCACATTGTTTGACCAGATTAGAAACTGAATCAAAACCAAGCCATCGGCCAGCTTACACCGGGGCAATTGTAACAACGTGTTACAATTGCCCCTGACCTGGTAAGTTATCGTTATTTCCAATTTTAACATTCCATAAGCTGTGGAGCTTAAAAGTTTTAATGTACAGGGTGTCCCAAAAAAATTGTGCCCCGTTTGTCTCAAGATTGCGACAAAACGGCAAAAGATTATCGCCAAACTTTTGCATGATGGTGCTCTTTAGATGTTCAATTAAAGTTTGCCACCATCCCCGTAAAAATCCGTTGAAAAATGATGGAGCTATGACCTTCAGAAGACCAAATTTGCCCAGTGACTGAAACCAGCGGTCGTCCATTTTGTCTTACTATTTTGCAGTGATAAGTATCTTCACGTGAGGTAAGAAATAATTTCTGTTAGGTCAGAAATAGTGGAACTCTCCGAGGATTATCGGAATTTTCACGAGAGCTATGACATTTGAGGCTACTTTTTCATTTTCAATCCATGAAGCTATTTATCACTGCAAAATAGTAAGACAAAATGGCCGACCGCTGGTTTCAGTGATCGGGCAAATTTGGTCTCCTGAAGGTCATAGCTCCATCATTTTTCAACAGATTTTCATGGGGATAGTGGCAAACTTTAATTGAACATCTGAAGAGCACAACCATGCAAAAGTTTGGAGAAAATCTTTTGCTGTTTTGTCACAATCTTCAGACAAACGGGGCACAATTTTTTTGGGACACCCTGTAGTTTTGATCCTAAATAGATGTCATGTTTTTGATGTGAAAATGAAATGTTATGCTCAAGAGTAAAATTTTTCAGACACGAATTCACAGGGAAAGCATGTTTTTACTTTCGTGCTCAAAAACATGGTTTCCCTCGGAAAATGTTGCAAATTTGGCTGGAAATTCCTGAATCTCAAATCGTATGTAGAGGGTTAGGGTGAGCATGTTCTGTGCTAAAGCAGATTTTATAGCATTTTTCTGCAAGGCACGAGAGCCAGTGCTACAATTGCCCCGTTTTACAATTGTCCCCGGTTTCCCCTAGTGTAGGTTTTAGTGATCAAAGTGCTTGTTCTGATCACTCAGATGGTAAGGTAAGGGCATCCAACAAATTTCTGAATGCTTTTCTAAAGTATTGTTTCAGGATTTCAAAATTTTCTGAAGTGGCAGCCATTGTAGACTTGCCCCAAGTCTGTTTTGTCAACTGTATTAAGTCTACCGGAAAGTTTTCCCTTCAATTTTTTTTGACGAAATTTTTTTTTGACGAAATAGACTTGGGGCAAGTCTACAGCCATTGGGAAAACTAACATTCCATTGCCATGCTTTGAAAATTATCAGTTATAGCAATGGTTGAATCGCGTTTTTGGACACCCTCAAGATGGAAACATGATTTGGTCTTGTATTTATTAGTTTAAAGTAAATATTTGAATTATTAATTTTCAGCATAGGTTTCAAATCTTTAATTCTGTCGGTGTAAAATTCTACAACGCATTTCTTTGGACCAAATGGCTTCGACGAAACTTTCGACGAAACTTTCGCTACGTTGCTATATACCGTGCAACTTTTCGGAAATCTGCAGCATATTTCATATGTCAACTCATTTGAGGATGTGGCGTCATGAAATTTCTAAATCGTAAACCAGAACAGCGAAAGACTTGCACTTTATTCCATATTGTAAACATTCATAAACTATGGTTCCCTTGAAATCACTTTAAGTTATCTCAAAAGGTTTTAAAAATGCTCTTGTTTATGTAAAGTTTTGTTAAATATTTTCTTGAGTTTTGAAAGGTAATGTGTCCATGTAAGTACAGCGACTTTGCTTTTTTTATATTTCATGTGATCACTTCGGCAATTATACTCACAAGGTGCCAAGTAGTAATGTAAGCAGACTGATGCCTTACTTGCGGTTGCTCTTTCGGAGCTGAAATTTTAGTTTGCATGTGATTAGTTACATTCTGCCAATCACAGTGCGCTCTTCGAGGCTCTTCGTCAGCATCATATCAGCATATTTGTCAGAATGTATACGCAGCTGTACTTACATGGGCAATGCCTTTAAATAGGAAGAGAAATTCTCTTATCCTGAACATATTAAAGATGTCAGAAAAGTCAACGATAGAATTGTAGCAAAGTGGCCAAAGTTCCTTTCAAGTCATTCAGTTCAAAGAAAGGAATCATGGAATTTTCAGCGATATTTTTAAAGAATTGCAGCCGATCCTTTGACTTATGATCGATGTTTGGTTATTTTCAAACTTGTCTAAGATTTTTGGGGACTCCCAATAGTTTATTCAGTTGAGATTTGCAGACATGTAAATGCAATTTCTATGTTTAAGTAAGTGAGTATATGGATGTAACATTCACTGCTTTTTGTATATAATTGTAGCCAATAAACGTATGGTACTACTTACTCTCAAAAGACTCTAAAAGTACTCACTCTATATACCGGGTGAGTAAAAAAAAACAATCCCCGTTCGAAAGGCCACTGCTCCCTGAATATCAAAGCAATAGTATTGAAAACTGTCTTATTTGATTGCCAATATGTTCAATTAGGTTCTGTAATTCACCCAGCTTTAATTGGTCATTCCTTCTCGTAAATATGGGAGACTTTCTGCAGAAAGCCCCTTCCGAAAACCTGCAAAAACAAGTGAAAACGAAAACCAAAATTTCCTTGGTTTTCCTTCCTATGAATGATGACACTTTCATGTATCAATGCATTTTCTCCCCTTGGGAGAATGGAATTCCCCTGAATAAGTTATCCGCACCAGGGGAGGAGTTTTGCATCCTCCGAAGAGGATAGCACGTGCTAAAGCATGCAGAAGTCATTGCCGTAAGGCCCGTGTAAGGCAGAAATGTTGGGAAAATTTGCTCATGATTTTATGCACGTTTTGAAGGATTCTTGAGTAGGCTTTCTCCAGAAAATCGTTCATAATTTCATAACGGAGTGGCCACTTTCAGTCAGATAAGTTTTAAAGTAGATTTGAGCATGTTTACCATTATATTATATATTTGCCGATATCATCGTCTTGATATCCAGGGAGCCGTTGCCTTTAAACGGGGTGGGGAATTGTTTTTATTGACTCGCCCGATATACTAATATCCAAATTTATTGATTTATTTATTGCCGGTATGAATATGTGTATATATGTTTTTAATTTGCTTTGAAAGCATATACAGTTGACAGTATACTTAATGGCTTGCTATATTTGTCGTTCTTCGTAGATTAACAACAAAAAGATTCGGATCGAAAACTTTTCACAATAATGTTTTGGACAAAATCAATTACGCCAAAAGTCTTTGTAGTTGATGCGCAAATCTCATCGATGGCAGACAGGCAATCAAACGTAAATTTGGGATTTTCTTGTGACAAAGTGGACGGGGAACTCGCAATCTTTTGAGCAGTTTTCTAACTCTCGCGGTACCACGAAGGATCTCTAAAACCGTTCGTTAGTGGTTAATGGTGGATGAATTTTTTCAAATTAATGATCAACTAATGGATTATTTTCGTTCATTTCCTGTTCACGTGGCAAGAAGGAAGCCAGTGGCTGTATATCTGTCCTAGCAGTGTTGTTCGAGTTTGTGTGCGATCTTCTGCAAAAAAGTTTCTTGTGGTATTACAGTTAACGCCATACGTCAATTGCAGATCCTATTTAGAAACCAATTGTAGCTTGTCACGCTTTCATGCACAAATTAGCTTGCTTTCAAGTCAATACCCATGGATGTGTTCTTCCAAAATTGGTTCTAACTATTTGTGTAGAATGCAGTAGAGACGGGTTTAATTTCCAGCTCGGCTATCATTAACTATTTACTTCAAAACTATTGCGTCGAAAATGACCATCTAACAAACGTCTTTAGTATCTTGGAGTTGCCCCTGAGCAGCTGAATTGGGTGTTCCCTTGTGGTTTTCTAGCGCTGATGACCGCCAAGAAAAGCTTGCTGTGATCCTAATTGGAACAATTTAAGGTGTTTTCCTCGGTAAAGTCACCCCAACTCTTTGTAGAAACCTCGTGAATATCTAGGAATTAACATAGGCAAGGCAAAAGACTGGAAAAGTTTGCTTGATTTGCTTGAATTCTAAATGCTAAAATCCAAATATTTTCTTTCATGATAAGGGATTCTCGTAATAATCTACAAGTCATTAATTTGCAAGCAATCTCCTGGGCTTGTATTTTGTAGAGAAGGCCATCCACATAATCTTTTGATCGTGGAATTCCAGCATAGAAAATAAGCTAGGCAAGAAAAATAAAAGATCGCTGTAATTCTAATTTGCATTTGCAAGCAGGCAGTGAACTAGCTTTGAATTGAACAGAGAAGATCATGCATTTTCTTCACGATTCTATTTTAAAGAAAGACCAGCAATGCCATTGGGAAAGCAACCAAGGAAATCTTACTAAATTCAAAGACTTTCTTTCATGCTGTTCGGCTTCTTGAAGTGACGAATTTGCAAGCATTCGAACGTGTTTGCTTTCGGCAAAGATTATGACGTACATAACAGTTTCCTTCAATGTGCTTGGAAAGAACCCCCTGTAAAGAAAATTTGCAAGCAACCAAAAAACCTTGCTGGAATTTGAAATACGAAACACGAAAGTTGAAAGAGTTTCCTTTCAGATTTCCTTCTGCTGCTTGAAGCTATGAATTTGCATGCAACCAGCTATTTATAGGAGCGACGATCAAACACACGAAAAATTTTGCTTAAACGTGATATTTGAGAGAAATTTTGGCAAAGAAAATAGCCGAAAAGAAAAGAAAAACTCCAAAGTTTTTCTTTCTTGATGAAAGATCTTTTTATAGGAATATTTTTTCAAGCAATTATCCGTGATACGGTTTTGCGAAGAAAACGCGCACATAATATTGTCATTGTGAAAATCCGGGAAAGAAAATACGATAACCAAAACACCGAAAAAGTTTGTTGGAATTTTAAGTGACAGAATTTAAAGACTTAAGTTTCTTTGCTACTTGTTCAAGTAACCAATTTTTAAGCAGCCCACTGTATTTTTTGTGTGTGGAAGATCATTCACATAATATTTTATTGTAGAATCCTGGGAAGAAAATACGATAACCAAAATACAAGAAGAGTTCGCTGGAATTCTAAGTGATAGAAGTTTCGGAAGTTTTCATGATAAAGTATTTTCTGCTACTTGTTCCAGTAACCAATTTGTCAAGCAGCCAGCCGTGTTATCTTGTGTGGAGAAGATCATCCACATAATATTTCATTGTGAAGAACCAGGAAAGAAAGTACGATAAACAAAAAACAAGAAGAGTTTGCTGCAATTCTAACTGCTAAAATTCACAGATTTTCTTTCATGGCAACGGATTTTCATAAACACCCCCTATGGATTTGTGTTTTGTACCGGGTGTCCCAAAGAAAAATTAACAGATTTGATCCTGCGTAGCAATAAGAATTTAGCTTCAAGCAATCTGCAATAATTTTTAAGATAATCCCCGATAGTCAACTTGAACATAGATACCTCATTCGTTGATATTAGTGCACTGAGAGTTGAAGTATTAATCTTGAAAGTCCAATTTTGCCTCAAACTTTAAACCAGAGCTTTTGGGTTTTGGCCTGAGCTGTTAACGCGCTGTGTTGTGGAATCTCCTAAATCATAGGAAAGTATAAGCAAGAAACCTCGTGCTTAGGAACATTTTTAATAGAAATCCGAAACAGGGCGGATCGTTGTTCAAAAAAGTCTATGACTGAGGAGATTCCCCAGACCAGCCCAGACTCTGGTTTGGAAGTGAACACAAATTTGGACTTTCAAAATTGATGTTACAACTCTCGGTGCAACAATATCAACGAACAAGGTGTTCATCTTCAAGTTAACTATCGAAGAGTACTTCAAAACTTTTCAGGGATCGATTTGACTTAAATTCTTATCCCTAGCCCCGACCAAATCCGTTACCATTTTCAGGACACCCGGTAGATAAGATCATCCACATAACACTTTCATTGTGAAGATTCCGGAAATAAATACGATAACCAAAAAACAAGAACAGTTTGCTGGAATTCTAACTGCTAAATTTCAAAGATTTCCTTCATGACAAAGGATTCTCGTAAACTTTTACAAGTCACGAAGCAATCTCCTGGACTTGTTTTTTGTAGAGAAGATCATCCACATAATATTTGCATTGTGAAAGTCCAAAAAAGCAATCAGGGTAGGGAAGAAACAAGAAAAGTTTGCTGGAGTTCTAAATCCTAAAATTCACACATTCTTCCATGACAAAGGATTCTCATAAACTTCTACAAAAGTCATGAATTTGCAAGCAATCTCCTGGACTTGCTTTTTGAAAAGAAGGTCATCTATATGATATTTTCATTATGAAAATCCAAGAAAGAAAACAGGGCAGGCAAGAAACAAGAAAAATTTGCGCGAGCTCTAAATGCTAGAATTATAGTGTGGCAAGAATATAGTGTGGGCAAGAAAAAACTTTGGATCTGTATCAAAACTGTAACGGATCAGCCTCTCGTTTACACTGTTGTTGCTAATCTGCAACAATTTTGTTCCTCCCGTCTGTAGAATTATTTTGCTCTGGAGCACTGTGTACCAACTTGGTAACTTGTTGGGAGACGAGATACGGTTTGTCCGAGGAAACGTATGTGTCCCCCCGTGCAGTAGGTTAATGCTCATACGCAATAGCGTTTTTGGTTGGAACTGTGACGGGCGCATGAGCATTAACCTACTGCACGAGGGGCACATACGTTTCCTCGGACAAACCCTATGTCGTCTCCCCAACAAAACGGATCAAGACTATCGATAAGAGTAAACATGCTCTTAATTAATGCTGTGATAATGTGGTTGCTGAGACAAATTTTTGTTTCATCGATTAATTGATTCAACAGACTGTACTATTGCTCGTAATTAACCACAGGGAGCACCCCTAAAAAGTAGTTGCAACTAAACGAAATTCTACTTCTGCGAGTGAGACATGACTGAAGCGCGGCATCTGCAGAGGAGCTATGAGAAATGAACGATGCGCTTTTCGCAGAGGAGATAGGGAAGATACGCTTATCATCGTTCATTGCTCATTGCTCGTTCGCAGATGCCGCGCTTCATATATGTCTCACTCGCAGGAGCCGCATCTGGTTTAGTTTCTACCACTTTTAAGGGGGCTCCCTGTGAATTCATAAGTGGATTTTAGCTATTGTTGTTGTTGTTCTCAAATCTAAAATAATGAACATGATCGGATTATGAAAATCTTCAGCGTTGTAAAGCTGATGGATTGCTGTTTCGTTTATCCTAAGGATTTTATCTGAAGCGTGTGTCAAATCCTTTACATGAATCTCATGGTTTTGATTACATCTTAGCTGCTTCCCGTCCTTATTGAAGAAGATGGTTAAGAGACTCGGAATTGAATGGGAATAAACCTGCGTATTTTGCCTGCTTTCATGACCACAACATAAAGACAAAGCGCATTTTAAAAAGAGAAAGCACGGCCTCGTTGAAACCACCTGTTGCGATCCTACAGCGATTATGATAATGAAACAGTAGAACGCTGGGTAATGCGTCCTAATCAAGTCTAAACCGCTAGATTCAAACGCACGTCTAACATAATTAAGCTTTCTGCAATTGTGAATAGAAATTATCGCATGACGCTAAAACTGATTTACGAACGATGCCAAACTGTGACCATAGGCGTTTCTATTGGATAAACCTACAATCAAAATCGCATTTGCCTATTTTCTTTGCTGGGCTTTCTTTCAAATAGCACATGAAGGAAAATGCTGTGTGCATGATCGTCTCTGCTAGGAACAAAATAGTTCATTGCCTGCAAATTCGTGGCCTCAGGGAGTTGAAGAGAAGCCTTTTAGATGACAAAAAGTCTTTGAAATTCCGTTCTTAGAATGCCAGCGAGTTTCCTTGGTTTTTGGCAAGTTTTCCCAAATTTTCTTTTCTGGGCTTTCTTTCAAATGGCACGATATAGGAAAATGCTGTTTGCATAATCTTCTTGTTTAAAAACAAATATAGTTGCTTGCTTGCAAATTCGTGGCGTCAATGAGTTGAAGAGAAGTCTTTAAGATGAAAAGCTTTGAATTTTTTACTTTGAATTCCAGCGAGCTCTTGCCTCTAATGGCTTGCTTCGTTATTTTCTTCTCATGGCTTTCTTTCAAATAGCGCTATGGTCAATGAAAACATTATGAGAAGGATGTCCTTGCTAAAATGAAAATAGCTGATTGCTTGCAAATTCGTGGCTTGAAGAGATCAATAGAATGTGATGTGACGAAAGAAAGTCTTTGAATTTTTGCACTTAGAGTTGCAGCAAGCTGCAAAGGAAACTACTGTTCTCAAATTAAACGGGGGTGAATTTTGTAAAGCAAGGGATACAGCTCCTGTTAAGACAAACCGATTTGGCAGCCACAAGAACAGATTTCACACCTTCTGCGCAGCCAACTATAATGTTTTGCTCTCTCTGTTTATTTCATTAGCGCCATGGTGAAAGGAAACATTACGAGGAGGATGGTCTCTGCTAAGAAAGGAAAATTGTGATTGCTTGCAAATTCGTGGCTTAAAGCAATTAAACAGAATAATTCAATAAGAAAAGACTTCTTTAAATTTTCCTTCTTTGACTTTCAACAAGGTCTTTTTATAACTTGCCTATTGTCTTTGCTGGACTTTATTTCTGGAGCCACTATGGGCGATTCTGACACCTGAGGAATGTTTAAATCAATTAGAACGTTTACCTTAGTGTTTATTCGTGTATGCTTTGAATTCTCCTCGAAGCTTTCGATTCTGCTAGGCCCATTTGTAGTATTCGTAGTTGTTATTGCGGGCGTGCAGAATCGAAAGCTTTGAGGAGAATTGAAAGCACACAGGAATAAACACTATGGGAAAACATTCTTCACGTGCCAGAATCGCCCATGCAGCCACTATGAAGAAAAAAGCCCCTTCTTAGATTACAAAGTGGACTTTGTAATTGATAATGTTGTGTGAATGATAATCTTTGCCAAAAACAAAACAAACGTAGTTGATTGCTAGTATATTAGTGATAGTGGCTTCAGGGACTTGGTGAAAAGCCTTCACGACGAAAGAACTTCTGTGTATCTTTCTATTTAGAATTCCAGCACGCTCTTCTTGGCTGCTTCATTATTTCCTTTTCCGAGCTTTCGTTCAAATAGCGCCATGGTAAGGAAACATTATAAGAAAGGTGGTCTTTGCTAAAAACAAAAATAAATTATAGCTTGCAAATTCGTTGCTTGATGAGCTGAAAAGAATTTTTTATCACGGAAGAAAAACTCTAAGAATATTTACTTTAAATTCCAACAATCTATTCTTAGTTTCTTGCCTATTTTCTTTGCCTACCTGATGACCCAAAAAAAAACTTCACAAGCTTGATCATAACTACCGTAGCTCTCTGAAATCAAAAGTTATTGACAAATGCTTTGTATCACCATTCAGTTGAAAGGCTTGGCTATCTATGCATTACCTTCCAAAAAAACCAAAACAAATTTCTTCTTTTTTCAGAATTCTCTAGCGATCTATTTGCATAAATTATACATCAAATGAAAGCTTAGGAGTCAAGCTTTTAGAACATCACTATCTCATTTATGTCCGACCTTTCGTCGCAGAGAAATTTAAATTTTTCGGCCAGTTGCTCTTTTATACACCCTGCATATCAGTTCATGTCTGCTTTATTGATTAATAGAATAGGCTTCAAAGTTGATGAACATATCTCAATTTTCACTTTTCTCCTACAACTTATACGGTACGTGCTGCTAAGGAAAATAACCTTTCCAAATTTAGATGATATAAGCTAAAGCCAGACTACAAAGAACGGGTGTATCGAAATCGATAAGCACATTTCAATGTTCAATTCTCCTACAATTCATACGTGCTGCTAAGAAACCTTTCAAAGTCCATATGATATGAGCTAATGTCAGAATATATCTGTTCATGTATTTTAAAGACCCATTGCTAACCATGATCCTTTGTGGCGCCAAAGTCTACTTTCGTGTTATCTAAAAGTTGTTTTTGGCCTAAATTCACTTTGTCTGGCTTTTTATTCTGCGCACAAAGGATCATGGTTGACAATGGGTCTTTTTAAGGACCCTCTCCTAACCATTAGTCTTTGCGTGCCTGCGTATGAGAAAAACAACACAAACTTAAGGTGAGCAATGGCGGTGGCAAATGTTGATGGTTCTCCTATCTGGCTTGAAGAAGGACACGAAGAATCGACCACTCTGTGTTCGCATCTCAGACGACCTCTTTTCTTGATGCGATGCAACTTGACTTTTCTCTCTTTAAGGAAGGAGCGATCTAAAACAAACCACTGGCCTAGCTTCGCAGTCTTTTAGAAAGTTTGTAAGTCCTTTCTCGGTGCATTATGGGACAGCAAAAGCCCGCAATGCCTCATATCTAGCAGAGGATCTTTAAGTGATTAGTAGGACAGGCTTCGTAATCAATAAACACATCTACATTTCTCAGTTTTTCCCTAAACTTTAGACTTGCTGTAAGATAAACAACCTTTCAAAATCTAGATGATATTAGCTAACACCAGACTATATCATTCCATGTCTGTTTCGTGATTAATAGAACAGCTTTCCGACAGCTGGTGTTAAAACTATATTGGTATGCATACATCAATATTGTACGAGTAAGTTAATAAGTAACTCACTGGAATTTCAACTAGCTTGTTCATATTTAATGCTCTGCATTCTTTAATAATGAAATCCCTGATACATTTTTAACCATGTTCAATATCCAACCACTTTGTTCTTCTTCTGAGATTAACGTTAATGTTGTGTTTTGTTAAGGCCTCAACTCTTCTTAGTTTTAAAGATTTGAACGATACTTTTGGTGGTTTCAGCTCAAATTATCAATCTATTGGAATTCAGTTTATTGGGAATCAATTTTATCAGAAATAAGCAATCATTAGCTTGTAACTTAGCGAATTTAATTCATGCCGTAGTATGAAATTATGGATCTTAGCGATTTATGAAAGCATCGAGACCATGGATCGCTTGCTTCGAAAGATTTATAAATAACAGTGATGAGTTGCACGCTACTTTAGCGAAAATGTGGAAACGAATATGATCGAAATAGCGGTAAGTTGCTTTTCTACTTGACTTTCTCATCAGGACAATTTTCTGAACGACAAATTTGCAAGGAAAGCGCTACATCTACAAAAGCCTATGAAAGACCTAAAAACTTAAATTCGATTCGGATTGGTCATTTCTAAAGCATGGGAAACCTAGTTACGAAATGTATTCGTTGAGTAAACAACATGTCAGAAATTTACCGAAGTTCTACAGCAGGTTTTAATTCATTAAATGCGTTTACTAAAATTTGAGATTGCCTAACAGGTAGTTTTTAACGTAAGGAATTGTGTCTTCAATAACACGACAAAGACCTACTGAGTGCAACCAGTAATGATTTGGATAGTTTATTCACACGTTTGGTAAACAGATGGGAAGTCTTGATTATGGGAATTGGAGCGCTTCAGTTCAGTTTGGTTCATATCATTTTGACTTGCACCTACTACAATATTATAAATCTGGAAATATGCCTAATGAAAATACTGTGCTGCGATACGATACAATACGATGCAATACAATATGATAAAATACAACACAATGCTATGCAATACAACATGATACAATATGATGCAATACACTATAATACAATGCGATGCAATACAATGCAATACAATTTGATAAAATACAACATAATGCAATACAATTCAATGCAATACAGCACAACATAATGCAATAAAGTATAATGCAACGCAATGCAATATAACATACGATACAATACGATGCAATACAATGAAATGAAATACAATAGTACATAGCTAATTCGAAAGTATAAAGCATCACAATACAATATACCAAAATTTAAGAAGTATCAAATACAACAAATTGTCATTAACTGATTAATGGTGTTCTGAAAGCATTTTTATGATAGCTGAAAGTGTGCCTCAGCTGAAAGTGTGCCTCGGACTTAAAGCGAATGTGAAAAGAACAGGCCAGTAGCTATATCGACGGCGCTTGCCGGATCCAAGGCTAATAGGATGCCTGCTATGATGCAATTGTTTTTCTCGTATAAGTATAAAAGAAACTACAATTTATACTTACATTACATTGTACCATCCATAGTGAAAAGGACATAAATTTACTGGGTCTTCACTAAGGATGACACTTACAAACTCACATTAATTTCAATACACAAAACAGACAACAAGACAGCAAAGCTAAGCTAGATTGCTTGTCAAAAACTCTTTGCTTTTCAAATTCATATGTGTAGAACGAGAAAAAATTTGAATGCTTGGTTTTTCCCAGTGACCTGCCTCAACAATGTGAAACGAAACATGCAAATGTAAAATGAATTTGAAAATCGGGAACAACACACCATGACAACGACTACAGTGAATATGGTACGATTGATAATGAAGGCTATATCAATGCAGGATTTCTTCAGGGCTGTTCTTCAAACTCATGAAATAATAAAGTTTGTTTGGTGAACAAGGATAGGGGCGTAGACTAACCTATAATTCTGAAAAAAATGACGTTACCCGGAATTAACAACGTAATACGTTGTTCTATGTTCCTTATGAAACAAATGCTGGCTCATATCGAAAGCAGCTTCAAACGGCCCTGCATAGTCGTTACAGGTTTTGTACAGAGTGCGTTTCGAATAATCACTATTATTACAATGCAAATTACTGTGCGGTTTTCCTCGAGTTCAGGAGATTTTCATTACAGAATTCATAAGGTTTCATTATTTCAAATTAAAGGGGCTCCGTTGTCAAAATGTAAGCAAAACGATGATTTTTGCAGTTTTTTGAAAGGTGATATCACACAGGATTTTCGTATTTTTTTCAAAATGAAAGTTGCTGTTTGGCCATTAATCATTGTACTTCACTGAGGAACAAACCAATCATTCATATCTTCTACGATTGCTCGGATATAAGTGGATTTTTAACGGTCGCTTTTTGGTGGCTTGGGTGAAGCCACCAAACAAACTGCAGAGAGCAATGGATGGACAATGGATAATCGGCGACACGTTCGAGTTTACGGATTTGTTTACTGTTTGACGACGGAGCCCCTTTAAGAAAAAAAAAGAAAAAAACCTTGACTTCTTTCCCAGTTATCTTCGGTTACCAACGTGCATGATTGTCTTAGAAATACATGATGTTTTTTTCTACTACAACAATGAAGGGAGAACTTGTGCAACTCCTTACGACTCAAATTGAATTCTAGCAAACAAAAATGTGCCAAATTACGAATAAAGTACTGTACATTGAAGCATTTCTCAATAGCGTCGCTTCTTTAAAGTTGCCAACGCATCAAAGGAATGGTTGGTATTTTGCCGTCAGTCTTAAGAATATGATTTCTCCTTACAGCTAATGACTAGAGGGCCTTGAAGTTCGTTGTAATTATAGTCTGCCTCAAGTCTGTCAGGAGCGATATGCGATAACTCAAACTTATAGAACTCATTAATTGTTTTATTCGCGTAAATTTTCGCTTGACATCTAATGCAAAGGAAGATTTGATTTTACGCCTTGGTTTTGTATCAATGATTCGCCCGTTCCTTTCTTTTGACATCATTTCTGCTGTGCGTGTGAGATTTACGGAAATGTAATGATCAAAATGAGACCAAGATGAAATTTCATTTATGCATAATTAGGGTGATTCTTAAAAACTGTAGGAATTTACAACATAAATACAGCTGCCCTCCATCATAACACCGGTTAAATCTAAATATTTTAGACGAAGCGTGTGTATAGAGAGAACATTAACGCCATCCAAACGGTTGCAGCTGGGTTATTTTCACTTCTGCAAGTATTTTCTTTCATAGGAAATTCCTTACAAAAGACCAAACTCTCAGATAACTACACTGCCTGCCAAAAGTCTTGGAACACCTATGCTATTTTTGCCTTTTTGCGATTTCCCCCTCTCCCTCTCACAACAATGTTGTTCTTTGATGATAAAATGGGAATGGCGGGACGATTCGCGACCCTGGTGGAATGCTAGGACAATAACCTTACAATTCAACATTGTTTCGGGGCTAAGTATTTAACCCTAATCGCTATGGCTAGAACTGCGGATTGTCAAGAAATGGCCAAGGTGTTTTAAGGACTTTTGGCAGGGATTGTAGACATCAAAAGCAACTATTTTATCATCTAGGAACATGTTTGGGTCTTTGGTAAAACCACTCAAAAAGATAATTTTATCAAAGGTTTGATAATCAATTATTGGTGATTTTTTAAACAGGAGTATTTTTTGGACACCCGGTAGCAAACGATTATGAATATATACAATGTCATTTACAGTGAGAGCCAGAAAAAATTCCAGCTTTTGAAGATTCATAGCACCAAGGGAGCACCAAGAGTACCTATGACTTGATCGACTTGAATTACTCAAATTTAGTTGTAAGCTACAAGACGAAACTGTTTTTGCAGCTTTACTCGTGCTTTTATAAGCACTGAAAAGTTAGCTAAATCCGATTTTACTGAACTTCTTCATTGTGAAATGCCTAAAAATAGGCCTTAAACACTTGATCAAATCTTAAGGAATCTCTTCATGGAGGATACGCAACGGCATTTCATCTTTCCTAGAAGTTATAAGTAACCGATTTTCTAACAAATACTAAAGATTTTCAATCCCAATGCAATAAATGTGCAGACGTTTCTCTCATACCTGACAAGTCGTATTTTCTTTAATGTTCTTTACCAGTAGAATCTTTTGATTAGACCAATTGTTTTAAGCTTTTTAGTCATTTGCGGGCATGAAATTTTAAGTCGAATTTACCCATATTTCTAGAGTTCATAGAAACGCGAGAGCAATGAAACAAATACTCCAATTCCTTGGCCATCAAACAGAGTTTTATTCATTCTAATCTGTCCAGTAATCTTGGACCGATGAAACTTTAAAAGTTGGAGCTATTCTCTGGCTCACCCATTATATTTATGTATACTTTGTATTTTTGAAAAATCGGGCCGATCTTTTTGTTATCAAGCATTTTTGCTGCTAAGCCCGAGTTGGTGATCAAGCCCATTGGACAATCGGTCAGCGCCTTTGTGGTATCTAAGCATAGCAAATGAGATATAACATGTCTTCTCAAAGTTCTTACATTTCAATTTTTATTTCAACAACGTCCTACAGTAAATCGAAGTAAAAGCCAAACGATGGCATTTTTGCTTAACTTTTGAAGGAGTCTTAACATGATAAATCTTGGTTATTGCATCGTAAATCTTCAGCTGAACTAACATTTCAGGCATTCTGTTGATGACACACGAGCTTAACAGAATCTCCAAATCTTTGAAGATGGATATATCTTTCTATAGCTCGTAAGGAACTTGAAGGGGCTTGATGTGATTTCATGCCATAAACGTTTTAATATCTTGATTCTTTATCGAAATAAGCATTGTGTCTTTTCGAAAAAAATTCTGGCAAAGTTATGAAAAAATCTATGCATTGTAGCTTTTAAGTTAATAAAGGAAATGTAGTAGAATTTCAAGACCCGCTCTGGCGAAGCATATGGATAAAACGCGCAAATGAGATGTCAAGTATTGCGAGAAAGTTTTGGAAAAGTGTAAAGCTTGACAACAAATCTGTGAGAATAGTCCCTGAAAGTTCAGATCCAGCCTGCAACACCAAGCCAGTGCAGGTACAATCTGGTTCCTATAACGATCTTTATGTGAGGACGGCATGGCCTAACATATTCTTTCACAATCTTGATTCAAATGAATTGAACGAAACCACATTTTGCGGTGAATATGTCTATCAGTGAATCTGAATTCAAAAGATTTAAAGCAATCTGTGAATGAAATGACTTGTTGAAAAGCTTGCTTTTGCTATCAATTAATGGAAGCTGAGAAGACCTGTTATTGTTTTAGCGTTCATTTCTATAAAGATTGAAGTAGAATTCCTCGTTTGTAAACATCTTGTTCAAACTAATTGCTTTATGCGTTCGAATGGCCTGCGGGAGGCTTATTAATGATAGCTGTTGTTGACAGTTTTTCACCTTAAAGTCACAATTGCGTTGCCCACAAGTCGGTGTAAACGTCATGTTTCTAAACCCTCCTCAATTGTTGGAGAAGGCAGCAGTTCGCTGTGCATTGCTTGTAAAATGAAGCCAACATTGGATTTCAATGTGGGAGGGGGTAAGGATAGGCTAATTCAGAAAACCATACTTTCTCATAACCTCTGTTCAATGGTGATAGAATGCGGGATCATTTGTGCATTGCTGGTAAAATGAGGCCAAACACTGAATTTGAATGGGGGAGGGGGAAAGGATGGCCAATCTTGCAGAACCATACCGTCTGGCATTGTCAGAATGTGTTATATTACGTCAACCATTAAGGAGGAGAGCCGGGGCTGGTTGTAACATTCGTCGGAAAAAGGAAATTGTCTCCTTCAAGCAGCGAGTAGATTCTATACAATAACACCATTGGTCACGTTTGACTATTCCCCATCGGCTGCTGAATGCAAGTTGTTTTTCATTGCTGCAGCTATTGTTCTTTTAGAAATTTCATCATCATCGTCATCATCATGATGATTAATTTTCTTTACGTAGGCTACATTAAAGAAGAATTGCTAAATTACAGCTAATTTAGGCCTACTTTACAAAATGTACAAAATGCTAAAGTCAGTAATCTAAAAATTTATTTTGAAATATTTACAGGATAAGAAATATCATGCCTTCCCTAAGAAGTCCGGAGCGAAGCGCATCCCCCAGACAGACGGTGAACACGCCGCGCGAGGGAACCCTCACACGCATATACTAAGCTGCCTCCGCCGCTGGGGAACAATTCCCCAGTTCAACCGCAGTCCAGTGCCTGCATCGTGAAGGGAACATCCCGCATAGCACACCCGCCATCCCAATGAGAAGCAGCGCACCGTCCCCAACCCACCCTTCTTGCAAGAAGGCCCATGAAAAGTTTATCATGTTAGAAACCCAACTCTTATGGAGTATATGTTTTGCAGAGCCTACAGTTGCATTTATCCCCATTCCAACATCTAATTCATTTTTTTTGAAAATAGGAAGGGTGTTTCATTTTTTTATTTCGTGCGGTAAAACTGCCAAAGTTTATTTCCAAGGTAGGCTATGGTCTCAACTCCAAAGGACTTGGTTCGCACCTTTGGAAGTTGTGCGTCATTGCCATGCCTTAGATGGTAGCTAATACCTCGCTCCATAAAAATATCCTTCATGAAAGGTGGATTTAGATCAGACTTTGTTTAAGAGATTATAAAAATTCAAGAAATTTGAAAATTTAGAATCGAAAATTAAGATCGGAGTATTACAACTTTCTACTAGACACTGGAGCAAGCTGTAGCAACACAAATATAAGAAAGGGATTGTTCCTAAAAACTTCAGGCATTTCAGGCTCTTCAAAAACATTTATCTTAAAGTGCAGTATTAGAATGCTTCAATACCAAACTTTCAAGAAAACTGTGTCTTGAAATGTAATGTTTTATCAATATAATTTGCGAATTGTTCCAAACAACAGGAAACAGCGTAAAATGGCTTTCAGATGAAATTCGCGCATTCTGATAGAATTTCTCTTACCGGTACAACATGCTCAAGGCTGACGAGCAACATCAGCTTTCAATTCTCTGAATATTTCTTGGAAATTGTGATACCAAAAGTGTTTTGGGAAAGACATGAAATATCCTATTACATGGCTGAACTCGATGGAGGAATGAACGCTCAGGGACCGCGCAGCCATTGGGCTAGGGGGGGCTAAAGCCCCCCCACTTTTTTCAAAGATAGGTCTAAAATATTTCAATAATATGGAATTTTCAATATTTTCATACACGCAACTGCTGCATTTGCTGAGAAACCTTCTCAATGGCTAGCTAGATGTCTCAAAATCTGACTTCATTCAAATATGAAGCAGTCAAATTTCAACAATCTAGCGATATTGAACTTTCATAAACAACGAGCAACGCGATGTCCCTCTTGGATATTGCTGACGATGTTGTTAAAAATTAGAATGGGCATCGCAACTTTGGCACGTTTGCTTTGACAGATCTTCAGTGGTAATAGTTATGAGAAAAAACGCTTTGCTGTTAATTTTGTTGGTTGTAACAATATGTCTCTTTACATAGTAATTTAAATCATTTTTGAACCAAACTGACTGTATGTAAATATGGACGTAAATAGTCAAGTCTTTTTTTGAAAAGGGCGTTTTCCGACGTTCTAAAGGGCGTGGTCTCAAAAAATTTTCCGGGGGCAAGCCCCCGGTCCCCCATTTTAGCTCGCTTCGCTCGCCGTTTAGCCCCCCCCCACTTTAAAACCGCTGCGCGGTCCCTGTGAACGCTGATGCAGTGCATTTTGCAAAAAGGTACCATTTTTCGTGCTAAAGATGCAAGCAAACAGCAGTAACTATCCTAGCTCCTGCAGAGGCTTCGTACCTGCGTCGCCCGGTCGCCTGCGGCAGCTATCGATCATTGATTTAGCGCCACTGTATAAGATAGG
Organism: Aurelia coerulea; assembly: GCA_039566865.1. Taxonomy (NCBI): domain Eukaryota; kingdom Metazoa; phylum Cnidaria; class Scyphozoa; order Semaeostomeae; family Ulmaridae; genus Aurelia; species Aurelia coerulea. The sequence continues at coordinate 29,102,685 of CM076943.1, forward strand.
GTAAGACGGGGTAAAGTGAACTACTTTGGAGGTTTTTCAAGGATATCCTAAAGAGACTGTAGCTGAGGGCAAACTTTTTAACGTTGTTTTGACAATATGTCTTTGGGTCAGTTCATCCAGCAAAAATATTTTTCAAATCTTTTTCCATTGTCTCACAAAAGAGCTTTCTTTGGCGACCGCTCTGCCTAGTTCACTTTACCCCGGACCGGGGTAAAGTGAACTACTTAGCAATTGTTCGATAAAAACAAAATAATGCTGGTAATACCCGAAAATATGATTTATTTTGCAACTCTAAGGAGTTCTTCGCATGCCAAAACGAAACAAACCCAAAAATTTCACAAGAGTGATATTTAAAAAAATTAAATTGTGACCTATGTTGAGAACGATCTTTGCAGATCAAATATTAACCAAAAACTATTGTCTAAGTCATCAATTCGAGTCAGATTGCGAGACCTGAATACAAGTCGATGAACAATAATTGGAATATTCTTCGAAAATACTATATTGCATATAAATACCAAATTACCACAAAGAGAAACAATATTTTCAAAGTAGCTCACTTTGCCCTGAAACCTCCGCCCAGAAATAAGATCAAAAATAGTTATAAATCTATAACAATTATTTATATTCTAATTTCACAGTGATGGCCATTTATCCTTTTCATGTCGATAGGTATGCTTGCTTCATCAAATCCCAACAAAATTCTTGGATCAGTAACCTCATTTTTGAATGAAGGTCAAACTTCGGCTGTCAAAAGTTTGGAGGTTTTTCAGGGAGCTGGTATCAGAATATATTTCTGTACCATCAGAGCGAAAAATTATCCTGCAAATTATGATTTCCTGAGGGCAGACTTATGAACCAAATGAGATTGAAAAGGTCTTCTTCATCTGACTTCATGTTCACATGAGAAAATGAAAAATCATGGGTAGTTCACTTTACCCCGGTCGAAGCAAAATATCGACTGGACGGTAGATCTTTTAAAATATTATGTAAGCGTACAAGAAAGTCTTTCTTGGCCCTTTCCTTTTGGAAAATGTAAACACATGGTATGTGCTTCAAATCGATCAAAACAAGAATAGAAATTAATTTCGTCTTGGGGTCAAAAATTAAGACCAAAGATAGGAGCCCAAACCTAACAACCATGATTTCCCGAGGTTGTTTTTACTGCCTCGGGTAAAGGGATTTTTTGCAACAACAGGAATAACTATTTTGCAAAAATGATTTCATTTCCTGTGAGCACATGTAACAAAGCATTTGGCATAAATCATGTTTTATCATTGCATGTTTGCTTTTGGAGAGAAGCGTGAAAGTTCTATGAGTAGTTCACTTTACCCCGTAGTTCACTTTACCCCGTCTTACCCTACTTAGAAATAGAAACAGAGATAGAAAATATTGCAAGCAAGCGTGTAGATTTAGGACTTCTTGATGCGAAGACCTACTACCTAATTCCCTGCATGTACAAACTACAGTAGCTAACAAGTTACATTTCAAAGAAAATGATAAGAAGCTGAAAGTCTTTGTCTTGATAAAAGTGATATTAAAGTTGCACAATCATTAAACGACCGTTGCCCGTGCGACATAGTCCATTCCCAAATTCCCTAGTCATTTGGATGAGCATTTCCTTTGTTCTGCCAAGTTCAGTCTTTAGAAAATTTGATCACTGTTTTTCCGATCTTTTTGGGCAGGCTGCAGGCAACAAAAATCAAGGAATCGTAAATATATTGATAGATAGATATCCGAAAAATTGACAAAAAATGGGCAAGAATGATATAGGGTATTGACAAAAGATTAAATCAAAAATGTTTTTTGGCATGATTATCCTTATCAACATCGATTTCAATGGATTTCTTGATGTTCCTGCAAATTTGCCTCCCTTGGGAGATTATGAAGTTGTGCTTTTCGATTGCACAGCTTGCAAATCCAATTTCTCTTTCTTTATTTTAGATCTAGGCCTTCGCATGTAGTCATCTTAGTTGTTAGTATTCAAAGAAAAAAGGTAGTTCTTGGGCATTTTACTGCTAGAAGGAGGCTTAACCTTTTCAATGATCTGTAAACAGTAGCGCATGAAATACTTGGTTTGCAAGATATCTAGTGACACTGTCGCTAGTGTTGCCGTCCTGGTTTCGTACACTCTCTTCCCTCATATTTTACAAAAGGGATCATCTTAGAACAACGTAAATGGACAAAACCAAAGATATCTCGATGCGATCATAAAAAATCTATTCGAGAGCATTGGCGTCGAATCGGTGCAAAACTTTAAAATTGAATGTGTGACATTTTATTGCCTCATCTTTTCAGCTGAATTGATCTAAAGAATCTTGAGGTAATTTAAAAATTTGAGCAGCAGGATAATAGGAACTAGGAAGACGCACATAGGATTCGCAGAAGACACACAATAGCAATTAGAGCGATTGGAAGCTGTGAGCGACGAGAGTTCGTGATAGCAAACATTTGCAGATGGTTGGCCCGGCCTTTTTTTATTAATTCAGTGAGCTTCATATCTTCTTATTGGTGCCGCGTCCGGGAGTATGACTACCTTTTAAGAGCCCACGTACGAGGTTTCAAGAAGAGCAAAAGCGATTTTTTGAAGATCTCAGAGGACTCTATGGAAAGCATACGGATTCCCGAATAAATTTCATGAGATTTCTGGGGAGTGATTTGTGCCTTTTGTACTAACTTTTCCCCAAACCATCCATTCTTCTCGTAGAGATCATTTCTATGAATTTTTAGTTGTGAAATTGATTTGCATTCATCTTTTAGAGAACATTGATTCAATGAGAGAATGACTGAATAAATGGCATAGGATGGAGTGTGAAGCAAGAGGAAACAGCATGTGGTAGAACCGGTCAGTGATAATTTCATAAACTTTCTTTTGGTAAGCTGTTTGAAGAAACGATATTAATAACTTCAACCTGGCTCACAATACTCGCGATTAACAAGGGCAGATCTTTTAATATAATAGCATTAGTTGCTTTTTATTGAGAGGAGAATTCAGAGTGACTTAGGGTTAGGGTTAGGGTTAGGGTTAGGGTTAGGGATAGGGTTAGGGTTAGGGTTAGGACTAGCAATTGCAGACAAAGGAAATTCTCTCGACCAGAAATTCAAACAAACAAATACGCAAAAGTTGCCCTGAAACCAGTTGGGCAAACTGTCACCTTTTGCACCCAAAGGACAGTTTTTAAAAGAAGTCAGGATTTTAGAACGAAAGAAAAAGGATAAACCTTTAAGACATGTTTCGCATATTTTGTTCATTTGATTCTGAAGCCGAGCAGAACGAATTGGAGTTCTCGGACATTCAGGGCTTAAATGAAAGATTAATGCTTAGCTTCTGAATCAAACAAACACAATCCATCAGGCAGGTCCTCATAGTCATCCTTCTTCTTTCGTTCCAATCTGATGACCTCTCTTGAAAGCCACATTTCTCACGCACAAGGTTACAGTTTGCCCGACTGGTTTCAGAGCAACTTTTCCGGCTTTGTTGGTTTTGAATTGGGGCTTCGTCGCTCAACTGGCATGATGGAAACGGCAAGTATGGCATCATTTAAAGGCATTGAGTCCACACAAATAGCTTGCCCATGACCAATATCAACTTCTGTTTAATCATAAACCGAAAGCTGTCATTTTACCGCTGCTGTTGGAATTCAACCAAAGAAACTCCTGTGGATAATGCAAGGACAAAAAGTGTTTGTTCTCCACTACTATCAATTTTAGCACTATTGTACGATTACGAAGGGTATCATAACAAAGCTATTATTGTACGATAAAAAGGGTCGTTTCAGCAAAAATTCAGGATAGCATTAATGCTCAAGTATTTTTATGGACTCAATGCTTTCAAGTAAGCTGCTCTAATTTGCATGCAAGAGGAATATATTTTCAGAAGTTTTCTTTTTCCTTGAAGGACGACCATGCCCGCTTTCTAATTCTTGAAACTGAAAATCGGAAAAGGATTATCAGAACTGTTATTTTTCTTTTAACTCGATGATAGTATGGGCGATTTTAGTGCAATCAATCTCTACGTCTACGTTTAACTTTTTTTATCAAGCAAAATCTAAACAAAATATACAATACATTTACTGTTCCCATTCACAGTGGATAAAGACAAGCAGTCGCCTTGTTCCCACTGCAGATGGGACTTAAAATTTAAAGCACACGATTTCCAAAAAGGAAAACAAACAATCAAAACAATCAAAACAAAGACGAAAATACGTAGAAAGAAAAAAAGAAATAGATAGAGTGAAAAAAGAAATAGAGTGAGGTTGCTGCTATGAAATTACTCGAAAAGAATTGCGAGTAAAATCTCTTGGATCGGTAAGCTCAATTTTTCGAAAGTTAAAGTTAGTTGACGGAGCTAAGTAGAGGCAATCTATAAAAAGGACAAAGAAACGCCTACGCACGTAATTGCTCCCCTAGTGAAAACATATGCACGCACGTGTCGAAATCATCAAATACAATAGGTTAATTTTAGACCTGCATATGCAGCTCTTCATCTCCGTCAACTAATTTTAAAAAACTCCCTACCTGAATTGAAAAAGCTAAGAAACTGTTGTAATTTAGAATTTTAATTTTCCTATGGCACTCAAAAATGTTTTGACAGTGTACACTTATAGCAACTGTTTGGACATTATTTTGAGTGCGAATTATATCATTTACTTGTTTTAAGATCTTACTAAGTAATTTGGGAGCCCTTTAGACAAAACAAGATTAACTCTACACTTCTGGCATTAAAAATATAAGAAACACATGAGAAACTTTTGGTAGCAAAATGGTCCAAAAAGTTAAGAAACTGCCTACCAGCACCGGACCTTAGTTTCTTATAACAAAAATGAGTGTATTGCCTAATTTTTCTATTCTTGACTACATTCAAATCTGAAATTCCGTACAAGAGTACATTCACACAAATCTTTTCAATCCATAATTCAATCCAATGAATCCAATTGTGATGTCTAAACCAGGTACCGTAAAAGCTCTACTAAGCCCCCGGGGGACTTATTTGATTTCAGACCCTCCAGAGGGGGCTTATTAGAGAGGGGGGCTTATTCACAAGATCAAATGACAGGGATACTGATGACAGCTTTTTAGTTCTTTTACACCATATTTTGCAGATTCAATATACAATTTTACGAGTCAAATACATAAATTCGACACAGTTTAATCTCAAACCATATCAACATTAACATGCAAGCTTAGCTAGCTCAATAAATGGGAAATCTTTGGTAACCATTGGAATTTAATATAAGAGGGGAGGGGCTTAATGGAGAAGGGGGGACTCAGTGCCTTGACTAGTTGGCTGTAGAGAGCTTTTTTGGCAAATGCTAATCGCTTTGTTCTGGCAAGTCTAACAAAGCCAACGGTTGCTGTTTTTATAAACATTCCGTTTGTTTTTGTTTTTTAATCTAGTGTATAATATATTAGAAACTTAGAGTAACATTCTATTGAAGGCAAACCGTCATGGCTATGATAGGCTTAGGCTAGATGTTCAGATATAACCAATCTTTATCCCTCGGGTCCTTGTTTTTTCCTGAATAAAAGCCCTATAATAGCGTGGATTTTATGGCCACTAAAAGGACAAGCCTGGGGTTGGTATGATTGATGATAAAATACAAGGTAATACTGCTATGAATAATGTATGATCCCTTTTTCCACTATTTTTCACCTTCTCCTTGTGAAATGACGTATTCAAATAAGCAATTTGAGCGAAGTGACGTCATATCGTGCAAACGAAAACGAGGCCGTGCGATTGTTTTTTGGCCTCTCAATCGCTGCTAGCCTCTTTATCGTGTACTCATGCATTGAAAATGGCACAAGAACACGAAGAACACGATAAAGAGGCTTGCAATGATAAAGAGGCGAAAAAACAATCACACAGCCTCGTTTTTGTTTGCGCTATATGACGTCACTTCGCTCAAATTGCTTATTTGAATACGTAATTTCACAAAGAGAAGGCGAAAAATAGTGGAAAAAAGTATCATACATAATTCATAGCATAATCTTGTATTTTACCATCAATCATACCAACCCCGGACTTGTCCTTTAAAGGTGAAGGTGAAGTTGCAGTTTTAGCACCAAGCGCTGGGATTGATTGACACCAAAATTAAACTCGATTTGCGATTTCAAACAAAGAAAATTCACTCAACCAGTCATTCAAACAAACAAAGCTTCAAAAGTTACCCATGAACCAGTAGGGCAAACTGTCCCCTTGTGCACGCCAAAGGCGGTCTTCAAGAGCAGTCATGAATTCACAAGGAAAGAAGAAGGGTAAGTCTAGGGATCTGCCTGGCAGGTAATATTTATTTGTTTCAAGGGCTGAGTATCAATTGTTCATTAAGTCCTAAATATGCGAGAACTGCAATGCCTTCCGCTCCACTCCTGAATCAAATAAAGCAAATTTATGTATGCAATCGCTAATCGTGTTGAATTGTGGTGACTGCAACTGATGCTATTGTGTTACAAAACCTCTCTGGTCACTTTAATTCATCATATTTTCCTCTCCAAATGTTGATAAACAATTTTGAACGCGGTTTTCCAAAGGGAAAGATATTTTTATACTATATTCTAGTACTTGGCATTCCACTTTCCAGATTTTGAGCCAGGAAGCCAAACAGTATATCATGAATTGAACACAGACTGATTACAAGTTCGTAGTTACCGCTCTTGGTAGACTGATGGATGCCATAACAACAAATCCAACTCAATTAAAAACATGTTAAAAATTGTTTAAAAATGTTCTTGTTACTGTTGTGATAACTGGAACTATTTTGTGAGTCTAACTGGAACAGCTGGAGACTTAATTATTGCAAGAAATGCAATTATTGCAAGAAATGCAATTCAAGAATGGAGCTTTTGGCAAATACATTTCTTATTGATTCATTGATTAAATAATATACTCTCAATGTTAGCGAAGTTCCACTCCTAGCATACCAGTCAATTTTTGCAAATCTTTAAAATTATGTGTGTAAACCGTTATTGCCCTATTCTTTCTACTGAATCAATATAAGGGAGCTTCGTGTACTTTGCCATAATCCTGGAGAAAGCAATTTCTACCGGGTGAGTCAATAAATAATTCCCGTTTGAAAGGCCACAGCTCCCTAGATATCAAGACGATAATATCAGCAAATATGTAGTTCAATGGAAGACATGTTCACATTCATTTTAAAATTTACCTAACCGAAATCGGCAAATCTGTTTGGAAATTATGAGGGCTTTTCTCGAGAAAGCCTCTTCAAGAAACCTGCAAAATGTACCCAAAATCACGAACAAATTTCCCTAACATTTCTTCCTTACACAGACCTTACAGCAATGACTTATGCACGCTTTAGCAAGTGCTTTCCTCTTGGGAAGGATGGACAAGTCTTCCCCCAGATATCAATAACGTATTCAGGGGGAATCCATTCTTTCAAGAGGACAAAATATATGAATTCATTTGAGTGTCATCATTTTAAGAAGGAAAACGAAGGAAAATTTGCTCACTGTCTTCACTTGTTTTTGCAGGTTTTTGGAAGGGGCTTTCTGCAGAAAATCTCCCATATCCACGGAAAGAAATGGCCAATTAAAGCCAAGTGAATTACTGAACCCAATTGAACATATTGGCTATTAAAATAAAGCCGTTTGCAATATTAGTGCTTTGATATTCAGGGAGCAATGGCCTTCCAAACAGGGATTCCTTTTTTGACTCACACGGTATATCATCACTATTTTCAGAATTGCAGCATTTCTGATATTTCTATTAGTTTCAAGTTGTGCCATTATCAAATATTCGCTTCCTACCATGATGATTTTAAGAATGACCTCTCTGAGATTATAGCAAATAGATTAAGCTCTCTTTGATCAATTCAATTAAAAGCGTAGGGCAATAACGTTTTACACTTAAATAATTTCAAAGTTTTGCAAAGATTTGACGCCTATGCTGTCTTCAGAACGAATTTTTTTCAGCAAAAAATAGTTAGACCTTAATCTTCTAGTATTTAGTTGCAAGCCTCGATCTCTAGAATCAGTTGTAGAAAGTAGACTTGCTATTCGTTTCACGTAAAATCAATGACGGAATGATTTTCCATATCAAAGGTCATTATTCCATCCAAAGATCAAACGATCTTGAACAATGAAGTTCCAGTATTTCTCAACAGCAGACAAATTTTCTTTGAACCTTTCAATGAACAAGGACATATTTTGTAACACAATAGCGTTGGATGCTTTTGTTGACACCTGAATCCAAAGCGATTAGTGGCTGCAGACAAAGGAAATTCTCTCAACCAGAAATTCAAAACAAACAAAGTCGCAAAAATTTCTTTGAAACCCAGGTAGCTAGCACGCTCCTTGTGCATTGCAGAAATTGTTTTTAAGAGCAAGCATGAGCATATATCGAAAGAAGAAGGATATATCTAAACATCTACCGCAGGCATCTCATTTCTTTGGTTCAGAAACTGAGCAGTAAGTGTTTTAATTACACGAAAAAAGTAAGAGAATTGAATCGCCTCCCAATCGGCTTTTGAATCAAATAGATTAAATGCCCGTGGCAGATGTGTAGATATATCCTTCCTCTCTCGATTTATGCTCATATTTGCTCTTAAAAACAATTTCTATGCATAACTTGAGGGCTAGCTACCTGGGTTTCAGAGACACTTTTATGGCTTTGCTTGTGTTGAATTACTTGTTGAGAGAATTTCCTTTGTCTGTGATCGCTAATCGCTTTGAATCGCGGTGTCAATCAAAACCAACTCGTGCTAGTGTCTTACCAAAGCTGTCCTTGCTAGGTTGCTCTTTCAATGTAATATTTCTGTGGTTTTTGGATCTTCTTTTTCAAAATCGAATATTCTCTATAGAATGAATCAATTCGAGATCATTTTTGAAACATTTTTCTGAAAAGTTAAATTGAGCATAATACCTTGTTTTTTATATTGGTTCTTTGAGAGTTAAGATATCGAGAGCAAATATTTGCCTTTAGCAAATTCTTGAGGCACAGCAAATGATAAACTTACGACGTGATTTATTTTATTCGTTCGACATTTTCAATGGGATTTTCTTTTCTATTAACCATCTAATTCAAAAAGCGATGCAGAGACTGATGTAATGAATTTAAACAAACAATTCAACAAAACTAAAAAACTTGATAGAATTTGAAACAAAGTAAACAATCCGGAAACTGCACAACACGCAAGTTCTACCTAATATTATAAGCCTGAAACTGATCATCAAAAGAGATAGTGGTGTGGAATTTTAATTCATTTCTAACTGCAAAGTTTTATCAAGTTTGTTGTCAGACTGAGCGTCAAAAGATGGGTTTTTGAGATAAAAGTATCAAGGACTGTTAATTTTACAATAGGTCCGCTAAGTTTTACTGACACCTAGATACAAAGAGATTTTTGATTGCAAACAAAGGGAATTCCATGCCTTTTTGGTCCAATCATAGAAAAAAGCAAGCCACAAAAGTTGCCCTGAAACCCAGGTAGCTACAGTCCTTGCCAAAACAACTTGAAAGAAATTTCATTTCTCTGCTTTCTTGTCTGACCAGGCATTCAAAATACAGTGCAGGAAACTTCACTTTACTCTTTCCCCCCGCCCCCTGCCCCCCTGAACAATCTTGGTCCAAAGCACTGATCACCAGATATAACGAAAAGCGCTTTGACTGCATTGTTGTGCCCGTGAGAAATGCGTAAAAGCAACATGAACCAACATTGTAAGGGGGGAGGGGAGGGGGGGGAGAGCTGAGCAAAAATATTTGATTTTCAAGAGTTTTGGTAAGGGTTGTAGCTTGCTCGTTGTACTTATATCTAAACTTCTGCTTAGGGTATTTTATTTGCTTGGTATAGAAGCTTAGCAGTAGGTGTTTTAATTTACACCTAAAAAGTACGAGAATTGACTCGCCTCCCAATTGGTTTCTGCACCAAATGAATAAAATGCCCGAGGCAGATGTTTGGATGTATCCTTCTTCTTTCGCCTATGCTCATGTTTGCTCTTCGAATCAATTTCTGGAATGCACAACGAGCAAGCTAGCTACCTGGGTTTCAGGGCAACTTTTGCGGCTTGCTTTGTTTTTGTTTATGACTTGACCAACCGGGCATTGAATTCTCTTTGTCTGTAATCACGAATCGCCTTGTATCTAGGTGTCGATAAAAGGTAGCTGATCTTATTGTATCATTATCTGTCCTTGTGAATGAAAGTTAATTTGAAGTTTTAGGAATAATATTTAAATTAGCAGAGCCCCATTGACAGCTCGACTTACACCCAGTTCAATTAAAATGATCGATCTCTCGATAAAATGTCTCTTTATTCTTTAAGTGGACCTTTAAAGGCATTGAGTCCATATAAATAGCTGAGCGTTAACGCTATCTTGAATTTTTGCTGACAAACCGCTGACAGCCTTTTCTTCTCTCATAGTAGGGCTAGAGTCATTTGCAGTGGAGACCAAATAATTCTTAATCTTTGCATTATCCTCAGGAATTTCTTTGGTTTTATTTCAATAGCGATTAAATCACAACTTTTGTTTTATGATTGAAAAGAAGTTGATATTGGTCATGAGCGCGCTATTTATGCGGACTCAGTGCCCTTAAGTTGTTTCATGCCATGATTCTTTTAAAAAACTTGTGTTATGAATGCGAATTGTAGAATAATATATGAAAGTCCCAATAGCATAGTCCCTTGACTTGAAATAGGTGAAATAAGCTTCAACTGGTAGATCTGTTATCGATTAACAAGCAAGATTATATTTTCTAAGACAAAGGTTTTTTTTTATATTCCCATAAAATTTACAATCAACAGACAAAGGTTACAAGACGATGCCACAAGGAGCATGGAAATACATAGCAACCCTGCAACCATAACATTTAACATAGAGATTCAAATTAATGTTACATTTAAATATTACATTTAAATATTACAAATTACATATTACAAAATAGCAAATGGCAAATAACAATGACATAATATCGTCAAAAGAAATTAAAACAACAAAAAACAAATGTGAGAAAAAAACAGATTACAAGAGAGAAGAGGTTTTTAACAACAAACTTAGGAACTTACTGAAACCGTTCTGAGGCCTGAATATATTTTAACGTTGCCTCGAGAATTTTTTTATTTGAATCTAAAGATAACTTTTCGTGGCCATACAGGATGATTTGGAGTAAAATTTTATTTGAAAGGTTTGTTAATCCAAAGGTTTGATTAAGACAAAGCAATTTAGCAACCCCAAGAATGAATTTCACACCTTAACTGCAGCCAACCAACAAGGACAGATTTGGAAAGACAATAGCACGAGTTGGTCTTGATTGACACTGCAATTAAAAGCGATTAGCGATCGCAGACAAAGAAAATTCTCTCAACCAGTAATTCAAAACAAACAAAGCCGCAAAAGCTTCTCTGAAACCCAGGTAGCTAGCTCGCTCGTCGTACATTCTAGAAATTGTTTTCAAGAGCAAACATGAACATAGATCGAAAGAAGAAGGATATATCTACACATCTGCCGTGGGCATTTCATTTTATCATCACATCACTCACTTTGTTTATCTTACATAGCATTGCATGGTACAGCTGCGACCGTGAGACTTCCTGTGGACTAAGGCATTGTGTGATAGAAAACAAGAGAAGGAGGACAAAGGATTAGGGCTGTATTAAGCAGTTTCATCACGAAAGTGCATCGTATGAGGTAAACAAACCAAGGACAGATTTTGTAACACAATGGCATCAGTTGCTTTTGATTAACACCAGAATTCAAAACGATTAGCGATTGCTGACAAAGGAAATTCTCTCAACCAGTAATCCAAAACAAAAAAGCCACGAAAGTTGTTTTGAAACCCAGGTAGCTAGCCCCCTCATGCTGCATTCCAGAAATGGTCTTTAAGAGCAAAATTTAGCATATATCGAAAGAAAAGGAAAATATCTAAACAATTGCCCCTGGCATTTTATTTGTTTGGTTCAGAAGCTGAACAGTAAGAGTTTTTATTATACCCAAACACACGAGAACTGAATCACCTAAAATCGGCTTCTAAACCAAACAAATAAAATACCCAAGGCAGAGGTTTAGCCATATCCATCTTCTTTCAATATATGCTCATGTTTGCTCATAAAAACCATTTCTGGAATGCACAACGAGCGAGCTAGCAACATGGGTTTCAGGGAAGCTTTTGCTGCTTTGTTTATTTTAAATTATATTACTGGTTGACAGAATTTCTTTTGTCAGCGATCGGAGTAACCAAAGCCGACAAGCTGCAAAACCAAAGCAATCCTACTCTGCTACGGCGAACATTGGCTACAAAAATAGATATATTTCCTCATTAGTTGGTGTAACATGATAAAGAGTGATAATTGAATTTAGATCATTGGGTGGTTTTTTTAAGAAGAAGGATGACCATCTGATGACTTCACATTTACCTGCCTAATGTAGGGAAAGTTCTATAGCCTGCAAATAGGCGCATTTTGATGGTATAGCTCCCGGGGGAGGTACTTGACTTTCAATAGTACGGGGGTGTGCACTCCAAGAAAAAAATTTTTCATCCGACTTTAGAATTTTTCCTTCGAAGTGATAGCCGGCTTTAGAAAAAATCGGCGAAAAGGATACTCCAAAACTTAAAAACTCGTCAAAAAACAATTAAATAAGAATTTTGACAACTGTCTTTAGAAAAATTGCCCTCTTTTGATACCCGGCGTTAGAAAAAAGAGGCGAAAACGATACCCGGAAAGGAGTGCACATCCTGTCAGCAAAATATACTAAGTAACCCCCCCCCCCGGGGATATAGCTTAAACAGCCAACATATGAGTACCGTGTGAGTCAGTAAAAACAATTCCTGTTTAAAATGCTCCTTCTGACTTGATATTAAGGCGATAACATTTCAAGAATATCATTTGATATTGGATATGTTAAAATATATCTTAAAATTGCCTGACTGATTTCGGTTACTCCGTTCTGAAATTATGAAAGATATCCTATAAAAATTCCTTTCCACAAAACTTCCAAAACGGCATAACAGTACGATCAAATTTTCGTAATATTTCTTCCTACAGCTATGATTTGACTATGCTGTAGCAACATGTTATCTCTTTAGGAGGATGGAAGGTCCTGGCTAAGTCATTGCTGTAAGGCAGAAATATTAGGAAAATTTGCTAGTGATTTTAGGCCAATTTTGCAGGTTTCTTGAAGGGGTTTTCTCGAAAAAATCCCTCATTATTCCAGACCGAAGTCAGCGAGTTCAGTCAGGAAACTTTGCAAATTATTTGAAAAAGCTCCCTATAAGTTATATGTTTGCTGATATTATTGCCTTGATATTCAGAGAATAATTGAGTTTTAAACGGGGATTGCATTGTTTACTCACTCGGTGCTATCAGATATTATGTTAAGGATAATTATCAGGAAATATTAAGGTGGGGATACGATTCCTCAAAGTTCAAAGCAACTGTTATCCCCAAAAAAGGAAAGCTGTGATCATGCGCAGAAAGCATGTTTGATTTTGTGGAAAGAATGTAGGCGGATGATCCTGCCACAATCCAAACAAGAATTAGCAAGGAAACAAAGAGATTCTCGCGCATGGTAATAGGTTTCCCAGCTGTTGACTGGTTTTGAACCTTACCAGCATAACAAAAGGCTCAGACAAAAGGGGCAGTCCTCGGTATTCTCAACAAGATAGGTCTATCATAAGAGCAATCACTCAAAGCCCCTTGTTCCATTTAGTCAATAGTTTCTTGAGAAATGGCGAATTGCGCGCGAATTTAAAAGAATTTATTCGCATCTTCTAAGTTAGTTTTGGAGTACCTTTTGGAGTACTGCGTTATCGCTATTGCTTTTAACTTTGAGGTGCAGTTGTTCATGGAATATCTAAGGTTTTTAGGAAGCGTCACGGAAAGAATAGGATTTATAAATGTTTCACAAATCTATATCAGGCCTATAAGGCATTTTGCCGGAGAAAAGTAAGATCTCCCCATGTGAACAATGTTTTAGGTGATTTCGTGTTTGATTTCGTGACGACCTGGGAGATCGTCCAGCAAATTCTATTGGTCATTATCAATCTCTGGAAAGTTGGAAAATATGCTTTGGAAAGCCAATGATTTATGCAGAACTAGAAATTCACTCAAATTCCTGATAGACTGGATGAGTATAAAAATTTAAAACGTTTCAAAGTCTGTAGTTTTTTTTACCTGTTCATTAGTTTGCTTACAACTGGTTGCAATTTTGTAGATAACTTGTCAGCACAGATAACAAAATATGGTTGGTTTTTAAATCGGTTACATCGTTCCCTACTTAAAGTTTTTGCAATTTCAGTATTCTTCAACACAAGCTAAACGTTCTTCATCAAATATTTAGCAATTTACCATGATTATACTGAATAACTATACTGTATCTGAAAATGGCTCAAAAAAATTCCCGCGTGAAAAAATTAGTTGCCGGCTTTGTATCTACACAACTGATTGCCATGGCGATCTAGAAATTTAGGCCTGTCATTAATGATTCTACGATAAAATATCTTTACAGAATCACTTGTGAATCGAAAATTCATGACTGAATTCATGACTAAATTCATGACTAAATTATATTTTCTAAGTTGAGATGTTGCCCATACAATAATGGTTAGTGTTATGGAAATCTATTGGCAGCTAGCAAACTATGAAAAAGTTTTAACCTTTTCTACTCACCAGGCACATAGTCGAGTGAAGATTCTAAGGCATTTCCTTACTTTTTCAAAAGTTTAGGGAGTAGGGATTGTAACTCACTGATAATCTTTTCCCCACATCCTTGCCTTTAAAACCTACATCTATGAGAATGTAAGTAATAGAAGAAGTCCTTTTTCGAAGAAAGTTCTGAAATAGTCCTTTCATAATTTTTGTTGTTATTGGCAAGAGTACTTACTCCAAAAAGCAGTTTTAGAAATATTTCTTCGTTTCTACAGTACGTAGCACCTGAAGGTAGCTTTTAGGAGCAATGAGAAAGTAAGCATTTCGTAGCAGTATTACAGTATACCTTTTCAAAGGTCTGGGACGGCGTGCTACTTTTCTGGAAGATGGTGGATATTTCCTTGGATACGAGGGTATCTTCTCCTCGATGCTGAACTAGAGTTGCAGTGGGAGAAGTTGTGGACAAAATATGGCATTCAACTCTAGTTGTATGGTTCATAGAAGACCAGAAAGGCATCACCATGAAAACAAATACTTGCCTACCACATTAACGCAATGTTTAGCACTTTTTACGAAGAGGCGATGTTTATTTCTTGAGTTGCTTCAGCCAAGTTTGGACTTCATGATCATGGATGATGAAGGCCTCAGATTTGGTTAGATAAAGTTTGATTTCTGTTTATGAATGAGTGGAGCTTATAGCAGGAATACTAAGACTCGTACATGCCAATGCATGTCAGAAACTGCTAAGTAACAAACAAAGATTCATACTTCTTCCAATGCTGAAACAACCAGGGCAAGCCTTTCGAAATCAAGTTAAATAAAGAATTAACAATTTCTTCGATCTTTAAATTTCTGTGAATGCCTTTATTGACAAAGTTTGGCTTATGATGTTTCAAAAAAGTACTTCTCTGTACATATTCATAAAATAAGGTCACTTACCTGCTCCAAGCAACTTAACTTGCACATTGTTACAGGGCTCCCATCTATTTGTAAAACTATGGTTCCTTTCATTTCATTTCATTTCATTTCACTTCATTTCACTTCATTTCACTTCATTTCACTTCATTTCACTTCATTTCACTTCATTTCACTTCATTTCACTTCCTTTCACTTCATTTCACTTCATTTCAATTTATTAAGGAGGGAGACTCTTCAGCCTAGTGGCTGATTTTCACCCTGTTTTTGCGTCCGTTTTTCTCCTAGTACCTATTAAAAACTTGCAAGATATACATGTTAGTAATATCTAAGAATTACTTACAATAAATACTTTATACAACAAAACCGTAGAAACCTAACTATGAAAAAAGAAAGATAAATGCATAAAACCAATAGACTTAAAAAACTCCTCAGCAATCCAGCAACCAATGCAGCCCCCGCTCCCATGCTTAACCCAGACTGAACCGACAACGAAGATCCAAGAATCTCCATCGTCGACCCAGCAGAAATTAAGCACAGAAGCAACGGGCGTGGTAGCCACCAGACTGCTATAAAAACCCCAGTCTATTTTGTACTAGGTTGCCTGCTTGTTCTCAGCTGGGAGGCTATTCCACAGTTTTGCACCTCTATACGAAAAACATTTATGCCCATTTGTGGATGATGTCTTTGGTAGCCTCAAATCGGTTGCCGTATTTCGAGGTGACGAGAGCTGCAAGCGGAGTTTCTTGTGAATAGATTGCTCATGTATTGCGGAGCAAGCCCATTAATAGACTTGTAAACCATCAATGTAGAATCTCCGTCGATAAGCTCACGAGCGGTTTTCCAACCAAGACTCTCGATGAGTTTTCCTTTAGCCTGAAACTGCAGAGAGGTCAAGAGTCTCCACACTTTAAGCATAGGCAGGGAATCGAACCACCAGCATTCAGATTGCTACACCAGTAGCCTAATCAGCCTAAGCCTTCGATGAAAATAGTCGTGCGAAGTCAATGCGCCATGACTCGTGCAGAACCATATTTGGGTGACTAGCCCACGTCAACAGGAGAATAGGCTGGGAAGTGACCGCAAGTGGCTTGAACCACTTTCATATCTTACATTCCCTCTAAAAATGGATAGCTATTCCGATCACATGGTAAAATTTCAAGGCTGCTAGAGCGGCTAACGCAAGAGCAACTGTTTGAGTTTCTCAAAATTAATGGGAGGAGAGTATTACATACAACCAAGCAGATTTTCATAAGTTATACTCAACGATAACATCACTCATAAGCAGCACAGACTTCTGGTAAGAAAACAAACATCGCAGCAATGTCAATCTAGCTATTATTCTCGACCTTAAGAAAGATTTAGAACGTAGGTTCGAAAGGCCTCAGTGTGCCAAAATTTGTCTGTTTCTTTGCGTCCGCCTCCTCCATAGTATATAATTTTTAGTAACCAAATTTAGTATCAAGTTTTTTTATATACATATAGATACAATAGCTATAACTAAGAGCTAATTCAAGCCTACTATCTAAAAAAGTAAAATTTGTAAGAAAAAATTAAAAAGTAAAAAAAGTTCCGAATGATTAAATACAGATACATTTTACAGATTTTTACAATGCTTTTAATATTTACAATGTTTTCTTTCTTTTTTTTTCGGTAAATACAGAGCAGAAAATTTAATATCAGCTCAAGAACCCAACCTGTCCCACGAAAGGTCTGCATATTCTACAATTATATTCCTCTCCCCTCCAGGCTTTGATTTTCCTTTTGAAACTGGAGAGAGTATCTGACTGTTTTAGGTCATTGGGAAGCCTGCCATAATCTACACCCAAGAAACGATATTGTCTCTAAGCCATAGCACGTAGTGCGTGCTTGTGGCAAGGATAGGTTATGGCA
The DNA here is from genome assembly GCA_039566865.1 of Aurelia coerulea. Lineage (NCBI taxonomy): Eukaryota > Metazoa > Cnidaria > Scyphozoa > Semaeostomeae > Ulmaridae > Aurelia > Aurelia coerulea. The sequence goes on from CM076943.1 coordinate 29,120,085, forward strand.
GCCTCTTAACCCATAAGAAACCTGTTTTTCAATGAAAATGTCCTTTATGAAGCTGGGATTAAGGCTCAATTTTGTCTTAAAGACTTCAGTCATTAGCAATTGTAAGTTCCTTATGTGGAGTGGGACCGAATTGTCTCTCAGTAACATCGTACCAAAATCTGATCTGATATCTTTGTAAGTTATTCGCAATGCCCGTTCGTGAATATGGTTAAATTAAATTAGATACGGTGGATCACGATATATTATATTACTCAACAAATTACGCGCATATGGAATAAGAGGCAAAGCTGGGGATTGGTTTGAATCCTACTTAAATAATAGAAAACAGGTCTGCTCTCTGAACAGTCAGCATTCAAAAGCCCGAGACGTAACCTGTGGTATTACCCAAGGTTCTCGTTTAGGCCCTCTTCTTTTCATCATTTACGTGAATGACTTGGAAAAGTGTTTTAAATCCTCCCGGGCAAACATCTATGCTGACGATACCAATATAACGATTGCATCGGATCGGATGATATAGCGAAACTAGTCGTGGACGCACATCAAGAGCTTTGCAATCTCTCTGCGTGAATAAACTTAGCCCCAATCCGAAAAACTGAATTCATGGTCATAGGGCATCCACTTAAAACCAAAAATCTAGACCAGCCAGAAGTGCTGAAACCAATTAACTCTGATATTCGAGAGTCGATAAGAAGGAATCCCTCGGAACGATAGTTGATGAAGAACTAAATTGGGATGAACAGTTTAAGCGTACCAAAGGCAAAATGAGTGAACGTCTTGCAGCTTTAAAAAAGTTGAAAAATGTCGTTCTACGATCCCAACTGTGTAACGTATGCCCAACTTATATTATGCGTTAATTGAGCGTCACCTGCGTTATGCCGATGGTATCTGGGGGGTAGTCTTTCAAAAACAAAACTAACTGCTCTCCTATGCCTTCAAGGCCGGGTGTATTCAATGATAGCAAACGCAAGAATAAAAGATACACGGTTCGTCTTCTTGGTTAAACGTAGAAAATCTTTTCCGCTACGATTGAAATGTCCCTGAAAGCCTATGGGATAAATACCAACAGAGATCTTTTCACTCGACCTACAATACGAGGCACTGTAAAAATCTCCAAATCCCTAGATATAGGATTGAATTTGCAAAATAGGCTTTCATTACGCAGCCCTCAAGTCATGGAATGATATCAAGGCTCTATCTTTTTTGCAAGCTCTTCAGAATGGTCAAGAGAATTTTATACATACGCTTCAATTGATTAATACAGCGATTGACATTTCCCTTGTCTAATCGTTAATTAGTGCGGAAGAGACTCTTAAAACGAATAGCCTTTCTGATCAAAAAGTGAAACAGTCATTAACTTGCTACTACGGATACTTCTATCAAGACTGTCTTTTTTGCAAATACTTGCCTCTCCAAAGAACAAAAAATTCTAAACATACGTTTCAACTTATTGACACTTCTCTAGTCGAATCGTTAATTAGTGCCGAAGAGATTCTTAAATGAATAGCCTTTCTGATAAAAGAGTGAAACAGGTCATTAATTACTTACTTCAGATACTTCTATCAAGGCTTTATCTTTCTTGCAAACACTTGCCTCTCCAAGAACGAACATAGAAAATTATATTTGTTTCTTCATTTCATTGAAATAATGATCTAACAATGATCTAGCGAAATTGTAAAGGACCAACCGAATTTATCTGTTAAACTTCGGCAAAGTAAAATCTCTTTTACCACATACACACTGACACAGTTAAACCAGCTTGATCTAAAACAGGTTAAACTCCAACCAATCACTGCATTCGATTTGTTAGATAGACCAATCAAACGAGCAGTTGATAACCTGGTTTAGTTTAAGCCAGTATAATGCGGCAGTGAATGGGGTATTAGAAAGCTAGAGATTGCAAAAATGAGCAAATAAAGTTGCCCAAAATACCTACACTTGGGTGATCAAGCAGTTTGCCGATTCTATGCCGAAAATATAAATTTATGAATGTTTCGAATAGATATTCAGAAAAATCAGATCTGTTTTGCCTATGGTTTGCTAATTTTCAACTGCTCCACGCTGCACATCCGAATGTGATTGACTTCGGAATAAGAATTTTCGAATACTGAACTTCTAGGTAGGATTTCTTTCGGTAGAATTCAGCTGAAAATAACCCATTTATTCGGATGATCCTTATGCTGAAGGAAAGGTTAAAATGCATAGCTAATCTGATCACAACTCCTAAATTTCTCACGTCCAATACTCCCATCAAGTGTTGCTCCATTGTTGCAAAGCCCCTCCAGAAAGACCGAAGACGTTACAAGCATTTCACGTTATTGATACAACGAGTTAAACTTATCTTGGCGAAACCTTTAAGTGGCGCCGAAAAGACGCTTAGAATGAGCGACCACTCTGATCACAGGGTGAAAAAATTAATAAATATCCTCTTAATGCTCATTTTGGCATTTGATGTGGCAATTACGTGCACTGCCCGCATAGCGGTCTTCAAACAGCTGCCGCAAGAATTACGCGTCACGGTTCTCGCGGAATGACCCGCAGGCTATTAAGGCAGTGAAGCACAGCGCCGAACAGCGCAGCCTATTGACGCTCACAATACACATCCAAACAAAACAACCTGCAGCACCTGCCACAACACGCATGCGCATTAATCTCTAGCCCAATCTCTCCAGCGCTTTACTGATATACTGTGGGAACGAGATGCAGGTGGTCCCATAGGAGCGTATGTTAACACAATGTTAATAAGAACAAGGCTGCGTTCTCTTTCACGTTCTGGCCTACTTCAATGCTACGCTGAGACATCGAATCGCAGTCTTCCTTCAACATTTCTTAGTTAGCTGAAACACGGAGGCGACAATCAGAGTACAGTTCACAACATCAAGAAATCAAACACGAGCTCGACTACTATGTCTCAAAGTTTCAGCGATGGAATTGGGAGGGACAGCATATTCTCAAAAGCCCTTGGAGGGGTGATTCCTTCTAGACCGCCTTCGCTACATTCTAATGGAATTTCACACTCGGCTTCTCTTGGCCCTCAGGTAAATCTACATTGATATACATGTATACTCGTAAGAGTTTGTACAATGCAGCTGAATAATTTCGAGAAAGGCGAAACGGCGTTCATTTTGTCTTCGAGCATATGTCTTCTTTGTTCGAACAGGTTGAGAAAACAACAATACAACTCCTTTATTCCTATGTGTGCTATTTCTTAACGACAAACATGTGTTTTTATTCCTTATAACATGTGTTTCTTCCATCTTTATTTATAGTTTGCCTTCCAAACATCAAGATCCAGTCTTGTAAGTATATTCACTATCTTTCTTCTTTCTCAATCGTTGCGAAAATTGTCTTGCTCGAAAATGGAGTCCATTTTATTTGATTGCGTTGCAGTCGCCTACAACATGTTTCTTCTTCAACACAGAGTTGATAAGAAGCTTCTATGATTCCAACTGATGAAAGAATTTGCCAAAGAAAAGTTTCTTTTTGTGAATGGACACTTGATATATATCATTTAAATATTTAATATTGATCTAGATCTATATTAAATTTTAACGCTGCCTTTGCCGTGCTTCGCGAAATGTGCGAAGAAAGCAGGTTGCTGATGCAGCCCCTAATTGGCTTGTCTAACGCAAATCCAGCGAATTTGAAGGAACCGTAGCTTCATTTTGTTGCTCGGCTTCTTATTTTCGCCGATTATAGGTAACCTGAGTCTCTCATTCCCGCACGAGAGCTCCGTAAAATGTTAATGATATATAAACAAGACCTTTGTGAGCCTATAGACAACATCATAAAACATTTAAGAGTTATGCATGTTGGAATTTCACATCTCTCCAGCTTATTCTTTTAAATGGAAATGAATAGAACATTTGATTTTGAAGTCATGAAGTGTATGATGAAGTATAATATGCATTTTAGCGAAGTTTTCGCCAGTTTTTCAACGAAGAATAGCAGCGTAACTTGATTTTGTTGCTTTTCGGTAAATTTTTGAGAATCCAAGGACATGAAATGAATAAGATGTTTGATTTTGAAATCGTTTAAGGTGCAAAGTAAAGTAATATACTGCTACCAATATATGCGCCTAAATTTGATGAAAAATTAGTAGTAACAAAACGATGTGGATTTTGGGCTTTAATTAGGAGCTATCAGAGCATTTCATCGTGGAGTCGCATAGGGTATAAACTGCAGGAATTCATATTTTGAGAGGTTTGCGCTTGTGCTTATAATGAATTAATAGCAGCAGCACAAAGTAACTATAAAGGAGAATGAATTGTCCATTTGGTAATGATCTCGCAAATAAATGAAGTTTACATCAGACTGTGTTATTATTGATGACAAATTCATTTTCACACTTATGATAAGATATAAGGAAAAGTACTATACTTTTGAGTAAGTTTGCGCTTGTGTTTTGTAACGAATAACAACAAGGTAAACTGATTTTGTTGCTTTCAGTAAATTTGCAAGACTCATTAGCGAAAATTGATTCATTTTCTTGCGTAGGGTTTAAGTATATCTTATGTAGGGGCTAGAACGCCAACCAAAAGATTTGGAAAATTTGCGAGAATTATTAGAAAAATTACTTCACTTCATTAAGTAGGATTATAGTGTGTCGATGGCCTAAGATAGACCTGTTTTGTCACTTTCAATGCAAGTTGAGGCAAATTTATGAGATTCGTCAGTGAAATTGATCAATTTCTTGTGTAGGGTTCAAGCATGTTCGATGGCCTAGAAGAGGCGCATCTACTCGGCTCGGTGCCTCAAGTTGATAGCATGTCAAAATACCTTCCCAAACCAAGCAGTTCCAAGATGCATACGGCTTTTGGTTTACATAGTTTACACGCTACTAATCCAGATCCGACACAATACGATCCTCATGATATTCTCGATCAGATATCCGCTTCACTACAGCCATCGGTATCTGAAAATGGGTATGACCATCATTCCCCGTCTACATCATCAGTAACACAGAATCATATTGGAACAAGCCATATCTTATCGCCGTCGACATCCAGCTCTTTTTCAGCTATATCTTCAACGTTCAACACAGCGAGCTTTCAAGCAACAATAAACTCTTTAAATCTAGCAGCAGCGCAAGATGTTGAATGCACGCCCAGAGAATTAGAATGGTTTGCAGAAAGATTCAAGCAACGAAGAATAAAGTTAGGAGTTACTCAAGCTGATGTCGGCTCCGCTTTGGCACACTTAAAGCTGCCTGGAGTGGGCTCATTGAGTCAATCTACTATCTGCCGATTTGAATCACTGACATTGAGTCATAACAACATGATGGCGTTGAAACCAGTGTTACAAGCATGGCTTGAAGAAGCTGAAAAGGCTCATAGGATGAAATCAAACGAGAGCGCATTCTTACCAAATCAAGATAAAAAACGCAAGCGGACTTCTATTGGAGCGGCAGAGAAGCGTTCCCTTGAGGCTTACTTTGCAATGCAACCAAGACCTTCGAGTGATAAAATTGCAGCAATTGCTGAGAAATTGGACTTGTCTAAAAACGTAGTTCGAGTATGGTTTTGTAATCAAAGGCAGAAAAAGAAAAGGATGAAATTCTCTGTACATTAAATTGAATGCCAGACCTTTTTGATCAATATTTCGTAATAGCACTCCACTGTTAAAATCAGCATTTGAAACGGAAAGCAGAGTAAGGCAAGGCTTGAAGAACTGAGTATAACTGTGAGTACAAGAAATCATATATGTTATATGTTGAGATCTTTTTAACAAGGCAACTGTATATATACCCTTCTATATGCGAAGGGCCGATTCTAATCAGTGATTGTTGTATAGATGGTTGTGTATTATTTAAAGAGAAAAAGAAGATATCGAGGTCTAAGCACAAGTTAACAGGTGGGGAGGGGGGGGGGGAGTGGAGATAGGATAATGATAGCAACGGCTCTTTCAATGGAGCCCCATCTTTAAAGGAGGGTTGCCTGTCGAAAATCTCAATTTTTAACTGTGCAGCTCAGGATTCTAGGCAGAATAAAAGATGTTAGCTAGTCCTTGGGGTCAATGGCTATTTCTAACGTAACAATTTGATGTGCAGTTAGCATGCCCTAAGAAGCACGGAGGAAGGCACAGGTCCCTTTCAAACTCCACCCTCCCCCTCCCCCGAAAAAAATATAGCCGTTAAAGCACCAAATTCAAAATGTTCTCTTCTTCAACTATTTTGCATAGCATTGCGCAAGAATCTGCAAAGACTTAGATAACTTAGCTAGCCTTTAACTCATGTTGCTGTTCTTAAATAAATGAATGCATTTGATTTAAAGTTGGTATTTTACAAACAACAAAAATGTTCCAAAAAATATAGATGAAAAGTCCACTTCAAATTATTAGCCCTCTCAAAATCTACCTCTAAGACACTTCATTTATCTGAATTGGTGTATCTTCTCTTTGCTATGCTGGCTATTTAAAAATCTTATAAAATCGTTTTCATATTCTTCCTCTCAATAATTTAATGTTATCAAGTGGCTTTTGTTCTCTGGTTTGCGTGTCAACATAGCTAACACAAAAAGCAGTCCATTTGTTACTTTACTTCATACATAAAGTATAACTTCCGTCTGGGCTGGTGTTTTAATCATGGCTTCATTAATCAATTATGTGCTTAGGCTTCGATGGTATGCAGTGCTCTTCCTTGTTTCAACAAGGCGCGTTCCGTATTGAAACGCCTACCTAGTGAGTCAGGAAAATGTTAAGACGTTCATGAGTTCGTAGTTTTCAACCACTTGCTAGAATCCTTTAAATTGATGTTTATTTATGCAGATAATATTTCACTTTAGATGCAGGCATTTCAGTTCACCAAAATTTAATCGTATCGTTCTCTCGTTATTACAAGTGATTTCGTGAAGGAAATTGTTTCATCTCAGGACCTGTCAATACAGGCCTAAACTATCACCAAATCATCAAACTGTCTAACAATTCATTCTTACAGTTATCAAAATTGAGCTTCAATTCAAATCAAATCGTAATTCCGGAGCATATCTTTTCAGATAAAGATTGCGCTTCATAATTTCATACACTTTCGATTATCATTCAGCAGTTGTTTGCCTAGTTTTTGGAATCATAAGGCTAAGTTATAAGAAAATTTAATACAGGATTTTAGGCCTGTTTTGAAGAAGTTTGTGATGAAAGCTCTCCATGAAAATCATTTGTAACTCGAATATGAAACGGCTAATTCCTAGCAACTAAATTTTCAATATCTCAGTTGGTATGATAGCAGACATTAAATTGAAGGAATTTGGGGGATGTTTGGAAAACTACAGACCAAGAAATAACTAAGTTTTCTTCGACTTGGTGGAAGAGTTAGCAAAGATGGCGTATTTTGAGTGTTTCATGGTGAGCGGGTAGTATTGATTGAGAACAACGGACAGAGGACGCGTGTTCGTAGCACCTGTTCACATTCATCGTCAATGTTTATTCCAAGCTTCTAGCACGGAGGCAATCATCCTAGAAGAAAGCATCTCTCACTTCGCTATTATTCACTGCCGTTTAATGCTCTATTGCTTTAGTGAACATTGCTTTGAAGAACTCCTTGTTCAAATTCTGCTCTGAGGCTAGCCACTCAAGAAAACAGGATATTTGTTGACTGAAAGATTGTTCTGATGGAAGAAGAAGTGAGGGGCTCTCTAGCGTTATAGCAAAACAATCATTTAGCAACGTTGCTATGCAGCAGGGAATTGTTGCTATGTGTGATTTTTGATCTACGTGCTTTCATTAAAAATTGGATCAAGCAATAGTACTAAAAGTTTTTCATGTTAACGCGAAAATTTCTCCATTATAGTACTGCAAACTTCTTAATTTGTTTCATACTTCTTAAGGGCATGACTGCTTCAGGTCGATGTAGTTCCTAATGTAGTTTCTAACACTGCTCCAGGTATAGTTTCCAACACTGCTTCAGGTATATTTCTTGACACATAAACATCAGGTAAGAAGGAAATGTCTAAAATATAAACGGCTAGTTGATATCACTAAAGAATGAGTGTTCAACGACATCTTCACCAAAATATCTTTGACTTTAGCATTTCAGAGATTCGCAGTTCATACCGAACTCAGAAGTAGACTTTTTTTTCGATTTTCGGCAACCCTGGTACCAGCTTCATATAAACTGGCTTTTCCCCAGAAAAAACCCGTCTTGCTAACCGCTTGAGACATTTTGATCCATTTTGATTACATAAGCGACCGGGTAGAACAATTAATAATAATATATTGTAGTTTTCATTAGCACACGACCACACAAGTGAAAGGATTTGGAGAACAATTTAAAAGGACTGCCCTATCACAGGCTATGTTGGTGATTTCTTCTGGAGTTGAACTGAAGCAAAACCTGTCCCCAAATTCCCCTTGTATTGCATTGTTTTGCAATTAAACCATCGGCAACACATCTTACAAAGCTCGGTAAAAAATTCAAGCAGTTTTATTCTCACTGCTCCAACTCACAGCCAAAAATAAAGGTGTTACGTAATTAGTGCTTCTAGGCGAATCATTTCAGATTCACACTTTCATGTTGAACTATTGACCCTGTACTGACCTCTAAGCAGTTGCGAGGGAAATCCTGAGATAAAATTTTGAAAAATTCTTCTTTGTCAATGAGTTTCTTTTTGAAGAATATACCATTCCAAAGGGCTAGGTTTCTTTTTCAAAGGCACTATAGTTCGCTCTCTTAAACATGTTTGACAAACTATTCAAGGAATCTATTCATTTAATTTACTGAAAGCTAAGTTTTAAGACATAGGATCATCAATCGCTTCGTGGTTCCTTGGTGTAATAAACTGACTTTGCAGCCAAAACTTTCAGGCGGACAGAGCTCCAACCCACCAACACCTGACTTCGGGTCGCAGACTAGGCCTTCTTTACTTTTGCAATTCCTGCACTTGGCGTTGAAACCACAACTTTACCTGCACCAAATGTGAGGTGCTGTATTTTACAAACAGAACGCAGTTCACCCAAAGAAAACAGTAGGCTGTAAATGCGTCCATCAAGATTTTGCACTATTTTGATTGGTTTAAGTTTGACATCCATCAATAAGTGTGGATCAAACTACTTTTACATTGATCTAGATGCTTTGAAATCCTAAAAGTTCGTGATCGGTATTTTGTTTATCTATAGTCTACAGAAGAACAAGAACATACTTTACATGAGAATGGTGGTTTTGTGTCTCAATTTGAAAAGTGTCCGGCCATTTATTCATGAAAGAATTCTTTTCTTACGAAAGCAAGTACATACTGTTTCACGCGCTCCAGGAGACGCAAGCCTGTCTGCCAATTCCAAGGGTTTGACTTTATGCACAATGACTGAAAGTGTATCCACAAAATTAGTCAGAATTCTAGCACGGTTACATAATAAGTATCCAAGCTCGCGTTGTTACCAGCTTTTTATAGCTAACTCAGGAAGTGTAAATATTGTTTGCTTTAAAGTGTAACGTCAAGTATGTTTATTTAGTAAATTTTCTAATTCGTTCTCAGAGCGATCATCAACAGTTCATTTGCAAACAAGAACTGAAATGTTTATCTGAATGGACTTAAGTCATTAAGTCCGCTTTCCTTTTTCGACTTCCAACTCAAGCGACAGTATGTTTGACTTTTATGTTCACTAGATTGAAGCAAACAGATTATTACCCCATTTACACTGAGGCAGTGAAGCCAGCTTTACATAAACGAGGTTGAATTTCAACCAATCAGATGAATTCGATGATTTGTTGGATTGACCAATCAAAATGCAACAATCGATAACCTGGTTTAGCTTAAGCTGGTTGAACTTGGCAGTGTGAATGCGGTATATATCAATTTTAATAAAGAACATCCTGGTCTCAATCCACGTTGTCCCATGAGTGTTGCTTTTGTAGATAGAATAACATGTCACTTAAATTAAATAGACATTTTATACCCTAATGCTGTGTCCACTAATTTGATTAAATTCAGTTGACAAACTTTAAAGTAAAAGTTGCTTCTTTTTGTCCGAAGAACACGTGTTAATTGATAATAGAACAATATTTATTTTGTTTCATTAGGATCTTGTTACTGATTACTACATACTTTTAACGATAGCGATTCGATTATAGAACGCAGTGCATATTGTAAAAAGTTCCTCGCCGCTATCAATAGTGTAATTGTGTATTGCTGAGAACAAGGACAGTTTTCAAGCCAATAGGCAGACAACTCCACCAAAAAGCAAATTTATATGAAAACAACGTGATTCTTTGAGCTTTTACAGATTTTTGCGCAATAAAAGATTTTGACCAAAGGTTGAGGGGATTTTAAAGAGTGATTTGGTTCTGTTTGCAACCTGTACCGCTGCCCTCAAAAGTCCAGACGTTTGAGAAATCGTAGTATCGAGAGTACTGGATAGATTTGAATCAATTGAGTTTATGTTGATAGCAGATAGGTTGAAATGTTTTTCTAATTTTTCTTGTATTTAATGAGTATTGAAAATATCTTCAGTATGAAAACCATAAATCAAAGTTAAAATCAGATAAAGCCTAAGTTTGGAACAAAAGTTTGACATAATCGGCAGTGGCAGGTTTTTCCAGACCAAGATTTGATTTTTCTTTTAAATTCAGCAAAAGATGTAGAATCTTTGATAAATTGTTGAACAGTAGCCCAGACTTTCGGGCCTCTGAAACGAATCGTTTCTGACCCATAAGTAACAGTTCTAACTCTAGGAAGAGAAAAATCGTTGGTGTTCCGAGACTGTTTGATGTATATGAACCATTTGGGCATTTTTTTAAAGCTGAAACATGTAATGCTTTGTTGAATCTATTGCTGTTTTAATTTGGGAATTTTTAGGAAACCAGAGGGTTCCTTAAAATTGACGCATATCTTTAATTGTTTTCCACGCTTTACTCTCCTATTCTCCAATGTCATTCTAGTTTCTAAAAAGACTTTTCGTCTAGATAGATTGTCCAGAGAGAACAATTTAAAGTACTTTCAGAAATTTCAGAGCGTAATTCGGTAAATTGCAACATTTCTAAATCTTACAAGTTGCAACACGGGGAAGGGGGGCACCTAAAACTTAGTTATGAAGAACACAGTTTTTCTAGCCCGTTTGCAGTGGACATGTTAACTTTGTCACGTTGTTCCGTTGTGCAAATTTTCCGCTTTGAAATTGAATGCACTTCAGACCGTCAAGCAGTTTCATCGAAGACATTTGCAAATTAGTTCAATCATTGTTTCGAAACAAGGCAATAATCTTCTTTCCTCCAACTCTGTACATTTCCAGGTCAATTTTGACATAATGCATCGCTGCGTTATCTGGGGGGTAACATACCTCCCTACCAGTGGTAGCAGTTAGATTTCTGGTAATTTGAGTAACTCATCTTCAAAGAAAGAAACGTGAAACCTAAAGAAACATTTTCACTAAGAAGAGTGCTAATTTTGTTTCCAAGAGTAAATATCACTGTAAATGTAGACAATAGTAGAGCAAAGGTGAAGAAAACATGCTAAATTTGACCATAACTTTGAGAACCCCCTGGTTTCTTAGTATTTGTCACACTTGAACTGAAATAGACTCACAAAAAAATTACACGTCTCAGCTGTCAAAAAATACCAGAACGGTTCATATATATCAAATAGTTTCTGCTTTATTCAAATTCAAAAGTCAAACAGTTCTTTTGGGGCACCCTGTAGGTAAAGAAAAAGGGCAAAAAGTGCATGATCAAATGGTAGAAAAACTTTGCACACCGAACAATGTCGCATAAAGTGTTAAACGGGTATTGAATGTCATCTGCACATTCAGTGCCATGGGATCGAGCATCTTTAGTATTTGCTTGAAAATTTATTTCCTGTTACGCTCGAGAGAGATTAAATTTCCTCTGACCTTGTTCTGTGTGTGAGGAGTGTTTTAGGCCCTCTTTCAGCCATTTCACAAGAAAAATCTTTTTTGTAAAATTCAGCTTAGTCATATTTTCTTTGTTCATAAGAATGCGAAAAAATCACAAAAATACTTCAGCTTTTCTGCAGTCAAAAACATTCAATGCCTTCAAATCCACCCAGCACTGAGGTTCTAATAAGGGAAATGGTTTTGCTCCCTTCAAAATTAGCCTTGTGCTCCCAGTAGTTTTTACAATGCTTTTATTCTTCACCATTCAAATCTACAAATGTGTTGCCCAAAGTGATGCCTTAATAGTTAAGATGTTTACTTGTTGTCTTTGTAGACATCTCATGATCTATTGAACCTAGCAATTCTTTCATTGAACAATGTTGCCTCAGAATGTTGGCTAACACTGGTAGGGTCTATGATTTCTTATACCTTTTTACACAAGCCTTGTGAAAGCCAGTACTTTCGCTGATGACGCAGTGTGAATGAGGGATTTAGGGAAGACGTCCACAGAAACAATTATGTGGCCACACCTTTTATTTTGGTATAGAACGCCTTTCCTGGCCCAAGTTTTACCATTGCCATAATATAATACATGCACATTCTTTATGTACGCATATAAAGGAAACATTTTGGGAAAACACTCATTACTTTGGCATGAAACGCCCTTTTCAGTTTGATATATACAAAATGCAGCGATAGAAATTCTGAAAATTTTGCAATCCATGGCCAATTATCTTTTTTTCCGGTTCTCTTCATTTTCTGAAAGAATCCCAAGGTTCAGTTTTGCTTGGAAGAAAGTTTGTAATTGGTCGCCAGATAATAGAAATCTTGGTAGATGAAAGTACATTGCAAGTTCTTGCATTTCGCATTACATTGGCTTCGCTTTGGTACATCTGGTACTGATAGCCGCACCTGATGAAGCTTTTTTGATACAAAATTTCCAGAAATTCATGTGCTCCCAAGCTCCAAACCTTTCTGTTCATGCTCCCTTACTCCCGGCCCTGCTCCCTTGCTCCCAAAAAACCCATATTCTAAGTTATTCTTACCCTGGGTGCCAGACTCTCTAACATAAAATGGAGATCTGTAAATTTTGGCCATAACTCCGCAAAACCTTGGGACATTGTAACCGGCGCTCAAACTTGTATACCCGAATATCTGGAGAATAGAATTCTTCAAAAAAATTCGGGGAATTTTAAGCAGTTTTTTGTTCTGCTTACGTTTTATGAAGGTAGGTGAAATTTAGAAAAATCTTTACGGGCTTCTTTTGTCTTCTTCGCTTATTCACCGACTGATTGGTCCGTGAAAATGAGGCCCTGGAGGTTTCGGCCATGGGCGATGAGCCAAAATCGGCGGAAACATTTGATTCCTATCCTCCTTTGAGACCTTCTTAATAATTCGACCAATAGATCTATCATAAATCAATAGTTTCGTAGTTACATGCTTTGTGACCCTGTGTGCCAAGTTTAAAGCGATTCGATTGGCGTGCTGGGTACACAAAGATTTGTCAGTACCTACCAGAACTCCAGAATCCTTAGCAGCACTGCAGGGTGACGTGAGTTTACTTTAACCCCCTTATTCATATTTCTGCAATTTTTGAGAAAGAGGATTGCTCCCTTTAAGATGCTCAAATTTCCAAGTAATTGCGGCTATTTCTGGAAATGAGTTGGTTTAAGGTGGTTCCCTCCATTTACAACTTCAAAAATTTGATTTTTTTATTTATTCGGGAGAGGATCCAAATAACCTTGCTAATTAAGAATTCAGATGCATTTTTCATTTTATGGACAACTATTTTGCTACAAATTAACATAAATAGGGCTTGGTCATGTTTATGGGTCCATAGCAACGCCTTAGCAACGGGAATTGACTCGCAAAATAATAATATAAGACCCCCAAAAAGCTCAACTTGAAGCCTTGTGGCAGAACTAATATTATGGACACCCTATGCACAGTACAGCCTCTAAATGATTTTGAATCTCGCACTGAAAGACTCGCACATTTCAAGTTGGATTCATTGTGATTCCTACTCAGTTTGTAGTGATTTTCGACATTCATCATCACTAAAGTATCATAATGGCGAATAAGAAAAACAGAACAAGAATTAAGAGGGCCAAAGTGTTCAAAGGAAACCAATATGTAGACCCTGCAGGCCAGAACAAAGAGAAAAACAGAGATGAAAATACAACGAGAAATGGGCCTAATCAACAGCCTTGCACAGCACAAGCTAATAATGACACACCCACAAGAGCAAGACAAGAATTTTCTGGCAATGAAGCTAACTTGAACATGCTAATGGACTTCAGAATTTTTAAAAGCATAATAGATGGCATTTCCAGATGCCAAGAGTGCAATGAATCTGTGTCAACAAGCACAAATATGACAAAGAAACATGGCTGTTCTTTGTGTATTGAAATAAGATGCAGAAATTGCTTATGGAAGAAAGAGTTTTTTACATCCCCAGTTGTAGAACAGTCCACCAGCCCAGGCAAGAATGGTTTTGAAATAAACTTGAGATTTGTGATGGCTTTCAGAGAAGTTGGACGAGGACATGAAGCTATGAAGATGTTTTGCCAATGCCTCAATTTACCTTGTCCCATGACATACAATAGCTATCAAGCAATTAATGAAAAATTGCTCTTAGCATATGAAAAAGTAGCAGAGGAGTCAACTGTAAGTGAATGTGCTAAGATAAGAGAACAGGCAGGGGATGTCAATTCACTTGCAGATACTACAGTGGCAATTGATGGAACCTGGCAGAAAAGAGGATTTTCTTCTTTAAATGGCGCAGTTGTTGCAACTTCCTTGAACAGCAAGGCTGTTGACTACCATATCATGACCAAATATTGCAAAGCGTGTTCATATTGGGAGTCAAAGAGAGGATCAGATGATTACGAAACATGGAAGGCTGGCCATTCATGCTCAATCAACCACAAGTCATCAGCAGGAGCAATGGAAGCTGCTGGGGCTGTTGAAATATTTCAAAGATCTATAAGCAAGAATAACTTGCGCTATGCCAATTATTTAGGGGATGGTGATACTGCATCCTTTTCAAAGGTACAAGAAGCAAAGCCATATGGCCCAGACTTTAAGATAACCAAGTTGGAGTGTGTTGGCCATGTGCAAAAACGTTTGGGTACAAGACTTCGCAAATTGCGAGTAGCATACAAAGGAAAGGTTCTTGGTGACGGCAAGTCACTCACTGGTAGGGGACGACTAACCGATGTTGCAATAAATACATTACAAAATTTTTTTGGAATGGCAATACGCCAAAATGCTGGAAACATTTACCCAATGAAGAAGGCTATTGCAGCCGTTTTATTTCATTGTACAGATATACCAGATGCTGAGCGACATAAGTTCTGCCCACGAACAGCCACTTCCTGGTGCAAATGGCAAAGGGATGCAGTCAACAAAACAACCTCCTACAAACCCAAAGTGAATCTTCCTATATGCATCAAAGATATCTTAGAACCCATATTCAAGGATCTAAGTAAAGATGACCTGCTTTCCAAATGTTTGCATGGAAGAACCCAAAATGCCAATGAATCCTTCAACCAGATTCTCTGGAATAAATGCCCAAAAACAGTGTTTGTAGGGAGAACTGTCCTTGAACTAGGAATCAGTTCAGCAATTATTGCATTCAATGAGGGAGCAAAAGGGCTTGGTAAAGTGCTGGATAACTTAGGAATAAAGGAAGGGAAGTTTACCAGTTTAAATCATGAAGGCAGAGATAGGAAGCGAAAATTGAATGCTGACCGCAAGAAGACAGACAATGTCAAGAAGAGGAGAAAGACACTGAGAGCAAAGAAGAAAGGACTTTTAGATGAGGAAAAGGTGACAGAGGGAGGAGAGTCCTATGAAAAGGGAGCACATTGAGATCCTTTGAAGATTTTATCCATTAAGACCTGTTTTACAAGGTTAGATGTTGCAAAAAAATTACTCAAAACTTTAAACTGCGATATCTCAAAACAATGTTTTTCAACAGGTACGTTGAGTAAAAAAGACATATCTCATGTTCTACTCCACATATTTTCATGGGACTTGTCTCATTTTGGCAGCCATAGGCTTTGTGAGTGCCTGGAACCAAAAAAATCTAGTCAACTACTCTCCTTCTAGTGCTAATAAGCAAAGTGCACTGAACCGTTGTTGCGATTTCTGTATTTTAAATTTCTGAACGCTGTTAAATGGCTTCAGAAATAATCACCTCCAATTTTTTGGTTCCAGGCCCTCACACTATATCTTAAGCAACTTTCTACCAAATAAAATTGTTTTAGCTTCATCTGGTTTCACACAACAACTGTTCTGCTTTGGTCAGTTTTTACGCAGTTTTTGCATAATTTATGCAAATTAATTATGCAAATTAACATTATATATGCATGAATAAATTCTTCATCACTAGAGCTTTCAGAAGATATATTGGTATTAAGGATTGAAGCTACCAATAAAAAATTGGTTTTAAATGGAGGGATCCCCCTTAAGCGGTCCTCAAATACTTATACCATCAGATTGATGAAGACAAAGAACTGAAGGGTTACATTTGCTTTAAGTTGAAAGTCTCTATCAGTTCGGTTATTGGACTGTGGGTCTATAGTTTCCGTTTAGACCAAGGGCACCAACCTTGTAGGAAGTGTGTTTATTCCCAGTACTCTACCCGTGACCCAGTACACAGAGTGACCCAGTACACAGAGTAGTTGGTGTCCTGTGACCCAGTCCTGTTAATCTCTGTTAGCGTTGACCAATCAAAAATCACGCTGTCTGGTTCCCTGTGGCCTACTCGTATAACAGTTGATCTCGTATTACATCAACACCGGAATTTGAAACCACAAAGCTATTCATACGTCACCCTGACAGGACTGACTCGGTGTACTGGGTCACGGTACAGTACTGGGATGCTCTGCGCACTGGGTCACAGGACACCAATTACTCTGCAGTACTGGGAATAGATGCAGTTCCTACAAGGTAGGCGCGCCCTTGTTTAGACCAAATCTGATTTTTAGACAGTCTGAAATTGTAGCGCGCCTGCAGAGGACTCTGGGAAGCAATGGCTCTCTAATGATTACGTGATAATAACTTGCACTTCGCAATGACGCTCACACATTTATGTTTTTAATTCGCTTTGATAACCTGTGTGTTGTTAAGTGATCAATTAAAATAGTAATTAAATTTATTAAAAGTATTATGAATTGGGCGCGGCCGTTAACGATTCGTGATATTTTGCTGAACTAAATTTTCACATCCGTATGGCCATAGTCATGGTTTGACGTTTTTTTAATTCACTGCAAGGTGATTTTCTCTATACTTCAAAATTTAGGAGTCCAAGACCGCTTTTAGATTTATCTGATTTAATGACCATATAAAGTCCATCGGAAGGGACGTTCAACAAGGGATCATGCCTGGATACGGCATGCACAATGGGCTTAAATTACCTTAAATGGCTAGGAATTTTCTAGCTCACTTAAGATGAATTGACGAAAAAGGAAATTAGTCGTTCGAAACTTAGACCCCGTTTACACTATGCCGTTACGAAATGAATACGGCATGAAACTGTGCAGTATTGGCCTCCCGTTCACACTATGCCGGCATAGTTGTTACTTGAATACGGCACGAAATGAATACAGCATGCTAACTGGCTTCGTCGCTCAACCGGCATAGTGTAAACGGCGAATGCAGCATTATTTCATGTCGGATTCACATCGAGGCGATAATCTGGCAACTGAGAGCATGCGCCTTGACAAATCCTTGCTCTGTGCATGGTCAAAACCTATCGTTTTCATTTTGTGCCGGTATAGTGTAAACGGCGATTCCGTTTCAACAGAAAACCCAATACGGCACAGTTTTATGCCGTATTAGTTTGTACCGGCATAGTGTAAACGGGTTCTTAGAGATTCGGGAGTTGATTCGGCCCGGTTTGTTTCGAGGCATAGACCGGGGACAATTGTAACACTGGGCAGTTATAACACCGGCTCTCACACCTTGCAGAAAAGTGCAAAAATCTGATTCTAACCCTCTATCTACGATTTGAGATACAGGAATGTTCAGCCCAGTTTGCGAAATTTTCGGGGGAAAAACATGTTTTAGAGCACAAAAGTAAAAACGTGTTTCCACTGTAAATTTGTGTCTGAAAGATTTTGCTCTTGAGCAAAAATTGTCATGTTCACATCACAGACATGGCATCTATTTAGAATCAAACTATGTTAAAATTATTTTGAGCTCCACAGCTTATGAGATGTGAAAATGGGACGCTGTTCCAATTGCCCCGGTGTAAGCTGGCCGATGGCTTGGTTGTGATTCAGTTTCCAATCTAGTCGAACAATGTGCATCCATGTAGTATTAACGAGCTAAATGCTAAAAATGTGTAACAAAAATACTATTTTTTCTCAATCGATTCCATTATTTTCAACTGATGCATCAAAATTTACAAAGAAATAGAGAGCATGTCTTATCTTTAATTTGTTCTTTTTGAAGCAATGAATAATCTGTTACCTGGTGTTACACTTTGTGTAGGGAAAAAACAGAGTAGTGCAATAGTAAACTGTAATTATTTTAAAGATAGGTAACGATTGCTCCAACCATGTGTTACAATTGCCCATGTTACAGGGGCAATTGTAACAGTTGACCGCTGATTTTAAAACTATCACAGCGTCGCGAACATTAGTTCCACGTGATGGAAAATAAGGTCTATTTCATTCCAAGAGATGGAACTACGATATCATCTACCTCCAAGAGCGCAACTAATCATTATTTAGACGATATGGCTGGTTTTTCAAGACATTTTACAATTGACCCCGGTCTCCTCTTCTTCAAAAGCAAACAAAATAGCAACTCCAAGCATATTTATTTTGATGTTGGGTGATATCTAGAACTGAGCTGCAAATTTATCTCAAACAGTGGTGCGGGATAGCAGGGGTGGCGCCAGGAATCTTCCGACAGAGGGGCTGGAGCTTCCGACAGGGGGGCTAAAATGGCTAGAAAATGCAGTTTTTATACGTCATTTTGCCAACTTTCCTCCGACAAGAACCCAAAATGTCCTCCGACGGGGGGGCTAGATGCTTTCGAAGAGGGGGCTGCAGCCCCCTAGCCCTCCCCTGGCGCCACCCCTGCGGGATAGTGGATTGATGGGACTTCTACTATGCGGGTAGGTGGCTGCTGCCCTCTGGTTTGGTGTGCTGTCCCTGTTGGGATAGTGCACCGGGCTGGGAGCGATGGTTGTCTGATTGTGCGGTGGAGGACCTTCTGCTTATTGCCTTGCACCTGTGTTTTCTCCAAAGTGCAATAATGGTTTTACTAGCAGCTGCTGTTATCTGAAATCTGATGTGAGACAGATATCAATTTGTGAATATTGTATGTTTGAACTGCAAGTGTCTTTCATGGCGTGAACTACTATGACTCAGTGTCTATTCCCTTCATGAGTTGCACATCAGATGTACGTTGTGAGTTTTTCTTGAGATGATCATAAAAATTTGGAGATCATTGTTTGTTGTTCGGATACGAACTTCAAAAATTGAAGGCACACTGTCGTGGCACTGATTGGATGAATAAGACAATATTAAAGGATAGAATTAGGCAGGCTTAAATGATTTCGCTGTTCACTGAAATTCACGAAGTACGATTAGACTCCCTATATTCTCGAGACAAAGTATGATCTAAGATCATCAACGCTTTATAATGATCCAGAGGCCAGGTCTTTTGTTAAGGATTTCAACATCACACACAACCAGCCAATTACAGCCCGACAGTGTGTCTTTGAATCCTACCGTTTGCATCCAAATGCAACACGTTCATAGGAGTCTTGATTTTGTCTGAAATTAGGAATGCAAAAGGAGGAGTCCTTATAAAGGGTGGGCCAACAAAGAAACCCCCAAGATAGAAAATTTCTGAAAAGTTTATTAATGCAACATTCTGCTATCATTTATACTGCTTTTAAATCACGCACAAATTTGATTTTACGAGAATGCAAGGCCGTATAAACCTCTCAAACTTGTGGAAGGGGGGCACCTTTTTATTAAGAAGGGGCACTTCCTGAAAATGAGAAAGGCACTTCTTTTGTCTATACAAAATATTGGAGGGGGCACATATCCCCCGGTTCTTACGGCTACTTGAAAATGCGTGAGTAAATACGATTAAGAATGCTTGATAAATCAGTAAAAATGAAAAACTTACGACCTTCAGAGATAGGACTCTGAATCGAAGACACAATCTTTGGCGGCAGCTTCATTTTACGACTTCACAACTTTTACATGAGACTCTATAACGGCAGTTCTTGCTTTGATGCACATAGACGAGACTTCCTCGCTGAAATCTATGCATTATGAAAACCAATTGGATATGTACTTATTGCAAATTAATCTTTTTGCAACTTTTACTGTAAAGTGATAAAATTTTCCTGACTCAGTCTCAGTGGATAGGCATATTCTTGATCTTACGTTACATTTCATCTATAAAACTGGTCGATTCAATTGCAGTCATACGCCCCATGCCTCCCTTCCATAAGCCACCCAATGGCAACTTTGTTTTTGCAACCATTCATTTCAACTTTAATTTTTTTCTTTGTCGTAGATCTTGTAGTAGCATTTTATTGCAATTCTTTAGTAGCAAAATTAGTAAATTGTATTGTACTTATTAGACTAGTTGTATGTCTTTATGTAATGGCCATGGTGCTGTCATTGTCCTTTGCTCTTCATGGCATATGTGCAAAAGAATTTGAATGTATGGTAGAATGTAGCCAATATTGTAATATTGTAAGCCCCTTTTGCTTCGACTTCAGTAACGAAAGATACAAGCTGCAAACAGCTTCACGACTAAACTGGCCAACTGTAGCGGATATGATAAAAACTGAGACAGCTTGCATGGTTTACATATCGATAAATGACCTTGCTCCAGAGAAATTTTTGCAAAATATTCGACATGCAGCATGAAACTGATGAAAACATGCAATGGTCAGTGAGCATTCTTATATCGTGGTGCTGAAGTTTGGAACCATTTGGATTCGAAAATCAAGCAGGCATCCTCTTTCCAAGCATTTAAAGATGCTTTAAACTAATTTATTTTGTTATATCATTACTATTTATTTATCATTGTAATTAGAATAGGATTTTAATTTACATAACTGGACTTAATTTGTAAGATTTTATGCCTGGCCCCCTGAAAAGCAGTCTTTCTTGACTGACGGCGTAATCGTGGTTAAAGAATTTAAAATGAATGAATGAATGAATCAATCAATCAATCAATCAATCAATGAATGAATAAATAAATATCAAGCTATGCAAGAGGAAGAAATCATAATTCAAGAAAGATAGGAATTAAATTTTGATCAAAATCCTCGAAATCTTTAAGATATTTTGAATGTTCCTTATACAAGTGTGCCTCAAAATCTGGAAAGTAAATTTCTGAAAAGATATTAGACAAATTTCAACCAGTTTACTTTCCATATTATACTTTATGAAGGTAGGTAAAATTTGGAAAAATCTTCATCGGCTTCTGTTGTTTTCTTCATTTTAACTTATTCTCAGGTTGATTGGTCCGTGAAAATGGGGCTTTCGAAATTTTCGCCCAGGGCCCACGGGAAATTATTGGCAAAGCATTCGATTCTCATCTTCCTTCAAGAATGAACTGCAAACAACGTGCGGTCTTTATCCTATGAAAAATGCTCATGCTGTTGAAAGATGATGCATTCTTTTTTGAGGTATCTATTTACCGTATCTGAGACCTCAAAGATTTTCAATGATATTGGAAAAATATAAAATTCAATAGACAAAATCAGCCATCATGTTGTTTATAACTGACTAGGGAGTAAAAGCACGAGCGAAGCGAGCGCTTTAACATCTCTAGCTCCTGAGAGAGATCTTGGTAAAAATATCTGACCACTTCTGATAGATGTTTGTCTATATCCATTTCAGGTTTAGTAATCATTCACTTGAGAAATCACATCTGTATTTGTTGATACAGTTACCTGCGATATGCTTGTAATCGTACGAAGTTCTTAACTTTTATTATGTATGCAAAGTAAGACCCCATTTACACTATATCCATACGACTTACATTGCTTTTGCTAATTCGGAGCACTTCTGTTACTTCTATCCGTGGGATGATTTTGTTCCGGAGCAGCTTAAAAGTTCTTCGACCGTAACAACTTTTCAGCTGAAAAAACCAGAGATGGTACAGTGTATACGTGGTCTAAGTTACCGCGAGATCTTAAGGGGTATAAAAAAATCATTTGAATTCTGCTTTGCGTATACAAACATCAAACAAAGACCTATACGTCAAGGGCAAGCATAGGTTCCAAATCTTTAACTTGGCATAAAAAGGAGGGTGTAAAATTCAATGACCTATTTCTTCTGATTGAATGGCTTGAAAGGAACTTTAGATACTTATCTATAATTCTACCGTTAGACTTTCCAGAAAGTTTTAATATTTTTCAAAATTACAGCGTATTCTAAATTTCAGCTCATTTGAGGGTGTGACGTCATCAAATTTCTAAATCATAAACTAGATGATCGACAGACTTTTGCTTGATACCATATTGTAGGCATTCATAAGCTATTGTTTTCTTCGAAATTACTTCATGTTGCGTCATACGGTTTAGAAATTACGATGGTTTTAAGTTTTTTTTTAATTTTTCTAGAATTCCTGAAAAAGAAGAGAAACACTTCAACTCTGAAAATATTAAAGATTTCAGAAAAGTCCAACGGTAGAATTATAGAGAAATAGCAAAAGTTTCTTCAAAGTCATTTAATGCAAAGAAATAAGTCACTCAATTTTCCACCAGCCTTTTTAAAGATTTGGAATCTATGCTTCAAGGGCATAGACAGACACGACCACCTCATAAGCAAATACGTCCACCCATGAGTCATAAATCAGTTCATAACATTTCAGTTCTACTGAATGACTGCGACAGATTTGCTCGTTGCTATTTCTCCTGTAGTCATTTCTCTCATGACTATGCAGCACCTCCGAATAACGCCATACCCACAGGCACACACTAGACCATCGTCTTAGCAAATCCACCCACCCACGAGACATAAAGCAGCTAATAACATCAAGGGATAAAGTTCTACTGAACGAACCAAGGCGTATCTTCTCGTTACTATTTCTCATATAGTCATGGCCGTCATGATTAAAAAACCTCTAAAATGATGTCAAATACACAGACACATACACATTCGCCTAATTAGCAAATCCACCCACCCATGAGACATGAAGCAGTTAATAACATCAAGTTCTCCTGAACGAACTTGGTGAATCTGCTTATCGTTATTTCTGCTGATATTATGATTGCAACATCTTCAAATAATGTCAAACCAACAGACACACATCACCATCTCCTTTGCAAATCCACCCACCCATGAGACAGAAGACAGTTAATAACATCAAGTTCTAATAAACGAACTGGGTGAATCTGCTTATCGTTATTTCTGCTGATATTATGATTGCAACATCTTCAAATAATGTCAAACCAACAGACACACATCACCATCTCCTTTGAAAATCCACCCACCCATGAGACAGAAGACAGTTAATAACATCAAGTTCTACTAAACGAACTGGGTGAATCTGCTTATCGTTATTTCTGCTGATATTATGATTGCAACATCTTCAAATAATGTCAAACCAACAGACACACATCACCATCTCCTTTGAAAATCCACCCACCCATGAGACAGAAGACAGTTAATAACATCAAGTTCTACTAAACGAACTGGGTGAATCTGCTTATCGTTATTTCTGCTGATATTATGATTGCAACATCTTCAAATAATGTCAAACCAACAGACACACATCACCATCTCCTTTGCAAATCCACCCACCCATGAGACATGAAGCAGTTAATAACATCAAGTTCTACTAAACGAACTGGGTGAATCTGCTTATCGTTATTTCTGCTGATATCATAATTGCAACATCTTCAAATATTGTTAAACTAACAGACACACATCACCATCTCCTTTGCAAATCCACCCACCCATGAGACAGAAGACAGTTAATAACATCAAGTTCTACTAAACGAACTGGGTGAATCTGCTTATCGTTATTTCTGCTGATATCATAATTGCAACATCTTCAAATATTGTTAAACTAACAGACACACATCACCATCTCCTTTGAAAATCCACCCACCCATGAGACAGAAGACAGTTAATAACATCAAGTTCTACTGAACGAACTGGGTGAATCTGCTTATCGTTATTTCTGCTGATATTATAATTGTAACATCTTCAAATAATGTCAAACCAACAGACACACAATCACCTAATTAGCAAATCCACCCACCCTTGAGACATGAAGCAGTTAGTAACATCAAGTTCTACTAAACGAACTGGGTGAATCTGCTTATCGTTATTTCTGCTTATATTATAATTGCAACATCTTCAAATAATGTCAAACCAACAGACACACATCACCATCTCCTTTGCAAATCCACCCACCCATGAGACATGAAGCAGTTAATAACATCAAGTTCTACTAAACGAACTGGGTGAATCTGCTTATCGTTATTTCTGCTGATATTATAATTGCAACATCTTCGAATAATGTCAAACCAACAGACACACATCACCATCTCCTTTGCAAATCCACCCACCCATGAGACATGAAGCAGTTAGTAACATCAAGTTCTACTAAACGAACTGGGTGAATCTGCTTATCGTTATTTCTGCTGATATTATAATTGCAACATCTTCGAATAATGTCAAACCAACAGACACACATCACCATCTCCTTTGCAAATCCACCCACCCATGAGACAGAAGACAGTTTATAACATCAAGTTCTACTAAACGAACTGGGTGAATCTGCTTATCGTTATTTCTGCTGATATTATAATTGCAACATCTTCAAATAATGTCAAACCAACAGACACACATCACCATCTCCTTTGCAAATCCACCCACCCATGAGACATGAAGCAGTTAATAACATCAAGTTCTACTAAACGAACTGGGTGAATCTGCTTATCGTTATTTCTGCTGATATTATAATTGCAACATCTTCGAATAATGTCAAACCAACAGACACACATCACCATCTCCTTTGCAAATCCACCCACCCATGAGACAGAAGACAGTTAATAACATCAAGTTCTACTAAACGAACTGGGTGAATCTGCTTATCGTTATTTCTGCTGATATTATGATTGCAACCTCTTCAAATAATGTCAAACCAACAGACACACATCACCATCTCCTTTGAAAATCCACCCACCCATGAGACAGAAGACAGTTAATAACATCAAGTTCTACTAAACGAACTGGGTGAATCTGCTTATCGTTATTTCTGCTGATATTATGATTGCAACATCTTCAAATAATGTCAAAACAACAGACACACATCACCATCTCCTTTGAAAATCCACCCACCCATGAGACAGAAGACAGTTAATAACATCAAGTTCTCCTGAACGAACTTGGTGAATCTGCTTATCGTTATTTCTGCTGATATTATAATTGCAACATCTTCAAATAATGTCAAACCAACAGACACACATCACCATCTCCTTTGCAAATCCACCCACCCATGAGACATGAAGCACTTAATAACATCAAGTTCTACTAAACGAACTGGGTGAATCTGCTTATCGTTATTTCTGCTGATATTATAATTGCAACATCTTCAAATAATGTCAAACCAACAGACACACATCACCATCTCCTTTCCACCCACCCATGAGACAGAAGACAGTTAATAACATCAAGTTCTCCTGAACGAACTTGGTGAATCTGCTTATCGTTATTTCTGCTGATATTATAATTGCAACATCTTCAAATAATGTCAAACCAACAGACACACATCACCATCTCCTTTGAAAATCCACCCACCCATGAGACAGAAGACAGTTAATAACATCAAGTTCTACTAAACGAACTGGGTGAATCTGCTTATCGTTATTTCTGCTGATATTATAATTGCAACATCTTCAAATAATGTTAAACTAACAGACACACATCACCATCTCCTTTGCAAATCCACCCACCTATGAGGCATGAAGCAGTTAATAACATCAAGTTCTACTAAACGAACTAGGTGAATCTGCTTATCGTTATTTCTGCTGATATTATAATTGCAACATCTTCAAATAATGTTAAACTAACAGACACCCATCACCATCTCCTTTGCAAATCCACCCACCCATGAGGCATGAAGCAGTTAATAACATCAAGTTCTTCTAAACGAACTAGGTGAATCTGCTTATCGTTATTTCTGCTGATATTATAATTGCAACATCTTCAAATATTGTTAAACTAACAGACACACATCACCATCTCCTTTGAAAATCCACCCACCCATGAGACATGAAGCAGTTAATAACATCAAGTTCTACTAAACGAACTAGGTGAATCTGCTTATCGTTATTTCTGCTGATATTATAATTGCAACATCTTCAAATAATGTCAAACCAACAGACACACATCACCATCTCCTTTGCAAATCCACCCACCCTTGAGACATGAAGCAGTTAG
Source organism: Aurelia coerulea (assembly GCA_039566865.1). Lineage (NCBI taxonomy): Eukaryota > Metazoa > Cnidaria > Scyphozoa > Semaeostomeae > Ulmaridae > Aurelia > Aurelia coerulea. The sequence goes on from CM076943.1 coordinate 29,146,349, forward strand.
TAACATCAAGTTCTACTAAACGAACTGGGTGAATCTGCTTATCGTTATTTCTGCTGATATTATGATTGCAACATCTTCAAATAATGTCAAACCAACAGACACACATCACCATCTCCTTTGCAAATCCACCCACCCTTGAGACATGAAGCAGTTAGTAACATCAAGTTCTACTAAACGAACTGGGTGAATCTGCTTATCGTTATTTCTGCTGATATTATGATTGCAACATCTTCAAATAATGTCAAACCAACAGACACACATCACCATCTCCTTTGCAAATCCACCCACCAATGAGACATGAAGCAGTTAATAACATCAAGTTCTACTAAACGAACTGGGTGAATCTGCTTATCGTTATTTCTGCTGATATTATAATTGCAACATCTTCGAATAATGTCAAACCAACAGACACACATCACCATCTCCTTTGAAAATCCACCCACCCATGAGACAGAAGACAGTTAATAACATCAAGTTCTACTAAACGAACTGGGTGAATCTGCTTATCGTTATTTCTGCTGATATTATAATTGCAACATCTTCAAATAATGTCAAACCAACAGACACACATCACCATCTCCTTTGCAAATCCACCCACCCATGAGACATGAAGCAGTTAGTAACATCAAGTTCTACTAAACGAACTGGGTGAATCTGCTTATCGTTATTTCTGCTGATATTATAATTGCAACATCTTCAAATAATGTCAAACCAACAGACACACATCACCATCTCCTTTGCAAATCCACCCACCCATGAGACATGAAGCACTTAATAACATCAAGTTCTACTAAACGAACTGGGTGAATCTGCTTATCGTTATTTCTGCTGATATTATAATTGCAACATCTTCGAATAATGTCAAACCAACAGACACACATCACCATCTCCTTTGAAAATCCACCCACCCATGAGACAGAAGACAGTTAATAACATCAAGTTCTCCTGAACGAACTTGGTGAATCTGCTTATCGTTATTTCTGCTGATATTATAATTGCAACATCTTCAAATAATGTCAAACCAACAGACACACATCACCATCTCCTTTGCAAATCCACCCACCCATGAGACAGAAGACAGTTAATAACATCAAGTTCTACTAAACGAACTGGGTGAATCTGCTTATCGTTATTTCTGCTGATATTATAATTGCAACATCTTCAAATAATGTCAAACCAACAGACACACATCACCATCTCCTTTCCACCCACCCATGAGACAGAAGACAGTTAATAACATCAAGTTCTCCTGAACGAACTTGGTGAATCTGCTTATCGTTATTTCTGCTGATATTATAATTGCAACATCTTCAAATAATGTCAAACCAACAGACACACATCACCATCTCCTTTGAAAATCCACCCACCCATGAGACAGAAGACAGTTAATAACATCAAGTTCTACTAAACGAACTGGGTGAATCTGCTTATCGTTATTTCTGCTGATATTATAATTGCAACATCTTCAAATATTGTTAAACTAACAGACACACATCACCATCTCCTTTGCAAATCCACCCACCTATGAGGCATGAAGCAGTTAATAACATCAAGTTCTACTAAACGAACTAGGTGAATCTGCTTATCGTTATTTCTGCTGATATTATAATTGCAACATCTTCAAATAATGTTAAACTAACAGACACACATCACCATCTCCTTTGCAAATCCACCCACCTATGAGGCATGAAGCAGTTAATAACATCAAGTTCTACTAAACGAACTAGGTGAATCTGCTTATCGTTATTTCTGCTGATATTATAATTGCAACATCTTCAAATATTGTTAAACTAACAGACACACATCACCATCTCCTTTGAAAATCCACCCACCCATGAGACATGAAGCAGTTAATAACATCAAGTTCTACTAAACGAACTGGGTGAATCTGCTTATCGTTATTTCTGCTGATATCATAATTGCAACATCTTCAAATAATGTTAAACTAACAGACACACATCACCATCTCCTTTGAAAATCCACCCGCCCATGAGACAGACAGTGCCGAGCAGTCAATAACATTAATTTCTACTGAATGATCTGCGACAAATCTGCTCATCGCTATTTCTCCTATAGTCATATTTCTGTCATAATAATAATATCTCCACATAATGTCAGATCCACAGACATACACCACCATCTTCTTAACAAATCCACTCACTCATGAGCCTCCAAGCAGTCAATAAGAACGTTGTGGTGTAAAACCACATACCACTGACCAAAACGACCACATACTAACGACCACTCTTACCACTGTCCACTTACCGCACATACCACCGACCATAACAGCCACTGACCACCGACCACCGACCATGAAAACCACCGACAACCGACCAACAAAGCCACTTACCACCGGCCATGAAAACCACTGACCACCGACAAAAAACGGAGAATATTCTCTCAAAAAATTTGTGTTCATCAAAGATGAGTGTAGGCAGTTGTGATTTCATCGTCTCTACCACAAAAACAAACTGTGCAAAGGCAGTCAAAAGCATGTTTGAGGCGATGTTCATTTAGTGCACACGGAGTTTTTTCAACAGCTTGACACCCGAAATGTCGCACATTTTGTATATAGAGTTTCTTTGTGGTCTAACAATTGCAAGCAATTCATTTTAAAACTGAAGCAGGGATTTAGAATTTCTTGTCTCATCATCGAGGAAATTCCATTCGAATAACGCATTGTGAAAATAAGTGCTAGCCAAGCCGTTCTGCTGATTGGTTGTTCAAAACTAAAGGGATTTCTCAGACTATACTGCAATTGTCGCTCTCTTGGGGAGTAGTTCACTATACAAGTCTTCAGATGATTTGCATTTGATAAGGAAGAAGAAATGAAATGACACAATCTACGATAAAACTTGAGATCAGGGAATCACCTACAGTAAGCTCATTCAAAAAAAATCTCTTTAAAAAAAAACATTTATGATCCAAAAGGTGTTGCCATCCTCACCCAGCTACACGTAGGCATCAGTAAGCTAAGTTGTCATAAATTCAATCATAACTTTTGAGACACAGTTGACCCAATGTGTCTAATTAATGATGGAATTGAGGATACTGAACACTTCTTGCTGCAATGCCATGCATATGATGATCCAAGGCGTGATCTCCTAGGCGCGGTTAACGAAGTATTGCAACTACACAACATCTTAAACCTGCCAAATCAAACCCTTTTGCAAACAATGTTGTATGGTGATAAAAGATATTCTCATAACCAAAATAAAGAAATTTTGGAATCAATGCTAAAATTCATTCATACATCAGAGCGTTTCTTGTAGCACCAGCAATTACAAACCTAGGTAAACTAATCTTCTGTCTCATCCTTCTCTATTAATCTTTAACTTCTTATAAAATACTATATGTATAGTAAATGTATCTATGTTACTAAAGACTATACCAAAATCTGTCAATTTTCAATTTTGATTCAAGCAGTAGTGTCGCCATATCTTCTGATTAAGCCGGTTTCTCCCTTAGGAGAGACCAACAGAAACTTTTGTATAGCCTTTAGTAACAGGAATTTCAATCAACACGTCTAAATGTCTGCTACGTGCAAAAGCTACGCAGCAATTATTGTTCTTCAATCAAACCTGTCTTTTATCTAAATTGATCATATTTTGAAAAAATTTCGATGAAATAGGGACCTCATGGGTTGGGAAAGCGGTCATGACTGGTGGGGATATTGAAGAGGCTGATGGGAAACTCCCCCCACTTTGTATGGTCAAGATGCCCTTTGAAACCATACTAAATGCACATACCTTGCATTTTAAAGTCGTCTACCAAACACTGAATATATGAGTTCACAAGGTCAAACTTTAGAGTGCACCTGAAACCAGAGGTGTTGAAGAAAGCCCTAGCCATGATTTGACATCGCATACATTTTGCAAAAGAATTTTCAACTTTGAACTCTAGCTTTTATTTTTGTAAAGAATTATACCTTGAATTGCTTCAATTGTTCTTGAAATGACTTTTCTTTTGAGGAATCGGTCCTTGCATTGCATTCCATCCCAAGTGTTTTGTATCAAAGGACGAGGAAAAGGAGCACATGCACGCTTATTTTGGAGATCTGGCACGACTTTATCATCCTTACCACATTTTTATCATATTTGTTTAATTAGGGCCATGCCCATGCGTCTTTTATTCTTTTCAAAAGCAAAAAACTGAAAATTAAAGTTTACAGATGATACAATCATGGCTAAGCCCCTTTTGAAAACCTCTGGCTTTGGCCTTTGGGTGCACTGTAAGTTTTGACTTTGCTTACTTGAATCTCCAGTGTTTGGTACACGATTTTTCAGTGCAAGATATATGTATCTAAGTTGAAGATTGATAAATTTAGCTGTGAACGGAGAGTAATGATATCTTATCGGTTTGTTCCTATTTCCAGTCAAAAAGAGGTCCTTTTTCTTGAGACACCCGGTATAGAAAGGGTTGACAATGCTGTCTGGCAGATGAACATCACATCAACCGTCCTGAAAATGCAGAAAAAATTCAAATACAACGCTATGACCGTTTAATTGAGAATTTACTTAATTTTTGCATTACTGGAAAGCAATAGAAGTGCTGTTTTCGAAGCAACCACTTATTTTGCGTTTCTTCTACCTTGAATCAGCAACCACTACTAGTCAGATTGAATCAAGCAAGGTCTATAAAACTCTTGATTAAAGCCTTACCTATGCAACTGCGTAAAGAAGGAGACCATGCTGAACGCAGGTACTAGACCATTAACGCTATAGCTCTTCCACAGCAGCCCTACAAAAGGGGAACAATTGTTTTTGGGCACCCTACACAAAATGGGAGACCCTTCAGAAGATTTTCAACAGAGACTTTTCTTTAAGCTTTCATATCAAATTCAAGCGTAGCCAGAAATTCTGGATGAGGAAGACTGTCGAGATTCTGTTCTGCTTTTTCGTAATTTTTGCTTGACTATTTTAAAGAATCGATCGCAATCCATTGAAACTGCGTGAGAAAGACACAGTCAAAGTTTTGTTGATGGAAGCTAGATGACTCAATCATCTGCAAATTACCAACAATTTTATTGCAATCCTTTCTAAGAATTCAACCAAAACTTAAAAGGTCGGACAGCCCGTATAATTTTTGTCTTGATAAGCGTGTTTTTTTAACTTAGTATGCAAAGCCAACCTTTAGACAGTCTTGAATAGGACTGATCTCATGGAGCTTTTTAATGCGCTTTTGTTGAATTTTTCAATCAAGGTACGCTTTCTACCCGAATAACTACGGCATGGTACTGGGATGAACAGAAAAAAGCCAGGTGTGCAAACTCTATCCTCCCTCGCGATTGTGCTTTTTCACGTTAACGGATGGAAGAATCAAAACAAAGGTTTACTCTTGAATATTGTAATAGAGTTAGGCAGATGTCTATGACGTTGTTCTTTGCTCGCGAATACAGGTTCAATACAACGAGAAATCCTATCTAAAAGTAGCATGTATTTCAGACAGCGTTTTACGTGAAACGCTTCTACTTGGAAATATCTACTTAAATTTCAAAGCTGTATTGAAATGTCTTCCAGCCCTATTCTAACTTAAAGGGATCAGTCCATCCACACCACCCCACCGTCCAGTTCATTTCTATTAATAGCTTCATCAGCATTTATTTCTTCAGCAAATCCTTCGTAAACTTTAGACCTGATCCCACGAAGGACTATGATGCAAACATTTTGAAATGATTAGGTGTGGGTCGTAGGGGTTTGCTGTTCCTACCCTCTCTTAGGCCCGTTTTGCGGTTTTTGGTCATAAAAACATGATGGTTTTACGGTTTTATTCTCTCTCAACGGTTTGCAGATTATTTCACTAAAGAAGATTTGAGATGGCAAGTTGCTGCAAAATTCAAGATAAAGCTACAAAAAACATCCAACTCAGCATAATTTTGGGGAGAATTCCAAGAATTTCGGTCTCACCAGCAGATTAACGGCATATGAATCAACTGCTAATTGTTGGTTCACAAAATTGACAACGAGGAGGAGCATAAGATAGGCACTAAATCCTTACTGGCTGATAAAATTGACACGTGACACGCCCTAAACCAATCAAATGGAACCGACAACCAACCGGGAAATTTGAAATGTCACATTTTAGGCCACTTTTTTGGATTTTAGGCCGCTTTTGGACGATTTTACCCCCCTTCACCAAAATATAAATTGACAGAAGGAGCATGAAGATTTTCAAAAATTTCTTCACAGACCTGTTCCCAATGCTCTAATACACAGTTAATCATCGTCGCTACAAATTATTTCCAAATTTGGAGAAATGCCAACGTTTTGAATTTGACCTCATTGACCTCACTGTGGCTTGCCATAGTAAAGATCTCAGCAATGGCTGAAACGTATGCACATGGAGAATAGATACTTTGCTTTGAAGGTCTTATTCTGTGTGTTTAAGTATCTCCAAAACTCTTCAAACGATGTCAAATTTAGAGCAGTATCTGGAGTTTTTTTCAGTTTTGAATTAACATAGATACATCAAAGAATTGATCCTGAGGGGTAGGATGAACAACAGGAAAAGTGAACTTTACGGGCCTAACAAAACACCGCACCGTCGTTATAGATTAGAGACGAATATAACAGGTACTTACTTTCTATCTCGCAAGAAGAGGACCACAAACTGAAAATGTGAACATACAATTCCAATTAACTTTGAATCAATAACAAATAATGACTTTGCTCAAGAATGGCAAGAGCTGTAACATCCAACGTGGCCAGAACAAACGATTTCGTGATGTCCTCTTCGATAACCAAACCCTTGCTCCCAATACTTTATCCAACTCTGCTCTCATCGTTACGAGATAGTAAGAATGGGAATCGGCAATTACATTAGCCAAAATCTCTTATAATTCATCAATCGTGTGCCTTGCTTTTGGTGCAAGAAATGGCTTTCGTTTCGTCCTCAGTGTAGCAGGTACATGAAATAGATTTGAAATGTTGGATTCAATGCGCGTAAGAATAAGATAACAAACAGAAGAAATGTACATCTTCTTTTAAACATGAAAAATATATTGGTCACTTTGGCATAATAACATTTGAAATATTATTTGTAAAGGTCCTTCATATCGATTTCACGTTTTGTGCGGATATCCATAGAAAAATATCTAGAGTGGTGTCGCCCATTATGCCCATGTCGTCGCGAAGTTCTGAGTTAGATCCAAAAAGAGCAATTAATGAAAAAACCAAATAGCCAGATTATATCACCAACTAATGGAGAAAAAGATCGCAGAGTATTAATTTTTTACGTAAACTCTTTATACTGATTTTAGTAGATTTTAAAGAAGGGGGTAAAAACGTCGTTGTCTTCTAGCATCGCCCATTATGGCTGCAGGAGAAACAATGAACACTACTCTCCGGTAAAAAGTTTGAATAGGAAAAACAGCTTTAATTACTGTTCTTTGTTTATCATTTGGTACTTTAAACCCAAAAATATCAATAAGAATTAACCTAAACTTCGAGTTTTGACAATTGAAGTACACGCTTCGAGTTATTCTAAATCCTGCCTTATCTGTTGTGCATGGATGGATGAGTTTTGGCATAGTTTCTAAAATGAAAATAGACTTTATATAATGCTGCGTTTTTTTTGGGTTTTGATGATTTTCCAAGTCAGTAAGTAAGATTTTAACCCAAATTGGTGTTTTTTTTAATAAATGTTCCATTTTAGTATTTTGAAGCGATTGGAAACTTCTCTGGTAAACTGATGGGCATAATGGGCGACGAAAATAGCAATTAGCAGGACTCAGACTTCGTAACTTTAAATCCGAATCAGAAGTCATTTTGCTTTGGTTTCATTGTAGATTTCCTCTCAAGAAACAGGACTTCTGAAAAATCAAAGCATATTTGAAAAATTTCAAACCGCAAGGTGCCGAGCGAACGAAGAAGAAGGAAGGAATGTAAATAGAATCATGGAGTTTGCAATACTTGAAAGAATCAATTAGAGATATGCACAAACCATCTCGTCGGGTTTCAATGCAAATGAACTGAAACTTGAGTGAAGGTCAAATCATGATAAAACAGATGTCAGCGAAGATTTTCCGCGCAATTGCAATTTTAATACTAGTTGTCAGTCCCCTGAAATTTAATTTCTCTTGCTTGCCGGCCATAATGGGCGACCGGCCATAATGGGCGACGCTACTCTATCTTTCGACTACTTGCATTCGAGGTAATCTATTAGAAACTCTCCCTTTACGGTCAAACAACACGGCAGCATCGAGCAAAGCTGGACATTTCTATGGCACTTTATAGACTCATGGAAGCATGCATATATTTTCTGTAAGATAATAAAACTTTGAGACAATATCGAAAGTTTCTTAAAAATTCTTACTATCTGAGTACACACCGAGTGCAAACAAGTTCCATAAGAGTTTCTACAAGAGGCAACATTCCATCGGCAGGAGATCTCCAATTTTATGAAGTCATGGCATGCTAAGATCTTAGCTTTTAGCAAAGAAGCCCAACTGAAAAAAGAGAAAAACAGAAACTGTACTCTCCAATATTCTTAATTTTAATTATTCTGGGCTATTTACATGGCAGGAAGCTCACGAAGTTTCAAGAAGTTTCAAGAAGTTGAGCTCTCAGTGGCTCTCAGATCAGCAAAATATTAAAATCTTGAATGCTGGAGTGAGTCAAAGTTTTACCATCTTCCAGAAAATATGTGTATGCTTCCCGAGTCTACAGAGACGTATGAACCAGGAGGCACTGGGAGCATGTGCCCCCCCAAGATTTTTCAATAAACAAAGAAGTAACCTTCTTATTTTCAGGAAGTGCCCCTTTAGCTTGATGAAAAATGTGCCCTTGAAGTGCCATGCTCCCCCCCCCCAAGTTTTAGATGCTTCCTGCGTCCCTGCGAGTCTATAAAGTCCAGCTTTGCTCAGTGTTGCTGTGTTGTTTGGCCATGAAAATGGGGAGAGTTTCTAATGGATGACCTCAAATCCCCTTCAAATGCAAACAGTCAAAAGTTATATATATTTCTTTCGATATCCGCTCAAAAAATGAAATTGATATGAAGGAGCTTTAAAAATAGCATTTCAAATGTTATTTTGACGAAGTGGCCAATATATTTTCATATTTAAAACAAGATGTATATTTCTTCTGTTTGTTATGCTATTCTTACGTACATTGAACTCAGCAACAGCATTTCATATCTATTTCATGTACCTGCTACACTGAGGACGAAACAAAAGCCATTTCTTGCACCAAAAACAAGGCACACGATTGATGAATTATAAGAGATTTTGGCTAATGTAATTGCCGATTCCCATTCTTACGATCTCGTAACGATGAGAGCAGAGTTGGATAAAGTATTGGGAGCAGGGGTTTGGTTATCGAAGAGGACATCATGAAATCGTTTGTTCTGGCCACGTTGGATGTTACAGCTCTTGCCATTCTTGAGCAAAGTCGTTATTTGTTATTGATTCAAAGTTAATTGGAATTGTATGTTCACATTTTCAGTTTGTGGTCCTCTTCTTGCGAGATAGAAAAGTAAGTACCTGTTAAATTCGTCTCTAACTTATAACGACGGTGGGGTGTTTTGTTAGGCCCGTAAAGTTCACTTTTCCTGTTGTTCATCCTACCCCTCAGGATCAATTCTTTGATGTATCTATGTTAATTCAAAACTGAAAAAAACTCCAGATACTGCTCTAAATTTGACATCGTTTGAAGAGTTTTGGAGATACTTAAACACACAGAATAAGACCTTCGAAGCAAAGTATCTATTCTCCATGTGCATACGTTTCAGCCATTGCTGAGATCTTTACTATGGCAAGCCACAGTGAGGTCAATGAGGTCAAATTCAACATAGGGCTCAAATCTTTAAAAAGGTCGGTGTAAAATTTTATTGCCGTTTCCTTTGAAATAAATAGCTTGGAAGGAATTTAGGTTTTTTTGCTGTAAATCTGCCGTGGCCATTTATTGATATTTTGATTAGTTTCAATATGGCGGCATTTATTAAATTTGAGGCTATGACGTCATCAAATTTCTAAATCCTAAACTACAAAAGCTACAGATTTCTGCTTGCCACCATCTTGTAGACCTCCATAAACTATGGTTTTCTTGAAGGTTATGTAATGTTTCCTCTATTAGTTTAGGATTTACAATGATTTTAATTTTTTCAAAATTTTCCATGATTTTTTTCAAAAGTTATCAAATTTCCGCCATTTTGAAAAAAATAAAGATATCATAAAATTTCCACTGCAGATTTACAGCAAAGTACCATAAGTTCCTTTTAAGCAATCCAATTCAGAGAAAAATATAATAGAATTTTTCACCGATCTTTTTAAAGATTTGAAAGATTTGAGCACTATGCAGTCAAATTCAAAACGTTGGGATTTCTCCAAATTTGGAAATAATTTGTAGCGACGATGATTAACTTTGTATTAGAGTATTGGGAACAGGTCTGTGAAGAAATTTTTTGAAAATCTTCATGCTCCTTTTGTCGATTTATATTTTGGTGAAGGGTGGTAGAATCGTCCAAAAGCGGCCTAAAATGCAAAAAGTGGCCTAAAATCTGACATTTCAAATTTCCCGGTTGGTTGTCGGTTCCATCTGATTGGTTTAGGGCGTGTCACGTGTCAATTTTGTCAGCCAGTAAGGATTTAGTGCCTATCTTGAGGAGCGTACAAGTCAAATCTGACCATAGGGCACAGGGAAACCCGCAAATCTTCCAATTTCACGCTTATAGGACAATGATATCGCCATATTCCGATCACATTAATGAAAATAAAGCTTAGTTAGGTTAAACTTCCCCATAGCCTCAGTGTGATCCCATCTTTAGTAGCATTCATTGGTTCTTAATATCAAAAACTGTTGTATTTTGTGCTTGGAATTTTGCAACGTTTTAAAATATACTGATTGTGATACAAATCCAAGAGCAAGTCCTGCTTTCGAGTGGCGCAATGTTGGGCCTAATCTGAATCGTAAGATAAAGAAACACGAATAACTCTATAAATAACGTTTTCCCTCTTGATATTAATTAAACGTGAATTGATAAGCGTATTCCTTCTTGTACTAAACATAAAAGGTGTTTGTGCAGTTTATATCCTCGGAGTATGACTATGACAAGATACGAGCGAGCGTTATAAATGTCCGACGATAACGATGTGTCCGACTCTGCGACGATTTGAAGTTCGATGAGTAATCCGATACGTTGAATAAAGTCTTGTCTTGATTATTTACAATGATATACAATAGCTTTCTTGCATGATACGTTGTCCGTTGTGATGAGTTTTGACGTTCTCCGTTGTGCTGAATTCTACGTTCTTCGTTGTGCTGAACTCTCTCCATGAATGAATGTCTCTAAACTTGATGGGCGTATCTCGTCATAGGGAGACCAAAATAGAAAATACAACAAAATCGTTAGTTTTAAATTGTAGGACCTATTTCCTTGGATGGCTTGAAAGAAACTTTACCAACGATAAAAGCCAATATTTCGGACCTTACCATTAACGGACATTTCATAAATTTTAATGTCCAGAATTTTTGTGGTCCAATTTTATATTCATCTAAAATGTTACAATACATGTTACAATCTACAATACATTTTAATTACCATACAACTATACAACTATACAACTATACAACACTACAAGGACGGTAACCACACATGGAGCAACAGACAATGACTACCCCATGGTCGTAAAATGAAGAAACATCCATTTTAATTACAACTAAGTATACAATGACAAGAAGCTACACATAAACGATTGCTACTAGTAAATGCTGATGAGTGTTTCAAGTCAGATGCCAGGCCAGGGAAGCGCATGACGCCGAGCAACGGTGACCCCGGCCGGGAGAACAACAACGACAACAGTTGCTGCCACCACTGCTTCCCATCCAAAGAACCCCATTGCGACAACGCCCCTACGCTCATGCTGTAGGATCAGGGGTGCCTTCATCACAATATATAGATTCAAATATAAAAAACAAGGTTTATTGTGGATGAATTGCCATATTACAATTATTCTTGCATCAAACGTGAAGCAGACGTAATAATAAACGAGAAAGAAAATGACAAAAGGACTGAATGCCCAAACATTTTGTCCAAATATTTGGTATCCGAAATATTTTGCGACATGGAAAAAGCACAGCAAAAATTGCCACTGTTTGAAAACACTATGACTCATGAAACGTTTTGCACTGAAAAGGAATGTGGTGAGATTGTTCGTTTGTGAAAAACATGATTGTTTCTTAAACTAAATCCATCAGGGAAGCGCCCTTCTCCTTTTCCCTCCTCCGCACTAACTGACTGTAGAGTCTGCACGCAGGCTATGAAACAAGGAATTGCCAAAATCGGCATCTGCCTAAACCTCGACTAGAATTTACCAAAAAGAGTATCCTGCAGCAGCAAAGAGACTCGCCCTCTCTAATATGCTTCAAAAAGGTAGTTAAACAACTCCTCATGAACTGACGTAGGTGAATGCGATTTGGTCCATCTGACCTTGCGATTTTCTGGGGGATGGCGCTTTATGGGTCTTGATTTGGTCTGTTTCAGGACCGATTTGGGCTTGTGGGGTGCCATCTATCGGGATGTTGTTGCGTTGTAAGGGGTTGGACGTATTCATCTACCTTAATGGCAATTAAAGCACGACCCCTAGGAAGAGCAGCCCATTAGAGTTTTAGATATTTTTATTTATATGTTTGCTGATAGGGCATCGTGCCTAAATATTTATGATATGATATATGATATGATATGTCTGAATTTCTTCGGAAAAATTTCTCAAAAATTTCTTTCTGGAAATACTTTGTCCGAAATTTATTCGTCCGAAATTTTTCACTTTCAAAGTACTTTGCTATAATTACTGAAGAACAAGTCTTCAATATTTTCAGAATTAGAGAGGTTTTCTCTTTATCGAATTTCAAGAAAGATTTTGAAAAAATTAAAACCATCATAATTTTTAAGCTTTTTGGGGAAACATGAAACAATTTCCAAAGAAAACCATAGTTTATAAATTTCTTTAATATGCTAGCAAGGGTCTCTCGTCCTTCTGGCTTACGATTTAGAAATTCGATGATGTCACATCATCAGATCAGTTGAAATGCAAAATTTGCTGCAGTTTTGAAGAGTATTGCAAACTGCTGAAGCTGAAAAGTTTGGTGGTAGAATCATTGCAATGTGGCTAAATTTTCTTTCAAGCCGTTCAGTTGAACGAAAAAAAAAGCAACGACTTTTACTTGAAACTTTTCAAAGATTTCGAAACCAATGTTTCCCTCAGAGTAAATGTTTAGGCTCTGGTACCCAGGATACCCTCAGAAGCACTTTCATTTCAATCATTTAGCTGGCTATAACGGTCTGATAAAATTGCGTGTTATCGTCAAAGCTCTTGTGAAACCAAAAGATATAGGAAAGGAAATTGTGCGCTTTACATCTTAGCAAGATATCGTTGGTTAAGTGTCTTTCATCAAAAGCAACCACTTTTAGAGTTAATAGTTCTTAATCTTTGACGTTAGCGCAATGAGAGGGCTGATCGCTTGAATTTTGTCACATTTTCACTGAATTTTGACATTAACACATAAAGTGAGAACCCTGCTTTTTGGATGTGACAAAGTGATATGCAGCTTCATGGATTACATCAATCATCCTGAAACCAATCAAAATAAATCTAGCCTTAAATCAAGTTATATGCCATAAGGAGACAGAAATGAGTCTGGACATGCTATACACATAAAGTTGCAATGATGCCTAATTTTAGGTATAACGATTTGATTGGCTAATTTGCATCACTTTTGACACTATTTTGTTTGCAAATACAAAGCTTACTTTTCTCTTTTCAATATTCTGTAATAACGTAGTTTACAGAAACGTATCGCAGTTTACATTAAAACAACATGCTTTGAGACATGCATTTGTTACCGTTGTTGTTTGTAGCATAGTGACTATGTTTGTAGAGTGTGTCCTCAGGTTAGCTACTATGTCTTAAAGCACATATGTCACATTAGCAATTGGTTAATACAACAAACAAGTTTGGAGTGGAATTCCATAGTTTCGTGACTTTTTATTTCTGTTTCATGAATTTCTATTGCAATGAAAATTCAGCCTCGATCCTGTGCTTTGTAATAAACAATAGAGAGAATTGTATTGCATCAACCAATCAGCTTCATGATGACATATGTTCTTTAATGGTACAGTGAACCTGATCTCAGGCTACTGAATGAATTCTTTCGAATTCAGGGATGTTAAGTTACAAATAAACTGTACTGTATATTGCCTGGAAATAATAACCCAGACTTAGCCAAGACTAAGCTGCTTTTATCCAATTTCAAAATGATAGAACATTTTAGTGAATTCTATGATGTCATCTTGGCATACCTATCTCCTTGATTAAACTCATGCCAAGCTCGAAAAGCGTTAAATGCATATTCTTGAGCTAAATAATTTACTTACCAACGATTCAAGCAACAACTTGACTTTGTTTGAGATTAAGATCAGATGGAATTTTGATGAAAACTGACAAGTCTTGGATGGCTTTCTGCAACTTTGAGGGACCAGTTTTTATTTGCATACATTCTTTACTTCAACTTGATAGTAGGCCTAGATTTTATAATACCGGGTGCGCCAAAATAAACTGTGCAAGTTTGGCAGGCCACAATGAATCGTACACTGGACCGATTTTGAAGATTTTTGACTTAATCTTTAGCAGAAGGCCTGAATTAGACTCTAGGAATTTTGCAAATTTTTCCGTTTTTAGATTTTAGGGCAAGAAGCGAGTTTCTTAAAATGCTCATTTTCGAAAACATTGAAAACGATAAAGAAACATCGATCAGATTTTTAAAGATTCAACTTGAACGAACGAAGAGGAAACGTTTTCAAGGGGATTTGGGGGTTTTAGTACGAACTCTCGTACAGCAGATTACAATTGGTTGATTCCTAAATCGCAAATCACCAGAAACAAGCTCTTTTTGTCCATTCATGTCGATTCTTTAGAAAACTTGGTCGATGTTTTTTGATCGTTTTCAGTGTTTTCGAACATTAAAATTATAGGAAACTCGCTTCTAGCTCTAAAAATTGAAAATGAAAAAATTTGCAAAAACTTTTAGTATCTAATTCAGTCTTTCTGCTAACGATTAAGTCATAAATCTTCAAAATCAGTCCAGTGTACGATTTATTGTTGCCTGCCAAACGTGCATAGTTTATTTTGGCTCACCCTGTACAAATACGTGATATTTCGAATATTATAACGTGAGTCGATGTACTTGATGCACTCATTAAGCAATATCCTACCATATATCTTGCATGGAATACATCATTTAACCTGAGGAGGTTTCAAATGTTTTAAAATATATACTTTCTTGAAGAATTGCATCAAGCCAAGTTTCATTGACTAAGCAAGGGTGACTTTGTTAGACAAAAGGATACAGTTCTGTTTAAGACAAGGCTGTTTGGCATCCTCAAGAATAGATTTCACACCTTCAACGCAGTCACCATAACGTTTTACTTTCTCTGTTTATTTTGATTTGATTTAGTGCACTCAGAGAGGTGAAATTATGAAAAGCAAATCATTTTATCTGGTCGAAAACCTGATCTTTTGTTTCACAAAATTTGCCGTGCTTTTTATTTTTGCCCTTGCCTATACTGTAAATCATAGGCACACAATCTTGAACGAAAGACCTTCTGCCCCAGAGAAAACTGGCAAGAACATAGGAAAGCAGGTTGAGGAAATTTTTACCTTTTCTGCCATCCTTCAAAAAGATATGAATGTACATACTGAGAGGAAATGAAGTCTTTCAAAAATCTTTTTCACAAAATAGTTCTTAATATTTGACTTGACCACATACTTTGTCAAGAGTATCGTAACAAGGAGGAATAGCAAGGTATCGAATAGACCTTTTAGCTGCTATAGAGAACAATACATTTCTATACGAAAGGTTCCATTGAGTGGAGTCAGAGCACCTATCACTATTGCTCATATTCGAAAATTTTACAAATGCATCAAAGTATCATTCGATTAAGGTTACTGTAACCGTTCAGGCGGCGATTAAGGAACTCCGTTTACCACGGCCATTCGTCAAAATATACCAAACAAACTTATGCATCACTCGACGCAGAATTAAACGTAGAATATCATAAAAATATATTCAGTTGATTCAATAAAATCGCGAATGATTTATTCTAGATTAAAGGCAAAATCAACCACCCGTGCGAAAAAATCTTTTTGTACCCCAATGATAATCGTTGGACCACGATTATCTATTTATGAAAGACTTAAGGCCCTGAACTGCAAAACCCTGTCACGAATTTTTGATAAAAGGTATTTTCTTGAAATGATATCATTTTAAATAAATGTAAATGTCTTGAATGTCTTTTTTAACATTCAGACCCTTGTACAAATCGGACCAGTGGATCTATCACAAATCGCTGACATGTTTTCGTAGTTATATGCATTGTGACTCTGTGTGCAAAGTTTTAAGCGATTCGATTGGCCTGTTGGGTACACAAAGATCTTTTATTACCCACCAGTACTCCGGAATCCTGTTTCGAGAAATCAGGCTTTTATCAAAATGAAGCTAAAATTGCGGGAAATACGATTATGCATGAAAGGTCAAGCAATAAGACTTAAGCGCGGTCTTGGTAAAGCATTATGTCAACAACATAGCAGCACGGGATATTATGAACGTAGCTACAAGGTCAAGTGAGTTTACTTTAATCCCCTAATGTATATTCCTGCAATTTTTGAGAAACAGGATTGCTCCTTTTAAAATGCTCAAATTTCTAAGTAATTGCGACTATTTCTAGAAGTGAGTTGGTTTAAACTGTTATCAAATATTTATACCATCAGATTATGACAAAAACGAAAAATCGAAAATTTGTCGTCTGAACAGTTACAGTAACCTTAAGATAATTTTTTATGATGGCTAAAAGGTCTCTTAGCTTGAATTAACAATTTGCTTTCACTAAAGCGTTATATTATCAACTTAATCTTTAAATCTGTCCTGGCACACAAAACTGTTCAATTTGGCTACAAGAGATGCAATAGTTAATGCATAATTTAAAACTTTTCTACAGTTTGGAGCTAACATAAATACATCTGGGATATAAAGGCTACAACGAAATAATGACAGAAGCAAGAATGAGTTTTGTGTACTGCCACCCTCTTGGTCAGCTGGTCTTTAGGGACTTGTCTTTTTCCATGAACTCTTGTCTTTCTTTTGTTGCTTTTGTGAGAGGTTGTGTGTCCAGAAAAAATTTAAAATCCACTTCTAAAATGCTTTATCTTCAGTCTTCTTGCATTTATTTTGATTACTACCGCCGCCGTCTGATCACAACCACTAACATCATGTGCCAAAAAGAACGATTCAGATGCTGCTCGATATCAGAGATTGGCGGAAGTGAAGTTTTAGCCACAGCAGACAAACAAATACCACGTTTTCACTGTACCAGTACAGTTTTGCACTGAGACAAAGTTGTTACCATTCAAGAGCATTTTAAGGGGCTGTACAACCCGTCCTCTCTGCGTGGCGCTGCGTGTCAAATCATCGAATGTATTTTGGCTAAACACACCATTGCTAGTGGTGATTTTGCACAGAGAATAGTAATCCAATCATTCTATCTTTCTATCTTTCATTCTATCTTTCTAACGTCGAATATTTGAAAGTTTTAATGGATGTCAAAAGTTCCATCACATCTGATAGACATAGACGAGAAAACACTGCAATGAAACTTACGGAGAAGCTGCGACGAAACTGGCCGCCATTAAAACCCAAGGCTATAGTCACGTGAGCGGGTTGTCCCCTACTTTCTGATTGTTTACAAAAATCTTGTACAGCCCCTTTAAATTGCTCCTGAGCAACATTTTTCTTTAGATGGGAGGAATAAAAGTGTTGCTGATTACCAAGAGCAGTGTAAATTTAGCTGCCTATAGAAAATGATATAGCAAAAAACGTGTCTTGACAAGAATGACTGAAGAATGGAGTGCTAAACTCGATAATGATAATATTTTCGGGGCTATCCTGATAGATTTGTCGAAAGCTTTCGATTGTATTCCACAAGATTTACTTACAGCCAATTGCTTATGGCTTGGATGAAAGTGCTCTCTTCTTTATTCACTCTTACCTGAAATTGCGGAAGCAGTCAGTGAGAATCAATAATACGGATAGCTCTTTTCACGCTATTTTATCAGGGGTACCTCAAGGCTCTGTTTCGGGCCTCATTCTATTCAATTTCTACATGAACGATCTATTTCTATTCATCAAATTAGCAACGCTACATAATTGCGCTGATGATAACACTCTAGCTTTTTTCCAAGACTCTATCAAGTTTTATTGAGGTGCTGGAAGGAAAAGCTTGGGCTGCTTTACTTGGCTAAAACAAAATGAAATGATTGCTAATCCATAACAAATGCATGCACTCTTTATTACAAAGGATCAAACGAATACAAGAAAAGAAAATTTCAACATCCAAGGAAAAATAATCAAATCGGAAGAAACGGCTAAATTGCTAGGTATTCAACTGGATTATAAACTGAATTTTGAACAGCGTATCTCTGAACTTTGCAGAAAAGCTGCATTACAACTCAATGTTTTAAAAAGACTGAAGTAATTTATTGGCTATAATGAAAAAAGATTCATGTCCAAAGCTTTGTATATCAAAATTTCATTATTGCCCTCTAGGATGGTACTTCTCATCAGCTAAATCTGTACAAAAAATTGAGAAGATTCAAGAACATGCCGTTAGATTTGTACACAATGATCACCTTAGCTCGTACAGTGACTTACTCTTTTTAGAAGTTTTTAAGACTTTACAAAATTTAAACCCCTCTTTCATGCACGATATTTTCAAAATAAAATCTTCTAAGTACTCATCACCCAACTCTAATGACTTACAGCATTATACCGGGTGAGTCATAAAAAGAATCCCCGTTTGAAAGGTCATGGCTCCCGGATATCAAGACGATAATATGGGCAAATGTATTGTTTAATGGTAAACGTGTTCAAATCCACTCTAAAATTTACGTGACTGAAATTAGCCATTCCGCTCTCAAATTATGAGGGAAACCTTCAAAATTTGCCCAAAATCACGAACAAATTTCTCTGACGTTTCTGCCTTACACGGGCCTTACACCAATGAATTTTGCACACTTTAGCACGTGCCATCCTCTCGTGAGGATGAACAAGTCTTCCCCCCTGTATCAATAACCTATTCAAGGGGATTCTATTCTCCCAAGAGGACAAAATGCATGAATGCATGTTAGTGCCATCATTTTTAGGAAGGAAAACCAGGAAAAATTATGTCATTGTTTTCACTCGTTTTTGCAGGTTTTGGAAGGGGCTTGCTGTAGAAATCCCCTCATATCCATGGGGAAGGAATGGCCAATTAAACCGGGATAAATTACTGAACCTAATTGACCATATTGCAATGAAACAAGACAGTTTTTGGTATCATTGCTTTGATATTCAGGGCACAGTGGCCTTCCAAATGGGGATTCTTTTTCTTTACTCACCCGGTATTATCGACCAAATCAAGTCATCTTTCGTTCCAGTTGCCTTCGATCATTGTGACCTCAAATTTGGAATAAACTACCAAATGAGATGAAATCGGCCGAAAACCTAAAACGTTTTTAAAATACGATAAGAAAGTAGGATGGCCCAAATTTTAAATTTAGGGCCTGTCAATATATGTCTATAAAGTAGTTTTCTTTATTTAGTTAGATTATCAAAAATGCTGTAAAAATACTCATTTATGTATTATAACGGGTGTCCCAAAAAAAGTATACAGATTTGGATGACTCCAGCAATGTGAATTTAGATTTAACCAATGGCTAATCACTCTCAAAATGTTCCTCTATAGTTAACTTGAACATAGATACCTCGTTTGTAGGTATTGGTGTTTTGAGAGCAGAAATGATAATCTTGAAGCTCAAATTTGCGGCAACCTCCAAACCAGGGCTTTGGCCATTTTTTTGGCCTAAGCAAGTTCTTGAAGCACATCAAAATTAAGAACTAAAATTAATGACAAATTAAGAAACTGCCCAATGGGTGATTGGGAGGCGACTTATGGAAAATGGAATTATACAATATCTAATATTGCTCAAATTTTATCAAGGCTATCGTTGATTTATACACTGTACCTAAAGAATGTGCTTAGGCCAAAAGGCGAAAGCTCTGGTTTGCAGGAAGAGGCAAACTTGAGCTTTCAAGATGAACATGTCTGCTCTCAAAGCACCAATAAGTTAACAATCGAGGAACATTTTCAGAGTGATTAGACATTGATTGAAGCTAAGTTCACATCGCTGGAGTCAACCAAATCCGTATACATTTTTTTGGGACACCCCGGGTACATTCATCGATTTAGATTAGTTTACTCTCTGTACATCTGTATATAGTAAGTTAGATGATGCAAATCATGGATGTAAAATAAGTTGAAAAAGAAACCAAGTAACAACACTACACCCTGATCTGGATCCTTTGCACTTTTGTTACGGATTCAAAATTGTACTGGTGCAAAGTAAACGGGGGTCTTATATTTGTTTTTTTTTCATTTTGGTGCACTAAACAGGCACAAATTCAGGCATAGTTTTGATTGTTTAAACCCTGTTTGCATGTGGAACAGCAAATGAAGATATTTTTACATTTTCTCCTGCTCTGCCCAATATACGACAGATACGTTGAGGCATCCTTGGTCAACTGTCAGATATTCCTGGTTTTGACATTTCACACTATGACACAAAATCTTTATGCGCAGTGCTTCTGTTTGGATCTCGGAGGCTACAATATAATTTATTAAAGCAACAAAACGGTTTCATTGAATGCAGGATACCCTTATTTATTCTCGTTCTGTTCTGTTCGTTCTTTTATTTGTTTGTTTTTGTTTTGTCTTTTGTTTCTTCG
Source organism: Aurelia coerulea (assembly GCA_039566865.1). Taxonomy (NCBI): domain Eukaryota; kingdom Metazoa; phylum Cnidaria; class Scyphozoa; order Semaeostomeae; family Ulmaridae; genus Aurelia; species Aurelia coerulea. The sequence goes on from CM076943.1 coordinate 29,167,156, forward strand.
TAGCTTTTGTTTGTTTTGTTTGTTTGTTCGTTCCTTGTCCTTTCGCTTGCTTTGCTAGTGTGGCAATGAAGTTAAATAAGTGCCATTTATAGAAGGAACTCGATGACGTGGTGTCTTTTCCCTTATCCCTATCTGTACTGGGCGATTTTTTAGGTATTTTGTACTGGGGGGGGGGGGCGTTTTTGGCCCCCCCTCTTTTTCTCTGAAACTACAAAAGATATAACAACAAGACTTACCCCTGTTGTTATTTAGACAATTGGCTATTCAAATATAACAATGAAAATTGATAAGTCACGTGATTCGTTGCTAGGCAACCGAAAAACTGAGGAAAATTGGCAAATTTGTACCTTCTTAACCAGAAAAATTCTATTTAATCAACCACTCAACCGATTTTCTCCAAATTTTTTAAATAGTAGGAAACATGTCATAGTTCAAAAATATATACTTTTCAAAACTTATTAGTATCTATTTTTAGCACAATTAGCCTTAAATTAGCCTTTCGTTGCATGCATTTACTTTCATCGCAGGTTTTTGCCAGTCCTGTCATTTTATCTGGTAAATATAGACTCGAAATGAATCAAATAAAAAGATAAAGCAAATTAGACTAAAAAATTTATATTTTACACTTCTTTATTAGAGAAATGACGTCATAAATGTGAATGACGTCATATATATTAAATTTTGCTGACATAAGCAAATATGAAACATTTATATATCAAATGAAAGTACTCATCAAATGCAATCGAATGGTGCCTGTTTGAGATCGATCAAGCAAACGACACGAAAACTACGGATATTTTAAGCTTTTTTGTTGTTGACTACTCTCCAAATATGGTATTACTGTGGTCACATGATCAGAGGAAGAACAATGAAATGTTAAGAATTTAATTGCCTATTAGATTTGAGTAAAAGTCACCAAAACTGGTGGTTATATCTCTTGTCGTTTTAGCGTAACGCAGCAAAACTGGTAGGGAGGGGCGAAAAACGCCCTCCCCCAGAACGAATAGGGTTATGAACGGCATCGGCGTAGGGGGAGATAAAATTTGGGGGGCTGCCCGATATAATATCAATTGTTTAACCCTATTCCACATGGGGGGCCATTATGGTCTCCCCAACCAAACATTGCTATGCAGTGCTTAAACCATTGCAGTTGGAGGGCTGGTACTTACTGAATTTTCCTAAAATTTAATTACCTTCAAGTTTCTGAAATTTTTTTTCTAATTTAATGTGTCACATGACCATTAATTGCCCTTATTTGGAGAGAGGTCACACAAGAAAACAGTAAATTGTTTCTAATGGGCGAATCCTTGTTTGATTTTATTCTAATTAGTCTCATTCAATTGCTCTTCTCAAGAACTTTCATATGATATATAGTTTGTTAATTTTTGCTTACAATTATAGTTTTTGAGAACAATGATGATGATGATGATGATGATGATGATGATGATGATGATGATGATGATGATGATGATGATGATGATGATGATGATGATGATGATGATGATGATGATGATGATGATGATGATGATGATAATGATGATGATGATGATGATGATGATGATGATGATGATGATGATGATGATGATGATGATGATGATGATGATGATGATGATGATGATGATGATGATGATGATGATGATGATGATGATGATATTTATTCACAAATCAGCTAAAACTAAATACTTACTGATTTGTACGCCCTAGGAAAAGCAATGCTTATCTAGTCTAGGGCGCTTACAAGAATAAGAACATAACAAAGCTTTAACTATATTATATGTTGATAAAGTTATAAGAAAGTTATAATATAAAGTTATGGAATACATTACAATTGTACGAAACAGATATAATTCTAATTAACAATTAAGCTACGATCACAGTCAGCTTTGAATATAAAAGGGAAACAAGAATTTTTCTTTCTTTCTTTTTTGAAGCAGAAGATGAAAGAAAAAAAGAAATGAATAGGGAAAACATATTTCAAAGAGCAGGGTTGGCTTGAAACTTTTGTTTGTTTGTTTGCTTTTGTTTTTTGCAAGTAGTAGCTATGAGATTTTAAGAGGAATATTCCTGCAGTTTTGATTCTTTCAGGGTTTTCGTGAAAGAGTTTTGACTATCAATTGTTTTTACAGAGAACGGGAGCCTGTTCCAAAGTAAAGGTCCCTTGTTGTAGAAAGCTCTGTCACCCCATTTTGAGCTCGTTTTCGTCATGTTAAAAAGCTACTTGTCCCGGAGATTTCGTGTTCTTGTAAGTTCACTTTGTTCGCAAATGTTTCCTATTGATTCTGGTAAGGTTTCAGGTCTATATGCTAGCTGATGCTATTTGAAGGTTCTTTACTTTGTATTGGTCACATATTTTCAGGAGGCCTGCTTTTTTTGTGATGCATTTGTTGGATACATAAAGGTTTTGAATTGAAGAATTTTGAGGATTCGATTTTGATGAGTTTGTAATGTCTTTAAATCTTTAACTGATGCGTCACCCCAAATTTCGAGACCATAATCAATCTTAGATTGTACAAATGCATGGTAAAGAGCTAAAAGACATTCCTTAGGAAGTATATGGCGGAGTTTTGCAAACAAGGAGGCACGGGAAACGATTTGATTTCGAATGTCTTTGATATGATGGGTCCATGAAAGATTTTCGTCTATAGTTCGACCAAGATATTTAATGCTGGTTGTATGGGTGATATCTTCACCAATTTGGATTTGTATTTTTTTACAGTCCACTGAGCATTCTGGTGAAAAGACGGAGTAGTTTGTTTTTTCAATGCTAAGCATGAGCTTGTTTGACTTCAACCAACAATCTAATTTAGAAAGCTCAGCATTTGTAGTTTCTGTTAGCAGCAGAATGTCAGTGCCAAAGGAAAATATATTGGTGTCATCTGCAAAAAGCCTAGGACGAAGGGTAGGTGCTTGGTGCATATCATTAACATAAAGATCAACAAGAATGGGGCCAAGGATGGAGCCCTGAGGAACACCTATATCAATGATCTGGGTATTGGGCTTTTTTCCATTAATGAAAACATACTGTTGTCGGTTTTTTTAGGTAAGATTGGAACCATTGGTTAGCAATTCCCCTAAAGCCATAATATTCGAGCTTACGGAGGAGGATTTTGTGGTCTTAAGCGTATCGAATACTTTTTTCAAGTCAAGGAATACACCAATGACAGAATTGTTACGGTCCAGATTTTGGTACACCTCGTTCATAACCTCAATTAATGCTAGGAGAGTTGAATGTCCTTCGCGGAAGCCAAATTGTAGGCGATACAGCAAGTTATTTTTAGCAAGAAAGTCATTTATTCTGTTTGCCATTAGTCGTTCAAAGATTTTCTCGAGGCAAGAGAGCAGCGAGATTGGTCTGTAGTTACCCCGATCTGAGCGATCACCTTTTTTGAAAACAGGGATTACTTTTGCAATTTTCCAGATATTTGGAAAGATTCCAGACCTGATGGAGCAATTGTAAATATGGGTAAGAGGTTTCGATAAGATGTTTGCGCAACGTTATATAAGTTCTGGTTTTATGTTATCGTCTCCTGGTGCTTTCTTGGCTTTTAATTTTGAGATTTCAAGTGTACCTCGTCAATGGTTACGAGATTTGCCGAGAAAGTCTGGCTGTTTGGGTTTTTTAGAAAAGAATCAAAAAGAGTGCTGGTTGATTTGACATTTTGGCCCACTTTTTTGCCAATGGTGCAGAAGAAGTGGTTTAAAGAGTTTGCAATCTCAACATCTTTTTTCAGTTTGGTTTTATTCTCTCCATAAATACTGCTTATTGCAGCAGGCGACTTGTTCTTTTTTGGGTTGAGAATTGAGTTTAAAGTTGGCCACATCGATGTTATTCTTGACTTTTTTTCACTAAATTTAGTATTATAATAATTCTTTTCAGCTTGCCTTAGACAAGATGTTAGTATATTCTTATACTTTTTGAATTTTTCTTGTAAGATTTGCGATTTTTGCAAATGGTATCTTTTAAAGAGGGTTTTCTTTTTTCATATGCATTTTCTTAGGGATTTGGTGATCCAAGGTTTGTCTTTGACACGCTTTTTTTATAGCTGTTGTTGAGGAAAGGCCTTTTCAAAACAATTGATAACTTTTGCTGTGAATTTGATGGTGCATTCGTTGGCATCATAGGCTGACAGAACATTAGACCAATCTTCCCTGCTGAGATGGTCTTTGAACGTAGCTTTGTTTGCTTCACTGAAAATTCTGACTATTGGTCGTTCGTCCTGGCGAGACTGATCGTTCTTGATAATTACAATTGATGCAAAATGGTCACTAATGTCCGTCAGTAGGCTGCCTGAAATCCTTTCTAGGCCCCCTTTCTTTTCTTTTAGGAATACATGATCTATTAGAGTTGCTGTATGAGATGTTACTCTAGAGGGTAGAATGGTGCAGGGCAAAAAACCCAAGCTAAGTAGCAGGTCAAGGTAGGCCTTGGTGTTCGAGCACTTATCGCTGTCAAATTTTAAAAGGTCAATTGTTTACATCACCAAGTATGACGCACTGGTCAAAATTATCAAGTCGTGCTGAAGATAATGATTGTTCGAGATTTTCATTAAAGACCTTTGCACTTGTGTTTGGGTGCCTATATATGAGACATAACAAGATATTCCTTTTCCCCACTTGAAATGAAATCCCTTTGCTTTCACAATGATCTTTACAGTCGAGCTCAAGGTTATCGTGAAAATCAATTTTAATTTCGCTTCTTATGTATATAGCGACGCCACCAAAGTTACCAGAGAATGGTGGGATGTAATGAAATTTATATCCAGGAAAGAGATTAACATACATCGTAAGATTGGTGTTTCCAATCTCAGAAAGACAGATCACTTCGAAATTTGTTTTCAATTCATTGATAGTGTTGTGAAGTTCATTCGCGTGTTTATTTAAGCTCCTTATGTTCATATGAAAGAAAGAAATTGTATTTTTTAAGTCGCATATTTTTTTGTTGAGTGATTCCACACGGCTAATTGTGTCTCACTGCTATTTCAAATGAAATTGAATGCTTACCTAGACATGGAGAATGTATCCAACTTGCTATTTATAAACTTCAGATGAATTTGAATGCTTTCCTTCTTGTCTATTTTGTCTGCTTTTAGTGCTCTAAAGTCCACCTCCACAGCTTGTTGAAATTCGTTAATATTTTGGCCATACCCAAACAAGCATGCGCAGAATGTTGTTTAAATGTTTTCCTAATGTCATGGTTCTCAAGCAGGTTTTTTATTAGCAATGCTGGTCTAGAGTGGACCCAGCGTTGCTAATAAAAAACCTGCTTGAGAACCATGACATTAGGAAAAAATTTAAACAAAATTCTGCGCATGCTTGTTTGGGTATGGCCTAAATATTAACGAATTTCAACAAGCTGTGGAGGTGGACTTTAGAGCACTAAAAGCAGACAAAATAGACAAGAAGGAAAGCATTCAAATTCATCTGAAGTTTATAAATAGCAAGTTGGATACATTCTCCATGTCTAGGTAAGCATTCAATTTTATTTGAAATAGCAGTGAGACACAATTAGCCGTGTCCGAATCGCCCATGGTGATTCAATGGAAAAGTAACTACCTATACTAGCTAATGGATCTATTTCTGAGATATAACCACTAAAGCTCTCTGATAAGCGATTTAATGATTCTAAGTCTTTAGAATCAGTTAGATTCTCCATGAAATGTATATAATTCGGGGGGGGGGGGGGGAAGGGAGGTTTGTAAAATAAAAGTAAAAAGACTATTATAACCGAAAATAGGAATTAATAAAAAATTAATAACAAATTGTAATTTATCAAAAACTTACCAGCTTCCTTAAGTAGGAAGAAAAATGTAGGTCCAAATCTAAATATTTGGAAATTAACGACAAGCTAAAGCCAATTAATTGTTGTCTCTTTTCGGGCCGCGATAACGAAAATTGTTCCTGGTATTATGTTTCCTTGGTGCAGACGGCATTGTACCAAATAATGCAAAGCGAGTGTTGGCCAGGAAGATGAAGAAGCCACTCATGTTTAGATGCTTGACATATCGCAATAAATTGGTGTCCTATATGTACAATGCCATGCTTTAAGGTTTCAATGTGGTGAAGAATGAAGTCATTCACTTCCACAACATTTGGCTGCAAGTGATCTTTAGATCTTTATGACGTCATTGTTTGAATAGATGTGTGAAAAATTAAAGATAAATACAGTATTTTGTGAGAAAACCTATTGCTATACTAGAATATAAATCATTTATTAGGATAAACTTCGTTTTCTTAGAAATATTGGATATTATATAGTTCCAATACAAAAGCTTATTGCAGACTGGTCTAAAGATAATTAGTTGCCTAGCAACAGTTCACGTGACTAGTTGGAATCTAATTACTTAATTAGATGCAAAATAGGTTGAGAATACTATCTACCAAGTTAAAACTTCATAACTCTATTGGGTTTGGATATAATTAGGGGGGCAATGATGTTCATTGGCTGATATTTGCAAAATTTTCCGACGTTTGAAGGGCTGCAGCCCCCCCCCATCCCCCTGTCTCCTACGCCTATGATGAACGGCATCATATGACGTATTTGTTGCCTAGCTAACACAAAGCATGCCCTTTCAATTTTTTGGTAAAAAACGGTATGTTTGTCATGGTTTAGAAGTTCACACGTGAATGAATATGAATATGATTGAAGGCTTATTTTCGGTATCTTGCCAAAAGCAATGTAAGTATCGTAACTATGGAACGAAAAGCCCGATCTTGATTAAACAAATTTTCATATCTAATTTTTCATATCTTCCATGCAATGAAGTTTAAGAAAAATATTTTACAACGCAAGGCACATCATTAAAAATGAGGTAACACCCCACGTTATTCTGAATCACCCCGGTGCAATTATCACGGTTCACTATTTCTTAGTTCACCCTATGAAAATACAAAATGGGATCAAATGTGAAAATATTTCATGGTTGAAAAGTCCCAGTTGCATTGGCGTTTCGTTCATATCTAAAGTTTTATACCTTCCAAAACCGATGAAAAGTTGAGAAAACTACAATAAATGGAAATAATGCAATTTCCAAATTATTTTTGCATCCATCTTCTAAATGAATAGGATTTTTGATCGGGAGATTTGTCCAGGTACCTGTCAACCGAGAGTGCAGTTCTTAGCATGCTTTCATTCCCGTTTTATTTGTACGTGTATCTAGACTCATTACATGAGTTTCAGCATCGCTCATTGAATTGGATGGTCACCGCTCATATTTCCTCGTACTTAGATGAGAGAACATAGAAAATCAAATTGAACATGTTGAATGAATACAACGTAATGAATCACGTCGTAAGTCTAACGTGTATGATGTAAATAACATAGGGCTCAAATCTTTAAAAAGGTCCGTGTAAAATTCTATTGCAATTTTCTTTGGAATAAATGGTTGGGAAGGAACTTAGGGCTTTTTGCTGTAAATCTGCCGTAGCAATTTATTGATATCTTGATTAGTTTCAATATGGCAGCATTTATTAAATTTTAGGCAATGGCGTCATCAAATTTCTAAATCCTAAACTAGAAGGGCTACAAATTTCTGCTTGCCATCATATTGTAGACCTTCTTAAACTATGGTTTCTTTGGAGGTTATATAATGTTTCCTCTATTAGTTTAGGATTTACGAGTGTTTAAATTTTTCAAAATTTTCTATGAATTTTTCAAAAATAATGAAATTGCCGCCATTTTGAAAAACGTCGAGATATCAAAACTTTTCCACGGCAGATTTACAGCAAAGTACCATAAGTTCCTTTCAAGCCATCCAATTTAAAGAAAACTGCAATAGAACTTTACACCGACCTTTTTAAAGATTTGAAAGATTTGAGCCCTATGCTGATGTAAACCAGATCTGAATCTTGGAGCTATCCAGGACTCATCATCCGTTTTTTGCGTCACTTCTGCACTGCGCCAGTATACACATGTTTTGTTTTTTCAAAATAATATAACAAACATAAATGGTCATGTTTACCTAATGAATTTCATGCATTATCTTATCTACACTAGTCACAGGTTCAGGGCATGATCATTAACACATTTGTATTTTGATAGGATACGTATTAATACGATATGAACCAGGCTCTTCTTTCATGCTAAAGTAGAGAACTGGTCTAATAGTTGTCAGCATCAACTCAAATAAGACTTTGCAAGTGGAATTAATGAAAATTATCAGAAACGAAGAACATATCCAAAAAGCCTGTCCTAACGATCTAGTCAAATCTATCTCAGTGAAAACTCTCGTGCTCACTATTGAAAATCTGTTAATCTTCTTATCACTTGTTTACTTTTCCTTGCTTTCTTCGTCGATCTTTCAAAGTTGTTCAGGTGAAACTTGCATATTCGAATTGATACCACTGGACTATCATTATCAGGGCTAGTTCTGAACGTTATGGCAACAGTATCTTTTCAAGCTTGACACTTGTCAAGCGACCTTGGGAGAAGTGCAACTGCGCTTTCCGTTTAACGTCTTAAGACTTTGTCGGGACGTTTCTATCACGATTATAGGAATCATGCAACGGTTATATGTAGTGTTCGCCGCCTTTTATTATTCATACATGGAATTACATTGAGATATCTTATAAAGCATTGTAAATCGTTAAACGCCGGCGTTTTATGAAAGACCTCGAAATGTTGACTCAGGATGGGTCCTTTTGTGTTTCCTCGCTATTTCAAGACAAGTTCTTAGATTCTTAGATAGCAACGGAGAAGATGAAGAGTCCTTAATAAGGTGACAGCCGCACTTATTATATCAGAGCCAATTTAGACTATATTCAATAATGATAATATCTATACTGTAATATGCGCTGCACTTCAAGTGACTAAGTCGCACTCGTTATCTCATTGACTGTTTGGCCAAAAAATACAATTTACGATGCCACGGAGGATCTGTCTTATTGCCGCCAGCCTGATATGTATGTGCATTAGCTTGTCGGATGCCAACTGGATGTAAGTAATGATGCCTTTCTTCAAATTTCATTTTCAAGCCAGCTTACCCTATCACTTAGATGAGCAATGATCACTATCGCTGATTGTTAGTTTGCGCATTAGACATAATCGGCCAAGGTTTGTTTACACCCATTTCAAGGCAAGTGATCAATCTCTTTATAAAACATCTTTCGATTTTCTTCAAAATACTGCAAGCAATTAAAATTATGCCATGATATGAATGAAAAAAGTAGTAGAATTTCCCAAAGCATGATCTCATGACTTGAAATGGGAGTAAAACAAACCCTTACCGATTAGGTCTATTGCGAACGAATTTTACGTATCAGAAATCGAAATTCGTCTTCCCTGGGACTAAACTATTTTGTTGTTGTTATTATGTTTACTAAGAAAAATGATTTCTTGTTTGTTGAACTGAGAAGAAGATAATGCAGCTTGGTAGGGCTGTTGTGTTGGTAGGTAAATAAAGAACCTTCCCAATTCGATGCAGTCGGACAGGATTTAAATTAAAGAGTTGGTCTACTAGAACTTTCAGGAAACCCTAAAAGTTTTCTGTTCCAAAAGGGCCTATACCAGACCGATGTTTCAATACTACTACTATTCGTGGAATTATGATTGTTTACAACATATTCTAGAAAATTCACAAGTTTTCAATGATTATTTCACCCCCAAAAACCTATAAGATTTCTAAACTACAGCGGTTTCTGGAGGCTGGATTGTCTGTAACGGATTCTATTGATAATTGACAAGTTTCCAATGATTTTTTCATATAACCAAGGCAGCGCGTTCTATGCTACCATAATTTCTGGAGGATGGATCGTTTGTAACGATTTCAAATGAAATGTAACAAGTTTTGAATGGGTATATCATACTTCAGTGCACCTTAAATGACACAGGCAGTGAACTTCTACTACATGCTCCAGTAACTAGTACTTTTATACTAACTAGTACGTTAAATTCTCTTGAAAACAACATGATTTTTGTCGCATTGGACATGGACAAGCTTTTGAATCCTACTAGGATATACTTGTTCTGGCTAACATGAAATTCCAATAAGGCTTTTTCAGCAAGTTGCAACACAATGGTTGATCCTAGTCGCAACTAGCATGGTGGATAATATGTACCTAATTTGCACTAGCTATAGTGTTTCAAGCTTCAACAAAGGTTTTTCAAGCAAAGGACCCGGTACTCAACACAATGCTTAGAAGTACCTTTTGATTAAGGATACATGGACTACTCCCAAAACAAATTAATTCTTATCTTAGTATTTTCAACTGAACTTGAAAAAGAGAACATATACGATACAAAGTAGATCTTAGAAACTTCCAAAGGGTTTTGGTATTCCTTTCTGCAAATATTACTTGAAAATTTCTTACAAAAGACAAGAAATACCTGGTGCTTCCCGATCAGAGCTGCCATTTTAGTTAAAGTACAAATCATTTCATTTTGTCAAGCTATTATGCTATTCCCAATTTAGATCTGAGTATTTAGTTCATTTATTTATCTGTGCGTAATGATTTTTGATCAATAGTTTCCTGAAAAATAAATACCTGAGAAATTCACGAAGAGCTAAAAACGTTTATCAATAACATCGAGCCTGCGCAGCTCAAAACCCACAGAAATCGAAATTTTTGAAGAAATTCCAATAGTAAGGAGCTTAACTCTAAAAGAGATTACAAGGAATGTGAGATTTGTTTGTAATGCTAGTAAAACAGTACGATTTTGTTGATGATGGAAGAAAAAACTAAACTTAATGAATTTGAACACCAGTCTATGAAACTTGCAAGCATTTGTACGCTGTTTGCACTTATGATGTAAAACATAGAGGGAATTGAATACATCACGATATTTTTCCTCTTTTTCAAGGCTTTCTAGAGCTGAAGGTTTTCGGAAAATCGACACCTTGGAGGTCTGCAAAAATATCGGCGAAAGTTATATGAATCTCTGTGCATGCTGGCCTTTAAGCGAGAGATTACCTTTCTAAATCGATCAGAATGAGATGTTGTTTGTTTTTGTGGCACTCTTGAAATGCAGAAAGTTTTTCTTGGGACGTTTGTTATATCATTTGCTTTTCAGACATCCTTCGAAATAGTTCTCGTAGGATTTTGCAAAAAGTTTATAACCTTTTTTGAACTAAATACAGTGGAACATAACTATTTCGAAGATAACTTTTCTCGAAAAGCGCATTATCTCGAGCTATTTCTTATTCCATCTCGTTTCCTAAAGGGATTTCTATAGGACCAAGACCAGTAATTTCAAACATGGCTATCACGAGCAACTTATTATTTGGAAATTTTTTATTTCCCGTCAGAAAAAACAGTTCTTTCTTGAAAAAGCTGAATTTTAAAGGGTTTCTTTTCATCAAAACTTTTGTGGGTCAGCTCTATATTTAATTCACGTGGCACAAGCTCTTGGAACCTTCGAACAGCAAATCGTGATGAGGGCCTTCGAATGATACGAGGGAGCTCGTTGAAGTTACTACTGCTTTACTTTTTTCCTGGGTATGTTTCTATTGCACACAAATCTTCTCTTCCTGCATGTGTGCTGCACAATATTTCATTGAAAACAAAGAAAGAAAGAAAAATCAATTTAACTATGAATAGAGTTTTTATTTTGTATGACATTTCGGACTTAAAAGTGCAATAGTTCAGATATTTTCTACTGCTTGACATAAAAAGATACTTCTTGGTCGAAATAAGACAATCTTAGTTGTCTTGTTATTTCAGTTTTTTTGGAAAAAAACTTGCGTTTTCCTTGCAGAATTGGGATAGCGGGTTCAGCTTCGTCTGCAACTTGTGGCTTCGAAAGATGGTTACTTTTTACCGGGTGAGCCAGAAAAAAGTTCCCACTTTTGAAAATTCATAGCATCAAGAGTACTAAATGGATTGGAGTGAATCAATATTTGCTTAACAGCCAAAATATTGAAGTATTTTTGTGATTTTTCTCGCGTTCTTAAGAGCATTGGAAACATTGCTAAATTTAAGCTTACAAAAACTTGATGGTTGCAAAATGACTGAAAAAGGCCTAAAATGCTTGATCAAATCATAAAGGACTCCTCGCTCAGAACAACAGAGAAAATGCAATTTCTCATGGATGAGAGATATCGTCTGCACATCTATTGCCATGGGATTGAAAATCTTTAGTATCTGTTTGAGAATCAATTTCTTGTAACTCTTGAGAGAGGTGAAGCGCATGTGCGTATTGTTCTGTGTGAGGAGAGTCCTATCGATTTGATCAAGTGTTTTAGGCCTTTTTCCGTCATTTTGCAGCCATGAAATTTTTGTAAAGTTGAATTTACTTATATTTGCAGTTCTCGTAAGAAGACGAGAAAAATCTCAAAAATACTTTGATCTTATGGCTTTCAACTAGAATTTTAATCATTCAAATCCATGAAGTACTTGTGGTGCTACGAATTTTAGAAAGTGGGAAATTTTTTCTGGCTCACCCGGTAGATATACTTTTATGAAATCGAATTAGATTTAAAACGGTAACCAAATGTACAATATCCTTTGCAGCTTCAGGATGTGCAATCTAAGCACAAATTGACCGATATAAATTCATAAACCTTAGTATAACTGTAAATAAACTTCTGAAAATAGGTTGAAAACGCACAAATTTGAATTACTATGATCAAAGTTAGATCTAACCTACCACTTGTGCGCGCAATGGCATGACTTAAATTTCTAGACTGTTCAAAAGAACAATCTATAGCAGTTATCATTAGAAAGTGCCAAGTATCATAATCAGTAGAAACACACATTAAAGTCCTAGATTTATAAGAACATCGAGGGTGAAATTCCATGATTACAACTTTTTCCACAAGAAGCTAAAACTTCTAAAGGTTCTTACTTGCAGAAATAGTCCAAAGATGGTACTTTCACTGTACCAACTGTGAGCACCTTTTTAAGTACCTTACAGGCTGTACGGGATTATGGTATCAGTGAATCAGGCACCTTATTCAGGCTGCCTTAATGAATAGATTCTTTTATGCAGGTTTTACTGGACGCAATAGAAGATGTAAATGAAGAAATATGAATTCTATAAACCAGTAGCAAGCAACAGTAACGATTGATTCCAATGAAGAAGTGTTGGTAAATGTGTAGCCTTGCCAACGTTTCTGCCATTTTTCTAAAGCTGAACTTTGAAATAATGGCGATCTTCATACCAGAAGAAAGACAAAATTCAAGGCATCCTGTATGCAAAAAATCGTCTGGTGTGAAATTAGGATGGGTTTTTGGCATCTTAGTTTGAAATCTCTCAAAAATGAACTTTCCGTCATTTTGAAGCTCGTTGAAGATCAGAAATCTTCATACACATAAAATGTTTTCTTTGCAATGCTTGGGTCATGATAGAATTTATACAGACAGGTAACTGTTGGATTTTTAAATCCTGAATTTCAATGTCTATCTACATAATTTCAAAGTTATGTTGTAGCATAATTATTGTCACAATTTGAATACAAAACTATTTTACCCGAGCTCTAAAGATAAGGACACGTTCTTTTCGTTGGTGCTATTTGGCAATTATTTTAAGAGTCATGAACGTCACTCGACCATTTAGGCTGGAGTTTTTTTTCTTCATTCAGTTCTTGGTCAACCGATACACATGTGCATATATCTAATACGATAAAAAGTTTCTGTTTTCAATTTCTGGCCATCGAACAATGTGACTGACCCAGGAAGATAGTGATATGAAATTTTTATCATATATATATGAAACCTTCTCTTTAAAGAATCTAGAGTTTGAAACTGCTATATTTATTCTAATTAACATCTAAATACTTTCTTTTAATGCATGAGAAATTACACACATTCTATATTCTTTTTCCTCTCCTGAGAACAAATTCGCCCGTTGTGTTGTTCTGAAACTGCTATGATTAGCTGGAATTTCTAATCACATCTCCGAATTTTGCAGCATTCTAAGAAGCGGTTTCCAAGTAAAAAGTGGTCTAGAATGTCATGTCTGTTTCAACGAAATGAATTTGAGTAAAAGTCAATGCAGCCTTAAATCTCGGCCAAAAAAGCAAACATTGTTTGCCATTCATCTGAGAGTTGTTGTCAATGAATAGTTTTTCCACATGACTTTATTGTAGAACAGTTTTCTCAAGAAGACAAACAGACACGCTTTTCGTTTTTTTAAACACATTCAAAATGTTTGTTAAACAATGTTTGTCAGGATGTTACAGTAAGAAAAGAAAATAATGACCAATTGAAACAAGGAGCAAATTCATCTTCATCATCATAATCATTTTCATCCCTATATACAGTTAAGCCCGAAATTATTCATACCTATGCCAAATTCTGAGTATTTTGCATCGTTTTATTTGAGGATCAATTTTACTGTGGCTGAAGTTTCGTAAGAATGTGATAACAGGCTGAAACAAGTGCTACAAGATACATTTCAAGGAATGAAATATCTTGTGAATTGGTTAGCAAATATAACGATTGAAAATACTCCAAATTTGGCATAGGTATGAATAATTTCGGGCTTAACTGTACCATGTACAATTAGGACTGCTCTTGATAAAAATCTGATTTAGCAAATGTTATAAGCTTTTGCAAATATTCAAACATTGTTTAATCACCTGGTTATCGAAGTTTTTCGAAGTTTCTACAAGTAACTACCTAGGAAGTTCATGACATGATATGGTAAATCAAAAATAATATTGGCATTTGTGGAAAAGCTGCGATGTGAAATTTTTCACCAACTTCAATATGTCATTGCATCATGGCAAAGCTAATAGAGTCGTGAAAACTTTAAATGCTAAATCGACCATAACGTTCTAAAGTCTGTCTCTAATTAGATGTCACATGAGATTTGTGATAATGCAAAAATTAATTTTCACGTTGACACTGATTTGGAACTGACTATAGACTTACTGAAAATGTCTCTTTAACCCTAATCCTACCGGGGGGGGGGGTGTTTTCCACCCCCCCTGTCGGTTTTTTGCAGAGCATTCTTTAACGACAAAAGCTATGACCCTCAAACTCTCTGACAATTACTAATTATCAATTAGCTACATTTTGACAATTAAATTTTTGAACAATAGGTGTCACGTGACAGGTGACACTACCATATTTGGAGCAAGGTATTGGAAAAATTAATGATTTTGATATTTTTACTTCCAGAATTAGTTCCAAATGTTGACTATTGTACTTTAAAAGAATCAGCAAGCAATTAGCTTTCTATTTTTTTCAATAACAATGGAATTTGCTGACGTCAGCATTCTTAAGTGATGACGTCACTCGGGCAGCCATTTTGGGTCATTTTGGCAAATTTTGAAGTTTTTTCCAACAGATTTTGTTAAAAATGCATAGAATTGCGTTATGCAATACTTTAAAAGCCTTTAGAGCCAATTATTATCAATTTTTGGCAGAAAAACACACTTTTTAGTTATGACGTCATCAATTTTTGTCATTTTCCTCCAAAATAACAGTCTAAAAACACCTATATGCATCACATTTGAATCGGAAATGGATAATACGCCAAATAAGAATGGAAAAAGTCATTTAGATTACCTTTATTCCGTTTTTAGAACAAATAAGCCGGAAAACCAGATATTTTGACATTTTCCGGCATTATGACGTCATAGTGACGTCACCTAATGAGGTGGCCACGCCCAAAACTACCAATCGGTGAAGAATAGTTAGGACTACGCCCTTGCCAAGTTTCAATGATTTCCCATTAGTCTACGGCTATTTATAGAGGAGGGGGGTGGAAAGCACCCCCCAGGCTATGTTAGATATAAAAAAGCCCGGTAGGATTAGGGTTAAAGCTGTTGAAAATGCCTAAAGATCGACGAATTGTGTCGATACTATTTTGCCAAATTTTTGATTCAATACCTTGACAGCAAGAGTGAGCAGCCTCTACGTAGGGGACAAAACGAACATATGCGTTGTTATTTACATCATAAAGTATTTTACCGTTTCATTTATTGTATGTGACATTTTCTAAAGCATCATGATCATTCATTGCGTACAGGTGAAGGAGACTGATGGGCATTGATCAGGTTCATTTCTTCATGTAGAATGAATTAACATTACATGAGCTTTTGAATATATTTCTAGCCATGATCGAATCTTTATTGCTTTGTAAGCATATAAAAGTAGCTCAAGCCATTTCCTGTCATATTCTAGCCTATCAGATATCAAGTATCTCCTGATGACGTAGATTAGTTGCCCAAATATGGTGCGGCATGTGTCATAGCCTATTGTCTTTGCACGGCTATTTCTATCAAGGGCTTTGTTAATCTCTATCAAGGGCTTATATATACTTAGATTCCCTTTAACCCTTTAGTTATGAAGATAATGCTGTTACATGTTAACTAAGACTGAATTATGACGGAGAAGCCTTCAATTTAGATTTATTCGGTAGCACTTAATGGGAATGTATAAGCATATAAAAGTGGCTCAAGCCACTTGCAGTCAAATTCTAGCCTATCAGATATCAGTATTTCCTGTTGACGTAGATCAATTACCCAAATATGGTCCAGCACGTGTCACGCCCTATTTTCTTCGTAAAGTCATTTCTATCAAAGGCTTACATATGCTTAGATTCCCTTTAATCCTAATGACAGATCCAAACAATGAAGAAAAAGAATAAAAGTATACGGGGATACTGAAATTACTTATGAGAATAATTGTTGCCACAATTCAACTACGTATCTGGAGTATAACTGAGAGAGTAGAGTAGCGTTCCATTTGGGTTGATTCGGTTGTACTTATGTCTCGTTCAATTCCTACCCTGACCATCCCCCCCGGGCAGCTCGGGGGTCAACAAAAATTCCTTGCTCAAATGTCCGGGGGCCGGGGAAAAATCGATGGTCAAATGCCCGCGGGCGGGACAATAAGAAAATGCCATATTCCCAGTTACTGTATAAGCAAACGCTCCTATTCTAGTCAAATGCTATTCAAATGCCCGGGGGCCGGGGAAAATCTACGGTCAAATGCCCGGAGGCCGGGAATATTTTTCGTTCAAATGCCCGGGGGTGTCCCGGGGGGGGGGAGGATGGTCAGGGTAGGAATTGAACGAGACATTAATGAAACGTTCTACACAATGAAGTAAAGACAAAGGATATGCGGAATTTCTCAACCTTATCCCGACTTACGTTACGTTTATTTGCTATTCATCATTAGTCCGAATAAGACTTTGTTTTGGCGTTGCTGGACACTGACAATGACCGTCTGAGCCTATGATATAATGGCGGATTAGTCTGAAAGAACTGCAGCAAGATATCCCCGCAAATATGAAGTAAGCCCGAAATAAATAACCGCATAAGTGAAGAACAAAGGGAAACTATAATGCCTATAAACATGGATGATGGTTAATGCGAAAATAATGAATAACAGGATATACAAAGACTGCAAACACCAGTGCCGAGAAGAATTCGAATAAATTCATCGATCTTAGATGGGTCTTAGATGAAAATTGGTTATCCTTTCGTAAGACTTACTACAATCGTCATAGTCACCACTACTATTTCAACTGCCGATCGATCAAGCTACAGCTTTCAATCATTCATGGCAAGCCCTGGTTTGAATTCTCAGTCTGGTAATAGATAGGCTACGCTTTAGCTATCTAATATCACGTTTCATATTCGGTCATAACTGGACGTCTCATTCTTAAATGTTCCAATCGATGACCGAAATCATTTTTTAGAAAACACTGATGCTAGAAAAATTTTAAATGTAAGCTTCCTGGAGTCAAATATGAACTGAATAAAACAATTCTTTTCAATACCAAAATCTCAAAACTTGAACTGCTGTGCAATCATCTTTCCCTGTGGGACAAAGTAGCTTCTTATAGCCTACTTGAAGCACGGCGAGTGTTCGCCTGTCAGCCAAGATTGTTCTGTCCCCATAAGATTCCGTTTGCACTGCACGAGAACAAGGACAGATTTGGTAAGACAATAGCACGAGTTGGTTTTGATTAACGCCGCAATTCAAAGCGATTGGCGATCGCAGACAAAGGAAATTCTCTCAACCAGTAATTCAAAACAAGCACAGCCTCAAAATTTCTCTGAAACCCAGGTAGCTAGCTCGCTCGTTGTGCATTCCAGAAATTTTTTAAGAGCAAACATGAGAATAGATCGAAAGAAAAAGGATATATCTACACATCTGCCTCGGGCATTTCATTTGTTTTGTTCAAAAGCCGATTGTGAGGCGATTGGAAGTCTCTTATGTTTTGAGTGTAATGAGAACACACACTGTTTGGCTTCTGAACCAAAGAAATATAATGCCCAGGGTAGATGTGTAAATAGAACCTTCTTCTTTCGATATCTGCTCATGTTTGCTCTTAAAAACAATTTCTGAAATGCACAATGAACGCGCTAGCTACTTGGGTTTCAGATAAACTTTTACGGCTTTGTTTGTTCTGAATTCATGGTTGAAAGAATTTCCTTTGTCGGCAGTCTCTAATCGCTTTGAATTCATGTGCCAAGAAAAAGTTCTCAATTCTCATGCAATTGTATTATAAAATCTGTCCTTGTTCTGTACCAGTACAACTTGGGATCGATGGCAACAAATCATGGATAAACCTTTCGTTGACACTGTTCCAGCTCTCATCTCATCCATAACTACTTTGTTCCTTCTATTTATGAACCATATTGTTATGGGACAATGTAACCGCTTTTGAACCGTGAAAAATTTGGAACGGAACAAAACTGTACCTATTTTGCGCCTAGTTATTTTCTAGCGAGAGTTGCTGTGAAGGTGCCCTACTCAGCGAAACAAGCCTGCATTGGAAGAAAAGCACAAATGGCCAAATCGAGGCCTCTTTCTTTGAGTATTTAGGACTTCTTCGGTCGTGCAGCACTACATTTAACCTGTACTTTAACCCTATTACTACCGGGCTTTTTCGACCATCGTAGTACCGGGGGGGGGGGCACAAAGTGCCCCCCTCCGTAACTTCGCCAATATTGCAGATATGAGGATGAAACTTAGTACAATGGTGTATAGGAGCAAAATCTACACAATAGGCTACTTTTTTAATTCTTCATTACAGCCATGACGTCACAATGACGTCATAATTGAGGAAAATTGCACTTTTTGCTTACTATTAACAATAATGGCAATATTTAAGTTCTTAGTTGATAATTTCTTTCATATTGCTACTAGAATGTATCCCAAAGCATCACTGAAGAAAAATTGGCAATGAAATGTCAATTTAATCTTGTTATTTATATCTTATATTCATCATTTATTTGCATCAGTTTGTCATTGTTTCATTTAAACCCCTAATTACTGATGAAAATTCTGTAAAATGCCTTAAAATTGTTGATAACGATCAATAGAACCAATTGTGACCATTTAAAGTTATCTAATAAATTTGTTACTATATATATGACGTCATAAACTTTGATGACGTCATGAACGTTAAATTTGCTGAAATGGATAAAACTATACATCATCTGAAAGCTCTCACCAAGAGCTATCGAATGGTTGTATTCGCAATGCCTTACGACCATCCGTGTTAAAACTGGACTCGCTTCTTTAATTGTCTGGCTGACCACGTGTTGAAAAGAGGTTGGTCACGTAATCAGTATCTACCATTTTGAAAATAAAATACAAATTTCAATTAGTCCATGAAATTTTAGGAAAAGTCGCAAAGTTTCAGCTCTTTATCTTTTGAACTGACGACACTACATCAAATAAACTTTGCCGCGGGCACTTTGTGCCCCCCCCCCTGTAGTAATAGGGTTAAGACTGTTCATACTGATACTATACAATTCCATACTAGGTACCTCAGCCTGAGCTCAGTCAATGCAAATGGGCTGCAAGACTGTTCTATGGTGCCAAACCTGAATGATCTGCATGTTGGCATATGTCGACGACAGCCTCGTATCATCCGGACCGTTGGACTGGGAATGCAAATAGCTGTTGATGAGTGTCAAAGACAATTTCAACGAGAACGATGGAATTGCCCCACAATGAGTGATGATGCAACAAAAACAGTATTTGGAAGTGTTCTCGATAGAGGTAAGGAAGAATATGTCAGTAAATAAGCAACAGCACCAAAGTGTCTGCGTACGTTTGCTTGAACCTGCTGCAATTAGTTTGTTAAAATAAATTTGCACCATCATTCATTTCCAGTCCTAGTTGCTAACTCCTCTGAAATTAAGATTACAACTTTGGCACATGCATGAGAGGTCACGTGAGATTTGGGATAACGCAAAAATACTCTTGCAAAACGACTGAGTTGCGAGAATTTTAACATGGCATCTAATTTCAGACACAGACTGTACACTCACTGAGCATGCCACTCGGAAGCTGTTTATAACAAAGGTGTTGGTCTGGGGTGCGGAGGTAAATTCGAAGCAAATAAGGAACTCCATTGCATTTGATTAACATATCAGTGCAAAGTAACTAGCGAAATGATTTACACGTCCGACTAGTCAAGTTGCAAGTATAAAGAAAGGAAAATGATAAAGTAAAAAAACAACCCAAGAAACCTTGGGAAGGTATTGTTCAAGCGAGTACGATTGCCGAGAACAGATTTGAGAACATATAAAGTAAAAATAATTATCTGAATATCTGCCCTTGGATTCAGATTCTTCATTTGCTTCAGAATTGAGCACAAAATTACTCATATTTACAATTCAACTTCTGAAACATATAAACATATTAGTTTACAGAAGTTTAGATTAATTTGTCTACTTTTGATACTTAAAAGGGGCTGGATAAGAAATACGTAAACAAATCCATGGTCTGTGCATCAAATATCGCATTTGAAAGAAGAAATTCCTGTGTAATTAGCTAACTCAACAGGAAAGATCCATATCTAGATGCAGGCTGATCTTTGGGAGAAAGATCAACAAAAATACTTGTTGGAAATCCATTTATATCACAGCAATCGCAAAACATATGGAGATGTATATTGTATTAGAAGAAAGTGCAAAGGCTAATCTCTAAGATGATACATTCATATTGAATTTATGTTAAATAGTCACAATAGAATAGCTCATCAGAAAACAGCCCAATCATAAGTTTCTCTGGAAAAATCTTAGTCAGCCCCTTTAATATATGAAACTTTCGCGGGAAGAAACTTTTTTAAACTTTTGCGAATTTCTATTTACGAAACTTCATGTTATCTTCGCAAAATGCGAAATTTTGTTCTTGCGAAATTTCTCATTTTGGCCCAGTCGCGACTCGAATCTTCTTTTGATCATACCATTTCGTGTGTGCATTGAGTGAGTTACCAATCCAGGTTTCTTGGCTTTATTTGAAGACTTCTTTGCCACAGCTTGTCATTTCAACCGTGAAAGAATCAAGCTCTTAAAAGCTACTAACTTTACAACGGTGTTAGCAACTTAGATAGTTTTCAAAACCTGCCCTTGTTAGTCAATCCGAGCAAGATGCATATATAATTTGATAAAACAACGAATATATCTGGTGTCCCAGAAAAAAGTATGAAGATTTGCTAGGGTCCAGTGATTAGAATTTAGCTTTAAGCAGTAGATAATCAATTTAAAAATGTTTCTCGGTAGGTAATTTGAACATAGATACCTCATTCGTTGATATTTGTGATTTGAGAGCTGAAATAAAACTCTCGAAATTGAAATTTGCCTCCACTTCTAAACCAGAGTTTTGCTCTTTTTACCTGAGCAAAATTCTGAAGCACATCGAAATTTAAAACTAGAATTAAAGAAAAATGAAAAATGGCACCATGGTTGAATTCCAGCAAACAGGATATAATATGTTCTAAAGGGTATATTCGATTTATTGTTTTATTGATATTTTCGCTGTGCTTGAGGAATTTGTTTAGGCCAAGAGACCATCGCTCTGGCTTTGGACGTGCAAGCAAATTTGAACTTTTGAGATCACTATTTCCACACTGAAAGTGCCGATATCAACTAATGAGGCATCTATGTTCACGTTAACCATCGAGGAACATTTGGAAATAGATTAGCCATTGATTAAAGCTAAATTCACATCGCTGATTCCAACCAAATCTGCATACTTTTTTCTGAGGCATCAGGTATACATATTTAAGTCAAATAATACTTAGATACGTTACTTACACATCATTCAAGGCACTTGTAGCGTTTCTGCATGTATGAATATTGGGTCAATAGAAAGATCTTTTTTACGACTCACTATCAGCAAATTTACTTCTGCTAAGACCGTCAGAATATGTGTCTATTCCATTTTATAAAAGATCAAGTTATCTTTAAGCAATGATAACAGGTTGATTAGAAATCAAGAAATCTCCGGTGAGTAATCCTAAAATCACAACTAAGATTTAGAAATCCCCGCATGACAACCTATAACTTGAGCCATAGGTTTTCAAGACATCTTAAAGTCTACCAAAACTTAAATTTACGATTTCACATCAACTTTCGATGTGTGCATGATCACAAGCTTACGTTCTGGTATGTCAACTTTGTAAAATAAATTCAATTCAACAAAATATGTTTTGTAAAATGTCTGTGAATTTCCATAACATGGCTCAAAACCAGGTTGCTCAGAGAGAATCAGAGCCACGTCAATTTAAAGCAGTGGAGAGGGTAATTATTGACTCTAATTTGAACTTAAGCCTCAAAAAGAGAAGCTTAAAGGGAATCTAACCATATATAAGCCTTTGATAAAAATATCCTTACATTGACAATAAGCAGCAACACGTGCAGCACCATATTTGGGTACCTGATCTATGTCAACAGGAAACACTGATATCTGATAGGCTAGAATTTGACCCCACGTGGATAGAGCGACTTTTATAAGCTTACATTCCCTTTAACAGGGGTATAATTTTTGATTGTATCTCTTTTCAGTTTTTCAATGGCTGAAATCTGCTCTAGGCATACTCGCCACTGGACTTGCTAAATAGTTCCAGATATCACAGCCACGATAACAAAAATAATGAGAGCAACACAATTTACATTTTTGAAATTGAACTGAATGTCCAAGGAGTCTATCAATAGCGATAACTACAACTATTTATTCAGTCAAACTCATCACTTGATAGTGCACCTTTCCAGTAACAGTCAAAAATCAAATCGAGGCCCACAGAAAAGAGGTTCACTAACCACTAGACCACCTACCTCCTCGAGCAATTCATGTTTTATCGTAGTTCATAATCGAAATTAGAATATTACCACGTATGAATAAATTTGCTAGCGATTGGCTTGGACAAGGCGGTGAATGAAAGGTTTCCCTTCACGGATACACGTAACAGCTGTCACATATGAAGTTGACAAGGACCAAAAAGGGGAACAGCGGCAAGGCCTTGCTGTGGCTGGCAAATTGTTGATATGTGAAGAGCTCGTGTGCCGCTTAAGCATGTGTTAAGGAATGATCGCGAGCAGAATAAATCACTCTTTTGGATTATGCATGAAATGACATGTTTGCTAAGACCAGAAGGAACTATCATTTCTCCTGGTTTCAGAACACACAATTTTGTTCAATAAGGTGTTACTTCTTCGTTAATGTTTTGTGAAGTACCTCAAAAGCTACTCCCTCTTGTTTGCGTTTTCCCCAATACATCCTGATGGTACAGTTTGATTATGATGATCTTAGACATTACTTTGTGGGTTTATTCTGAAATTTTCTCAAAATGAAATGCTTTTAAAGCATAAAGTTACTGGAAATTGAGCGGTAGCTATCGCGAGGGAACTTTTTACTATGCAACTTTGCGTCTTAGAGAATTTCGATCGATTCTTTTAGTCGATTTATCATCGGTACAAAGGATAATGGGTAAAAGATTCTCTACAGCTGTCAGCAGGGCCGTCGAGAGCCAGCTCGGGTCCTGGACCGATTCTTAGGATCGGGCCTCAGGGGGCAAGACAATTTTCTGGGACCACGTCCTTCAGACTCTCGGAGCATGAGGGAAACGCCCTTTTTAAGAAATCTACTTTAGAAAAAATTGTTTAGATATTCCATGAAAAAGTTATCAAAGAAGCGGTATTTACGGTAAACAATGAAAAGATTCGCTCTTACGAGGTGATTTTACCAAAGTCACCTCGTAAAGGTACGGACACAAACATTTTTAAACATAGCCACATAAGAAAACTATTTTCTATGTCTATGTTTTAAGGACGATAGCTAGATTGCCATAAAAGTTGTTGTAAGGAGATTTTACAGCAATAACTAATTTTTGTCGAACGATATTTTATGGGCCCCTTCGAGGTCCGGGCCCCGGACCTTTTACCCCCTCCAACCCCCCCCCCCTCTCGACGGTCCTGGCTGTCAGTATTGATATGTCCCAGTGGGTTTTGATTCAACGTTGAATTCTTGTTCACGTCAGGGTTCGCTGTTGATCAACAAGATATCAACGTTCCATTGACATGAATGTTCTGACACAATTTTAGCGTCAGAGGTTTACAATTGATATTAGTTGAAGCCACTTTGACCAAACACTTGCATTTCAAAGTTACCTAAAAGTGTAATTTTCAAAGTTTCTTCGACGTTTCATCAACATTTCAGCAACTGCTAGTAAACGTTTTTCGATTCGTGTTCAATGTTGTTTGGCTATTGAGGTGCAGCGGTGGCAATTTTTCGAAATTTTCATCGATAACTTTTAGCTGTTGCATAAATTATTATTTTCATTAATATTTTCATTAATAATAAAAACTAAACCATCATTCACAAAAAACAGAACATGAAATAAAAGAAATTAAACTGTTTTCATAAAAATACGTTTCGATTAAAAATCTTCATCAGTCATTAATATTAATATTAATATTAAAGAGAATCAACGGAGATAAAAGCCCCGCGCGGAAGGAGTCTGGGTATTCTATTATTAGCCTATTGTATTTGATGATTTCGAGACGATCATGGATATTGTTTAGCAAGAGGAACAATAACATGCGTAGGAGTTTTCAATGCCCTATTTATAGACGACCTCCTCTTAGCTCCGTTCATTCACTTTAAGTCATTAATATTATGACTTCAAACGTGCAATAAATCTTCAGCAATAAAATCAATTATAGTCATTATTTAGCCTATTTACAATCAATTGAAATATAATATATAAAGAGGAATAATGTCAACTTATAATTGCATGACATATAAAAGAAGACAGTCAATTCTGCATTACTGTATTTACATTTGTCATTACGCTATCTACATTGTCCATTAAAATAGAGCTTTGTCCATCAACAGGCAGGGAGGTTAGTTCTGGAAACAGGTTAAGTTTGCTTTGGCCCTGACACCTAAATTTTCTTATCTACATAGAAGAGCTATTTTAGAAGATATTTTTCAGGCTGGATGTCGGCAGTATTGCCTGCCTTTAGCTGCATTGAAAGTATTTGGTTAGGGCAATGACAGCCATGCTTTGGAGCTGTATTTGGTTGGTTCTCATTCTATGATTTAAGGTAGTCCAACTGTAGTTTTCTTTTCAAGCCAGGGTCATTTTTTCAAGATGCACTCAACGTTAAAATTCAGGCATTTTCAAAAGAGTTTCTCCCGCTTACAAAATCATCAAAATGCGATTACAAAGCTAAAAAACGTTTGAAACACTCGAAAGTTTGCAAACTTTTGATTACAAATTCTCCTCTTGGATGTCTTTTGTCGATAATGCAAATACATTTAAAAAGTTGATAAAACATTTGTTTTCATTAAATTGGGCGTCCCAAAAAAGTACTCCCGTTTAAAAAATTGCCAAAATGTGATTATCAAGCCTATTATAAATTTTTCTTTTTGATTCCATTAATCAATGATCCAAATATATTTAGAGATTATAGAATGTTTGTTTTCATAACTTAAATGGCATGAAATAGCGTATTTAAAAACCACATTCTGAGCTATACTTTTTAAGCAACATCGTTAATCTTGCCTCTAAGAGCCATCATATTGACATTTTTCATTATCCTTCAAGTCTACAATAGTAGTTGGCATTTCATTCTTAAATTTATGACCAAACTAGAAGCTTGATATACAAAACAAGATTTTTCAGGTAATCATCAGTGCTTTTGGCAGTATGCTTCAAAACCAAGAAGCATAAAAAGAGCTATATCTATTAATTCAAAAGCAAATCAAAAGATCAGCTATGTCTGGAAAAATAATTTCGTTTTTGATCTACTTGCCCAAAATTAAATTTGAAGATCAGCCTTTTCATGAAATTTTGATGATTTTTCAAACGGGAGTACGTTTTTTGGGACACCTGGTACTTACAGGATGACGCAGTGAAAGCATTATTCAGAGCTATGCTCTTTGAGCAACGTCGTGAATCTTGCATAAAAGTCATTACAACGATAGTTTGAGTGAGCCATAAAATGCAAAAAGAAATTGATCTGATGCAGTAGCAGTGCTTTTTTCAGTATGCTTCAAACGCAGGCAGCCCTAAAATCAGCTCAATTTTCTTAATTTCAAACAAATGATGTATCAATTACACAACACTTGGGAAATAATTGATTATCGATCTACTTCCCACAACATGAATATAAGATCGACCATGTAATCAACATCTGGTGATTTTAAAAACAGGAGTAGTTTTTGGGACACCCGGTATGCTTTGTAATTTCTAGCATAGCAAGAACTAACTATAAGGGCCAATAAGTATCTTCCTTGTCGGTCTTTCTTCTATGAGTCACGTGTGTTTGATTAGAATGTTTCTGCCTTTTGAAAGGTTCCCAGTTGTATTCGACTACTGTCAGTAGGAGTTTTAGCACCCATCAAAAAATACAGAATGAGATAATCGTCGATTCATCGAAATTCGATAACGATATACCCTGTTGTTATATCAAATATTTTCCACAACATTATCCCCATGGTTTTTCATGATAATAGTCGGCAACGAGTTAGAAATTTAGCACCTTTGAAGGCTCTGATAATGTGTAACAGATGTGTTTGTTGCCCTTATTCTCAAGATGTTTCTGAAAGGAGAGGATAAACCAAAGCAGGAGAACTTAGTCGAAGAGTAAAACGAACAATAAACTTTTCTATTTTCTATTTCTTGACCATGCTATGTATGATAAGAGGCAAATCCATGAAAATGATAGATCCAGTGACATTATATAATCCAGCATTAACAGGTCATTCTATTTTCTGATTAAAATATTTTTACGATCGTTTCGTACCTAATCCAAGATCCATCACCTTAGAAGTGGGTGTGAATGGTCCTTTTTTGTTGGGGAGACGGGATACGCTTTGCCAGAGGAAACTTATGTGTCCACCCGTGCAGTAGGGTATAATGCTCATGCGCCCCCCAGAGTTCCAACCCAAAACGCTACTGCGCATGAGCTTTAACCCACTGCACGGGGGGACACATACGTTTCCTCGAACAAACCGTATCTCATCTCGCCAAAAATTTATAGCGACCGTGACAAAAGGGTACAAAAAGAGCACTTTACAAATTGAAATTCTCAAGATGTGTTACAAAATACCCAGGATGACAAAGAAATGCTAAAATACAAAAGTCGAGGTAAAGATGGGTAACAAACACTAACAAACGAAAAGGGGATGATTCTACTTGCAATATTAGAAGCTTTAGCAAGAATGAAAAAAGCTCTAAAATTGTTATCAACTCTGTACTCAATCCCTCCACATACAAAAAATCTGATTAAATGCTATTTCCGAATTCTTTTCGACTTTCAAGCTATTTTTATTGTGTTTCAGTGTATGAAAAAGATTATGTTTTCATCTAACTCAGCAATCGGTCGAGCTAGCTCGTATCAAATTCCAGTGGTCTATATTTTTGAATCTCTTAACGGCAGTCTGTCCTGTTCATCATTGGTCTCAAATTGTAAAGAGAATTGCAAATTTATCTCGCAGCATTACCAGAAAAGAACTGCAGATCAACACATCTGGTAGATTATTTTGTATTAAGGTGTACTAAGATGTATAAAATGTTATTTTCTTCATTTATTTCATTTGATTAAGTTCAATATTAAGAGTTTCGTGTAAAAATATACACGAATTAAATAGCCTAACATTCAGTCTTATGACCTTCTTTGAACCCAGGAGGTACTCAAATGAATTCCTGAAAGGGAAGTTCAGTTAAGTTTAAAGAGGGCCAAAGCGAAAAAATTGAATTACCATCAACTGGTAGTGGTATATTCTTACCGAAACCTCCAAAGGGGATATTACAGACCCAAAATTGGGTAATTTGGTGGTAGCATCAAGTAATAAAAATTGCTGTTTCATAACATCAAGCTGTACAAACCTTTTGATTTTGAACAGGGCAAGGAAACTTTGTAGTCATAGTCTGTCTGAAATAGGGTTTCTTTGTTCTTTCGCCTGGGCGGCCTGTTAGTGTCCATGAATCTACACAAAATCAATTTGAAATAACACAATCATCTTGTAACTCTCCTCTCTATCAGCCAGGCAGTTCCACACTAAACCATCCAAATTTTTCTAAGGTGCTGAACTTTCGTCGTCATTGTATCGTCCAATTGGGACGTGATGTTACAAACAAAATTGATGAAAATCTATTACATATAAGGGTTAAACCCATTGCATGGTTTGTTGTGGAACAACCAGTCCCCTTCTTTCCTTTTGATGATTTGTGTGCAATCTTTTTTGTTCCTTGTTTTATCTTACTTTCTCTTGCATTGAAGTTGGAATTGAAAAATTGTCAGTACCGTTCTTGGTGGCGGCCAGATGACCTTGTGTGTTCCTACGCCAAGAGCGGTACAGTATTCCTGGATTTATATTAGTTAGTTCTAATTCATCAATAATAGAAAAAGAAAGGGGGTTTTGCATAATGAATTTTGCATTATGGTGACATCTATTTTCATGTGACATTTAATTTGAGACAAACTGTAGCTGACGATCATTGCTGGAGATGCAAATTCGACCACAACGTCATGCAGAGGACTGTACTGAGTCGAAATATTGTTATTGGTGAAGAATTACCTGAATACCCTTAACTGGTAGCATGTGTTTTGAAAATAGAACTATTTTGTAGTCACTTGACAAGACCCTCAAACCTATTGGACACCCCTGATTGCTCCATATTTCTATGTAGCACCAGAAGGCAGTTTTAAGACACTGAGAAGCTAAGCTTATTGAAGCTGTGTCCTGGTTCTGGTCCTTCCTCTCCATGTGATCGCACATTGCGATTCCTTTTGCCTGGAATTTCAAAGAGTTGGCGAAGTTGTTGACTTTTGCGACTCTCCTCACTCTACGTAGCAGGTTTGGAAGGGTGGTAGCTCGAACCGCCAACGGTCAGGCTGATAGTCGAGTGTTTTTTTTATATATATTCTAGATAAAAATTTACAATCTAATGATACCTCCTACTATACTCTCTAATTACAACTATACGACACTACCGAGACGATACCAAGAGGAGCGAAGTGGTACGACTACCCCAAGGCCATAACATGGAACAAAAAACAAGGAATATACCAGAACAGTGTGTAAAGGGGTCAAAGAACAGAACGAACAGCATACAAACATTAAACTAAGCTACAAGTCAGGACAGCCTGCAACCAAATAATTTGAATTTAATGAAGAGCCTAAACTTCAGACCAAGACATCATGGCTGGCAAGATGTCTTTCTTGGTAGCAAGCTACCCCAATCTACTAGCTATTTAAACTAAAAAGGGACATTAAACAGAGGGAGGGTTGGGATACGGAGGGTATACATAAGAAAATGGACAAGTTAATTAAGGCGTTCTGTTTCCAAAATAAACTTAATTGTTAAGTTCAAGATTAATGCATTTGCTTCCGAAGGCAGGCTTTCATCTCCGTATAATAAAAGCTGCAAAATATTGTTGCCTGGGGCTTCAGAATATCCGTACGTTCGGAGCACATCATTTGCACCAGCGAGAAGACTTCGTCTGTACATTGTGAAAGAATCGCAGAGCAGCAAAAAGTGTTCCGTGTCCTCAATGCCATCGTTAATTGGGCACATTGGGTTGATTGTGTCTTTAAAATTGTGCTTGAATTTGTGAAAATTTAGTTTGCTCAGCCCAACCCTCAACTGAGTTAAGTACGCAATCCCTTTTGGATTGTGAAGACCATAAACGGAGTTGGCAGGAGATCTAATTTGCGAAAATAAGTTCTTTTTGAAAATGCCGACAGACGTGGATGCCCTCAACACAGGATCAAGTTTATTCCACTCAAATAAGCAGTTAGGATAAAAACTAGACCTGAATTTTTCCGTTCTTGCCCATATTTGCCCTACTACTGGCTGGTTTCGAAAAATATAGTTTGTTTCATGCAGCGGTGGAATGGGGTCTCGGGTGTAATCAGGTGTTAAGTTATTCATAAATTTATAAAAAAGAATCAGACGTCTACTCCATCTTCTCGAACTTAATGATTCCCATCCAAGCTCATTGTACAGCCTTTCCCGAGATGTTCCTCTCCAAGTTCCTGTTACTGCTAGTGCAGCAGAATATTGTGCCGATTCAAGTTTTCCCATAAGATAACTTTTTGACCCATCCTCTCCTTCAGGCACATGATAAATTACAGCACCGTAATCTAAGTGGGGTCTTACGTACAGTTAATACAGTTCGTTCAAGGTGCTTCTTGAGAGATATTTGGACAGAAACTTCAGCATTCCAATTGCTTTCCTCGACTTAGTTATCGCCTCGTGTATTTGAGCTGAGAACGAAAGCTTTGAATCTAGTATTAAACCAAAATGTTTATGTTCGTCCACTTTCACTTGTTGGAGAGACGAACTGGCTGCTGACTTGGGCCGCGCGTGGGTTTTAGAAAGAAGATTGGGTGCTAACCTTTTTTTGCGCAAGCGCACTACAACTGTTGCATCTAGGTTGTTGCTGTTGCCCATTTGTTTTGGTTTGATTCAGATTGCGGGAGAACTGGTGTAATGGCCGGTATTTTGCGTGTGCTATGATGGTTGGTATTCTATTTAAAGACAGAACTATATGTAAAGAAAGTGTTCCTAAACAGTGCAGAGGTGAGAAAAAATTGTCTGATAACGAATATGATATTTTAGGTTCTACTAGGTACACAGAGAGTGTGTTAGGTGCTCTGACTCATCTGTACTCGCTGCATTTTTTTTATAAAGAAACTGGTTTATAAGAAACAAAAAGCTACTTCAAAACTAACTGTGCTAGAAATGGAATTTTTTTAAAGTATTGATTTTGGATCTACAGTATAACATATTTCCTACTATTTGAAACAAATTTGGAGAAAATCAGTTGTCAGCAAATCAAATGGAATTTTCATGATAAGAAGGTATAAATTTGCCAATTTTCCTTTATTTTTTTATTGCCTGGCAATGAATCACGTGATTAATTAACTGCCATTGTTAGAATAGTAACAATAGGGGCATGTCTCATTGTAATCTCTTGTAATTTTGGAGAAAAGAGGGGAAAGTTTTCAACATGATGAGAACACTGTTTATTCATCTATTATATGTTTTGAGTGGCAAGAATCATAGAATATCTGATCTGCATCAGTGTTACTGTACTTATCATATTGATAATTCATGCATTCAAAAAATAAAAAAATTGTTGGTACTATGCCCATGGGGGGGGGGGGACACTCAGCACATACGCATATGGGGGGGGGGGGGGGGTCAGACCCAAAAATATCAGTTTAGCTTCATTACAACCCAAAAATATCAGCTCATTTTATACCTTGACATCTGTAAAGGAACATAAAAGATCCTGAAACAATGCAAATTGAGACCAGGATTGCCACTAGAGAACCCAGAAATATCATTGTGACTAAATTTTATGCCCAAAAATATCAAATACATAACTTCAGTTTATTTTGACCCAAATATATCACTTTCAGCAATATTCTGACCCAAAAATATTGGATTTACCTCCCCGTATGTGCATGTGCTAAGTGCCCCTCTGGGGAACTATGGCCCGATCAGAGTTTCTTATGAAAAAAGCCAATAATGTACCTTTTAGCAATCTAATGCTTAAATTGACACATGGTGCAAATGTTTGCATTCCTTCTTCAAAAATACAATATGGCCTTCATCAAAATGTTTTTTTTTTCAGGTGGCTGTGCAACAGGATACACCAACATTTCCAGTGGTGATGGATCCCTGTCATGTCCAAACTGTTTTTAAACTTCACAAAGTTCATTTGAACCATGTTTGATGGTTTCTAAAGGTGTTATCAGACTGTGTCTGCATTTATATCAATCGTAACTTGTTTGTAGGGCATTTGCTAAGATAACTTTAAATTCTTGTATCAGATTCCATGTAGGTCATGCATGCAAAAAGCATGTCAACAAATTGAGTGTTGATCATAAGCTGTTTCAAGTTTGTCTTATTTAGATATTTATTGGCTTTCTTGTGGAAAAATTTGTATGTCTGAGACAGCATGATCAGGGAATGAAGATCTAAATACTGAAAGATTGCTTGGTTCTCTTTATCTAGCTTGCAAAACAAAGTCTGGAGGCAACAACTTGAGATCATTATGATCAAAATCTGGAATTTTATCAATCATTGTACAAAATATTAGTCATTTTTCTGCTTCATGTTTCTTCAGACATGCTCTCAAATAATCAAAATTGTACCAATCTTTCCACTGTCTTTGACAAATCAGTAATTTTTAAAATCAGCACATTTATAAACCCTAAGAAATGTACACAGTAGCTGTAGCCATTCACAAGTACCGTTTCAGGTCTCAGCCATTTTATCTCATGGCAATCAGAAGTAAAACAATACCTAGAACAGACTCAGATTGCATATGCCTACTTATTTCTTTGTAAAACAAGGGGGAAATAGGCAGTTGAGCTAGAATTGTATGCTCGGGCTTTGCAGATGATGTTTGATGGTGTTGAGATTTTACTTTTGTTAATAGCAGAAGATCTTCAAGGACTAAATTCCTGATTATCTGAGCCAAATTCAGAATTTTTTGTAGACAAGTGAAAAGAGGAGAATTTGAGGTTGAATAGCAATGCTCATCT
The DNA here is from genome assembly GCA_039566865.1 of Aurelia coerulea. Taxonomy (NCBI): domain Eukaryota; kingdom Metazoa; phylum Cnidaria; class Scyphozoa; order Semaeostomeae; family Ulmaridae; genus Aurelia; species Aurelia coerulea. The sequence continues at coordinate 29,199,859 of CM076943.1, forward strand.
CTGACTTCAAAAGTAGGGTTAACAACAACAAGTGATGATATGGCAGTTGCAGCACTGTTTGATGTTTCATTTTTGTTTCTTTTGGCTTCGTTTACGTCTGAATGGTCTGAATATTGATTGCTTTGAGCCTGCATTCTCTTTTAACTGATGTGAAATCACACAATTTGCAGTGATATTGGCTGATATTCTTTGCATTTGTTGACGACTTCGCATAAAATGTGAAAGTTGACGGAACGGCTCATCATTTGCAGTGCTGGAACTTGCCATATCATCAGGTACTGTTAGGTATGTATCATTACAACAACTCTCAAACAAACTGATATGTTTCGAACTCAGTATGACAGTATAATCCTAGCCCAAACGACGAAAAAGAGAAAGATGTGTCCTCAGCCGTCCACCACTCATCCTGCCTAACAAAATGGCGATTGCACGGAAGAACGGTGGTCACATGGCAATTAGCGTTGTTGTTGCTGCACGTAGCTGTGCAGGAGCAAGAAAGCTCCACTCTGATTGGTCAAAATGATCTACGCAGTCCGCATGCGCTCCCAAAGGATGGCTGCTGATTGGGGAAGTCGGCATTGTTTTTAAACAAAAGAATCTGAAGTTCATCTCTCCAACAATCTCCAAAATTTTGCTGAAGATTGGAAGGAGAGAAATTGGACGATAATTTTCCTTCAAATTTTTTTCATCTTTCTTATGGACAGGTACAACATTCGCTCGTTTCCAGGTCTCCGGAAAGATCCCTTGGCGCAGACAGTTTTCAAAAATTAATCTAAGTGGGACAATCAAAGAAGCATCGCACATTTTAATCATTCTTACTGAAATTTCATCCCAACCATGTGCTTTGTTCGAATTTAGATTTCGAATGATCCTTAATATCTTCTCGTTGGAGATAACAAACTCAGTAAGTCGAGACATCGCTACAGGTGGATCACAAGGAACTTCACTGCCAGTATCTAACGTTGTGCATTGAAGAATAAAGTAATCATTGAATATTTGTGCCTTGGAAGCAAAATCTAGCACAAAAATGTCATTTTCCAAGAGGGGAGGTATTTCGGGTATCTTAGCCTTGTTGATAATCTTATTGACTAGAGACCAATACGTTTTTGTGCCAGTCGAAGGATCTGAAAGTGTGCGACCAACCTTAGTAAAATATTTGTGCTTAGCATCTTCAACAAGTCGTGAGCCCTGAGCAATCATATTTTGAATACCTTCAAATAGGTCTTGTGGATGACCCTTTTTGACAAATGATTTGAAAGCGCGATTTTTCTTCCTTAAACAAGTTTTTATAGCAGGAGTAATCCAGGGTACCTGACGAGGCTTTATTTTCTTCAGCTCATTTGGTATGAAGTTGGAGCAAATATTTAGCAGAACTTCATTAAGGATCAAAACCTGCTCATCAGGATGTGTTGCTGCTTCGAAAGTTTCATGCCAATTGAACATTTCAACACTTTTTTGCATGGAGAGAAAATCAGCTGTATCATAGAACCATAATTTGCGGGTGTAAGATGGTGGGACAAGATTTCTGACCGAGAGTTTTCCATGAACTATTTGATGATGACATTGCTCATGAAGGGAAGGGTAGCACACTCATAGTCGAGTGTGCTACCACTGAGCCATCCCCACATGTCCCTGTTAAGCTAGAGTGGGTATATCCTAGACTTATGACTTCTCGTCCCTTGTTTCCCTACGTTCTTTGATTTGCTGATATCAGTTGCTCAATAGGGACTCATACCATAAAGTGGGCCCCCTGTTTCAAAATGGCCCAAACTAGCGGGAGTTCTCGTATACTCAAAAAATCGCTCCAAAATCTGGTATAAAGGCACACTGCCGTGGCTGTGATTGGCTAGTCGTGATGTTGAAATCACTAACAAAGACCTGGCCTCTAAATAATTACCAAGCCTTTATGTCCTTGGATCATACTTTGTTTCGAGAATAAAGGGAGTCAGATCGTTATCGTCTTCATGAATTTCAGTGCACAGCTTGCCTAATTCCATTCTTTGTTCCTTGAAGAAGAAGAAAATCACAGTAAGGCCTTATCTTCCATGGTATGATAGTAGTTTGAGAGTTATGAAAAAGGCCATGCGTAAAGTTGAGAGTAAATGGGTAAAGGACCGGAATGAAGTGGATTTGAATGAATTCAAACAATTAAGGTGTAGTTACAATAACAAAATCAAAAGTCTGAAATATTCATTCACAAAGTCAAAGATTGAGGAATGTGCCCAAGACAGCAAGAAATTCTTTAAAGTTGTAAACCTATTAACAAACAATACAAAGTTGAATCCCCTCCCCCCAGGAAGTAAAGAAGAGGTTGCAGAGTCCTTTTCAACATGTTTTGTTGGGAAGATTGAAAAATCAGGAGAGAACTAGATGGCTGTGATGAATTTGAGCCGGAAATGAGGGAAGTTGTGCCTTTTGAGAGTTTTAAAGAGATCTCTTCAGATCAATTGAAAAGATTCATAATGGATTCAAAAACAACCGACTGTTGTCTTGATCCTTTTCCAACTAAACTGATAAAGCAATTCATTGATATATTACTTCCTGTCATCTTGAGAATAGTTAATCTGTCCTTGTCCAATGGATATTTTCCAACTAACTGGAAAGAAGCCTTAATAATACCTTTGCTGAAAAAATAAGGACTTGAGCTAGTAAACAAAAGTTTCAGGCCAGTCAGTAACCTGCAATTTGTGTCCAAAATAACTGAAAAAGCTGCCTTATCTGGCCTAAAATTACACTTGAATGAAAATCAACAGCTCCCTGGATATCAGTCTGCATATAGAGAAGATTTTAGCACTGAGATGGCTCTTACTAAAGTACATAATGACCTTCTCCTGGCAATGGACAACCAAAAAGTATCATTTTTTGTAGCCTTGGATTTATCAGCTGCATTTGACACAGTAGATCATAATATTTTGAAGAAGGTTCTTGAAAGGCAATTTGGATTAACTGGGTTAGCACATAGATGGTTCGGTTCGTACCTTGAATCCAGATCACAAAGAGTTAAGGTAGATAACACTTTCTCTGGTAGAGTGGAGTTGAAATATGGGGTACCTCAGGGTTCATGTGCTGGTCCTGTGCTCTACAATATGTATGCGAGTACCCTAAGTGAAGTTTTCAAAAAGTTTGATATAGCAGTAATGGGTTATGCAGACGACCATGCTTTGTATTCATCATCTTGTGTAGACAAAGAAAACATATCATCAACAATTGCAAACATTGAGGTTTGCCTTAAAGAAGTGAAAAAATGGATGGGCAGAAATCGGTTAATGATGAATGAACAAAAAACTGAGTTTGTGGCTTTTGGGAGACGTAATGTGTTGGCTAATTTGTCTTTTGGATCCACTAGTGTTGGAGATGAGCCAGTGGATTTTTCTTCAGCTGTGAAATACCTAGGTGTTTGGCTAGACAACACTCTTGATATGAAAAAGTTTATTTCAGATAGATGTCGCATTGCATCTCTGAAGCTGTACAACATCAGGAAAATTAAAAAGTATCTGAGTTGTGAATCACTTGTAAGACTTATCAATGCCTTAGTACTATCGCATCTAGATTATAGCAATGCTTTGCTGTTTGGACTTCCAGACTCAACCATAAGACCGATGCAAAACATTCAGAATTCTGCTGCTAGGCAAATACTTGGTCTATCTAAATTTGAGCATATCACTCCAGCTCTACAGCAGCTACACTGGTTACCAATCAGATATCGCATTCAATTCAAGCTCATGACTATTGTTTACAAAGCAGTTCATAATGAGGCTCCAGAATATATACGTGATTTGATTGAGTTGAAACAGTCAAACTATTCACTACGCTCTGTCAATGGTACCAATCTGAACATACAACGATCTCACCTGAAGTCTTGCGGTGACAGAGCCTTTTCAGTGTGTGCACTTAAACTTTGGAACTCTCTCCCATCAGAAGTCAGGACTTTGGAAACTGCTCATCTTTTTAAAAAGCGTCTTAAAACATTTTACTTTAAACTTAAACTTGCTTTTAATATCTTAAAGAATATTATTGTAGATACTTACGTATACATGGGACAATGGACATATATTGTAAATATTAAATACTTGCCTTTGAATATTATATCTGCGTTGCGGGATTGACCTCCAGCCTGTAGTAGCAATGAATCGAATGAGAATTTTAATGGACAAAACGAAAAATTACAAAAAGGAACATTGCAGCCTAACATAATAGTTACTAATGATATATTAGATAACTCTGATGATGAGAATGAGGATGTAGATGCCAGTTTGATTCTAAAAAAGTTGCGACTATCTAATAAAAACAATTTACTAATTGCACACCTGAATATCAATTCAATAAGAAATAAATTAGAAGCACTGAAATGTTTGATTTCTAAAAATATCGATATCCTGATAATAGCAGAGACGAAAATAGACGAAACTTTCCCAACTAATCAATTTCGTATTGATGGCTATATGCCACCCCTAAGAGCAGATAGGAATCGACATGGGGGAGGTCTTCTGGTATATATAAAAGAGGGTGTTCCCGCGAGAGAAGTTTCAACAAATGGTTTAACTTCCCAAGAAATCGAAATTAAAGTCGTTGAAATAAATCTTCACAAAGTAAAATGGCTTCTTATTGGTATCTACCGTCCTCCGTCTCAATCAGAGAAATTTTTCTTCGAAGAAATCAGCAAAAGCATGGAGCATTATTTCACCAATTATGAAAATTTTCTAGTAGTTGGGGATTTTAACCTTGGCGAGGAAAATTCAAATTTGAAAGACTTCATGAACAGCTGTAATTTAGAAAATGTCGTTAAGAAACCTACATGTTTTAAATCCGATAGTCCAACTTGCATTGACTTGATACTTACTAGTGATACCACAAGACTTAGAAATACTACAACAATCGAAACTGGGCTGTCGGACTTCCACGTTATGATAGCTACCGCTTTGAAAGGAAGCTTTCGTAAAAGAGGCCCTAGAATTATAACGTACCGGGATTATAATAAATTTAACAACTCAGTTTTTAGGGCGGAACTTCTGGAAGAGCTTACCTCTAATTCTGACGGCAATCAAGATTTTGCGAATGTCAATAGAATTTCTAAAAAAGTGCTAAATAAGCATGCTCCGTGCAAGAAGACATATGTTCGAGCAAATGACGGCCCTTTTATGACCAAAGAACTTAGAAAAGCAAACATGAAGCGTACTAGACTAAAGAATAGGTTTAACAAAAATAAGACAAATGAGAACTGGACTGCTTTTAAAAAACAAAGAAACTTTTGCGTCAAACTGCTCCGTCAAAACAAAAGATCATATTATAATCGACTAGACCCAAAATTTGTTAGCGACAACAAAAAGTTTTGGAGAACAGTAAAGCCCCTTTTCTTGAACAAGATTGAAGGAAGTGCTAGTATTACTCTTCTCGAAAATGATATTGTTGAATCAGAAGATACTAGGGTTGCGGAAATCTTGAATGAATATTTTGTTGATATTACCAAAACGTTAGGTGTAGCTTGTGAAGAGGACTCCACAAACCTGGATATTTCTTCGCAAGATACTTTACAAACGACTGTTCAACGTTTCCAGTGCCACCGTAGTATTGCTAAGATTAGGGCTACAGTGAATAGCTCTCAAAGTTTCTCATTTCACCAAATCACAGTCCAAGAAATGTTCAACCAGTTAATAAAATTAGATCCTAAAAAGGCGTCGCCGCAAGAAGCCATTCCAGCAAAAATACTTCGAGCAAATGCAGATCTGTTTTCATTACCACTAACTGAAATTTTCAACAACCTTGTAGTTGACTGTGCTTTCTCAGATGATCTAAAACTTGCTGACATTTCTTCGCTTTACAAGAAAGATGATAACATGAGAAAGCAAAATTATAGGCCTAGAAGCCTACTTCCAGCTATTTCAAAGGTATTTGAACGCATTATGTATAATCAGCTTTTTGATTACATTGCCACCTTTTTCTCTCCACTTTTGGGTGGTTTTCGAAAAGGGTATAACACGCAGCACGTTTTGTTGAATTTTTTACAAACATGTAAAGCAAGTCTTGACAATAAGGAACTAGCTGGAGCAATCCTGATGGACGTTTCAAAAGCATTCGATTGCATAAATCACGATCTTTTGATCGCAAAACTAGCTGCTTATGGTCTCAGCTGGGATGCTCTCAAGCTAATCAAAAGCTATTTATCAAAGAGGAAACAAAGAGTCAAAATAAACAGCTCATATAGTAGTTGGAGAGATGTTACGATAGGGGTACCGCAAGGATCAGTTCTAGGGCCTCTTTTATTCAATATCTTCATAAATGACATTTTCTTCTTTGTAAATAATACAAATATTTGTAATTATGCTGACGACACCACTATCTATGCATGCAATTCAGATCTCAATACTATAATTAATAGATTAGAAATAGACAGTGCTGTACTTGCAAAATGGTTTTCAGAGAATTACATGAAACTTAACGAAGACAAATGTCACCTTATGATATTTGGTAACAAATGTAAAGACTCACTAGTCACTATTGGTAACTCCATAATTAAAGAAAGTGATTATGAAAAGCTTTTGGGAGTTACTTTTGATAAAAAATTAAGTTTCACAAAACATGTCGAAGATTTATGCCAAAAAGGCAAATCAAAAATTGCACGCACTTGCTCGCCTCTCTAATTATACGAACCCTATCAAATTAAAATTGCTGATGGATGCATTCATTAACTCGCAGTTCAATTACTGTCCCCTTGTATGGATGTTCCATGACAGGACGATCAATTCTAAGGTAAACAAAATTCGTGAAAGAGCATTGCGAATTGTATGCAAAGATAGTGGAAATGATTTTGTAAATAATGTAAATAGTTCTGTAACCACGCACAAACGCAATCTGCAGTTGCTTATGATAGAGATTTTCAAAACAAAGAACGATCTCAACCCAACTTTTATGAAAGATATCTTTGCAGAAAGAGACAGCTATTATAGTCTGCGTAATGTAAATCATTTGCAACTGCCGAAAGTAAGGACGACAATATATGGTAGAGAAAAAATTCAGTATAGAGGCTGCCTTTTATGGTCCTCACTTCCAAGTTTTTTGAAAGACTGTAGCACAATTCAAGAATTTAAAAGAAAAATAAAACAGTGGAATTGCGATTCATGCACCTGCAGATTGTGTAAAGTTTTTATCAAAGATTTAGGGTTTTTAGATTAATTAATTTTGTCATTTCTGGGTATTGTTTTTCTTTGTAAATTATAATGTATTTCTTTTAGTTCTAGTTGGCCTTAATTAGCTGTTATTTTAGCTATTTGAATTATAAAGCCAACTTTAAATAAATCGATAATAATAATAATAAAGCGCCAAAGATAAATAAGCTTTTTATTTGGTTTCACGCTATATAAGTTTTAATGTATTATTATTATTATTTGTTTATTGTCTTATTCATCCAATCAGTGCCACGACAGTGTGCCTTTAAAGAACTTCGACATTGAAATGCAAACTTATAGTACAAAGAAAAATGTTTCCCTGCCCTACTAATCGCAAAATACATACCTTTCAAGCAGTAATCTACCTCTGTAGAAACAAAATAGATCCATCGCAGCTACGAGAAATTTAGGCCGTATCAACAGTTGTTTGTAAGCAACAACAACAACTTTCTAAACAACGCCTCCTTATTGGTTGAAAACTAAATTCTAGCAACTTGATTGGTCAATACGGAACCACACCATAGGGGCCTAAAGGGGGCCCATTCTATAAGAGTAATGGTATGAGTCCCTACAACCAAGTGGTATCGGCAAATCAAACAACGCAGGGAAATAAGGGACGAAAAGTCACAAGTCTAGGTGTATCCTCGTTCTTTAGAGAACTCTTTTTTCAAATTTCTTTCTGTTTTAGGTACACGAGAAACAGCATTTATACACGCAATAACCTCAGCTGGAGTGGCCTATGCAGTAACTCGTTCCTGCAGCGCCGGTATGTTTCCTGACTGTGATAAATGTGATAAGTCGAAACAAGGACACGTCGATAAAAGTGGAGAATGGAAATGGGGAGACTGTAATGATAATGTAAATTATGGCATGACATTTGCAGAAAGATTCATCGATTCTGCTGAAAAGTATGTAGAAAGAATCAGAAGAAGCAAGAGGAAATATTTCAGAAAGAAGATGAATCTACATAACAATAAAGCTGGGAGATTGGTAAGAAATCGCTTGTTTTGGTTGACATTTTAAACATTAGAGGCCATATGTCATGAACCTGATTGGTTCATGCAATACAATTATCTCTATTGTTTATCACAAAAGCTCAGGATCGAGGCTCCTCGATCCGATGCTTTGTTATAAACAATGGAGATAATTGTACTTCAACCAATCAGGTTCAGGACATATGTCCTTTAACTTCACATTTCACTCATTTCACATTTCACAGTCCGCACATAAAGCTGGGTAACTGGCAGAAAATCGTTTGTTTTAGCTGCCATTTTCACACTAGTTCTCTGTTGACAACAATCTCGTTCCCAAGGTTTTTTCACGTCATTTTTCCAGTGAACATACTTCTAGACATTACAACGATTTGCCAGCGAAATTGGCAGATTTAGAAGCAATTGTAGATGAATGGTTGTCCAAGGAACGCTAGTTATGCTACGTCGATTTAGAAAATAGTGCCAAATTGAAACTATGGAGCAACCAATCCAAATGCAAAACGGCCACTTTGTTTTGCTGCAAATTAGAACAACTTAAAACTGCCAATACGTACATACCAATGTTCTATGGTTGCCATCTACCATGGCTGAAAAGGACATAATTTCATTGGGTTGAGAAACTGATCACGTGACCATCCTCTTTTCCACACGTTGTCAGCTAGAAAAATAAAGAAGGGAGTCTAGTTTTTGCCAGGATGATGATCTTACATCATTAAGAATACCACTATTCGATAGCTCTTGATGAGAGCGTTCAGATGATATATGATTTTTCAATTTATGATGACGTCAGCAATTTTAACGTTCATGACGTCATCAAAGTTTATGACATTCATATAAATAATGACAAATGTATTAGATAAAATGGCCAAAATTTGTTCTATTGATCGTTATGAACAATTTAAAGGCATTTTAGAGTATTTGCATCAGTAATTAGGGGATTAAATGAAACAATGATAAACTGATGTAAATAAATGATGAATATATGATGTAAATGATGAACTGAAATTGATACTATACTACCGATTTTTACTCATTGATGCTTTGTGATATATTTTAGTAGCATTATGAAAGGAATTATCAAATAAAGTCTTGAATATTGCCAATATTGCTAATAGTAAGCAAATACTGCCATTTTCCTCAATTATGACTTCGAAGTGACGTCATGGATGCAATGAAGAATTAAAAAGTAGCCTATTGCGTAGATTTGTTCTTTTACACCATTGTACTAAGTTTCATCTTCATATCTCCAATATTGACGAAGTAACGGACGGGGGAACTTTGTGCCCCCCCCCCCGGGAATACAAGGGTCCAAAAAGCCCGGTAATGATAGGGTTAAATAAAAGAAAAGCTCAACAGGGCGTCTCAGAAAGCAGACCCCTTGCCAAAAAGCAGCAGATGATAGAAACTATCAAGCATATTCTCAAGTTGGTCAAATCTCCATAATTATCTCAGAAATTGTAGATATTGAAGCGATAGGCTGGAAGCGCTGTCTAATGAAAAACTTGATCATAAGAATGGAAACGATGATCATCGCTAAAGAGACAGTTCCATGAAAATTGTTCATGAAGATTCTACATTTCAGTATAAAGACTATTTCAGCATATCAAGACGGTTGGACCAGTCCAAAATGATTATAAAAATATTTCAAGATCAAGCGTCCATCTTCTTCTTTTACTTGATGAGCAAAAATTGTGCATCAGTGAGTTAAATTAGGCGGCCGACCTTCCAATAAAGACGGGAAGGGGATTCTCGGCCAGGTTTTGTGTAGTGGTGTACTCCCAAAATTCCCATAATGGCACAAGTGGCTGGAGAAATGTTCAGCAAATGATAGCCTGGTGCTTAGGCTAAGCTTTGCATATATGACAATCTTATCTTGACTCACTTCTATACTATCTGCAGGAAAGTTCCTTTGCAGACAAAATCACCAGATGGTACGCGTTTCTTAATCTATACTATGATTTTCTAAGGTTCAAAAGGTAGCATAACGCATTGCAGCCTTACCCCGGAAGGTATCTTTTTGACATTCCCAAAAGGAGAGGAAAGAACTGTTCCACTACTGTAGTCGATTTACATCATGTGCAAAACATCCAAGTCAACTCTCAGCTAATTCCAAGAGAGCCACCATTTAATATCATTTGATCAATAGACCATTTTGACATTTAGAAAAGGGCCTGGGGAGAGTAGCATATTTCTGGTAAATGGCTGCCACAGTTCAATTTATCGGTCTTGAAAGCCCTGTGGCAGCCATTTACCAGAAAATTATTGCTCTCCCCAGATCCTTTTTCTAAATGTCAAAATGGTCTATTTGTTGATTTAACGAGGAAAATATTTACTTGAGAGCTCTTTGTTTTTCTGGTTGTCCTTTAAATTTGGGTTGTTTATCGAGGATCAAACTCCACAAGAAACTCAATCATGTTATTTCCTTCAAGGCACTACTTGATTCAATGATGAGTGTCTGTGGCTGCACAGGAGTCAGCGGATCATGTGCAACAAAGGTTTGCAGACGAATCATGTCTCCATTCAAAATAGTTGGCGCAGAAATGAAAAAAATGTACAAGGATGCAGTCAAAATGCCAAACACTAGACGAGGAAGAAAACAAATTAGAGAGGCCAAAAATTCAGTTGGAGACAGGCAGCTGCTATTTCTTGAGAAATCACCTAACTTCTGCTTTGAAGACAAAGACAGAGGTATTCCTGGTACCAAAGGAAGAGTATGCAATATCACATCTGATAACATGGACAGTTGCAAGCTTCTTTGTTGTGGAAGAGGTTATAACATTCAAATACGTCGAAATGTGAAAAGATGCAATTGCAAGTTCAAATGGTGCTGTAATGTTGATTGCAATGTTTGTGAGTCACTTGAAAAGGTCCATACATGCAAATAAAATTGATTCATTGTGCAGCGGATTTGTGCAGTAAAGAGGCATACAGTTCCCTCTTTAGTAGCTAGTGTAACAGATCGAATAGATGGGACCAAGTGGTTTCACACTTAAATCAGAAATTAGACTATATCCGCTGGGGTACGAGATGATTTGAATAGATAAATGGTATGACTTAGTTGGTGAAGTCTTTCATAGATTTAACGACCCTTTTCCAACAATCATCCTTTGCGTGCCGAATGAAATACAGAGAAGAAGGAAACTAGGCCAAAAAACAACTTTCTATCACAAAGTCGACTTGGGACGACGAAGGATCATGATTAGCTGTGGGTCCCTAAACCGAACAGGCATTGGTAAATATTAGCGACCTAAAAATTGAGAAAAGAAATGCTTGCACGTCTTTAGCTACATGATGAAACTGCAAGTGTCAACATTACCAAATACAGCAATCTATTTCTAACTGCTCAAGTACCTTGGGTCTGGACCAATTTTCTGTCCATTCCTTCTAATGAACAATGCCATTTTCAACTATTTAAAATTAATGTTCTTAAATTAATATCCTTCGTAAAGTGCAGCCCTTCCTAGCCAAATGTTTTGCAGTGCTCATAACCGAGTGAGAAAAAAAAACAATTCCAGTTTGAGCGGTCATTGCTCCTTGAATATCAAAGAAATACTACTAAAAACTGTCTTTTTGCCAATATTGTCAGTTAGGTTCAATAATTTACAAGGCTTTGATCGGCCGAATGGACCAGAAAGCACCTTCCAAAAACCTGCAAAAGCGAGTGAAATGACGAGCAGAATCTCCTTGGTTTTCCTTCCTAACAATGATGACATTTACATGTATTCATGTATTTTGTCCTTTTGGGAGAATTGAATCCCTTTGAATAAGTTATTCATATTGTTCATGTTCATCCTCCGAGGGAGATAGCACGTGCTAAAGCGAGCAGCAGTCATTGCTATAGGGCCCGTATAAGGCAGAAATGCTAGGAAAATTTGCTCTTGATCTTGGGCACGTTTTGAAGGTTTGTTGAAGAGGCTTTCTCGAAAACCCTTCATAGTTTCAGAACAGAGTGGCAGATTTCAGTCAGGCCAATTTTAATGTAGACTTGAACATGTCTGCCATTAAATCATATATTTGCCGATGTGATTGTCTTGACATCTAGGGAGCCGTGGTTCATCGGCGTAGGGGAAGATAAAATTTGGGGGGCTGCCCGACAAAACATCCATTGTTTGAGAAAATTTTGCCCGACTTGAGGCAGATTTCTGCCCGATTATGGCTGATTTTTGCAAATTTTTCTGACGTTGGGGGGGCTGCAGCCCCCCCTAGCCCCCTATCTCCTACGCCTATGCCATGGTCTGTCAAACAGGTATTGACTCACCCGGTATTTAGCTTGATTATGTAGCATTTTTACAGATCTAAGCTTGTAGGCATTAGTGTGATGATTATGTGATCTAGTAAATAACGTTCGGCAAGACATTTTTACCTGCAAAAGGTCTTTCGAAATGGAAGTTTTCCTAAGAGTTTTAGACGTTGGGAGCTGGGAAAAAATGGGAATAGTTAGAATAAGGGGGGAGGGTAGTGTAAAATTTGTATTTTGGTAGAACAAATTGACGAACTTTGTGATAAATCGTTGAAAAGGTAAAGGAATTGTGCCCCCCCCCAGACGGCCTCGAAAAGGACGAAGCGATGGAAACTCTGATGTGGACCAGATCTACTGAATCATCTAAATTGCTGGTATATAGTCTTTCAGTTTGCCATATTTTTCGTTGATTTTTCTAAGTAGAGATGCTGTTATTCCTCCATCATAGTTAACTGTGTTAGTATTTCAAATCGTTGGTTTTAGCTGTATTCACGGTGCAGATAGCTATTTTGCTGCTACCATTTTGATTAAACGGATGGGTCAAAAAGCGTATCCACTGTTGGAAAGCTTATATATGGCCGGTTGGGCTAGTTTTCACCTGAGAAAGTTGTCACATACTCATTTCCAAACGAAAGTTTTGGTTGATGTGACTTTTGGTGATACATTTGAAAGAACTGTGTCATAACCTACTGGAAAAAATAATTGGTCATCTTCTCCTCGGTTTTGTGTTTGCATTTCATGCGTGCCCGTGACATCTAGCATACGAGTAAAATCTTTCAATAGGGCACAGGGAAACCCGCAAATCTTCCAAGTTCACGCTTATAAGCCAATAATATCGCCGTGTTCCGATCACATGACTGAAAATAAGGCTTTCGATATAACTTTTCGAGTACCTTCACGAAAATATAAATGGATATTCGACTAATAAAGATACAGAGCTGGTTTTACCACGAATCGATTCTACAGGCCCCACTCCATATTTGTTTTTCTGCATTTGGTAAAAATCTCATCAGGCATTCGCGTTACATCGAATTTTATTCCTTCGAAAATTGGCCTATGTTCAAGAATTTTTCCAGAACACTACTAATAAGATATAGCTTTCAAAATTTCACATGTTACGTGAATTATGTCCAGAAATAGCATGAAAACATTTGTTTGTCTGATTTTTGAAAATCCTTGACGAATTAAAGCTATTTGCTGCCAAGAAACTGATGGGCCTGCCTTCACACGCAGCAGAATCCCAGTAATCTGCATTAAATCATTCCTTTTCGCAATAATAACCAGCGGATACATTTACGAAAGACTTCACCATTTTCAGTCATGTGATCGGAATACGGCTATATCATTGGCTTATAAGCGTGAAATTGGAAGATTTGCGTGTTTCCCTGTGCCCTATTGAAAGATTTGACTCGTATGCTGTGACAGCTTACCCCTGTGACAACTAGCTCCATTATCCTTTACTGCAAAAGCGATTGAACTAATTTCAAAAATTCTAACTCCGTTACATCACTGAGAATAAAGCTTCATTTTGAAAATGCATTTATACCTTGCAATGTAATATTGTATCGTCAAATGAAGGTTTCCCGAGAAATGCTTTCCGTCGACATTCGTTAAAATACAGACGGTTCAAGTGAGTAGTTCACTGTTCTGGTTATCCTAACAATATTGAAACTGCTTGAATGTACAGACTGGCAAGTAAATCAAGTAAAATATAAGCACTTTGATGCGAATTGAAATAAGCACAACGTTTCGAGCATGTCCCGTCACTGTACGATTGCACTACGCGCAACAAGGAGATTCTTTGAATGCTTAAATGTAAATCTGCTTTGCAAAAAATTCAAGCTAAAATTATAGTTTTGAGACACAATGTGCATGCTAATGAACAAATCATTCGTTGCTATCATTTGGCAAATCAAGAAATATGATTGTTTGTAATTCGTCATTTCTGAAAGAAATATCGCGCCTAAAATTATATGCAAACAATGTGCAGGTTGGATGCATGCTTCTTGATGCATATTGAAGGTAGGCCACGGGTGAAGGTAGGCCCATTAGCTTTCTTGGTAGCAAATAGCTTTAATTCGTCAAGGATTTTCGAAAATCACACAAACAAATATTTTCATGTTATTCTTGGACATAATTCACGTAGCATGTGAAATGTTGAAACCTATATCTTATTTGTAGCTTTCCTGAAAAATTCTTGAACATAGGCCAATTTTCGAAGGAAAGCAAGTCGATGTAACGCCGATCCCTGATGAGATTTAACCAAATGCAGAAAAAAATGTGGAGCGGGGCCTGTAGAATCAAGTCGTGGTAAAACCAGCTCTATATCTTTATTGGTGGAATATCCATTTTAATTTTCGTGACGGTAATGGAAAAGTTGTCTCAAAAACCTTATTTTCAGTCATGTGATCGGAATAAGACGATATCTTTGGCTAATAAGCGTTATGTTGGAAGATTTGCAGGTTTCCCTGTGCCCTATTGAAAAAATTGACTTGTATGCTGATATCAATTAAATGATAGATGATTCAAGTTGTGTATCCAAAATGCACAACATTGGAGAAAGATAGTCTGCGCTTTTAGACGATATACATTATTTCTATTAGAATTCTTTGATTTTTGAAAATATTCAGTTATAGTTGGGTTGCGTTTTTCTCTGAAACAAATTTTGAAGCATCTTACATCTTTGAAGCCGAATTTTGTTCAGGTAGTCGTAGCTTAAAACTTACCAAGCAGTATCTCAGAAGATAGCAGATTCTGTAAACTGCATGCGGATACCAATTGGTGTTCATAAATCTGCTTTCATTAAGCTCGATGCGATCTACCTTATGACGTTTTCTTTTGGTCACGAGGTACTCATCTCGGTACTCTTTATCACTGTTCAACATTAGGCTATTTTAGCAAGGAGACGTGAGCCGAGAAGACGCTAGCAGAATTCTTTTGTTCGGGGATGTAATTTACAATGCGAAATCAACTTCAAAACTCTTGTGAATCTCCAGGGGCTTTGTGTAAGTTCTGTTATGAAATCGACAACCTGAAAAGTTTACTTTTGAAAGCCGTCCACCAAAAATAGAACGTCGATATGGAAAGTGAAAACAATGTGAGCATATTCATAACCAATGGGGACACGAGAGCACAAACTATTTTCAAGCAGTATTCCTCTTTATGAACAGCTTTTCGGATGAAAAAGGCCGCAAAATTAGACTGCTCCAAAAACCTCTAAGCGTCCGCGTCTTCATAGACGTCGGCTCCTTGTTGCTAAAACAGCATATTAATAAGCGTGTTGGTCCTTATTGGGACGTTGTCGACTGACTGGACATGTGGTAGCTAAAAATTCAATAGATGAATTAAAAAATCACTAGCACGATGAACATAGCTAAAAATATAGTACGTGTTTACATGGAACTTTACAGATCATGTAATTATTTGTAGGAATTTAATGATCTTAGTTGATCAAATATTTATTAGAAGTTTGTAGTGACTTGAGACGATGAAGTTTTTCTAACATGTAACCAATCAAAATGTATATATAAAATAGCTACCAGAGCATTTGCCAGGTTCAATTTCAATTCATCTTGTCATATTTCTTGCGCAGAGCGAACAAGGACAACTTTTTGACAATGGAAGCCGTTTCTTTGACTGACTTGCCCTTAGGGAGTGATGGTCAATCACAAGAAATCACACAAGCAATTGTAAATTTACCATCTGCTCAAACTATACAATTGCAGGCTATTTGAATGAGAATCGACTTCTTCTTAAAGGAGAATTGTAAATAGAGAATCCTTTAATTTCGTAAAGGGACGTTTTCCAAAGAGAGGACGTGGTCTCAAAAATCCTCTTCGCGGTCCTTGCACGGTGTCTCGCAGGAGGGGGTACTTGCAAATATATTTTAGGACGTCCGAGCAAGGTTAAAAATATTGCATACATTTACTATTTGGCGTGTTTCTTTTTCCCATATGCATACCACTTATATTTACCACGCCTGCAAATTGGAAAAGGAAAGAAAAAAGAACAAACGAAAATTGATTCCTTGCATTGAACTCAAAACTTTTCATGTAATAGATATTTTCGTACAAGTGCTTTTTGAGGTAATTTCACAAAATTTCGGTCATATTAAACGAAGTTCACAGCTCACACGGATGCTAGAAGCGTAACAGTCTCTTTGAATTTAACTTTGATTGTTATGGTGAGTAAAAAAAAAACTCTCGCTGTTTCGAAAAATACTTCTGCACGAATGTCAGAGCAATGATATTGAAAACTGTCTCGTTTCATAGCCGATGTGTTTAATTAGATTCAGTTATGCAACAGATTTGATCGGCCATTCCCTCTTGCTGATGTAGACCATTTCCTGCAGAACGTCCCTTACAAAAAATAGGGACCCTATTGGTGACTGACGGAATTTAATTCCACGTCATAGTTTCAAACCGCTGTGAAGTATGCAAAACAGTTGCTTGGGAAATGCTCTTTACATGAAATGCTTTTTATATTCAAAGATAAAATTTTTGCAAGCAGTGAAATTTGTCAATTCTTAACCTAATTACTACACAGATAATCTGATTTCTACGGTGGCAGTGGCACATATGCGCCACTTGACGAACTCCAATTTCCGACTTTCGGACGAGTTCCGACTTTTCTGACGAGTTTTTTTCCAGGGAAGAGCTGCTTATTACAATCTTCAAGAAACAATTGAGTCTCAATAGGATGCATTGTATTCTATTTTAATTGTACCTCCTGAAATCCCCCTGAAGTCACAACATTTTCTCAGCGGTTTTATAGTTTTGCGACTGGTTTGTAATTTTGCAACTGGTTTATAGCTTTGCGACTGGCTTATAGTTTTGCAACTGGTTTACAGCTTTGCGACTGGCTTATAGTTTTGCAACTGGTTTATAGCTTTGCGACTGGCTTATAGTTTTGCAACTGGTTTATAGCTTTGCGACTGTTTTACATTTTTGCGACTGGTTAGTTTTGTGACAAAGAATGTTGTTGTATATTTTGTATTTAGAGATTCTATTTCAATTTTCAAGCACAAGTGCTGGTTGTAAGGGGGCCTCAAGTCAAAACATACAAATATAGAGTAGATTACATTTTAACACAACCTACAATGACAAAGCCCAGTAAATTTCTGAGCTAAATTTCACCTTGGCCTATAGTAAATGCTACAATGCCTCTCTATCAACATTTTAGGTTTGAAAACTTACCAATAAAAGAAAATAATCACAGAAATTAAGGTCCACTTCCTATCACAACCACGTAGAATGGACCCTAAATATTCCAGTATACCTTTCCATATCCAGTTAATAGAGAGGCCTTATAATATTTCTTATAGGCCAAAGTAGAAGATTAACCCAGAAATCTATTTGGCCTAAGCAATTGAGGTTCTGTTAACATGTAATTTATTCTATATCTATTTCTATATTTCTATGGGTGGCCCCCTTAACACCAGCACTTGTACTTAAATATTGAAATTGAAATTCTAAATGAAGGATATGACGTTCTTTAGACAACCAACCTTGGTCCATCGGCCATTTTCAATCGTAACATCTTCTTCTCGGAATTCTCTGACATTGTCTTAGACAATAACCCCTGGAACAAAATCGTCAGAGTTTTAACTCGTCATAAAATTATAAACAAGTCGCAAAGCTACCGGGTAAGTCAATAAAAAGGCCAGGGCCGTAGGAAGAAGCTTTGGATTGGGGGGGGGGCAATTGTTATTGAAACAATAGAGAACAATACATCTAATTAATTCGTGTGACGTAACACCATTGTTTTCAAACTTATTGGGGGGGCTTAAGCCCCCCTGCCCCCCGCTTCCTACGGGCCTGAAAAAGGCTCGTCGTTTGAAAAATTGCTGCTCCCTGACTATCAAAGCAAATAAAATTGAAAACTGTCTCATTTCACTTCCAATATGTCCAATAAGGTTCAGTAATTTACCCGGCTTTAATCAGCCATTCCTTCCCGTTAGTATGAGAGATTTTCTACAGAAAGCCCCCTTTCGAAAACCTTAGCAATAGTGACACTCACATGCATTCATGCATTTTGTCCTCTTGTGAGAATGGAACCAGGGGGAAGACTTTTTCATTCCCCCAAGACGTTAGCACGTGCTAATGCGTTGTCGAGTCATTGCTGTAAGGAGCAAAGACCAGAAATGTTTCGACCGCTGTGCAAAGTGCTTTTGCGTCTGCGCAAGCCGCCAAAACAGAAAGGTGGGAGAGGGGTGATTTTCTGGGGACTGCACGCAGTTGCGAAGGAATCTATTGTGATCCAGGCCTCTTGAGACGCGGCTTGAGTTTGAGAACACGCCGAATGTGTCGAGAAGGGGATCAAATATGGCTGAAAAAATCATCGACCCTGGAAAGCTTCGATAAAGGTGGATTTTTTGCCTTTCTTAACATTGGGCTGAAGGCGATATTTTGCAAGAAAAAATCAAGAAAGAGAAAAGGATTTTGTGGAAAAACTGGTCCCTGCCGCAAGATGAACGTTTGTGGACATTATCTGCAAGATGTGAGCATCATTTTGAGACAGGTCAGTATTCTTGAAAAATTGGCTAAGTGTTTCATTTTTTGCCATAAAGTTAGGGCTGCTTTCGATGACGAAAAATATCTCATGTTTGTTTACATGCAAAAAGGCAGCTTGTAGGAAGGTCTAAACAATGAATATGCCATGGAAATTTTTATCCCAGCTTCGTTAGGATATATAATTTCATGAATCGTATTCCGATCATTTATCCTGTCGTTGTTTGTCCACAAAAATATTTAATTTCTTGCAGCAAGTCATTTTCTGACGGGAGAGAAGGACATTTTAGTAACCCCAAAAAACAGAAATTTGCGCAAAATCTAGTCCCTGCCGCAAAACGAGACTATCATCACTGTGTTGGCGAGATGTTCAGCTTCAAATTTCTCAAACCTGATCTTGTCGAAAAATTGGCTAACATTGTTAATTTTCGTGTTTTAGTTTGTAAACAGCATTTGAACAACCACGGCATCCATGCCTAGGCCATTCTATTGTCTTAGCATTCTTGCTGTTGTTGTCAGTGGATGGCCTTTTGTTTTTCAGTCCTGCCTTTTTGTATTCAGAGTCTCCTCGTGCTCTGATGCTCTATTACCTTGTTTAATCATGTTTTTACAAGAACTATTTGCCTCTTCAATGCATAATAACAATATAATTTTGGTTGTAATTTTATGACTTACTTGTTAAGCGCTTTAAGTGCATATTTTGATATCAAAATACCAGAATTTATTTGTGATTGATTGACCTACGAATGGCAAGTTTGGTTGCTGCTTAGCAAGAAAGCATATTCAGTTGTTTTACAAAGTTTAGCAATAATTCCACGATGATTTTTCAGTTATTACTGTACGTCCATCACCCTATTCCAGGGACGTAGGAAGCATTTCAAACTGGGAGGGGCACGACACTTCAAGGGCACTTTTTTCATTACTCTGAAAGGGCATTTCCTGAAAATAAATAGGGCACTTCTTTGTTTATTGCAAAATCTTGGGGTGCACATGCCCCCAGTGCCCCCCCGGTTCCTACGTCTCTGCCCTATTCTCATTCTCTGATTTTTGCAGTTTGGCACTTGGTGGAAAGAACAGTTTGACCAAAAATCTCTAATTTCTCCCTTGTTTTTTTTCAGATACTTTACACCCTTTAAATCAAATCAGGTATTCCTTCAAATGTGTTTGGTCTGGATACAGCTCCTGCAAGATGCAAATTTTGGCTGGAACTTACAAGATTTTCAACGCATTCCCACAGAAGATTGGACACTGTTTGAATAGGATGGATTCTACCAAATCCTGAGGCATTGCCATATCTTCATTTAGGCTTGCGTAAATATTGCAAAGTATGTAAAAAAATCTAAGGAATTTCAGATTGATTCTTTCCTGCTCCTAATGTTTTCCATCGATTTAGATTAGTTTACTTTGTACGTTTGTATATAGTAAGCTAGAGTATGTACATAATCGATGTAAAATAATTTGACAAACAAGTTTGAATGATTCTGAATTAGTCAGTGATGTGGTCTGTAAAGTCTTTAAGCATTTTTCTGTGACTACACTGATAGTTGTTGTGTCTTTTTGTTTGAATTCCTCAACTGACCATGAAATAGTGGGATCTTTAAATTTAGAATTTTGTTGAAACTGTTACCATTTGATGCAAAGGTCCAGAATAGACAATTATGCTCAAGATAGAGGGGAGGAGGGGAGGAACCTTTTACCAAGATGCATTTATTGTAAATTATGCTCATCAAATCTATGTGCTTCATGAAAAAGGCAGATGAGTTTGAAGCAGAGGCGTAGGAGCCATAGGGGCACTGTGAGCGCATGCTCCCCAACATTTTGCAATTATGATAGCAAAGTGTCCTTTTGTTTCAGGAGGTGTTTGTCCTTGAAGTGTCAAGCCCCCCCCTTGCTCCCTAACTGCTTCCTACGTCTCTGGTTTGAAGGAGTACTGTATTGCAGCGTATTGACTCCTAAAAACAATGGTATCCTATTGTTGTACAAACAGGCACAATGTTGTGCCTCACAAGAAAATTGTGACTTCTACAACAAAAGGGTGTCATTGCTTTTAGGAGCCATTCAGCTGGGTGACATACTTTTGATACCAACCAATTGTAACATTTTAAGTCTAAATCATTTGTCGTCCCTTCAAGATGATCAGAATTCTGCTTGGTGCTCAAATTTTGGCAAGAAATACACTTAGAACTGTGTTAGTAACCTCTTTTGATCTGCTTCAGACAAAATGAAAGGAAATATGCAATACAATGATCATTTAGAAGAAAAACCTAATTATTTTCGTTAAATAGAGTAAAAAATTTCATGCTGGATTGCAACGCTGTCATGCCATTCAATGTTGTGGCTCTTCGAGTTTGGTCTGCATCATCCATCACACTGGCCTATATGTTTCTGGTCAAGTTTGAAAGGGGCCTAGGATTGAAACTAAAACTGATTGATATCAATCTTTTGCTAGAAATTGTGAAATAAGCTACAAATAATCACTTCAGTAAGCTCTTCATTTCGATTCAGCTGATTTAATTTCTGCTTTCCATCGTTGTGATTATCACGTGATCAGTTCGCCTCGTATTCGGGAGCCATGCATGACGATTCTGCGCGCGCATAAGAAACATTTCTGGTCTTTGCTGCTGTAAGGTAAACAATTTAGGGAACCTTGTTCATGATTTTAGCACGTTTTTCAAGGTTTCTCGAAGGAACATTTTTTAGACAATCCCTAGTAAAATCTTATAGTGCAGAAACACATGTATTTTTGGATGTAAATTTGTGGCAACATACTTTTCTCTGTTCTTTATGATGCCAAGAAACAGAAAAACATTGGTGCCAATTTTTCTAAACAGTTTTATGGCTATTTTATCGAGTTTTTATTCTTGGGGAGCACAACAAGGGCAGATTTTGTAATACAATAGAATCAGTTGCTTTTGACTGACACCTCAATTCAAAGCGATTAGCGGTCACAGACAAAGAAAATTCTCTCAACCAGTAATTCAAAACAAACAAAGCCGCAAAAGTTTCTCGGAAACCCAGATTGCTAGTACGCTCGTTGTGCATTCCAGAAATTATTTCTAAGGGCAAACATGAGCATAGATCGAAAGAAGAAGGATATATCTACACATCTGCCGCGGGCATTTTATTTCTTTGGTCCAGAAGCTGAGCAGTAAATGTTTTGATAACACCCAAAAAAATAAGAGAATTGAATCGCCTCCTAAACGGCTTGTGAACCAAAGAAATAAAATGCCCGCAGCAGATGTGTAGATGCATCCTTCTTCTTTTGATCTATGTTCATGTTTGCCCTTGAAACCAATTTCTGGAATGCACAATGAGCGAGCTAGCTACCTGGGTTTCAAAGAAACATTTGCGGCTTTGCTTGTTATGAATTACCGGTTGAGAGAATTTCTTTTGTCTGCAATCCCTAATCGCTTTGAATTGAGGTGTCAACAAAAGCAACTCATGCTATTGTTTACAAAATCTGCCCTTGTTGGAGAGCACATCATTATGAAGTATGACATTTTAAAAATAGGCCTAAATTTATAGCTCTGAGCTCTAGACAGAATGGAGGGAGATTGGATAACGCTATTTTTTTTGTCATGCTCCTAGAGGATTATGAAGATCTTATGAGCGTCTTTTGTCTACTGTTTTGCCTAAAACTTGAATGTCAGGAACCTTGTTATCGAATTTAGAGCTTTTGGGGACCTTTTATTAGGAAAGGGGTCATCCTCAAAAGATTTTTAGAAAGTTGAGGAAAAGTTGCAATTTGTGTATTGACATGGGAGCCAATATCTTAATCCTCCAAGTTTTTCGAAAAACAAACAGAAGAAACAGAAGCAACAAACTTTTTTCAGATCCTGCTGGGGGTCTGCCAGGTTTTACACGCCACTTCGAAAGTTCATTATGTTCTGGAAAAATCTATTGTTCTTCCCATTTCTTGGTCCTAAGATTTTTCTCTAGATAAACTATGTCTTGGTAACATTCCCTGTCCCTGTGTTCACTTTTCCTGTTGTTCATCCTACCCCTCAGCCTTGATTCTTAGATGTATCTATGTTAATTTAAAACTGAAAAAGATACAGATACTGCTCTAAATGTGTCTTTTTTTGAGGAGTTTTGGAGATACTTAAACACACAGAATAAGACCTGGGAGCAAAGTATCTATTCTCCATATTCATACGTTTCAGCCATTACTGAGATCTTTACTATGGCAAGCCACAGTGAGGTCAATGAGGTCAAATTCAAAATTTCGGCATTTCTCTAAATTTTGAAATAATTTGTAGCGACGATGATTAAGGTGCTACAAACCTAATTCGGACATGAAAAATCGAATTTTTTATTTCATATTTTCTGATCCAAAATTTATCATAGAATCAGATGGTGAAACCGTCTGGTACCATTTTATTACTGTTTTGTCACAAATTTGAAAATTTTAGCTCTTGGTCATGTTTATTTACCCTAGAAACGCCATAGCAACGGTTTTTGCTCCGAAGAGAAGTCCAATTTCTTGTTCCTTATGTCCAGCATTCTGTATTTTTACTAAGGGTGAAAAGAGGCTGTTGTCAACCAGAGGCTGGAGCTTCTTGTTTACCCATGTCATGTTGTTGGAATTTAACTGAAAACAAAGAGGAGACGATCCAAATTTTTCTACAGAATAGCAGTTTAACCAAGCACAAGGGAAAATAAATCATGGGCAGTTAGAATAACACGAAAAGGAAAGCAACCAGAGAGTAAGAGAGAGAGAGAGAGAGAGAGAGAGAGAGAGAGAGAGAGAGAGAGAGAGAGAGAGAGAGAGAGAGAGAGAGAGAGAGAGAGAGAGATCTTTTCGTGGAAGAAGTTCTGTGGTCAAAGGAAAAAGAAGGGCCTAAATCCTGCCTTGCCTACCTGTTGCCTTTTGTGTTAGTATCTAGTGTTGTTACTGCCAAACAGAGCCAAAAAGTTAAAGCTCCATCATGTGTTAAAACAAGATGAACAAACCAACATGAGCCAAGAAGACTGCTTTTGTTATTCAACGTTTCTGTAAAGCAAATGATTTTATTGGAGTCTGCCAAAAATATGATCTAAAGTTGAAGCATGCCTCAGCTGAGAACTCCTCAGAAGGAATTTTTTTGCTCAACTCTGGATATTGAAATGCTTTTGTCCATGGGAAACATCTCTTTGCACTTCAAACGAGATTATTTACACTCATGAATGAGGCCAAAGAACTTTACAGTCAAAAACATGAATTATTTAGCATTTAGAGAAGTTTTGAGAGGTCTGAGTGTCATGGAACCATTTGCCATGTGTGGATGAATGTGACAAATTATGTGACTCAAAATTTGAATGACTCAGTTAACAAGTTCCTCCAAAGAAGTTATACTGAGGTCACACTGGTTAGTCAGAAAAAAGCAGCAAAAGAAATGTTGCTGCACAGGAGAGCTCATTGTTTATTTGTTATTGTTTTATAGTTGAACACCTTTATCATTTAATCAATGGACGCATTGTTTATTGAGTACGGGACACAAAGGACGCATTAGCGCACCGAACTAAGACGTTGCACGCTTAGATTTGTTTTGATTTCTTGTTTTTTTGGAACGTTGTTTACGAATTACGAAGATGGCGCTTGCAGTAAGGGTTTACGAATATTGTAAGTATGTTTTCCTTGAGTTTATCGTTTCTTTTTCGCTTTATTCGTTGGTAGGCAAGCATTATTTATATTTTTCGTTTGTTTGTTTCTAGCGAAAACCACATTCACATTCATATTCATATGTACTATCCATACGTTGCTAAACTAGCGGATTTGAATTCGTGCGTATTCGAAGAAGGTCCCATATTTTTACTGGCAATTCTAAGAGGCTTGGTGCCACCTCATCGTGGCTCCCCGGCGGGGAATTGAACCCCGGTCTCCCGCGTGACAGGCGGGGATACTCACCACTAAGTTTTGAGATTTGAGATTTGAGTTTTGAGGAAGAGAAAACCTTACAGAACTGCACTTTGAATATTGGTGCCTATATTCTAATCTCTTATCAAGGACGAGCTGCCAATGAAGTGCTGTTACAGCAAAACACAGATTGACAATAAAACACTTCATGGTATTATTTGGCAGAGACACCCAAAAGAGATATTCACATCAAGATAGGTGGTTGAAATGCAGCAGCATCAGCTGCTATCAACTACAATGACGGAGTATTTCGCATTGGTAACATATTGAGGTGGCTAGAAATTTTCCAAGAAACATTATTGGAAAAATTGATGAGAAAAAAGAACATCAAAAGACTAACTGACAGTATGAAAAAGCAAGTAAAAAGAGTAAGAAAATGGGGAAAATACTAAGGGCACTGAAGAAAGGGTATGAAGGTATGAAAAAGATCAAGGAGAGGGTGAATGCTATGCTTCTGATGCATACTATTAGCTATAAACTGAATGATATGTAAGCCGAAAACTTTAAATGCGTTTTTCTCAAATAGGACTTTTTGAATTTTAAAAAATTCTAGAAAAAGATTTCTCCATTTGTTTTGGTTCAGACTTGGCAGTCTATTTGCTCATACTAAGGCCCTTCCACCCTATCAAGGAAAAAGAAAATTTTTATCCAGAAATGGAATTATGCAAATTAGATCATTGGTCGAGAGGCCAAATTCCATGATGATTGCAATATCTCTTGAACAAAGAAATATTTTTGAAAGATTTTGATAGGGTGGAAGCATCTTGGTCTAAGGTACCCATAAACCAAGTTTCAGGTTCACAAGATGTGCACAAAGTTTTACAGAATTTTTCAAAATTTCTCAATATCTTGACGCGCCCACCTTAAATAATGCATGCATGACTAATTTTGAATCCATTTTTGATGTTAGAATATTTTTTATGTTTAGAATATAAATTTTGGTGCCATTAGCATAAGAAATAACAAAACTACAGTGATGCTGGATAATTAGGTATGTAGCACCTTAAGGTAGCAGATAACCATTAAGGGAAAAACTTTTATTTGAAGGAATAGACATCTCATTTTCACTTAATTTGTAAGTCTTTCACTTTAAAACGATTTTTTCTTAAAAATTTTGCAAATCAATTAATTAGTTACGCTTGAATGATCATGTTTGTAGAAAAATATGGATCGGCTTTTAACTCATTGATCCCCGAAGACGCCATATGGCGTCCTCCACAATCCAGCCTCATTTCCCCGAAGACGCCATATGGCGTCCTCCGCAGCTCAGTTTCTCTTCCCCGAAGACGCCATATGGCGCTTCAAAAGGATGTCTTAGAAATTGCATAACAGTGTCCAAACAAAAGGAGCTTTGTCTACGGGATTTGTAGCATTGTATAGAGGAAATGTCAACCATTCTTTTGGTTACAAAAGGTCAGTAGGGGTCAGGTCAAAGTCATTGAGAAAATTCGAGTCGAATATCTGTGTTTACGTTTTTGCGATCGCGATAAATTTTATGTCCTAGAACATCATGGAAGCAAACTTATTTGCATCTAATCCAGACGGCATTTTCATAGAAACCTAATCAAAGTATGGAAAAGAGTTTTGAGGGTTTTTAGAAGCTGAAGGTGGAGTTTATTCAGAGATTAAAGCGTACGAAATATTTGTTTGAGGCGAGTGAGAAGGAGAGGTGAAGCGGGCTGGTTACCACGAAGGGAAGCAAATGCTGAAGGAAAGCGAAGGGCAGGCTACGGAGCTCTCACAAATGAAAATCCTGCCCTTTCAGAAGAATACTGTATCTGGTCATGTTCATAATCTGGATTCTAGAAAATATGAAGAAGACTTTTTTAATTTGGTGTGCCCGTTGGTTATTAATTTATGAAATTATTGCGATGAAACGGACAGGCAACGCAAGGCAAAAGATTATAGTAGGGCCTAACACAAGATGGCGTTTGAAGCAGATTGCTGAGATACTAAAGTGCATATCGGACTGCTGATATTCATGAACTTGCCAAGTTTGAAACATTACAAACACCAGAAGTAAATATGATAAATGAATCATTCAGATCATTTGACACAAAAAATACACGAAGAACTGGACAGTTTTACAAACATCTATCTACAACTACTGTACTCTCTGGCTTGTAAAATTCATCGCTTCGGTTTCTTCTTGTTTGCAAATTTTTTTTACAATAGTTGCTTGGATTGAATCATGATATTCTAAAAATTCAATCATTTCTTGACCTTTCATTTTCAGAAACTTTTCTTCTAACGAGTCTTGTTTTTTATATATAAGAGATTCAAAAATAGTTATCAAAATTATGTCGTGGAAGTTGAATAAGTGTGGGGATACAGGGCTGTCTTGAGGGCTTTGTTCATGGGGATTGAAGCATCGCGCATAGGACTTTTGTTTGGGGATCAATGAGTTAACAAGGATAAAATCTGAACCAGAACCTATCCAGCTATGAAACTTTGCAATTTTGTGCACAATAAGATGCTTAAGGGGCTAGACCAAAAAAATTATTTGCATGTATTGCCTCTCTGAAAAAAATTAGGAATTTATTAAGGTGGCTAATTTTTTGCAATTTGAACAAAATTAAAACTCTTGGTATTACTGCAAAGGATTTACTAGATAAGAGGTTTGAGCTTCAGCCCCTTCATACTATCTTACTTTAAAAGAATACCAAATTGCAAGCTTATATCTTTTGTGGTTCTGTTGCAATCCTTGTTAGAAGCTACTGAAGGATGCGTATTTTGGCAATTTGAGAAAAATGGCTTTAAACATAAAACTAGTGTCAGATATGAGGTCCCTCCAGTCTAATGGGCTTTAGACCCCACAAACATTGTCCCTTGTCTCCATCTAAGTGTCCTGAATCCTTTTCTAATGACCTGCAATCTTTTTCTTCTTTTTTGGCATATTTTTGGCATTTTCAGCATATCTTTTAATTGCGCAGCCTCACAGGGAGCAACTTCATGACATTTGCAAGGGCAAGATTTACAGTACACCTTTGCTCCCAGTAACTGTAGTGTAACAGAGATGCAGTGGCTATCCCAACAAAGTTCTTTGCTGAAAAAAAGGTTGGTCTTTCGGCATATCGGCCATATATGCTGCATTGTCTGAATGTTGGGTTTATCCGCGCAAGCGTGTCTCCAATAAATTGTCACTGATTTTAAGTCTTTAAAATATTGGTCTCATTGCTTTGATTTAGTAAAGATATAATATGATCAGCAAGCTTCTTCATGCTTGAAAAAGCTACATCACCGTGACAGGACTGCAATAGTTTCACAACCGTATTATATACTGATTTTGACATTGGCGGAGGCTCGTTGACAATATGTGGCAAAACATCTGCATACAGCATAGATACAATAAGGCCCTGGCCACATTCCCTGATGCCTATTGCCGTTGTCACATTGATTTCACATGACTTTTAACCAGGAGCTGCATTAAAAACAGTTTTGCCCTCCATCTTTCTCTCAACAAGTCCTTTTGACTTTCAAAGCCTATCAAAAAGAAAGAAGAGGCCTTTTGCAATCTAAGCAGGCAGAGGCACCAAAGCCAAAGAGGAATCAAAATGTCTGCTCTGCTATCATAACAAAACCATCACTTCCTTCGTCACTTCTGGGGGAAGATGACTGAAGAAATCAGTCAGATAGCCTGAGTTTCCTGGCTGAAGTTGATGGTTCTTCTGGAGACCTCAGAATAATTGCCTTCCTGTCTGTACTGCTACTGTGTGTGGGCCTAAGTTAAGCCAAGCCAATAATTGTGTGTCTATTTCTGTTTACTCCAGCTTATTTCAGGTGCTGGTTACTGTAAAGCAGTCTTCTTCTAGCTCTAGATCTTCTTTGCACTTTCTTGTTGTACTCAGCAAACGAAATGCATGATTGGCAAAGAGACCAAGATCGCAAATTTCCATCGATATCGAAGCAAGAGAAATAGGATAACGGATAAGTTGCAAAACAAGTACAATAACCTCTCTTTGAAGAAGTCATCATTATGAGGCTATATTGCGTCATTGATACAGGGTCTTTTCTGGATGTCTTGGGGGGATTTTTTCGACAAATATGGACAGTAAAGAGGGGTACTTCAGGGTTTGCGGTATTGCGGTATCGGGGGTAAATTTTGTGCGGTATTGCGGTAATGACGGGAAAAACTTGCGGTATTGCGGTATCGAGCTATCACAGCACGGTATGCGGTATTGTACGAACATTAACATCCAAACTTCATGTAATGCCATTTTCCTGTTGAAGAACAAAACATCTTCGACACGAATTGACAGAGGAAAGAAAAACGAAGGAGAGGGAGGTCCCTTATCCCTTTCTCCTTGTGCCTGCTCCACCTGCTCAACCTTGAAAAAGTACCTGCGGAGGAGAGCACGCAACATTTTGATCTGAAGAAAAAGAATCAAAATATTTGCACGAATCAAAACTTTAGATGTGGGAAAATCACCCCTATTTTCAAATCAGGCAATCCGGCAATGTTGGACAACTATACGCCTTTCACGGTAATTCCTGCTCTATCAGATCTAAGTTATCTGATCATTTATAATCAACTGTCCCAGTACCTTGAATCGAATGGCCACATCAGTTTCGGTTTAGACAAGGGAGATCTACGCAACATGCAGGTACCTTACTGTCAGAAAAGGTTAGACAGAGCGTTGGAAAAGGGCTACTTTGTGGTGCTGTCTATATTGGCCTCCGTAAAGCCTTCGACACAGTACGTCATGCAACCTTGCTGGAAAAATTGCCAAGTTATGGTATAGATGATGTGGAATTACAATGGATAGGTGATTATCTCTTTTATAGGAAACAATAAGAAATCTTTGATAACACCAGCTCATGCGAAGAAAACGTTACATGTGGTGTACCACAAGGATCCATCCTGGGGTCCCTTCTCTTTGGGCTGATAATCAACGACATCCATATTCCGCTCACTGATGCTGGCATTATATTATATGTATTATATGCCGACGATACTGTTTATATTGTGCAAGAAAGAACTCAAATGAAATAGAACATTTACTTAAACAGTGAACTGCAAAAAGTTGCAGACTGGCTTGATCCTTGATGAAAATAACCTGTTCATTAACTTGAAAAAAGGTAAAACTGAATTTGTGCTATATGGATCACTTCAAAAGTTGTCCAACAGCCAAACGTGGACATCAAAATCTACAATCAAACTATTCATGAGACAAAATCATACAAGTACCGTGGTATAGATTTGGATAACCATATGAACCTACATCGACATTTGGAAAATGTGTGCAAAAATGCGTCAGCCAGAGTAAACTTTTTATCTCGTATTCGCCTTCATGTAGCAGAATCGATATTCAAAAAAATGATATGTTCTACCGGGTGACCCAGAAAAAAGTTCCCACTTTTGAAAATTCATAGGATCAAGAGTACTGGATGGGTTGGAATGAATCAATATTTGCTTGACAGCCAAAAGATCAAAGTATTTTTGTGATTTTTCTCGCCTTGTTACAAACATTGGAAAAATGGTAATTTCAGATTTAGAAAAAATTTGTGGTTGCAAAATGACTGAAAAAGGCCTGAAATACGTGATCAAATTATAAAGGACTACAACATAGAAAAAGCAATTTCTCATGGGTGAGAGATGTCGTCTGCACATTTGACTAATGTATTATTGCTCTTGACAGAGGTGAAGCGCTCGTGTGTACTGTTCTGGATTAGGAGAGTCCTAACGATTTGACCAAGTGTTTTAGGCCCCTTTTCAGTCATTTTGAAAACATGAAACTTTTGTAAAGTTGAATTCACCTATATTTGCAGTGCTCGTAAGAAGACGAGAAAAATCACAAAAATACTTTGATCTTTTGGCTTTTAATTAGAACTTGAATCATTCAAATCCATGAAAAACTTGTTGTGCAGGCCCGTAGCACCTATTGGGGTCGGTCGGGCCCGGCCCCCCCCCCAATAATTTCCAGAAGTTGAATTTTTTATTCTTCATAATAACGTAGAAAACTGATCATTGACCGAGCATTGGCATTGGCATTGACCGAGCGAATCTTCCGGGGGCTTCGCCCCCGGACCCCCGGAAGCTTTACCCCTTCGGTGTGAATTAGTGCCCCTCCAATCTGAAAAACGCTCCTACGGGCCTGTGTTGTGCTACGAATCTTCGAAAGTGGGAACTTTTTTCTGGCTCACCCGGTATATATTCATAATTTCTGCCGTCAATGCAGTTTTACTGAAAGCACATCAATGAAACTTTTCCCGTCGTTCTCACGTCACATTTTGGCCTGTAAAACATCTAACTACGATTTAATAGACGAAACTACAAATTTTGATGAAGGAAGGTGGATTTAGGTCGGAATCAAACTGCTACAGACCGGTATACTGTATTAAGAGCGCTGTTTTTAATTTTCTAGCGTTTGCGGTATTTTGCTATTTTTTGGTGCGGTATTGCGGTATTTGGTGTCTTTTTCGTGCGGTATTGCGGTATTGGGACCCCCCCGAAGTACCCCTCAGTAAAAACCAGCAAAAATTAAAAACGTTGGTTGCCAAGGCGTTGCTATGGATAATTTCTCCTACCCCTCCACTTTTGATACTTCATTTTGGGTATAAAACATGGAGATAATTGAGAGAAAATTTGAGAACCAATTCAGCACAGATGACAGAGCATCTTGACACTAAAATATAAAAATTGACTTTTTTAATTTTTTTCGAAATTTTAATGGTTATCTGCTACCTTAACTGTGTATTAGAGTATTGGGAACAGGTCTGTGAAGAAATTTTTTGAAAATCTTCATGCTCCTTCTGTCAATTTATATTTTGGTGAAGGGTGGTAAAGTCGTCCAAAAGCGGCCTAAAATCCAAAAAAGTGGCCTAAAATCTGACATTTCAAATTTCCCGGTTGG
Organism: Aurelia coerulea; assembly: GCA_039566865.1. Lineage (NCBI taxonomy): Eukaryota > Metazoa > Cnidaria > Scyphozoa > Semaeostomeae > Ulmaridae > Aurelia > Aurelia coerulea. Next base: position 29,231,513 of record CM076943.1, read on the forward strand.
TTGTCGGTTTAGGGCGTGTCACGTGTCAATTTTGTCAGCCAGTAAGGATTTAGTGCCTACCGTAAAAGCTCTATTAAGCCCCCCTCTCAATTAAGACCCCCCCCCCTTATATTAAATTCCACAGGCTACCAAATATTCTCCATTTATTTAGCTACATAAGTTTGCATGTTAATTTTGATGTGTTTTGAGATAAAACTTTGTCGAATTAATGTATTCAACTCGTAAAATTGTATGCTTAAACCGCAAAATGTGGTGCAAAATGGACTAAAAAGTGTCCAAAATTAAATAAGCCCCCCCCCCGGGGGCTTAATAGAGCTTTTACGGTATCTTACTCGGCTCTCGGCTCTGTTTCTCCTCTGTTCTTCTGTACGATCATCGGCCTCGCTCTCGTGTTCTATCAGCCTCACTTTGAACAAAATTGTTGCCTAGCTACTGAAAAGCTGTTGATCATTTTGTCGAAGTGAAAATGGCTGCAGGAAACACAGAACTGAACTCTTCTTCGATTCTCCCCGAAGAGGGGGAATCACAAAAGACGCAAGAGAAAGTCTTCATAAAGATATTGAAAGGGAATTCTTTGCATTTACCACAAAGCAAAAGTGTCTTGTCATTTGTTCGAGCAGAATTTGGAACGCAAGTTCTTGGAGAATCTCCAAAATGTGAGAGAGACAGTCAAACTGGAATCACAGAATTCAACTTTGAATGCAGCTTCGACTTTGCAATAAATGATCCTGTTGTGCTGGATGACTTCACCCAATCCCCAATTGTTCTCACAGCGATCGAAGTCCTGCCTAAAGAAAAGAAAGCAAAAGAAGAGAAGACCAATATCATTGGACAAGCTTGTGTTGATCTTTTGCCATTTCTCAAGGGGCAAACGACCGTTTCCCAAACATTAGCTCTTCATCCAACTACTGCAACGGCAATGCAAGAAACTTCCACCAACGTTGAACCTACTTTGCCTGAAATAGAAATAAATCTGTCAGTTAATGAGCAATTGTTTTCCGCAGAGCAACTGAAAACTTCAAATCTGATGAGAGTTTGCATTGAAAGCTTGTACTCTTTACCTGAATCTTGGAATGCTGCTGCTGCCAATCAGTACATGTATTTGGTAGCCTTGCCAATGCCATTATCACCCCAGAAAGAAGCCACTGTGCTGGTACCAAGTGGGATGTTTAGATCTCCAGGTGAAAAGGAGCAAAGTGACAAAAGAAAATGGTGTTTTGCCCCAACAGCATCTGGCTCATGCATGTACATGCTGGATCGATCTATTGTAAAGCCACCTCATCAAGATGAAGATGGTGATCTATGCGGCCCAGAAGATGTGCCGTTTAGGGAAGAAGCAGAGAATGAGAAGATGCATATCACATGGAATATTGAAAGGCGGTGCTTTCTATCAAAAGCTGCCTCTGAAACTTTTATGAACAGAATTGCCCAACACAGAATATGGCCTGTTGAAGTTTTCAGAGCCCCCATTGCACCAAGTGGTAAAACTAAAGGCAAACAAGCAGAGGAAGAAAATGTGATATCATTTCATGGAATTGCATATGTTGACCTTGCACCACTGCTGTATCCTGGTGTAAAGAAAATTCATGGTGCATTTCCAGTGAAGCCTTTTGTTGATTCAGAAATGCAAGAGAAAACTGGTAGACAAGGGACGATTGTTGATGAAGCAGCAAAACTTATCTCTCTTGCAAGAAGCAACAGCTCACTAATGCATTCTAAAGCCCCTCAGACTAAAGCAGGAAAAATAGAGGGAAAGACCAAACCATCTGCTGCTCTTTTGAAAGCATCAGATGCAGTTGCTGATGCTGACGAGGTGAGAAAAATGGAAGGTCAACAATATGCCGATGCAAAATCATACATTTTTATGGAATTTGAATTAGAGACTTCCCTTGTAGCAAAGAAAGAGCCAGCTGCTCTGAGGAGAAAGGTTTTGGAGTTGATTCCACCCAGGCCACAATTTTCAAAGAAAGAAGGTGGAGACAAGAAGGCAGTTGAAGGTTTCCAGAACCATATTGGTGCCACCGCAAATCAGCTTCTTGAAGAGTTCAGGAAAATGTTTCCCTCTTCTGAAAATGAACTTGACCCTAGTGAAGAAGCCGAAAGGAGAAGAGAGTTTCTTTATCATTTAAATGCATCTGGAAAGTACTTTGCAATGAAGGAGCAGCTCAAATACTATGTCTCAAAGATAGTCAGAGAGAAGTACCTACACACTACACAGATTACAGATAAAGAAACTTTGCATTCCTTCCTCACTCAATTGTATGAGTTTTTGCTTAATAAGATGCACGCAGGCTTGCTCCAGTTTCTTTCCACTGAAGAAGTAACAGAAATACCACCACCAGTGAGGAATCCAGAAATGCTGAAGATCTTTGCCACAGAAGCAGAAACTCTGTTTGATTATTCTCTTGCTGCAAAGTATTACCAAGAAAGAATCACAGCTGCAAAGAATGCTGCAGGGCATTGGCTTGATTATGGTTGTTTCTGTCTGTATATTCAAGATGTGAAAAAGGCTGCAGAGTGTTTTAAAGAAGTGGTATCAATCAACCAAGAACATTTTGGAGGTTTGATAATGAATGGTTGTGTTACAACAATGCAAGATGATATAGAGGCAGCTGAAGTATTCTTTGAAGCAGCAGCATACACGCACCATGACAATGATATTGCATGGGCAATTCTTGGGTTGCATTATTCAGGTGCACAAAATGATATTATGGCAGAAAGAGCATTCAATGAGGCAGCAAGATTGAGCAACCCAACTCTTGCATTAAAGAAATCGTATGTTAACATTGTTTCAGCTGATTCAGCTTCTCATAAAGCCATTGCAGAAGTAAGCATAGATAATGAGATAGAAGTGCAAGTTTCAAACCCAAGCCCTGCCCCTGAAGTTGAGAGGGAAAAGGAGATTCCAGAGGTGAGGATTCCTGGAAAGACAGAGCCTGCAAGTGTTTACTTAACCTCATTGCTCAAAACGGCAAAGTTCTTAATTTGCCATAAGGCTATCCAATTAGCAGAGAGGGCACTTTCCCATGAGTTACTTTCTGAAGGACAAAGAGAATCTGCATTGTATTTTCAGTTGCTTGCAGAGCTCCAGCTGTTGAAAGGAGAGTACACAGAGGCAAAGGGAAATGCAGAGAATTGTCTTAAATTGAAGCATGAAAATCCAGATGCCTGGACCATTCTTGGGCATCTGCAATTTTTAACAGGCCAGCTACACGATGCAAAAGAAGCATACGAGAGATCACTTGCATATGCCAATGACGCAAAAGATATCCATTCCTTGTACCTGAGACTTGCTACAATCTACATCAAAGAGGAGGAATTTGACAAGGCTAAGCAGCTTTATTTGCGTGCCTGTGAAGATAGTGCAACATGTATGACATGGCTTGGAGTTGGGGTCTCATCGTTTGAGCTTGGAGAGTTTGCCGAGGCAGAGCATGCGTTGAATGAAGCAAACATTCTTGATAATCACAACAGTGAAGTTTGGGCATATCTTGCACTAGTTTGTTTGCAACAGAAGCGACACCTTGAGGCAGAGCAGTGTTACAAATTTGCAATAAAGACTGGACTAAAGGATGATTCTATCATCGAAAAAATCCAGAAATCAATGAAGGACACTGGCTTTGATACATCTATGTCTCTATGAATGGCTTCGTATTTGATGTTGAACACATATGCAGCAACATTTGTTTGAAAGGTAAACTTTGATTTCTTGTTGTTGGGGGTTGTAGGGGGGTGGGGTGCCAAAACTGTTAAACCACCAAAATGCTTTAAGATTCAGCTAAAACCATCATATCTCCTATCTGCATTTTGCATTGTGTGTATAACCTTGGTTCTGAATCATAGACGACTGCCTTGTTATAATTTTGTAACCTTAAATCTTGGAAAGCTAATTACAGTACCTTCAATCCATTGTTAAAAATGAAAATTAGTAGAATTTTCCCCCATCATGATATCAAATTGGACAATTCTTCATAAATCTTCAAATTTGTAATGATTTGACTTTTTATGGTTAGGGTTAGGGTTAGGGTCTCGAATTGTATTTAGTGGAGGAATCTAAAAACCATTCAGAGAGAAAGGCACAAAACCACTATTTTACAGTAATTTGTAAGGCCAACACCGTAAACCCGTCCTGGAAAAGGCTAATAACCGCAATCCATCAGTCCCTACAACCCCCACCTTGTTCAATCATCAAGTTGTGTTATGGGTATTTGTTCAGATGTTTGTGGTGTTTCAGGCTTGATCAATATTACCCTTTCCTGTGCACAGTTCAAATGTTTCACTTAAATTGCAGTCCAGGTGGTATTGTAAAAATATAGGATTTCCAGTAAATTCTGCCAGCTAACTCATAAGAAACATCTTACTTGAATTTTCAAATGCATATGATGTATAGAATTTGGTGAAAGAATCATGATTGGTGTCCAAAAAAACATTCCTGATTTGAGCCGTTATTTTAGTAAAAGTACATGCTAAAGATTCAAACAGGAATCTATTTTGAATGCCCAATGTAAATCTCAGCATTTGCTTCATTTCTATATCTGCACGTATTGATTTTCTATCAATAATTTCCTGAAAAATAGAATACCTGCAAAGGTCACGAAAGAGCCAACAGCAGTTAATCAATAAGATTGTTAAACCTGCAGCTTAAGATACATAGAAATCTAGCTTTTTCAAAAAATTTTATCAATACGGAGCTTGAATTCCATAAAAGAACCCAAGAATGATATTATTTGTTTGTTTTGTCTGTGAAAGGCACGATGTTGCTAGACTACTTTTTTGAAGAAAAAGTACACTTCCTAAGACAAGTTTCTGTGGTCCGTACTTTGCACATTGCAATGCTGAGTTTTGATACAAATCTATGAAACTTACAAGCGTTTGTATGCTCTTCACGCCTGCGACTTAAGATGTGGAAGGACTAGAACTGAACTTTATCGCTGGATTTGTCTCCTTTTCAGTGGTTTCTTGAGCTGAATATTTTCGGAAAATCCATATTTTTGAAGTCGTTTAGTCAGCCAGAAAAATCGGCAAAGATTATATGGATCCAAGTTAGCCCTTAAACAAGAGATAACCGTTTAAATCATTCGAGACGAGACAATGATTGTTTTTCTGGAACTGTTCAAACAAGGAACCGTTTTTGGGACACCCAGTATATTTCGGCAAACATTGGTACTTCTTTTTCTCATCCGGTACTTCTGGAAGATTCTTTGCCAATAATTTTGCTCGCATCGATGAGCAGTCAACGTTTCTGAAAACCTGATATTATATGTCACTTAGTTAGTTTTAGTTATTTTTCGTCACAGTGTTCCTTGTTTAGAAAGAAGCAATCGATATGAAGTAAGAATAAGTATTTAATTCAAACTAAGGTCTCTCAATTAGTGTCTTCTGTATGAAGGCTGGTTTTAATTTAAGTAAATTCGACAGTGATGGAATTCGTTTGTTTACATAGCGAATTTGCCCTTTTTAACTGTTCAAAAGAGAGTCTGGATCGAGCGATATTTGTTTTCTTTTTGCCGAAATATAACGATTTTTTGAATACACGCAACAGTCACAAAAGCTCTAACGCCGCTCAGCCGAGCCTTTGGAATAAAATTTTTCACGAACACCACCCGATCCTGCAACTGGATCCTGACCCAGGGGGTACACAACTTGTGGATGGAAAGGGGTCTGCCGCCCGGTTGTCGGAAAGGTACCCTCTTCTAATTACTGAAATTTGCCTTGGTACCCACCTTTATGATGGATTTTGGCAGAAAACTGCCTATTCTTTTTAACTATTTTTGCGAATTTCAGCGAAACCCCACCCATGTTTATCGAAACTCTTCCGAAAAAAGACCCTTGTTTAGAGAATTTCGGGCCCAAAAACCCACCCATATGGGCGGCACATACCCGTACCCTGAACATTTTATATACCCCCCTCCCAGGGATCCTGACTCCTGACTCCTGACTCCTGACTGGAAAATGCTGGTAAGGAATTTGTATGGGAATTTGTATGGAGATTGGAATTCTTGTTCCCAGTCAAACCCCTTGCCGGCATTTTCCTAATTTCTGGGTCTAAAGATGACTGATTTTACCAAACAAAATTTTCACATTCGAGTTTGCCTTTGACTGATAGATTAGTAATTTATTCCACAACCCACCAAACATCTAAACTTGTTTTGGACACACGCAATATCTAAAGGGCCATGAAAACGGCGACAACAAAGGCCACCCAAGAGACGGCGCGCGCAAGGCATGCTGGATGAAACAGACCCTTTAACGCAAATTTCTTTGCGATTTCATAAGATGACCAAAATTTCGTTTGTTGAGAACATTATCTCAATTCAAATCATAATAATTCTTTAAAGTTGATGTTACATTGTTGTAAGAAACTAATTAATACCAGCAATTTACAATGTAATGTACAAAGATAGGTAAGGAATAATATTTGCAAGCTACATAACATAATGGACAAGCTACCTAAAAATTTTACAATTACACTGTTCACCCGTCCAGGTTTTGATCTTTCTTTTGGAGCTTGTAACAGTTGGTACCTCCTTTCTTCATTCACTACTGCGTTATGTCTCTTTTTTTAATCAATGTCAAACAAGAACGATATTTCTACATAGCACTAAAGAAAAAAGTGAAGAAGACAATCCTTTCAAAATAGACTTCCCTTCTCATTAACAGTATGCAATATACTGATGCAAAAGCTCGAATCTGCAATATTCTACAGCGTAAGCAGTAACAGGTACATGGAGAGGGACTTCCCGTGAAAAGCTGTATCAAGAGTTAGGATGGGAATCCCTGCACTCTAGAAGATGGAGCAGACGACTTTTTATGATCTACAAAATCATTAACAACCTGATGCCAGATTATTATATTATAAATTATATACTAAATTATACAAGAGATCCTATTCCACGACTGAATCAGCCTAAGGGTCTGTTCATATGGAGAAAGTTTCCCCGGCATTACCCCGGTGAAGCGGGATTCCCGGCTAGCCGGGGAAATATTCATCGACCTTTCATATGAGAGAAGTTTCCCCGGCAAGCCGGGGAAATAAAACAATAGCGCTTTGTCTCTGACGCCAAAGAATTCGAAAGGATTAACGATAAATAAAAGAAGTTTCCCCGCCTAGCCGGGAAAATGTGTTCATATGGGAAAATATTTCCTCGGCTAGGCGGGATCCCGGTAGAGCTCAAGCGAGATCTCGGCTAGCCGGGGAAATGTTTTCTCATGTGAACGCTCGTTCTATTTTATGTGGTAACGCTATATGAGGCGAGATCTCGGTTGAACGGGAATCCCGCTTCACCGGGGAAATGCCGGGGAAACTTTCTCCATATGAACAGGCCCTAATTATGCTTTTCGCAATCAACCCGTTGTTGGTCAAATTAGGGCAAAAACTAAAAAATATAAGTCAAGCTTTTTCCCAAACACTTTGCATGAATGGAGTAAACTTGACCCTGAAAGCAGAGAATCCTCTTCCATCATTATATTCAAGAACAGACTGCTTTCGCTTATTAGAACACCTTCTAACCCTGTTTTCGGTATTTATGATCCACGAGAGCTTTCTTTATCAACTCAACTTAGGGTAGGGTTGAGCAAACTAAATTTTCACAAATTCAGTCTTAATTTTAGTGAAAAAATCAACCCGATGTGTCCAATCAACGACGATCCTGAGGATACGGAACACTGCCTATTGTTGTGCCATTCTTTTGAAGAACAAAGGCGTGACCTCCTCGCTGGTTTCCTTCCGGTGCTGCGCTAATTTGAAATTATTGACGTTCCAAATCCTGTTCTTCTACAGATTCTTTTGTACGGCGACAAAAAGTTGCCATTTGAAGTAAATAACTTCATCCTAATATCCACTATCTTGTACTATCTTGTATCTTTCAAGAACGGAACGCTTCGTATAATATCATGGTCCTTTTCATTAAATATCCCTAAATCTTGTGCCTAAAACCTACTTATTTGTAACTAGAAAGTATAGTAAAATGTAAACTGTATTATATCTTATATGTCCCCTTTAAAGTAAATGTTTCTTTACTTTGGCATCATGGGCTCTGGCAGCGAGCGGTCACGTTTTTGCTCGCTCCGCTGAAAACACTCGATTAACTGGGAAATGCATGGCTAATATGGCAAGTTTTTGTTAAATAATTATCACGAGTGATCTTTATGAAGTTTAAAGAGATTTGACAAGTGTTTTTGCATTTGGATCATGGAATTTACGTCGTTTGAGAGTGGTTTGGAAGCAAATGGCAGGTAAAACACGTGCAGCCTCGAGCAAGGCTTCAGGCCAGGGATAAATAGTATTATACTGTATGAATACTATTTATCCCTGCTTCAGGCACTGAAATGTCCGATGATCTAAAATCATACCTGGATCATCGTTTTGATCAACTCCTGGTCAGTCTTGCAACCAAGGATGATGTTAAGGCATTAAAGGTAGATGTAGCCTCAATTTTGGCAAGATTGGGCGATCAACAAGAGAAATTAGATCTGCTTGAGGAAACTGTTGCGGAACAAGGAGAACGCATCGAGAAAATTGAGTCGGAAAATGAGATTCTCAAAAGGCATGTGGATCTTTTGATATCAGGTCAGGATGATCATGAACAATATTCTAGAAGATTGTGCCTACGCATTGATGGAATGGAAGTACCCCCGCCAGGTGAGGAGGAAACAAGTGAGCAGTGTCTCGATAAGGTATTGAAAATTTTCGAGAAAATGGACGTCCAGATCCCAAACTCAGTGATAGATCGTGCCCATCGGATTGGAAGACCAAAGAAACCAACAGAGCCTTCTGGCAAGATCACTCAACAAATAATTATCAGATTTACAACATGGAGGCACAAAACAATGGTATATCGGGCAAGGAAGAAAGCTCCTAAATATATTAAATTCCGTCTTGATTTGACCAAGAAGAGATTGAATTTGCTGATCCTAGCAAATGAGATGCTGAAACCCCATCGAAACTGGTTTGCATTTGCTGACGTTAATTGTAGAACACGTGTGAAAATTGGTGACTCCTTCTCTTTCTTTAACTCTGAAGAAGAACTTACAAAATTGATATTGGCAATGGCAGAAAAAAATGATCCAGAAGATCCAAGAGAAGCAGGAGAAGCAGGAGCAGCAGGAGAAGCAGGAGCAGCAGGAGCAGCAGGAGAAACAGGAGAAGCAGGAGAAGCTGAATGACTTCGTTTTGTTATCGAGTATTTTTGTGTTGTTTTTCTGGTCTGACCTAACCAAATTCATAGATTTCAGGTGGGTGAATCCTTAAGAAAAATTAACAGTTTTTTTACGTTGGTACTACCGGGTGCGCCAAAATAAACTCTGCACGTTTGGCAGGCCACAATAGATCGTACACTGAACCGATTTTGAAGATTTATGACTTAATCGTTAGCAGAAAGCCTGAATTAGATTCTAGGACTTTTGGCAAATTTTTGCGTTATCAGTTTTTAGAGCCAGAAGCGAGTTTCTTAAAATGTTCGTTTTCGAAAACATTGAAAACGATCAAAAAACGTCGATCAAATTTTGAAAGATTCAACATGAATGAATAAAGAGAAAACGTTTTCAGGGGGATTTGGGGGTTTAGTACGAATTCTCGTACAGCAGATTACAATTGGTCGATTTTTAAATCCCAAATCACCATGAATAAGTTCTCTCTTTGCCCATTCATGTCGATTCTTTGGAAAACTTGATCGATGTTTTTTGATCGCCTTCAGTCTTTTTCGAAAACTAACATTTTAGGAAACTCGCTTCTTGCTCTAAAAACTGAAAATGAAAATATTTGCAAAAATCCTAGTATCTAATTCAGGCTTTCTGCTAACGATTAAGTCATAAATTTCCAAAATCGGACCTGTGCACGACTTATTGTGGCCTGCCAAACGTGCATAGTTTATTTTGGCGCATCCGGTATGTAATTTTGTTTATATACAATCAGTTTCACCTATTTAAGCAAGGGGCATTTCACTCTATCGAAAAGTGTACGTGGTTTTTCTACCAAAAAAGGGTTTTCGAAATTGTCTTTCCTTTTTCTTTTTTGTATTTACATTCTCTTTTGATTGATTTTTCTCAAAAACAAAGAAAAGGGATCCTTGCTAGAGAATTTGGTATTTTATTTTGGGAGTGGAAATGCCCCTCATAGCTTTGTTTTCATAGATCTGTTTTCATAAGTGACACGCCTTGTCCGCGCGGTGGGTGGATTAGCGGATGGGTTATTTTTACTTTGTTTACCATATTCTTGCAGTTTGCCATTGAACATTTTACGTTGGAAAGTTGTGTAATTTGGTACGCGCTGATAGTCAAACAGGGTCAGTAGGGAAAACAAACTGGTGCAAATCTTTACAAATCGTTGAATTTCATTTGTTTCATTCAATTCATACTGATATCAAAGATCTGAAAAGAGCTGTGCATTTCCCAGCCATAAAACCCACGAGACTCCCATCCCTCGTGATACTAGCTACTAGTTATGTATGTTTATACTCTTGAGTTCGTATAGTTTGCCTTTCGTGTTTGTTTATCCTGTAGGGTAGGGTGGGGTAATGTGGGTCTACGGGAGCATAGGTTCCAAATCTTTAAAAAGGCTGGTGTAAAATTTAGTGACTTATTTCTTTGTACTGAATGACTTCAAAGAAACTTTTGCTATTTCTCTATAATTCTACCGTTGGACTTTTCTGAAATCTTTGATATTTTCAGAGTTGGAGTGTTTTTCTTCTTTTTCAGGAATTCAAGAAAAATTTTCAAAAAAACTTAAAACCATCGTAATTTCTAACCCGTTTGACGCAACATGAAGTAATTTCGAAGAAAACCATAGCTTATGAATGCCTACAATATGGTATCAAGCAAAAGTTTGTCAATCATCTGGTTTATGATTTAGAAATTTAATGACGTCACACCCTAAAATGAGCTGAAATTTAGAATACGCTGTAATTTTGAAAAAAAAATTTCTGGAAAGTCCAACGGTAGAATTATAGATAAATATCTAAAGTTCCTTTCAAGCCATTCAATCAGAATAAATAGGTCATTGAATTTTACACCCACCTTTTTACGCCAAGTTAAAGATTTGGAACCTATGCTGTCTACGGGGTAAAGTGGGTCTACTGAGCTTTTCGCTAGAAATATCCTTCCTCGTTAAATGGAAGAAAGGCTGGCTATTTTTCTTTTAATGTCTGCATAATAAACTGCCTTTCTACACAAAACATTCGTCTTAGATGTATCTCCACTCGTTTTATAAAATAACTTTATTGAACGGCCTATTTTGCAAGAATTTCAAAGCCCAGGAAAACTTTCTCCTGCCACTGTTGTTTTCCTTTTCTAGTCAATTTAATGACCATGACGTGAGAGTTTGGTCTGTTACAACTGAAGTAATGTTTATTTCGAAGTCATTGACGCGATTGTTCTTTTTATTTTTATTTTTTGACCAGATAGGGTAATGTGGGCCTACTGAGAATTCAGCCATAATTCAAATTCAACGAAGCCTTGAATTGCTTAAAATTTTCAAAATTTCGCACTTATATTCATCTTCCCACGTTGTTTTCTGTCTAAAATGCGAAAACGGGTTTCCTATTACCGCAGTTGCTGTCTTGTAACCAGTAAATTGGAGTAAGCATACTGCAAAAATCTTTATTTGGCTGTTATTATCAAATTCGATCACTGACTTGCAAGTCGCAATGATGGTGGATCACAGCATAATGACCGTAGTTTTATTTTCGTTGCGGGCACGGGATTGCTTGCGAGAAAAGGCAAAAACTGTGATTTTATTGAATAGAGAATAGTTGGGAAATGTAAGTTCATTAATTTTGTTAGTCATTTAGCCTTTCATATTCCAATTTTGTACAAGTTTTGAAAATAGACCCACTTTTCCCGCTCGTCGGAAAAAGTGGGCCTATTTTAGTTGCCAAAAGAAAAAATTTTTTAAAAACACTTAACTGCCTTTGTCAGAGCTGAGATTTTTTCCCAAGAAACAAGAAGCACTGAATGTCAATTAAACGAAACTTTTGGAATGTTTTGCATTTTAGTCTCGTTTTACCAGCTATCCATTTCGAGATTTTGCTCATTTTGGACCCACATTACCCCACCCTACCCTACGTTATTTTCTTTAGGACTTTTTAATAGTGGTTACTTTGAAACTTATCGTCCCTTAGGACCAGCGAGAGGATTTCTGCACGATGATGCCGGTTGAAGTAAATCAATGGCGAGCAACAATAGGGTGTTTCCGTCCATCCATGCAAAAATCGTCCCCGTTGAGCAAAATTGTTAGGCCAATTTCTACCCTGGTTACCAGAAGATGAGGCTCAAATCCTTACTGGTTGTCAGAGCATGCGGAAATCATCCAATTTCATGCTTGTCAGCCAATGGGATCACCGCTTTCTAGCCCCTGGAGACAAAATCGGTAGTTTGAGGTAAATTTTCTAGTACCCTCACTAAAACTGAAATGGATGCTAGAATACTTCAGTTATTCGCAATTTTTTTTGATAAATCAGTTGTGGGGATGTCCGTCCAGAGTTGTTTACATGTTTAGGCACATAGCTTGTTTGGGGCCGGAGCTGCGTTCATTTTCCGGTCGAAGAATATTGACCTTCGTTGAAATATCTATAGAAATCGCTACAAATGAGATATACAGATAAGAATTTCAGCAATTATGCATACTGACCTCAGCAAAAACCCAAACTCCTTTACTGCTATCATATCTCAAAATTGCAGGCAATTTCTAATGATTTCTGGTAGAGATATCATTTGGGCCTAAGCTTGTCCTCGCTTAAAACTCATTCCATTGCACTTAAAAAGTAATGGTAAAATTCTAGAGCTGAATAATGCACTTACCCATGACTCAGGCACCAGTTTGACTTCGTTTGCCTTTTTTACATTAGCAAATTTTTATAAGAAACGACCAGTTGTGGGTGAACTGCAAAAACTTTCCTCGGTCCATATTTTTATCTGCACAGTCTATCCGCTTCAAACAACAAACAGTGAACTTTGTATCATAAAAGTCTTGCATCACAAAACATTCCTATAGAACGATTCCATGCGCCTTAGCGAGGCACTCGTGAATTGTTTTCGCGCATTTGGTTCAATCAGTCAATGCAAACAAACAAAAGTGCAAAACCGGGTATCTTTTTTTGCGAACCCAAAACAATGTTTTGTTCTTTTTATGTTTTGTATTGATTGAAATAAGAACGAAAAGAACAAATGCGTGAATACAATTCATGAGTGCCTCGCTAAAGCGCATGGAATCGTTCAAAAGGAATGCTCTGTGATAAAAGACTTTTATGATACAATGTCAAAGTTCACTGTTTGTTGTTTGAAGCGGAGAATCTGTGTAGAGAAAAATATGGACTGAGGAAAGTTTTTGCAGTTCACCCACAACTGGTCGTTTCTTATAAAAATTTGCTAATGTAAAAAAGGCAAACGAAGTCAAACTGATGCCTGAGTCATGGGTAAGTGCATTATTCAGCTCTAGAATTTTACCATTACTTTTTAAGTGCAATGGAATGAGTTTTAAGCGAGGACAAGCTTAGGCCCAAATGATATCTCTACCAGAAATCATTAGAAATTGCCTGCAATTTTGAGATATGATAGCAGTAAAGGAGTTTGGGTTATTGCTGAGGTCAGTATGCATAATTGCTGAAATTCTTATCTGTATATCTCATTTGTAGCGATTTCTATAGATATTTCAACGAAGGTCAATATTCTTCGACCGGAAAATGAACGCAGCTCCGGCCCCAAACAAGCTATGTGCCTAAACATGTAAACAACTCTGGACGGACATCCCCACAACTGATTTATCAAAAAAAATTGCGAATAACTGAAGTATTCTAGCATCCATTTCAGTTTTAGTGAGGGTACTAGAAAATTTACCTCAAACTACCGATTTTGTCTCCAGGGGCTAGGAAGCGGTGATCCCATTGGCTGACAAGCATGAAGTTGGATGATTTCCGCATGCTCTGACAACCAGTGAGGATTTGAGCCTCATCTTGGGTACCAGCCTCTCTAACATAAAAACAGAGAAATTAAATGCAGCAAGTGTGAAATCTTATATATTGGGGAAACCTGCCGACAATTAAATGAAAGATTTGGAGAGCACATGAGGAACGTTGAGCACAAGCTTCACGAGGATGAAAGAAAGAAGGACCAAGGCGACATTAACGTCTCGCAACACTTCAATTCGGCAGGACATTCCATTCATGATATGAACATTCTTGGACTGTTGTTTGCTCCCATAGACTCGCGAAAAAGAAAGACACTCGAGAAAAGAATAATTTTTAAACTGGACACACGTGTTCGAAAGGACTTAACAAGCAATTTTCCTGTTTATGATTGTATTTCCTCTTGCTCCTGAGCGTTCCATTTTCGCTCGTCTAATTCGTCCGTTACTTGCTCGATCCTAGCGTTCTATTAAACATTCTTTCTTTTTCTATAATCTTCGCTTCTACTAAGTTCCTTTACTACTGACGAATGAACAGTGGCATCATCAAAAAGTCTATGGAAAATTATCTGTTTCAAATATTAAACTACCTCCCTACTCACGCAGGATTTGGTACTATGACAAGGCAGATTTCGTTGCGATTATGAAAAGCATCCAACTTTTTCGCTGGCAAGAGCACCTTAGCAAACTGACATGTCCCAATGAGCAAGTTCAGTTACTTAATGAAGTTTTGTTAAACATTTACTCTAATTTCATACCTAACAAAGTCAAGACGATTAGATCCCACCAAGCACCCTGGATAAAAGGAAAGGTTAAAAAATTTCCGAGAAGAAGAATCGTGCCTACAGAAATTTCATAAGGAGTGGCCAACCAAATGACAAGCTAGAGGGAATACAAAAGTTAATATCAGAAGGTTCGAAAATGATTGAGGATGCCAAACGAAATTACTTTCTCAAGGCAGGAAACACATTGGCTAACCCTGGGACTTCTAATAAAACTTATTGGTCTTTAATCAACACCGTCCTAAATAAGGCCAAGATTCCAATAATACCACCTCTTCTAGAAAACGGGTTGTTTATAACGGATTTCACTGAAAAGGCACAGATATTCAATGATTATTTCGTACTCCAGTGTACAACAATCAATACAGGTAGCGTAATTCCACCTAATATGCCAGCTCCTTCTTCCCTCATAAGCGATTTTCCTATATCTAACGAAAAGATACTGAACATTATAAGGTCTCTAAATCCTAATAAAGCACATATGGTTGGGATGGAATATCAATCAGAATGATAAAATTAAGTGATACTGCACTAGTTACTCCACTAAAAATAATATTTGAAACCTGCTTGAGACGTGGTTTATTTCCCGAAATATGGAAATATGCAAATGTTGTGCCGGTTCATAAGAAAAATGAGAAAAATTTGAAAGGAAATTATCGACCAATTTCTCTTCTACCAATCTTTGGGAAAATACTTGAAAAACTTATATACGATTCTTTATACTCACATCTCGTTTCATGCAATTTACTCAATCCGAATCAATCAGTCTTTCGTCCCGACGACTCAACGGTTAATCAGCTGATTTCCATAACGCACACGATCTTTAAAGCCTTCGATTGTAACCCACGTCTTGATGTTCGCTCTGTGTATCTTGACATCTCTAAAGCATTTGATAGGGTATGGCACGACGGTTTGATTTATAAACTAAAACGATGTGGCGTTTCTGGAGAGCTCCTTTTACTTATCCAAAAAAGTTTTCTTAAGGATAGAAAACAGCGAACAGTTCTAAATGGACAGAATTCTGATTGGGGAGATATTTCAGCAGGAGTACCCCAGGGTTCTATTCTAGGACCCTTGTTTTTCCTTGTATATATCAACGATCTAGCTGCTGACGTGAAGTGCAATGTTAAGCTTTTTGCTGATGATACATCGTTGTTTACCGTAGTAGAAGACTCTAACTCGGCTGCCAGTGATATGAACCATGACCTAGAGTTGATAAGACAGTGGGCCTACGATTGGAAAATGTCCTTCAATCCTGATCCGCAAAAACAAGCTGTTGAACTGATCTTTTCTAAGAAAAGAATTGAAATCAATCATCCAGAAATTCGTTTTAATAATATTCCAGTGATGAAAGTGGATAAACATAAACATTTAGGAATTATCCTGGACTCAAAGCTTTCTTTTTCGGCTCATATCCAGGCAGCTATCTCTAAGACAAGGAAGGGCGTCCAAGTACATACCCAGACATACCCTAAACGAATTATTCAAGCTCTATGTGCGACCCCACCTGGAATACGGAGATGTTATTTATCATATTCCGGCCAAAGTATGTGAATTTAGCGGTAACACTACTTTGTCAAGTTTGATGGAAAAGTTGGAGTCAGTTCAGTATTCTGCTGCTCTAGCCGTTACAGGAACGTGGAGGGGGCGAATAAGGGCAAGGACAGAAAAATTCAAATTTAGCTTTTATCCCAATTGCCTGTCAGAATGGAATGAACTAGCTAGATCCGGAGGTTAGACTTGCACCATCGGTCGCTATCTTTAAGAGAAAGCTGATTTCATTTACCCGCCCCCTGCTAAATCTGTCTTTGGGATTCATGATCCAATAGGATTATCCTATCTGACTCAACTTAGAGTGGGCCTTAGTATAAGTTATGCTTTCACTAATTCAAGCACAATTTTAGGGATTCCATAAATCCAATGTGTCCTACAAACGATGGTATTGAGACTACGGAACACTTTTTGTTGCTCTGCCCCTCCTTTGAGGTTGAACGTCGAAATCTTCTCGCTAGAGAGTTTGATTTGCTGCGACCATTTGGACATATCGATCTTTCAAATGAGGTTTTGACGCAACTTTTATTATATGGTGATAAAGACCTTCCAAAGGACCTCAACAGAAATATACTCGAGCTGACTCTACATTACATCCACGCAACTGGTCGCTTCAGTTGAGATCACCGTAAATCTAGTTAAACGTCACCAAACCACTAAGTCCATTTTCGTAAAGTTTCTTGTCGTAGAGTCCTGTCCATATATTCCTTTGCAAGCCTGTTTCACATTGGATGTTAGGCTTATATTAGAAATCCAGACCCGATAGCGGTGTCTCGAGCCATGGGGACCTTGGGTGGGGAGCAGTGACGGGGACGGTTGTTGTCGTTGTTGTTTCCTCGGCCGGCGTTCCGATTGTTCACTATTATATTTTGGCCTGACATCTCATGTGAAACCGGCTCAAATATTTATTTGTAAAATGTTTTTATAATTAGCATTTCTATCTGTATCAGTTGTAGCGTATGTATAGTTGTTTTTAGTAGTTATATTTTAGTTTATATTAATTCCAGGGGGTAGACATGACATTTTGCTCATCCTGGTCCCCGTCCTTGTAGTGCGGTATAGTAGATTGTAGGTAGTGTTTAGGTAATTTTGTTGTAAATATTTATATTGAATATAAAAAAAAATGTTTCTTTCTTTTTTGTAGCATTTAAATGTAGTTTTATCAACTATCTTTTTCTCTCTAGTAGTTACGTGTAGTTTTATCAACTATCTTTTTCTCTCTAGTAGTTACGTGTAGTGTTATTTTCGTATTTCCTGTTTTATGTTGCCATGAGGTAGACGTAGTTTTTCGCTCCAAATGGTATTGTTCTAGTAGTAGGGTATAGTATTCTGTAAGTAGTGTTATAAGTACTACGTATTGTAAGATATTATATGATGTATATATAAAAAAAGTTTCAATGACATAAAAGGAAAAATACAAAAGCTTCAAGTTTCAGAGAATTTTTGAGCTACAAAAATCGTCCAAATTAACCAAAATTATAATCATCGAATTGCCGGTCGAGTCAAAGAAAATGTTTTCTATTTATGTAGCTGGGAGTGACTGTACAAATTCGCTTCTTTAAAAAATGGTCTCATATGGAAAAGGCTATACACCTAAGTTAAATACTAAACTTCATTTGATCAAAATTATCTTGCTAACAACAGTCATCATGGTTTCAAATTCACTAGCGATCCTGGGAAAAATCGAACAAGAGTCAAATTGTCTTTGAAAAAGGAAAAATAGCTGGTCATTACATATGTTCCCAGAGCAGATAGGTGCTCAGAAAGTTACAATATAAATGATCCTTTTTGAACAAAATCTCTGTATGACAAATTCGCCAATAACTCTAAATGGCAAATTTCAGCAAACCGAACCTTTAATAACTAATGCAGTTTTTCATCGAAATGATTAAAGCTTAACAAACGCTATCTGGGTATATTTTGCAAAATATAACTTGTCAAATGCCTGCGTTCTTCTTACTCACCTCTTAAATGGCACGGAATTTGTTTGCAGTTAAAGGGGCTCCGTCGCCAAATAGTAATAAAATCGGCAAAAGCTATCATTTTAGGCACGCTTCTATGCATTGTTTTCTGCAAAGTTTTTGGTGTCTTCACTCGAGCCATCAAAAAGTGACTGTGTAAAATCCCCTTATGTCGGAGCAATCGTAAAAGATACGAACGTTTGGTTTGTTCCTCTGTGAAGTAGCTATAAGAGTTTTCTTCAAAATAAGGCTTTCATTGTGAGGAAAAGATGAAAAGCCTTTGTTATATTACCTTTCAAAAACTGGAAAATCATCGTTTCGAACGAAATGTGGATACGGAGCCCCTTTAATGTATGATCGATTGAACCAACTTAATCTCCCTGGATTGAACGATAAACAATTTTCCCTGGATATTAAGGCCGGCGTGAGCAAATGCCATCGCCAAGGAAGCATTTATTGGCTCTGACTGTTTCCAGAATGTTTCTTCGACTCTTCATCAACCCAAAAAATGTTGCAAATGCAATATTTTTATCTCGAAACCAAAACAGTTTTTGAGTTTTTTTCAAAAACCTTATTCTTAAGCCTGGTTTCCATATAATCGTTACGATCGTTCGGATCGCTGTGAACTTCTCCAGCGATCCCAGCGATCTACGATGGGATCGCTGGGGAATTGTTTCCACATAATCGCTAGGGTCGCTCGGATCGCTGCAAAATCGCAGTTACTGGCTCCTGCGGGGGAACTTCCTGCCTTCTTTTGGCGGGTGATAAAAAAAAGTTCAAGCAAGATGGCAATCTTAAACGAGAGGTTGCTCTTGGAGGTCAATTTGTATATGATGCTGTTGCTTATCAGGGGACGAATATCAGCGGCAGCAAAGAAGAAGACATCGATTTTGGGTTCTTGAAATTTATCGGGCACGAGAAACCATAAATTCTTCACTTGCAGCAGCAGGAGTGTTTTCAACCGCCATTTTGTTTCACAATAAATGTGGTGCGAAGAGCTAGAGATTTTAGTGTCATGGGATAGAAAAGAGGCATCATGGGGTAGATACGAAGCATTACGGGATACATTTGGATCGTTGCGATCGCTGGTGGATCGTTGGAATAGAGCAAGTTTCTATCCCAGCGATCCTGATCGTCGCGATCGCTAGGATCGTTTGTGCATGTTTCCATAAGATCGCTGGGATCGCTAGAGTCGCTGGAGTCGTTTACAGCCATCCAAACGATCGTAAAGATTATATGGAAACCAGGCTTTAGACGATAGATTGCCTTCACATCTGGTGGTGCCTCGTTTGCTGGCCTTGGTAGCAATGTTCCTTGCCTTCCATTGACAAGCAGAACAAGCATAATTTCATTCAAATCCAACCATAGCAGTATCTAATTGCTTTCAAAAGAAACTGTTTATCTTGAAACCAATTAGATACTAGAAACAATATTCAAGTTAATCAATATAATCATGATTGATTGATCGCCAAAGAAACGGAGGGGTTGTGTCCTCTGCGGTAGTTTAGCTCATGGTCAGTTGAAAATGCGTATGATTTTAGCAACCTGCAAGAAGATTCTCCCCGTGTGAACAAACTTGCAGGAAAGCAAACTATTTCGCGTCTCCACTTGCTTGCCCACACAACATCATGGGGAATCAATGTTTCCACAGCAATGCTTTCTCATTTGGCCAGGGCTTTCGTAGAAGAAGGCTACAATGTTTTCCTCTCGCATGGAAAGGGGTCATGGGAAAAAAGAATCGCGTAGTTTAGATTGAAATACCACTAAACCGTTGTCTGCATATTTCCAATCTTAATAGTTGTGAATGCTGATAATATTCAGTGTATTGCCCAATCCAACTGTTCGCTTCTCCTTTCTCCTGTTCAAAAAATTCTATGATTATAGATATGCAGCAAAAAGTTGAAATTTTATGAAATGCATACGGCATAAAGCTGTGCCACATTGGTCCTTTTTTTGTTCAAGTGAATCACTGTTTATACCGGGTGAGTCAGAAAAAAGAATCCCCGTTTGAAAGGTCACGGCTCCCTGGATATCAAGACAATGATATCGGCAAATATATAGTTTAATGGTAGAAATTTTCAAATCTACTATAAAATTTACCTGACTGAACTCGGCCACTCCATTCTGAAATTATGAGGGATTTTCTTAAGAAAGCCTCATCAAAAAACCTTCAAAACTTGCCCAAAATCATGAGCAAATTTCCCTAACATTTCTGCCTTACTATGGCCTTACAGCAATGACTTGTGGACGCTTTAGCACGTGCTATCCTCGTTGGAAGATGAACAAGTCATCCCCCTGGTATCGATGACCTATTCAGGGGGATTCCATTCTTCCGAGAGGACAAAATACATGAATTTATGTGAGTGTCATCAATTTTAGAAAGAAATTTGCTCATTGTTTTCATTCGTTTTTGCAGGTTTTTGGAAGGGGCATTCTGCAGAAATATCCACGGAAAGAAATTGCCGATTAAGGCCGGGTAAATTACTGAATCTAATTGAACATATTGGCAATAAAAAAGACAGTTTTCAAAATTTTTGCTTTGATATTCATTGAGCAGTGGCGTTCCAAGCGGGGATCCTTCTTTCTGACTTACCGGGTACTATGCGGTACAAATTGATCACCATAGATTTTTGATTATGCGCAGAGCTGAGATTTGTCAGGCGTATGCTCCTATTGCTAAGTTACTGAACGAATTCGACATTAAATGAACTGAGTCCATATAAATAGCTGAGCGTTAACGCTGTCCTGAATTTTTGCTGACAAACCGCTGATGGCCCTTTGTTACCGCACAATAGTGCTGAATAGTGAAGTCATTAGCAGTGGAGACTAAAGGCTTCTTAATCCTGGCATTATCCTCGGGAATTTCTTTGGTTTAAGTTCAATATCGATTAAATCACAACTTTTGTTTTATGATTGAAAGGAAGTTGGTATTGGTCATGAGCACGCTGTTTATGTTCACACAGTGCCTTTATATGATGCCATATTTGCCTTTTCCATCATGCCAGTTGAGCGACAAAACCGATTATCATGCCGTATTATTTTTGTGCCGCATTCAAATGAAAACAATGCCAGCATGGTGTAAACAGGAGGCCAATAGGGCACTACAGTTTCATGCCGTAGCCATTGCGTACGGGCATTGTGTAAACGGGATAAGATATTAACTTAAAGGGGCTTGGTCACGTAAAGTAAACAAACTTCTTTCGAAACGACGACTTTGCAGTTTTTTTACAGGCCATATCAGACAGATTTTCCACTACTTTTCTCAAAATGAAAGTGCTATTTTGAAGATGTGCTTTGAACTTCAGAGAGAAACAAACGAAAGAACCACACGTTGTAAGATTGCAAAGATATTGGTGGATTTTCAGTAGTAACTTTATTGTGGATTCACCCCATCCACAAAAATTTGCCCAGAACACAATGGCCACGTGTGGGCAACAATATAGATTATAGAGATAACAGATTTGTTTACACTTATGTAACCCAGTCCCTTTAAGAACGCATAATTTAAGAAATGAGCTGCATCGTTGGTTTTAATCATCCGCTAAGAAACGCAGATTCTGAAAGAGCAGATTCTGTTTCAATTAAGCCAATTTGAAAGTGATTTTCTGGCAAACAAAACTTGAAAAAGTTGGTGTTAAATCACTTATAGGAACTTAATCAAATGAGTTTTTGAATCATAAAGCATGCTTATCAATAATGCTGTATCCTGATACCGGTTCTCATTTATTTATAGATAAACATTTAACTTCAGGTGACTCAATATTTTGCACTAATTAAAGCTTGCTTTCTACCTCCGGAGGGGGGATACTTGACTTAAATTTTTTCGGAGGTGTGCCAAGAAAAAATTTCTTTTTCCCTGTAACGATAACCTGAAACGTGGCACATCCCTGTCGGACAAACATGCAAAGTACCCCGTATTGGGCTGTCGAAATAATTCGATAAAGCAAATTCAATGAATTCTAACTGGCTGACATAACAATATCAAGAACAATAATAAGAAGAGCAGGTACCAAAATAACTAATGAGGATTCGCTGACATCTCTACATTATGTTTCAGCAAAAACGCCAACCCAACTTCATGCGAGATTATTCAGGATCAAATTTAAATCAATTTGACACATACCATCTGAAAGTAACAGGGACAGATTTTGTAAAATAATAGCATGAGATGCTTTTCTTTACAATGAATTCAAAGCGATTAGTGGCTACAGACAAAGGAAATACTCTCAACCATAAATTCAAAACAAAAAGAGCCGCGAAAGTTTCTTTGAAACCCAAGTAGGTAGCGCGCTCGTTGTGCATTTTATTTCTTTGGCTCAGAAGCTGAGCAGTAAGTAACTTAAAAAATAAGAGAATTTAATCACCTCCACCTCCTAATCGGCTTTTGAATCAAATAATTTAAATGCCCATGGCAGATGTGTAGATACATCCTTCTTCTTTCGATTTATGCTCATGTTTGCTCTAAATAACAATTTCTGGAATGCACAACGAGTGCGTTAACTACCTTGGTTTCAGAGAAACTTTTGCGTCTTCGTTTGTTTTGAATTATTGGTTGGGAGAATTTCCTTTGTCTGCGATCTAATCGCTTTGAATTGCGGTGTCAATCAAAACCAACTCGTGATATTGTCTGACCAAATCTGCCCTTGTTTATGTAAGCACAAGTTATCTTCTTTTCAATGATATCCAGGTTGGATGAATTCATTGAATTATTCATTACTTAATTGACGTCTTCGTAAGTCGGGCAATTTCAGATGCCAGAAAGTAAAAGGACATTTGCATAGACAAAAGTGCCGCAGATCAATTTGGCATAGGCTTGGCATACTGGGTGTCCCAAAATGATGTATTATCGTTTGATTGCCCATATGTCTATAAACGATGAACCGATTTTCAAAAACTGGTAAAACCATAACCAACATCTTAAAATATAATTTAGCCTTTAGGCAATCAAATAAAACAAAGTGTTTGAAAATCGGTTCATTGGTTATGGACATGTAAGCAATCAAACAATAATACATCATTTTGGGACACCCGGTAGATAGGAGGCAGACTTGTGGGACTTGGCATCGAGATCGGTATCTATGGTGATTCGCGCCAAAATGCCAAATACACGTTTTTTTTCATAAGAAACTAGTGCTACGATTACTAAAAATTTAAGAAACTCTAGTACTACGCTCAAGAACAGTTAAGAAACTCTAAAATTGTATTTATGTATGTCTCTCTTATTTTAGGTCTCTCTAACAAAGGTACATTCGTCTTTTTTTTACTTTTAACTGCAAAAATTGGTAAATTTTTTGCCTGAATGTGCATGGCTTATTCGAGGTGACAATGTCAATGCAAAATGGAAGCCCTTTGTCGATAAGAAGGCTCAACTTCGAACAATACCACAATTTTAGGCCCAACAAATAAGAAGCTAATTACAAAACTTTTACTACTAAAACATCGAAATTTTCATGCAAAATTAAGAAAATTTTAGTACTAAGTGCTGATCCAAGTTTCTTATAAAAAAACGTGTATACTAGGGAGGGGCAGGAGGGTAGACTTATTCCAAAGAGTCTCATGTTTCGGTGCTGGTATAGTCAGTTCCGTATTTATGGATGGTATTGATATAACGGGTGTCCCAAAAACTCAACAGATTCAACAAACTCTGACGCAAGCTGTTTAGAATTAACAATCAAATGATTATTTGTATCTGAATCTGCAATGATTAGATTGAATTTTGATATATTTTTCTGAATTTTTGGTGACTTGTTTGCAGAGTTAAGCACACAACGTGATTCAGAAACTGTGACAAAGGGATCCCTTGCTGATTCATGAATTATCCAGTCTCCAGGGAGCTGTCAGTGTTCATTTATAATTGAAAGTATAAAACTAATAATGGCCAAGTCATTTTAGAAGTAGTTAGCAGCCATCAAAATTTAAGAAGCACAACTGCGTTTTGACAGAAATCTTTATGAAAGTGTCTGTTCAATGCTCAATTAACTTGCATGTTTGCGTGTTTGTCAGCAATGCTTTGTAATTGCAGGAATTGTCATGTTTCATAATTTGATATTATAATTCACCGTTGTTAAAGGGTCTGTTTCATCCAGCATGCCTTGCACGTGCCATCTCTTGGTTGGCCTTTGTTGCCGCCATTTTCATGGCCCATGAAAATGGCGGACAACAAAGGAAAACCAAGAGACGGCACGTGCAAGGAATGCTAGATGAAACAGACCCTTTAATGCAGCAGCTCTGGTTTTGACCTAGGGACAATTTTGAAGTTTGCTGATTATTATCTCCACAACCAAGTCACCAAAAATACTGAAAAACATTTCAGAATTTAATATAATTATTGCACATTTAGATAAACATAGTTGTTGGATAATGAGTGAGAAACAGTTTGCATTAGAATTTTTCAAACCTGTTGCATTTTTTGGAACATCCGGTAGGTGTCTTGTATTGCAAATGCAATGCTTAGATAGAGGATGCAGGTGCTTGCCAAATGAATAATAGGAACTTTTGATATGATCCAAATTATTTTGACGGCAACAAAAACTTGCAAAAATGTGGCAAAAATAATCTTGATGCGTTTCCCCATCAATTTAAACGCATATCTAACGCGATTTTACTGTGACTTTACTAACGCGATTTTCAATGAAGAAATCAATGAAGAAAGACTGACTATTGTCACGCGAATTATATTTGGGATTTCCACCAAACCTACGCCAAATTGATCTTCGGTAAGCCATTGGCTGCGGTCACACTAGACGTTTTTACCTGGTTGTATACCTTCAAAACAACGGGTAACTGCGCTGTGATATGTGACTGCATTTCGTTTTCACATTCAATGCTGTTACAGTGCTTTGGTCCTGAGAGCTGATTCAATAAGAAAACAATCTGATGCAACATAACGAACAAAACAAGGTCCCGAACCATATTTCATTTGTTTTGGAGAATGAACCAATCGCAGCCTTGCGTAGTTGTCACATGGTAAATCATATCACTGTGTGACCGGGTGTCGTTGTACCGTTATATTGCCCTACTTTCTGGCGACAAAAACAAATTGCAAGAAATTGCAGCAATTCACATTACAACGGGAAAATATAGTAGTGTGACCGCAGCCATTGCTACGCCAAATGTACACCATTGCTACGCCAACAGTTAGGTCAACCCTACGCCAAAGGGTAATAATATAATAATAATAATAATAATCAATTTATTTAAAGTTGGCGCTACATAGCTATGTACAGTAAAAATTAGAAATAATTACTACACTAGCTAATCCAAGGCAACTGCTAAAAAACTAATACAAATCCAATAAATATACATACATGATTAAATAAATAAGATTTGAAATACGAGGTATCAAATTTCAAAACAGAATTAATAACGTAAATATAAGAATCCGAGCTGTTAACAATCCGAATGTCCGAAATATGGCATGAAAACTGTATCAAAACATGGCATCACAAAAATCCAAGCTGTGGTATGAACGTCCTACATAATCTGCATGAGCAGTCGGTGCCATTCCAAATTTTAATTTTTTTCTTAAACTCATTGATAACTTGAGCATTCCTTATGTGTTGAGGAAGAGAAAGCCAAAGACGTTGCCCTCTGTATTTGACAGTCTGGGATCCGTAACTTGTTGTTCTTACCCTTGGTAGTACAGATTAATTACTGTTTCTGAGATCATAATTACCACGACGCTCAACCAAAATCTCCCTCATAAAAGGGGCGGGGTTGATGTTCTCCTTAGTTTTAAACATTTCGATCATAAGAGTATGCAGGTTCCTTGCATGAACATTAACCGAGTCATCTTTTTCCAGTAGAGTGTTGAAGCTACAATCGCAGACAAAACTCATGAGACACGTTGCTTTTTCGAGGGAATTTTGAGTTAGGATCCCCCCCCCCCCGCCCCCCATTGCAATGTTGGAGCCTGATGAAAATGTCATAAATGAGTTGACAAGTATGTGTTCTTCAAGCAACCAACATTGCAAAGGGGGGAGTCCTGGTGGCAGTCCTGGAGACAAAGTTGTCCTGAAAATTTCAGGTGGTTGCGATAACGAGTTTTAGAGTTATGCGCACCTGAAATGTTCAACCCTTTCAGACAATCGCGGACAAAACTCATGAGACACGTTGCTTTTTCGAGGAAATTTGGAGTTAGGATCACCCCCCCCCCTCCGCCCCCATACCAACATTGCAAAGGGGGAGGGGGTCATCAGTAGTGCAAGTTAGTACTTTACATGCAGGGAAGACCTCTTTTAACACAAAACTCAGCTGTCCCAACGAGTTTTGTCCGCGATTGTAGATTCATAATAATCCTTGTATGCAATTCTCAAGGCTTTTTCGTATATTCCATTAATCTTGTTATTCATGTGCCTACTGTGAAACATCCAGACTATTGGACAGTATTGAAATTGACTAATTACAAAGGCTTTCATTAAGATTCTTAGTTTATTTTAGAGTCCATGTATCCAGATATGCGAGCGAGGGCGAACAGTACGCAACTTTTTGATATGTGTCTCAAAATTGAGATTTTGTCGATAACAATGCCTAGTAGCTTTTCCTCCTCTGTATTTGCTATGACAGAATCTCCAACATTAATGTGATCTGCTGATTAGAATTTCTACCAAGTATGAAAAAATGACATTTATCTGTATTCAGTTTCATAAAGTTATCAGCAAACCATTGTATAATTGTGCTTAAATCATTCTCCAACTTTGTAAGTACACTATCAAGATTCTTATCGCATGCATATATGGTTGTATCATCCGCGTAATTGCAGATATCAGTATCGTGTATGGATAGAGCAACAAATCATTTATGTAGATTTTAAAGAGCAGGGGGCCAAGAACCGATCCTTGTTGAACTCCAAGGGACAGTGCAAATGGAAAATGGTTGGATGGTGAATAGGAAAACTATCCAACTGCTCAAAACATAGGCAGAATGAAATGATCACTTGCCTATTTCTTTTTTATTGAAATGGTAATGAATCAGCGAATTCTTGACCAAATTTCAAAAGTTTCAAAGAAAGATTACCTGTTTATCATATTGCCGTATCTCTGGTGTTTGGTAGATGATTTTAAAATGCAAGGTACTTACATTTAAGTTGAAAATTATTCTCAGAGAATCGAACCAAATACTGGGCGCATTTGGCTGAAGCGATCTTTAATGATTTGCTGGCTATTTGATTTCAACTAAAACGTGTGCTGCTTGACGTCGCGAGTTTAAAAGCATGCAAATTTAAACATATTCGTCAAAAGCTTGCCCATTGTAAAGTTTTTAACAGGGAACTTGCAATTTGCAAAACCTGATCCCCCAGACCCAAACATTTTAATCATTGTTTCTGAAAATTTGCTAAACCTGAACAGATTTTAAAATGGATGGCCAGGGCCAAGATTACTCTTTCGGAAAGAGTAATCTTTCTCAGTCTCAATTAAATTTGAAAATAGACAAACAAATGTTTACAGGCTGAGCCAGAAAAAAGCTCCAACTTTGAAAACTCATAGAACTATGGAATGAATCGATTTGTCTTGATATGAGGAAACTAAATACTTTTACAGTTTTTCACGCGTTCTCTGAGATAATTAAACCAGGTGCGCCAAAATAAACTATGCACATTTGGCAGTCCATGATAAATCTTACACTGGACCGATTTTGAAGATTTATGACTTAATCTTTAACAGAAAGCCTGAATTAGATTCTGGGATATTTTGCAAATTTTTTGTTTTCAGTTTTTAGAGCTACAAGCGAGTTTCTTTAAATTTTCGTTTTCGAATACACTGAAAACGATCAAAAAGCGTTGATCAAATTTTCTAAAGACTCAACATGAATGGACAAAGAGAAAACGTTTTCAACATGATTTGGGGATTTGAAAATTGATCATTATAAACTTCTGCACAAGAGTTATTTCAACGATGGGCCTGTTGCGAAATTCTGTTGTAGTTACAATAAAATGCCGCCCAGCCGTCACAAAATCAAAATGTAACAAGACTCCATGCTTGCTGGCCTCATGATGCTTCCTCGCTTGTCTTTTTAACCACCTTGACACAGGAACACAACCTGCACCAAAGCACAAATTCAATGACATCACAAAAGAAAAGACATTTCTTTGTATCCTTGAGAATATTATTACATTTCTCCCAAGATAGTACGAACTCTCGTACAGCAGCTTACAATTAATCGATTTCCAAATTTCAAATCACATTGAAAACGTTCAAAATTGGTCCTGCGTACGATTTATCGTGGCCTGCCAAAAGTGCATAGTTTATTTTGGCGCACCCGGTAGGTAAATTTGACTTAACAAAAATTTAATGGCTGCTGCAGATGCCAGAATAAGGCCCAAGCATTTGATAAAATCAAATAGAAACTTTACGTAAAGAACAACAAAAAACGGTATGATTTTTCATGGATGAAAGATATGATTTGCACATTTATTGACATGTGACTGAAAATGTTAAATTTTGTTTAAAAATAAATTTCTTATAATTCTTGAACGAGGGAAATGCCCTTGAGTATTGTTCTATGTGAGGAAATTCTTGACGATTTGATCAAATGTTTTATTCAGTGGTACAAATAAGAATAGCACTCCTGCCTTAGTTTCATGACGTGGAGGAGTTCAGTGGCTAATATTTCCTTGCTTACAAGATTACTGTTCTTGGAAAGCTGAATTGATTTCTACTCGGAAGCGAAATCGCTTCTCCGCAAGCCAATCAGATGGCTGGAAAATATCGCCATGAGTAGAATTCTCTACCTTGTGCAATTAATTTGCAAGGATGGAAAGCCGTAGCTTGTTAGCTCTCCCTTGCCTTGTGGCTACTTTCTTGATTCTCGCCACCTGTGAAACCCTAAAGCCCCCTACCAGGGTCGTTTGAACAAATGAACATCGATCGTTGATCCTGGAACATGTGCTGTATTGTTTGAGCATGTGATACCGACTGGTGGTTATTCGTAGGTCATGAAATGAATACCGCATGTGGAAATTAACGTAAGGGAAGTATGTCGCTGGAAGCAACTGTTGCTGGATAATTAATTTTGTTAGTAAAGAAGTATCTGATATCTAATTCATTTTGCTTTGGTATCAAAGTCCTCTGTACCTATCTATTGTAGAGTGCTGCATTTCAGATCTGCTATTTTGGCACCTTGCTTGGAACCTTGTGAAGAGTTAATGGCTGGCTTTTATCAAGACATGGCTTGGAGACTTAAGTAAACATTACGTTCACTGGGAAGCTGAAATTCTGAAATCTTGGCAAGTTTTGGAAGAACATATTGTTGCCTTAGTGTACTTAGTCTTCTGTAGCAAATACAAATGATTCTACGAGGGAGAAGAATCGCTCTCTTTGTGACCTTTTCTTCCTTGATCGGTCTTTGCCTTTACAAAGCTGTGGATTTACGAACAAAAATACCAGCTCTTATTACATCGAAGTTTCTCCCAGAGAGGCGTGCAGCAATATATGATGATGAATTATTTGCTGTCCCAAGTGTATATAAAACAAGAGAAAGTCATCTTTCAAATGATGCTACTTCAAAGTTATTCCAAAATGCATCAAACTGCCTTGCTGATGCGAAAAGGGACATCGCCAATTATTTGCGGCAATCAGAAACAACATCCAAGGAGAATGATTTTAAAACAAAGCTGGAACCAAAATGTAAACCGAATTTACTATTTATTATACTCGTGACAACAAGACCAGGAAACTTTGCAAATCGAGTTGCAATTCGTCTTGCTTGGGGACGGATGGATACTATTCTGAATTCTCGAACACGTCAGGAAAATCCGGACTTCACTTGGATGAGCATATTTTCCGTTGGCCTCGCCATGACGCCCAAGATAGGCCGTCTAGTTTCATTAGAAAGTGATAAATATGAAGATATACTACGTCTTCCATACAAAGACTCGTATAAGAATCTTCCAAATAAAACGATGAATAGCTTAGAATGGATTGGCGAAAACTGCCAGCCTAAATTTGTCTTGAAAACAGACGATGATTGCTTTATCAATATTTTCGAAATGTTATCATGGCTGCAAACTCTGCCTCCGAATTTCATGTATATTGGTAGAGTGAATACACATATGCCAGTTATACGAGACCCTAAACATCGCAATTATGTACCTAAAGAGGAGCACAAAGAAAACGTTTATAAACCATACTGCGCGGGAGGTGGGTATATATTAAAAGGTGAAATCATATTGAATGTTACAAGAATGGGGAAGAAGATCAAGCAAATTATCAATGAAGATGCCTACATGGGAATGCTTACGAATGCTTTGAAAATGATTCCGAGAAATGAGGAGAGATTTTTGCCGTATATTTTTTTCGGCCCATCTATAAAGAAATTGAATATGTGTGAATGGAAAGACAAATTTCTGATTCATAATGTATTTGGTAAGAGACAACTAACAATGCACTATAACAGTATTGCTATGAAGCATTTTCATTCACTTTGTGAAGTGCTTTAGCCAATTTGTATTTGGATCATGTGATAATGTATGGTTTTTTTGTATTAAAGTCACACTGACGTGGCTGTGACTGGCTAGTCATAATGTTGAAATCACTAACAAATAATCTGGCCTATGAATAATTACAAAGCCTTTATACTCTTGGATCATGCTTTGATTCGAGAATAAATGGAGTCAGATCGTTATCGCTTTCATGAATTTCAGTGTACAGCGTAATTACTGAAGCTTACCTAATTCTATTCTTTTTTATTGTCTTATTCGACCAATCAGCATTACGATAGTGTGCCTTTATTTGATTCTATGTCTTTCCGGGTGACACACTAAAAAGTGAATCATTTGAGCACAAAATAGATTTAATCAAGTTGTCGTTGTTCTATTCCGTTAGGAGAGAAGCATCGTTATTTGTGCCATGAAAAACATTGTTTTCTGCTTGGTATTTTACAAACCATGGTATTTTTTAGCTAGATTTCTATATTTTGCGATTTCATTTGAAGTTTCTTGTCCTGCCATGGGTGAGTCAGAAAAGTGTATGCACTGTTTGAGAAATGTACAGGAAAAGCAATGCAACCAATTTGTAATATATCAATTTCAATACCTTACTAAGGCTTCAACCTAATTTTTGAGACTTTTCTTGCAATTGTAGTTGCATCATTTCCGTTTGAAATTATGGCCTTTCCTAATGTCCTATATCTCAACATTTCAAGAAGCAGCAAAAAATGGGCTTTTCACTGTAACGTAAAGGTTTAATCGATGATGCTCAGCATAAATCAGAAGCTTAACTACAATTGAACACTTTCCATATCATTAAGAGGTGATGACTGAGCTTAAATAAACATTATTTTTTCACTTTTATGGTTAAAAGGTGGGTCAAATTGAGAAGCGCAGCGCACTCACGGTTCAGCAAAAGCCCACAGAAGCTACCGGGTGTCCCACCAGAAAATACTCCTGTTTAAAAAATCACCAAAAATTTACTATCAAGCCTTTGCTAAAAATTGTTGTTTGAGTTGTTTTTTCAAAGACCAAAAAATATTTATAGATGATAAGCCACTAAAGAAGTTAAAGTAGTTTCTTTCTTTTGTCATCTTTATTTAATGGCCTCGGGGTAGACACATCCTTTTGCTCCCTGGGGTTGATCGTCCTAGTAGTATTGTAGAGTAATTTTGTAAGTAATGTGGTTCGTAATGTGTATTGTTAATTTTAATGCATTGATATTGGTAAGGCATGCTAGAAAGGAGTGGTGTTTGATTTTTAAGTTACAGTCTGTCTCCGAAAAGGATTATTGTTAAAAGTAGTGCAGGTTCTGTTCGGTTGTATGAATAACTAAAAATGTCTGCAATTCATATCATAGGAAGCAAATATCATAGAAAGAAACATTGCACGATTGGTTGATGCATCTTTCGCTTGATTTGATGGCTTGAACTTAAGGTACTTCGATCGATACAAGTGTTCCTTGGTGACTTTTGAAATGATTCAAGAGAACCATAGTATATTTAGGTTTGTTATATGGTGGTAAGGAGAATTCCACATCTTTCGTAGTTTACGATTTAGCAATTTGATGACGTCAAAACCAGAAAACTGTTTGAAACCAAGAGGACGCTGTAATTCTGAAAATAATCAAGGTATCAAAGATTGCCAATAACTACAGGGTGTCCCAATAAAATCTATACGGATTTGGTAGACTCCAGCGATGTGAATTTCGCATCAATCAATGTCTAATCACCTTCAAGATGTTCCTCGATAGTTAACTTGAATGTAGATACCTCGTTTGTTGGTATTGGTGCTTTGAGAGCAGACATGTTAATCTTGAAAGCTTTCAATATTGATATTCCTGCTCTCAAAGCATCAATATCAAGAAACGAGGTATCTATGTTCAAGTTAACTATCGAGAAACATTATGAGAGTGATTAGCCATTGATTAAAGCTAAATTCACATCGCTGGGGTCAACCAAATCTGTATACTTTTTTGGGACGTCCTGCAAACCAGAGCTTTAGCCTTTTAGCCTAAGCAAATGTTTAAGGAACAGCGTATAAATCAACGATTGCCTTGATAAAATTGGAACAATATTTGATCTTGTGTTATTCTGTTTTCCAGAATTTGCCCCCCAGTCACCCATTCGGCAGTTTCTTAATTTTTCAGTTCCTATTCTCGATGTGCTTCAGGAACTTTCTCGGGCTAAAAGGCCAAAGTTCTGGTTGCAAGTGGGCGCAAATTTGAGCTTTCAAGATTGATATTTCTGCTTTCAAAGCAACAATACCAACACACGAGGTATCTATGTTCAAGTTAACTATAGAGGAACATTTTGAGAGTGATTAGTCATTGATTAAAGCAAATTCACATCACTAGAGTCAACCAAGTCTGTAATCTGCTTGCTTTCGTCTACTCCAACTATGATTTCGCTTCTTTGTAATTTTGAGCATGTTTCTATTGAAAGATCGTAGAGAATATTTCTAAAGTCTTGATGATAGAAAACAAAAGTAGCGTTGACAAACATGTTTCTTTGGAAAGAACAGGATCCGAGCCCAATTAAGTATCCTTTCCAATCTGTTAGTTTTCTTATGAGAAATTTCTATTCGCATTGTAATTTCGACCATTTTTCTATTGAAAGATCGCAATGTAGATTTTTAAAGTTTTTGATGAGAGAAAACACAAATAGCTTTGACTAATATTATGTCTTCAGAAAGGAATAGCAGACGAAAGTAGGTACATCTGCTATCTTTCCTGTAAGAAATTTCTACTCGCACGGTGATTCGCTGATATGTAACTGAACTATGTTTGCATTAGAATATTGTGATGTATATCTTTAAAGGCATTTAACTGCAACAAAGACAATGCTTTGGATGATGTTATCATATCAGCGTCTAACAACGCCACAATTTCCGCATGTAAGCATAGATTCAAAATATTGAAAAAGGCTGGTGTGAAATTCTATGACCTACAATCCTGGCCAAAAGAGGCTGGGGCATAGGCAAATGTCAGTGTTTTCATTATGTTTCCTAAAATATCGAGGCGAAAACATATGTTTAAAGCCTCTTGCCAAAACTGGTCCCCCCCCCAATTCAATTTTGAAAAGGTCGAATGGCTTTTGATTTAAGCAACATTTAAACGGTGGGAGCGGGGGGCACGTAATCAAAGACCGAAGTAGTGCAATGTTGTGCATTGTCCCAAGTATTTTGGCCAGGATTGTATTTCTTTTAACTTAATGGCTTCTGGAAACTTGAGCTATTTTGCTATAGCTCTACCGTTGGACTTTTCTCACATTTTCAATATTCAGAATTAGAGTGGTGTCACCCATTATTCCCCATGTCGTCGCGCAGTTCTGAGTTAGATGCAAAAAGAGCAATTAATGAAAAAACCAAATAGCCAGATTATATCACCAACTAATGGAGAAAAAGATCGCAGAGTATCGATTTTTCACGTAAACTCTTTATACTGATGTTAGAAGATTTTAAAGAAGGGGGTAAAAACGTCGTTTTCTTCTAGCGTCGCCCATTATGGCCGCAGGAGAAACAATTAACACTACTCTCCGGTTAAAAGTTTTAATAAGAAAAACAGTTTTAATTACTGTTCTTTGTTTATCATTTGGTACTTTAAACCCAAAAATATTAACAAAGATTAACTTAAACTTCGAGTTTTGGCAATTGAAATACATGCTTCGAGTTGCTCTAAATCCTGCCTTATCTCTTGTGCATGGACGGATGAGTTTTGACATATTTTCTAAAATAAAAAGAGACTAAATATAATGCTGCGTTTTTTGGGTTTCGATGATTTTCCAAGTCAGAAAGTAAGATTTTAACCCAAATTGATGATTTTTTAAATAAATTTTGAATTTTAGCATTTTGAAGCGATTGGAAACTTCTCTGGTAAACTGATCGGCATAATTGGCGACGAAAATAGCAATCAGCAGCGCTCAGACTTCATAACCTTAAATCTGAATCAGAAGTCACTTTGCTTTGGTTTTGTTGTAGATTCCTTCTCTAGAGACAGGACTTTTGAAAAATTCAAGCGCATTTTAGAAATTTCAAATCGCAAGGTGCCGAGCGAACGAAAAAAAGGAAGGGATGTAAATAAAATCACGAAATTTGCAATTCTTGAAAGAATCAATTAGAGATATGCACAAACCATCTCGTCGGGTTTCAACGCAAATGAACTGAAACATCAGTGAAGGTCAAATTATGATAAAACAGATGTCAGCGAAAGTTTTTCGTGCAATTGCAATTTTATTACTGGTCGTCAGTCCCCTGAAATTTAATTTCTCTTGCTAGCCGGCCATAATGGGCGACCGGCCATAATGAGCGACGCTACTCTAGAAGAGTTTTCTTCTTTTTTAAGAATTCAAAACAATATTTTTCTAAATATTGAAGATTTCTGAAAAGTACAACGATACCATAATAGGTAGGTAGCTAACATTTCTTTAAGCCATTCAATTACAGATCATAGCGTAGAATTATATAAACACCTTTTTACACTGATATAAAGGTTGGCGCTTATGCTCCACAAGCATTGCTTTGAGAAAATGTTTGCTAAATGAAATTTTGAACCATCTTGGTACTGAGAGATCGCGATGTATATCTTGCAAAGAAATCTGATAGCAACAAAGAAGCCATCAATC
The DNA here is from genome assembly GCA_039566865.1 of Aurelia coerulea. Classification (NCBI taxonomy): domain Eukaryota; kingdom Metazoa; phylum Cnidaria; class Scyphozoa; order Semaeostomeae; family Ulmaridae; genus Aurelia; species Aurelia coerulea. The sequence goes on from CM076943.1 coordinate 29,266,750, forward strand.
TTGACTTCAAAACAGACATCAATCGTTACTTCGATGCAAGAATTGCTGGCAACAGTTTCCTACTTGTCCGTTTGTTAGTGTTAGGTAAAGCATAGAAAGTGAATTTTCAATTTTGACCGAACCTGTCCTGAGAGATTATGAGAAGAAGTTATTTGTCAAGGGCATCTGTTTTTTCATTGTTTGTAAGGAAAGAGACAGCATCACACCAGGTTAGCATAAAGAATTTATGTTTGAAAAGCCACTGCTCATTGGTTATCAACAAGAAATGATTTATCAATTGTTGCACATGCTCAAATAAAGTTGGAAATTTCCCTGTGGTACCTGTCATTGCCTGCTGCCTGTCAGTAATTAAATATTGTAATTTATGAAACTATTTAATTAAAATTTGTTTATGTGTGTATATATTGTTAGCTATAATATTATATCGAATGAAAATAAATTTACAACAACAACTCCCAAAGGGACAACACGTGCGAAAAAATGTAAAAGTCATTGCTGTAATGCAAAAAAGTTGTCGTGATATTATGCCTGTTTTGAAGGTTTCTTGAAGGGTTCTCTTAAGAGAATCCCTCATGATTCCAGAACAAAAAAGCCGATTTCAGTCAGAGAAAACTTCAACATTTGATTGAACATGTCCACTATTGAGTAATGTATTTACCAATATTGTTACCTTGATATCCAAGCAGCAGTTGCCTTCCAAACAGAGATCTTTGTTCACACCCACTGGTACATATATCTTTCCATAACGAGAAAAACATTTTGTTAGACAATAGCATGGGTTGCTTTCGATTGACACCGCAATTCAAAGAGATTAGCGATCGCAGACAACGGACGTTCTCTAAACCAGTAACTCAAAACAAAAAGCCTCAAAAATTTCTTTGAAACAAATGTAGCTGGCTTGCTTGTTGTGCATTCCAGAAATTGTTTTCAAGAGCAAATATGAGCATAGATCGAAAGAAGAAGGATATATCTACACAGAGCCTTTGGCCTTGGGCATTAGATTTGTTTGATTCAAATGCCGATTGGAAGGCGATTCAATTATTTTTTTTGTGGATGTAATGAAAACACATACTGCTCGGCTTCTGAACCTAAGAAATAAAATGCCCGAGGTAGATGTGTAGGTATACCCTTCATCTTTGGATTTATGCTCACTTTTACTCTTAAAAATCGTTTCTGGAATGCACAGCGAGCCAGCTAGCTACTTGGGTTTCAGAGCAATTCTTGCAGCTTGCATTGTTTTTGTTTGTGACTTGACAAACCAGGCATAGAATTCTCTTTTTCTGAGATGCACAGCGAGCATGGTAGTTACTTGAGTTTCAGAGAAGTTTTGCGCCTTTGTTTGTTTTGAAATAATGGTTGAGAAAATTTACTTTGTCTGCAGTCGCTAATTGCTTTGAATTCAGGTGTCAACAAAAGTATCCCATGCCATTTTGTCACAAAATCTGTCCTTCCATCCATTGCGAAGAAAACCTTTTATTCTTAATATGAAGTCATATGAAAGTAAGATTCTACTGTGTTGCGAAGGAATAACATGCTGTCTTTGCGTAAAATTGCTTAATGAAGATTGATTTTGATTTATGCAGCCAAGTTATGTTTGGTCGCCTTTCTTTCACTATTTGTGCATGATTTTTTCACAACATTTCGTTAGATTTTATTCATTACACAGGTTTGCGTTTTGGAAAATTATTGTATTATTTGTGAAAACGGCCAAAGATCCTGTCAATAGCAAATTACTTTCGCCGTACTTGAAACTTACTTTGCAGATGGAGTTTAAATTTCGCAAGGTTGCCGTCTTCAACAATGTATCTTGTCTCGCACAAAAAGTAGCATCACGTACACAAAATGGAAAAAAATTGAAAAGTGCTAGGGTTCACAATGAATGAAATCTTAGCAAAAGTACAGGACAAAATTGTGCAGCCAATCAAATTTTAAGATTAAAGGTCTTGTAATCCATCATACCGGGGATCCCGGAAGGGGGGATGGGTGGCACTCGTATATTTTTCCATACGGGGACGTGCCGCTGAACAAGGTATCATCTTCAGGATTCCTACTCTGGGACAGGGTATCACTTTTGTATAGTTGGCTCCATGACCGGGTCCATATTTTCTATAATTGACTACATAACGTCGTTGTAGGCCAATTTCACTCTGAGTGTGTGATTTAAATCGTTTGGATGGCAATATTTCCGCATTTTCTGATAGATTTCTATCAAGTTTCCGGGGCAGCCTTCAATTTTGAATGAAGAAACTCAAGAACAGGGTTTTTGAAATTTTATTCCGGGACAGGGTATCATTTTCGGGAATTTTACTCCAGGACAAGGTGCCTTTTCAGATTTTCCAGCGGCACATCTCCGTATTTTCTTAGAGCAAGCACCTCTCCCCCCCGGATCATACATTATAACTTCATCTCCATCATCGCCGGATACAGCTCAAAATTTTCAGGGGGGCAATGAAGGAAAGCTTCCTCAAAACTGACCAAATATATATGTTATTCTACCCTTTTATGTCGTACTTTCGGAAGTTTTAGGGCCAACTGCCTCCTGCTGCCCCCATACTATGTACGGCCTTCTCCGTAACATAGCTGCCAAGTTATTTTTCCAAAGAGGAGCTATACAATGGCTGATAGCTCTATCAACAGCCCTTGCTCACTACAATTTGAAAATTTTACTCTGAGTGATTGTTTGTACATCATCAAACCTAAAAACACAATACCTGCAATATGTTGTAGCATTCAAAGCCAAAGAAGAAGAATGGTCTCCGTGTTCCTGCTATATCAATGGTACTTTCAACTTTTATCTTCAAATAAAATTTAAGAAAGGAAAAGTAAAAAGAAAAACCACGTATATTTATAGGAGCTAACGTTTATCCCAAGATAGATGCCAGAAGATTCTGTGATTGGACAGCTTTTGACTTGAATCGATTATCGAGTACAGTCGTCTATGACATTGATTGTACTGTAGAGTAGTTTTAATTAGTATAAAGATGAGTAAAATGATTGTACTGTAAGGGAATTGTGTTATATAACAAATGCATGATATGGTAAGTACCCACAAACAAGAAACACGCGTTCAAGAAACTCAGATACTGAGTTTTAACAAAACAATGAAAATAATAGTTTACTGCTCTTAAAAGCAATAGGCCGAAGTTGCAACAGTGCTTCATATTCATGGGTACCCACTGTCAATGTATTTTCCTATTTATGAGGATTTTTTATGGAAAAGAGGGAAGAACTTTGACCCACCGGGTGAGTAAAAAAAAATGTATACATTGTCTGAAAAATTGTACAACAAAAAGAAGCAAATAGATTTGAAAAACCAAAATCCACGATCTGGCAGAGGTAGCTTAAATTCGAGAATTCACTGATGATTTACAACGCACAATCTTAATTTTAAATCAAGAATCACCGAAATTTTAGCTTCTATGGGCGTTGCCTAACCAATAAGTGTGTTGCTCAATTTGATCTACTTGTCAACCGGTATGGAAAGTCTTAAACTGTAAATAAACTCTCTCTCTCTCTCATCAATGCTGAGCACCAAAGACTCAACATTTACGTGACAATGAACAGCTAATTTTTTGGCAGCCTTTTGGCAAATTGAGAAACAGAGCTTTTGGCTAGGTCCTGATTTCCGAAGGAAATAATGCACAAAGAATTTTGAAAAATTTCAAAAATTAAGTTGAGGCCTTTGTAAGATGATGAAATTAAACATATTTACAAATTGGTGGCATAGCTTCTCCTGTACAATTTTTCAAACAGTGCATAGATTGTTCTGACTCACCCCCGGTATAAAATTCCTTTTAAACTAGATGCCTATTCCATGTCTACAATATGACAGTCTCTCTTTGAAACATTTTTAGTTAATCAGCAGATCTTCTGTCATACTGAAAGACTGAGAGATATAAACTTTTTTATTGTGAAAGCTCGATTTTTTTCTTCTAATTTGTGCATTTCAGAGATTGTAAGTAGCAGTGTAGTAATGGCATTTTGAAACGTTTGACTGACAGGTGATGAACCAGCATATTTTTTAAAAAGTTTTTTATTCCTTTGTGTTTGGAGAAACTTCTTAATTGCAGCTATTTTACCAGCCAGCAAGTTGTTGAGCTTCGCAGACTCTGCTATTGCTAAACCATGAATTGATTGCAAGTAAACAACCAGCAAATCTTCAAATATTCGTTATCTTAGATTTTTAGTAAACACATTTACTTGTACAAAGCAATTCTACTGGAAGTTTCTAAATGGATATCCTGTTGGCAATAATTAATAAACCAAGAAATGACTTACTTGTCGCGATTGTGTATTTTGAGCTAGGAAACATCACATTTGGATTGCTATTTGTAAAATTTTGTGGTCATAAGTTGAAGTTTTTAAGAGCCACTTGACGATTGTACCGGCAGACTCTTACCCTTAGATTATTCGGAATCAAATTGCTATAAGCTGGTATGGTATTAACAGCATCTTTATTGTAGTTTTCTTCTACTGTTTGCGGTATCTTGCTATTTTTTGATGCGGTAACACGGTATTTTGTGACTTTTCGTGCGATATTGCGGTATTAGGACCCCCCGAAGTACCCCTCCGTAAATTTCCATTGCCAAATCACAGCGATTCAAAGTCAATACTCGAGTCAAATAATGGGGGTTTCGATTATAAGATCAAGTGTAACCATAAAGGGTGTCCCAAAACATGTGCGCCGTTTGAATGGCTACTGTGGAGAAGCTATAAGTCTAACTTTCCTGTTTTTCAGATTTGTGAATAGATGAGATTTCAACTCAGAGTTTGGCACGGAGTTTGTGTAAATCTGACGAGTGATTGGTAATTCATTGAGAAAGAAAGTCACAATCACTGGTTGCTTCAAAACCAGAGGATTTTATCTCCGTACTTAACCATATAACTTGAATTTTAACATTAAATGAACTTAAACTTTACAGTTATGCCAGGAAACAAATTTTGGAGTAATTAAGGACCACATTCTTTAAGAATATCCACCAAGCAGCATGCTGAACGCAATATTGTTGGTTTAAAATGACTTTATCACTTTTCAGAAGCAAAATATATGATGGACTCATGACATGGCCTGAAGCACTTGTGTTGCACATTTCCATTCCTGGCAGCCCTAGATATGCCCAATATTCTTGGTTGTCACAAAATTCAATGTATGACTATCTGTCTCACTTAAGAACTTCAGAAAACAGGGCTAAAAAGGATTTTTTTAATCAATTTCGTTAATTTTAACGCAATAGAGAATACTGAATACTCTGGTTTTGAGGCAGCCAATAATTTTGGCTTTCTTGCTCCATAAATCAGCAACTAGTGATCAGATTGACTCAAACTCGGTGTCAACCTTTAAGTTAAAGTCTTTTCTGTCAAGAATCTTAAAAACAGAAAAATTGGATTTATGGCTGCTCCGCAGAAGCGTTACAAACAGCGCACATGTTTTTTGGGACACACTGTATGTGGAAGACGAAAGAAGAACCTGCTGTTGTTAAAATTGTGGATTTGATTGAAGAAGTGGGGAACTTCCTAGTCTCTTCGCAAACCGTCGCAATGCTCCTTGCTTATCAGGAGTTCGCCTTAAGTGCCTGAAACTGCAAATATTTCTTTCTTCAACGCGGTTCTGAGACTGTTTCACACAGCACTGCTAAATAATATCTGGCTTATTTAGAGCTAACAATTTTTCTCCAGGAAGATGATTCTCAGTATGATTTCCAATAAACCATGCTTTTTGTAGGTAGGTAAACAAATTCAATACATTTGCAAGGAAACCAGCGAATCAGGTGACATATTTGCGTTCTATGCTTTATGACACGAGTCCTTGTTTTCGCTCAATGCCCTCCGAACAATAGACTATTTGTCGTGTAGTCTGCATGCATACTTTACGAACGGGAGAAAGGGGGAAAAGGGGAGAAAGTAATGTCTGCGTTGTAGAGTGAGCAGAATCAATCCTGTAGAGCAATTTTTGATTTTCAGAGCAATGCTTTGCGAAATGCAAACCATATTTTCATTGGCTAAGAGACAATAAGGATGGAGGGGGGGGGCACACCAGTGAAGCATTTCAAAGAAACAGAATGCTTGTAGAATGCTTCTTTCACCCGGTTGCGAAGTCTACAAGGAGGCTAACTGATGTGGCGAACATTATCTTTGCTACATCGTTGTTAGTTCCTTGTGGATAGCCGTAACAAAAAGCAACCCCCATTGTAATTGCCACATCCTCACATCACATCGCAGTTAATAATTTTAGCTGTATGTCTGTTGGCTGTTCGATTGTTTTTCGCCTCTTAATCGCTGTTAGCCTCTTTATCGTGTACTCATGGCTGCATTATAAATGGCACGAAAACGCGATAAAGAGGCTTGCTACGATAAAGAGGCAAAAGACAATCACACAGCCTTGTTTTCATTTGTGCGATATGACGTCACTTCGCTCAAATTGCTTATTTGAATATGTATTTTCACAAGAAGAAGGCGAAAAACACTGGGGAAATAGTATCATACATCATTCATAGCAGTACTATCTTGTATTTTATCATCAATCATACCAACCCCGGACTTGTCCTTTAAGCTTTTCCAATATTTAGACATTACTCAAGTACCTTACGAGCAATATGATACAGGATACAAGTGAAAACAAAGTAAAAGTATGGTGAAGGATTTCCTTTATGAGGGGTACTTCGGGGTTTGCGGTGTTGCGGTATCGGGGGTAAATTTTGTGTGGTATTGCGATAATGACGGGGAAAACTTGCGGTATTGCGGTATCGAGCTTTCACAGCGCGGTATGCGGTATTGTACGAACATTAACATCCAGACTTCATGTAATGCCATTTTCCTGTTGAAGAACAAAGCATCTTCGAGACGAATTGATAGAGGAAAGAAAAGCGAAGGAGAGGGAGGTCCCTTATCCCTCTCTCCTTGTGCCTGCTCCACCTGCTCAACCTTGAAAAAGTACCTGCGGAGGAGAGCACGCAACATTTTTATCTGAAGAAAAAGAATCAAAATATTTGCACGAATCAAAACTTTAGATGTGGGAAAATCCCCCCTATTTTCAAATCAGGCAATCCGGCAATATTGGAAAACTATACGCCTTGCATGGTAATTCCTGCTCTATCTAAGTTATCTGATCATTTATAATCGACTGTCTCAGTACCTTGAATCGAATGGCCTGTTGTGCCCACATCAGTTTCGGTTTATACAAGAGAGATCTACGCAACATGCAGGTACCTTACTGTCAGAAAAGGTTAGACAGAACGTTGGAAAAGGGCTACTTTGTAGTGCTGTCTAGGGTAAGACGGGGTAAAGTGAACTACCCATAACTTTTTATATTCACATGTGAACACGAAGTCAGATGAAGAAGACCGTTTCAACCTCATTTGGTTCATAACAATGCCTCCAAAAAATCATAATTTCCAGGATAATTTTTCGCTCTGATGACACAGAAATATATTCTGATACCAGCTCCCTGAGAAACCTCCAAAAATGTGACAGCCTAAGTTGGATCTTCATCCAAAAATGCAGTTACTGATCCAAGAATTTTGTTGGGATTTGATGAAGCAAGTATACCTATCGACATGGAAAGGATAAATGGCCATCACTGTGAAAGTAGAGTATTGATAATTGTTTTATAGATTTATAACTATTCTTGATTTTATTTCTGGGCGTAGGTTTCAGGGCACAGTGAACTATTTGAAAATAGTGTTTCTCTTTTTAGTGATTTGGTATTTATGTGCAATATAGTATTTTCCAAGTATATTCCCATTATTGTTCATCGAATTGTATTCAGGTCTCGCAATTTGACTCGAATTTGTGACTTTGACAATAGTTTTTGGTTAATATTTGATCTGCACAGATCGTTCTCAACATAGGTCACCATTTAACTTTTTTAAATTCTCTCTTGCGAAATTTTTGGGGCTGTTACGTTTTGGCATGCGAAGGACACCTTAAAGTTGCAAAATAAATCATGTATTCGGGTATTACCAGCATCATTTTGGTCTTATCGAACAATTGCTAAGTAGTTCACTTTACCCCGACCTTGGGGTAAAGTGAACTAGGCAGAACGGTCGCCAAAGAAAGCTCTTTTGTGAGACAATAGAAAAAGATTTGAAAAGTTTTTTTGCTGGATAAACTGACCTAAAGACTTAATGTCAAAACAACGTTGAAAAGTTTGCCCTCAGCTACTGCCTCTTTAAGATATCCTTGAAAAACCTCCAAAATAGTTCACCTCCGCAAAGCCTTCGACACAGTACGTCATGCAACCTTGCTGGAAAAATTACCAAGTTATGGCATACATGATGTGGAATCATTACAATGGATAGATGATTATCTCTTTAATAGGAAACAATAAGAAATCTTTGATAACACCAGCTCATGCGAAGAAAACGTTACATGTGGTGTACCACAAGGATCCATCCTGGGGCCCCTTCTCTTTGCGCTGATAATCAACGACATCCATATTCCGCTCACTGATGCTGGCATTATATTATATGCCGACGACACTGTTTATATTCTGCAAGGAAGAACTCAAATGAAATAGAACCTGTTCATTAACTTGAAAAAAGGTAAAACTGAATTTGTGCTATATGGATCACATCAAAAGTTGTCCAAACAGCCAAACGTGGACATCAAAATCTACAATCAAACTATTCATGAGACAAAATCATACAAGTACCGTGGTGTAGATTTGGATAACCATATGAACCTACTTCGACATTTGGAAAATGTGTACAAAAATGCGTCAGCCGGAGTAAACTTTTACATTACAGCCCTGGAGAAGTCCTGCATGGCAGGACGAAATATTGGCAAAAAATAAATTAATCATTTTTGCAGTTGTTTTTGTCACATTGCGGTGTTTCTGCCTTTAAATTTAAACTTTTTATCTCGTATTCGCGAAAAAGTCAGCCTTTATGTAGCAGAATCGATATTCAAAACAATGATATGTTCTACCGGGTGAACCAGAAAAAAGTTCCCACTTTTGAAAATTCATAGGATCAAGAGTACCGGATGGATTGGAATGAATCAATGTTTGCTTGACAGCCAAAAGATCGAGTATTTTATTGTGAATTTTCTCGCCTTTTTACAAGCATTGGAAAAGTGGTAATTTCAAATTTAGAAAAAATTTGTGGTTGCAAAATGACTGAAAAGGCCTGAAATACGTGATGAAATTATAAAGGACTACAACTAGAAAAAGCAATTGTCATGGGTGAGAGATATCGTCTGCACATTTAACTAATGTATTATTGCTCTTGACAGAGGTGAAGCGCTCGTGTGTATTGTTCTGGATTAGGAGAGTCCTAACGATTTGATCAAGTGTTTTAGGCCCCTTTTCAGTCATTTTGAAAACATGAAACTTTTGTAAAGTTGAATTTAACTATATTTGCAGTGCTCGTAAGAAGACGAGAAAAATCACAAAAATACTTTGATTTTTCGGCTTTTAATTAGAATTTGAATCATTCAAATCCATCAAAAATTTGTTGTGCTACGAATTTTCGAAAGTGGGAACTTTTTCTGGCTCACCCGGTATATATTCATAATATCTGCCGTCATTTTACTGAAAGCACATCAATGAAACTTTCCCCATCGTTCTCACCGGTATACTGTATTAAGAGCGCTGCTTTTAATTTTCTGGCGTTTGCGGTATTTTGCTATTTTTTGGTGCGGTATTGCGGTATTTGGTGTCTTTTTCGTGCGGTATTGCGGTATTGGGACCCCCCCGAAGTACCCCTCCTTTATCACAATAAATAGTTTCTCAACTTAAGTATTCCCAGTACAGGAGTTTCTTAATTTTTTAGCGATCTGAGAGTTGAATTTGTTATGGGCAGTTTCTTATTAAAAAATACGTGTAGTTGGCTTTTTGATTTTTTAGCAGAATCAATTAGTTTGAGCACATGGGGTCCAAGAATGTCAGTGAAGACTGTAGTTTTGGTTTTTTTTGGTTCCTAGTGATCCGGATTATGAAAACAACAACTGTGTAACTTGATATAGATTACATTACATTCTGGTTGGCCTGTTATTTTCGTTATTAGAGATCACCAGCCCCGGCCCTCGGCACCATGGCCCTCGGCCCTCGGCCCCCACATATGTAGGTATTTCTTTTCTTTGTTTCATAACTGTCTGGCTGTTCCCGTATTTAAAATGATCCGAACGGTGCCGTTCAATCGAAAGATCGCAATTTTCGAAGCCCCCAAGAGCTTAAGAAACTCCTTTCAAGCAAAGTGAGAGAACTTCGAGGGGCCGAGCAGTCATCTGAGTCTCGCAAAACAAGTTGAGTATGATTTCCTAACAAACCACAGTTTGTCTTTATATTTTCTTCGAAAAGTGTGGAGCGATGAGGACGCCTTGACACCACTATCTAGGTCACTCCAGACCTTTGCCCCTCTGTACGCAAACGATTTCTGACCAGTTGATGTTCTTAGTAATGGTAATCTAAGGCCCGTTTTAGAGTTCCTCAGCTGACGGTTAGTAGCTTCGGATACACTTTGAAATATGTTACTCAAGTAATCAGGGGCAAGGGCATTAAGAGATTTATAGACCATCTTGCTAGTCTCAAAATCGATCAGTTCTCTAATAGTAAGCCAACCGAGATTCCTTATTAAAGGCAGAGCTGAAGTGTCATAGGGGCTGTTCGTGACTATCCTGGCGGCTCGATTTTGAAGTTTTTGCAACTTGTCGAGGGCTGATGCACCGCAAGATCCCGAAACAGGGCAACAATACCTAAAATAGGGCTCAACGAGACTTCTATACAGCATAATGAGGTTTTCCTTAGGTAGGTATCGTTTAGAATACTTCAACACACCGATACCTCTAGAGACTTTCTTGATTGTAGAGGTCAAGTGACCGGACCATTTAAGTTGATCGCCAACCTGCAAACCAAGATACTTGGTATTGTTGACCATGGTGATCACCTCATTACCAATATTAAGGTCAGCTTTGGAAGAACTGGGCAAGTCTATACTGTGAAGCTTGCACCTGCTACCTATTATCATCCCTTGAGTTTTTTTACGACATTAAGCGATAGCTTGTTGCCCTCAAGCCAACATCTAAGGGCTTCAAGGTCAGCATTGATTGCAGCATTGATATCGTCAATAGAAGGAGAGGAGTAATAGATAGTGGTGTCGTCAGCATACATTGCCACGTCATAAGTCTTTAAACAGTAGGGGAGGTCATTTACATAAACTAGAAAGAGTAGGGGTCCTAGGCAGGGGCCCTGGGGAACTCCACAATCTACCCCTTCAGTTGAAGATGATTGACCATTCACTCTACAGAATTGCTTCCTATTGAAAGCCGTGACCTTTCAAATGGGGATTCTTTTTTCTGACTCACTCGATATATTTTGAGATAAGGTATCAATACCTGACCAAAATTCTGAGATTCGGTCATAACATTCATCCTGGCGGTGCACACCCCTGTATGAATTTATAGTGAAGTACCCAGGCACACAGTATATAATAGACTGGGGTTTTTCTAGCGGTCGGGTCGCTGCCACGCCCGTTGTATCTGTGCTTGATATCTGCTGGGTCAACGATGGGGATTTTCTTATTGTCATCATCAATTAGTAGCGTCTATAGGAATCAAGAGTGTCCGATATTCACAGCCAGTTTTCCAAGAAAACCACCAAAAAGTTAAGACCAAAATAAAACTTGTTACGGTAGCAACCCTTGCCGCGATAGGAGCTATGTTGAAATTGAGAAACCCAGTGTCAGACTAAAATGCCCACCGTTTTGCAAAGTGTTATACTCTTACTCTTTGAAAGTGAGAAAAAGAGCACCTCGATAAACAAAGGAGACACTGTGGCAATAAGAACCAGCACTGAAGAAACAGTGCACCGTACTATTACCTTTTAGTTTCCAAACCAAGCCCTTCTCCTAGCCTTCACATCAGTTCAGCATTCTATATTTCAAGAGAATTATATGTTTGAATGGGATATGAGACGAAAATGGAAAATAGGTAAGAACAGGAGCAATTGCTGAGCATAGTGGCAAAATACAAATTCCAAAATTTGATAAACAGAGATCCAATTAGTCATTTGATGGTAACCCCTGATGCAACCGCTCCCTATTTGACGCAAAATCAAATTATATTCCCCAAGAAAAGTGCTGAAATGCCTTGGTGGTATATACCATACTGTGGGTTGTGTTCGAAGGTGTGTGTGTGTGCCATCCTTATGGATGAAGTTTTATAAGCCCAAAAGTATTCAAATGTGAGGCTTTTTCGTCATGATTTCAGTAACAAAAGTCATGTCTTGACAGATAGCTTGAAAACTCGATAAAAATTGACAGTTTTTGCTGACAGTAACTGCGAGTGAAGATTCTGGTATTCAGAAGTGGACAACAGGGCAGAGACTGCGTAAAATGACGTCATTGAGCAATCTGATAAAAGGAAGGGTTTGGATAGAGGGTACCCAATAGACCCCCTGATTCCCGAATTCCCGCTACGTTTTTAGCCCAATTCCCGATTCCCGACCATCGTTTTTAACGAATTCCCGCTTTTCGTCTGAACATGGTCTGAAAGTGTATCGAAGCCAAAATTAATCATTTTCACGACTTATGGCGAAGAGCAGAGGCCTGCGCTCCATTTATTATGGCTCGAATGATCAGGGGTGGAAATGCAAATTTTTTGAGGGGGGTGTGTTCAAAGGACCGAGTTTCTTCCACACAGACCGATTTTTGCGAAATGAATGTTGTTGCAAATGTATGAAAAAATATTGTTTTCTTTTCTGCCACAATTTGCCGAAAATACAGTATAACAGGCATGATGTTTTCCCAGCAATCGAAATGGAATTAAACAAACAGTTTTTGGCATCAAGTTGTTTCTGGCTAGCATCTTAGCCATCTGCCCTGAATGCCCTGAATGATCCAGTCAAAGCATCACAGAATAGCCACGTTATTAGGCATGCAAGCTTGCTCATATGGAATCAATTAGTGGCGTGGCCTGGGTAAAATAAGGGAGGCATGGAAATGCAGGAGCCTGGGGGCCAGGAAAATTTTTGGGGCCACACCCTTTACTTTGGCTTAGAATGCACCTCCCAATAGCATGCTTGCCATTGGCAGTGAGGAAACCTTGATAGCTTTGTGCAAGTTATCCTATAAATCGGTGTGCGAAGAAAATTTTCGAAGAAACATCCTTTATTTTGGCTTAGAATGCATCTCCCAATATCATGCTTGCCATTAACAGCGAGGAAACCTTGATAGTTTTGGGACTGTTATCTTATAAATTGGAGCACGAAGAAAACTTTTGAAGAAATATCCTCTACTTTGGCTCAGAAGGCATCCCTTACCCGACTTATACCCAGCCATTTTCTCTTCGGTTTTAAAGGAATCACGAGGATTTCTTTCCTGTAAACTTAGTTTCTGCGATAAAACAAAAAAACAGCTAACACATAAATATTTGCCTTTTTCGAGTATCGACGTCCTGAAAAATTCAGGTTCAAGTTCATAGAGCCGGATCGAGACAAACTTTATCACTATAAAATAGCGATTGGGACCATGTTATGAAATTATTGGGGGGGGGGGGGGTTTCACACCCTGCACACCCCCTCATTTGCGCCCCTGCGAATGATACTGTATTTGTTTTAACTTCCTATTTGGGTTTCTTACTGCAGAGATCAATGTAAACGTAGGGCTTGTTGTGTTCTTGTAATTCTCTCCTCACTGCACCCGATGGGTGCAGTGCAATGTTAATGAAGATATGATATCACGCTCATTCATGATAAAGGGGGTACATTTGAAGCAAAGTCTTATGACCTAGAATCTCAAAAATGGGGTATTCTATTGTTTTCTCCAAACTTTTCCTCGTGGTGAAAGTTGGTGCCACTCTGTCTCTGTCCCTTCTCATAGTAAATTGCCACACAGTTGATGATATGGTATTTCATGGCTGTGGCTGACTTCATTTTCCATGCGTCTACTCACTAGACTTATGACCTGGAGTCCTTTGTTTCCCTGAAAAAATGGCCTAAGAGAGCGGGAATTCTCGTACAGTACACAAAATCACTTCAAACTCTGGTCTAAAGAGCTTGAACATTAAACAACAAACTGATACAGAGAATGGTGTTTTCCTGACCTAGTAATCGCAAAATATATACCTTTCAAGCAGTAACCTTCCTCTGTATAAATAAAATAGATCCGTCGCAGATACTAGAACTCTAGGCCATATCAACCATTTTTGTATGCATCAACAACAACTGTCAAAATAGCGCCCCCTTATTGGTTTAAAACTAAATCCTAGCAATTTGATTGGTGAATTCTGAACCACTCTGCGAGGGCCTAAAGTGTGCCCACTTTTTCGGAGTAATGGTACGAGTCACTTTTGACCAAGTGATATCAACAAATCAATGAACGCACGGAAACAAGGGACGAAAAGGCATAAGTCTAGGTAAATCCCGCTTCCCGAAAGCTGGTGCCAATTCCCGAATCCCGCTCACAGAAATTTGACGATTCCCGATTCCCGATTCCAAAAAATGGCGATTCCCGCTTCCCGAAAAACATATTGGGTACCCTCTGGATACATAAGCTCCTTGAAATGACAAATCAAGAACTCGAGGCCCAAAGAAGAAATTGTCAAGTGTTGCCTAATATCGTGATCTGTTGCAGGGAGCCAGGAGGGCTAAAAGCTAGGAATTTTCGCCCATGCGTACGCAATTCTGCTGCTCAGTCGAAGTGGACATGTTTCTGAAAACTGAGTGACAAACCCCTGTCCAACTGCAAGAGATGTATCCCCAAGAGCAAGGAGGAGTTTCTGAAAACAACTGATAGAGCTCTGGTCAAGAAAAAGCAACTTTGCAGCCTCAAATAGATTTCACACTTTCTGCGCAGTAGCTAACTATGTTTTGCTCACTCTGTTTATTTTGATTTGATCTAGTTCACTCAGAGGTGTGAAACCTATTCGTCAGGAAAAGAAATTGCTATCCCTTTCGAAACCTGAATGTTTGTTTCACATTTGCTTTTGCTCCACCCGGGGGGGGGGGGGGTACTTGACTAGGGAAGTGACAGGGGTGTGTGGAAAGCCTCTCCAGGCCCATGCACCCTGTTGCATAAAAAATGGGCCAACAGTATACCCTGTCGCATAAGAATTTGCCTCTCAATAAAAGAGAAAAACGCGATTTTTGCTTATGATACCAGGGGTGGGCAAGTACTGTATAATATTTTGACCCCATGTTTGTCCAGAGGAATTGGAAAAAATAGCCGGTTCTTTTGTCACATAGTACGACTTTCCTACCCAAAAACAATCAGTTTTAGGACAAAGGTGAAATTTTAATATCAATCTTCCTATTCCATCAGTTTGTCACAAAAATCAAGCTTTCTACCTCCTATCAAATCAAAATCCTGAAGTTTACCTGTAAGCTGGTTCTCTCTTTGTCCACCAAATTTAACCAGGAAAGACCAGTATTTTGAATTTTCACTTGAGCGGTTCTACCTTTGTCCACCAAATTTACGGAAAAAAGACCAGATATTCCAATTTTTCACCAAAGAGGTTTTACCTTTGTCCGACAAATTTCCGAAAAAAGGACCAGAATTTAAAATTTTTCACCAAAGTGGTCCTACCATTGTCCGGCAACCGGTTTTGGGACACGTATACCTTCATATCTATAATTACCACTTGCTTTCGAAAAACAGTATTTGGTCGAAACTACCGGTTTTTGGGACAAATATCGTCAATGATAAATCATGTTGAAATTGTCCACCAAACTGAAAAAAATAACCAAGGGCGCCGGGGCCACGGGGGCAGCGGGGGCAGCTGCCCCTGTTGCCCTAGTGGTACGCCCTGTCCACAAGTTGCTCGGCAACTTTCGGGCAACTTGAAGTCTTTTGGGCAACTTTTAGGAATTTTGGCAACTTTTGCAACATTGAGAAACTTGTTCTTATTCTAGCAATGTTACAAACATTTCAATGATATTTTGTTTATTCTCTGCAACAGTAATGAAAATTAGACATACAAAGGATCTGTTTTCTGGTCAGGCTGCGATTCAACGTCTTGCTTTGCGAAGAACTGGTCTTTTAACTTAACAATTTTTATGACTATGATCAGTATGATGACGATGATTATAATGACAAGGATGATGATTGTGATGATGATGATGCTGATAATGGTGATGATTATCAATAACCAATTAATGTTGTTGTTGTTGCTGTTGTTGTTACTGTTTATAAACAACAAATGGTTCCTGCTGAAATACTTAACTGAAGATGTGTACATGGTTTTAACGGTATTAGCGGCGAAAGGCTCAAACTTCCAGGGAACTGCAGTTGCCTCATATCATAAGAGAAAATGTTGCAATAAAATAACAGGTACTCCTTGACGCATGATCCTTGGCTCTAACCTTACGCATATATGACAATTATTCATATATTTATAGCGCTTGGCCATAGAAAATGATGACAATAAATGAGCAACTTTTGGGCAACTTTTTGAAAAAAGTGGCAACTTTTGAGCAACTTTTCAGGAAATTGTGAGCAACTTTTCGAGAAATTTCGAGCAACTTGTGGACAGGGTTAGGTACGGGGGCAGCGCGGGGGCAGGAAAGTGCCCTTTCCAAAAAATATTTCAGAGAACTATCAATTCATATTTGTTTCTCGTCCGCAGTCAGAATAATAGAACGATTCCTTCTGCTCTCAAGATCGCAGTACGTTCGAAGGACAGTGGCGTCGCCACGGGGTGGTCTCTGGGGTGCACACCCCGGTTTTCACAGATGTCGATCTTATAATTTCTCCAAAATCAGTTAAAAAAGCTTGGGGAGGGTAGATTTTGATTGACTTGCAACTTTTGTGTGGCCTTCTTCTTAAATTCTGAATTCCTTTATTGAAGATAAAAGTTGAATTTCTAATCATAACTTTTCCTTCCTCGTAAATGAATGTACGATTTACTTCTCTGTTTTGAGTTTTGTTGCGCAAAAATGCCCGCTGTAATGAAAAGTACTACTTGAGATGGTTGCTTTTCCAGAATAGATAAAAATAATGAAAAGGGCATTCCCACATTTTCCGAGTGTCTAAAGGGCGTTTTCCACATTTTCCGAGGGTCTGAAGGGCGTGGTCTGGATAATTTCTTTCGCCCCCAGACCCCCTCATCTCTTACCACCCCAGCTGTTTGGGCTGGTGACGCCCCTGTCGGAATAGATCTTTTGCACAATTCCTAAAAGACGATTCCCAATTATTTTCAACGGCAAACTTTGACACCCCCAAGGTGCCCTTTCTGCGATTCCTGCCCCCGCCGCATCATGAAGCTTCCGGCGCCTCTGAAAATAACAGCACAAATTTGCCATCAAAAACTACCAGTTTTTGGGACAAAGGTGGTGCAAAAATGTTTCGTTAACTACCGGCTTTCGGACAAAGGTAGGACCATCGTTCCCAGAGTGACATGTCCGCCCTTGTGATACCCTGTCGCATAGGACACTCTGTTGAGCGGCACATCCCGTTAGGTCAAGTACATGGGAGTACCTCCCCCCCCCCGGGTGCTCCTCCAGCAAATTCCCTCCTCCTGACGCAGACAGGATCAACCACAACCGCCCACTCATTTTGTTATCTTTGTAGCCTGGAAACTAAGCTGATGAAGCTACATCGTACCTGTACTTTATGTTAGATTAGGTGGAGCAAAGTAAACGGAAGTCACTTCAACGCCATTTCGACCGTCCGTCCTTCGATACACGATAATTGCTGCCTGTAATCGCCATTATTTTTCGCAGGAATAGATTATATGCAGTTGCCAGAAACAGGATCATCCGTATCTGGAAAATCTTAACTGTCGCTGTTCGATGAAAAGGAATGACTGAGCAGGGATTTTGCCTAAGCTGAAGCTTGAGAAGCTCATTCCAATTTTGTGCTTGTTGTTGTTGGATTTAAGTTGGTTTTGTTTTCTCTGCTTGCGCTGGCTGGAAGAAACTTTATCGGAAGAAATATTGCGTCGTCATTATCGATCGAATTCGTTACCTAAAGACTCCGTGGAAGCTCACGAATATTACCTGAACTTCGCCAAGGTTAGCTGTAACTGTACTGCGAAATTTGACAATGGGCTGTTCGATCAGTCAGGAAGATAAAGTTGCTGCGGAGAGGAGTAAGATGATCGACAAGAATTTGAAGGCAGATGGCGAGCGAGCTGCTAGAGAAGTCAAATTGCTTTTACTTGGTCAGTTGGCTTTTTTGTTTTTTAATATCCAAACAAAGTATATCCGCGCGGTCTTCACAATCCTAAAATTATTCAATCAATAGGTGAAATGTTACGGTGGTATTAACGTTAACATGTCTTTTTGTTCATCTTTGCCACAGTTCGTCATTGTTGGCCTATGCAAGCTAAAGGAAGGAATGCTTGAAATGAAGGAGGGAGGAGGCGTCGTGTTGGGCTAGTAAGGGCATGTAACAGTCCTGTGGCGTCAATCTCACTGAATTTCCCAAAACTCTGGCAGTTGGTTTGACAACTGAAAGTGTTAATATCATGCCTAATTTGCTTGGGCATCATCCAAAAGTATCGATTGTTACAAAATTTCACTTTCTTTCACTAATAACATTTTCTTGTGTTAAAAGTCCTCAGTCCGTTATTACACCACTGGACTCCTTCACACTCACCCTGATAGTCGGAGTCCTGTGCCCATTCTTGCCCATTATTTCAAATCAAAATCATATCATGCAAGATCATGCATGGAAAGCAGTTTTACAGACACTGTCTATTCTATCCTTTCAAAATGGTCTATACCAGCAGAAATATCTCAGCAGTTGGTTTCCCCACAGTTTTCATGAAACAAAGATTGAGTGCTGAAGCACTAGATGAAACACTTGTTTACAAAAGGGAACTGTGTGCCTGTTTTTCAATATTATTATTAGCCCTTTATTAAAATTTGCTGAGGAGAATGTTTGTGCTGGGCATTTTCCAGTCATTTTCCCACAGATAGCCCAATTATATCGAAGGGAAAAAGAAAGGAAAATGTTACTGTGATAAGAAGCTGGGAAGTTTGTTGGTGAGATACCAGGATTCTTGTCATTGAAACATGTTTTTGAAACATTTACACAGCATGATGTTAATCCCTGAGAATTGTGGTGCTCAGTTATTTCCATCACATAAATGAACCACAATCTGGCCAGTAGGCATAAAATTGTGGGAACTAAACATTTGCTGTATGAAGACAGATTCTTTTTCAGCAGTGCGGCAGTTAAACTCGTCATGGCAGAGGAAATTATGCTCATATATTTTTCCTGAATGGGCCTTTGTGATTTTTCTCAATTTTTAAAGAATATTTTTCCTCTTTAAGTAGTACTAAAGTCAATGGTGCAACACACGGTGTGCACATCTTTAAGCATGGAACTAGGGCCCCCAAGAAACTTTGTGAGAAACAGTGTTTTGGAAAAAACTTGTCCGTTGATACACAAAGAAGAAGGAACAACGAACACACACAAGTTACTTAATGTTCAAGTTACACATCTGATTACTTAAACAAAAAAGCCATTTCTACATGATTTTCAAGCCCTGCTCTGAAAAACTTCCTGTGCAAGATTGGTCAGAGGTGATCCTTTCCTTCACAGTCATGTAAAATTTTCACAAGTGGTTATTTTCAATGATGTGAGATTATTTTCAACGTTTTCCATAGCAGCAAATCCCCGCACCAACTTTTAGCTCACTTTTGACGTTTTCAATTCACGGATGCTTTCTGTTAATACAATTGTATTCAAGAAAGACTTCTGGAGAAAATATATAGCAAACTGTAATTTGTTTGTACCCCATTCAAATTATCTGAAATGATTCCAATACCATTTTAAGACAATCTCAAGGACGTGGCTATGAGAATTTTCACAGTTTGGCTCGCTTCATTTGGGTTTCTCACTCATCTCGGTCTCGCGGCCAGGCCCCTCTATAGCAGAATTGCCCCCAGTCCTAATATTCAGCCAGTCTGCACCTGATCGAAGGGAGCTTATTCCAATTTTAACAATATGTATTGAAGTCTAAAGAAACAGTGCAGATTTGTTCACACAAATCTATTCACACAAGTGCAGATTTGTTGCAAATTTTCATAACAAAGTTTTACATAGAGAGGAGGTGGAGTGTGATAAACCCAAAGAGTGGATACTTTGGTTCTAAAATTTGACTCAAACATAAGTATTAGCCCCCCCACCACTTTTTCCGCTAAGGGCCCCACACTGCTATGTTGCGTCACTGTTCACAGTTGATCAATTGGTTTCTTATTTGTTTGACAAAAATCATATGTTGCTGCGAGAAAGCTCTTATCGTTATAAATCAATGTTTTTTGTTACGCAAAACAGGCCTTTTCGTGAGAAATAGCTCACGCGAGTGGACAATCGCTCCCGTGATTTCTTTTGCGCGAGCGATCGCTCAGGTAAAGATATATACAGAATCATATTGATTTCAGAAGTAACATAAAGAACTGCTTAGCCACGGGCTTTGCATATGATAAAAGGACGTCATGGACAGTGTTTCTAGGAAATGAGATGCAAAATGAGCCAGGCCAGGCTCTCGTTTCCATAATCTTTCTCGTTGCTCCAATTCCTTGGGTCGAAAATGGCCATTTGGTCGTAAACTTCTACCCTGAAATAGTTTGATCCCCTTCTTTCAGTGTTTTAAATCCTATTATGTCAGACTTCCCATAACTTTGGAAAGTCTTCAGCTCAATGTGGTTTTTCTTTACGTTTTCTTACACGTTTTTTCATAAGAAATTTGGATCAGCCCTTGGTGCTAGAAGTCAGTTTCTTACTTTTTGGGCCTAAAATTGCGTTATTGTTCGAAGTTGAGCCTTCTTGTTGACAAAGGGCTTGCTTTTTGCATTGATATTGTCACCACGAATAATCCATGCACATTAAGGCAAGAAGTTACCAACTTTTTGCAGTCAAAAGTTAGAAAAAGATGAGAGACCTTGCTAGAGAAAAGAGATCAGACAGGCTTATGCTTTATGTCAATGGATTGAGGATAATGCCGCACGAACATTTCATTTTCATTTTTCATTTTACATCTAGACTTGCTACACAATACTGGAGCGTCGTCCTAACAAAACTACAAACTAATTAATCTAAACAATTACGATTACGGCAAATGTAATAACAAGTAAAAAAGTGAATAAAGATAATCTACCGTAATCTACCGACTCTTTTTCTATTAGAAATAAAATTTTAGAGTTTCTTAATTGTTCTTGAACGTAGTACTAGAGTTTCTTAAACTTTTGGTCTTCGTAGTACTAGTTTCTTATAAACCAGTTTCTTATAAAAAAACATGTGGTCACGATAAATCGCAATGAGTGCGAATGAGTGCCGATAAGATATGATAATCGCAAAATGTTGTAGCAAACCATCACAGTACTTTGAAACAAATATTTTTCTCGATGACTTTGATATTCAATTGTCGTTTTCCGTAGAGACGTTGCTAATTCATTGTTGTTTCCTGTGTTTTGATGTGCTGCCTTCGAATTGTCTGTGTCATTTGCTTGAGTCTTTTGAGATGGTGGAATGCGTTTGTTTTTAACAATTGGACTAATTATTTTCTTCTAAAATTACGGAGTGAAATTCGACATGATTTACCGTTTTGCGGGAGCGACAAAAAGCTTCCGTGATTTTGTTTGCGCGAGTGCTGACGGGATCGAGAGCGATCGCTCGCGTGAAACGAAAAGGCCTGGCAAAAGCTCAATTATGATCAAAATGTGGAGAGTAGTGATTGTTATTGAAAGAAGAAAAATAGTGCAATAAGATCTGTGCCATATCAAATTTTTAATTTAGATGTAAGAGATTCTAAACCTAGGGTACCACACATCCTTTAAATTCATAACCAACACTTTAATCCAGTTTAGTAATACAGTAGGTGTTGCCTGAACTCCTAATAACCAACCATGTTGTCTATCTCCAAAAAATCCAAAGCATGTGCACCAATCTAGCTGGATTCTTTGAACATCCAAGAACTTTTGAATCTGATGTCGCAAAATTTTGTTCAAGGACTACAGTACATTATAATTAAAAGTGTTAAAAGCTAAATATAGATAAAATAGAATAAATACCTTGTAAAAACACCCTTATTGTAGTGGCAGGGATAGCATTAAAAGGTCATATTGACCTTATTTCCATAATGGTCCCCTTAGAGGTGGTTGCAAAAAAAAGAATGTTAAAGTGTTTTTGGATGAAGCATAATTTAGTAAGGCCAAATCATGAATGTGAGAGAGGACGCGTGGTTATAGTACCGGGTGTCCCAAAAAAAAGTTTTGAGGTTTGATTGAGCACAGAGAAAAATCTTTTTAATCTGGTAATTTCTATTCATTCTAGCTACGTGCTAGCTATTTCAACTTACAGTTTGGCATATCGTAGGAAGAAATTAGTAATCTGAAAATGGAGTTATGAGCTCTAACATTTCACTTTCATGTTCAAGGCAAAACCAGAGAAATTATTACGCCTTCCTGCTTCATGATGGTGGGGACTCCCTCGACGAGCAACACAAAAATTAAGTTGACAATTCGTTCATTACCTTGACGTCCCGAGCGGGCAGAAATTTTATTCACAAGAGAAAGCGTTGCTTTGTAATTGAACGGAATTTAGATTTAAATCATTTTTGATTGTGTGAATTAGCCTAAGGTGTGATATTGAATTGAAGAATAGAAACAAATAGGTCTCGGGACAACTGTTTGCTGCTGTTATTGTTGCCTTGTGCCAACTGGGAATTTCAAAAGGGAATTTTTACTGTTTCACGGTTTCACGGCACGGAGTAGAATAGACTGTCTTTTCTTAACTAAAGATTAGTTTCAATTGCTTTTTCGACCTACCATATTATGCAATAATGCATTTTTGTGTATTTGTACAGTACCGATTGAGTGGCAAGGTATGAATGTAGTATTTGCCCCCTGAGACCTATTAGGTTCGATTTTCAGACCTTTTCTTCAAATATGCTCAATGAGCGGAACTCTTGCACGTCGTCAAGGAAATGAAACAAAGTGTCAATCCACTTTTTGTGTTGCTCATCCGGAGATCCCCCCTCCACCACGATGATGCAGAAAGGTGTACTAATCTCTCTGGTTTTGCCTTCAACATGAAGATGCGATGTTAGGACTAATAACTCCATCTTCAGATTACTGATTTCTTCCTACGATATGCCAAACTGTAAGTTGAAATGTCCAGCATGTACCTAGAATGAATAGAAATTGCCAGATATTAAATTCAGGAATAAACCATGGATCAATGGCAAAATACAAAAAATGATGCGCATCAGAGATAAGCTACTTAAAAAGATTAAAAAGAACAAGGACCAGTCTCTTATAGATCTTTGTAAACAGTTTCGAAATAGGGTTGCAGTTACCTTGAGAGAAAGTAAAGCCAGTTGTTTCTACAACTACTTTAAAAAAAACAGTAACAACATGAAACAGTTATGGTCAGGAATTAAATCAGTTATCAGTATTAGAAAATCAAACAATGTAAATGTAATGAATAAGCTTAAGGACTCGAATGGTAATTTTACATCAGATCCAGCAGTTATTGCAAACATTTTTAATAAGTTCTTTGTTAATGTCTCCCATGATATCACCAAAAATATACCACCTTCTAACAAGTCACCTTTGAATTTCATGGGTGACAGAGTTGGAAATTCATTTTTCATGTCACCTTCAGTACCTTCTGAAATATCTGATGTTATCTCTGTCCTAAAGTCTGGAAAGTCTCTTGGACCTAACAGCATTCCCATGAAAATCTTAAAACTTCTCTCTCCATTGATATCTTCTCCTTTGTCTCTAATTATAAATGAGGCATTTCAGTTTGGGGTATTTCCTGACAAGATGAAGTTGGCCAAAGTAATTCCACTTTTTAAAAAAGGTTGTCCACTAACATCTTCAAATTATAGACCTATTTCTCTTCTCTCTGTCTTTAGCAAAATTGCTGAAAAAGTCATGTATGAACGTCTCTATAAATTCCTAGAAAAGCATGAAATCTTATATACTTTACAATTCGGTTTTCGTGCCAGCCACTCCATTAGCCATGCCCTGGTTAGTTTAACTGAAGCCATCAAAAACTCATTAGACAATAGAAAATTTGGCTGTGGAATATTTATTGACTTGCAGAAGGCATTTGATACAGTGAATCATAATATTCTTTTGATGAAGCTAGAACATTATGGAATTAGAGGAACTGCTTTAGATTGGTTTAAATCATATCTCTCAGATCGGAAGCAATATGTCTCAGTGAATGGTTCTAATTCCAGTCATCTCAGTGTTACCTGTGGTGTTCCACAGGGTTCTGTCCTTGGCCCCCTTCTTTTCTTGATTTACATAAATGATTTACCTCTTTCATCCTCAAAACTAGACTTCTACTTATTTGCAGATGATACCAACATCTATTATGAAGCTGAAAGTCTTCATCATCTTCAGAATGTGGTTAATAAGGAATTGAAAAAAGTCAAAATATGGTTAGATGTTAACAAATTGTCACTCAACATTGACAAAACCAATTTCATAATTTTTAAGTCTCCTCAACATTCTGCTCCGGAAACCGTCAGTATAAAGATTGGAAACCTTCCTATTAAACAGACATGTCATGTCAAATTTCTTGGTGTTCTTTTAGATGAAAATCTTTCATGGAAATATCACCTTACAGAACTATCTAAAAAGCTGGCTAGAACTTGTGGGATGTTTTTCAAAGTAAGACACTTCTTACCGATCAGTGTTTTGGTATGCCTCTACAACTCTCTGTTTTCACCTTTCCTGCAATATGGAATTTTAGTTTGGGGCCTCACCTATGAGACTTATATCAAGCCAGTATTTCTATTACAGAAACGGGTTCTAAGGGCAATCTCATTTGAACATTTCACTTCTCCTTCTACACCAATCTTCTCTGACTTAAAGATTTTAAAGCTGCATGATCTCTTTCAGTTAAAATTGCTTGGTTTTGTGTATGATTGTGTTAACAAGACTGCTCCTCCTTATTTTCATTCTTTCTTTGCATTGGTTGAATCTGTTCATCAATATGGTACTCGGCAAGCTTCCAAGACTGAAATTTTTGTAACTCAGAAGAATACCTTTCAATATGGTCTCAGGTCTGTGCGTTACTTTGGAGCAAAGTGCTGGAATAGCATTCCTGCTGATCTTAAATGTTCACCGTCTGCTTTTAGCTTTCGTCGTAAACTCAAAGCCTACTTTTTTGAGAATAACTACCAATCATAGCTGTCAGATACTTGCATTGTGTATCTCTTTGAATGATACTAAAAGTTAACCAACAATTCAAACGATTTTTAGATTTCATTAGTCATTTTTAAACCAGGGGGTGCTCTCTCCTCGATTAGCCTAGCTACTGAGAGAGCTCCTCCTTAAGAAATTCCCATGCATACAATTCTCCTTATTTGTATTTAATTGATCAGTATTGTTGTTGTATGTTAGTTAAGTTAAATTTAGTTATAATAGTTTTCTTTTGTGTTTAATGTATTAATTATTTCAATATTGTGTGTTGGTGGAATTTTAAAATGATGAAACTGAAACTGAAACAGATAACAAACTTTTTTGTCTGCGTTCAATCAAACGCCGGAAATTTTTTTTGGGACACCCGGTAGAACACATACTGTGCACGTTGTTTTCTTCTCTCTGTATATTTTGGAAAAAAGTGTCCTTGATCTTGTGTTTGAACGCGTTGATATTGTTTGTAGATTTTGAATCAAAAGAAATGCTTTTCCATATTTTGGCCTCAAGTAGAACGGGCATTTTTGGCCACAGTTACTTTTGCGAAAATGTAATTGCAAGCCTTTCAATTTCATTATTATGGTAGTTTTTCTTTGCATCAGAGGGTTATCGTGAAGCGAATTGTGCTGGTTTTCCACTTGTTTCCATGCTGTTGTACAGGATTGCTGCAACGCAATTTAGTAAGCTTCTACAGTATGTGTGTGTGCAGCTTGGTGGC
Source organism: Aurelia coerulea (assembly GCA_039566865.1). Taxonomy (NCBI): domain Eukaryota; kingdom Metazoa; phylum Cnidaria; class Scyphozoa; order Semaeostomeae; family Ulmaridae; genus Aurelia; species Aurelia coerulea. The sequence goes on from CM076943.1 coordinate 29,292,567, forward strand.
CTTGCTTACATCATAATGGGCTAAAATTGATGCTTTAAAGCCAAACATTTCTTTGTTTCTCTAAAGGCTGTTTCATGGTTGGCTGTCCATACCCACAATTTGTCGGTACTGAGCAGGCCTTGCAATGACTCTGGCTAATTCTGGTGTAAACTTAGAGAGCTGCTGAGCCATGTCATAGATAGGCACAGTTCTGTGATGTTTTCCGGAGTGCATAAATTGAGCAGGGCATCCATCTTGGTGCTTAATTCCTGCTGCTGAGATGTTGTGCCCCAAAAAATCTACTGCAGTTTGGCGGAATTTGCATTTGGTTGGGCTGAGAGTAGCTCCATGATCTGAGAGTCGCTGCAGTAATCCTCTAGGTGCTCATCGCATGCTCAGCCATATTCTTTCCTGATACCAAGGAAGCATCCATTCTTTTGACTAAACCACTAGGCAACCTGATAATGATTTTGTCTAATAGCTTGTTAAGGATTTCTTGCATGGAGGACAAGCCAAATTGGCCACAGGCTGGGCAAAAACGACCAAAAGGGGTTATAAATATTGCTTTTAATCGGGCCTAGCCGGCTTTTATCGTGTTGTGTCCCTTTAAATTCTTGGATAAGTGACCGATAATTTGGTCTGCCGAAGTATGAGTGGCACATTCACACTGCATTTCTATCTATATCTACTGTGAATGTTGCATAATTGGGAGATCACATACAGTATCTTCAAAGTTTTTGACAAAAGGTGTTGTGGCCAGTGGTGTACTTCTCTGCAGAACAGTGAGGCGGATGGGGTTCAAGTCTCACCAATATCACTTGAGCATATCATGACAAATGTATTCTGACATCAATAAATCACACAGTAAGGAGAGGTTGTTATTATGGACAATTTTACTGGAACTGATAATTTGTAAGTTGTTTCCAAAAGTGCATTTAAGCAAATACTGTAGACTCTTAAGAAGCTATTGTATAATTGTACCTTTGTAGAAGTTCATCAAGCACAGTGTGCCCAGGGTGGGAAAAAATTCATTTTCGAGTTTTTGATTTTGAACCTTTAAGGGATATTTTTCAATTGCTTATACCCCGTACTAAAAGGTGCAAAAAACCAGACTTCAAAATATCCATCCGTTACAGCACTTCAAAGTTGCAAGTTTCGCAAAACTTAACTGAACGAATTCTTCAAGCAGCTTTTTGTCTCAAATAGTATGCATCAAACATTTAATCATTGATTCGCTTCCCCTAAAGTTACAGCGATTGAAATAGGCTTATTCAAAAGCTGGGGAAATAAGCTTTCTAACTATCATCAATAGAATTTGATATTGGCAATGAAATGATTTCAATTTTGGGAGCAAACTTGTAACATAAAGAGTTTTTATTTCCCTTCTCGCCGTCTGTAACATCTTGTTACGTTTTATAGATTTCAAAAAATGCGGGTCATTGCAGGGATATGCCGTTGCTTCCTTGTTATTGCATGCACTTCGAGGGTGTAGAAAATGCTAATTTCGCTTAAGGGGGGATAAGGGAAAAGGGTGGGGAATGGTTTCAAGACGGTGCTTCCGGCGTCAAAATTACAAACGTTCTTGCTCTCATATGTTCTGTCTATGTTGCACTACCTGTAAGAAAATATTTCGTTTAATACGATGATGCTTTCCTCAATATAGTACCAGCCTTAGCTCATCCCAAAATTAAATTTGAAAAAGGAGGTTGATGGGCAGGGGGTGAAAGGAGCGGAAGGGGGGAAGTAAAGTGCGACGTTTTTTCAAAAATAGAATAATAAGAGCTTATCACCATATTATGAATTTCGATATTGCATTCTTCCATCAACAGTATTGCATAACAAACACTGTTTGCATTTTAGGGGAAACCATTCACAAGTACATTGATGCTGCTTTCATCTCTTCAGTCTCAAAATTGTAGTTTGTTGCGTCATCTCCTACTTCTCCACACACTAAACGACATGGACATGGTCGTTTTGAGGCAACGTAGGGATTTGACGTGATAAGCATATGCTGGAATATGTCATGAATGTACTTTTTTACTGAAGTTTACCCTGCCCGTGCACATTGCCCACTTTGAAATGACCTTACATGTTTGTTCCAGCTTTCTAATGGATTCTAACTCCACTTCGCAATTGATTTTGCCATCCAAGAAAACTATTTTTCTCCTGCATATTTTGGAACTAATATTAAATTTTCAAATTTACTAATTACATTAAAAGAAAGGTGCAAGAAATATGGTAATTATTTGCAGTGAACTAATAAAACCTCATTTTTTTGTCGTAAACAACTCAGTTCTTGCTAGTAAACAACTCAAATTCATACAAACCAGTTCACAAGTTTTCTTTATTCCTTGAGATTTATATTGAAATGGTTATAGTGAAACACCCTAGTCTTAGAAAACTTTACGTAATAAAGAATACATTTTCGGAAAATAAAGAAATCTAGTACAGAAAGATGGACATGAAACCACTACATATTCCCATGGGAATATTGGGTCCCAGACCTCGTAAATAGTAGTTATTTCACTCAAGCTCGTTGTCTTCACCATTGCTGATTCCTGATGCACTCTAGAAACCTTCTCTGAAATTTCCAGCAGTAAATTCAATACAGTGCTATTTTGTCAAAATCGCCCAAATAAGGAAATTTGCCCCAGCACCCCCCCTATTTCGGAAAATTGTAAGATATCCTTCATGTCATGTGCTCCTTTAGAAAACCTTTCTAACGAGCCCTCAACCATATTTTTATCAGCTTTCTTTCTTTCGCTATGAATTAATTCTCGAAATCGGAGATCTGGGCACACTGTGCCAAGGGTGAATTGTGCTTGCTGCACCAACATACATACTGTACAAGATAGAAATAAAATGTTTTTGCCGATTGTTGCCCGTCGCCTATGCCCAAAATGCTCCAAAGCCTAATTTTCACAGACCTAACAGACTGCAAATATGCAAGGAAGGAATTTGAAATGATCAGTCAATCTCGTCCCCAGAGTGAGTTCGTTGCTCTACCTCTACTCTGGGATACAAGAGGCCGTTCGGCAATTTGATTGGCTATTCGAAAAGATAGTTAAATCAGATTACAACTGGCTCCCATTCAAAAATGGCCTCTATTAAATCACTAATTTCACAAAATCAATGGGGTTTATGGGGCAAGTCAGGAGCATTAGAGGGGTAATGGACCACGGCGCATCCGAATTTTGGGGTTTCAGAAAATTTTGGGGTCATCATGACGTCATAACAAGGGGTTGAAAAAAATGTAGCGATTTTCCGACCCGACGTTACGTTTGGAGTCGATGATCCATGGTTACAAGCCCCATTTCAAAATGGAAAAAAGTTTTCAAGAGACCACTCGTCTGCAAGTCAAAAAACGCAATTTAGGGTTCAATATTGCACCCAGGAGTGGAGCGCGCGCCCCCCAAAAATTGGGAATAATTTTGGCCTACCCAATTTTACGCCGTAACTCCGTTTTGCGAGGCGTAAACGGCCGCGGCATGTCAAAATCGACGGAAAACCGTATTCTCTCATTAAAACACTTTTAATATCCAATTTATCTCTAAAATTCGCAGAATAACGAACCATTCTATTTCCAAAGCTGTGGGGGAAATTCTCAAAAATTTCAACTTAGGCCCTTTTTCCACCAAAATGGATCGTGCTCGTTTTCCTACAAAATGCACTTGCTAACCCCGGATTAATAATCAAATACCTTAAAGAGGGTTGAAATAAGGTCCTCAAAGTGTTTGTTTTTAGTTTCTCAGTTTATATACTTCAGAATTAGCGCTAGAGCAACAACCATTTTTTGTCGATTATCGTTGCCTAGGAAACTGCAAATCCATAATGGGGCGAATCTTGCCTTATTTTGGCAAGATTCATCCCAAGTGTACCAGGGTGTTCGTTCGGCTTCGTGACGAGCGTATGACGTCTGAACACCCTGGGAACGAGGTTGATGATCAGTTTCTTTGGAATGAATTTCATACCTAAGGCACCTGTTTTGCTACAAAATTATTGGTGGTTAGTTGAATTTGATGTAGATTTTGTTTGATTTAGAATTATGACATTTGTTAGTTATTCTGCTCCATTAAGCATGCACAAATATTTACAGTATTAATTTTTTGCAGGTGCTGGCGAATCTGGAAAAAGCACAATTGTCAAGCAGATGAAGTAAGTGTAGAAAATTTAATAAAGATCTCTTTGAGAGGTGAACTTACTATGACTTACACCCACAGTTTATCTACTGTACAGGGTGATTCAATAGAAAGGTCCCCCTGTTTGAAAAGTCATTGCAGCAACAGTGGTTGCACGATGATTATTGAGATGAATTTTTCTAATAGCTACTGTAAAAAATTAAAAAAAATTTTTTTATATTGTTTTATAAATTCAAAGTAGAGTACTGTCACCCTCAGAATCCGAAAAAAATGTCTTTCTTCCTGGAATGGCAAAAGTTTTGTCCAAGCTTCCTGCGAAAGCTGTATTATTGATGGTGGATTTTGATAGGCTTGACCTGGATGATATGTACTATTTGCAACTATCAATCATTTTCAAATTCGTGATACAAGCTTCTTGGTCAAGATTCTGCGTAATCAGCAATGCAATTTCTTTTTCAAGATGACAATTATTGTAGGTTCAGGTTCTGTCGTGTTTTGACAGCAACAAAAAATCTAGCTTCCTGTCAAAAAATTTCCTGCAGCCTAAAAATCTTGCAAAATTTTCCTGGGAATGGCGTTCCCCTGTTCCCATACTTTGTCAGCCTCTGATCACCCTGAACTACCACCCTTCAGATAAATATCCCTTATCTGTTGGTATGATAGACTTAAAACTGCTGCTTGCCATCAGGAGATTATTTAGTTCATAGTGTTTATTGTATCACTTTGTCAACTTAATCTTCCCACTTTTTGAAGTACATCCATGACTCAAAGGAGCACCGGTAAACTCAGCCTAAATAGATTATATCGCCCTGAACCACCACTCTCATTTTACGGCAATTTTGCTATCCCCTAATAAGATTGTACTACTGGGTGAATCAAAAAGTTTACATGTTTGACAGGCTGTGGAACAAAAAGTATGTGGCTGATATTCAAAACTAAAATTTTAATCTATCAGTCAAAGGTTAACTTGGATAAGAATATTTTGCGTGGTAAAATCACTCATCTTTAAGGCCCAGAAATGAGAAAATGCCTGTAAGGGGTATGTATGGGATTGATAATTCCACATTCCATTCTGGCCCATGATTTATTTGGCATTGAAATTGAATTCAATTCGATTGTCAGTTTCAGAAATAGAATTCTGATTTCAATAGCATGTAAATCATGGACCATGGAATTCTTGATTCTCGTACAAACCCCTGAGAGGCATTTTTCTAATTTTGGGTCCTAATTTTGGGTCTTAAAGATGAGTGATTTTACCAAACAAAATGTTCTCATCTAAGTTAACCTTAGTCTGACAGATGAACATCTTAAGTTTTGAATATCGGCCACATACTTTTTATTCCAAAGCCTGCCAAACGTTTAGACTTTTTTGACTCACCTGGTATACTGTTGGAAATGCTATTTTTAGGGTCACTTCCCCAGTGTAATTACAGTAACGTTCAATGCATTTTTATTAGATTGAAAATTATAACTTTTAGTTTCTCTCCCACTTTCACCTCTTATATGTATATACTACCAGCATTATGTCTAATTCAAATCCTACCCTGACCATCCCCCTGGGCTTTCCTCAAGCATTTGCCCAAAAAATATTCCCAGAGCCCCCAGGCATTTGGCCATAAATTATTCCCTGGCCCCCAGGTATTTGAGTAGCATTTGACAAGAACAGAAGCTTTTGCTTATACAGTAACTGATAATATGGCATTTTCTCAGTGCCCGCCCCCTGGGCATTCACCAGATAGAATTTTCCCATGGAGCAGGGTAGTCAGGGTAAGAATTGGACGAGACATTACTGTATTCTGAAAATAGATGCTCTATGCCATGGGGATGTGCGAAGAGTTCTGGTGCACGTAAGATATTGGGGCAAGAATTTGCCTGCGAGCACAGTAGACTTCTCTATTGTGGATGAATTAGAGCCGAAAAGGAAATTTCCTTCACGCCTCTTGCTCTTCCACAATGGTATTGTTTGTTGTTGTTGTTGTGTTTTGTATTATTTGGATTGTCGCTAACGAAGAGGTAGAAGTCTGAAATGTTGAAGCCATGAACCCGGAGAAATGTATCTCCATCAGGGGCTGAGTCTTTTTGGAGATTGAGATCGTAGATTGTAGAACCCAAGCACTGGAAGTGGGTCAGTAGCCTAGACTACAGATGGAATTTTTCAACATAAGATGGACTCCTTACTTTTAGTTTTCATGTACATTGTTAGGTTATTAAAAATTATGCTTCTGTTGCAGCTGACAGGTGCAAATATTTTAATAACCTAAAATACCTGCTGGGAATTAAAGTTCTACCCTCAAAAATTGTATCAGTTAAGGGTCTATGTAAGTACGGAAAAAAGTGACAAATATGAAGAGAAACAAGAAAATTAATGACTTTTTGCTATTCTATTTTAGAAAGTTTGATGTTAGAGGGGACTTTGGGACATTATAATAGGGCTCTACTCAAGACTTTATGAAGGTGTTATGTTTCAAAAATCTGAAACCTGATATGATTTTGCACAAATGATTAAAAGGATAGTCGAAATTTTGTCCGAGAATGTATTTGTCCGAAATACCAAAAATGTGTCAGAAAATAGTTTCGCCGAAGTTTACTGTCCGAAATTTTATCCGCCCAAAATATTTGTACTTAATGTAATTGCGGCTCTAATGGCAACTTCAGTTGTCAAACTATTTCAGGCATGCCTGACCTATTGTTACATTTTTAGCACGAAAAGCGTCCGTAGATACCTCGTTTCCTTCCTTCCAGATACAGAAATCTTTTCCTTCCATACAGAAGTCTGACCCATTACGTAATGTGCTCATTCGTCGCACAGAAAAGTGCTCTTTTCTTTTTTCCACAAAAGGTCACCGATATCAGAAATATTTTCCGACAATCAAAATAGTATTTCCCCCATGTTTTATTCATAAGGTTGCGTCTTCCTTTGAACGGAAAAAAGGATGTCGCTATTTAGAACGCGATAACACACTATAGCGTTTCAGGGCAATTTTTAGGCAATCGGATCGCTGTAGGAAAGAACCCCCCCCCCCCCCTCCCCCTTGAACAGAAATGGAAATCAACAGGTCAAAGCACTTTACGAATATTTCATTCAAAGAGGCTGATCTATAAGTTATAACTTGCCTAAAACTTGCATAATGCGATGGGTGGACGCTTCAAGGCGATGGTATTCTAGTAGTCTCTTATCAAACAAAAAAACTTCAAAAATCAGTCTTTTAAACAGCAAAAAATGGACCAAAACGCACGATGAAATCATCCAGGTCTTTTGAAATCAATTTGAAATCCTTTTGAGAATTAATGAACTGAAGTTGAGACAGAAACTGAACATGACATCTGATTTATTGCTCTGAGAAAGGATTATTTAAAATAGTGAAACTGACAGGTTATGTTTCTTTTATTTTGAAATGCTTTTGTCTGCTTTTATAGGTCATTTTCTGAACGTTTTGCCAGACTAATTTTTGAATCTGTCAAATTTACCATATGACTGCTATCTTAAAAATTACCAAAAAGTCAAAAACTACTTCATTCTTGTAGCTATTAGAAAGATCAATATTAATGATGGTAAGCGTATGTAAATTTGCTTCAATGATTTTCAAAAGGGAGACATTTCTTTTGGTCACCAAGTACAGTACTTTATTTAAAAATATTTGTGAAATCTTCTCAAATATGACTTTGCCTTATTTTGTCATATAACACTTTGGTGTGACGGAGAAACACCGTCAATAAATCAGATCAGTATAGATTAGCAGTTAACAAAGTTATAATGTCATGTACAATAGGAGGGTCAATCAGGCTCTTTTAATGCTGGAAAATTCCGTTTTGCGATGATTCCATACCATATGGCTCATAAAAACCAAAATGGCACTGCTCAAAACCACTAAAGTGCAGACATCACTCATGGAGTTAAGATACAGTATGTAGTGAAGTGAGCTGCTGAATCAAAGATCAGTAAAACACGCTATCATTTTATGCAAGCTACAGTAGGGTATGCCAGGAGAGTGCTTTTTTCTTCAAATGAAACATCACAATTATTGTATTACTGTACCACTGTACCTTTGTATCACTTAGTGGTCAGGACTATGTACATGTGTTGGTAATGTACAATGCATTTTTATTTGACAATATAGCTATACTACAAATATGTCTGGATCAACTGATAGTTCTATGCTATACATCTTTATACAAAATGTTCAATTGAGTGGCGTTAAGCTTTCTATAACAATTGTTCACATATGAATATTCTACTAACTGTATAAAAATAGAAATATCGTTTGCGCCTCAGAGTCTTTTGTAGAACAGCCAAAAGGTCTCTTCTTTGAATGTTGATAATTTTTGTTGGGTCGCGATCATTCTTTTAGATTTGATCAAATTTATGTGAAAAAATTGCTTGTCAGCTGCTATCTACTGTAATTTACTTGGATTCTTTACGTTTCCTTCATTTACAGTACTTTGTTGAAAGGCATCTGGGTCATTTTATTTTTTAACAGATTTAAATTTCTCAGCTGGAATATTAACATTTTCCGAGTGTTATTCCACAAAATGTATTGTTTCTGTGGTAATAAGACTCTTGCAGCTGTATTACAAAAGAAATTCCAATGCTATTGACTTCATTTCTACAAGGAATTCCCTGCTTTTATATAAACATTAACAGAAACAGTTAATCTCCAACTGCAAAAAGTTAAGTGTTTTGGATAGATGATTCGTGAGATTTTGTCCTGTATTTCCATTGGTTGTTAAGTTTAAAGAAATAGTATGTTTTGAAAATGGACTTGGACTCAGCTGCTTCTTTTACCATAGATTTTATGAAGCTATGCTACACACGACATAGCAGAAACAGGGTAACATGAAGCAATCAATCAAGCAATCGGATATAAGGCTATGTTTATGTTGGGATGTAGAAGCTTCTTGAAATGATAGAGATGAAGAGTTTAAGGCCCAAAGAAGAAAATATCAAATGTTATTTAATTTTGGGATCTGTTGGAGCTAGGGGGAGGGCCTCGAAATTACAAATATTTGCACATGTGAATTCAGTTTCTGCTCTGTCACTATACTGTGCACACTGTAAGAAGGATTCTTAGCTGTCGGGAACCAATAAAAATCCTTCCCATCAAGTGGCAAAAGTTTGCCACCATTTAGGGAGAGGGTTTAACACGAATGTGTTGAACAGTCATCGGGCAGTTACTGAAGATACTGCAATGTCCTTTTCAATACTCTTTTATGCATAGACACAGTAGTGTTGCTGAAAGATCCTAAATTTTGATGACTGTGAAAATCTAAATATAAAGAAGCTTACTATGTCCTGTTCCTCAACTTTCACGCCAGCTAGATTCTTGATCCTCAGGTTCTTCAGCTGTTTAATCCTTTACTTAAAACTTTAGACAGGTCGCTGTAAAGAAAATGAAGAAACCATAAACAAGTAAAAGTCAAACTTCTGAACACTGATTTTGGGTTCTTGTGACCTCTGTTCAAATCAAATTTAACTTGGGAAATATTCATATCAGGTGAATCTGATTATCATATCATATCGAATTTGAACAGGGCTCATGTGAATCTGATTCGGACAGGTCTCAAAACCCCAAATCAACGTTCAGAAGTTTGACTAAATGGTTTCTTTGCTTTTAGCAACCTGTCTATTTGATGTGATTGTTACATGCAAACTGCAGGAAGAAATTTATGTGGTATTTTCATTATTTTCATTGCTCTGATTACGCCATCATTAAAATCCAGTACATACCTATACCATGCACCCTACAAATGTGTCATCAGTTGCATTTAATTTCGACAGTCCTGCTTGCATCGTGCAGTGCAATTCACAATGCAACACATTGGATGAAATTCACAATGCCAATACTTTCAAGCTTGCAGTGTACAGATCCAGTGAAAACTGTTATGCAAGGACTTACAGTATCTAAATGTTAGTTACTGCTGGTCGAAGGCTGCAGTGAATTGAATCAGCGCTGGAGAAAACCTGTTGCTGCTTCATGCAAAATTTGGCAATGTTGAAAACTTTCTCGCCTTAGGCACTGGTGTGAGTGTGGAAGTAATAGCAAAAGAAACAAGCAGATAATCGTCAAACAATGTTTATTGTTGTTTTGATTCTTTTGACAGAATTTATCTTCCAACATAAAAAAGTCATAAATATGTTATAAACAGAATCTGTTAAATATATAATTCCTTTAGACAAGCAGTATTGTAAGCGAGTCTTTGTGAACTTTTATAGAATATCATCTTCTTTGCAAACTCTCACCGAACTGAGTTTTGTTATTGCAAGTGAATTTCCTTTCACTGAATGTCCTTTCAACCACTTCTCAAGTAGTCTCCCTTTTCTTCCTGTTCATTTCATTTCTTCCCTTTCTTCTCTTTTCCTTCCTTTCTTCGTTTCCTTTCTTCGTTTCCTTTCTTCGTTTCCTTTCTTCAACATTATAATTTCATTCTGAAGGGAGAAACTCCCTGCAAAATTTCTTTGTGACTTTGCATATGTTATCCAGCATTAAATTTCTCCCATGCGACGTTTAACAAAATTTCTTCCAAATAGTGTTTACTAAATAACCTAAATAACTTAACTAAATAAAGTTTAACTAAATTTCTCCTTTACGAAGCATTTAAAGACGCTTTGAAATAGTTTACTTTTGTTAACTTCTTTACCATTTATTTATCATTTTAACCAAATTAGGGTTTTGCTTTGTATTTGTTTCACTTAATTTGTAAGATTTTATGCACGGCCCCCTGAAAAGCAATCTTATTGTACCTTATTGATTGACAGGGTAACCGTGGTTAAAGAATTGGAAATGGATGAACGAACGAACGAACGAATGAATGAATGAATGAATGAATGAATGAATGAGCAATATTTTGACTGCTTTTTGGATTCACTTATATCTTACTTCCGGTTTTAGTCACTCTTATATTACGGAAGCACTTGTAGCTTAGAGATGATGCAGTGTCATTGTAGCCATAGTCAGTTTCTTTTTACATTTAAGGTTACTGTATCCCTTCAGTGACCACTCGCGGTGTTTTCTCTCTTGATTATCACGCCCGCGACATAACACGTATAAACTATACATCATTCGATTCTTCATTAAATAGAGAGTATTTACGAGCCAAAAAGAATACAAATATCCGAAAATTGGGCGTTATACATCCGAAAATGTGAAAATCGGACCTTCCCCCCTTCTGGAACCTCCCTGTCCCCCAGATATGTTTCATTTAAATCTCAATGAGATTTTTGCGTTCTCAACACATTCATCTAGCAAAGTGTATCTCAAATTTCTTTTGCATGCCTTAGCTGCAGAATAATTAATAAAACAATTTTGCCCCTCGCTCCCTGGACTTGTTTTGAGATTCATTCAAATGTTAAATTTGGACCATGCAATTTTTCTCAAAAGTGAGACACACTTTGGTCCCCCTATGCCTTTTCTCCCTGTCTGCCAAATTTCAGCCAATTATATCAAGCCGTTGGGTACAGGGAACTGTATGAATACTCATTGGTTGCTGAAAAATTGATTTTGAGAAAAGCGCTGAAACAGTTTCTTAGCGTACAGTTCCACTGTTGAAAATGATTAACTTCAATCTGGCCACAAGAGTAAACAGAGTAATCCTGTATGTATTTAGTGCAAAGTTTACAATGACACAATTGGTGTTATAACCGCAAAATCCATTCAACAGGAAATCAAAGGCACTTGAAACCTTTAACCTTTAGTTCTCAAATAATCCTCATCATGTAAACAGCATTTTCCTAGCAGAAAATACCTTACTTTAAATTGCTTATAATTCGCTGAAAAATAAAGTAAAACTCCTTGAAATTATTAGAAATTGTAGGTACATGTGTGTGCTATCCAGTGATCTAAAAATCCAAAAATTGATCGGAAAAAACTTTTTATCGTCCTGAAGGGATACAGTAACCTTAACTGAAATTCAGGTAATAACACATGATATACAATGCATAGTTGTAACACTACCTGCAAGCCATTCTACAACACTACAAAGACCATACCTTGGCGAGCCAAATACTATGTTTACCCTATGGCAAAGACATGATGCATTTCAAAGTGCAACAACTACACTGCTACAAAGGAAAATGTACAAGAGCCAGCTGACATCTTTCAGCTTTCATTACTATGAGGTACATACTGTACCTTTTTGCTGAGAGAATAATGCTAAACATAGTGTGTAAACTGTTACAATCGTTTGTTTGCAGGATTATTCATGAGAGTGGATATTCACCAGAAGAATGCAAGCAGTACAAACCTGTTGTTTTCAGTAACACAATCCAGTCAATGCAGGCAATCATACGTGCTATGGGAACTCTGAAAGTCGACTATGGACATCCAGACAGAGCGGTATGAATTTTACTGACCTACATGACAAATATACTGTATAGTTTGGTGCAAAAGTTCAAGTTCATTCTCTGTGTTGATTTGTCTTTGTATTTCATGAAGACATTTCTCATCCAGTAATTTGTTATTCTTTTTCTATAACAGCAGTTCATTCCATGGTTTGCTATTTCTGACACGCACATCCACGGCTATGAAATTTTATGCTTAAACAAAGTCTGTTTGGTTCTTGATGAATGCTAGAAGCCAAATTTATCTGTGGACTTTGACTTTTGGACCAAACTGTAGTATCTTCCATTGCAGTTAGGCTGAAACAGGTGTTGTGAGAACAAGCTCTGTCTTTGTATATTTTTAGTACTACATTAAGAGTGTTCAAAACCCTTTGCTCCAAACTAAAATCCTGCCTTTAAGAAAGCCGCCTTTTGACATCAGTCTGTTGTTTTCTCTTAATTAGAATTGTTCTCCCATTGTTCTAGCAAAAAATCTTGGTCTGTGTTTCTTGTAAAGTGGTTTCTTAAAGACAGGAGCAGGACTTTACTGTACTTTTCATAGATTAAAGAGCAGAATCCCATAAAAATACCTTCATCAATCACCTCTTCCTTGTTGATGCCTTATTGATGCTTAATTTCTTTTGAGATGATAAATCTTGTGTAAATGGCAGCAGGAAGAGAAAATACTTTCATCTTTAAAAAGATCAATGAGACACTGACATACTCTTTGTTTCCTTTGCTTGCATGTTCGCTAATTTCAATCACTTCAATAGATAACCATCTAACATTAACAAAGAGATGTTCGAATTGCTTGTAAAGACATCATAAGGGTAGTATTAACAAGTAGATGGTAGATGACAGTGGGCGCTTGCGTTTGTCAATTTCTATTGATGCAGTTTACTTCGCAAATTTGTTTCGTAAAAATTCAGTGCAAGGGAGTAAAGCTGACTTAGACATAACGATTTATTTGATTGAAATCGGTTTTTCCGTTTCATTAAACTTATATATATATATTTTTTTTATACACATTCAATGAAATATTTACAAAAACGAAATTACTTAAAAGAATACTTACGAACTACTTTACTACACTGCGAGGACAATATCATGGGGAGAAGAACACCATGACTACTCCATGGCTATAACATAAAAACAGGCAAATAAATTAAACCAAAATATACAATCAAATGCCATTACAAGAAGCTGCACATGAACAATTCTTACTAATAAATGCTGGAGTTCGTTTCACTTTGCATGTCGGGCAAAGATGATGATGCTGAACAACAGGACACCAGCTGAGAGAACAACAATGATAACAATTGCTGACGTCACTGCTGCCCGCCCAGGGTCGCCATTGCTCAGAGTACCTCGCCCACACTATCAGGTCCGGGTCCCTTTTCACAACATTGAAAATTTCAACTTAAGTATGAATTAATTGTCATTCACATTACTCAAACCGACCTGTTTTGTGGATGAAATCAGATTCAATTCGAGTATATTTTTATTAACGTCATTAAAAAGGTCTCTATCACCATACAATAAACTATGTACAAGAGCGTTGTTAGGAAAGCTGTTAATGTCAGCAAATACTACCGAAACTCCAACGAGAAGATCTCGTGATTGAATATCAAACGAATGGTAAAGCAACAAAAAGTGCTGAAAAGTCCTTTCATTTTATCTCTTTGTTAATGGATGTTAAGAAATCTATGATAGCTTTGCTGCAAATGTCATTTTACGAATTAAACGTAAAAACATAATGCAATAACTTTTCTGCATGTATTCTTTTGGGTTCCCATGTGTAACACCTGTTGTTTACAAGCAGATCTGCCAGGCAAATTTCTGCGAGGATTCAATGCATGTGATATCACTTTGGTAGAAAGCCAAATATTTTCAATCTCATCATCATCATCATATTATTATTTAAAGTTGATATGTACATAGTTACTAAAAACTAATTTAAATCAACTATTTACAATATAACAAAACTATTTACAAATTAAACATTTACATCTTTTGCCATCCCATTCTTTGATCCCCCTTTTAAAACTTCTCAAGTTATCAGCTCTCTTTAGTTCATCATCTAGAGTGTTCCACAGGAGACTACCTCTAAACGAAAGAGAATTTAGTCCATATCGATGTGACTGTGCTGATGGAAGCCTGCATAGCTCTTTGGTGCGGAGATTGTAAGGTACATCCTTTTTAACAAAGAACTCCCAAATATATGAAGGGTTAAGATGGTTCATGGTCTTATAAATTTCTATCATAAGACTTTGCAGATTCTTCTGGTGAACTGTAACACTTTCAGCCCTGGCTAAAAGTTGGTCAAATGATGTGTCATAATCTCCGTACAAAACCCTCAAGGCACGTTTATTTGTCCTATTTATATCTTTGTTAGCAGTTTTGCTACAAAATAGCCATATCAAGGGACAATATGAAAAGTTTGACATGACAATTGATGTTAGTAGCATTTTAGCTTTCTCTTCATCGAGGAATGGTCTTATTCTTGAGAACGCACATAATTTTTGGTTTATTTTTCGACATAACTCCTTGACGTGGGCGTCAAATGTTAAAGAGTTGTCGATTTGTACGCCGAGGAGCTTTACCTGCTCGCTCTGCTTTATTTGTTGTCCACCGATGTTGAGGCAAAACGAGTTGTCACTCTTGAGACCTAAAAACATCATTTGAAATTTCGCTGGATTGGCACACATTCCATTATTTTTAAACCAATCTCGGAGCTTTTTTAAATCGTCCTCTAATTTTATTATGACATCATCTACAGATGTGTCACATGCATAAATTGTTGTATCGTCAGCAAAATTGCATATCTCAGATTCCAAATCTGTGAAGAACAGATCGTTTATGAAGATATTGAAAAGCAGAGGTCCAAGTACAGATCCTTGTGGAACGCCTGTGGGAATGCTTTGAAAAGTACTGTATGCTGAGCCTACTTTCACTCTCTGTTTTCGATTAGTTAGGTAACTGTATACCAACTTCAAAGCACTAGTCTCAAATCCGTAAGCCTCTAACTTCGCTATGAGTAGATCATGGGGTATGCAATCATATGCTTTGGACAAATCCATCAGGATAGTACCAACAATGCCTTTGGTATCAAGACATTTTTTCCAGGATTCGACAACACGAAATAAGGCATGTTGAGTACTGTATCCTTGCCTAAAGCCGGACAGTAGGTGAGATAGTATTGTAGCAAAATGACTGTCCATTTGTATTCCCATAACTCTTTCATAAACTTTGGATAGAGCTGACAAGACACTAATTGGCCTGAAATTTCCTTTCCAGCTGGAATCATCGTTTTTGAAAATCGAGGAGACATCAGCTTTCTTTAATTCGTCTGGGAACGAGCAATTTTGTATGGCTGTATTTATGCAGTCAGTTAGGTATGGGCATAAGATATCCTTGACCATCTTTATTATCTTAGTGGGTATATTTCCACTGGTGGATTTGCTAGCATCTAGTGCCTCGATAAACTTCATAACATCCCAAGGGTAAACATGGGAAAACTGGAATTTCTGCTCATAATTGACCTCATGTTTGATAGCGATAATACTTGGATGGTTACTGTATTTAATTAAAGCAGCCTCTACTTTCTCATCTAACTCTATGCAGCCAGATGCTTGCTTAAACATAGGGTCCAGCCCTAGAGAATCCGTAATATTTACAAAATGCGAGTTGAAACATTCAGCAATCATAGCATCATCTGATATAATCACTTCGTCCTCAATCAGAATGATTTTTTCTCCCATTGGATTTCCATTTGAAAACATGGGTTTAACCGCTTTCCAAAATTTCTTCTCATTATCGATAGACCTAGGTTCAATCGAGCGATAGAATTCAAATTTTGCTTTCCTGTTCATCTTAACAACCAGATTTCGCTGTTTCTTATATTTCTCAAGATCTTCAGTTTCTCCTGATTTATTAGATTTCTTTCTCAGTGTCCATCTCGTCATCATTGCTTTCCTAAGATCCTTATCATAATGTTGTTTGTTGTTTCCCCTAACAGTCCTTTGTTTAAGCGGGCATGCTTTTCAATTTCTCCGGCAAGGACTGCCTGTAATGCAGAATATTCTGTTGGGAAAGTTTGTCGTAACTTCATCTCTACATCTTTTAGAAATTCTTCTTCGCGAAATTGGATTGAACGATTAAGATTTCTTATTATTGCATAATTGATCTGCCATATACCTAGTGAGTAAAAGAGAACTCCGGTTTTCTGACAAATTTCAGAAATTTCGCTAATTGACTGATCCCTATCGACTAAGGTTTAAAGGGGCCTGTGCAATGTTAGTGCTTTGCGGACTCAGTGCTTTGTGAAAGAAATTAGCAAAGCACACAAGCCGCGCGGAAGCACGGTGGGAAACAATTCTATCGTGTTCAGAGGCAAATTTTGTTTTTCTACGGGGTGTCTCATAAAAAGCTTCCCAATTTTAAACTTAAATATCTCTTGACATGCTCATCCTAGTAAAACAAATGAAACATAGTACCGCAGTTACTAAATGAGCATTAGTTTGATAAAATTCAGCAAAGTAAACAAAAACGGGAGGGGGGGGGGGGCGGGGTTGTCAAATATGAATAAACTTTTCAACATTTGTAAGCAGAGTTTTGCAATATAAACATGGTTTCATTGATTTGGGGATGAATTAAAAGATATTGGAAAATTATTATGCAGTGGCCAATTGCACATGTTGATGTTGAAAAACGTTGCTTCCAAATGCTGAAAATTGTTTCATATTTTATTTCCACCCCCCCCCCCCGTTTTTGGTTCAGCTGCACAATTTTATCAAACTAGTGCTCATTTGTATTATTACACTTTCAGAAAACGTGTTATTTGCTTTGCTAGGATAAGTAGGTTGAGAGATATTTGAGTTTAAAAACTGGGAAGCTTTTTTAGGAGACACCATGTATGGCAGTATTTTGGTCCAAGGAAAGGACTGGTCAGCATTGACAAGAATCATCACATATTCTATTGAAGATAACCACTTAAATGCATTTTGTATAGGCCTACCGAGAGCTTTCGCACCTCTAACTTCCAACAGACGATTACGCTAAAGATGGCGGCGAAGAACTTTTTACCAAGATGCATTGTGTTCTTTAATGGAATTCCTGTAGAATCGTCGAAGATTCGTAATTCGAGCGCAATGCATCTTGGTATGCAAATAGGACAAACAAAATGCTTTGCGCGCTATTGTTCCGCTATCTAAACAATAACCACGCACGTGTAGAAATCATCAAACTCATTAGACTGATTTTAGACTTGCATGTCCAGCTCTTAAGTTAGTTTTTTTTTTCTCAACTAGCTCTAGTTAGATATTTAGCGATTAATCAAAGCAAGGAATTTGAGTTCATGTTTGTAGAGATTAATTTGCATGATTTCCCATTTGATATTTCAACATGTGGCAACTTATTCTCTACGTTCATACAGATTGACAATGCGATATAAATCTAGTTGATACATTACTGCTGCCCCCTTTTGTGATGAGAAATACATATTCATGGTCATCAATGTCCTACTTTGAAAAATGCAACATGAGTCTAATTGACAAAAGCATACCTGCCACAAAAATCAACAAAACACTTGATATGATGCCACACAAAAAAGTGAAGAAGAGTTTTCTATTTTGCGTAAAACTTTAGCCTGCCCCTATTTGGACCGCCTGATGTGTACCTCAAGAAATCAGATTGGTGAGAGAGAAAATGCTGAAAATTGGCCAACTTCAGTCATATTTATGTGGAGAATCTGGATGTATAATTCATTTTAATCTACTCGTTATATACTCAATGGCGTCATCATTTCCCCTTGTTTTGAATCAAAAACAATACTTCTACAAATTTGATTCGAAATGACAGTAAAAAAGTTGAAATGTTTGTTTTAGTCTGCACTCAACTGCCATCGTTTATTCCTACCGTAATTGTTTACTCTTGGACAAGGTTGACCTTCTTAAGAAAATCGAGGAAAATTGTGAAGTTGGCCGCATCGACAAAGCAGAAATGCAGTAAAAAGAGATGAGTTGAGGCTAACTGTTAATATAATGCACGCAGGCTAACTGCAAATGTACAAATTCTACAAATTAAAATAAAAATAAAAATTCTACAATGAAGAGAACAAACGAAAGCCAAACTAGATTAAGATGCCTGCTCATTATCGGCTGGAAGGCCATTCTAAAATTTTGCTCATTGATAGGGACAACACATTTGCCCATTGCTTGACTTTTCTTTGGCAGTCTTATGTCTGTCTCTGTATTGCGCAGGGTATGCGAGGAGCACGTGAGGTTCGAGTGAAGAGGTCACATGGTTATTGCAGTCAATGCTGGGCCAGCAATATCTAAAGATAGGCTTAAACCGATGTCAATAACCCACGCTGCAGCAGTGTTATTGTATTATGTGCAACTTCTTTTGAAGTTGTAGTAGCACGCATTCGCGTAGGTGTAGGAATTTTCTTCGGTAGCAGACGAATACTCACATTTTATATTCATAGTCGGGAATTATGTTAATGCACATAAAGAAACGTGTTCAAAAACCGTCTGTCCAACTGTGTTGTACAGCTGGAAAATGTGCGTGGTGGGTGACTTCGAAAAGATTTATACGTTTGAAAAACCTTAATACCTAAAGTACTGGATGGATTTGAATGAATAAATTGGTTTGATAGCAAAACACTGAAATGTTTTTTTGATTTTTCTTGCTCTTTTATGAGCAAGAAAAAACAGAGATAAATTCAACTTTGCAAAGATTCATTGGTTGCGAAATGGCGGAAAAAGGGTTTAAAGTCCTCGATCAAATCACGAAGAAACTCTCACACGAACAAACGCTCGTGCAGCAGATTACACTGAATCAATTTCTAAATATCTAAGTCACCACGAAAAGGGTTTCTGTTTGTCCATTCATATCGCATCTTTAGGAAATTTGATCCGCATTTTTTATTGTTTTCAATGTTTTCGAAAACGGGAATTTTTCAGAAACTCACCTGTAGCTCTAAAGCGGAAGACACATAACAATTTGCCAAAAATCCTAGAATCTCATTCAGTCTTCTTTGCAAAATTTTAAGCCATAAGTCTTCGAAATTGGTCCAGTGTACAATTTATCGTGGTTTGTCAAAAATTGATAGTTTCGTTTGTCCACCCAATAGGAAATTCATTTTTAAATTCTGAAGCTTTTCTTCTTCAAGGCAATAAATTTGAAAATGACACCCGATACCCAAGAAAAAAATGTTGTTTTATATTGTTCCGTGCAAGAAGTTCCTTTACAATTTGCTTGAGTGTTTCTGGACGTTTCTCAGGAATTTTGCAAACCAGAGATTTTTGTAGAGTCAAATTTACCTATATTTTCTGTTCTAAAAAAAGCGCGAGAAAAGTCACTATAATATTTCAGTCGTTCAGCTATCTGACTGAATTCATTTAATTTCTGTCCATCCAATCCTCTAAGTGCTATGAATACTATGAGTAATAATAATACTATGTAATAATGTAAAAATATGATGTACTATGTAATAATAGTAATATTAATAATACGATATTCAAAATTCATAGTACTCATAGTATCATTATTATATAATAGTAATAATACTATGAGTACTATGAATTTTGAAACACCTGGACTTTTTCTGGAGCAACCAGTGTAGCGTTTTGTAATTTGACGTAAGACATGTTTTACCTTCCGCAAACGAACTCTCCGTTTGAAAGCTAACTTTTCAAAATTGGAACAGTCTTTTTGCGGACACTGAGCAGCACATCACTCGAATGATAAAGCTATCTCCTGTAACTTTGCCTTTTTCCAGGCAATCTTTTGCAAAACAAGAATTTCAGATGAAGGATTCTTTATATTGAAACGTTGTTGGTCTCCTGGGCCAGATTTCAAAGTCTTGGTTTTTGAAACGGACCGTTTTTCATATGCTCATCACACTGAAGATATAAACAACTGGCCATACTCTTCAGTCCTAGCACCACTTGCAATATTTTTGGTCGGTGACCAGCGCTCTTATCTGGTATGCATGCACCCTACAAAAATGTGTTGGTTGTTGACCAAAACCACTGCAGTGTATTTCAGCCTTTATGGCTGCTATCTTTGCTTCTACTGCCCCATTCACACTTAAAAGTTAAACCAACCCAAAGTAAACCAGGCTACCGAATGTTCCATTCTAATGGGTCAATCAAACATTTCAAATCCATTTGATTGGTTGACATTTAACCTGGTTTACATAAAGCTGGTTTTATGCGCCAGTGTCAACGAGGTAGAAGCCATTCTAATAGTTAAAAAGAATCCTTCGTAAAAATCTATTTCGAATTTTCCACAAGCTTAACCGTTCCACGTGGTATTTTATCGAAAAAATCATGGAACACTATTAGGTGAAGACAACAACGATTATTATCGCCAAGCGCTAGGATCACAGAAGTAGCAAGACACAAATTGCGTCTGTGTCCCTTTATCATGATGCTCAAGACATGTCTTGGATGCTTGAACCCCGACCGCCTGAGTGTCCTGGCTGCATAGTCTGTAGACTACAACAGAGCAGAGCCCCGCACGACCTTCGACTGACTATTTATTCACAAAATCAGTCAATTTGTAAATTATTGAGAAAATTACAAACACAGGGATCGATTTGATTGATCTGGAGAAACTGATCCCAAGGTACCTTTATTAAAACTGTAAAAAGTCAAAAGGCATTTCCTTATTGCTAGTTAAACTGTGGAACTACTTGGGAAGAGAAACTAAATTGGCACCCTCCCCGAAGATCTGAACATCTAAGGTGTAACTTTGATTTAAAACTTTCTCTCTTCTTTGGGTCTTTTTGTGTTTGGATTTTCTCTAAGAGGCCCTTTACAGGGAGAGCCGACATAAACTTATGCCGGCATGAACTCATGTCGCCATGAGACCCGACATGAAACTTTCCAAATACGTCATACATTTGTCACATAAATTTGGTTTTCATATCGCCCCGATATGAGAAAATTGTGTTTACATGAGATTTTCATCCCATTTCCATGCCGGTATAACTTTTCATATTACAGCCCTGAAGAAGTCCTGCATGGCAAGACGAAATATTGGCATAAAATTTATTCAACCATTTGCTGTTGTTTTTTTGTTATATTGCGGTGTTTCTGCCTTTAAGCTTATTAATTTATTCGTCACCGCAAGCATCTTCGGATCTGACAATCGACGCTGGTATCGTGGCCTTTCCTTTTTCAAAATATCTTTTCATGCCGGCATGAAAAAGTGATATGAACTTTTCATGTCGCCCCGAAATGAAAGTTTCATGTCGCCCGAAATGAAAGTTTCATGTCGCCCCAGCATCATGTAAACACAAGAGTTGCTCAGACCAGCACCCAATATGAAAACTTGTGCTGGCATGAACTGATGCCAGCATTAGTTTCATGCAGGGTCTCATGCAAAGGGCCTCTTTCTAAATATTCAAAATTAGACTTTGTAATTTCTTACCTTCTTAATTAAATGATTTTCTTTCCTATTGTTGTGTATGTATATTTTAAGATATAGAATATGAAATGGAAACAAATTTGCAATAAGAAGGTAATGCATTGACCAAATATCTGAGTTTATTTTTTCTTTCAGGAAGATGCAAGGCAACTGTTTGCATTAGCTGGTAGTGTGGAAGATGGTGAATTGAACCATGAGCTTGTTGGTATAATGAAAAGATTATGGGCTGACGAGGGTCTGCAACTTTGCTTTGGAAGATCAAGAGAATACCAGCTGAACGATTCTGCTGGATAGTAAGCACATCTTTTACTTCAGTATGATTAAATGCCATGGATTAGCGTTGATGTAAACAAACAAATCGTTTTGAGAATCTGCCCGTCACAGATGTTTTCTCCAGAGGGATACACACTATGCTAAAGATGCATCAAGCTTGGGATGACGCATTTTCTAAACTCGTTTTATATCCATTTACAATGAGTTATTGTTTCCAAATGGAATCAAACGTTTTTGTTTATCCAAATTATATTGAAGACGTAGATAAAATCTCGAAATCGAGGCAATAATAGGTTTGCCTCGTATTTCCGTCGTTGAATGCAAATCTAAGGCAATTTTACCGTGGTATGAACTGAGCTTCAAAGACAAATAACAGACTTGTGGATATCTACTGGGTGTCCCAAAATGATGTATTATCGTTTGATTGCTTATATGTCCATAACCAATGAACCGATTTTCAATAACCTTTTTTATCCGATTGCCGAAAGGCAAAATTGTATTTGAGGATGTTGGTTGTGGTTTAGACCGATTTCTTCATGTCAAAAGAATATTGATAAACTTGTTCAAATTCAAGCCTTAGATAGCATGAAAAAAACGGCCTTCTTTGCCAGTGAACATTTTAGATGTGATGCAAAAGGCTGAACTTATATGTCGCTCAGAGAATATATGTCATTGAGAGAATACAAATGCAGTTAATACTGAGTTCAGAGAATACGAATACGAGTTCAGCCTTTTGTATCACATCTAAAATATTGACTGGAAAAATAGGCCGTTTCTTTCTCATGCCATCTAAGGCTTGAATTTGAGCAGGTTTATCAATCTTCTTTTCCACATGAAAACGCCATGGTAGAACTGCAACCAACATCTTAAAATACAATTTAGTCTTTAGGCAACCAAATAAAACAAAGTTTTTGAAAATCGGTTCATTGGTTATGGAGTTGTAAGCAATCAAACAATAATACATCATTTTGGGGTAGTTTAGAAATAGGATGAAATAAGGGTGCACACAATGTATTGCCCTATTGTTTGAACATGTATAGAGAGCATTAAATACAATCAACCAATTTTGCCCCCAGATTTAGTTCAATGCTCTACCTCTACTCCAGCATGCAGGTGGCTGGCTTTGTGTTTAGTGTATGGTGTAAGAACATCCTCCAAAGCGGTTAACAATAGGGAATAATTTTGATTTCCCAGACCCATTGGCATACATGACCTTCAAAGCGCCATCGTTTTTCTTGAGTTTAGAATATGAGAGTATTGTCACGCAGCTGAATCGTTAATTCATTATTTTTGCGAAAGAGTGATCATGAGTTGTAGTTGGAGCATCTGGCAGGTTTATCAACAGCAATAATTTGTTATTATTGTAATTGGTGTAATGCACCTGTGGTCCATCTGTGAAACAAGGAGCAAACTATGCAGCAGTTTAAGCAGTACTGAGTGTACAGCTGAAATAGTTTATTGTCTTGGACCATCTACTGGGTGTCCGCAGAAAGTACTCCTGTTTGAAAAATCACCAACATTTGATTACAAGGCCCATCTTAAATTTTTTCTTTGGCAAGTAGATCAAGGATAAAATTATCTTTCCAGGCATAGCTGATCTTGTAATTGTGTTTTTTAGAATTACTAGGTTTAGCTCTTTTTAGGGCTGCTTGGTTTTGAAGCATACTGCGAAAAGCATTGATGATGACCAGATTAATTTCTTTTTGCATATTAAGATTCTAACTTGGTCATAAATGTCAGAAAGAAACACCAACAAGCATGGTTAGGCTAGAAGGATAATGACAAATCTCAATGCAATGGCTCTTAGGCAGGAATTACGATGTTGCTTAAAATAGGGTTTTCAATGCGTTATTTTATACCCTTTTATCAGTGAAAGCTAACATTTTATCATATTTTGTACCAAAACAATGGATATGAACAATGCTCTTAAACTGAAACGATAGCTTTATCCCCCTCCAATATTTGTCAAAGTGTCCGCCACTGCTTTAAGTATATTTGGATCATTGACAAAAGATCGCAATGGACTTTTTTATGATGGGGTTTGATAATCGAAATTTGGTGATTTTTCAAACAGGATACGTTTTTGGTGCACCTGGTACAAACTTAATCAGTCACCAATGACCTTTGGTACTCATTTTCTATGTTCTTCTTTCAGTTACTTGTCAGCGCTGGATAGAATAGGTGCCCCAAACTACACCCCAACGCAACAAGATGTCCTTAGAACAAGGGTCAAGACAACTGGTATTGTTGAAACACATTTCGTTTTCAAAGACCTTCATTTCAAGTAAGTAATCCAGAATAGGGGCCAAATCTCCGAAAATGAAAAACATTTTGAATACATAAGAAAAAAATATGTGAAAGAGTTGCTGTAAATTCGATGAACTCTTCCTTTGAATTACGTGGCTTGAAATTAATTGACAGTGAATTGCTGGAATTCTACTGTGAACTTTTTGATAGCTTAATTATTTTCAAAATTGCTGCTATTATTGTTTTTTAAATTGAAGTGTCATTTAATTTCATAAATCGTAGTCCAAAAGAGCGACAGATTTCTGCTTGCCAGCATTTTGCAAACCTGTTTCCTCAATTTGTTGAAAAGCTACAATGATTTCAGTGTTTTCAAAGCATTGCTTAAGTTAAATCCACAATTTTTTTTTTTTTATTCATATTAAAATATTACAATAAATCTTACATTCTACTATACGTTCCTGATTACTATTCTACACTACAGGGACGATACCATGGGGAGCGAAAGACTATGACTACCCCATGGCCAATATGAAAAGACACGCAACGTTAAACTAAATACAACTACACTACGAACGATTTAAAAACAACTGGATACTATACTAGATTCCATCCCACATCAGATGTCAGGTCAGGGTTGCGATCAATGCGAGCACAACTCGTTCTAGTTATTTAAGGCAAATCAAATGCCTGTCATCTGATGTGAAACAGAATTTACAAAGAAAAGGAAACATTACGTAAAGAGACTTGGTGGCTGCTTTGTGCATGACTGAGGTTTGGAAGATCTTGGTCAAACCGACCAGTTTCGTGAATGAAATGTAAAGTTAGTTCGAGTATATCTCTGTTCAAGTCATAAGAAAGGTCTTTATCACCATATAATAAAAGTTGCACCAAAGCATCATTTTAAAGATTGGTGATTTGTACAGATGGTCGTAATAATTCAACAATTCCAGCAAGAAGATCTCGGCGTTGAGCATCAAAAGAAGGGCACAGCAACAAAAAGTGCTACGCGTCCTCAATACCATCGCTTGTTGGGCACATCGGGATTATGGTATCCCTGAAATTATGCTCGAATTTGTGGAAATTTAACTTGCTGAGACCAACCCTAAGTTGAGTAAGATAGGATAAACCCTTTGGACACAATCTTTAAATTGGTACTAAAAAATTCCGCGCTAAAATTACGGCTAAGTATGGTAAGTTCCTTTCAAGCCATTCAGTTCCAGGATAGAGGAAATGACTTAAAAAATTTGGGGCCAAAGCTAAGCAATTATCAGTCTGATATTTCTAGACTAGACTTAACAGCTATGGCATCCAGTGTAATTTGTGAACAACTTTTTAATGAAAATCTAAATTTAGGCATACTAGCTAAAGATGGTGTATTGTGGAAGCTACGGACCACAATTATGAAGGGTGCAAAGCCTTTTGGCAAATTCCTGAAATCAGGGCCCAATGTTGTTTTCTCTTGTGTTTCTCTCTTTTGCGTTGTTTGGTTTTCTTTCTTTTCCCTTTATTTATGACTGGATAAATTAGAACTGGTGTTTGCATTTGGAGCTCAATGCCTGGTTAGACTCATGAAAAATAGAAGAATTTGGAGTGGAGAAATATAAAACGTTGCTTTTCGAAAAATTTTTGAACAATAATGCAGTAAGAAGAGTAAGGAGGGAAGGAGACCGAGCTCAAAATCTTAATACACCACTTCAATTAACAACCTCGTTATGGAAATTATTCAAAATTCTTTCAGACAATGAAATTTTTGAGGCCATATTCGGGGTCTAACTACAAGTTTTTATGTTGCTAGCGATCGTAAATATTATTTTTATGGCGATTTAAAGTGTGAAAACCTATAAAGGATTTGACTATGACAAATGCCTCAGGGTGTAAAGTTTCACCCCAAACAATTTTTCACAATTAATTCCGTTATGAATTTTTAAACTCCACATTGTCATAAAATCCACATCGCGATCGCCAAGCAGTTTAAAAACACACAACAAGACTAAAATATGGGTGCTAAATCCGAATCTGAGCTTGAAATCTTCATATAGACAATAGAAAAACATTTTGATATATTTCCAAAACAAGGCCGCTTAATTGATTTGGTGTATTCAGCTATAGTTAATATAGACTTCTGCACTGAATGTATTGAACTAAGATACATACAATTCCATTGTAATTCAAATCCATCTTCGTTGGTTCAAAACCTTTAGACATAAGAAAATGTAAGAATCTTTAGATAAAGTGTACCGTTGAAGAGGGCCTAACCATTCGAAGAAAACAGGCATCAATGTGGTCTTCTGCACTTTTTATTCTTTATTTCAGTGCTGACTAGTTTCGCCCACTAGGGCATCTTCAGAGCACCACAATCTTTAGATATTTAAAACTGATTTAGACTTCAGCACTGAATGTATTGAGCTAAACTACATATAATTTCTTTAGAATTTCAAACCATATTTGGTCCTAGAGTTTAAGAACCTAACACATTGATTGTGTTTCATGTCAATAATATAAGAATGTTTTTAAGTCAGGCTAATTTGGAAAGTTGAATACTCTTATGCATTGGGTTTATTGTATGCAAACTGAAGGGGGAGTCTTTGGCAGTATGAAAATTGCGCTCAATCACGTCCTACTTCCTTTGGAACAGTTTGTTTTTCTTTTGAATCAGTTGTAGTTTCCGACCAGTTAAATTTGCCCTTGCATTCCCAAATCTTAATCGGATTCTGTATTTTTTAGGATGTTTGACGTTGGAGGTCAGAGATCTGAAAGAAAGAAATGGATTCACTGTTTTGAGGGTGTAACAGCAATCATTTTCTGTGTGTCACTCAGTGCATATGACCTTGTGTTGGCTGAAGATGAGGAAACGGTAAGCCTTTTAGCCTTTCATCCATAAGGGTATGGGAAGAAAAAATCTAGATGGGGCTGCCTAACACAAAGTCTATCGTTTACCAAGATTTTTGCCCAATGCCTGATTGGAGATGATTTTTGATAATTTTCCCAATGTTGGGGAGGGGGCTACCATCAACTGGCCCCCCCCCCCAGCTCCCCGGCTGATACGCTTATGCTTTCATCAGATGATTCCACTGTGTCTGGAAACTGGATTGAATAAGGTTCTTTGTTTGATTGCCATCAAAAATCGCAAAAACACAAGTACAGGAAAGCAACTAAACTTCGTTTCGAGCGATTTGTTTCAAAAGGAAGATGTAATACTCATGCCTTTTTTCCACCATCCATAATGCTTTGCATATTCTTCGTCTAATTTGACCTGCAGGGAGTTACCCTGATATCATTTTGGTTAGATCTTTTGTCTGCGTCTTGTTTCCATTGTCAACCAGGGAATAATTGTATTATAGCCAATAACTCCTTTTGGTATTTGCCTAAATGCCAATATAATGATTCATCTTTTAATCACATAGATGAACACGAAATTCGCGGAAAAATATTTTGCAACCACTTGTGGGAGTAACACTCTTATGCAGTACTCACTGAATATTGTAGTGGCCAGTTTATGAAAAAAGCTTATAGAGCATCTCTTTGTGAATCATTTGTAGGTTTACCCATTTTTAAAGATTTAGGACTTACTTTCGATTGGTGATAATTTTGACAACTGTTTCGACACCAGTGGAAGATCAATGCTGTTCTGAAAACTAATTTAAATCTTGATGCAGAGAAGAAGTTATGTGTCTATTGACAATGACAATTTCTACCATGTGATGGGTTGTTTGGTTTATCTGTGCATCGTTTTTAACTGGCATTTGGGTGGGAAAATGTTCTAAAAACTTCTTAACCCTATCCAGACTAACCCCTAGTGAATTTTTCCATACGGCTCGTCAAATATCTCTAGAATAGTCTAGCTTTTTATGACTTTTAGTTTCGATCTAGGAGACATCCTTTCATGTCAATTTCAAAAATTTTGACACTGATTCAGGGGGTTAACACATGACTTTAAATTGAGTGCTCTGCAAAATAAATACCTTTTAAGTCATAACTTTGGAACCACTGGCTCTATGACGATGAAACAAACATTGCCGAACTTGTCTTGAAACAGCCTTTTATTTGATATATAGGTTTATTGATTTTTGACGACGTCATCAATAATTGGTTGTTGCACACGTGTACTGATGAAAAACCATGTTAGGCTTCATTTTTCGGAAAAAATTAGCAACATCATATGATGCAGCACGTCTTTTTATGTATATCTGGCATCTTTTGCTATTTTTTAAAGCAATTTATAATCCATTTTAGACAAATATTGCTCTTTTTTGTGTACAAAATAAATAGATGCAGACATCAGCAAAAATTTTAGTGTTACGAAGCAAAAATTTCAAAATAAGTATTACAAGGATATAATCCTTCGATGTTTCAAATCTCATATCAATATGTTTTATCGATCAGGAGATACAAAGCGACAAAGTCCATGTGGATTTACACCCAAATTAGCAATATTTGTTTAACGTCAGCACTTTATCACGTGACATAAACAAAAAACAAATTACGTCATCTTGTTTGCCTTATTGCGTTTGTTACTTGTGCCAAGTTTCAAGTCTCTAGCACTTATGGTTCTGAGAATAAAGAGGGGGGCACTTTGTGCCCCCCCAGTCTCCCCAAAGTTTCAAAAAGCCTAGTCTAGATAGGGTTAAGAGATCGTTAGATCAAATTGCCAAATGTTTGGTTACATACCAATCTCGAGTCAAGCGATCAATCTCTTGATAAAAGATCTTTAATCTTTAAGCATATTCTTACCATGGAAACATGTGCTATGAATGCAAAAATAGAAGGATGCTAAAACTTCCCAATAGTATGATCACATCATTTGAAATCGGTAATACGCACCTTACCCAATAAGGACAATTTTTCTGTCAGTGGTGGGCAGAACAAAAACGATATCATGAAGTTTACATGCGATATTTGTTATAGGTGATATGATGGCTGACAAGGATTAGAGTACTAGAAAGATTCGGCTATTGTGCTCATTTGCTCTTTTCTTTCTTCAAACTTTTCACGATGTTACCACAACATCGTTGCACGAAAAATGGTTTGCTCTCGTTGTTTCGGATCTTCAGTTGTGATGATTGTTATCCCCCGTTTCTTCCTATCAGAATCGTATGCACGAGAGTATGAAGCTGTTTGATTCCATTTGCAACAACAAATGGTTTATTGACACTTCAATCATCCTCTTCTTGAACAAAAAGGATCTTTTTGGTGAAAAGATAAAGAAATCGCCCCTCACGATATGCTTCCCAGAGTACACTGGTAAGAAAATCAAATGTTACTTTGTTACAATATTTTGATGCTCTTGATGTTTCATAATTTTTAAGTGCATTGAACATATTTTCAAAACTGCTTGGTTTCGTAGTAAAGCCTACTTTTCAGTTCTGCTTTTGAGTTGCAACGCTTTTGAACATATGTTCAGAAGTTTATTTTCAGTATCCTGTAAAGTAGTCAACATTATGTTTTGCCATATTCGGAGGAGCATGTGTCCTCCAATTTGTTTTCAATTTCATAAGTCATGAGCTGTGGACTTTATTTCATTGTATCTTTATGAAAAACCCTGCTTTTGCAGTGCAATAGACGGTTGCGTTAAAGATTGCGGCAAGGAGCATGTTACCGAGATTCACGGGGTTCTTTAATTCAATTCCTACAGAATCGTTCAAGAATCGTAATTAGAACACAATGCATCTTGGTAAAAAGTCAAAAGTTCCTCGCCACTATCTTTAGCGTAATCTCCTATTCAATTCGGTTCTATTTGCAGTCTACAAGTTTACATAGCAAGTGATTAGTTTTACTTGGGGCAATTTTGTTTCAGTTGTGCTTTCGCCACTAAAAAACTAACCTGCGTTTAGGTATAATCTGAGCAAAACCTTGTTTAATTGATGTAGTGTAAACATGGTGTTAATACGAATGGGTTTTTTTATTCATATAAAATTTTACAATAAATATTACATTCTACTAGACCTTATACGAATTGGTGTAGATTTATTTGGAAGGTAGACTGAATTTTCATTCTTATTCAAGCCATTTTTTTCATTGTGACACAGGTGCAAATACATACGAAGAGGCGGGATCTTACATCCAGATGCAATTTGAAAACCTAAACAGCCGTAAAGGAGAAAAAGAAATCTACACTCACTTCACTTGTGCCACTGATACTGGAAACATCCAATTTGTGTTCGATGCTGTAACCGATGTGATCATCAAAAATAATTTGAAAGACTGTGGTTTGTTCTAAGAATGCCCACTAAACTTGCCAACAAACAAACACAAATGATAATCAATGGACTGAACTATTTAAGGAGATTTTCTAATGGATCAGCTTACCTGATGTAAATAATGGAAGAACCATCTTATTCTCGACAGGCGTTTGGGAGAACAATGATTCTATTCATCGTTACATAATATATATTAAAGACAGGCATCAGCTTGAACGAGTGCTTCCAATCATGAACGAGACATCGTGTAAATCCATACTGTTAGTCGGTTAGTTCTCGCTTATACCTTGTTCGTAATTATTAGACGTTACTTGCCTTATAAGTCCCCTCCTATGCACTCCTTAGATAGACCTGTGTGAAATGATATCAGGCTACCGTTCTGTATCGAGACCTACTCAGTACTTTAGCCTGACTTTTATTAGCTCTCTAAAGAGGAATTATTGGCTGTTTACAACACAATGAATATTTTACAATTGCAATGTTTCGGCTTAGGTATAGGCACTTTGTATATAATTCTGATTGAGAGATTGCAGAATTTCGAAATCCCAAAGATAAGACAGTGTAATTGGCAAAAACCCTAAAAAACTCCGACACAATAATGAAAAAAGAACCAGAAAAGGTAACGATATGTGAATACAATTTAACGGTCATCTGAAATGCAGATAAGACTGATACAATTTTAATCCACCCACATTTGAACACCCATGCCTTGCTGAATGTATTTTGGCACTCTTCTTGTGCATTTCTGCAATGTATGACTCAGCGAGTCTTAAAACGTTTGGCAGGGAACACAGTGTCATAATCTTCTAAGTTGGAAATAAGAAATTGAAACTTAAATTGCGTAGTTCCTTCAATTTTTACAATGTAACAGGACTCAATCAAGCACGGGGGAAATTTCCTCCAGTTCGTCAATCAAACAATGAGGTCGTAAGGCAAAGAATAGGATCAATAGCTATGTGTTAGAGAAATCCAATTTGTCTCATAAAATCGGAATGCTCTGTGATTCCATTAAATTTGAATCAAAACTATAGACATCTGCATTGTTATTGTGCAGGTAAATATAATTCGGATGGCTGCAGTTGATCATCAGCCGTTGGTATTCGATGATTTAAAGTAGATTAACGGAGTAAAAAGTAGCTTTAGCCAGGGACTGGGTCGATGTATGCCTTATTGTACTTGATGTTGTCAATCAATGAAAGCGATTAGAACATAGATGGTGCGTGCCATTCTTCCTTACTATTTTCAGACAAGATCACTTTACCGCAATTGATTTACTTTAAGTAAGCATTCTGGTTTATTCTCGACTCAACTTAAGCAGTTTCAAATGTTGGAGGAAGGTCTTTGCCCTATTGACTACTGGTTGTAATTGTATTTGCAGTTCAGAAACCTGATGTTGATTCTCTGCAAATTGTACTGCAAATGAGAACAACACTGCGTCATATGCGTAGATGCAGGAAAAACAAATGGGTTTAGAGAACGCATTGCAGTCTTGCTTTGCGGGTTTTGCGTTAGAAGAAATGCGAAATTCGTTGTTGAATCCCGAAATAATAACCCCCTTTGGGAGCGAACTTCCCGGTACAACGAACATCCCCTAAGTACCAAATTTTTCAAAAGTTTCTCGGTTTAACAAACTCCTGACGTGACAGGCATTTTTCTGTTTCCCTTCAGAGCTTGTCGCACTGGGATTAACATGTAGAACTCTGTACAATCGTTAGTCAAACTTTGTACAACTCTGGAGCGTCAATTGTTGTTCCTCGCATCATTCGTTCTTGGTGATACTGGAGATTTTTTTACGTTTGCTGTAGTGATGAAACAGTGAAAATGTCTGCTCCGAGGGCCACCAGCATTGGCATAACTCCCTTGACAAATCATAGCTGGCACCTAGCTCCCCCTTGTGAGAATAGTACTCTTTGATAAGCGGGTGTCAATTCTGCATGGCCTACTACTAGCCATAGGTGAGCCATAGAACCTGCCAACAATCTCTGCAAACAGGACAGGGCACAGTTATTTCGAAGGTGTTATCGGGCTGCAGGCCACAAAGCACGATGGTTGTCGTAAATTCTTTGGTTGCTATAAAAACTCGAGAGGACGAAGGTTCATTGCTTTGAAGTAAGTCAATATCACGTTTGTTTCCTTGCATATAGGGAAATGAGCCATTGCCAAATTCCTGGATTTCACAGTTGTGTGCTTAGTTTATAACAATCAGTTTCTATGTAATGAACGAAAACATTGTCATTCATTGAACAAGCTGCAAGGTTTACAGCTAAGGAAATTTTCTCAGTTTTAGAAGCGAAAAATCCAAGTGACTTGTTCTGTCCCACTCTGGTGCATCTTTCCCCATTCGACCCTTGTTTCTTATATGCAGTTGTCAACTATTACAGTAGAGCTTAATATCGATCTTATGGCAGTGCACAAGTGTGGCACATAATTTTGCCAGTTAGGCTTATCATATTAGGTAATGATGTAGTCAGAGAATTTATGATTGTGAATGTCTTCAGTCGATAAGCGATTTATTTTATCATCACCGCTCATACGTAGGTTCTTCATAATGTTTCTCCTTTTAATTTAATTTCAAATCGTCTAAACAGTCATCCATATCGTCAATTTTAAACGGCGGAGTGTATCAACACGTATCTTTCCTTTGATAAAACCTCTGTGTTGCACGTCGGTGCGTGGTCTAATGTTGGAAAACTTACGAAATACGGACGGCAATGCCGACCAGAGGCCAGAACAGCATATTGTACTGGGTGTCCCAAAAAAGTACTCAGGAATGACAAAGCGCCAAACTTGCATGACCAATCTTTAAATTCCTTTGTTGGCAAGTAGATCCAAGACCAAATCATTTTCCAAAGTATAGCTGATCTTGTGACTAATTTTAGAATTATAAAATGTTGCTCTTTTTAGGGCTGCCTTGTTTTGAAGCGTACTGCAAGAAGCACTGACGATTACCAGATTAAGTTCTCCTTACATATTTAGCTTCTAGTATAGTTGTCAGAAAAAAGCGCAAACTCTCATATTGTGGACGGGAAGGATGGTAAAAATCTCAAAAGAATGGCTGTTAGGCGAGATTTACAATGTTGCATTAAAAGATATAGCTGAGAATAAGGTGTACAACCTGTCATTGTATATCCTTTAACCCAAATGTACAAGCTGGGGGCGCTCCCCCCCCCCTCCAACGTTGGAAAAATGATCAAAAATCAGCACTAATTGGCCAAAATCTGCCCCCAGTCGGGACAAATGTTGGCAAACAATGGACTTTGTGTCGGACAGCCCCCCCCCATAGATGTTTCCTTCCCGTACGATCA
Source organism: Aurelia coerulea (assembly GCA_039566865.1). Lineage (NCBI taxonomy): Eukaryota > Metazoa > Cnidaria > Scyphozoa > Semaeostomeae > Ulmaridae > Aurelia > Aurelia coerulea. The sequence continues at coordinate 29,326,459 of CM076943.1, forward strand.
TACCCTTTAAGTATCGAAAATAAAAATTTCGCCATCTTGAAATGTATTTATATCTTTTACAAAAGATATCAAGAGGAAAACTTTATGATAGGTGTGATAATCCATTTTTGTGATTTTTCGAAAAGGGGTACATTTTTGGGACACCCGTGATCTTTAATATCTTGAAAACCAAATGTTATTTCCTACACACTTCCTCTTGCACACTGAGTAAATCAAAAAGATCGTGCATCTTTTGGAAAATCAGCAAAATTTGATGTTAACTATCTTTCAAATTTGTTTGCATGCATTCGTGTCGAATACCAAATACATTTTATAGCCAACTGTATTTGTTCTTGATTAACAAGTAAATAAAGTAAAATATAAGCACTTTGATGCGAATTGAAATAAGCAAGACGTTTCGAGCATAGCCCGTTATCAAGCCCGTTATTTCGTATTTGTTCTTCCAGGAGAGAAATGCAACGGCAGCATGAATTTTAATTTTACCAAATATGTGTATGTGGCGAGAGCACACAAGAGGGTTAACTTTCCGCCAATAAGTGTACGGTCAGCACTCTCCAGAGTGTTTGAGCGCGTTTTGTCAAAGCAGAGACAGGCAGTTACTTTGAAATTCTTATCTAGTTTACACAGGTTTGAACAGGAGTACTTTTTTGAGACACCCGTGATCCTCAATATCTTGAAAACCAAGTAATGTTATTTCCTACACTCTACCTCTCACACACTGAGTAAATCAAAAATATCATGCATCTTTTGGAAAATCAGCAAAATTTGATGAAAACCTATCTTTCAATTTTCTTTGCATGATTTGGTGTCGAATACCCATTACATTTCATGGCCGACCATATCTGTTCTTCCAGGAGAGAAATGCAACTGCCGCATGTTCGCCAAATCTGGTTTATATGGCGAGAACCCCACTATCTGTCACAAAGAAAACGCGTTAACCCTATCTGACCTGGGTGTTTTGAAACACTCAATGCCTGGGGGGGCAGATTCCGCCCCCCCCCTGCTTATCTCTGTTGTCATAAGAAATATGGCAGCCAAACTTGGCACAAAGGTAGTTCATTATATAAACAATGAAAATTTGAAATCATAAATTAATTAGCGATGTTGTTGTTGTTGCTAGAGCATGATGATTATTATGATTTCATATGACGTCATATAAATGAAAGCTTGCTAAAAGGTCATGAAACTTTATTTTTCATAAAGAAATGACAGATATCGATCAAAATATATATAAATTCTTAATTTAGACTTAATTCGACCAATTAAACATGATTAAGAGAGATACAAAGTATGTTTTTCACAGAGTGCAGTATCAAAAATTGGTAACCATGGAGACAAGGCTAAAAATAGAATGTCCAAATTGTTGCAATTTTATTGCTCTATGATACAAAGTTAAACTTGCGAAGTGTCAGAGGCCTGCTGCATGTGTGGAAAACGCTGTAAACAAAAATGTACTAAGGGGCGGGTTAAAGTAGTATCAAAATTTAGTGAATGGCAGGAAACAGTGTCAGGAGTTCTGCAGGGCTCAGTTCTCGGTCCACTTTTCTTCAACATCTTTGTCAATGATTTCATCTTCGCCATGAAGTCCTCCCATAGCTGCAACTTTGCAGACGATAATGACTGTGTATGTATGTGACAAAGATATTGAGTCAGTGGCGATGAGACTTGAGGATGATATCTCTAGAGCTCTTGACTGGTTTAAAAATAATCTACTATAACTAAGCGTTGAGACGGTGACATCAAAGGATCCATACGCGTTTTGTACGTCACTGAGATCTCCCCCTTCCCGTCCCACTGGCCCTTGCATTTAGGTGCTAAAAAATCCACAAAAATATGTAAGTTCCACGAATCGCCTTCTTTTCGCCAAAAAACGCCAGGCTGGGCCGCCAGGAACGGAATAAGTCTGATTTGGGGATTTTCAGACAAAACCCTGTGGACAGAATCTATAAGATCTCTCACCCTGTGGAAACCCCATCGTCCGCAAACGGCTTTTACCAGTGATGCTTCTGCTGAGAACTCGGTTTTTTTGAGTTCATGAACATTTATCGTTTTAGATAAGAGAACATTATTCTAGATAGATGATTAACCTACAGGCATGTGAAAACAGAATTCCTTTTCGCGAATTTGTTGAGAAACTAGACGAAATCGTGCACGCTGGTCAAGTTCTTCAACGAATGAAACTGTGCTCATAACTGTTTACATTCTGCGCTTTTAACAATCTAAATTTGCTTAAAATCAGTAGATAAAAACAAAATCTTTAGCTGTATCATTCCTCTACAAGCTTCTGAAATTTCAGTTCGAAAACATTAGCCAAACCGCTCCTACTGGGCATTTACATGTTGGTATCGTTGGAATTCCCTTCGAAATCATAACAATTCATATGATAACAAAATGCTCATACACAAGAGATAATTTGATACTTCCACCATTACGGTTTTCTCTGCTCAGACAGCATATTGGAAAAACCAGACCTTGTGACCTTGAGACCCCTATGACCCCTAGGACCCTAGGAAGTAGTGAGTTTTGAAAGGACCCTTAACATAGAGGGGTCATCCCCTCTGCATAAAGGCTATCTGATAACGAGGATGCTAAATGCTAATCAGGTTTCAGGTTACTTCTACTATAATTTTTCAAGTTTAGTGCCAATACAGACAGACAGCAGTAGTAAGTAGTAGTAGGAACCGAGAATGGAGTTACACCAGAATTCAAAATAAAGAAAGGAGTACGGCAGGGCTGCATATTATCACCAAGCCTTTTCAATTTATATACTGAGAAGATATTTAGAGAAGTGGAAGATATGAAAGGAGTTGTTGTAGGTGGCGTAAACATCAACAATTTAAGATACGCAGATGATACAGCTCTAATAGCTGAATCTGCCGCAGATCTACAGGAATTGATAAATGCAGTAAATGAAAAAGGAAAGCCATATGGGATGGAAATGAACGTTGAAAAAACAAGATCAATGGTCGTGAGTAAAGTAAGTCCCGTACCAAGAGCTAACATCACTCTGGAGGGAGCACAAATCCCCGGGGGGGGGGGGGTACATGGCTTGAGGATGGACGGGGGTCTGCCGCCCGGTTTTCAGAAAGCTACCCTCTTCTAATTACCGAAACTTGCTTTTGATACCCACTTTTATGATTAATTTTGGCAAAAAACTGCCAATTTTAATCATTTTTTGCGAATTTCAGCGAAACTACACCCATGTTTATGGAAAATCTGCCGAAAAAGGACCCTTGTTTAGAGAATTTTGGGCCCAAAAACCCACCCATATGGGCGGCACATACCCGTACCCTAAATATGTTATGTACACCCCCCCCCCCGGGCACAAATCAAACAAATGGCTAATATGGTCTATTTAGGACATATGGTGACGGAAGATGGCAAGAATGAGACTGAAATCAAAAGAAGGATAGAAATAGCTAGAAGTTCATTTCATAACATGTCAAAGATTTTAACATCAAGAAGAATAAAGGTCTAAACAAAGAAGCGGCTGGTTAAATGTTATATCTGGTCAACTTTACTGTATAGTGCAGAAACATGGACCATAACAAGAGCAATGATTGGAAAGATTGAAGCCTTTGAAATGTGGATATACAGGAGAATTTTGAAAATATCATATACAGAACCAGGGGTGGCGCCAGAAATCTTCCGACAGGGGGGCTGGAGCTTCCGACAGGGGGGCTAAAATGGCTAGAAAATGCAGTTTTCGTACGTTATTTTTCCAAATTTCCTCCGACAATAACCCAAAACTTACTCCGACGGGGGGGGGGGGCTAGATGCTTCCGACGGGGGGGGGGGGGCTGTAGCCCCCTAGCCCTCCCCTGGCGCCACCCCTGTACAGAACACAGAAGAAATGAATATGTATTACAAAAGACGAATACGAAAAGATCGCTGAGATCGAAAGGATCGCCGAAAAATAAAGCAGAGAAAATGTGCTTATTTTGGGCATCTGATAGGAGGAGACGGGCTTCAAAGGCTTCTCCTTGATGGAAAGTTCAACGGGAAAAGAGGAAGAGGCAGGCCAAGATCAACGTGGTTTGATAACATCAAGGAATGGACACAAATGAACTATGCCGAAGCCACAAGAAAGGCACAGCATAGAGAGAAGTGGGCATCCGTGACAGCCAACCTGCTCAGAGCAGAAGGCACCTGACGACTACGAGTGCCAATACTGTTTATTGCAGCCTGGAGGGGGGGGGGGGGGGGTGAATACCATTGAACAGACATAGCATCAGTACAAATAACAAATGCATTTCATTCTTTAAATAGTCGACAAGGGGTGTTTGATCCCCCAGAAATGGAAGCATTTCCACCCTTTATCAGTGCTCATACTGAAGAATACAAATATTATTTACGGTGCATTAATATTATTGCTCTTTGTTTTAAATTTCCATGAACTTCTATTTTGTGTTTTTCAACTTTTGAGCATTTTTTGGTTTCACCCCAGTTTAAATTTGTATGGAGGATGCACTAACACAACAAACAAGGGTAGGGCAGGGACTTTCTCTGAATGTTACGATGGATGAAGATGTTAATGATTTAGTGGATTCTGGATTCTTTCATTCAGCTAAGTGAAGGCATAGTCACTATTATGGTTAAGATGAGAGTTACACAATCAGCAGCAAGTTTCCATGCTTACAGAAGAACAATGCCAGTGTCTAGATCCGCCCCTGCTTGAACGGTATTAACCCCCAGGCAGCAATCAACGGCATTGGGGCCAAATTTGAACAATTATAGCAGAAGTAGCCTGATTAGCATACAGCATCCTGATTAGCATTGTAAGCATATAGTCTTTATGCAGAGAGGATAGCCCCTCTATGTTCAGGCTCCTTTCAAAATTCAGTACTTGAAGGTCCTAGGGGTCCTAGGGGTCCTCGGATCATAGGGTCTGGTTTTTCCAGTATGCCAGCTCAAACTGCCTTTACTGACACCGACTATTACATTTCTATGGGCTATTATCTTGGTAATTATAACATTAAAGTAATAACGTCATTCTATTATGAGGGCTACATTTGCCTAGACTGATTACATTCGTCTAAGTTTTACTCCTTTGAATTGAATTGTTATTTAAGGTTATAGCCATTCCTGAAGGGGTATTGCGGAGGGTATCGTTGGGGAATTGAAAGAAGACAAGGACTCATGTAATAACTCCAGCTTTTGCCTTTCTTTTGTTTCGTACGGCTCCAATGTCCGGGCAAGGGGGGGGGGGTACTCTGGTATATTTAAGAGAGGGATTCTCAAGTTATTTTTTTGGGTCAAAAATTTGGGCAATATTAATTTTTTTGGTTCTATGACTTGTACAGTTAGTTTTTTGGGTTCCTGAAATTCTGCCTTACTCTTTTGGGTCTCCAATATGCGGAAAGTTAAAAAATTGAGGAAAATATAATTTACAAACTAAATTAAGTCAAGTAACATCAATACTTTGGTCACAGAAAGTGATAAAGAGAAAATAACGCCAATAGGCAACACATTCTTTCTTAAGCAATCACTCGGTACGACGGCGGGCCAGCTCGGCGCCGCAGGCGACGAGCGGCAAGCCTAGTCTACTATAACTAAGCGTTGAGACGGTGACATCAAAGGATCCATACGCGTTTTGTACGTCACTGAGATCTCCCCCTTCCCGTCCCACTGGCCCTTGCATTTAGGTGCTAAAAAATCCACAAAAATATGTAAGTTCCACGAATCGCCTTCTTTTCGCCAAAAAACGCCAGGCTCGGCCGCCAGGAACGGAATAAGTCTGATTTGGGGATTTTCAGACAAAACCCTGTGGACAGAATCTATAAGATCTCTCACCCTGTGGAAACCCCATCGTCCGCAAACGGCTTTTACCAGTGATACTTCTGCTGAGAACTCGGTTTTTTTGAGTTCATGAACATTTATCGTTTTAGATAAGTGGACATTATTCTAGATAGATGATTAGCCTACAGGCATGTGAAAACAGAATTCATTTTCGCGAATTTGTCGAGAAACTAGACGAAATCGTGCACGCTGGTCAAGTTCTTCAACGAATGAAACTGTGCTCATAACTGTTTACATTCTGCGTTTTTAACCGTTAAAATTTGCTTCAAATCCGTAGATAAAAACAAAATATTTTGCTGTATCATTCCTCTACATGCTTCTGAAATTTCAGTTCGAAAATGTTACCCAAACGGCTTCTCCTGGGCATTTACATGTTGGTATCGTTGGAATTCCCTTCGAAATCATAACAATTCCTATGATAACAACATGCTCATACACAAAGATAATTTGATACTTCCGCACTTCGGTTTCCTATGCTCAGACGGCATACTGGAAAAACCAGACCTTATGACCTTGAGACCCCTATGACCCCTAGGACCCTAGGAAGTACCGAGTTCTGAAAGGACCCTTAACATAGAGGGGTAATTCATTCTGCACAATGAGGATGCTAAATGCTAATCAGGTTACTTCTACTATAATTTTTTAATTTAGTGCCAATACTGTTTATTGCAGGCTGGGGGGGTGAATACCATTCAACAGATATAGCATCAGTACAAATAACAAATGCATGTCATTCTGTAAATAGTCGACAAGGGGTGTTTGATCCCCCAGAAATGAAAGCATTTCCACCCTTTATCAGTGCTCATACTGCAGAATACAAATATTATTTACTGTGCATTAATATTATTGCTCTTTGTTTTAAATTTCCATGAAATTCTATTTTGTGTTTTTCAACTTTTCAGCATTTTTGAGTTCCACCCCAGTTTAAAGTTGTATGGAGGATGCAGTATGCACTAATAAAACAAACAAGGGTAGGGCAGGGACTTTCTTTGAATGTTACGATGGATGAAGATGTTAATGATTTAGCGGATTCTTTCATTCAGTTAAGTGAAGGCATAGTCACTATGGTTAAGGTGAGAGTTACACAATCAGCGGCAAGTTGCCATGCTTACAGAAGAACAATGCCAGCGTCTAGATCCGCCCCTGCTTGAACGGCATTCACCCCCAGGCTGCAATCAACGGTATTGGCACCACATTTGAACAATTATAGCAGAAGTAGCCTGATTAGCATACAGCATCCTGATTAGCATATAGCCTTTATGCAGAGGGGATAACCCCACTATGTTCAGGGTCCTTTCAAAATGCAGTACTTGAAGGTCCTAGGGGTCATAGAGGTCCCCGGATCATAGGGTCCGGTTTTTCCAGTATGCCAGCTCAAACTGCCTTTACTAACGCCTGCTATTACATTTCTATGGGCTATTACCTTGGTAATTATAACATTAAAGTAATAACGTCATTCTATTATGAGGGCTACATTTGCCTAGACTGATTACATTCGTCTAAGTTTTACCCAGCCATTCATGAATTGGGGGGGAATTGGTATTGCGGGGGTATCGTTGGAGAATTGAGAGAAGACTCATGTAATAACTCCAGCCTTTACCTTTCAAACTAAATTAAGTCAAGTAACATCAATACTTTGGTCACAGAACGTGATAAAGAGAAAATAACGCTAAAGGCAACACATTCTTTCCTAAGCAATCACTCGGTACGACGGCGGGCCAGCTCGGCGCCGCAGGCGACGAGCGGCAAGCCTAGTCTATATACATATTCGTTGCAGTCGGATGTGGCGTCATTCCCTTTGTCCCTCTCGCGAACGTTCTCATCGTCTAGACAGTTCGATTGGCAGAACCGCAACATGGGCGAAGTCAAACTGCAGGTGAAAACGTCGCCCAACATTCCGTTCCTCCTCAAAACGTCCTCCTTTTCCAGTCTAGGCTCTGGTCGAGGGGTTATTCGCCAAATTCCTCACCCCACTTTCGGCTTGCCAAGCCCTTTGTTTCCCTTTGTGTTGAGCTCGAAGTCCTTTGTCATTCGATTGTTCTCGCGCTGCTCATGACGTCAAAAAATGGGTGTCCTTCAAAACCCCATTGAGGGGTTTTCTGATTTTTTAAAAATCCCAATGGGATCTCTATTCGCTTGGTATGCATTGGGACCCATTTGGAGAGGGATTCAGGTCCGGGGATTCTCTAGGTGCCGGAGGGGGGTCGAGTGGAAATTGCACATTTCCCACCCTTCAAAGGCCATTTTCCCCAGTTTATTTGCTAAATGTTGTCTTTTGACAGCCTTGCTATATTTAAGGGGTTTCTACCCCAAAATATGAGTTATTAGGAGAGGGGTTGGCGCTCCAGGGTGCCACAATTGCATCATTTTCTAATTATTAGATGCTTTTTTAGCCCTTTCTCTGGGACTCCCCCTCCTCTCAAGAGAAACATCCCCTTTTATGTTTTCAACTATCATCTGAGTTGTCACGCAAAAAGCTTTTGACATTGTTGTGTAGCATGGAAAATTGCTTTCAAACTGTTGATAGTTTTTACATTAAAATAGTACTTGAATTGTTCCTTGAGAGCAGTAGCGGAGATAGAGGGGGGGCAGGGGGGGCAGCGGCCCCCCCACAGCGACTCAAAAGAGGTTTGTCGGAAAATTTGTCGGAAATTTTTCTTGCTTGGAAACGACTGTCGGAAAGCTATCGGAAGATCTGAAATAAAAACTTTCATTGAAATTGCTGCCTGTTGAAAATACCTGTAGAACTACGAGCACAACACAATTCAGCCTGTGTTCCAGACTCTTGGCACAATGATAATGACTTAAAAAGAGACTCTGACTTATAGCATGCATTTCAATCAACAGAGAAGTAGTTACTAATATTGACATCAGAGAACTGCAAAATACATTTTATAGCAAAAATTGAGAAAGATTTCTGCACGATAAGATTTTCACTTTTGCCTGAAAACGATGACTGATACACTTTGAAGAGAAAAGACAGGTCTCTCTTTTTGAATGCTTCTCCAGTTGCTGCAGGATATTTGAGCAAATGATTTGCGGTAGAGAAGTTCAAAATAGCCTTTAAAACGGACTCATCGTTATAAATTACAGATGCAACATTAGACACTTAAAATGACCAGCAGTCGAAGAAGGAAAATTTGTTAGGCTCCTAAAAGAACACTAAACTGACAAGTCGATTCAAAACCACGGGAACAAAAGGAAATACGTGGCTTTGGACATCAAACGGATGCCCCTTTTTGGAAACTGTTGACTGTTCGTTGCAATTTATTGCAGCTACCAACGCGTATGTTCTCTCCATTCACGGTTGCAGGTAAATTTCTTTGTTTCTCATGCTCGTGTACAGGGCTAAAAAAACGAAGTAGCATGGTAGCAGCGCTCCGAGGGAGGTAACTGAAATGCTTAAATTTCTCAGGAAGGAAGAAGGGAAAAGGGAAAATGGACAGATAGAAGAGGAAAAAGGGATAGGATTGGGAGGTATACAGGGAAAGAAGAGGAAAGTGCGTGAGAAGAAACGATGGTGCGCTTAGCTTGCTAACTTATTTGATTTTGAGCCCTCAGAGATGCAAAAACGCTACACACCCACAAACCTGGTTTGGTGGAAGTTTTGAGCAAAATATCGAGGAAGGTTATTTCAAAAGATAAGAATATGGGAAAATTCAATTTGCAAGGCAAGAAGAGTCCAAGCCAATGTAAAGGTTGATGTCCCAAAAATTTTCTAACTGACGTTGATAATAGAAGAAATATCACAAAATTGTAATATTTCCCATTTTCGCATTAGCAAACATTGGATCGAGAGAGACATTCTGAGCCAAGCTAGGTATTGTTTACTCAAAATTTTTCTGAAGATGGTGGTGGTTCATATAAAGCTATTACTAATTGTTCGAAATTGCCACTCTAGCATTGGCAAAAATGAGATCAGGAGAGCCGTTCTAAGCCAAAGTAAAAGACGCGTCCTCAAAAATTTTCCCAGGGGTAAAAGACCCCTAATTTCAATGTCCCTAGTTAATCCAAACTGGCTACGCCTATGGAAAATTCACTGAAATTCTTGAAAAAATCATCAAAAATCGTTATGGATAAAGCTTTAACTGGGTGTGCGAACCACCTCTATCGGGCAAAAAAATGCCCTCAATCGCGCAAAAATTATGGTAAACAATGAAATTTGTGTGGGGCAGCCCCCTAGATTTTTTCTTTCCGTACGTGGGAGTGCACATCCCGTCAGCAAAATATGGCAAATTATACCAGGTACCACCCCCCAGGTACCAAACACAGGCAACTTATACCCCAACTTACCATGCTCGCCTGTCGGATCATTAATGGGCTTTGCCCCCCCCGCCGAAAATTCCTAGCTACGCCTCTGCTTGAGAGGATTAACATGTACGATACTCTCGACCAGCTTCTGGCAGCAAATGGCCACTAAACCTACATTGGCCAAGTCTCTTATTAAAGACTAGGCCTTCATGAAATGAGAAGAGGGAAGGAAGAGTAAAATGGTGTGAAATATTGGACGATAACTGGAAGTAAGGGATCGGCAACGAATGTTTGCATTCTATTCTTGACAGAAACCACATGTGCAGAAATTGAAGCTGAAGAAAATCCTTCAAAGAAGACAGGGGCCAGGTCTTGGGCCAAATCGAAACAAAGTTTAGCTATCGGAGTTTTTCAGACTCCTGTGGGACTCCTGTCGACTCTTGTGATTTCCTGCAGTCTTATTTTATGAGTCTCCGTAAGTTTTATTTTTACCTGCTGTCTTTTTATGCTTTTATGAGCAATGACTGGGACTTATCTGCTAATTTACAAGGCATTTTTACAAAGAAAGGAGCGATTTGCACGTCGCCCTTTGCCCGATTAAAAACGTGAAACGAGTTGAGGGGTATGGCGCGCCGTTGCGGCAAAAAACATTAAAATTTTGTGCATGTCAAAATATTATTTTGTGTATGTCATTTACAACTTTTGTGCTTGTCAAAATATAAAGTTGTGCATGTCAAAAAGTATTTTTGTGTTGGCATCTTTCGAATTTACTTTTGTGTATGTCAAAACTAAACTTTTGTGTATGTCAAAACTAAAACTTTTGTGTATGTCAAAACTAAAACTTTTGTGTATGTCAAAACTAAAACTTTTGTGTATGTCAAAACTAAAACTTTTGTGTATGTCAAAACTACTATAACTAAACTTGTGGAATTTTCTGAGCGGGCGGAATTTCTATTGTATGCGAGATCGCTCTGGAGTTGAAAGAAAGTTGCGAAACAGGTCAGCCTTCTTCTGCCAGTCACTTCAACAGCTTTTGTAAGATGGCCCCAAGATGGCAGACGAAGTATCAGCCTTCAGAGACGTTCTTCAGTCGTCGAAGAACCTGATAGATGAAACTTATTACTGCTTCGAAAACAGTTCAAGCTTCACGCTTTGTACATTGCTGATAGACAGGATCAAGGAAACAGTTACAACTCTGCAGCAAATACTGTTTGAGTACGATTTGAATCAGGAAATAGAGGATGGCCTTGTTCGTTTAACTGAGATATTGCAAACACGTTGCAACTTCTTACTGAATGATGCAGAAAAGAATTCTACACAGCAAGTGCAAGCAACTGTTGCTCCAAATTTTCAGTGTCCCACTGAAGTGACAGGTCGACAAGGACGACCAGCTTACCTCGTATCACCTGAACAGATCGAAGGTCTACGCGCCCTCGGGTTTTCCTGGAAGCAGGTTGCCTCGTTGTTGTCGATATCAGAAAGAACTCTAAGGACTAGAAGGAAGGAATTGGAAATAAGGGAAAAATATACCGATATCAATGACAATCAGCTTGATACTCTCGTTGAACAATTGTTGCTGGAATCACCAAACATGGGTGAAAAGCTTTTATCAGGTGCTCTGCTGGCAAAAGGAATTCACATACAGAGAAAACGTATGCGCCAGTCAGTGTCTCGGGTGGATCCTTTAGGAAAAGCACTCCGCAGATTCCGAAGGCTAAGAAGGAGAGTATATTCAGTGGAAGGACCAAATGCTTTGTGGTGAGTGCAAGTACAGTACACGTCTTTTTCAGATAAGAAATTGGCTTACAAGACCAGTGCTAATAGTCCCTTTTCATGAGACCCGACATGGTAAATACAATTTTCTCATATCGGGGCGATATGAAAACCAAATTGCCTTTGCCGCGTATTTGGAAATTTTCATGTCATGTGGGGTCTCATGGTGACATGAGTTCATGCCAGCATGAGCTGCATGTTGGGTCTCCATGTAAAGGGCCTATAAGATGGCAAAAATTTTAAAAAGTAAAAAACATCTGCAGCTGTAAGATACCACATTATTGATAATTCATGTGAAAATGTTCATGTTGAATTAAGAAACTCAAGGGCGGGCATGTCACACTGGGAAGGATGGTCCTACCTTTGTCCGAAAACCGGTCGTAAAATGAAAAAATTTTGCACCAACTTTGTCCCTGGTCGTTTTTGATGGCAAATTTCCACTGTTATTTTTCTTCAATTTGAAGGACAATTTTTAACATTATGTATCACTGACGATGTTTGTCCCTAAAATCGGTAGTTTCGACCTACTACTGTTTTCCAAACAAGTAGTAATTATAGATATGAAAGTACAAGTGTCCCAAAACCGGTTGCCAGACAATGGTAGGACTGCTTCGGTGAAAAAGTTGAAATTCTGGCCTTTTTTCGGAAATTTGCCGGACAAATGTAGAACCGCTTTAGTGAGAAATTGTAATTTCTGGTCTTTTTTCCGTAAATTTGGCGGACAAAGGTAAAACCGCTTATGTGAAAATTTTGAAATACTGGTCTTTTCTGCCTAAATTTGGCGGACAAAGGGAGAACCCGCCTACAGGTAAACTTCAGAATTTTGATTAGATAGGAGGTTGGGAAACTTGATTTTTGTGACAAACTGATGGAATATGAAGAATGAGATTCAAATTTCACCTTTGTCCCAAAAACTGGTTATTTTGGGCACGAAAGGTGTACTATTTGATAAAAGCTCCGGTTATTTTTTTCCAATTCCTCTGGACAAACATGGGGTCAAATATTTTACAGTACTTGCCCACCCCTGGAAATTCAGAGTACTTATGGCTTTATCCAAGTTTGTAAATGCAGTATAGTAAGCACCTGCGCATAAAAACCTTCCACTTTGAAATTCAGCCTGGGTTCATGTGCAATTAAAACAATGGATTAGTTCGTAAAATATTGGGATTTTAATTAAACAATTTTTCCCTGTAGGTTCTTAGTTTATCCAGTTATATGTCGTGTACTGCATATTTAGCAACGAAAATAGGCCTGTCCATCGACCATGATTTTACTGTTCGATTAATTGTGAACAATATTTCAGATTAATCGATACTCCGTTCCGTTTTACGGCTCACTTTTCAGAGACGCCACTATTCTGAACGGAACCGAACGGAGTGCTTCTCATCGTTCAGGTGTGAAAACCTGCAAAAGTCCTTTTTTTGGAGCAGTTCCATATCGTTCCGTGCTGGTACGTTCCCTTCTCATGTGAACGGGGCCTAGATTTGCTTTATGCTTCTTTAGACTTACCGAATATTTGGTATCGAAAATCTAGATCTAACTCTTTTGTCGTTCCATTTCAGGCATATTGACAGTCACCACAAGCTTATTAGGTGGCGAATCGTCATACATGGCTGCATTGATGGCTTCTCAAGGCTCATCGTATATCTGCATTGCTGTGATAACAATCGTGCTAATACAGTAGCTGCATTGTTTGGCTCATCAGTTGAAAGGTTGTACTGGCCAAGACGAGTTCGTTCTGATATGGGCATGGAGAACATAGAAGTCGCTCGTATGATGCTAAACAAGCATGGGCCACAGTCCTCCCCTCATTTAACCGGTTTATCTGTCCATAATCAGAGAATTGAGCGGTTATGGAGAGATGTAGTAACATACGTTGTTTCGCATTTCAGGGAATTGCTCTATAGCATGGAAAGCAGTAATATTCTAGATCCTTTGAATGAAGTGCACTTGTTGGCAGTTCAAAAAGTATTTGTCCCAAGAATTGATAAGGCGCTTAATGATTTCATTTTGCAGTGGAATTTCCACTCCTTAAGAACTGAACAATCAAGAACCCCAATGCAACTCTGGATGGGAGGAATTTACAAAAACATAATGGGAGATTCAATCAGAGACATGGTCAACAGAGATGAATTTGACCCAGCTCAGTATGGAGTTGATGTGGTTCGGGACGATGAGTTGGCGGAAATCGAGACTAACAACAATGTTAGTATTCCACGACATCCATTTGATTTTAACGACCACGAAGAGGCGTTAATAAGTCATGTTGATGCCCTTACTGATGATGGAGAATTTGGAGTTGCTATTTTCTTGCACGTCGTTGATATTCTTCACGGGTTAGATAGTGTACGAGCATATTATCGAGTATGAGCAGATAAACGTATGAGACTCAAAAAAACAACCTGATTCCCATAAACATCAAATCCTTGGATCAACATAACATTAACAGTAAGAAATAAACAGTCTATTAGAAGTAAACAGTTGCTGCAAACTACAAACTAGAGCACTAATTACACACGTTTAAATGTTCGAAATGGAGGGAGTGGGTGGGCCTATCAAATGTACCGGTGTAAAGCCCCCCCCCCCCCCTCCTCCAATATGCACCTGTTAGCCGTTTTTGTACCGATCAACGGACAAAAACTTAGTATATCTCATTTTGTTGATTTGCAGTGTATGCACAGCACCAGTTGGTTTCTTAACACAGGGTGCCATGATGTACTGGGGGGGGGGGGGCTACAGAATAACAGAAGTGACTCGTTATCACCCCTAACTACATCTTCATACAAGATATCGTATCTGTAAATGTTTTGTCAAGAATGTTGAAACATCTTTTCGATGACCTTGACAAAATTTTCGAAGAGCCTATCTAGATTCATTTACACTGCTTCCAGTTTCCGGTGTTTCAGTTGACTGACATTTTCTATTGTACTTGAGTATTTGTTATAGAACAAGCAAATAATGATAATGCTCTTGGTGGTCCTACGTATCATTATTTGTCGAAAATCAAGATATACATTGCTGCTTATATCCAGCTTCTCAACTAAAATCTGCAGGGAAAAGTTGTCCGTTCTTTTTCGTTCAAGATGAATCGGTCACAGTCCCTTGGACAAACATAAAACAAGTTTTCCAACTTATTTTGTCTGTAGAGTCAGCTTGCCAAAGTATTCCACTTTTCGAACAACCATAACTTGGTTACAAATACAAACAACATTTATCAAATTGCTAAAAATCAGCTAAAACGTGTAATAAAAAGGATCTTAAAAGGAGAATCTTGTAAGTTCGACGAACAAAACAAATCGTTAGCCATCCATGAAAAGTTCCAAATTGCGTCAACATAATCATATTGTAACAAACGTTTATAAATGTCTAAGGTGTCATAAATGTGAAAGACAATTTTTCATTGTGTAAGGCCTTTAAAGCATTCTTCGCCAGTCTATCAATCAAACGGAACCAAAACCAGGTGATGCAATGATATCTTCAATAATATTGGCAGTGAAGTTTTCACCCTTGTACCTCTCGTCTAATGGAAAAGTAACTTTCAACGTGCAAGTGCTCACCGTCACGCGCTTTTTTTGCTCGGAGCAGAACGTGAGTTTTCCCTTTCCCAGTGATAAGGGTGGCAAAAACTTCGAGCCTGTCAAGAAAAACAAGACATCTTCAAGCTTCATGTGGATGATTCTGATCTCCTCACTCATAGCAAGAAAATCAGTTTTTTTAGCTGTTGGCACCATACCTTGTTCCAACTCATCCAAGAAGTTACACCAATTGTAAACAATATCCTGCTCTGCCTTCTGTTGCTCTTCTGAAGGGTTTTTCGTGTACTCAGCTTGGAACATTTCTTGTATAGCTTTGGATGTGAGATGAGAAATTTCATAGACCAGTTCTTTAGTTGATTCCTCTGTGTGTTTCTTCAACGCATCTAGGATCCCATTGGCTGACAAACCATTCATGAACTGCTGGATTTCCTCCAGTTGCCGTGTTAGCACCCAGTACTTTGATAGTTTGCCTACAAGATCTGCCTTATCTTTCAGCAATATGACTGCTTTGTTGTAACCTGCCTCGAACCTTTCATCGAAGTTGGTCATGACTGCATCAAGGTCTTCTTGAGTAGTTGCATTGACTACTTCTTCTAATTTGGTTTTCACTTCAAAGCATGGCACGTTGCTTACTTCACATATTGGTGCATCTCCTGATAAAACGTACTGGGCAAGGGGTTGGCAAAAATTGTGTGGCCCCGCAAAACCATTCATAAAACCAAGTGCCATGAATTTGCCATACAAACCATACCATTTCTTTTCTAATTGATGCAAGTCGTGTTGAAATGTGTAATTTTTCTCATTACCCTGCATGAGGACTTGAGGTACTTCATCATAAAAGGCTGTGAATAATTCACGGAGAGGTCCACCTTCGTCAACTGCTTCCTCCCCTACAAACTCTACAGTTATTGGTTTGATAGGGTCTTCTGAAAAGAAAATAGCCATTTTCTTCATCACATCACGAACAACATTGCTCCGACGAATGACAAATTTTACTGGATGCTGTCCTCGCACGTACTTTTCCCTCTTTTTACTTAGCTCTGACCTCAGTGACTTATGTGGTTGCTCCTCAGTAAAATAGCCATCAAGCGTTGACGGTCGTGCTCTTGTTGTTTCCTCAAGCGTGGATGGTCCTGCTCTTGCTTCGATACACAAACTAGCATGTTGGACGATTTCACTAATGGGAAAACTGTGTTGAAAAACCGGGCAAATTTGACTTCCAGTTTCCTCTGGTACCTCAATGACAGGCACTGAACGACATCTTGTAGATGTGTCACTACGGGATATCTCTACTTCTCCAGCTCCAACATGATCTTCAGTCAGTGGCTCCATATCGATATAATTTGCTTCATCTTCACCTAAAAGGCTGGAAAATGGTGGCAGCTTAACATCTGGAATATCTGGAAGATCGTCTTCAATTTCCAGGGAACCTTGGTTGCTTATGTAATGTGTAAGGTCTTCTGTTGCTCTTATGTATATCGGACGATCTCGACTTCCAGATACATGCTTCAAGACTTCGCCGTTTATTTCTTCTCCGTTCTTTATTGGGACGATTTTTTTCTCCACTGCACGGACAAAAGTGAACTTTATCACCCTAGATGACAATGAAAAGGTCTGAACGAATTGGCTCTCCATCGCAGTTATTAGGTCCTTCTCAGAGGCAGTCGAGTGTAGCTTGAAGCCAGATATAACGAATCCATCATTATAAAGAGTTTCTATCGCTGCACCCTTTGGAACTGAGGTCATGCGTGGCGATGGCAGCAGAATAACATCTTTGATCCATACTTTATCAACTGGTTGCTTTGCTTTTTGCATCTGCACTGTGGCTCTTCGTTTCTTTCCACCTCTTGTCCCACCGTTAAAGGCTGGCCTGCGATCAGGATTGAAAGGACGACTGAAAGCAGGATTGAAAGAACTCCTTTGATAGGTGTTTGCAGATGCTGGAGGCCCTAATGAATAAAAAATTTCGTTGAAATATTCCTCGTTTGAAAGCCTAATCATAGCAGGGAAATAAGATTGGCACCCTCTTTGGCTACCTTTAAATATCAATTCGATTTTTAATTTTCATTTTCGTTTAGTTATGCTAAATCGTGTAAGTTATAACTAAATATTATCATGTGCAATATTATCTTTGCGATTGAGGCTTTTCACAGGCCAGTTTGTAAAAGAGTTAGTTCCACTGGCAGCGCCAGCGTCAAAAAATGGAGGGGAAGAAGGAATGAGGGTAAGCGTAGCCTACAGGAAATTGTTTTGCATCACGCCCTTTTTACCCTCAGGAAACACCCTTCTTTGCCTATCAAACTCTAAAAATGAGAAGATCGATAAACCTACTCAAATTCAAGCCTTTGATGGCATGAGAAAGGAAAGGCCTATTTTTGATACCAAAGGCTGAACTCGAAGTCGTTTTCTCTGAACTCAGTAGTAACTTAATTCGTATTCTCTGAACGATATATATTTTCTCAACGAAATATAAGTTCAGCCTTTTGCATCACATTTTTTTTTTTTATTAATTCATATTTTTACACGATATCCCATCAGTACAAAATTAAACTACAAAAGTTACAAGTTTGTTTTAAATGAAAAATGAAAAACAAAATTTAAAATTTGGTATTAGCTAGGATTGGATCCAGGCTGAGATCTGATCTTCCTGGGAGTCGTGTTTTAGTTAGGGTTTACTGAGCTCTTTAAATGCGTTTTCAATTTTCTTTTAAACTGATAGAGCGAGGGGATTTCCCTTATTTCGATTGGTATTTCATTCCAAGCTTTAAGCCCGGAAAGGTGGCAACTTTTTTTTGTACACTCAAGTTTAAACTTTGGGATGTCGAGATTTCTATTGTTTCTTGTGTTATACCTAGAAATTTCATTCCGCTGACTATACTTGTTCCAGAGGCTCTCAGGGCACTGCTTGTTGA
Organism: Aurelia coerulea; assembly: GCA_039566865.1. NCBI lineage: Eukaryota > Metazoa > Cnidaria > Scyphozoa > Semaeostomeae > Ulmaridae > Aurelia > Aurelia coerulea. The sequence continues at coordinate 29,344,730 of CM076943.1, forward strand.
CTATTTTGTGTGTCATGATAGATCTGTCAAAATAGATGATTTGATCAACGTTCAGCCCATTATTGATCCAGGGGTCCTTTATTCTAGCATTTTGAATAATTGAGAAGGCCCTGTTCTGTAGACGCTGAAGCGTTTGCAGCTTCGTGTTGGGCAGGCTACCCCAGATAACATTCCCATATCGGAGGTGACTTTCAACCAGCGCATGGTAAACCTCACATAGCTTAGATTGCGGAAGAACGTTTTTAAGTTTTTTCAGTGCAGACAAACCACTTGCTACTTTACCTTTCAAGGATTTGAAGTGTTCCTTCCAACTTAGATTCTCGTCGACAATAACCCCTAGTGATTTAGTTTTTGTCACTTGTTTTATTTCTGTGCCATTAAGTTTCAATGGAGCCAGAGGTTCAATTTTGTTAATTCTACGTGGATGGCCGATAAGCATAAACTCAGTCTTTTTTGGATTGGCACTTAATTTATTGACCCTCATCCACTCAGAAATGTTCTGTAGCTCCTCCTGCATCATCTCGGCAAGTTCGTTAATATCTTCAGAGGCTATCGTTGTGTGCGTATCATCAGCATGCGGACAAAGGAACTATGCAAGCTCCCCTCAGTGAGTTCTCAGCGCTACGGAATAAATTCCTTATCCTTTAGAGGGAGTCTATTGTGGAACAATCTTAGTGATGACCTAAAATTGACAACTTCTCTCATGAAATTCAAGAAAGAAATACGTTGCTGGGATGGCAATAACTGTACGTGCTACATTTGCATTTAATTTAGGATAATTCATTAGGGTTTTTTATCTTTTTGTTATATTGTATATTGTATATTATAGATAGTTGGTGTTAATTAGTTGTTGTTAACTAGATCAAAACCAACTGTAAATAAGTTTATGATTATGATGATTATGATTATGATTATGAAAAAAAAAAAAAAAAAAAAAAAAAAAAAAAAAAAAAAAAAAAAAAAGCATACATGCTCGCCGAAGAAAACTGTAAACATTCTTCAAAGTCGTTAAGGTATATGATGAAGAGAAGGGGGCCTAGACAGGAACCCTGGGGAATGCCACAGGTTACCCCCAAAGACATAGAACATTTACCATTGATTCTGCAAAACTGTTTTCGTTCAGTGAGGTAGGATCGAAACCAGCTAATCACCTTACCCTGCACGCCATACCTAGAAAGTTTTTCGAGCAGTATTTTGTGATCCACCGTATCGAAGGCCTTTTTTAAATCCAAAAACATCGCCATATTGACCTTTTGAGAATCAATGTTATTATGCCATTCATCAGTACTCTTTACTAGAGACGTGATTGTTGAGTGTAGCTTACGAAACGCATGCTGATTCTTTTTTAGCAACTGTTTCTCTTTGAAATAGTCGATCAGCTGATCATGAGCAATTTTTTCCAGAATCCTTGCAAATATGGATAGAACGGATATAGGCCTGTAATTATTCATGTCATCCCTTGCACCTGACTTAAAAATTGGGGTTACCCTTGCAACCTTCCAGATATCTGGAAAAACTCCCGCGACCAGCGATGAGTTATAGATTAGAGTAAGGGGGAGAGCGATGAACGGGCGATGAATTCGGATGCATCTTTGACTAGTCCGACAGGAATTCTATCTGGCCCACTGGCTTTGCCGTTTTTCAGCTCTGTTAGTGCTCTTAAGATGTATTGAGTATCTACTGTCTTGAAATTCAAAATCGTAGAATTTTTGCCACTTATTGTGGCAAGCGGGTCATCATTCGGTTCGGTTCTGATTTCTTTTGCTAGTTTTGGACCAACTGAGACAAAGTGCTTGTTAAACGCATCACATCAAATCACATCTAAAATGTTGACTGGAAAACTAGGCCGTTTCATTTTCATGCCATCCACGGCTTGAATTTGAGCAGGTTTATCCATGGGTAGTTAGACACTGCTGGTGTGCTTCTATGGAGGAGCGCTGGATAATATGTATCTGCGGGGGAAATTTTTTATAGTACTGCGGAGGAGTGTTCTTTCGATATCTCCTCCGCAGTACCACAAAAAATTTCCCCCGCAGATACATATTATCCAGCGCTCCTCCATAGAAGCACACTAGCAGTGTCTAACTACCCATGGTTTATCGATCTTCTTTTCGACATGAAGACATCGGCCTAAACCACAACCGATGTTCTCAAATACAATTTAGCCTTTCAGCAATGGGATAAAACAAGAGTTTTTGAAAATCAGTTCATTGGTTATGGAAATATAATGAGCAATCGAGCGATAACACATGATTTTGGGACACCCGGTTCTTCATCCTTGTTCGGTCGTTATCCTGTCAATCAGTTCAACAAAAAGGTCTATGCACACAACTCTTTACAAGCTAATTACTTGTCTGGAACTTAGGCGGGCAATACTTGTGAGAAATGTGAATTATCAATGCTTATTTTATTTCCACATCACTAAAAACGTTTATTTCCTTTTTCTAAACGTTTAGACAACAATATTTGAAATGTTTAGACAAAAACACCCAAGGGGGGTGGGGGCGCTTAGAGCACATACGTATCTGAGAAGGTCAGAGCAGAACTCAACCCAAAAATATGAGTTCAGTTTCACAGCTACCCTACAACATCAGCTAATTTTATACTTTCACGAAATATCACGAAACAATGCAATTTGCATCAGGATTGCCTCTAAGCAACCCAAAAAATTTCAGTTTGACTATATTTGATGCCAAGAAATATCATGGCCATGTCTTCAGTCTCTACATTTTTCAAATGTTGGTGGCTGTAGCTCCCAAACCCCTGCCTCGTGCTGAGTGCCCCTCCCCAAGGGGAGAGGCACAACTGAAGTGCCTTTTCACTAATGATGCGGAAACAAGTGAGAGTATTAGTAAAAATAGAAAAATTTGCTGACAATTTCCTTTATAGGGGGCGAAGAACGAATATTTTCCGACGGCACAATCATGATCTACAACAGCAACAACAACAACAGCAGTTTTAGGACCATGCAGTGGAGATTCTTGATTTTAAGCAAACAAATCTGAAGTTTCTTGTGGGCGTTTCTCATACAAAAAATACGTGAAGGGTTTTAATCAGGGTTGATAAGAGGGCCATGGCTTCAAAGAACTGTCATTGCTTGCAATGGTAGACTCAACATTTGCAGAAATTATACTTACTTTGGTTCAATTGAGCTGACATTTCGTCAGATCCAGCAGCATTCGACGCTGACATTCTTGGTTGCTCTGCCGATGAGCGAATCGTCGGAAAAGCATTCGCCAAATAGCCACGTACATCACCAGTTTGGCCTTCGCTAAACGCTCTTCTGTTGAGTGAGCTTAATCTATTTGCAGCCTCCATAAGGTCGCTGACAATTTGCTGGTCTTCACCGCGATTTCCTTGCCTGTCCATGGTGAAATCAAAGCAAGAATACACGCCTTCAGATAATCGCGTACTGCATTTTGGCAGTCGACATATCTCCTTGCCGGGGGTAACGCGCTCTAACGTTTGATTTCCAGAAAGAACCTAACAGACCGCAGCCAACGAATAACAAATCAATTTCACCCCCCCCCCCCAAGATTAGTAATTTGGTACTGCCAGAGACAAAACAATATAATTCTTAACCTGACATCACAAGTTTTAGTTTTGACATACACAAAAGTTATAGTTTTGACATACACAAAAGTTTTAGTTTTGACATACACAAAAGTTTTAGTTTTGACATACACAAAAGTTATAGTTTTGACATACACAAAAGTTATAGTTTTGACATACACAAAAGTTATAGTTTTGACATACACAAAAGTTATAGTTTTGACATACACAAAAGTTTTAGTTTTGACATACACAAAAGTTTTAGTTTTGACATACACAAAAGTTTTAGTTTTGACATACTCAAAAGTTTTAGTTTGACATACACAAAAGTAAATTCGAAAGAGGCCAACACAAAAATACTTTTTGACATGCACAATTTTATATTTTAACAAGCACAAAAGTTGTAAATGACATACACAAAATAATATTTTGACATGCACAAAATTTTAATGTTTTTTGCCGCAACGGCGCGCCATAGAGGGGTGCTATCACCCTTCCGAACTATCCTCGGCTGAACAGGATGGGTGATCTGAATCGAGAGGCCTAATGTTTACAAGCTATTCTGTTTTCAGAGGTCATTGAAATTGAAAAACAACACATTAAACATTACATTACAATTCTATTTGTACTTTCTTCATTGGAAGGCAACACCGCTAATTGCCCTTCCATTCCAGACACATATCTGACGTCAATACTTTTCAAACCAGAACAATTGCTGGAAAGAACAATCAGAAAGTGATTTCAGAGCCTCTGTTTTGGATGAGAGGGCTAGAAAGCAAAGGGCGATGGGGTAACTCCTATAGGGGGTCTGCTATATATGTGTCTTTGAGAATTCAGAGTTAGGACCCGTAACCAGGGCAAAATTTTAAAATATGACCCCATAAACCGAGAAAAGTCTACCACAATAATCGTAACATACAGAGTAAATTGAGAATTTACAGAGCTATATTCCTTTTTATGAAGGTTTTTTGTAGAATCTTAGGAAAAACGGGGTATTTTTCTTCAGAAAATATTCCAACCCAAAAACAGTGAAATGCTGGCTGGTGGACTCGGGGCCCTAAAATAAAAGTCAAAATTCACCTGGCCCAAGTTTCATACCCCAAGTTTTATGGAATTCTACTGTTTTCCAACAAAGAGAAGAGATATCAGTATAAGTGAATCGTAATAAAGTGCCAAAATCCCAAACCTTTCTCTTAGAAACAGTGTTGGTACTGTACAGATTACTTTAGGGCTCAGTGATACTCCTTTAAAGGGGGGTTACCTTCAAAATTTTCCTTGATAAGGGGTTTTTTCATCAACTAGAATGTCAGAGAAAAGGGTTCCTATGGAATGGTACGGACGAGCGTGATGTACCTTTCACTGTTGAATTGCACCCACCGGGAGTGTGCAGTACAGTTGGATGTTTAGTACAGTGGGGAGGCATCTGGAGTACAGTTGGGGGATATCATGATGTGTGTGGTGTGTGGTGAGGCATCATCAGTATAGTAGGGGGATATTCAGAACAGAGAGGGGGTAGCCAGGGTAGTTACCAGGGGGCCCGGGGCCTCTGTGGGCCAGCAAGAAATAAGGTATGTATTTTTCTTTGTTGTAGTTTTCTTTCAGGAACGTTTTCAGGCCTGCAGGCCCACTGAGATTCTAACAAAAATCTAAAAGCCGTGTCTTATTAGGACCCGTAACCAGGGCAAAATTTTAAAATATGACCCCATAAACCGGGAAATATTTACCACAATAATCGTAACATACAGAGGCAATTGAGCTATAAAAGAGTATCCAATGGAATGGTATGGACGAGCGTGGTAGACCTTTTAATGTTGAATTTTGCACCCACCAGGAGTGGTGCAGTACAGTTGGGGATGTTCAGTACAGTGGGGAGGTATGTTTGAGTACAGTGGGGAAATTCAGTATAGTGGGGAGGCATCTGGAGTTCAGTGGGGGGATACCGTCAGTGCAGTGGGGGACGGGGGTGCTCAGTACAGTGGGGAGGCTTCTGGAGTTCAGTTGGGGATGCCTTCAGTGCAGTGGGGGACGGGGGTGTTCAGTACAGTGGGGAGGCATCTGGAGTACAGTGGGAGGATACCATGATGTGTGTGGTGAGGCATCATCTGTATAGTAGGGGGATATTCATAACAGAGAGGGGAGTAGCCAGGGTAGTTACCAGGGGGCCTGGGGCCTCTGTGGCCCAGCAAGAAATAAGGTATGTATTTTTCTTTGTTGTAGTTTTCTTTCAGGAACGTTTTCAGGCATGCGAGCCCACTGAGATTCTAAAAAAAATCTAAAAGCAGTGTCTTACCAGTGCATAGGGGGCGTGGCCCAAGGATAAAAGGGCGTGGTGCCCGGCCTCTCTCTCGACGGCCCTGGGGTTAAACACTCATTTTGTTAAATGCTCCCTTGCGCAACTATGAACAGCAGCTTTGTAGAATGTAGAATTTACCTATGCTCAAATTTTTGTCACATAAAGTGATAACAGAAAACACCGTCAAGAGGCAACAAATTCCTTCCCAAGCAATCACTCAGTACGACGGCGGGCCAGGTCGGCGCCGCAGGCGCCGACCGGCAAGCCTAGTAATAGAATATGGCAAATCCCAAAAAAATTCAAGTAATGTTTCTTATTGTCCTGAAACAGCATCAAGAATTTCTCTGAGAAATAGAAAAGAAAATAATTAATGTGGCAAGGTCTGTTAAATTACTTGGGATAACTGTTGACGATGAGCTGAAATTTGACAAGCACGTGAAAACACTATGTCAACAAGTTTGTAGAAAGGTCAGTGCATTCTCAATGGTCGCACCTTACATGGACTAGAAGAAAGGGAAGATTCAGCACCATGCACGTATTTAAAAAAACCGCTTATAAGAAACAGTATGCTCAATTTTTTGAAATTTAAGAAACAACCATACCTGCAATTTGCAGTTGTGATTTTCCTATCGCACTCAAAATGTTTTGACACTGTACAGTTATAGCAACTGTTTGGACATTATTTTGAATGCGAATTATGTTATTTACTCGCTTTGAGATCTTACTAAGTAATTTGCGAGCCATTTAGACACGACAAAATGAACTCTATACTTCCGTCATCAAAAATATGAGAAACACGTAAGAAACCTTTGGTAGCAACATTGCCCAAAAATTTTGGAAACTGCCTACCAGCCCTGGACCTTAGTTTCTTATAAGAATACAGCAGCTTTGCAGGGGGGGGGGCATGCTAACTTCACGTGATATTTCATGTGATCACTGATGGGGTAGACATCCAAAAGACCTTGAATTCTACAAAAAGCTAGATAGAATCCTAGAAGTAATTCTAACAAGAAGAAAAAATCTAACATTAATTGGAGATTTGAACTCAGATTTAAGCAAGAAAGGAGGCCAATCTGAGGAAAAAGCATTGGGAAAAAAGCTAGCCATCATTTTAAGGAATCAAAATTTACATAACATCATAAAAGAACCTACCAGAATTACCCAAAAGACACAGACATTAATTGACTTATTCATTACAAGCAAGAAGGAGCTGATTCAAGAGTCAGGAGTAATGCATGTTGGTATTTCTGACCACAGTCTAGTTTATGGTGTCTACAAAATCTTTGTTGGAAAGGAAAAACCTGTTTTCAAAAAAGTAAAGAACTTCAAAGGAATTGACTTAGCAGCTTTTAACAAGGAATTAGAAAGTGCGCCTTGGTTGGTATGTTCAGTTTTTGAAGACATTGATGATCACACATGGGCGTGGGAAAAATTGTACAAGGACATAGCTGACAAACACATACCAACCAGGCAAGTGAAATTTAGGAAAAAATCACTACCCTGGATAACTAGAGATATCCGTAAACTAATGAATCTGAGATACAAGGCATTAGAAAAGTTTAGGAGGACAAAGGAAACTGATGATTGGAACAGATATAAAACTCTACGTAACAGAGTTCAAAGACAAATCAGGAAAGCAGAAGCTGACCATAGACCTTTTAGCTATCCTACAAAAGAGCCTGGATCGAGCGTTATTTTTATACGCGAGGCTCGATAAAGTGGTGTTAAGAGCTTCTATCACTATTGTGCAAATTCGAAAATTCTACAAAGTGCACTTTGTAGAATTTTCGAATATGCACAATATTGATAGAAGCTCTAACGCCACTCTATCGAACCTCGTGTATAAAAATAACGCTCGATCCAGGCTCTTTTGTAGAATAGCTAAAAGGTCTATTGGATCAACTGTATGTCTGAGGCCAAAGATCACAAACAGTTCTGGAAATTGTACAAGGTTATGACAAACATGAATAAGAAACCAGGAATAGGTGCACTACAGGTTAATGTTTAAGTGGTACACACTGACAAAGAAAAAGCAGAAGCCCTCAACGAATTCTTCGTCAGCATAGGAAAAGATCTCGAAAAGAATTTCTCAAGTGAAGATAGAGAAAATGACCATAGTTTCATTTACAGAGTTACACCATCTTTTGATAGAATAAGTCCATGCCTGCCAAATGATATTGAGATGAAATGCAGCAGACTTAATCCAAATAAAGCATGTGGAACTGATAATATTCAGGGGCGGATCTAGGAAAAATTTTGAGGGGTGCTGAAGAGAGAACAACGAGGGGGTCCGGGGGCGAAGCCCCCGGAAAAATTTTTGGTGACCACGCCCTTTACTCTCTCGGAAATGATGACCACGCCCATAAATAGCCAGAAAATGCTTTATTTACCAGTTGAACGATTGGGTAGTTTGTTGCTCAAGCTTGATACGAGGAAATCTCTTTGAAATCCTATGGAAGTATTCACGTAATTTTCTTTCTTTCCCGAATGAATTGTCGAAATATCCCATTGTTTCTTGATAAAAGATGATATGGTATGCAGAAAATTTGTCTCACATGGTCTGAACTGCGTAGGCGGCTGATCTATCATTTACACTATTACACAAGAACAAAACAGAAGACGATAGAATTCATGATTCATGAACAACAATAGGCCTTAATGTCAAGGAACTCTGAAGCTGTCGCTGTGATCCCGGGTGTGATCCTCAATATTTCTAGGAATCATTAGCATCTGAAACTTTAGCGAGAACCCCAATAACCCAAAAGTGAAGCATAAACCATATTTCATCTCATCTTACCGTAACACGCCGTAACACCCGATCTTCCTTCTATCTGGATCTCCTCTTGTTCACCCCTTCCAGCCCAAAATTTGTAGTTGCAGTAAAATCCATTTCAAAAATCTTTGATTAACTCTTGTCCTTCTTATTTTGCTTTATCATCTTAGATTACCATTCGAATTACTGTCTTCCAAATGCACCACACATTTGAGTTGTTTAGAACAGTAACTGAAGGCTGGCAACGCACATAGCTTAGGCCATTGGCGAGCAGCAAACTGCCCCGCCAAATTTTGGAAGGATAAACTTGGAAAGTATGATAATTTATCCCCCCCCCCCCCCCCCTTCAACTGCTTTCTGTAATTCTTATGTCTATGTTGTAATGAAGCTCCCCCTGGTTAGTTTTATCCCCCCTTGATATGATATCGTAGTATCATCGACTTTGATTTCAGACACTGAAATCCCCCCCGAACAGCTCGGTTTCTTTGATGTTTCTGGATTTTCAAATCGCATGGGTGCTCCCGCCAAATCTGAGCACCCGTAGATGCGGCAAGGCTATTGGTTTATTCACTTCCACGGGTGCTCAAACTCGGATGATTTACAGGCCATGGGTGCTCTGTTGCGCTGGCTATAGAGAAGACAATCGATTCCGAGTCCGCAAAGTGTAGGAAAGGTCAACCAGGGGGAGTTAAGACAGAAGAGTTTTGAGTGTGGAGGAGGCGAGGCGACAGTGAGGCGACAGGAGGCGACAGTGTGGAGGAGGCGAGACGGGGGCTTGATAAAGCAGTGATAAATAACGTCGAGGAATGAAGAAATGCGGAGCTTCGGACAGCTCGCGAGCTTTCATTTGTAGCAGAAAAATGTATGCATATTATTTTTGCAAATAATTAGATTGAAAGAGAAAAATGTTCAGTTAAAAAATCTGACGGGTGCTTGAGCACCCTTCGCGCCCCTCTAGATCCGCCACTGAATCACAACCAGAGGATTAAAGCTTGGACAACAGTCAATTTGTGTAAGCATGGGTTCAATTGCAAACAAGGCCTTGGAAACAGAAACATATCCTTGTAAATGGAAGGTTTCAAGAGTGAATGCAGCTTTCAAGAAAGGTATCACTAAAGACAGAGGTAACTACAGGCCACTATCACTGTTGAGTGTGCCAAGCAAACTAGTTGAGGATGTTATTGGAAAAGGCCTAGATAAAAAGACTGCTGAAATAGGCACTGCAACGGCTAATCAATCAATCAATCAATCAATGGGGTTACAAAAAGGGTATCAGTTCTGAGACTTTGCTCCTCTATTTGACAGAGAAGTCGAAAACTGCTCTTGATGACAAGAAAGTGATAGGTGCCTTGTTCATAGACTTTAGAAAGGCATTTGACACTGTCTGCCATAGCAAACTGAATCACAAGCTTCATGCAATGGGGATATCAGGGTCAATCAATGAGCTTCTGATGAACTATTTAAAAGACAGGAGACAGTATGTAGAGGTAAATGGATAAAAATCAGTACTGAGAGCAGTAGATATAGGGGTCCCACAAGGGTCAATACTGTGACCACGCCTGTTTGCAATTTATGTCAATGACTTTCCAACAGCAATTAAAGTTGGAGAGCCCAGTAGCGGAGATAGAGGGGGGGCAGGGGGGGCAGCGGCCCCCCCACAGCGACTCAAAAGAGGTTTGTCGGAAAATTTGTCGGAAATTTTTCTTGCTTGGAAACGACTGTCGGAAAGCTATCGGAAGATCTGAAATAAAAACTTTCATTGAAATTGCTGCCTGTTGAAAATACCTGTAGAACTACGAGCACAACACAATTCAGCCTGTGTTCCAGACTCTTGGCACAATGATAATGACTTATTTGCGCAGCGCAATATCTCAAAAGAGACTCTGACTTATAGCATGCATTTCAATCAACAGAGAAGTAGTTACTAATATTGACATCAGAGAACTGCAAAATACATTTTATAGCAAAAATTGAGAAAGATTTCTGCACGATAAGATTTTCACTTTTGCCTGAAAACGATGACTGATACACTTTGAAGAGAAAAGACAGGTCTCTCTTTTTGAATGCTTCTCCAGTTGCTGCAGGATATTTGAGCAAATGATTTGCGGTAGAGAAGTTCAAAATAGCCTTTAAAACGGACTCATCGTTATAAATTACAGATGCAACATTAGACACTTAAAATGACCAGCAGTCGAAGAAGGAAAATTTGTTAGGCTCCTAAAAGAACACTAAACTGACAAGTCGATTCAAAACCACGGGAACAAAAGGAAATACGTGGCTTTGGACATCAAACGGATGCGCCTTTTTGGAAACTGTTGACTGTTCGTTGCAATTTATTGCAGCTACCAACGCGTATGTTCTCTCCATTCACGGTTGCAGGTAAATTTCTTTGTTTCTCATGCTCGTGTACAGGGCTAAAAAAACGAAGTAGCATGGTAGCAGCGCTCCGAGGGAGGTAACTGAAATGCTTAAATTTCTCAGGAAGGAAGAAGGGAAAAGGGAAAATGGACAGATAGAAGAGGAAAAAGGGATAGGATTGGGAGGTATACAGGGAAAGAAGAGGAAAGTGCGTGAGAAGAAACGATGGTGCGCTTAGCTTGCTAACTTATTTGATTTTGAGCCCTCAGAGATGCAAAAACGCTACACACCCACAAACCTGGTTTGGTGGAAGTTTTGAGCAAAATATCGAGGAAGGTTATTTCAAAAGATAAGAATATGGGAAAATTCAATTTGCAAGGCAAGAAGAGTCCAAGCCAATGTAAAGGTTGATGTCCCAAAAATTTTCTAACTGACGTTGATAATAGAAGAAATATCACAAAATTGTAATATTTCCCATTTTCGCATTAGCAAACATTGGATCGAGAGAGACATTCTGAGCCAAGCTAGGTATTGTTTACTCAAAATTTTTCTGAAGATGGTGGTGGTTCATATAAAGCTATTACTAATTGTTCGAAATTGCCACTCTAGCATTGGCAAAAATGAGATCAGGAGAGCCGTTCTAAGCCAAAGTAAAAGACGCGTCCTCAAAAATTTTCCCAGGGGTAAAAGACCCCTAATTTCAATGTCCCTAGTTAATCCAAACTGGCTACGCCTATGGAAAATTCACTGAAATTCTTGAAAAAATCATCAAAAATCGTTATGGATAAAGCTTTCACTGGGTGTGCGAACCACCTCTATCGGGCAAAAAAATGCCCTCAATCGCGCAAAAATTATGGTAAACAATGAAATTTGTGTGGGGCAGCCCCCTAGATTTTTTCTTTCCGTACGTGGGAGTGCACATCCCGTCAGCAAAATATGGCAAATTATACCAGGTACCACCCCCCAGGTACCAAACACAGGCAACTTATACCCCAACTTACCATGCTCGCCTGTCGGATCATTAATGGGCTTTGCCCCCCCGCCGAAAATTCCTAGCTACGCCTCTGGATTACCTATCAAAATTGGGGAAAAACTAATCAAATATGTTGAAACAACAAATGTTTAGGAGTCATCATAGACAATCAATTGAAATGGCAATATCAGATTGATGCAGTCTGCAATTCATATGCAACAAAGGTAAAGAAACTTAAGAGTTTAGAATTTCTCCCTTCAAGAATGTTGGAGGATATCTACTCTAAATCAATTATTCCATCAGTCACCTATTGCATTGTAATCTGGGGGACAATTAGTGATGCTGGTTTTAAAAGGTTGGAGCACATTCATGCCAGAGCAGCGAGAACTGTGAAGCACCTAGACAAAAGTCATGGGATGACCAAATTGTTAAGACAGCTGGATGGCAGACCTTAAGTTATCTGTATAAAAAGCGCATGTTGATTATCATGAGTGACTGTTTCAATGAAAGGACAGATAAACGGCTAAATGAAATGATAGTGGAACATAGCAAACGTTCCAATAATAAACTGTTATTGCCAAGACCAAGAACAGAAATAGGGAGAATGACAGTGAAATTCAGAGGTACAATTCTGTGGAATAGTTTAACCCTAATCCACATGGGGGGGTGGATTCCACCCCCCCCCCCCTCGAGGTTTTATTTGCGGCGTTTTTAAACGACATTTGCTATGTCCCCCAGCCTCCCTGACTTTTACTAATTATCTATTAGCCACATTTTGGTGGAAAAATTTTTGAACAATAGGACTCACAGGTCACGTGACATGCCCATATTTGGAAGGAGGTAGCAGCAAAATAATTGTTTTCAATGATTTCAATAGAATTATTTAATTGAAGTATGAAGTATTATACATACAGCAAATTAATCAGCAAAAAAAGGGCTTCAATTTAATACCGGAATTTCTGGAATTTGATGATGTCAGCATTTTTTGATAATGACGTAATTTTGGCCGCCATTTTGGACTAATTAGCAATTTTTTCGAGTTTTTTCGAGCTTTTTCATTGAAAAACACTCCAAGGATACATTTGTTATAGATAATCACAAATTTTCAGGTTCTTTTGGTCTCTTTTTACAAAGAATAAATTAATCGCACAAATGACGTCATAAGAATCGGCTAATTTCTGCCAAAATATCACTCCAAAATCGTTATTTTCAATAAAATAATACTTTATTCCCAAATGTGTTGACAAACTGAACCAAAAACTGCATTAAGTTCATGCAAAATCTTCATTAAACTTGAATTAAACTTGGAAGCCTGATTTTCACAGATTTTCAGCTTCGTGACGTCACTGTGACGTCACAAGGTGCGGCAGCCATACCCAAATTACGCTACGAGCTGCAAATTACCTGTTCTATAACTGTGCCAAGTTTTATTGAATTCGGACGAGTCTAAGGCAGTTTTCAGAGGGGGGGGTGGAAATCACCCCCCCCCCCATAAATGGTAGCCCCAAAAAAGCCCATATGGATTAGGGTTAAGCAATGAAGACAGGGACATAAAGAGTAAAAATGCATTTAAAGAAAAGATGAAGAAATTAAAGGATAAGATAAACAATATAACTTTTGGAAAAGGAATTCTTATTTACCTCATTTCACGATATTTCTTTTTCGCTATATCCGTTTCTTTCAAACACGGTTTTTCTATTCAACTCTCGTTCTCTGCTGATCGATATTTCTACAGCGTGTCCCAAAAAAATTGTGCCCCGTTTGTCTGAAGATTGCGACAAAACGGCAAAAATTCTCACCAAACTTTTGCATGATGGTGCTCTTGAGATGTTCAATTAAAGTTTGCAACCATCCCCATAAAAATCCGTTAAAAAATGATGGAGCTATGACCTTCAGGAGACCGAATTTGCCCGATCACTGAAACCAGCGGTCGGCCATTTTGTCTTATTATTTTGCAGCGATAAATAGCTTTATGGAATGAAAATGAAACAGCAGCCTCAAATTTCATAGCTCTCGTGAATATTCCGATAATCCTCGGAGAATTCCACTATTTCTGACCTCACAGAAATTATTTCTTTCCTCACGTGAAGATACTTATCACTGCAAAATGGTAAGGCAAAATGGCCGACTGCTGGTTTCAGTCGTCAGGCAAATTTGGTCTTCTGAAGGTCGTAGCTCCATCATTTTTCAACGGACTTTTACGGGGATGGTGGCAAACTTTAATTGAACATCTGAAGAGCACCATCATGCAAAAGTTTGGTGAGAATCTTTTGCCGTTTTGTCGCAATCTTCAGACAAACGGGGTGCAATTTTTTGGGACACCCTCTATGTCGAACGCCCTTCTCGATTTTTCTAATGTTTGTGCGTTGCTTCGATTTTGCAGTTCAGCACATTGCTTCGGTTTTTCTGTTCACTGCGCCGATGGCCGTTGCGCATCCTTATGGCAAAAAAGGCGCGAAGCCACACGAGAGTCAATAATGAGTGCAAATGAGTGAAAATTGTCCTTGTTACAGGAGGTCACTCATAATTGCTGGTTGCGCAAACTGATTGTACTTCTTCTCTGTTCTACTAGTACTGTTTCCGTGGATGATGCAAGCTCTGCAAAAATTGCAAAATCGAGCTGCAAGGATTGTCTCAAATAGCAGTTATGATACATCTGCGACCCTTTTGATTAAGAACCTTAAATGGCTTACTGTCAGTGATATGATTAAAAGTGAAACAGCTACGGTTACATATAAAGCAATAACTGGCCTTGCACCTAGCTATCTTTCTGATTTGTTCACAAAAAATTCTGACCGAAATATTGATATTAGCTTGCGAAATGCAGCCACTGATCTCTATATCCCAAGGATGACAACCTGCAAAGGACAAAAAGCGATATCTTTTCGTGGCGCTAGAACTTGGAATCAGCTTCCGTTGGATATAAAACAAGCAAATTCGCTTAATTCGTTTAAATGCCAACTAAAAAACCATCTGCAGCCTTCTGCTTGACCATTTGATTGTGATTTTTCGTTGCATTCACCAGTTTTGATTTTACTCTTTTTAATTTTTTATCATAAGTATTCTAGTTAGATTTTTTAGATTTTATCACTTGTAATTAGGTTATTTTAGTAAAGTATTGTTAATTTTGTAAGCTTTTTAACACGGCCCCCTGTAAAGCAGTCGTTGATTGATGGGGCCACCGTGTATAAATAATTAAAAATGAAATGAAATGAAATGAAATCTCTCAACGCAGCAGCCGCAAATTGCGGTATGCATCATCTCATGCGGTATGCATCATGTGGTCGCAGTCTCTAGTCATGCCAGTGGGCCTAGTACAACAAGCCGTCCTGGTGACCCCGCGGACGTTGTATGCACACTATGTTTGCAAAAGAATGAGTTTCTGCATCTTTTGTAGGATATCTGTGATGCAGCTCTGATTCCAATATAAGTCCTACCTCGCTTAGTAGGAATGAGACTCTGTCAATGTGGATATTCGCATGATTTTGGTTGTTGGTAAACCGGGTGATAGCCTCTCTGTAGAAATCACCCTTGTTATCATGTGATCAAGACTATTTTCATCCAAATTTCCAGCTTCCAATTGATTGCTAACACTTAGCAGTGACCTGTAAATATGTTGGTACGGAGATGGATGTGCCATTGCCAGCACGGTGGGGGGGGGGGTTCTTGGCCAAATTTTGGGTAGGGGTCTGCCGCGAGCATCTTCAAAAGGGTACCGTTGGCTAGACTAATTTTTACGAAAATGGTACCCTTGGCTAGACCAATTTGACCATTGTCTGAACCAATTTTTACGAAAATGGTACCCTTGGCTAGACCAATTTTGACTATTTCCTCGACCAATATTGTCAAATTTGTGCCAAATATGATATCATTACCGTTCGCTAGACCAATATTGTCAAAAATGATACCCTTGGCTAGTCCGTTGCTGGCCAAAATTGCAAAAATGTATACCCTTGGCTAGACTAGAAGTCCGAAAAAGTTATCGTTGATTAACTTTCTGCAAGTGTTCCCTGACCCGAAGGAACTGCATAACACAGCTAGTGAGCGTAACTACCGAGGATGGGGGTCTTGCTTTCTCAAAGTTTACCAGATTTGGACGCTCGACCCAAGCCTCTTTTCTTTTCTAGCATGTAAAAAGTCTATTTATAGTAGCCTCAGTTCCAAAACAAAAGCAAATTGCGTTGCAGTGGCCCTGGCCATTGTGTTTTTGCAAGCCTTCTTTTTTTTAAATAATATTTTCCAAAAAAATTTTACAATACACATTATGAGCTACACAGCATTTGCTGTTTGCATACACGAGGTATCCTGTTGGAAGGAGAGGATGAGTGTGTCATCCCTGGGAGCATAGGCATAATGTTATACCGTGAAAACTCATTCTCACAAGCAAGAAGAGAATAACACGTGCTAAAACGTATTGAAGTCATAGCTGTCAGGCTGGAATGTTAGGAAAATTTGGTCGCAATTTCGGGCATGTTTTGAAGGTTTCTGGAAGGAGCTCTCTCAATACAAAGTCCCTCGTAATTTCAAAACTTAGAGTGGTGTCGCCCATTATGCCCATGTCGTCGCGAAGTTCTGAGTTAGATCCAAAAAGAGCAATTAATGAAAAAACGAAATACCCAGATTATATCACCAACTAATGGAGGAAAAGATCACAGAGTATTGATTTTTTACGTAAACTCTTTATACTGATTTTAGAAGATTTTAAAGAAGGGAGTAAAAACATCGTTTTCTTCTGGCGTCGCCCATTATGGCCGCAGAAGAAACAATAAACACTACTCTCCGGTAAAAAGTTTTGATAAGAAGAACTGCTTTAACTACTGTTCTTTGTTTAACATTTTGGTACTTAACCCTAGTCGTACTGGGGGGGGCCGTTTTCGCCCCCCCCTACCAGTTTTTGCTGCATTACGCTAAAACGACAAGAGATATAACCACCAGTTTTAGTGAATTTTACTCAAATTTCATAGGCAATTAAATTCTTAACATTTCATTGTTGTACCTCTGATCATGTGACCACAGTAATACCATATTTGGAGAGTAGTCAACAAAAAAATCTTAAAATGTCCGTAGTTTTCGTGTCGTTTGCTTGATCGATCTCAAACATGCACCATTCGATTGCATTTGATGAGTACTTTCATTTGATATATAATTTTTCATATTTGCTGATGTCAGCAAAATTTAATAAATATGACGTCATTCACATTTATGATGTCATTTACCTAATAAAGAAGTGTTAAATATGAATTTGTTTAGTCTAATTTGCTTCATTTTATTAATTTGATTCATTTTGAGTCTATATTTACCAGATAAAAGAGCAGGACTGGCAAAAACCTGCGATGAAAGTAAATGCATGCAACAAAAGGCTAATTTAAGGCTAATTGTGCTAAAAATAGAAACTAAAAAATTTTGCAAAGTATGTATATTTGAACTATGACATGTTTCCTACTATTTGAAAAAATTTGGAGAAAATCTGTTGAGTGGTTGATTAAATAGAATTTTTCTGGTTAAGAAGGTATAATTTTGCCAATTTTCGTCAGTTTTTCGGTTGCCTAGCAACGAATCACGTGACTTATTAATTTTCATTGTTATATTTCAATAGCCAATTGTCTAAAGAAAAATAGGAATAAGTCTTATTGTTATATCTTTCGTAATTTTGGAGAAAAAGAGGGGGGCGCAAACCCCCCCCCCCAGTACACGATACCTAAAAAATCGCCCAGTACAGATAGGGTTAAACCCTAAAACATCAATAAGAATTAACCTAAACTTCGAGTTTTGGCAATTGAAATACATGCAGGGGCGGACTGGCAGTATAGTTAGGGTCCGGGTGAATAAGCCATAAAGGGGCCCAAGATCAAAGGCGAGCAAAGAGAATTGAAAATTTGGGGGGGGGGGCTCAAAAACATTTTTTGCAGACGAGCTCCTTAGATTGGCTTAAAATGGTTTTGAAATCATTTATATTAATTTTGATAGTCTATCAACGCGCTGCATTTTGCTATCTACGTTCTCAAGCTATCATTGAAGAATCCAATTCTTGATGAAGACCTATGAGCATCCAAAGGTTGAACGCGAGAACAGCGAGCTACAACTTGGTGCGGCGACTTGCGCAGTGGCTTAGCCAGGGCCAAATCGGAATGCATCAAAATGATGGGGTCTGGGTGCAACGCCCCATGGAAAATTTTGAGGACACGCCGTCCACCTGGGCTTAGAACACTTCTACAGATCTCATATTAGCTGGTGCTAAAATAGACTTTTGATTATTTGCAACGATCTTTTTTGTAAGCCAGCATCCGTATGAAACTTCTTGATCAAAGATAATTTTCTTTGCCTTAGAATGACTTTCTTCATCCCATTTTCTCCAATGCCAAATCATAATTTTGTCACAGTTTTCTGTGAATGACCACCTTCCGAAGATTTTGCGCAATCAAATTTACTGATGGAAGCCTCGACAATCCTAGGATGACTTGTCCAGGAAAATATTTGAAATCTCCAACCTCCACTTTGGCTTAGACCGACGCACCTGGTGATTTTTCACATAAGTTGTGCCTTTCCCTAACTATTCCCAACTACTCTCTCCTCGTTGTGAAAAGGTTTGACAGGAGGGGAGAGGGTAAATGCTCCCCCAACCCCATCCGTTGCCACGCCATTCCTTTTTCCAAAGTATACTTTCGACGAAAAGTGCTTCAAATCGTTGGAAATGCTTTTCTTATGAAAATTTAACCTTTTTGCTGAAGGAAAGGATTACTGTTGACAAAAAACTTTCCTGGGAGAAGTCCTTGAAAGCAGAACTTGAAAATGGCCTGAAAACAACTTTTTTGTCAAATCATCTACTAAATTTTCTTTTATCTATCATTCTTTCCTTAGTCATATTTGCTCTAAAGTGGTAATTTTGCATTCCAAATCTGAAAAGTATCATTCCAAATAATAGGGTCTTTTAAATTTCTGTATATTGAGTGAAAATGTAGGTAAAAGTATCGTTTAAAGTGAACATGCTGGCAAGGGCCAGATGTTAAGTGAGAAGGGCCCCATGTGTTCCTCGAACCTCGACCATGTTTTTATTGGACCCCTAGACCTGACGCACTCCAGTTTCTACATTTGCAAATTTCCCAGAAGTTTTCTGCCAGTCTGCCAATCGGAAGTCAGTCAGTTCATTGGGACCCAGTCACGTTCTTTTTTTAATGCCAGATGGATAAAAATTCACTGCTGAAAGAATTATTACAGGGCCCTTCATAACCACTTTCGTTCATTTCATTTGGTTGCTTTGCAACTTGTACAAAGTTAGACCAAAACGGCCCTCTGAAAGTATTGGTTTGAAGCATAGAAGGGGGCCAGAAGGACCCCTGCTGATGGGGGCCCTTCGGGCCCCAGCCCGGTAGCCCGACTGGCCAGTCCGCCCCTGAATACATGCTTCAAGTGGTTCTAAATCCTGCCTTATCTCTCGTGCATGGATGGATGAATTTTGGCATAGTTTCTAGAATGAAAATAGACTTAAAGGCACACTGTCGTGGCTGTGATTGGCCAGTTGTAATGTTGAAAGAACTAAAAACAACCTGGCCTCTGAACAATTGCTAAGCCTTTATAATCTTGGGTCATACTTTGTTTCGAGAATAAAGGGAGTCAGATCTTTATCGCCTTCATGAATTTCAGTGTACAGCGTAATTACTGAAGCTTGCCTAATTCTATTATTTTGTATACATTGAGCTTGGCTGGGAGTCGCTAAGCTCCAGAAGATGGAGTAGACGCCTTACATTGTTCTATAAGATTCCCGGGGGGGGTACTTCATTGTTAAGTTGTACTGGACGTGCCGCTCATATGGATGGGTTTTTCCATCCGAAATTCTCTACATATGGGTCTGTTTTTAACCACAATTCTGGTAGATGGGTAGTTCTTTGAGAATTTTCTTATCAATCGGCCCCATAATGATAATCCACGCAAAAAAACTGAAATTTTCCTTTGTTTCAAATCGACAAATTCATACCCATGGGTCAAAAATTTCCTGATATTCATGCAAATGGGCTGGAAATTTTTGAATATTCTGTCATACGAATGGGTCCTTTTCTCAAAGTCCAGATTCAGGTCGAATCATGTTGACAATGAAGTACCCCCCCCGGGATAAGATTATGAATAATCTCATACCCCTGTACACAAAGGAGCCAATTCCACAGCCTCATCAGTCAAATTACTCTCTTCGTAACCAGGATGTCGTTGGGCGAATAAGGGCGAGAACCGAACAATTTCAATCCAGCTTCTATCCTAACTGCATATCTGAATGGAACAAGCTTGATCCAGAAATCAGGCTTGCACCATCGGTTGCTGTTTTTAAGAAAAAGATTTTGTCGATAATTCGCCCCCCTGCAAAATCTGTATTTGGTATTCATGACCCAATAGGCCTGTCGTATCTTACCCAAATAAGGGTCGGTCTGAGTCAATTAAATTGTCACAAATTCAATCATAATTTCCGAGATAACATTGACCCAATGTGCCCAACGAACGATGGCATTGAGGATACGGAGCACTTTCTGTTGCTCTGCCCTTCATTTGACATTCATCGACGAGATCTTCTCGCTGGAGTTTCGGAATTATTGCGACCATATGTTCGAATAAACAGCCTTCCAAATAACGCACTGGTCCAAATTTTATTGTATGGTGAAAAAGACCTTTCTATTGATGTTAATAGAAACGTACTCAAGTTAACCCTAGATTTCATTCACAAAACAGGCCGGTTCAATTGAAGTGGTTTAAGCAGCTGCTATACCCCCCCCCCCCCCCCTCCCGTTCGCAAAGTCTCTTTCTCTCCTTTTATTCGTTAGTCCCGGTCCAAAAGTCTGTTTCACATTGGATGTGAGGTTCGACAATTTATCTACACCAATTCAAACATCTAAATATCTACGTTATTGTGATCAATAAACCCAGACAACTTACAGGCGCTATGTCTTGGGCAGTAGGGACTCTGGAGGGGGTCAGTAACAACAGCAATTGTTGCTGTTGTTGGTTTTCTCTCAGCCGGGGATTCTATTGTTCAGCATCAGACGCCTCCGTCACTGACCTGACAATCAATGTGAAACAGACTCCAGTATATATCAGTATCTTATCGTATGTATATCATTTTGTAGGTGTTTATGTAGTTACTTAGTTGTATGTTTTTATGTGTTGGCCATGGGGTAGACATTGTCTTTTGCTCCTCATGGTATCGTCCTGGTAGTGTTGCATAGTAGTTAAAGTATAGTAGAATGTAGCATATCTTGTAATATTTTATATTGATAAAAAAAAAAAAAAAAAAAAAAAAAAAATTATTTTGTATTGTCTTATTCATCCAATCAGTGCCACGACAGTGTGCCTTTAATATAATGCTGCATTTTTTGGGTTTCGATGATTTTCCAAGTCAGTAAGTAAGATTTTAACCCAAATTAGTGTTTCTTTTAATAAATGTTGCATTTTAATATTTTGAAGTGATTGGAAACTTCTCTGGTAAACTGATGGGCATAATGGGCGACGAAAATAACTGAATTAGCAGCACTCAGATTTTATAACCTTAAATCTGAATCAGAAGTCAATTTGCTTTGGTTTCATTGTAGATTCCCTTTCAAGAGACAGGACTTCTGAAAAATCAAAGCATATTTGAAAAATTTCAAACAGCAAGGTGACGAGTGAACGAAAAAGAAGAAAGGAATGTAAATAAAATCATGAAATTTGCAATAGAATCAATTAGAGATATGCACAAGCCACCTCGTCGGGTTTCAATGCAAATGAACTGAAACTTCAGTGAAGGTCAAATCATGGTAAAACAGATGTCAGCGAAGATTTTCCGCGCAATTGCAATTTTATTACTAGTCGTCAAGCCCTGGCAAAACGACTGGACTTTTGCACTGAACATTCACTGGACATTGCTAACCTTGTTCAGTGTCTGAACATCAAGAAAATTTAGGTTGTGGCAAAACGACTGAACATTGTCCAGTGAACATTTGCTGGGCAACAGAAATGCGCAAAGTTTTTTGGATCGAGAATTCGGTTTGGGAGGTTTTGGGCAAACTCTCAACAGAGCACCAGGGAGCTAGAAATATTATTTGATTTTGTTTGTGGCTTTTCACGTTGTTCATTCTGCCATCGAAATTATGATAGAAAAGATGAGAAAATTTTTTGTCATTGGGTCGTAAGCACGAAGATAGCCAGCCATGATTTTGACTATTATTCCAAGATAAAAACATAAAAAAGCCATAGAAACGCAAGACAATGGGTAAAGATACTATGAATGAATGAGAATGTTTGTGAATAACATGAATGAATTGACAATGGAGGACAGCTAGCTTGGAATGAAAAGATGTGAATGAAATCATCCACTAGTTCATTGCAATGCACATGCGCAAACTGGACAATGTCCAGTGGAGTGGCAAAACGACTGAACATTTTTCCACAACATTTTTAAACAAAAGAAATTTGATCTTGTCCACTGAACATTTTTGACTGCCTTCAACGCTGACTGAACAAGGCTCAACATCACTGAACACAACTGAACAAGACTGGACAAGGTGGCAAAACGACGCAACATTTTACGCTGAACATTTGTCCAGTGCATGTCCAGTGCAAATGTCCAGTCGTTTTGCCGGGGCTTCAGTCTCCTGAAATTCAATTTCTCTTGTTTGCCGGCCATAATGGGCGACCGGCCATAATGGGCGACGCTACTGTAGTGGCTAATTTCAGTGACGTAGATTTCAATGTGGACTTGAAAAGATCACCAATTAACAATGTATTTACCAATATCATCATGTTGATATGCGGGGAGCAGTCTACTTTCAAAACTTTCAAACGGGGATTGTTTATTCTCACAAGGTAGATGCTTTCCAGTAAACAGAAAAGACGACATTTATTTATGGCTATCTGTAAAAGGGGGGACGGGAAACCGGGGAACCGGGGAACTGGGAATCGGGGAATCATCGGGGAATCGGGGAATCTGTAAAAGGGGGAACATGGAAACCGAGATGGAAACTACACATTCCACAATTTTCTATATATTCTTTTATGAAACTGCGGCCAACACTGTATACCACTAAAGAAAATCTTTTCATTTCCTTTCATGGGCGAGCAAAAATAAATCCAACAAAACAGATTTCGTTCGAAATCTGTAAAAGGGGGAATATGAAAACCAAACGTCGAAATTGGAAGTACAACGCATCATATTAAAGATATTTGCACGCAAATCTCGAATCTGGCATTAGAAAGTTGATATTTCCTATCTAAACGAAAATAACGCAGCTTTTCAAAATCTGTAAAAGGGGGAATCTGTAAAAGGGGGAACTTCAGAACTACTAACTATAGAAGCATAATTTTGATACGAACATGATGCTGATGACTTGGTCGTCTTACCAATGGACACAACAGAATTTGTAAAAAATTACCTAGGAAGGTATAAAATCGACATCAAATGCCAAATAACTGCTTTACGGCAGATCTTTGATGCAATTTGTAGAACAATTGCGGGAGTTCGTGTCGAATTCCATGCAATATCTGGTCTAGACTTTGGCTAGGCTAGGCCCACCTTGTTGTTGAGAATGAGCGCGAAAGCATCAAGTTTCAAAATATCCTTCTTAGCTACAATGCCACGCAGAGACAGAAGATGTGAAGGAGAGGTGAGCGAGTGCGTTCTCAACAACGCGGTGGGCCTAGCCTAGCCAAGGTGAATGTCGCAGTATTAGAAATTTGTTGACGACGTGTTTTTTGAAGTTCTTCCCTGCAAATTATGAATGGTGTGAATGTGGTTGTGTCTGTCTGTTGTCTGAGTGTCTGCATAATTTCAGCATGCCACACATTTGAACGACAATGAACATGCTCATTCCTGGCAACATTGTCAGTGGTGTTAAATGACATTTTTTGGCAACGTTGACTGCGGCTAGCCAATCAAAAGCGGTCTTCTCAATCATGTGATCCTTGGAGTTACCATTTTCATGGAGAGAGCCAGTGGTGGACTGGCCTACCAGCCCACCGGTCCGTGGCCGGTGGGCCCCCCTAAAAATCTTGCAAAAAGGGCCCCTTTTTGCTGGAAAAGGGCCCTTTCGTGAAATTAGGAAGTTCTTTAGTAGCTCTGCATTCTTGAATAATGGACATCTCACTTCACAGTTGAATCCTTCCATGTCAGTGAACTTGTTCAAAGAAATGAATACAGTCGAGAGTGAAGATACGGTAAAGGCCCCATCCACTTCTGTCAAAAGATGGTTCTAGAGATTCTTTCAAAGAAAATAGTTGAGTTTTGGTAGTGTAGGGTAAGACTCTCTGAAAAATGCTAGAAAATGACTGGGAGAATCGTTCTAAGTAAAAATGAGGCTGTCAGTTTCAAAAATTTTCCGGGAAATACTTTCTCAAGGCCTCCACTTCGGGGGTACGCAAAAATTGGATTGCTGCAGCAATGTAAAAGCTTTTACGCGAAAATGTTTATAAGAGTGTTGATTGATAGAAAACTGCTAATATAATTTCGAAAATTTCGGCCAAAGAACAGATATTTATTCACAAAATTTCCCTGTGGATGCTAATTCATAAAACTACTGTTACACTTGCTAAAAATTTAATTTAAGCACCTCCAAACATGCGATTGGAAGGAGCGTTCTAAGCCAAAGTAGAGGGAGTGTCCTTAGAGCTTTTCCTGGAGACTTTGCCCCCAGACCCCTCATTTTGATACTCCATCAGTCAGTGGCGTGGTCACGGGGGTATGGGGGGGGGGGGCAATTGCTCCCCCACTTTTGTCGAAAGATGATCCTCGAGATTCCTGTAAAACCGAGGACAAAATAACTGGGTATAGGTTGGGTAGGAATTTTCCGAGAAATGTCAAATCTTCCATTTTAGCACTGGCAAGTATGATATTGGGAGATGCATTCTAAGCCAAAGTAAAGCATCTTTCTTCAAAAATTTTCCTCGTACTCTGATTCATAGGATAACTGTTGCAAAACGATCAAGGTTTCCTTGTCGCTAATGGCAAGCATGATATTGGGAAATGCATTCTAAGCCAAAGTAAAGGGCGTGACCCTAAAAATTTTCCTGGGGGCTTCGCCCCCAGACTGCCTCATTTTAGTTCCCCCACTTCATTTACCCTGGCCACGCCGCTGCCATCAGTAAATCTTCCCTGGCCACATTGCTGGGTAAGGTTCGAGAAAGGGTTGCTCAACAGTTTGTGAAACGAAAACATTATTGATCATCTGGCCCACAATGCTCTCAAAAGGTCAGAGTTACGTTTATAAAGTAGAGACTACGTAAAGATTTTAATCATGCCATAATAAGGTATAAGCCTCATTTTCAAAGAAAGTGAGTTTAGCTTTGCTATTGGTAAGAAATCGAGGAATTGCGACGAATTTTGTGCATGACCACACCCTCATGATGTAGGCCACACCCACTTAGGGCCCCCATAACTCATCCATGGCCGGTGCAAAAATCCGAGCCAGTCCACCACTGGAGAGAACTTTTTTGTCCAGTTCACTGTCAGAGTCAAAAGAAAATTGTTTATCTGTACAAAACATTTTGCAATTTTTGACAGAATATCAACAACAAGAAAACACAGCATAGAATAGTAACATGTACCTCTCAGCCATAATTATATAGCTACAATATGAAATTATATTTCTTTAAAGCTCTTCTACAAACTACACATTTTGTAAAGCAGTTCTTTAATAAGCTGAAAAACTATTTTATCTGAAAAGTCTTGCTTTGCATGATAACTAACTAAATAAAATGAATAAATAACTTTAGCAATAAAATCTCTAGACTCTGTTTGTGTGACCTCGTCCAAAAAATAATTTATCATATTTCGATGCTAACGGCAAACAATCTTTCTCCTCTCTGTTTGAATTCGCAATGTTCTGCTCTTCTTAGCCATTTGAACAGTCCCTTGCCCCATTCTCTTTGCAAGTTTAACAGTCTTTAGTGCAACTATCTTTTTTTTCTAAGCACACTAAATGTCCCGTCATCGAGGTATCTGTCCTCAGGCAACCCTCGAAAGCGCGCCAACATTCTCTTATGCAAATCGACCTTTTATATGATGAGACCACTCTATCAGCCAAGGTTGCTTTGAGTGTTTTTCCATCAGTCACTAACCACGTTGAGCATAAGATGATGGACATTATGATAATACATGTTGCTTTGTTCACCATTTTTGTTTTCTAAAAAAATTAAATCAAAAATGTGTCATTATACATTAGATATCGTTGGTTCATTATTGTGTTATATCATCCAATGTCATACAATATTTTATAAATAAATAACGATTGAATGTGCAGTTAGAACATTTCTTCGGGTGGCACAAAGCTACCTTTAACAAGTGCAAACATTGTAAGCCTAACACCATAAGCTCTGAGAGATTGAAATTAAACGTGCATGCCTCTCCCAAAAGCACTTCCATGAGAGCGTGTGGCCAAAAATTTGTAAAAAATTCTCTCTTTGATCCCATCATAACTTAAATCAATGAATTGGATTGATTAGGACGTCCATGTATGAACGGCATGAAAAAATTTCCTGGGGGAGGGGGTACTTAGTATATTTGTTATTTATCATGGTATGCCATTTCTCAGGGTGTCGTTTTCACCAGTTGTTTCTAGTACGGGATGTGTCAAAATGCGGCAATTTTTCTAGAGCAGGTTGTCAAAACATGCCAAAAGGGGGTCTTTTGTTAGATCGGATGTTTTTCGGTAAAGCTTTCATGTTTTGGAGTATAGGCTTTCCGCTATCTTTTCTAGAATGGGTTATCATTTGGAGCGAAAACTTCTGGAGCAGCGTAGGAAAAAAAATCATGGGTACAACGCTTGAGTTGGACATTCAGTTCACAAAAATTTATGAAGTGTACGTGCTGGATTAGAAGCCAAGCAGTGCCCAGTGGCGGAAATTATGGGGGGGGTTGGAGGGGCAATTGCCCCCCCAATTCGATAAGATTCGGAAATTTTCTTAAAAGTCGGACATTTCGTAGGTGGGATTGAAACTGTAGTGAAGAAACGAGTCACCGGCAAGATGAAGTGGACGAGTTTTTATATGGAAAGAGCAAACGAAATGCACAAGCTCAAAAAGCATATTCTAAAGTTTTTATTCAGGCCTAGGTTAAACGTCGCTCTTCTCATGCGCCGAACCTAATACAATTAGGAGTGACTGTAGAGCGACGGTAGAGCGACACTGAATTATAAGTCGCTCCTAATGTGTCGCTCCTAATATAAAGACAATTAAATTTCTGATATCCTTTGTAGCCTAGCAACAAAATCATTAGAACAGGTCCTTCAGCTTTTGTTCTCAAAGTAACAACGAACAAAAGCATGTTTAAAAAACTGACGCAACTAATTTTGAGAAAGCAAAACACAACGAACTCTGGGCAAGCAAAATGATGCTTAAACTTTGTCATGGACATAACTGTACAGTGTTTTATCGTGTAAAACGAAGAATAATCAACAACATCTCAGTCATAAGTTATACCTGGTAGCTAGCCGGGGACGTGCCACTTTTGCAATGTCACACGTCTGCGTTCAGAGTTGAGTTTGTGTCCATCATGCGGAAATCAAGCTATACTATTAATTGAAAGTTTTGTTTTTGTTTCGTTCGATTGAAAATTAGAATACAGTCACCAATGTCTGTCTCGGACGCAACAAAATCAAGAGAAGCCATTGTCCTTTTAGTCACGGCTAGCGAAAACGGAAAATTATGAGGAATAATTTATGCATTAAGTTCGGCGCATGAGAAGAGCGACGTCTAACTTGAAGTCGCTCCAGAGTCGCATAATGCGACAGGACCAGTCGCTCCAAGTACATTCTGCTGCACCTAATTAAATTTGCCGAACTTAATCAAGTTAAACGTCGCTCTTCTCATGCGCCTAATTCAACTATTAGGTTCGGCGCATGAGAAGAGCGACGTTTAACCTAGGCCTCACTTTCATTTATTTCAAAAACAAGAAGAAAGTTCTTGGGTATGGGTTAGTTAGAGGCGAATTTTCAAAGTTTTCATGTTAGGGGCGGGGCAGGCAAAACCTGAATTGCGAGGAGCGTTCTAAGACAAAGGAGAGGCTCTTCACGCAGAACTTTTTTGAGAACTGGTTGTTCATATTATCAAATATTCTAATTTGGCACTGGCAAACAATGGATCCAAGAGCTCTCCTAAGCCCAAGTAAACTATCTGATTACCCAAAAAATTTCCTTGGGATGCTACTCTGAAAAAATGTTACAACATTGTCAAAAATACCAATTCAGTACTGGTAAACATAAGGTCATGAAAGGCATTTTAAGCAAAAATAGAGGGAGTTTTCACAAAAATTTTCCTGGGGGCTTCGCCCCCAGCGTCCTCGTAACTGTTGAGCTTACCGACAGTACGTTCATAACACATTCTCGCCTTTTTCTGTCAACTGCTGAATATAAATAGTTTTGAAATCTGAGATACAATGACCTTAGCACATTTAAGGACCCTATTTATGTCAGGTCTAAGTCTTCCAGCGAAATACCTGAGAACAAAAGCATTTCCTCCGACTCGGAAAATTTATGGCTTGCCCCCTCACTCAAAAAGCTGAATTTCCGCCACTGGCAGTGCCTTCCCTTCAAACATTGTTTGGAAAGAGATATTTTGCAGGACACTAAGCATTTAATCCAGTACTGAAATTCGCTTAAAATTATATTTTCATTGCTGAAAGCGTGCTATTACTCTTCAGATTGACAGCGGAGTCCACTTTCCTTATAGTTGATGGAAAAGGCCAATGAGTAAAAACAATATTTTTAATGTCCGTCAACAACAATCGTCTGCTCTTTGAGTTGTTTTGATGGACAATAAAAAGAAACTTTTTGATTGACAATAAAAAGAAACTATACGGGCTCCCTGATTGGCTGTTTTCAGGTTATTGCACTGTTTCTTGTTTTCAATAAATTGACCATGAAGTTTAACAGGACTATCAATATCCTCTTTTAGATGTCAAAAAGAGACATCTGAATGCAAGGTATTGCTCTGCTTTAAGTCCAGCACCAGACATTTTGCAAGACACTTGTTAGATATTATACGACCAACTAAATTAAAAGAGATCTTACAAGTTTTTGATACGTTGATTTCCGATTGAGTATTTATTCAAAAAGAACTTCTACCAGCCTTCCTGTTCCTGTCTGCCTCAATTTTTAGAAGAGCCCTCTCAAGCTAGCGCCATATAACGTAACAACATTTTTGCGAAATATCAAAAGATGAAAATGTTATCTTATGTTGAGATGCAGATTATGTGAAAATGCTTACATTATCTTTGTATACTCGTAAACCTTGACATTTAAGGAGGTGAATACACGGACGAGTTGACTCGCCTGTAGCGATTTGTAGCACCAAGAGCTGGGATTGCAGAAGTAGAGAATACCTAATTGAACCCGTGACCCCTTCATGAGGCTCAAGTGGTGGGGCCCTATACCTGAGATTGAGCTCTATCCACCTGACTGACTGCTGGTTGCAAAATCAGAGAATTGCAACATTTACGAAATTCCACTGTCTAAACCCGATTTGTAATTGCGGAACGGGGAAAGAGGACAATGAACACTATCTCCTGCACTGCCCACAGTTCGATTTGATGCGTGCTGATCTCTTTGGTCAGCTTTCAGAAATCCCTGCCCTGGACATTGATGATACAGATACAACAGCCTTGTGCGATCTCCTTTTATATGACAGTTCACACTTGAATATAACTAGCAATAGAATGATCATGGATGCCACTATATTATACATTAAGACAACTCGACGCTTTAAGTGAAACTCCAAACAGCAGCTACCCCCCCCCCCCCCCCCCCCCCCGCTTTATTTCTTTATTTTTGTTGTATATCTTCTTTGTAATGGATTATTTATTGTAAGTACAAGAACACGGTGATCTTGGGCCTTTTCCCGCTATCAGGGGCACAGTTGAATGTCAATACACTCATTTTCTTTTTATAAGAAACTGCTTATAAGAAACGGTAGGCTCAATTTTTCGAAAGCTAAGAAACAACCCTACCTGAATTGAAAAAAGCTAAGAAACGTCTGTAATTTTCAGTTTTAATTTTCCTATCACATTCAAAAAATATTTTGACATTGTACAGTTAAAGCAACTGTTTGGACATTATTTTGAGTGCGAATCATGTTATTTACTCGTTTGAGAGACTTACTAAGTAATTTGGGAGCCCTTTAGACAAGACAATATGAACTCTAAACTTCCGGCAATAAAAATATAAGAAACACGTAAGAAACTTTTGGTAGCAAATTGACCCAAAAATTTAAGAAACAGCCTACCAGCCGCGGACCTTAGTTTCTTATAAAAAAATGAGTGTATTAGAGTTGTAGTTGTTCTTAAGTTGATATAACAAAATCGAACCAAATAAGAGAATCAACCAGTCTATGTAATTATAGCTCCTTGTTTGCTGTCAAAACTTCAAAATGCTTCATTTTTCATTAAGTAAACTTAATAATAGTAATAATAATAATAATAATAATAATAATAATAATAATATAAGTAATTAAGGGAGTGGAAGGTCGTGAGACCTATAAAGCCCTGCAATATTCTGTCACACGACTAAATCGTGTACGAGAATCTGTCTATGTGTTTTAGTCGATCATATGCTCGTTCAAATTGTTGCACTGTCGAACAGTTGATAACTTCGGTTGATAAATTATTCCAGTCATTAATGATCCGTTGCGTGAAAAATTGTTTAATAACTTTGGAAAGAGGTTGGCTGTGGTCAGACGTCCCTAAAACAAGAACAGACAAGACAAAGCAAACAAATTACGTTAATTGCCAGCCGATGTTGTCAATGCACTTCATATCATACGCTATACGCTATGCTAAACTGTTTCCTCAAACCTTTATTGGCCTGACTTTGAGTGGAACCAGAATATGTTATCTGTCCTTGGTGCCCCTTGGGATGCCTAGCTTGAGTTTAGTCAGAAAAGACTGCTTGATACTGTCAGCGAAAATTTTCAAAACCAAGCTTAGTCTATCTGTGTATTAAAAGAGTAAGCAATAACCTAGCAAGAGAATACCAAGCAAAATTTGTGATGATTTGGAACATTTTAAAAATCTCACGAGGAAGGGTTGGCCTCCTTCGAATTTTAAGCATTTATAACTTCACAAATACAAGGATACATCGGATCCCGTCTGGCGTGTGCAGTTTGAATAAGAGCCAATCAGATTGGCGTAAGCTATCATCCTGACTCAGAAATGTTTGCACTTGGGTATACTCGGTCTATTTACCACGACTCAATGCCTTTAATATACAACACCACAGGGACGATATCAAGGGGAGTCAAAGACAATGACTACCCCAAACTTCTTCTCTGTGTGCATCACGGATTTGTGCCGTGGCATTAAATCCTCCCTCGAGGAAAGCACGTTTAAACACATGTAATTGTCATCGTTGTAAAGCAGAAAACCGACAAAAATTTCATTGTCTTTGCCTCGTCTTGCAGGTTTTTGGGAGGTGTTTTCACTACTTTAGAGAGGAATGGCAGAAGGCACATAAATTTCTAACTGAACCTGTCGGCAAGCAAACGTGGCATTTTACCAATGTTATTTCTGAAATATCAAGGTAACCCTGCTTTCCGCTCCAGTGAACAGCGAGGTGCAGTTTCGCAAAACCACTCTCCTCAGGAAACAATTAATTTCTTCATTATCATTTGGCCTATCGAAAAGCAGTAAAAAGGATATTGTTCAGCATAATCTGTGCAATCGAAAGAGGTATAAATCGCAATGTTTCCGTCAACGCTGGTTTTGCAAATTCTGGTTCAAATCTTTTTGTTGATTTCAGAAGAGTGGATTTATCTCCAAAACTACTTGAAAAATGTTCGACTTTTTTCGCTCCATCTCTAGCTAGGTAGTTGATCTACAACTTTGCCAAGTCTGATTGAAAAAGCTAGGCAAGATTTCCTGCAATTGAATTTTATATTTCTGTTTACTTTTCGACATCGAAGGGAAGAAACGTTGGTCAACAGATTAGTTCATAAAGAGTAGAGCACTTTTGAAAAAACTTCAGTTTTAGATCCATGCTCATTGTGGACTCTTAAAGAAATCGATATTACATGAATGCTCATGAAAGTCTCGAAAGACACCCAAAGCATGGTTTCGTGAAATTGCTGGTAACAGTAAGTGACTTCTATTGAATAGATGCAAATGATACTTTTACGAGCGCACTTAGGATGTCTTTTGAGACTTGGGTATGGTATTCCCAAAAGATGACGTTCATTTGTTTGCCGATGGAAACATTTATGAAAGTTATTTCGAGCCCGAGCTTTTGCAAGCGTGCTTCATAGCATGGCAATCTGTTGACCAAGGTTTCTCCCTTTCGCTGTCAAAAAGTAAACAGAAACATAAAATTCGATTACAGGAAATCTAGCCTAGGTCATTCTATCAGACTTGGTAAAGTTGTAGATCAACTACCTAGCTAGAGAGGAGTGAAAAAAATCGACAATTTTTCGAGTAGTTTTGGAGTATCCACTTTTCTGAAATCAACAAAAACATTTGAACTAGAATTTGCGACACCAGCATTGACGGAAACATTGCGATTTATGCATCTTTCAATTGTCCAGACAATGCTGAACAACATCGTTGTTACCACTTTTCGATAGGCCGAATATTAATGGCGAAATTAACTGTTTTCTGAGGAGAGTGGTTTTGCAAAACTGCATTTCGCTGTGCACCAGAGCGGAAACAAGAGTTACCTTAATTAACGGAAAATTAGCCTTCAAACGGATTTTCTTATATCTACTCACTCGGTAGCATGCAATTCTTGCGGGTGAAATTTCTATGCAAGAGTCAATTTTTTGCTGTGAAAACTCATAATGAAAGGATTACAGGACAATAAACCATATGATTTATTCTAAAGTTAAGTTGGTAATCTAGCAGTGAAAAGATAATAATTCCTTGAAAAACGATGGAAACATTTTTCAACTGGTGAGTCTAAAGAGGGACATATGTTGAAGAACAAATTTAGCTGGGCAAGAGAAAAGCCATCAAAACTCTGAGCAATAAAATAACGGCAAAATAAGCAATATGACTTATTGTAATATTAGGTAGCATCTCTAGCGGCAAAAAAGTGTAAAATCTTGAAAACAATAAAAAACATTTGACAGTTATGGGCGGCTTTTAACGGAGAACATTGTTTGTGCAAAGTAAATTCTTTAATTTGGCTAAGATTTGGAAATCTTCATGACAAAATTGATTTTTATAGCGACTGGTGGAAAAAGAAAGCATTAGAACTTTGCCACGCATGGTAGCTTAAGATCTCTAAACAAAAGGATAACGAAGAAGTAAAATTTATGGCGCTAATGCAGTTTGGCACACTGTGCCGTACTGGTACTAACGATACTGCATTAGCCCCAAATTTATTACAAGTAAGTAGGCCCAAACATCTCCAAACAGAGAGTGAGTCTCTGTCAGCAAAGTATATTTACAAAAAGAGCAAATGAGGTGCTGGGTGTCCCAAAATTATGTATTGTTTTTTCATTGCTTACATGTCCATAACCAATGAACCGATTTTCAAACATTTTGTTTATTGAATTGCTTAGAGGCTAAATTGTATTGTAAGATGTTGGTTGTGGTTTTACCAGTTTTTGAAAATCGGTTCATCGGTTATGGACATATAAGCAATCAAACGATAATACATAATTTTGGGACATATCAGCAATCAAGCGATAATACATCATTTTTGGACACCCGGTACGTCAGAATATTACGAAGATATGGTCCTTGAGATGAAAAGCAGTTGCAACAATTGTATTATAACCAACTGGAGGAATATACATTGTAGCTATTCTATAGAACAGTCTTGGTCGAGTCGAGCGACAGTTTCCTTGATTCATTTTGTGGAGATCCGCTCCAAGTTCATTAAAATCCATAGCCTAATAACCAGACCCTACTAAGGAATTTTTCTTGGTATGGTCTGGTTGTCAGGCTAAAAATCCGTTGCTAAATAAAATAAGGAGGATTTGCACATCGAAGAGTAATTTCACTTCATTCAGAAAGGTACAAAGAAGAACCTTGCGGTCTCTCAACTTACACTTCAACAGCTCTCTTGTCACAGTGTCTTGTTCAAGTAGGTCTTGATTCTTTCTCCTTGATGCTCGAATGACACAAAATCGCATGATGACATCCAATTTATGTCGTTTATTGTTGGCTGTCTATTTGCTTTCGGCGGAAGAATTATCCATTCATCGCAGCGACGAAGTTTGCCTATTCGGTGTGTTGTTCCTCTAAATTCGCGTAAATTGCTAATGAATGCGTAAGCAAATTCGTGTGCGTGGTCGAAAGCAGCTTTATGTCTTGAAATGAGAACAAACATCCGCATTGAACACAGCTTCCTAGAGCATTGCTAGCGTCTACGTGATAGTATCTGCGTCGCTTCCATATATCCTCGATCGAAAGCATGCCGGTCAAACCATTTGTTTGGCTGCTTTCATAACAGCTACAAAACAAGCTCCCGCATTAAGAGGTATCAAATCTTGACGTTCGGCTTGAACAATGGTAACGAACAATTTGAAGTGTTTGAGTTGGGGAAGAAAATGGTACGCCGGTTCATTCATATGAAGCCAATTTTTTCGTCAGACTTTAAAAGAGAGAGATAAAAATCATAATTGTCCAAGTTTGGGAGGGAAAGGAGCACATCTAGTCAGTTTTACGGCAGTTCAATTGATAACCAGAGACCATCTTCTAAACATTTAGAGGACCTGTATCTAACATTCCCCGTTGTGCCGTCACCCCTTGTTAAAACACACACAAATGAACTTTGAAGTCTCTTTTTGCTATCATTCTCGACAATAAAATGAATCTAATTCCAAATAAAAGATTGCATCGTTGAAAAAGATCTTGTTTTGAAAATTCTGTCAAGAAACAGAAATACATCCTTTTGCTACATCTTTTACTCCGACATGGGTTACAAAGAAGTATCAGGAAAGATCTAACCATGGGCGATAGGACACCAAGTATGGGAAAGTTTTTGGTAGCGAGCCACCTTAACGTTTTATTGGTAGCCACCTTAACCAATTGCTTTGTGTGTTTTACCTATTTTCATTTGGCAGTGAGCCACCTTATCGCTGTTTCGTCATTTCATTTAAGATGGTTCACTACCGAAAATTTCAAAATGACGAAACAGCGATAAGGTGGCTCACTACCAAGTGAAAATAGGTAAAAACACACAAAAAACAATTGATTAAGGTGGCTACCAATAAAACGTTAAGGTGGCTCGCTACCAAAAACTTTCACACTCTTGGTGTCCTATCGCCCATGATCTAAGGGAGAAACAACTAGAATAGCAACAATGGAAAAACTGATTTTGGCCATTCGACCAATAGGAAAAGAGTGGCCTCTCTGATTTGCTGAATTTCAAATTGGTTCAGTATTTTATTTTTCATTTTGGATCTTAAGCCTGGTCTTCATTAATCATTTAGGAAATTTCGATTTTCCCCTAGCCGAAACGAAACGTAACGATTTTATGGTGGCAATGCAAAGAATTGAAAATAATCCACAACGACAGGGACGATTGCGATTGCTTGCATAGAAATGAGCTCCGTCCAGAGAATCGGGACAATCCCAAACATTTGGTTGATTCAGACACGGCTGATACCAGCCAAGAATGCAGGAAAGAAACTTTGGAATGACAAATTTTCTCTATGCAGCTCTAGTGATAAAATCTGCTTATCCCTTCTTCGTGCATTGCGAAGAAGTGGAATTTTCATAAATCAAACTTTAGGGTAAGACGGGGTAAAGTGAACTATTTTGGAGGTTTTTCAAGGATATCCTAAAGATTTTGCAGTTGAGGGCAAACTTTTTAACGTTGTTTTGACATTATGTTATTGGGTCAGTTTATCCAAAAAAATATTTTAAAATCTTTTTCCATTGTCCCACAAAAGAGCTTTCCTTGGCGACCGCTCTGCCTAGTTCACTTTACCCGAGGCCGGGGTAAAGTGAACTACTTAGCAATTGTTCAATAAAACCAAAATAATGCTGGTAATACCCGAAAACATCATTTATTTTGCAACTCTCAGGAGCTCGTCGCATGCCAAAACGAAACAAGCCCAAAAATTTCACATGAGTAATATTTGAAAAAAAATTAAATGGTGACCTATGTTGAGAACGATCTTTGCAGATAAAATATTAACCAAAAACTATTGTCAAAGTCACAAATTCGAGTCAGATTGCGAGACCTGAATACAATTCGATGAAAAATAATGGGAACATACTTGGAACATACTATAGTGCTCGCTATATTGCATATAAATACCAAATCACTACAAAGAAACACTATTTTCAAAGTAGTTCACTTTGCCCTGAAACCTCCTCCCAGAATAAAACTAAAAATAGTTATAAATCCATAACAAGTATCAATATTCTAATTTCACAGTGATGGCCATTCATCCTTTCCATGTCGATAGCTATACTTGCTTCATCAAATCCCAATAAAATTCTTGGATCAGTAACCGTATTTTGGAATGAAGGTCAAACTTAGGCTGTCAATTTTTGGAGGTTTCTCAGGGAGCTGGTATCAGAATACATTTCTGTGTGTCATCAGAGCGAAAATTTATCCTGCAAATGATGATTTTCTGAAGGCAGAATTATGAAGCTAATGAGATTAAAAAGGTCTTCTTCATCTGACTTCGTGTTCACATGAGAAAATCAAAAATCGTTGGTAGTTCACTTTACCCCGGTCGAAGCAAGATATCGACTGAACGGTAGATCTTTTGAAATATTATTTTGGCTGACAAAAAAGTCTTTCTTGGCCTTTTCCTTTTGGAAAAAGTAAACACATGGTATGTGCTTCAAATCGATCAAAACAATCATAGAAATGAATTTCGTCTTGGGGTAGCAAATTAAGACCAAAGATTGGAGCCCAAACCTAACATCCATAATTTCCCGAGGTTGTTTTTACTGCCTGGGGTAAAGGGACTTTTTGCAACAACAGGAAGAACTATTTTGCAAAAATGTCTTCATTTTCTGTGAGCCCATGTAGCAAAGCATTGGGCATAAATCATGTTTCATCATTGCATGTTTACTTTTGGAGAGAAGCGCGAATGTTCCAAGTAGTGCACTTTACCCCTTAGTTCACTTTACCCCGTCTTACCCTACCTATATTCACAATGATCATAAAAGAACGCAAAATTACTATAGCCTTTCGGGCATTAACCAAATTTTGATTCATTCCAATACCTCAAGAATTCTCTGCATGACAAAAGTTGAAGGTCTTGAAGCATGTGAAATTCTTTTTGGTAGACACAATAGATTTCAAATGTTACCGCTGGCTGCAAGCCGAGATTCGTAAAGTCCACACACAGAGTTTCGAGATATGTGTTCATTTCCCCTGGAATCAATTTGACGTTGCTGGTTAATCATTGAGGCGAATCGTGCCTTGCCGTATTTCCTGTCGTGTTGACAAACAGCACACACCCCAAGCATGAATCTGCGAAACTGCGAAATAAAACCAAACATCCCATGTCGTTGACGCCTGCAAGAGATAATGCTCTCAACATGCTACTAGACATTGATGACCATGTCATCGAAACGCTCAATAAAAGTAGGATGGCTCTGCTGAGAAGCCGTTGACGTGTTAAAGTGAATAAGTTTAAAGGCAGAAACACTGCAATGATTACAGCCCTGAAGAAGTCCTACATGGCAGGACGAAATATTGGCATAAAATAGAAATTCATCATATTTGCTGTTGTTTTTTGTCGCATTGCAGTGTTTCTGCCTTTAAACTTATTCATTTTTTCGTCACCGCAAGCATCTTCAGATCCGACAATCGACGCTGGTATCGTGGCCTTTACTTTTTCAAATTATTTTAAAGTGAATAACCGGAGTTAAAAGATGAGATATCGTAGATTTATAAATAGCTTATTGTATTTGATAATCCAGCTCGTAATTAATGAAAGCAATGCTAAAGATAGCAACGGATGTGTTAGTTGTTTCTTTGTCCTTTCCAGGCTATAGTTTCCCTTATGGTTCATATTTCATTCTTTCAACCCTATCAAGCCTAAGGGGGAGGGGGGCTGAATCAGCCCCCCTAGCCGCTTTTCTTCTGTAGATTTTTATCAAGTGCACTTACAACGTTGAAACGTTCTTAATTTTACTTTTTATCCTCCTTAAAATCAAATATAAACTTTTTAGAAAAATTCGATTTATTTCAAATTTGACTGAACCTAATTGAACAGATTGTCAATAAAACAATTCAGTATTAGTGCTTTGATATCCATGGTACGTTTCTTCTAGTATTTGCAGGTCCACATCTGCTCTTCTGAGTTGCCTTAGCCAGACCTGCGTTATTAAATAAATTTATGTATGTATGTATGTATGTTTATATGTACTCATCTTCTTACTGCCTTTCATTCTCTCACAATTAACGATGGAAAATTTTTTGTACTGAACCCTATTGACTTTGAAAATTCTATGTTGTGACGTCATGAGGATGTCACATGTCATATGCCCAATTTCAATGCTCTGCGTTGTTCAGAACACAGGAAGCCCAATCGCGTAATATGGCGGCCTAGCTCACTAAAGTAATTTACGTTGCTGTTATTTCCTAGCTGCAATATAAAGATGGCAGTATTTGCTCTTTGAACTGAAGAAAATTAAATTCATACCGTGACTGGTTGATTGTAATCTCGGTTATCTCTGTGTCTTTCTTCTTTTCCTTTTGTGCTCCGAAATCATTGATGCATTCTGCCACCATGGTAACAGAATTGATGTTGTTGTTGTTATACAGGAATAACGCAACATTATAGGTTACAATGGTTGCAGTGTGTATATAAGAAATAACAAGGAGCGAAGCTTCTTTACCCGCCGAAATCTAACAACAGTTTTGTCCTCGCTCAATCTCGGTGAATTTTGCATCAAACGCCCAGTTCTTTGCATGAAAATGTTCCCCAGCTTTCAAATTTCATACTCAATGCACATGTCTTCACTTTCCTCCCCGAAATGATTTAAAACAACGCGAAACAAAACTGATCACTTTGGCAGTTTGAAATCTACCGAAGCTTGGTCCCACCATCGTGGCCAGGATAAAAGGCCCCGACGTTCCAAATTCGTCAGATTCTCGACAGAAATCATGACGCTGACCCCCGGATCTCCAACGAACGTATTTGCTGCCAATAATCCTTGCTCACAAACATCCGGGGGATAAAACCTTGATTTGCTACGAGTTTTGTTCGAATTTCGAATGTCGGCGCTCTTTATCCTTGCCACGATGGTGGGACCAAGCTTCGGTAGATTTCAAACTGCCAAAGTGATAAGTTTTGTTTCGCGTTTGTTATAATATAATAATATATGTAATTTTATATAGGAAGGCGTAGTGTTACTTCACATCGAACTTTCTTATTCGAACAATTACGCAGTACAGAAGTCAACAAAGGAAACACACTGCAGCCGCAGAGAAGTGCAACAGATAAGACACAAAGGTATTACCATTGTTTATTTTGAAGTTTTGAACTTATTTTCGTTCAATCAACCGCCTGGGCTTCCTGTGGACGATTACGCTAAAGATGGCGGTGACGTAGACTGATTGCAAGTTCGTAGTTATTGCTATTGATAGGCTGATGGACGCTATAACTACGACTCATGGACTTTCACATTGAAAATTGGGACGAAATTGTTTCCCTCGATTTCATGTCCGATATGGAAACCATAGCAACGCTGTACGAAAAGGCGAGTAATGGCGGTGGGCCTAAATTGTCAGCTCAATCGTCAGATAATAAAACGCCTCAAAATTCAAGTTTTGAGTGACGTTAGTAATGCACAAAGCCACAAGTATTCACAAGAATGTTTCTTTAAGAATTAACAAACCTTTCAGTTTCAACAAGAATTTCCTCATTTTGAAGGCAATTGTCACCTAGCAATAGTGCACGCCAAAACGCCACAGCTCCTGAAATTCTCCAACTACCGAAAAGAGGCCATTAACCTCGTTTCAAAGGGAATAGAAAAATCTGTGCGCCCATTGTTTATTTTCGTCCCACTTTTTGATGTGAAAGTCTATAAGTCCCAGTTTGAGCAAAAGTATATATTGTTGTTGTTGTTGTCATTGCTGTTGCTGTTGTTGTTGCGATAACTGGGACTATTTCGTGAGTCTAGCGGCGACGAACTTTTACCAAGATGTATTGCGTTCAAATTGCGAATCTTTAACGATTCTATAGGAATTCGATTAAAGAACGCAGTGCATCTTGGTAAAAAGTTCCTCTCCGCCATCTTCACGCCCGACAACACCTTTCTCGAGGAGTTCAGCCTCGCTTTGATGCCCCTATACAAATGTATAGGAAAATGACCGGAAGTGAATATTTTCGTCGACTTTGAACGTTTCTTGCAGTGATGCGGTGTGATTTTTCCGCGTTAATTTAATCTTAAAAGGTAGTGAATTTATCTAAGAAATGTTTAAAACCAAAATCGTTTTGATTTAAACTTCCCGGTAAACTCCACGCAATTTGACAGGAGTGATGGTCTTATTTTAAACTAAAATCGTTTTGATTTAAAGGAGAATGGCAGCGTAAAACTATCTTTTGCCACATAACGGAAGTTTAGACGTAGATTCCAAATCTGAAAACATTTTTGAAATATCTCTTTTCGTTTGAGAGTTAGGGGCCCTCGAAGTGGCGGGAAACGCCCTTTTACGAAAAAGGACGGGATTGATTGCGTATTCTCCCGCAGCATGTCACGCGATGCTTGTGACGTCAAATGCGATCAGTGGTCAGAATGCGAATTAGGCCCATCAAGTGGGAAGCAGTGAAGAACTCGTATCATCAGCGACGAGACGACTCTTCGGTTTCAACAAATATTTGGTTGACAAAACTTTAGATTCCATGTTAGGGTTTATGGAAGGCTGTGGTCTAATGGAAATGAAGGGAAAGTGGTTTGTCCATCATCACCAGGTCCGATTGGATGCCGAAGGAGACAGAGAAGAGACGGGAATCAAACGATGTCCCAAACGAAACACTCTATCCAGAATAGCGATTCCAGACTTTTGACTTCCAAAACAGGTGATCTTTGATTACTATCTTCTACTTTTACCAATAACTTTCTCTCCTCAGTTACATAGGAATTATTTTATTTGTTGGTTGCCGTTCTTTATTTTGTGTAGGCCTATGACATGAGTATTTTACGTGATTATAAATGGGGCATCTTTGGTGAGTTCCTAATATAGACCATACGAGTTTTTGCAAGTTCTGTTTCTTATTTAGCCCTTTCAAAAACCCTGCAATTACTCATAAAAATACTTCTTGTATCAAAAAGTTCTTTCCCAGTCCTAACTTATAGTGAATGCATTTAGAGGATTTCCTACATTTTACATATTGTATTTTCAGGTATCATCAAGGGATGCATGACAGTTGAAGTGTGTTTCCACAAGATTTATACAAGATATACTTGCATTCTAAGAGCTGACAAGGAAGGGATCCTGTGTATAGCCACAGTTAGCATGCCAACTGACATAATTACAGAATGAAAAATGTTTCTCTTGTCATGTTTGAAGATTGAAAACATTATCTTATAACTAACAGCTGAGGGAGTGTCTATGTGTTGAACACAATGGGACATTAAACAGAATATAACACAAGAGGGCCTTTTCATGATTACTCCATTTACTTAACTTCCTGTGGCATAGCAGATATTGATGAAATATTTCATATTTAGTAACTTCACTCACAAGCAACAAATTAGTTGTTTGTGGTTGTTGCGTAACCCATCCAAATGTCCTTGGAAATCATTCTGGTCAACTTTCAAGTTTTGGACAAAGAAGTTTGTAAAAAAGACACTGACAAATACAGTAAATATATGTGTTGCCTGTGCGAAAATACAAGGCCATGTAAAAGCAATTTACAAGCCCTGTAGTTATGGCCTTGTAGCATTTTTTGCTAATTAGCCTTGCAGAACCCTGGTGGGTGGCAATCCTGTGCTAGACTGGTTGTAGCTTGGAATCTTACTGATAGCCTTGTAATTTTCTTCAAAGGCTAGTACAAGGTCATAACAAGGTCATAATCCCCGCTACAAGGCTAACACTTGGCCTGTACACTTGATACTCTACCCTTGGCCTTTTATTTTTGTACAGGTGATACTCTAGCTGTTGTCAGTTTTTTTGCTTGTATTGTATACATATACTGTGGAAATGAAGAAGAAACTATTTTCCAGCTGTTGAAGTCCAATTCATCAGACATGAGAATTCACTGTTTTAAGTATTCCAAGGGCTTTATAAGGGTACAAGGAAAATTCCACCCATAGCAGAATTCAAAGAAATCAACACAGCAGTTAATTAAAGCTCACTCAGACCAAGTGGAAAAAGTTTCTATTTGATATTCTTAGCATTTGCCATTTCCTTGTTTAGCTAAATATAACAGAGATGTGTTGGCATTTCCTTCAGCAAATTTATAACCTCCATTAATTATGCACCTTGATTAAACATGTGTTGATTCCACTGAAAGTTTTGGCTACTAACAAAGTGTGGTTTTTGAACATTGTTGTTATGAAAATCTTTCAAAAACTTCCAGAGACGTAGGAACCGGGGGGGCACTGGGCACACGTGCCCCCCCAAGATTTTGGAATAAACAAAGAAGTGCCCTTTTTATTTTCAGGAAGTGCCTCTTTAGCTTAATAAAATAAGTGCCCTTGAAGTGTCGTGCCCCTCCAAGTTTGAGATGCTTCCTACGTCCCTGAAAACTTCGCATGAAAAATAGATCTTTTCGGTGTCTTACAAAAGAGTCCCGATAGAACAATTATATTTGTTCACATTTTTATAAGAAATTTTAACCAAATTTTCAATGTGTTCAACAGTGCCACCATACCATATGAAATCCACCATGGAAATGGGTGGCACTCGATCAAAATTTTTGAATGAAAATGTGAAAAATGTCTCTTGTAGTCTTCCACAGTATATAGCTAAATGATCTATTGTACATATGTAAGTTGTCATTCTGGAAAAATTTACCATCTAAGTCTAATAATATTCTTTACTTTCTCAATTATTTCAGAACAAGGTATTTAATTGTACATTTCTGTTGTCCATACTGTGCTTCTTTCCATAATTAAAGGTGTCCATTTTATGATTAAAATGTCTCCTTTTGAATCCAAACTTGAATGATTTGATTTGTGGCCAATAAGTCAGGGACAAACTGAAAGGGAGGATTATGAACTATATTTATGTACAAAATGCAAACGTTAAAGCCTGAATACCTGGCTTACAAGAGACTGTAAGATTTTCAAATGCTAGACCAATAGTTGACAGGAATTTCATAATATTGTACACATATTTTTTTAAATAAGAAACTGCCCATAAGAAAGTCAACTCTCAGATCGCCAAAAAATTAAGAAACTCCAGTACTGGGAAAATATAAGTTAACAAAATATTTATTTTGATAAAGGAAACCCTTGGCATATTTTTGCTTTACTTTCACTTGACTCGTGCATCACATTACTCATAAGGTATTTGAGTAATGTTCACAAGGGCACAGGTAATGAAGATGAAGATTGTTTGTGGAACCTCTAAGAAACCTGTAAGAAACTATGAGTACTCAAAATCTGATAATTTTCCAGGGTGGAATCCATGCACCCTACGCCAGAGATCTCCGGCGTGGAGTCATGATATTCTATTGTTCTTCCATTGTTTTGGCAAGAATCTCCGGCGTGGACTTTGCATGGTTTCCACCAGGGATAATTTTAAGAAACTTTCAGCACTGGCCTAAATTCTTGGTTGCTTATAAAAAAATATGTGTGTTGCAAGTACTATCCAGGTGATGGAATGCGTACTGAAATTTGTTATCAAAGGCAGATAAAATGAGCAGAGATTGATTGGGTGGGCACAATGAAGTTGATATGAAATAAGTTTAAAAGCAATCCATTTGATCTAATCTTGTTTTTTTCTTACTCGCAGTGCATAAGGCCACATTTTATGATCATTCAAGCCCTTCAGACATGTCTGTTTTTGTCATGAAAAAAAATCTAAAATAACTGATCTCTAACCAATAGCCTTAGATTGACCCTACATATTTCCCACATATTTAGGTAGTCTTACCTTTTCAGTGGTGCCACACAGTTGCCAAGGTTTTCTGTTATTGAGAATTTCATTGAGACTCAATATTTAATTCGTCAACATTGGTTGTTCACTTCCTCTTGCTTGGATGACTTTCGTTCCTTGCATGATCTGGTCTGGCCTGCCCTTTCGTCCCCATCACATATTGTTAGGTAAGGATTGCATCTCTTGTTAATGTAGTTTAGCTACTTTGCTATGAGCACCCCCAAAACATTCAAGAACGTTTGACTAGCTTCGAACTGGTCATCATCAAAATACCTTCGATCGACTTCGTACGTTTGGCCACTGGCCAGGTTGGAAAACATGCGTGACAATGGAATCCATTTGGAACGGAAAATAGCGACGTCTCCTCGAAATCTTTGATGTGGAAGTACCCTGCTCATTGAAAACAAATTATCTGCTGTCTTCCAAACAGTTATATGGGTTAAAATGAGCCATTCTGCAAGCTTCCTTCGCCAACTCATGCATTGGCCTAACCAAACGATGCTGTTGTGGGACCGCCGACCGAAAACCACTGATCACATTTGACGTCACACATCCGAAATCAATTCTCGGAAACGACAATGAACGAGAATTGTCCCGCAGAGAAATGTGCAATAGAAAGTGCTATTATTCAAAAACTAAACGAAATATACAAAAAATTACTTCACGATCGTGTTTCCCATGATAAATAGCATAACATATCAAAAAATTTTTTTACGCTGCCATTCTCCTTTAAAGATCCTGGTAAACTCCACGCAATTTGACAGGAGTGATGGTCTTATTTTAAGAGATTTTCATCCGTATTTGGGCAAATTTTTCGAATTCATTGTTTTTGGTGCGGTAAGCAGCGCCTTGAAAGCCATGACATTTAGAAAATGCCGTAGATCGTAGAAATTGTTTTGAAGCGGCGTGGTCTGCTT
Source organism: Aurelia coerulea (assembly GCA_039566865.1). NCBI lineage: Eukaryota > Metazoa > Cnidaria > Scyphozoa > Semaeostomeae > Ulmaridae > Aurelia > Aurelia coerulea. The sequence continues at coordinate 29,389,557 of CM076943.1, forward strand.
GCTGCTTGCTTTCAAGAAAACTTTTAAATTCTGAACGAAACGAAGCAATAAACCAATATGCAGAGCACTAGCGATCCTTTTACTACCAGTGAAGGACAAGAGATGCTTTCATGTTTTCAAATAAGTCTCCAACCCGCCAGAAAGAAAGAGACAAGAAGAAGCAGCTTCCAACGAAAGAACTCGGATATTTATGGATCAAGAACTGAAATCGTTTTGTTTATGATGGCAGATGTCTTTGATGGACAAATGGATAGCAAATTATAGAAAATATGTTATTTGTACTGGGCAAGTTCCTGTCAATGATAGAGCAACCCAATGCAGTCTGGAAATCTTCTCTTATTGGCTCTAAAAACTCACAGACAAGGAAGATAGGGAAGGATGCTGTCTATCGAAATTGCAATGACTATTTCTGAATGGACAACGGCAATAACTGCTTTTTGGTAATTTTCAGAAACTCATGAATAAGCATGGCAGCAGGGGCTACAGGGTGAAACGGGCGAGCTTTGTCTTTGTCTTTGCAAACAATTGTCTTTGCAGATCAAATTCAGAATAAGGTTCAGACTGTTTCAGAATTGGAAGCATTAAAATTTCAATTTTGTGATGATTCAATTGCTATTATCTTACCATCTTCCTATTATCAGAGTAAAATCATCAGAGTATCAATTATTGGATTGCTCAAATTTTTTGATATATCATAATATTGTTTTTCATTGAATGCTTTGTCCATTACTTTTGCATCAGTCTTCAGGCATTGGAAAAGCAAGAATTGCAGTCTTTTGTGGTTGTTGTCAAATGCTGCTTCAAGGTTGGGCTTGATTGGTAAAGGATAATCTTGTTCTGTTTGGGTCCTAAAATAAAACAGAGACGATATTATTTCCTCCTACTAAAAACATTTGCTGCATAGCAAATTTCACTTTGTCTCATAGAGAATTGCATGTACAAAAAAGAGCAGCAAACCAAAATAGGAGAGGTCTCTGCAAACTTAAATCAGAGCAGCAATACCCTGCTCAAGAAAAAGAAAGCGGATTTAAGGGCAAATAATTGCAGTAAACTATCGTGTTTATAGGCAAAATAATCAAAGCTGATAATTTTTTGTACAAGGTAGCCTTGATAACATTGTTTTAGTAAGCAAATCTCCTATTTCTAGGTCAGGGCTTCCCCATTAGTCTTGAAGAAAATAAGCAACAATGCAACTTTATGTTTGTTTACAGTTAGGCCAAACCCGACGAAAAGTTCTCTGAGAGCGAAGTCAAAGTTTTGTTATTATTCTCATTGCTCTGGTGGCCAAAACAGCTAGCAAGTACTCTAAAATACTTTCATTTCTGAGAACATCATATTAAGTTCGAAAGTGATACATTCAACCAAGGTTAACGTTTGTTTTCTGACTAAAAAGCAGACAAGTTTGTGAAAGGAAGCACGTAAAGTTAACGAAGATTAGATGGTCATGGCTCTCGAGGAAAAATTGCCTTTGAAAATTGTGGGAAACCGGCAAAGGCTACAGCAAAACAGGCAACATTCCTACACTGCATGAGATTTTGAATTTACAATGAAATTAAAGTTCATGTAAAACAATTGTAAAGGGCTTATTTCAATGAACATTTATAAAATTTACAAATTTTGTAAAGATCGATCTTTACATGACATTTAATATTCAAAATAAATATTGTAAAGTGCCACCTTTTCATGACATTTACAAACAAATGTAAGGTCGTTTTAAATGTGACATTTACGATGATTTACATCAAGTTGTAAACAGGTATGAAATATGAAGTTTACGGCTTTTAGTTAGATGTAAATGTCAAGTAAATTGGATATTTTGAGGATTTGTAAATGATAGGTTTTTTAAGTTTCAAAAAACTGCCGATTGAAAACTGGTAGCTTTCAAATAAATTATGCTTGTATTCTTAGTACCTTAAAAGGCCCATTTTGTGCTTTGTTTTGTTCCTGCGATCCTACTATTTTTAGGACAGCTTTTTATTTTGTTGCAAACCTCCCACTGTTGTTGACAAAAAGCAAAAAAAGACCAATTCCAAAGAACAGTGGGTGATCCCCCTTTGCAATAAGGAAACAAAGCCTGTTCATAGTCAGCCTTCTGAAGGACTAGTCAAGAAGATACAAATAAAGTTAGCACAAATAACTAATAATTTATCGCACAATTTTCAATATTATTACATGTGATATTAAGGGCTAATGGCCTGTTTATATGGGGAAAACACCTCACCAGGGGCTGAAAAGTAAGGTAAATTTATTTTAATACATATTGTAGAATTTTTGAATGCATACAAAAAGAGGTGAGATCCTACTATACCAGTGGTGTTGCGTTGGTTATATAAACAATGTGATGCTATGGGAAGGTGCAATCTAGCCTGTCAGCCTGGGGTCTAGCAGGTGAGGTGTTTTCCTTATATAAACAGCCCCTAAGTAAAGAGTTAATCTGCCACATTAAACTAATCAGCTTGGATGAAGAATACCAATAGCTAATCAATACACACAAAATCAAAGTTCAATAAATACTGTACTGTGATTTGGGCAAAGAATTGAATAAACGTTCAAGGTTTGTTGTTCAAAGCAAACTGTAAGATTCCGTCCCTGTTTATCCTGAATTAACAAATATAAGGACTCTGGGTTTTTGTTCAATTCATATGTATTGCCTCAAAACGACAAGAAATTAAAGGGACTGTTTCATTTGCCACACCTTACGCATGTCATCTCTTGGTTGGCCTTTGTTGTTGCCATTGAAATGACCCATGGGAACGGATACAACAAAGGCAACCAAGTGATGGCAGTAATCAGTAACTTATCTTTGCACTGGTAGCGAAGTTAAAAGATGGTTGAATTACAGCTAATCAATGGATGAATCTTGAAGAGAGATTAGCACCAATACCTATCCAAACAGGAATATTTATATTCAAACAGGATCAATAAATTTCTTTGAAAGGGAATTGAAAGCCTTAATGCATCATCAGGATGGATTTGAATGAAGTATATGGACAATTATTTCATGGAATACTGTAATCACTCATTGGCAGCAGCTATGATTATGCAGTGAGCACTTTGTTTGATACATTTAACAAAAAGTCAATTGATTGCTTTAGCCTTCCAACAGAAAATGGCAGCAACAAAGTTCCCTAAATCATCCTATTTGGGAATAAAACATTACTCTTAACAGAGCAATGGGAAACCAAGTTCTAAATCTCTAAGTTCTAAAGTTCTAAAGTGTTAAACACAAAGGAAAACTATTCAAATGTTTGACTATATACAGAGTTAATCATTCATTACCCACATGACACTGTCATCTATTTTTCTTGAAATTAGCAGCTGCAAGGACTGACTCTTTGTAGATACTAAAGTTTGCTGTATGCTTTGCTGACATTGTCATCATGCCCATCCTCAAAGCGACATGCATCAGTTTCTTTTCTCTTGTGTTCAAGGTGTCTTTTTGCCACAATGCTCTTAATTCTGCTACATTTCTATATGAAAACAAATTAAATGACATGTCAATACCAAGATTGTTAGATTATTGATACCTGTAAATGATGTAAATTGGTAAAGTGATTTAATTCAATTATCTTTGAATGCAATAAACAATATCAAACTAGGTGAGACACTTTTTATGCCAGTTGAAATTAACCCAGCCAACACATCATATGTTCTATTCTTGAACTGCCCTAATACTGTATGATTGTCCATTACCTAACGGCATTACAATTGCAGATAAGGAGTCCTAAAAATAGTTGCCCTGTTTGAACATGACAGAGAAACAAACCATTGTCTCATTATGAATCATGTTAATGGAAATCACTTGCTCAAAGTCTAGTGTGGATGCGCATAATTTGCCTGACTTTTTCTGTGATCAAAACACCTCAAAAATATGAATTTTCCAAAAATCTTTGCTTGAGAAACCCTTGAAAAAGTGAGAAGTCTAGCAATGGAGGTATGTTCCATTTCTTCCATATTTTACAACAAATTAGGTGTGAATGCACGTAACCGCTTGTCAATTTAAAATAGATTCATGTTCAAACTCAGCAAACGCTATAGTGTGGACAGCAGGATCTTGTCTTATGTTGGATACTTTTTCTTTGAACATCAAGAAAATCATGCTTTCTTCTAAGAAAGCAGACAAATATGATTTTTCTTTTCTTTTCATGGAGTTCAAGCTCCAAACTATTGGAACTCAGCAAAATGCAGAAATTTTGTGGACTTGGAGCTGCAGACAATGATCTTAACAATAAACTGTTTTAGCTCTTTCATTTGAATATTTCAGGCATTCCCTTTTTTCAGGAAAATGATGAGAGAAAATCAATGCATACACAGAAATGAAAAAAACCTAAAGTTATGGGCATTGTATATAATAGATACCATTTATAATGTTTATCAAATGGCACACATATTTACTAAGATCATCGGGTATTTTGACGATAAGAAAGGTTGAAGTTAGTAATGAAAGTTTAAAAATGGTTTCTTATATTAACCCTTTGCGTGCTGAATTGTTTTCAGGTGATAGCCCTGTGAGACTGAATATTTTCCGCAAGAATTCAAATATGGCAGTTCAAAACTTCAAACTTGTTTTTCATCGGCAGGAAGTCTTTTTATTCGAAAATAAAGTTTACAAATATTGTTCAAAATTAACTGTAGTTTTCATTTCTTGTCTCTATATTACTGCTAAATACCTTACTTTACCTTATTTAGCGGGAGAATGACTTTGGAGTGAGTTGCGATGTGTTTACAGCTCCGCTCCGGCAGCCGCCGCTGCTTAGGCCCATTTTTTCTTCCACTGCATCACATAGAGGCTATCTACCTTACCAGAAGGAGGCTAAATCAAAAGAGCAGCCCTCGCGCATCAAAATGAGATCTTTCGCAAGCTGATTGCTAGTGGAGAACGTAATTTATCGAGAAAATAAAACAGATGAAAATTTCGAGAAGTTCGAGAAAAATCGAAGAAAAACTACGCGATGAAGTCGGAGAAACTTGGATTGCCAATAAATCGTAAAACTTCACTGTAAACCATGGTAAATTTTTGTCACAGACAACACTAAATTCCCTGTTAAAAACATTGAGCAAAATATTTCCGCCTGTTTTGCATCCGATCGATCCACAGAGGGAAATAAAGTAGAGGAGGTACTTCGGCCCATATCTGGGCCCGCAGCATGGAAGTGAAAGTTTTGCTCGGCCCAAATTTGGGCCTGCAGCATGCAAAGGGTTAATGCCTGCATTTGAAAATGCAAATGACAATAAATTGGGTTAATGATAGGGCTAAAAACAGATAGTATTGTCATCTTGTACTGATATAATCCAAGCCCTAGGTTTTACATGAAGTTCAATGGTTTCACACCTGGCTAGTTTAACGAATATAAGCTCCCATTTTCACCTATTTCCTAATCAATAACAAATGCAAATTCAAATAAGAAAATATGTCAATACTGTAACAGAAAATGCTGAACTAACTAACTAACTAACTAACTAACTAACTAACTAACTAACTTCAATGTAAAGAAACTACAAAATCACATAATTACCTTATGTTGTATTTTGTAACTCTTCTGTTTGTCAAATTATCTGCCCAAACCATATCTAATACAAGATGTTTTTCTCTTTTTTGTTGGAAGTACCATTTAATACCAGCTGCCAGAAAAGGGAAGACACATTACTGTATGTCAAATAGTGTATATCTGAAATGGAAAAGTGTCAAAATTGAAAAATAAGGTAATAGCCAAATTTCAAAGGTAAGAACAAAAAAATGGTATGGTAGATTTAAATCAAAGCATCAATAGTTTGAAAAAGAGATCACTGTTGCAAAGTATCATTATCAAGACAGAACATAAAAAACTATACATATTTTTCTCCTAGGATATCATAGTCTTGATATGACTTACTGAAATCAAACCTACTCCTTGATCAAAAAGGCCATTATGTTACTGTTTTAGACCAAAATGTTCATTGGAATCAGTCATTCAGAAAATGCATTCTTTTTGTGCACTCAGTCCAGATTGGAAAACTTGTATTCACTTGCAGCAATGAAACTCTGTCAAACTCGCTGTTCGCAGCTACAAGAACTAGTTCTCGCATGTGAGAACAAAAGGTTTATTGTTAATTTTGACTCTCTCGCAGCTTTTTAAAATCTACTCGCAGCTTGCACCTTCAAATTTATTTCACTCGCTACTACGTGTAGGCTGGACTTGCTCCAAGTCTTGCTCTTGACGTGTAGGCCAAATCACGCATCTTTTCCAACCTGGCACTCAGTATGCAGTAAAGTAATTTCCAAGTTAAAGTTTGTTTGTGCACAAAATCACATAATAGAAATATAGTTCATGTTTTGTGGGCACCTTTTCAAAATTTATATTTATTCAGTGTATCTGGCTAATGGCTATATTTGAATGCGATTGGGTCAGCTTAGCTTCTTCATTTAGATCTAGAGGGTAGGGTTTGATGAATCATTAGTTATATGAAAAGAGGCTACTGTTTACATCTGCCATGTTAAGATCCAATATCCCCTGGAAATATGCATCTGTGTAGATGGGGGAGGAGGAGGGGGTCTACTCTCTGTGTTGGTTACATTTTTGCAAGACTGTGAAAAGAAAAGTCATCAACACACAAGTTCTTATGTGGTTAGAACACATTTTATTAATGGTTACACATGCATAGAAAATATGTTCCCATGCCACATCTACTGCAGTGCACTGCCAGGGGCAAATCATGTAGAGAAATTTACAAATTTGTTTGCAATGTCAATAATATGAACCAATTTGCATCACTCAGTCACTCTATGTTTATTCTGTTTGGTTTAGGAAACCAACAACAAGAACTAGCAGATTTTGAATTGAAATTGTTCTTGACTTTTATCCTCTTGAAATTTGTTTTCACAGCTTCCTTAGGCCTGTTTTTGCTCGCACTCCTTCACACTCGCTTTCAAGCTTTTGAGGGCTATCTGCCTTTTATCTTTCCAGAGGACTACCTACTAGGCCTAGAGGTACCTTATCTCCTTATATTTTAACTTAACCTGCACCAATTAGTGTTACACTTACGTTCAAACAAAAAGTCATTATTTCCCTGAAAGCCGGTAACCTTGTTTTCCAGTTATGGTCTTGTTGATCGCAACCTAATTTTCTCCCTGCCATATTGTACTGCATTTTGGCCTAGGCCTAAATAGATGTAAGTAAATATAAATATTTCCATCTAGAAAACTCAAAGCTTCAACCAGGAAAGAAGGTTGCAAGAAGGACACTTACCTCTTGCTCTATGTCTTCTTTCTCAAGGCCACCCCAGTATCTGATTGTCAATCCACATCTTTGCTGATACGATTCGATGCCTGTTGCTCTAACCGCCATTCTGCTTGCAACTCTTTGAGACTGAAAATGGCGCCACTTTTCACAAAACGGTTCAGGGACCTGCCAATGAAAAAGTGCGCGCTCTTGGCGCAGGGAGTGCGCGGAACTACATTCTTTCTCAAATCCCAGAAGGGTTTAGCCTATCCCAGGGCGGGTTCCCTATCAGCGGTTTCTTACATCTATCATGGTTACATTTTTGAGCCATTTTCCTACCAAAAATGTTTTAAGTGTTTTTGTTGTCCATTTTCAAATGTAAATAATCCGGCGGACGGACGGCCGTTTATTCTTTGAATGTACTACACTCATTTTTATTATAAGAAATCGCTTATAAGAAATGGTAGGCTCAATTTTTTTCAAAGTTAAAACAACCCTACCTGGATTCAAAAACCTAAGAAACTTTTGCATTTTACAGTTTGAATTTTCCTATCGCAGTCAGAAATGTTTTGACACTGTATAGTTATAGCAAATTTTGAACATTATTTTGAGTGCGAATTATGTTATTGACTCGTTTTGAGATCTTACTAAGTAACTTGGGAGCCCTTTAGACAAGACAAGATTAACTTTACACTTCTGGCATTACAAATATAAGAAACAGGTAAGAAACTTTTGGTAGCAAAATGGCCCAAAAATATAAGAAACTGCCTACTAGCCCCTGACCTTAGTTTCATATAAAAAAATGAATGTATTCTGCAGTACTACCTTTCCCATGAAAAGTACCCACTTTTCTCTAAGAGCAATATTTGCGACTCGAAGACCCATTTCAATAGGCATATTTTTAAAATTTTGTTACCAAATTCTGAAATTTGAATAACCTTTGGAACGGACGGCCGTTGATTTTTTAATGTACTTTTGCAGTACATATCTTTCTCGTGAAAAGTACTTACCTTTCTCTACGGGCAATATTTGAAGTATTTTGACTCAAAAGCCATTTCAATTGTACATTCTATTCAATTTACTTAGGAAAAGGCATTTTTGTACCCTTTGGTTAATAAAATTTTGAAATTGGAATTATCCTTCGGACAGACACGGCCGTTGACTTTTGAAGGTCCTTTGCTGTACCTACCTTTCTCATGAAAAGTACCTACCTTTCTCTACGGGCAATATTTGAAGTATTTTGACTCAAAAGCCATTTCAATTGTTCACTCTATTCAATTTACTTACGAATAGGCATTTTTGTACCCTTTGGTTAATAAAATTTTGAAATTGGAATTATCCTGCGGACGGACACGGCCGTTGACTTTTGAAGGTACTTTGCAGTACCTACCTTTCTCATGAAAAGTACCTACCTTTCTCTACGGGCAATATTTCAAGTATTTTGACTCAAAAAGCCATTTCAATTGTACCTTTTATTCAATCTACTTATGAATAGGCATTTTTGTACCCTTTGGTTAACAACATTTTGAAATTTGAATAATCATTCGGACGGACGGCCGTTGACTTTTGAAGGTACTTTGCAGTACATATCTTTCTCATGAAAAGTACCTACCTTTCTCTATGGGCAATACTTGAAGTATTTTGACTCAAAAAGCCATTTCAATTGTACATTCTATTAAATTTACTTTTGAATAAGCATTTTTGTACCCTTTGGTTAACAAAATTTTGAAATTTGAATAATCATTCGGACGGACGGCCGTTGACTTTTGAAGGTACTTTGCTGTACCTACCTTTCTCATGAAAAGTACCTACCTTTCTCTACGGGCAATATTTGAAGTATTTTGACTCAAAAAGCCATTTCAATTGTACCTTTTATTCAATCTACTTATGAATAGGCATTTTTGTACCCTTTGGTTAACAACATTTTGAAATTTGAATAATCATTCGGACGGACGGCCGTTGACTTTTGAAGGTACTTTGCAGTACATATCTTTCTCATGAAAAGTACCTACCTTTCTCTATGGGCAATACTTGAAGTATTTTGACTCAAAAAGCCATTTCAATTGTACATTCTATTAAATTTACTTTTGAATAAGCATTTTTGTACCCTTTGGTTAACAAAATTTTGAAATTTGAATAATCATTCGGACGGACGGCCGTTGACTTTTGAAGGTACTTTGCTGTACCTACCTTTCTCATGAAAAGTACCTACCTTTCTCTACGGGCAATATTTGAAGTATTTTGACTGTAAAAGCCATTTCAATTGTTCACTCTATTCAATTTACTTACGAATAGGCATTTTTGTACCCTTTGGTTAATAAAATTTTGAAATTGGAATTATCCTTCGGACGGACACGGCCGTTGACTTTTGAAGGTACTTTGCAGTACCTACCTTTCTCATGAAAAGTACCTACCTTTCTCTACGGGCAATATTTCAAGTATTTTGACTCAAAAAGCCATTTCAATTGTACCTTTTTGACGCACGGTAGTGAAGTCATAGGGGTGGTGGGCATTTTCCTGTTTACAAAATCCTTTATGTCATGGGGTGAAGGACGTGATGAAGTCCACATCAAGCCTTGCAACAACGCGAGTTCAAAGCTGGTCGTTCAGCGGAGGCCCTCCTGAGGTGTATGACATCTCAAAGGTCAAACGCTCCAGCGGTTTGAGCACGCGCGGCCACTCTACGGAAAGAACGAATCATGGTCGCGGAGCCTGCTAGCCTACGTGTAGACCCCTTATCCAACTGGAGAAAGGGTCTACGAATTAATGAGCGAAAGCTTGCTACTACAGTTCCAGATTTCTAGAACTTAATCTATGCAGCCTTTGTTTAGACGGGTTTCATACATTATTTGAATAGAGGATTAAAATAATTAATTGGGCAGCCGTAGCAAGCTTTATCTCTTTATTTCGTAGACCCTTTATTCTTTAGGATAATGGGTCTACTCGTAGGCTAGGAGCCTGCGCGCTCAAAATGCTGGATGAAAAACTGCATTCAACGAGAGAAAGGTATGTCTCTCATCTTTGATCAAGAAGTTTAACAACTTACTTTTTCGTAGCTGCTTAAAATCAATTTTCAATTCAAGCCTTGCATTTTTTAACTTTCTGTGCATTTTATTTGAATCATAGCCGATTTTGCTTCAAAAGTAGGCCTAGACTTTTAATTTGTTCAGCAATTGTCTGAATTCAATGTTTTGTTCGGACTAGACCTCTAAGTTGACTTATGCAAAGCACATTGATCTTGAGGTTTGCGCTAAATTGTCAATAATAAACTTCTGGAAAATAGAGGGACTGCAGCTGAGAACAGGCCGAGATTGGAAAATATAATATGTGTGGCATATGTGTGTAATATGTGTGCTCGCCTGTGTTGATGCATCATTTCACAGAATTAGATTGGTTGCTAAGGGAAACTTCTCCAACAAAATGAACTCTTTTGAGTGCAGTAATTAGCTCAATGACGTTCCCATCAAAATTATTTCAAAAAGCTCTTTGTTAGCATTTTTTCAAGATTATTGTTAGTTTTCTAAGAACTTTTAGGCAGCTGATCAGTCAAGTAGAACAACAATCGAAATTCGAAGAGTTTTCAAGAAACCAATAAATTTTCCCACCCAGTACTGAAAGTCTCTTTTAGCTTTCAGTAAACAGTTGAAATTAGCAGATCATGGGTACCAAAGGTTTTTGCAGTTTCTCCGCATCCTTCTTACATGTTCGTTGTATTCATTGATAGGTAACTTCCCAAGCATTTCGTGAGTTTTACCAGAATACAGCGCCAGTATGCGAATTACCTTCTCAGACAAAATAAACAAGTTTCTTGAGCAGTATCCAAGTTCTCAGTCGAGGTTCTTACTGGTTTAGTTCTTAGTTGAATTCTTGAAAAGAGTGTCTTATTAACACTAGCACTGTTTAATCATGCTGAAATCGGATTACACGTTTTTTTTATAAGAAACTGGTTTATAAGAAACTAGTACTACGATGACCAAAAATTTAAGAAACTCTAGTACTACGCTCAAGAACAGTTAAGAAACTCTAAAACGTTATATCTGTATGTCTCTCTTATTCTATGTCTCTCTAACAAAGGTGCCTCCGTCTTTTCTTGACTTTTAACTGCAAAATTGGTAAATTTTCGCCTTGATGTGCATGGCTTCTTCTTGATGACAATGTCAATGCAAAATGGAAGCCCTTTCTCGAGAAGAAGGCTCAACTTCGAACAATATATACCGCAATTTTAGGCCCAAACAAATAAGAAACTAATTAAGAAACTTTTACTACTAAAACACCGAAATTTTCATGCGAAATTAAGAAACTTTTAGTACTAAGTGCTGATCCAAGTTTCTTATAATAAAAAAACGTGTATTTCGTGATTAATTTGATTGCTTGTGTGTTTAATTAGATTGTTTGTTCTCCACTGAAAAATCTTCAAGCAAAGACCAAACATTTCCTGCACGCCAATTTTTGATGGTTGCTTCCTCAGACTGCATTCTGTAACGTAACATTACAGCATATTTACTCATATTTCGAGGAAGGTGCAATAAAATTGCACTGATCTTCCTTTGCATTCTCATGGCATAATTTGGAAAATTTCACAATAAAAATCATTAAGCCCGTGCGTCACTTCTAAGGTCCTTTGATTATTCAATCTACTTATGAATAGGCATTTTTGTACCCTTTGGTTAACAACATTTTGAAATTTGAATCATTCGGACGGAGGGCCGTTGACTTTTGAAGGTCCTTTGCTGTACCTACCTTTCTCATGAAAAGTACCTACCTTTCTCTACGGGCAATATTTGAAGTATTTTGACTGTAAAAGCCATTTCAATTGTTCACTCTATTCAATTTACTTACGAATAGGCATTTTTGTACCCTTTGGTTAATAAAATTTTGAAATTGGAATTATCCTTCGGACGGACACGGCCGTTGACTTTTGAACGTACTTTGCTGTACCTACCTTTCTCATGAAAAGTACCTACCTTTCTCTACGGGCAATATTTGTTGTATTTTGACTCAAAAAGCCATTTCAATTGTTCACTCTATTCAATTTACTTACGAATAGGCATTTTTGTACCCTTTGGTTAATAAAATTTTGAAATTGGAATTATCCTGCGGACGGACACGGCCGTTGACTTTTGAAGGTACTTTGCTGTACCTACCTTTCTCATGAAAAGTACCTACCTTTCTCTACGGGCAATATTTCAAGTATTTTGACTCAAAAAGCCATTTCAATTGTACCTTTTTATTCAATCTACTTATGAATAGGCATTTTTGTACCCTTTGGTTAACAACATTTTGAAATTTGAATAATCCTTCGGACGGATACGGGCGTTGACTTTTGAAGGTACTTTGCTGTACCTACCTTTCTCATGAAAAGTACCTACCTTTCTCTACGGGCAATATTTCAAGTATTTTGACTCAAAAAGCCATTTCAATTGTACCTTTTTATTCAATCTACTTATGAATAGGCATTTTTGTACCCTTTGGTTAATAAAATTTTGAAATTGGAATTATCCTTCGGACGGATACGGGCGTTGACTTTTGAAGGTACTTTGCTGTACCTACCTTTCTCATGAAAAGTACCTACCTTTCTCTACGGGCAATATTTGTAGTATTTTGACTCAAAAAGCCATTTCAATTGCTCATTCTCTTCAATCTACTTATGAATAGGCATTTTTGTACCCTTTGGTTAACAACATTTTGAAATTTGAATAATCATTCGGACGGACGGCCGTTGACTTTTGAATGTACTTTGCTGTACCTACCTTTCTCATGAAAAGTACCTACCTTTCTCTACGTGCAATATTTGAAGCATTTTGACTCAAAAAGCCATTTCAATTGCACATTCTATTCAATTTACTTATGAATAGGCATTTGCGTACCCTTTGGTTAATAAAATTTTGAAATTTGAATAATCATTCAGACGGACGGCCGTTGACTTTTGAACGTACTTTGCTGTACCTACCTTTCTTATGAAAAGTACCTACCTTTCTCTACGGGCAATATTTCAAGTATTTTGACTCAAAAAGCCATTTCAATTGTACCTTTTTATTCAATCTACTTATGAATAGGCATTTTTGTACCCTTTGGTTAACAACATTTTGAAATTTGAATCATTCGGACGGAGGGCCGTTGACTTTTGAAGGTCCTTTGCTGTACCTACCTTTCTCATGAAAAGTACCTACCTTTCTCTACGGGCAATATTTGAAGTATTTTGACTCAAAAAGCCATTTCAATTGTACATTCTATTAAATTTACTTACGAATAGGCATTTTTGTACCCTTTGGTTAATAAAATTTTGAAATTGGAATTATCCTTCGGACGGACACGGCCGTTGACTTTTGAAGGTACTTTGCTGTACCTACCTTTCTCATGAAAAGTACCTACCTTTCTCTACGGGCAATATTTGAAGTATTTTGACTCAAAAAGCCATTTCAATTGTACATTCTATTCAATTTACTTACGAATAGGCATTTTTGTACCCTTTGGTTAATAAAATTTTGAAATTGGAATTATCCTTCGGACGGACACGGCCGTTGACTTTTGAAGGTACTTTGCTGTACCTACCTTTCTCATGAAAAGTACCTACCTTTCTCTACGGGCAATATTTGTTGTATTTTGACTCAAAAAGCCATTTCAATTGCTCATTCTATTCAATTTACTTACGAATAGGCATTTTTGTACCCTTTGGTTAATAAAATTTTGAAATTGGAATTATCCTTCGGACGGACACGGCCGTTGACTTTTGAAGGTACTTTGCTGTACCTACCTTTCTCATGAAAAGTACCTACCTTTCTCTACGGGCAATATTTGAAGTATTTTGACTGTAAAAGCCATTTCAATTGTTCACTCTATTCAATTTACTTACGAATAGGCATTTTTGTACCCTTTGGTTAATAAAATTTTGAAATTGGAATTATCCTTCGGACGGACACGGCCGTTGACTTTTGAAGGTACTTTGCAGTACCTACCTTTCTCATGAAAAGTACCTACCTTTCTCTACGGGCAATATTTCAAGTATTTTGACTCAAAAAGCCATTTCAATTGTACCTTTTTATTCAATCTACTTATGAATAGGCATTTTTGTACCCTTTGGTTAACAACATTTTGAAATTTGAATCATTCGGACGGAGGGCCGTTGACTTTTGAAGGTCCTTTGCTGTACCTACCTTTCTCATGAAAAGTACCTACCTTTCTCTACGGGCAATATTTGAAGTATTTTGACTGTAAAAGCCATTTCAATTGTTCATTCTATTCAATTTACTTACGAATAGGCATTTTTGTACCCTTTGGTTAATAAAATTTTGAAATTGGAATTATCCTTCGGACGGACACGGCCGTTGACTTTTGAAGGTACTTTGCTGTACCTACCTTTCTCATGAAAAGTACCTACCTTTCTCTACGGGCAATATTTGAAGTATTTTGACTGTAAAAGCCATTTCAATTGTTCACTCTATTCAATTTACTTACGAATAGGCATTTTTGTACCCTTTGGTTAATAAAATTTTGAAATTGGAATTATCCTTCGGACGGACACGGCCGTTGACTTTTGAACGTACTTTGCTGTACCTACCTTTCTCATGAAAAGTACCTACCTTTCTCTACGGGCAATATTTGTAGTATTTTGACTCAAAAAGCCATTTCAATTGCTCATTCTCTTCAATCTACTTATGAATAGGCATTTTTGTACCCTTTGGTTAACAACATTTTGAAATTTGAATAATCATTCGGACGGACGGCCGTTGACTTTTGAATGTACTTTGCTGTACCTACCTTTCTCATGAAAAGTACCTACCTTTCTCTACGTGCAATATTTGAAGCATTTTGACTCAAAAAGCCATTTCAATTGCACATTCTATTCAATTTACTTATGAATAGGCATTTGCGTACCCTTTGGTTAATAAAATTTTGAAATTTGAATAATCATTCAGACGGACGGCCGTTGACTTTTGAACGTACTTTGCTGTACCTACCTTTCTTATGAAAAGTACCTACCTTTCTCTACGGGCAATATTTGTAGTATTTTGACTCAAAAAGCCATTTCAATTGCTCATTCTATTCAATTTACTTATGAATAGGCATTTTTGTACCCTTTGGTTAATAAAATTTTGAAATTGGAATAATCATTCGGACGGACAGCCGTTGACTTTTGAAGGTACTTTGCTGTACCTACCTTTCTCATGAAAAATACCTACCTTTCTCTACGGGCAATATTTGAAGTATTTTGACTAAAAAGCCATTTCAATTGCACATTCTATTCAATTTACTTATGAATAAGCATATTTGATCTCTTTGGTTAACAAAATTTTGAAATTTGAATAATCATTCGGACGGACGGCCGTTTATTTCTGAATTTTTTTTTGGAGTACCTACCTTTCTCATGAAAAGTCTACCTTTCTCTACGAGCAATAATTGAAGTATTTGACTGAAACAGCTATTAAAACTGTGTATCTTATTCAATGTATGCATAAATAGGCACATTTTGACCATGCAGTTATTACATTTTTCAAATCTAAACAATCCGGCCGGGCGGGCGGACGGCCGTTGATTTTGATATGTACTTTTGCAGTACCTGACCTCTCTTACGAAAAGTACACCTTTTTCTACAAGCACAATTTAAAGTATTTTCACTGAAAAAGCCATTTGAATTTTGCGTTCTATGCAATTTACTTTTGAATAGACATATTTGTACCCTTTCGTTTTTTAATTCATGAAATTAAAACGATCCTTCGGACAGACGGCCGTTGATTTACAATATACTCTTGTCACTTTTGTGCCTACCTTTTAAGGAAAATTCCTTAACTTTCTCTCGAGTCTCGAGCAATATTTGGAGTTTATTTATGGAAGCAGTGGCAGCGTCAAATCTAAGGTAATCAGGAGACGTGGGCAGGTGGGAACATGGGGGATGTAGGGGTTCTGGCGTAATTTCTCAGGCTACATTTAAAGGTGTATGCCAACCAATTTCATTTTGTATCAACTTTAATTGACATTCTTTGCAGACTTTTGCAATCCGGGGGGACGTGGTCCCTTGCCCAAATGCCTCAAGTGGCGCCACCATTGGACGGAGGAAACTATCAACATTGTCTATTTTATTCAATTTAGTTAAGAATAGGGATATCTATACCCATCGGTGAATATCCTTTTGAAATTTAAACAATTTTATGGCCGTTGACTTCATATTCACTCTTCTACCCCCTAACTTTCTTTACGAGCAAAACTTTCTGCATCTTAACCGAAAAACATAAGCAAATTTCTATATTTCATGCAATTTGCTTATTAATGGGAATATTTGTACCCTTATTTAAAGACACAATTTTCTAACAATGTTACCTTCCTTTAGATGGACTGTCAATGCTTTAAAATGAGAAAACCCACAGCCTCTCAAGTGTATTTTTATGCAAGAAGTTATCAAAATTTTCTGCTCCATCTTTTTTCCAAGTTAGTGCATCCAGAAATAGCACATTTCTGGGTTTGATAACAGTCAACTTTCAGACCGGTGTTAGTGAGAAGAGTCTTGGGTCTATTGAGTCGGTTCATTCAACCAAGATAAAATAAATTCAAGTGAAGGACAGCTAACAAATTTCATCGAAAATTTTTTGAAATTTTCAGGACATTTCTAAATATTTACAATTTATGTGAAAGTAACTATGACATTTACCAATACATTTCAGGAGATTTTCATTAATTGTAAAGTTCGTAAAGACCTTTACAACTTGTAAAGTCCTGCAGAAATCAAATATCATATTTCAAGGATATTTACAGTGGTATCAAATTTGTTGTAAATGCCTAATTCTATGCAGTGCTACAAACTAGATGCTTACAGCTATTGCGTTATATCTCCAAAATGAGAATTCCTGTCTTAGTTTAGAAAATATTGGAGTTTAAAAAATTTTGGTTAAATTTAGGCCAACAAAAGTTCATTTTCTTGAAACTGCAAGCCGAAGTTCAAGACGAGAAAAAGACAAGTTTATTTCGTCAACAATTGGCGAAAGGTGGCAAAATAGGACAAAACGACATCGAGGAATCCAAAACTTTCAACAAAATTTCCATGAAACAAAGGAAAAACGTTAATTTATGATAAAGTCTGCTTACCTGCTGTGCTGAATCCCAAGTTTGTAAACAGAGTTGTCCACGGCCTTTGAAAAATATGAAAAGCCAAGAAGCTCCGAGTCCAAAATGCTCAAAGAACTTGAAAGAGCGAAGATACAGCTATTGCGTTATATCTCGATATTTTGCTTTGGGACACTTGGGACGCCTATTGACGCCATTTATCACAAAATTTTACTTTCGCGCCACAGCTTTCTTGCAAGAGAGGCCGGAAGTGACGTCAGAACTCAGGCTTGGTGTTGTCGGGCGTGATCTTTAGCGTAATCGTCTATTACGATGATTTAGGGCACACGAGAGTGGGCATACACTTGATGTGATTATCACCAGATCATCGTGAAAATTCGTTACCAATGTTATGGTGCAACAAAAGCTTTCAGATCATTTCTCAGTTAAATGTCACAGAAGACCACCCTGCTGTTAAATAAGATTAACTTTGATAAGCTTGATTCAGAGCTGTCTGAACAATTCGAGGCTTTAGAGTTTAGACCAGTCATGTGACATAAACAGCCTTGCCACTTTATACAACAAAATCCCAAGGAAATCTTATTGACAAACACTCACCTCAGCAGAAAAAATGCATTATCTTACGTAACAAACATCAAGGATGCCGGGTGCGCCAAAATAAACTATGCACGTTTGGCAGGCCACAATAAATCGTAAACTGGACCGATTTTAAAGATTTTTTACTTAATCGTTAGCAGAAATTATAGGACTTTTTGCAAATTTTTCCGTTTTCAGTTTTTAGAACCAGAAGCGAGTTTCTTAAAATATTCGCTTTCGAAAAATACTGAAAACGATCTAAAAACGTCGATCAAATTTTGAAAGATTCAAAAAGAATGAACGAAGAGAAAACGTTTTCAGGGGGATTTGCGTGTTTAGTATGAACTCTCGTACAGCAGATTACAATTGTTTTTTTAAATCGCAAATCATCACGAACAAGTTCTCTCTTTGTGCATTCATGTCGATTCATTGGAAAATTTGATCGCTGTTTTTGATCGTTTTCAGCATTTTTCTAAAACTGAAATTTTAAGAAACTCGCTGGTAGCTCTAAAAACTGAAAATGAAAAAATGTACAAAAAATCCCAGTATCTAATTAGGCTTTCTGCTAGCGATTAAGTGATAAATCTTCAAAATCGGTCCAGTGTACGATTAATTGTGGCCTGCCAAACGTGCATAGTTTATTTTGGCGTGTTCGGAAAACTTTGCTCAATCATCCGTCAGGATCGAGATTTAACGTAGACTTTTAACTAATTGGGACTTTTTAACTAACATGCAAGGACTCGGTTGCTCATTATCTATGCCTTGACCTTTGACAGCTCAAACAAACAATCGTAGAATTCTTGAGAACAAAGTACCTACAGTGTGTCCTACGCGGATAGAATCAATCTTGTCTGATCAGTGTTTTTGCAGTATGCTTCACAGCCAGGCCGCCCTAAAAGAGCTTAATTCCCCCAGGGGCGCACTCAGCACATACGCATATAAGGGATGAGTTCGAGAAATATTTAGGAAACCCAAACATTTTCAGTTTTGCTTCATGACAACCCAAAACGAAACTTTTGAAATGTTTTGCACTTTATTCTCATTTTACCAGCTATCCAGTTTGAGATTTTGCTCATTTTAGACCCACATTACCCCACCCTACCCTAGATCTCTAAATAGAGGCTCCCCTGGGGTCCCCCGAATAGGCCGACAAAATTCACTATTCGTTTATGAGTCGTAGAACAAGGACAGATAATGTTACAATAGAACTCGCTACTTTTCATTGACACCTAGATACAAAGCAATTTGTGATTGCAGACAAAGGGAATTCCATGATCGGTTGGTCAAGACATAAACAAAAACAAAGCAAGCTGCAAAAATTGCCCTGAAACCCGGGTCGCTAGCTCGATTGTTGTGCATTTCAGAAATGGTTTTTAAGAGCAAATTTTAGCAAATATCGAAAGAAGAAGGATATATCTAAACTTTTGCCTCGGGCATTTCATTTTTTTCGTACAGAAGCTGAGCATTAAGTGTTTTAATTACACCTAAAAAGTACGAAAATTGAATCCCCTCCCAATTGGCTTCTGCACAAAATAAATAAAATGCCCGAGACAGAAGTTTAGAAATATCCTTTTTCTTTCGATATGTGCTAATATTTGCTCTTGACAACCATTTCTGAAATGCACAACGAGCGCGCTAGCGACCCGAGTTTCAGGGCAATTATTGCGGCTTGCTTTGTTTTTGTTTATGTCTTAACAAACCGATCATGGAATTCCCTTTGTCTGCAATCACAAATTGCTTTGTATCTAGGTGTCAATGAAAAGTAGCGAGTTCTATTGTAACATTATCTGTCCTTGTTGAGTCGTAGTTGTAATGGAGTATATCAGTTTGGCGGAGGACCTTCCCAAGTCAAGACGCATTGGGCAAGTCCAGTTCATTCTTGGATTGAGGAAACATTCATCTGGATACTTGTGGCTTTTGTTCATTGCTGACGTCACTCAAAATATATTTCAGGCATTTTATTATTTGAGGATTGAGCCAACAAGTTAGGCCTATCCGCTATTGCATGGAGCACTCGACTTTTCCGTACAGTGTTGCTATGGTTTCCATATCGGATGTGACGTCAAGGGAAACAATTTCGTCCCAATTTTCAATGTGAAAGTCCACGAGTCGTGGTTATATAGCCTGCGTGCAGACTCTGTCAGAAAAATTGAAAAGAAGGAAATAAGTAGAGTCTGCGCAACTGAGCCACTTTTCTTGTTCAATGACATCAGCATTTTTTCAACTACTGTCCCCTTCAATGAATGAAAATAAAATCGATAAAGATCTTTATTGTATATTCCAGAAGTTTGTGCTAATTTGCTTTATCCAAAGAAATCAGGGTCATAGAGACTCAGTGATGCATGAATTTAGCTCCCACTGTAAAAAGGCAAATAAAGCTAAGACAACTAAGATCAGAACAATTGGGGACAGACTGCTTTTAATCTCGTCTGTAGAATTATTGCACTCGTAGCTTCAATGCTTTGTCAAACGTTTCCTGATTCCATATATAGAACATTGTTTGCTTTGAAAATGTCACTTCAGAAACTAACAAAGACGATTGAATTTCCCTAAAACCAATGAAATTTGGTTCCTTGATTCGTGGGAACCTGTGAACAAGAAAAGTGGCTCAGTTGCGCAGACTCTACTTATTTCCTTCTTTTCAATTTTTCTGACAGAGTCTGCACGCAGGCTATGGTTATAGCGTCCATCAGTCTATCAATAGCAATAACTACGAACTTTTAATCAGTCTAATCCGGGAGATAGATGGAGCTTTAATGGTAGGAGTTCTTTTTTGGGACACCCACCCGGTGCAAAGTAAAATCGTTGTAAAAGAAAAAGATGTATGAATAATTATTAGCTATGAATACATGTACCGTAAAAGTTCTATAATAAAGCACCTCTCTTTTTAACCCCCCCCCCCCCCACTTATATTAAATTCAAATGGTTACCAAAGATTTTCCATTTATTGAGCTAAATAAAGTTCGCATGTTAATTTTGATATGGATTGAGATAAAACTGTATCGAATTCATGTATTTAACTCGTAAAATTGTATCTTTAAAGAGGGGTACTTCGGGGGGTCCCAATACCGCAATACCGCACGAAAAAGACAAAAAATACCGCAATACCGCACCAAAAGATAGCAAAATACCGCAAACGCTAGAAAACTAAAAACAATTCTGTTAATACAGTATACCAGTCTGTAGCAGTTTGATTCCGACCTAAATCCACCTTCCTTCATCAAAATTTGTAGTTTGGTCTATTAG
Source organism: Aurelia coerulea (assembly GCA_039566865.1). Lineage (NCBI taxonomy): Eukaryota > Metazoa > Cnidaria > Scyphozoa > Semaeostomeae > Ulmaridae > Aurelia > Aurelia coerulea. The sequence continues at coordinate 29,410,634 of CM076943.1, forward strand.
ATCGTAGCTAGATGTTTTGCAGACAAAAGTGGGACTTGAGAACGACAGGAAAAGATTCATTGATGTGCTGTCAGTAAAATTGCATTGACCGCAGAAATTATGAATATATATACTGGGTGCGCCAAAATAATTAGATTCTAGGACTTTTTGCAAATTTTTCCGTTCTCAGTTTTCAGAGCTAGAAGCGAGTTTCTTAAAATGTTCGTTTTCGAAAACACTGAGAACGATAAAAAAACGTCGATCAAATCTTAGAAGACTCAACGCGAATGAACAAAGAGAAAAGTTTTTTAGGGTGATTTGAAGATTTAGTACGAACTCTCGTACAGCAGATTACAACTGATCGATTTCTAAATCCCAAATCACCACGAACAAGTTCTCTCTTTGTCCATTTATGTCGATTCTTTAGAAAACGTGATCGATATTTTTTGATCGTTTTCAGTGTTTTTGAAAGCTGAAATTTAAGAAACTCGCTTCTAGGTCTAAAAGCTGAAAATGAAAAAAATTTGCAAAAAATCCCAGTATCTAATTCAGGCTTTTTGCTAAAGATTAAGTCACAAATCTTCAAAATCGGTCCTGTGTACGATTTCTCATGGCCTGCCAAAAAAAGTGCATAGTTTATTTGGGCACCCGGTAGAATATATCATTGTTTTGAATATCGATTCTGCTACATAAGGGCTGACTTTTTCGCGAATACGAGAAAATAAGTTTACTCTGGCTAACGCTTTTTTGTACACATTTCCAAATGTCGATGTTGGTTCAGATTGTTATCCAAATCTACACCAAGGTACTTGTATGATTTTGTCTCATGAATAGTTTGATTGTAGATTTTGATGTCTACGTTTGGCTGTTTGGACAACTCTTGATGTTATCCATATAGCAGAAATTCAGTTTTACTTTCTTTCAAGTTGAGCAAGTTATTTTCATCAAGCCAGTCTGCAACTCTTTGCAGTTCATTGTTAAGTAAATGCTCTACTTCATTTGAGTTCTTTCTTGCACAATATAAAACAGTATCGTCGGCATTTAATATAATGCCAGCATCAGTAAACGGAAAATCGATGTCGTTGATTATCAGCCCAAAGAGAAGGGACCCCAGGATGGATCCTTGTGGAACATCACATGGAACCTTTTCTTCGCATGAGCTGTTGTTATCAAAGATTTCATATTGTTTCCTATTAAAGAAATAATCACCTATCCATTGTAATTCTACATCATCTATACCATAACTTGGCAATTTTTCCAGCAAGATTGCATGACGTACTGTGTCGAAGGCTTTACGGAGGTCAATATAGACAGCACCACGAAGTAGCCCTTTTTCAACGTTCTGTCTAAGCTTTTCTGATAGTAAGGTAACTGCATATGGTGTAGATCTCCCTTTTCTAAACCCAAACTGATGTGGGTACAACAGGCCATTCAATGCAAGGTACTGGGACAGTTGATTATAAATGATCTTCTAGATAACTTTTGATAGAGCAGGAATTACCGTGATAGCGTAATTTTCTTCAGATAAAAATGTTGCGTGCTCTCCTCCACAGGTACCTTTTCAAGGTTGAGCAGGTGGAGCAGGCACAAGGAGAGAGAGATAAGGGACCTCCCTCTCCTTCGTTTTCCTTTCCTCTATCAATTCGTCTCGAAGATGCTTGTTTTTCAACAGGAAAATGGCATTACATGAAGTTTGGATGTTAATTTTCATACCGCATACCGCGCTGCGAAAGCACGATACCGCAATACCGCAAGTTTTTTCCGTCATTACCGCAATACCGCACAAAATTTACCCCCGATACTAGACTTATTACAGTTCGTCCCTAGTTTTCGCTCGCTATTGAGTTGAATTACTAATTGAATTGAATGGAATCGCTCTCTCAAACAGGGACTCATAATCAAACTAACTCAAAATCAGGACAAAAACTCGTTTTCACGTCAAGTTCCTGACGTTACAATCAGATTGCAGCATTCGGGGCTGCTCGGCTGTGATTGGCTCATTTAAATTTCCCGCGTAAATTTTTGGGTTTTCGGTAAAATTTTCGGTAGTTTTTGGAATTGTCGGTGCCCTTGGTCGCCCTGTCAATAAGACAGCGCTTCGCGTTGCTTTTTGCCAAAATGGAGCTTGTTATCATCGCAGCTACGGACAGAATAAAGGTGATCTCAAAAGGCACTGTACGAAAGAGTTTTGAAGGGAAAGGATGCATTTGTTTGTTTGCCAACTTGCTGTAGGAAGACCCCGGAAGACTTACTGTTTGGCGAATTTAAATCGTGAAACATAGGATTCTTTTTTGGCCTGAGCAAAACAAAAATGGAGCTTGAGGTATAGACTAGCTACACTAGTCCCTCAATTTCGCTGTTGTTGTTGCTGCTGATGGCCAGCTCAATGAGGGACTAGTTGCCAGAGAGTGTCTCAAATCGGAATTTTCAGAACGAAAAACGGGCTTGTAATCTGATTGGAGCATTTTGGCTAAAACAATGGTAAATTATTTTGTAGCCAATCAATTTTTCTTCTCTTTACTTATTTTTACTGGAAAACCTCCCTTTGAAGAAGAGGCCTGTTTGGTCTGCGTTTTTCAGGAAGAAGCAATGGCGACCGGCGCTTTCGTCGCAGCTTGATCGACCTGAAGACCAGAAAAGCAAATGAAGCGGAAGGAATTTAGCTAGCTATTTGGCATGATAAAGTGAGCAATGGGAAGAGACATATGTTTGTGGTGCTCTAACAGGGGAAATGGCAAAATGTAATGCTGTTGCAATTTCAAAGGCATTTTCGAGACAGCAGTGTAGGCCCAAGTCAAGTGTCGGTTGTCTTGTCACTACACTGCCTTGTCTACTTCAGGTTAGTGATGTTTTCATTTACATTTGGGTCGTGTAGTTCAATTTCTAATATTATCTAACTGCAAGCATGTTACTTGGCAATGCTGGTCTGTTGTACTTTATCGCCCCAACTGTTGTTTTGGTTTGAATGCATGATTTGCCAAATAATGCAATTTAATAATCTTTAAATTTTTTAATAAAAAAACGATATGGTGTTTTTTGAACATGACCAAAAATGGTCCACGTTGCCTGGTAATAAATGAATCCAACATTTTATTTCTCGTTCTTGCCTTAGTGCATCAAGCAATGTTTTGTCTGGTGTTTTATCCGCGAGGGGAGGGGGTTCTTGGCTAAATTTTGGGTAGGGCTCTGCCACGCCCACGAGCATATTTAAAGAGGTACTGTTTGCTAGACTAACTTTTTCAAAAATGGTACCCTTGTTGGCTGGACCAATTTCTGTAAAAATGATACCCTTGGCTCGACTAGATGCCCAAAAAGTACCCTTGCTCGTGGTGCACATCCCTAGGTACCTTTACCATGGAAGAACCCCCCCCCCCCTCCCAGATTTTGGATCACATACAAAAAGGAAAACGATGATATAATTTTTTGCTTTTGATTTAACAAGTACTTGTTACTTAACCACATTGATGTCAATGTTTTTAATCCATAGGGGTTTGTTTAAAGCAAGACATCTGCTTCATAATTATGAGACCTGGAGACCTGGCATCAGTATGCATTTATATGAGACAGATTATCTGATGCAGCAAATCACTTGGAGCAAATATACTGTAAAGAACATTCCCCTTGAAAATTCCTTGTACTGATACCACTTAACCTATTGCTAATGATAATGTATAATAATGATGTAATGTCTTACAGTATCTTGTCAAGTCTTTGATTCCTTTATCTTTGGTCTCTCTGAACTCCTCTGAAATTTAAATTTTGTGTTCACTGTCCATGCTTAATGTTGTCAGAGTCATAAACTGTCTGCAATTCTTTCAAATTCACATGAATAAAACTTGGTATCAACGAGTTGTTTTCTAGAGTCATCTTTGATGATTGCTGATCACAGCAGCAACAACAACCAAGATATTAATTCCGTGGTCCGCATTTTATGCCTGTGGTGCTTATGAAAACGAGGCTATCAAGTTAGTCCGATTTCAGATGCTGTTTGGCAACAAGTCTCTGTTTTAGCGACACATCAGTTCTAAGGAGCATACAGAGATTGTGAAGCCAGTCTACTTGAGGTAAGCACTTCGACCCGGCAAAAAGTTAAGAGAAAACTCACATTCGATGTGGAAAAGATACCCGAAATTTCTTGAAACATTCCTCTATAAACAGCAGAAGTATTCGTATTTGAAATTCTGTGCAAATTATAGTAAATTTGTCAGAGAGGCTTGAACCTTGAAAACGTTTCTTCGTTCTTGCAAAGTGCCGATCAATTTATCTTTCCTCCTGAAGTTTAAAATCACAGACTACAGTACAAAGCTGCTTAAACAGAAACTATTTTCAATCTTACGAAACAAATGTGTCATAAGAGTTTTGTGGATAACTAGTCTATACTTTTTTTAGGAGAATTATTTATAGTTTTGAGAAGCCTTTTTGGGTGTTTTTCTTTGCGAGAATAATTTGTGTTCGTTTCTTGAGCTTCCCCGACCGAAGAACATTCTAGAAAACATTGCAAGTTCCCCTGAAGATAACGCCAGAAAACTCGCGCATTTTAAGATAAAGAATAACCGGAACTTGATGAAACGTTTATGCCTTGTTAACCATAGTATTGACAGCAGAAATATTAGTGATTGAAATTATTACAAAATAGCTAGTGCAGGTTTTTTGCGTAAAACAGTCTCACAATAGGTTGCAGAAGGCTTCAGCAAAAAGTTTCTGAAATATACCTTGGGTTCCTTTAGCAATCGAAACAATCATGATTGTATTGTTTTAGATTTATCATTGTTTCATTTGAAAGAAATTAGATCCCACTGGCTGGCTGAATTTGACGAAATCTTCATTGTTTTGATTGTCAAAGGAACGCAAGTATGTCTGGTTCACTCATTTCGAAAAAGTTTGAAGGCGTGGAAAAGTCACATGACCTCCATCACAGCAAGGAAGTCTCTAGACTTATGACGATGAGTCCCTTGTATCCCTGCGGTACCTTGCTCACAGGGACCGGACTCATAATGAAACAGTTAAAAACCTGACCCTAACTTCTGCATTCGATTGATCGAATCTGGATCGAACGTCTGCTTCGGCTCTGTTCAACAGTCACTCCTCAGAAAGGAAATGCGATAGAAACCACGGTAAGCAGAGATTTAATCAACAAAACTCGGTATTCATCTGAAGGAGAAAGTTCACTTTACCTGGTGAGTGCAAAATAAGTCTTTTAATGCTGCAATGTCCACGTTTTTAAGACCAAAACATAACAGAGAAATCTTCAAGTACCTGCTGCAGCAACTTCCTTCAAATTTAGTAAGCTGCGTCAATCGAATTGAAGGTTCGAAACTTATTGTTCTTCGCCAAATCTCGCAATCTGATTGGTATGCTAGGAATCCCAGCATATTAGGCCTAATAGGGTCAACTTTTTCAGAGTAATATTATGAGTCTCTGTTGACTGAAGCGCCATCAAGAAGTCAAAGAGCACAGGGAAACAAGAGACTCATCGTCATAAGTCTAGTCTCCCTGCGGCACGAACAATCAATCGAATCCATCAATCAATCAATCGGCCGACCAAGTGTCGGTCGAATTCTCGTACATTAGTTTTGTCCTCGTTTTCACATAGCTTTTTTATGAGTCGTAGATTGAGCGAAAGGGTTAAAATCCAAATATAAAAAACGAGCGAAATTTACGACGAATTGTAATCAGTCTACCCCGATACCGCAATACTGCAAACCCCGAAGTACCCCTCTTTAAACAAAAAAATGTAGTGTAATAGGGTTAAACAAATTTCCAAAATTAAATATGCCTCCCAGGGCCTTAATAAAGCTTTTACGGTATACAGTACAGATTTTACAATGCTATGTACAGTGTTTTACAGTATTTCCAGTACTTACAATGCTTCCTTTTTGGTAATTACAATGCCAACATGCAACGTATTTTATATGCTGCCAATTCCCGACGCTCTTCCGCGCTAAAATTCTCGACGCCAAATACAGGCTAATCTTCCAGGACTCCCCGACAATGAGCCCTGCCCTGCCCTGCCCTCCTGCCCTTTTCCCCTTTCACATTTGAGTGCAGGGCCCTGGGAGCGAATTTAGACTGATTACAATTCGTCGTAAATTTCGCTCGTTTTTTATATTTTGATTTTAACCTTTTCGCTCAATCTACGACTCATAAAAAAGCTATGTGAAAACGAGGACAAAACTAATGTACGAGAATTTGACCGAAACTTGGTCGGTCGATTGATTGATTGATGGATTCGATTGATTGTTCGTGCCGCAGGGAGACTTCCTAGCTGTGATGGAGGTCATGTGACTTTTCCACGCCTTCAAACTTTTTCGGAACGAGTGAACCAGACAAACTTGCGTTCCTTTGACAATCAAAACAATAAAGATTTCGTCAAATTCAGCCAGTCAGCGGGATCTAATTTCTTTCAAACGAAACAATGATAAATCTAAAACAATACAATCATGATTGTTTTGATTGCCAAAGGAACCCAAGGTATATTTCAGAAACTTTTTGCTGAAGCCTTCTGCAACCTATTGTGAGACTGTTTCACGCAAAAACCTGCGCTATTTTGCAATAATTTCAATCAATAAAACAGTATTTCGGCTGCTAATACTATGGTCAACAAAGCATAAACGTTTCATGAAGTTTCGGTTATTCTTTATCTTAAAATGCGCGAGTTTTCTGGCGTTATCTTCAGGGGAACTTTGCAATGTTTTCTAGAATGTTCTTCGGTCGGGGAAGCTCAAGAAACGAACACAAATTATTCTCGCAAACAAAAACACCCAAAAAGGCTTCTCAAAACCATAAATAATTCTCCTAAAAATATATAGTTATCCACAAAACTCTTATGACACATTTGTTTCGTAAGATTGAAAATAGTTTCTGTTTAAGGAGGGGGGCTTTGGGATTTCACGGGTTGCGGGTTTCGCCAGTTTTGGCCATCGGGTTTCGGGTTTTCTCCGAAAAACGTGCGGGTTTTCGGGTATTGGATCTTGGACGGGTCTCGGGTTTTGCCATTTTTTTAGCTCGGGTTTCGGGTATTGTAATTAAAATGTACGGGTTTTCGGGTTTTAGACGTCACACGGGTTTTCAATTTCTAGAGGGCAGTGCGATTATCTATTTTCGGCAATTCATTTTTTTAGATTTTGTTGCAAGTTTCAAGATCTCTATTGTACGGTACATTGGTAAAGGGATAAGGCCAATAACGTGAAATAACAAAGAATGATACCAACCTTGCAACTAAGTATTTTTTGTCACGAAGTGCACTTTTCGGGATTTCTGATTATATATTGGCGGGTTTTCGGGTTTTTCAAAATTTTCGTCCGGGTTTTCGGGTTTTTCCAAATTTTCGTCCGGGTTTGCGGGTTCTGGTACCCCCCAAAGCCCCCCCTTTAAGCAGCTTTTTACTGTAGTCTGTGATTTTAAACTTCAGGAGGAAAGATAAATTGATCGGCACTTTGCAAGAACGAAGAAACGTTTTCAAGGTTCAAGCCTCTTTGGCAAATTTACTATAATTTGCACATAATTTTAAATACGAATACTTCTGCTGTTTATAGAGGAATGTTTCAAGAAATTTCGGGTATCTTTTCCACATCGAATGTGAGTTTTCTCTTAACTTTTTGCCGGGTCGAAGCGCTTACCTCAAGCTCCTTTTTTGTTTTGCTCAGGCCAAAAAGGAATCCTGTGTTTCACGATTTAAATTCGCCAAACAGTAAGTCTTCTGGGGTCTTCCTACAGCAAGTTGGCAAACAAACAAATGCATCCTTTCCCTTCAAAACTCTTTCGTACAGTGCCTTTTGAGATCACCTTTATTCTGTCCGTAGCTGCGATGATAACAACCTCCATTTTGGCAAAAAGCAACGCGAAGCGGGCGCTAAAGCAGGCGCTAAAGCAGATGTAAACAATTACCGGCCTATTTCAGTATACTATCAGTTGTGTCGAGGATATTAGAAAAAATTGCACACGACCAATTAATGGAGTATCTGAAAGAGCAAAACAAACTTTGTTTGAACCAATTTGCATTTCAAAAACTGCACAGGACACTGACATGTCTATTGAATGTTATAGACCCATGGTTCAAGAACTCTGATGAGGGTAAAATAAACTTGAGTATATTTCTTGATCTTAAAAAAGCATTCGATACCGTTGACCATAAAATCTTATTGTCAAAGTTACGAGAGTATGGTGCCGACGGTATTTCCCACGACTGGTTCACTTCTTATCTGACCAATAGGGAGCAGTTCTGTTATTTTGATGGAGCTAGCTCCAGCACAAGCAGCATAAAGTGTGGTATTCCGCAGGGCTCGTGTTTGGGACCCTTGCTTTTCATACTATACATTAATGATTTTGAGAACTGTCTGGAAAGCATGAACCCAAATATGTATGCCGATGATACATGTGTGAATATCGCGTCGGAAAACCTGAATGAACTTCTAACAGATTTGAAAAACGAGCTAGAAAATATATCGAACTGGATGAGGATCAATAAACTTAGTTTGAATGCCAGCAAAAGTGAATATATGGTTATAAGCCATAGGCGACAATTGAATAGGGTAGGTGATGATTTGCCAGATCTTGTCCTCAATAATGAAGTTATCAAAAGGGTTGACAAGACGAAATATTTAGGAATCAACATTGATGAGAGCCTTACTTGGAGAGAGCAGTACAAAACTATCAAAAACAAGCTGAAAGGGGGCTTGAGCTCCCTGAGAAAGCTGAAAGACATCCTTCCGCAAAGGAAACTTGACCAGGTCTACAAAGCTCTCTTTGAAAGCCACCTTCGCTATGGCGACATTGTTTGGTGTACTCTTTCCAACACCAAACTATCCCAACTGCAACGATTACAGACAAGGGCAAAGAAGCTAATACTGAACGCCAAGTATAAGGACGGTTGGAACTGTAAATGGCTCAATGTAAAGTCTTTGCTCTCATTTGACAAAGGAGTCATGACATATAAAATTCTGCATGGCCTTTGTCCCGAAAATCTTCGCCATAAGTTCACTGAAAGATCCATGATTTCAGAGCATAGAACCAGAAATCATGGAGATCTGCAAATTCCCAAAGTTAGGTTAGAATATGCAAAGCGAAGTTTCTACTTCTCTGGTGTCAAAAATTGGAATGATATCCCGGACAACATTCGAGAACAAGAATCAATCGCTCGTTTTAAAACAGGTTTTAGAAAGTATCTTTTGAACCTACAAAACCCAAACACGACCCCTTGGTAGAGCAGCATATTTAAATTATTTACAATTTTTTCTTTAAGTTTTTTCTTTGAGATAATTTGTAAATACGCTGAAAGGTTTTTTCGTGTATAAATATTGATAAAATGAAAATGAAAATGAAGCGCTGTCTTATTGACGGGGCGACCAAGGGCACCGACAATTCCAAAAACTACCGAAAATTTTACCGAAACCTCAAAAATTTACGCGGGAAATTTAAATGAGCCAATCACAGCCGAGCAGCCCCGAATGCTGCAATCTGATTGTAACGTCAGGAACTTGACGTGAAAACGAGTTTTTGTCCTGATTTTGAGTTAGTTTGATTACGAGTCCCTGTTTGAGAGAGCGATTCCATTCAATTCAATTAGTAATTCAACTCAATAGCGAGCAAAAACTAGGGACGAACTGTAATAAGTCTAGAGCGAATTTACGTTTGCTTCGCAGGAAGTCTGTTTTGCAGGCTTCGCAGCGACAGTCATTTAATTTTAGGCCTAAAACAAGATAGGCGACGAACGACGATGGCACCTTCAGACAAATTGGTTAGAAGGTTTGTCAAGCCACTTGCATGGCTACCAGTCATCATCATTAATGCTATAGTTGTTTGGTCGTATTTTGCTTACATGGTCATCTTTGGATTTGGTGGGTATACTATATTTGTTTGTTTTGTATCGTTGACGTTGCTTTGTCGTTTTTTAGGAGGCCCATTTTTATTTTTTATTTAGGCCTACCTACAGCTGTTTGCAACCTGGTGACTCCTAGTGATCGGTATGGGTGTAATGTGACTCTCGAACTTTTGTCACGCCACAGCATCTTGTCTAGAAAAGGGTGTTTCCAGCAAAAGGGTGTGACCCCCACAAATTTTCCCACGGGCAAGCCCTCGCTCGCCCTGACCCCCGATTATTGCTCGCAACTTCAACTTGCCCCCCAAGACCCTGCCTATCCTATGTCACTGCTTCTCTCTACAGTTGTTAACCTGAAGAATGGACTTTGTGCCGATGCTATGTACAGTAGTGTTCCACGTATAAGAAATAACTTTTTCAGTTTTAGGTTTGACTTATTACCAGGAAGGTAGCTGAAATACTCAAATTTCCCAGGAAGGATGAAGGGAAAAAGAAAAAGAAATGGAAGGAGAGGGAAAAGAGAGGAAGGAAGGGTAGGAAATGAAAGGGAAAGAAAGAAAATCAGAAAGGAAATGGGATAGAATTCACCTTTTCAAGATAAGAGGCGCGAAAGCGGAAGTATTGTGCTGTTTGAGATTTTGCATTTTTGAGGCTAAAATCTTGTTCTGCGTACAAAGTTTGGTAAGGAAGCAAATTTTCGCATTCATATGATACGTCTTTATTTTGGAATTATGGCAATTTTAAGAATTTAAGTCATAAGGGCTTTGACCGTGAAATCAAAACTTTGGACAAATCTAGCAAATTATCGAACCAAACCAAACAAAAGACCAAACAAAAATAAGTCCAAACTTCAATTTCACGGTCAAAGCTCTTATGAATTCAAATTCTTTATATCACCATAATTTCAAAATAAAGGCAGATATGAATTTGAAAATTTGTTTGAACACTAAACTTTGTACGCAGAATGAGATTTTAACCTAAAAAATGCAAAATCTCAAACAACAAAATACTTCTGTTTTCGCACCTCTTATCTTGAAAAGGTGGATTGGGCAATCTATTGAGAAAGAAGAAGACAGTTATTCTCTTGAAAAAGCTGGAACACTATGGTATCAGAGGAACTGCCTTAAGTTGGTTTAAGTCTTACCTTAGTGATCGTAAGCAGTTTGTTTCAGTTAATGGTATCTCATCATCTACATGTGACATAACATGTAGTGTTCCACAGGGGTCTGTATTAGGTCCTTTGCTGTTCCTAATCTACATTAATGACTTACCAAACTCATCTAAAATATTGACTTTCTTTTTATTTGCTGATGATACCAATATTTATTTTGAAGCGAATGACCTGACAAGGCTAACCAAAAAAGTTAATAAGGAACTTAGCAAAGTAAAATCCTGGCTTGATTGCAACGAACTTGCTCTGAATTTTCATTCATTTTCATTTTTCATTATTTTTACACGGTGGCCCCGTCAATTGAGAGGATTGCTTTACAGGGGGCCGTGCCAAACTTTACAATATTACTAAAAATTACTAACAAATTACCTATATTTACAATCTAAAATAAAAAAATAAATGAAAAACAATGGAGTTAGCCTGATAGAGGCAAATTACTTTTCAGCATACTTTTAAAAATGCTAAGAGAGGGTGCTTGTTTGACATCCAAAGGCAATTCATTCCAAGTCTTTGCACCCCGGAAAGATATCGCTTTCTGCCCATTGCAAGTTTTCATCCTTGGAACAAGGACATCGGCAATGGCATTCCGCAAATTCATACTGATATCACGCGCAGAGTTTTTCTTGAAAAGGTTTGAAAGATAGCCGGGTGCAAGACCTGACAATGCTTTGTATGTAATAGTAGTTGAATATTGCGAAAAGTTGAATATTGACAAAACAAATTTTATCCTATTTCATTCCCCCAGGAAACAATTACCAGACTTGATAAACCTTAGATTTGGCAAGAAAAGTATCAAAAGGACTAAGTATGTTAAGTTTCTAGGTGTACTTGTTGATGAGCATCTTTCTTGGAAATACCACATCAATGAACTTTGTAAAAAACTTTCTAGGACTACTCGAATCTTCTTTAAAGTCAGACACTATGTTCCTCTACAGACCCTGATCTGTCTCTATAATTCACTTTTCTCGTCTTTTCTCAATTATGGTATTATAGTATGGGGTCTTACCTATGACACTTACTTAAATCAGTTGTTCCTTTTGCAGAAGAAAATCCTAAGATGTATAAAATTCCAACCATTTACTGCTCCATCTGCACCTTTGTTTCACACATTAAAGATAATCAAGCTTCAGGACATGCTTCATTTAAATATATCAACATTTGCCTATAAAGCTATAAACAAACTCTCACCTGTCTGCTTTTATAACTACTTTACTCCAAATTCTTCTGTTCACAGGATTGGAACTCGTCAGTCTGCCAGAGGTGATCTGTTTCTTTCTTTAAAAAGGACCTCCCTTTATGGACTCCAAACAGTCCAATATTTTGGCTCTAAATTATGGAATACTCTTCCACTTTTCATACGCGTTGCTGGCTCTATTTCACTCTTTCGGTCTAAATTGAAAGCTTATTATATCGACTCCTATGTCTAGTTTGTCTGTCTCTCTTCCTCCACATCAAGGTTTGTCATTTCCTCGGGGTGCATCTGGTTCATAGTTTTTTATCTTAATATTTTTTTAGTTTCTTTGTTTTTATGGGGGGGGGGGGGGGGGGCTCTCTCTCGATTAGTTTACCTACTTAGAGAGCTCCTCCTTAATCGATCTATACTATATACGATCATGTAATATCCTTTCCCTTTGCTTATATTGTAGTTTTGTATTTGATGTTATTAATTTAGTATTGTATTTATTTGTAATGTAATTGTGTACAATTGTATGTAGTATTGATTGATGATCAATGAAACTGAACTGAACTGACAGTACGTAAGAAAAAGCAAAGGTGCTTAGCTTGCTACCAGGAAGGAAATTTTTTTTGAGCCCTGAGCATCTCATTCTTCCCACCACAGGACTGCATCAAGCTGGTTTTCCAAAACAGGAGTGAGAAGTGAGAGTGCGAGAAGTTTCAATGTTTTTGTTAAAGGCGTCAAAAATTCGCTTCCCTGGCTACCCTCGCACACACATGGGACGAAGTTCATGCAGGGAACCAGGCTGATGTAGATCTATGCACTCTGCAAGGGGCATTTCACTCGTTTGAAAAAGCGTACGTGATTTTTTCAAAAGAAAAGGATTTTTACGAATTTTTGATAGATTTTCATAGAAATCACGTATAAAATCAAAAGTTAGGCAGATCCTTAGATCGTTTGAGAAATTTCCCTGCCTAGAACATTTGATAATTGATTCTGGTAATTTTTTGAACCAGAGTACTTTCTTGGGGCGCTACAAAACATTTTGATAAGATAGTCAGCACAGCTTTCTTTGCCTTTGCATGCAAACCAAGCAAAAAGCACCTTCCTGGAATAATGGTAGCAATTTCTGGAAGTGAAAATTTGCAAAAATTAGTCAAAAGAAAGTTTGTGTCGCAATCATAGAGCTTCTGTTTGAGTAGTTGATCAATAGTAAATGATTTTTCTAAAAAGAAACTTTACCCTGATTCAAAATTTTTTTCATTTTTGCTCGTGGAACGCAGTGACACAAGTATATGATATGGGTATGGGGAAATTCATGTGACATTTTTTCCTTTTATATCAGGACCCATACTGCTTTGTGAAAGTTTTGAACAAAGCACCTTTTCAATTTTGCTGTCTGTGAAATGTTACTTTTCAATACTACTGTTGTTTTTGCGCCTTCTTAAAAACAGACTAGATTTGGAATGTAAATCGTAAATGACGCAAATCGTTAATCTTTTCTTCAACAAGAAAAGAAATCAATGAATGAATGCTTTTTCGGCCTTCATTGGCAATCCAAAGAATGTTGTTTACAGGGCAATTGATTCCTTTTGGTCTATTCAACAAGCAGTCAAAATATCCAAGTCACACATCATTGATCTCCAAAACATCACATCTGTTTGTGCAAGGTATCATGATTGAAATTCAGAAAGCAGAAGTCTGACTTCCAGAGCACCCAGGGGCATTTCACTCCCAAAAGATCTACTGAACCTGTGGCAAAAATCCTTTTGTTTTCAAGAAAAATAATGACTATGGAAAATCACTGTGTAAATCAACCATGGAGATTCAAACTTAGCCTAGGCGTAGACCCATTATCCCAAAGGAGGAAAGGGTCTACGAAACAAAGAGCAAAAGCTTACTACTGAGGTTTCTAGATTTCTGGAAACTTAAAGGTGGTGTGAAGCGAAAATTTTTATTGATGCAAATGAATAGCGCAGTTGAATGATAAAGAATGTCGTTTAAATTTTTTTGATACCTTATTTCATTTCAGAGTTATCCACTGTTTTGTACGATTTGCTGATGACGTCATTTTGTTTGCAAAATGTAAAGAAAGTATACAAGGTTGGCCATGTTTCCAAAGAGAAATCTAATTTAAAAACTTTGTACAATCAACATGCCGTTCTAACCATCATATTAAGTCATGAGGCAATTTATATAACATCTATTCAGCTCAGCTGAAATATTTCTTACCACTGTAACCTTTCAAAAATCAGATACAGTTATATTTCCATATGTTATCCTAGTAATTTGCAAACAAAATGACGTCATCAGCTGCAACTTAATATCAGTGGATAACTTGAAAACGAAATGAGGTATCAAAACAATGTAAACGACATTCTTTATCATTCAACTGCGCTATTCATTTGCATCAATAAAAATTTTCGCTTCACACCACCTTTAATTTATGCAGCCTTTTTTCAACCATAGAAATATTTCTATTTCTATGGTTTCAACGCCTTTCATAAATAATTTGAAAAGGGATTAGAATGATTAATTGGGCAGCTGTAGCAAGCCTTTGCTCTTTGTTTCGTAGACCCTTTCCTCCTTTGGGATAATCGGTCTATGCGTAGGCTAATTCAAACTTGACTTGGAAACATTTTTTATTTCCCCTGGGTCCATTTTGATCATGTCAATAACTGACAATTTTACAATAACAATAGGTGTAACTCTTTGCAGGTAAGTCAAATGTGATTCAAAATACTGCAGTTAGATTGCATTTGAGTAGAGCTTTCGAATGATCTGTAGTTTTTTGGATTTTGACGAAATTAGTAAAATTTCTATGACATCATTGATTCTATGACGTCATGATTGAGCTGTTTTTGGAATGATTTCAGCTCAAATTTCTTCCTTGGTGTATACTAATTCGAACATGCAAATTCCGAATCTGCCATCAATAAACAATTATTTTACTCACAAATAATGATTTGGACCATGCCATTTACCCATTGTTTGCAGCAGCATGGCAACACAATGGGTAAATGACATAGTCCAAATCGTTATTTCTGAGTAAACTAATTTTTGATTACAAAGTCCTTTGTAATCTAAGAAGGGGGCTTCGATGCCAGTCAGTAAGTAATCTACTTCCGTCACGCTCATTAAAGCAATTGATTAGCGCTTTATCTCTGCTAATTGGCACTGAAATAAAGAAAGGGCACAGAAAGCTCACACAAGACAGAAGTTTCCCGCGATCCTATAGCAACATTTGACGTCCGCTTATTTCATGTTAGACAGAATTGACACCATATAAGATGTTTAAATCACCAAGATGTTTACGCTGACGCAACAACAAAATCAACCAGAATTGGCACATTCTTGACCTCATTAGGAGCTTAATTAAGTTAAAACAATCGTTTTCTGGAACAAACGCATATCATTAGCCACTTATTAATAGTGCTCATTATGAAAATGACTCAATTTTGAAGGGTGATGTAACTGGCCTGCACAGAGGTTAGCATTCGCAGCATCACCGAAGGTAGAAGGATTCCCCTCGTACACAGCTACAGAAAGGTGCAGAATCCCAGCAAACAATGGCGTCATTGACTGGGGGGAAGGCACGTGATCACACTGAACCAAAACATGGTGATGCATATGATTCTGCACATAGGTTATCTTCATGACTGCTTGTCTCAAATTAAATGCCCGCGAATAGCAGCAATTGAAACGTTCTGCAGGGTTCTGCATAAGTAATTTTGCGTTATCGTAAATCTCACATGACATCTAATTTGAGACAGATGCACCAATGGGGGCCAATAATTTCGTGCTCGAGACTTTTTGACAAAAAGGTCAAAATATTGCCTTGCAGGTGACTCTTGTCCTCATACAAGGCGCTTGATGTTCTATCGAAGGCAACTCTAGAAGTAACACTCGTCTCTCTGAATGTAGCTAAATACAGCATCAACAATCATTTGGGGTTATGAAGAAATCAATATTCAGATATTCTTATGCTTGCTTAGCTCAGGACGGACTTTGTAATCATCCAAAAAGATCTTATGTTTTATTGATGGCAGATTCGGAATTTACATGTTTGAATTTGTATAAACCAAGGAAGAAATTTGAGCTGAAATAATTCTAAAAAGGCACAATTATGACGTCATAGAATCAATGACATCATAATTGTTGGATCGCCACATGCGCGGAGTCATTAGCATGAGTCATGCATTATAACGCAAATCCTAGAAAGCGTGTCTATAGTGTCTGAGTTGCACATGGATGGAACCATCTTCCAAGAGATGTATTGTAGTAAATGCCAATTGCCAAATCATTATACTCCTTCAAAGAGAAACTGGATGATTGGAGACATTGGAGATGATTGATTGGATAAATACTAATGTGACCCAGTGTTTGCTTGGTCAGTAAAAATATTACTTAAACTAGAAGTAACAAATCGTTAGTATGTGCGCGTATCATGTATTTTAATGTTGGCAGAGACGTGTTTCAAGATGTTGTTAGCCAGAAATCAGATATGCAGAAATTGACGGGTCCTTTCATCCTGACGAGAAATATTTTATTAGGGAGAAATGAGAATCACGTTTCAAAATAGCGGGCTGAGATTATTATTAGCTTCTTGTGATTTCCAGTAAGTTTTGTCATTCTCCGGGATTTCTTGAACGTTGCCTAACTTATTGACTCCAGTTGATTTGGAGGATCCTGTGCAAAGAAAATCGGCGATGTGTCCCTTGAGTCCCTTGCAGTGCTCACAATCGTGTGGTGTTTTATTACCTGGTGAAATTTCGTACGCTGTTGACGAATATGTCTTTGTCATCAAGAAACATCCGCAAAAGATTCTTAAAAATCCTTGTAGTTTGAAAAATCTTGCACACTTTTTAGTGAGTGTCAAAGACCCTTGCTCACCGTTGCATAGGGCCTAAACGAAGGAACTTAACGTAAACAATTTCTATTTCAGTTCGTTTTCAGACATTGATTGAGATCAAACAACAAACTATTTTGAATCTCTTTATTTGATTGAATACAGAGTTGTAAAGCACGACATTCAAAATTGAAAGCAATGTTGCCTCAAGGAAATACCTGAAATACCGCTAATGGGCGAGTCGACTTCCTTTCAAACAAGGATCAACCAAAACAATAAGTTCACTTAAACCATTAGTAATGACGCAATAAACCATCAACTAAAATCATGTGAGCACAATGTGACTTCTTTTGTTATATTATGCAAATTTTTGACGCAAACCTTTTGACCAGCGGAAAATAACAATGAATAACAATAAAATATGCGTGGACCAGGAACGAAGCTCGGGTGCTTCCTAATAGTAAGCCCTCGCTTCGCTCGCGCAATAAGGTGAA
This sequence comes from Aurelia coerulea, assembly GCA_039566865.1. Classification (NCBI taxonomy): domain Eukaryota; kingdom Metazoa; phylum Cnidaria; class Scyphozoa; order Semaeostomeae; family Ulmaridae; genus Aurelia; species Aurelia coerulea. The sequence continues at coordinate 29,428,121 of CM076943.1, forward strand.
ACTCATGTTTTTTAGATAGTACGGTATAGTCCCAGTAACATACCCAGACATCATACCATCAGTTATAACATACCCCCTTGTAGGATCCCCAGGAACCCTGAATCCAGACGAAGACTCATGTTTTTAGCGTATTTTCAAATTTACCCTTTCAGCCAATCCCTAGATCTATGTTATAATGAGACTATTCATTACAAAAACTTTTCTAAATGGTTGAGGTGATAGCAGATTTTCTTATTTTTTGCAGGCACTGTAAAGAATGTTCCAGAGCGAGGTATGTTATGCATACTATAGCCATTTATTTACATTGGGACTCTCCATTTCAAAATGGAAGGAGGGGTGGTCTTAATAATGAGGGGGGGGGGTACATGGAGCTGGTAAATATTTAAAAATGAAAGTAATCTTCTAATAGGTTTTAATTGATTTTGCCTAAGTTATGGAGTGCTTTTGCTCACACTTTTGATTAAATCAATGATATGGGTTTCCAATAAATTTTCGGGTGGGAAATGTTTTTTGAATTAGTGGGGGAAATCTGTTTGGCACGGTAAGCTATGGGTATCCCAAAAATGTACATGCAGTTGAAAACTCACCAAGCTTCTAGTAAAAGCTCAATTTTCAAACTTTCTTTTTTGGCAAAGTTAAAGTAAGACAAACTTAAAGAGAATGCTATGCTATCACCTGGACTTATGAAGATGAGTGCCTTGTATCCCTGTGGTAAACCTTGCTCAACAGGGACTCATAATGAAGCAGTGAAAAAGCTGACCCTATCTTCTGCATTCGATCGATCGAATCTGGATCGAACGACTGCTTCGGCTCTGTTCAACGGTCACTCCTCAGAAAGTCAGAAAGGAAATGCGATAGAAACCACGGTAAGCAGACACTTTATCAACGAACCCTGGTATTCATCTGAAGAAGAAAGTGCACTTTACCTGATGAGTGCAAAATAAGTATTTTAATGTGGCAATTTCCATGTTTTAAGACCAAAATATACCAGAGAAATATTCAAGTACCTGCCACAGCAACTTCCTTCAAATCTAATCAATTGCATCAATCGAATCGAGTGTTTGAAACTTATTGTTCATTGCAAAATCTCGCACTCTGATTGGTATTCTAGGAAGCTCAGAGTTTGGGCCTAAATAGGGTCAGCTTGTTCAGAGTAATAATATGAGTCTCTGTTGACCAGAGCGCCATCTTGAAGTAAAAAAGCACAGGGATACAAGGACTCATAGGCATAAGTCTAGCTACCACTTGGTACTATACTAGACTGATTACGATTGAGTCCTAGTAATCGCTACCACCCACCCACCCTACTCGCTCATACTAGTATGAGCGAGTAGGGTGGGTGGATGAGCGAGTAGGGTGGGTGGGTGGTAGCGATTACTAGGACTCAATCGTAATCAGTCTAGTACTGTACATAGAACTTGGTGTTTCTTGCATTGATTTCAAATCTTTGAATCAGCGTAAAGATATGAAATTGTATGACCAATTTCTGCTTATTGAATTGTTTGAAATAATTTTAGCTACCTATCTATAACTGTAATCTTACGCCCAGATAAAGGTAATGGTGTCGTCATATTGAATAAAATAGATTATATAAATAAGGTTGAAACTCTTTTATTAGATGTTTTTAAATTTAGGAAATTAGATGCTAATGTATTGGATCTTTGCCTTAAACGGGAAGGCAAACTTATTCGTTTTCTTAGAGATACTTTACTCAAGAAACAGCGTATTTCTGAATCTGTTTATTGTGATCTTTCCCCTCAAGGAAGCAAACCTGGTATTTTGTATGGCCTACCAAAAGTGCACAAAGAAACTTTCCCTGCTAGGCCCATAATGTCAGCTATAGGAACATATAATTACCGCCTTGCAAAATGTCTGGTTGCAATTCTACAACCTTTGACGGTTAATCAGTATACTGTGCACAGTTCCTTTCGTTTGTGAAAGAAATCACCAGCTTGAAGTCAGATAACAAAACTGTAATGGCCAGCTTTGATGTGTCTAGCTTGTTTACTAATATACCTCTTGATGAGACGAACCATTATTACTGATACTGTTTTCAGAGAAACAGACACACTTAGGTTTGAGGATTGCTCCTTTACGAAGATTCAGTTTAAGAAACTCCTTGAATTAGCGGTGAAAGGAAATCATTTTATTTTTAACGATCAGCTATATGATCAGATAGATGGTGTAGCAATGGGTTCCCCTCTGGGTCCCACTCTTGCCAATACATTTATGTGTGCTTTTGAACAAAATTTCCTTACTAATTGCCCGTCTGAGTTTCAACCGATACTGTATCGTAGATATGTAGACGATACCTGTTGCATTTTTGAAAATATCAATCAAGTCGAGAGCTTTCTTGAGTATTTAAATAGCCAGCATCCGAACATTAAATTTACACATGAAGTAGAAGAGAATAATTCGCTGGCTTTTTTAGATGTTTTGGTAATTCATGATGGTAATGGTTTTGCAACTAATTTGTATCGTAAGAAAACATTTACAGGCCTATATACTAATTTCGAAAGCCTGTCACCGAGTAAATATAAGGTTAATCTTGTCACAGTCTTGGTTTATCGTGCGTTTCATATTTGTTCCTCTTATGCGCATTTTCACGGTCAATTGTGTAACATCAAACGATTTCTACAGCAAAACTGCTTCCCCAAACATCTTATCGACAAACTCATTAAGAAGTTTTTGGATGGGCAATATATACCTAGAATAAGACCGGCCACCGTAGCGAAACTCCCGGTAATTTTTTGTTTGCCTTATTTAGGCCAATACAGTCTCAGGGTGAAAAAGAAACTATGTTAATTTTTAGGTAACACGTACCCCCATGTCGATTTTCAAGTTGTTTTTCAATCAGCTAAACGCATTGAAAACTTTTTCCCTTTCAAAGATCGAGTCCCTGCACACATTTGTTCTTCTGTTGTTTATAAGTTTACGTGTAGTAGCTGCCAGGCTACTTATTATGGCAAAACATCACGCCACTTTATTGTTCGTTGTAGGGAACATTTAGGAATAAACAAGAAAGGAATAAGTATAAAGGGTGCTTCTTCATCCATTAGGGACCATATTTATGAAACTGGTCATGCCGCGTCTTTTGATGATTTTTGCATTTTGGACAAAGCCAACAACAATTTTGACTTCCTGATACACGAGACCCGGGGGGGTTACTTGGGCCAAAAGATGACGGGGGCGTGCCGCCCAAATTGTAGCGTCATACCCACCCTTATCAATTCACATACTTTTTTCATACCCACTTTTAAGGATTTGGAGAAAAACATACCCAGTTTTATGGTTTCCAAATTGAACTGTATGTAACATGCAAGGGATTGAATAAGAACGTAAATAAACTAGAACTAACATTTTATATGTTTTTTCTTTATAAGAAGCTTGGATCTGGCCATAGCACTAAACGTTTCATAATTCAACAAGCTAATTTTCGCATTTTAATACTAGAAAGCTTCTTAATTTGTTTCTCATCTTTTAAACTCATGAATTGCCACTGTGGTCCCAACACTGCTGCAGATATGTTTCTTGAGATCTACAGTGGCGGTCTGGCTTTTTTCGTCCGGTGGGGCCGGCAGCGAAATGGCGCCCCCTTATATCAAGCATAGTCGTCAAGTTTCTGACGAGATTGGCAATGTTGCAACTTTCTTACGCTTACTCTTTTGAGACCCTGACCTGCCCCAAGGCTAGATTCAGACATCATTAGTGACTAATGTAAATTGTGACGGTCTGGGGGCGAAGCCCACAAGAAAATTTATTGCAATAGGGGCAAATTAAATGAGGGGTCTGAGGGCAAGGCGTTAGGAAAAAATTTTGGACCACACCATTTACTTAGACTTAGAATGCATCTTCTAATACTACGAGGATTATTTTTGAAGAAACATCCTTTACTTTGGCTTAAAACTCATCGCCTAATATCATGCTTGCCTTTAGCGACGAGGAAACCTAATAGTTTTGTGACAGCTATCATCCTATAAATCAAAGCACGAGGAACGTTTTTGAAGAAACATCCTTTACTTTTGCTTACAATCATTTGCGTGGCCAGGGTAAATTAAGAGGGGGGATTGAAATGAGGGGGTCTGGGGGCAAAGCCCCCAGGAAACTGTTTGGGGCCACGTCCTTTACTTTGGCTTAGAATGCATCTCCCAATATCATAATTGCCACTAGCGACAAGAAAACTTTGATAGTTTTGTGACAGTTATCCTATGAATTAGAGCATGAGGAAAATTTTAGAACAAAGATCCTTTACTTTGGCTTAGGATGCATCTCCCAATATCATGCTTGCCATTAGCGACAAGAAAAACTTTGCTAGTTTTGTGACAGTTATCCTATGAATTAGAGCATGGGGAAAATTTTAGAAGAAAGATCCTTTACTTTGGCTTAGAATGCATCTCCCAATATCATGCTTGCCATCAGTGACAAGAAAAATTTTGATAGTTTCGTGACGGTTATCCTGCGAATCAGAGCGCGAGGAAAATTTTTAGAAAAAAGATCCTTTACTTTGGCTTAGAATGCATCTCCTAATATCACGCTTGCCATCAGTGACAAGAAAACTTTGATAGTTTTGTGACAGTTATCCTATGAATAAAAGCACGATGCACGAGGAAAATTTTTGAAGAAAGATCTTTTACTTTGGCTTAGGATGCATCTCCCAATATCATGCTTGCCATTAGCGACAAGAAAAACTTTGATAGTTTTGTGACAGTCATCCCATGAATTAGAGCATGAGGAAAATTTTTGAAGAAAGATCCTTTACTTCGGCTTAGAATGTATCTCCCAATATCACGCTTGCCATTAGCGACAAGAAAAACTTTGATAGTTTTGTGACAGTTATCCCATGAATTAGAGCATGAGGAAAATTTTTGAAGAAAGATCCTTTACTTTGGCTTAGAATGCATCTCCCAATATCACGCTTGCCATTTGCGACAAGAAAAACTTGGATAGTTTTGTGACAGTTATCCCATGAATTAGAGCACGAGGAAAATTTTTGAAGAAAAATCTTTTACTTTGGCTTAGAATGCAACTCCCAATATCAATTCCATTTTGTCAAAACCCATTATTAAGGTTTCAGGACAGTAAAACCAGCCCATTTCTATTGGAATCACTGCATTTTGAGACCCATATTTAGGGATTTTGAAGCTTTCGAACCCATCCTTATGGGCGGCACGTCCCCGTTCAGCTACATATAGGAGTCACCCCCCCGGGACACGAGAGTCTTATAATCTTGAGGGACCACCCGACACTCAATCAACAGAACTCTTCTATACCGTTGTATCTTTTTTAATCTCACTGCACTTTCTTATTTAGTTTAATTTCAATGGACTTTCCTTATTTAGAAATCGTATGATCGATAATTTAATTATGCATTTCTCTCGAATAATTATTACTATAAAACCTCGCACGTGTAACTTTTATTTAGCTGAAGATGAGACAAGCTCGTCTCGAAACGTTCAATAATCATGGCCTAGTCTAATATTATAATCACAACTGGATTTGTCTTAATTAATTGGAAATGTCGATTTAAACTACGATACTGACTTGTCTTTCTCTAAAATGACCCTCAGGATGATGTTCGTCGTGGTCCTAATGTTAAAACTATCTATAATTCTACTGAATGTTCAGAAACTTAGAATATTTCTTAAATTCAGTGCATTTTATATTTCTGCTCATTTAAGGATGTGATGTAATCAGATTTTTAAATCAGAACCCACAAAAGTGACTGACTTTTGCTTGATACTATATTGTAGACATCCACAAACTAACCCTTTCTTGGAAATTATTTCATGTTACATCAGACTGTTTAGAATTAACGATGGTTTCAAGTTGTTTTCAAATTTTTCTGGAATTCTCGAAAGGAAGAGAAACATTCAAATTCTAAAATATTGAAGATTTCAGAAAAGTCAAACAGCAGCTTCACAGCAAAGTAAGAATAGTTTCTTTGAAGCCATTCAGTTCAAAGAAATAGGTCATTGAATTTTACACCAAACTTTTGAAAGATTTGTAACCTATGTTTTCATATGTTCATTCTGGCAGATATTTATCTTGTTTTAAGAATGTTAGAAATGTTAGCAAAGACCAGAAATGTTTCGACCGCTGTGCAAAGTGCTTTTTGCGTCTGCACAAGCCGCCAAAAACAGAACGGTGGGAGAGGGGTGAATTTCTGGGGACTGCACGCAGTTGCGAAGGAATCTATTGTGATCCAGGCCTCTTGAGACGCGGCTTGAGTTTGAGAACACGCCGAATGTGTCGAGAAGGGGATCAAATATGGCTGAAAAAATCATCGACCCTGGAAAGCTTCGATAAAAGTGGATTATTTGGCTTTACTTTTCTTGGGCTGAAGGCGATATTTAGCAAGGAAAAATCAAAAAAGAGATATGGATTTTGTGGAAAAACTAGTGGCTGCCGCAAGCTGAACGTTTGTGGATTTTATCTGCAGGATATGAGCATCATTTTGGGGCAGGTCAGTATTCTTGAAAAATTGGCTAAGTGTTTCATTTTTTGCCATAAAGTTAGGGCTGTTTTCGATGACGAAAAATATCTCTTGTTTGTTTACATGTAAACAGACAGCTTGTAGGAAGGTCTAAACAATGAATATGCCATGGAAATTTTTATCCCAGCTTCGTTAGGATGTATAATTTCATGAATCGTATTCCGATCATTTATCCTGGCATTTTTTGACCACAAAATATTTAATTTCTTAACACAGGTCATTTTCTAATGGGAAAGAGGGAAAATTTAGTAGCCCCAGAAAACTGAAATTTGCGCAAAATCTAGTGGCTGCCGCAAAATGAGACTATCATCACTGTGTTGGCGAGATGTTCAGCTTCAAATTTCTCGAACCAGTTCTTGTCGAAAAATTGGCTAACATTGTTAATTTTCATGTTTTAGTTTGTAAACATTTGAACAAAATACGGCATCCATGCCTAGGCCATTCTATTGTCTTAGCATTCTTGCTGTTGTTGTCGATGGATGGCCTTTTGTTATTCAGTCCTGCCTTTTTGTACTCAGACAGAGTCTCCTCGTGCTCTGATGCTCTGTTACCTTGTTTCATCATGTTTTACAAGGACTATTTGCCTCACTAATGCACAATAAAATGAAAATTTAGATTTTCAACTTATGACTTATTTGCTTTGAGTTCCTATTTTCATATCAAAATACCAGAATTCATTTGTGATCGGTTCACCTTCAAATGACCCACATTTGGTTGCTGCTCAGCATAAAAGCATATGCAGTTCTTTTACAAATTTAGCAATGATTCCACAATGTTAAGTGTCAGTTATTACAGTTATTACCCATCACCAGTTTTTTTTATCTCTGATTTTTACAATTGGGCACTTGGTGGAAAGAACAGTTTGATGAGAAATCTCTAATTCTCCTTTATTTTTCTCAGATACTGCAACATCAAATATGCTTGCTGCTGATACAACTCCTCCAATTTGCAAATTTTTGCTGGACCCTGCAAGATGTTCAAGACAGGATTCCCAGAAGAAGAATGGACACTGTTTGAATAGGGTGAATTTTAGCAAATCTTGAGGCATTGAAATATCTCCATTTCAACTTGTGTAAAAATTTCCAAGTATGTATAAAATTTCCAAGGAATTTCAGATTGATTCCTCTCCTGCTCCTAAGGTTTGAATGATTCTAAATAAGTTGGTGATGTGGAATGCAGCTGTAAAGTCTTAAGGTATTTTTCTGTGACTACATCTGATCATTGTTGTATTTTCTTGTTTGAAATCCTTAGCTAGCCATAAATAGTAGGATCTTGTAAATTTGGAATTTTGTTGAAACTGTATTTTACCATTAGGCATTAGATTGAAAGATCCAGAACAGAAAATTATGCCCAAGATGGAGGGGAGGAGGGGCGGAACTTTTTATCAAGATGCATTGTATTCCAATTAAGAATTTTAATGATTTTGTAAGGATTCAATCAGGATGCCATGTATTAAATTGTAATAATTCCTCACTGCCATCTTTGAAGTAGTCAGTGCCTGATGAAAAAGGTGATGAGTTTGAAGCAGAGGTGTAGGAACCATGGGGGCACTGGGAGCACATGCCCCCCAAATTGTGCAATTATGATGAAAAAGTGTCCTTTTTGTTTCGGGAAGTGTCTGTCCTTGTAGTGTTATGCCCCCAAGTTTAAGATGCTTCCTACGGCTCTGGTTTGAAGGAGTACTGTATTGCAGCACATTGGCTCCGAAAAACAATTGTATCCTATTGTTGTAAAACTGGCACCCTTTCGTACCTCAGAAGTACATTGTGACAGAGTTTACCACAACAGGATGTCATTTTGCTTTTAGGGGTCAATCACCAGCACACATTTAATACCAACGTTCAGTCTAAATCAGTTGCTAGAATTTAAGGGGATGGGATTTGCCCCCCCACCCCCCTTCAAGAAGAGAACTCTGCTTTCTGCTTGTTGCCCAAATTTTGGTAAGAAATACACCCAGAACTGTGATAGTAGCCCTAGCCTCCATCTCCTCTTTTTATCTGCTTCACACAAAATGAAAGGGAGTATGCAGTACAATGATCACCTAATTATTTTGTTATATCGAGGAAATCCAGTAAAAAATGTTCGTGCTCCATTGCCACGCTATCATTCAATTTTTGCCTCTTCGAGTTTGGTCTGCAGCCATCACTGGTCTGGATGTTTCTGGTTGAATTTGAAAGGAGCCTAGTATTGAAACTAAAATTGATTTATAACAATCTTTTGCTGGACATTGTGAAATAAGCTACAAATAGTTCTTCATTTCGATCGTCGCTGCTAGCTATAGCATCAGCTGATTCAATTTCTGCTTTCCACCGTTGTGATTGTCACGTGATCACTTCGCCTCGTTTCCAGGAGCCATGCATGACCCTCCTGCTGCGCGCGCATAAGAAACATTTCTGGTCTTTGCTAGAAATGTTATGAAGCACACAAGAAGACTATTGTTCCAAATTATGTTTCTCAAGATGATATTTTAAGTTGAATTGAAAATAAACCATCCTCAAAAGCAATTTGATAATTGAATAAGTGTTAAATGATAAACGCAGGTGTCCTAAGGTAATTTCAATGAGAATGCATAAGTGACGTGATGAAAAAGAATACAATCACAATTTAGTGACACACTCTATTTTACCAACTTTTTATATTGCTCTGTATTACCTGACTGACGTTTCAAAAACGAGGCAATACAAGAATCCCGCCAATCCTATTGGCTAATCGCACATTTCCCGCGGTTTTCCCGTAGCCTTGTATAATACGATACAAGGACGCGTTTTTGTCACCACAGCAACTAATTTAGGCCTGTGAGATTTACAATGAACTCAAACGACATAACAGTAACAAAATGAGTTTGACTAAATGGTATAAGTCAAAATTAGAAGCTATCAGGTAATAAAACTCATACTAACCGGTTTTGTAGTTGTACAGGAAAATATAAAGCCCTTGGTCTTATTGCACAGACCTCGCAAGCTCGGTCTGTACTTTTAAGACCTCGGGCTTTATGTTTTCCTGTACAACACAAAACCGGTTAGTATGCGCATAGTATTAGATATATTAGGCCCACAAAAAATCACCTATTTGAAAGTTTTTATATCTTGAATGATAATTAATTGCATTATTTTACAGTGATCTATCTGTTATTGTACAATCCTATCTTTATCATCTTTATGGTTTCATATTGGAAAACGATCTTCTCAAGTCCTGGAAAGGTGCCCCAACAGGTAAATGTCTTCCTTGACACATGTTGGTACTTCTTGTGCAGCAATTTGTCTTTAGTATTTATTAACATAAGCTAAACTTTCAAACTCATTGTTTCTGCCAAGTCAATGACGATTGAACATTATTATAATGCTGGCTGTCCCAAAAGTTCTCCTCTGTTTGTAAAGCGCCAACAAAATTAGATTACATAACCAATGTGCAATTTTTTGCAAGTAGATCAAGGACCAAATTCTTTTCCCAGGTGCAGTCTACCGGGTGTCCCAAAATAATGTATTATTATTTGATTGCTTACATATCCATAACCAATGAACCTATTTTCAAAAACTTTGCTTTATTTGATTGCCTAAAGACTAAATTGTATTTGGAGCTGTTGCTTATTGCGTTACGACGGCGTTTTCATGTCGAAAAGAAGGTTGATAAGCCTTTGGCGCTCCCTGGTTGAAATTAAGATGATGCATTTGAATGATGAATGCGGTTATTGCGGTTATTGCATTGAGCAAAAATCTAAGTGCGTTTATTACATTTGGGAAGTTGCAGCTTCATCTTCTTTCACAAGTTGCTCTAATAGATAATCCGACATTGGCTTTTGTGTTTCATGGGATTGACGCCTCTTTAATTTCTTTCTTTTTTATGGCCTTCGGCCTCGGTATCAACGAGATTCCTCCTTTTATCGAGAAACTCTGCGAGAACCTTTTTAACAAACTTACGTTATTGCTGAATTTCTACTTTGCTAGCCCATCACGTATTGTCAGTATATGAAACCATGGTGTTGTCTGAAGACGTTACCACTCAATTTAAACATAAGAATGAAATCAACAGCACTCTATATGCAAGATATCCCGTATTACTGTTTCACAATCTACCGTTTCATTGCAGTTTTACTTGTCAGTGGACGATAAAGAAAGATACGACGAAGCAGTAAGTACTCCCTTCTTTTGTCACTGAAGGTTTTGGCTTTGTTTCTTGATCATATGATAATGAATTGTTTTCGTAGTACGTGGTTGCTGTTATGATATGAAGGAGTTTGATTGATATATCGATAGGTAGATATAGATACATTGATTGATGAATCATTAAAACATGCTTGCTCATAGCCATGTCAATGATATCATTACTTCCAGCAATATCTTCTCAGGATTGTTTCTCTCGTGCCACATAAAGCAGACCTGGCAATACCCCTGTTGAGAACCTGTAATTGCCAAAATCCTTTGCGTATCGTGGGGCCAGTCTCTGGGATAGTCCTGATTTTGATACAAAAATAGCTCCTTCAATAAATGCCTTTAAATGTTAAAGAAAAATAGGAGTTATGCATTTCCAATCATCATTTTGTAAAAACTCAAAGTAGCGAAAGATTGGAAGTCGTTTGGGGGGGGGGGGGATTTTTTGTTTGCAAAATGATTGACCGCTGTTCCTCATTGAAATTTCGTGCTAATTTAGAATTCAGCTTTTTTAACATCTTCGAAAACATGTACTGGAAAAGGAGGGAAAAGTCCGGGAAATGAATGAATTAACATATATTTGAAACTTTTTTTTCGGACGGTTTGCATAACTTAAGCTAACCAAGCAGTTCTGTTCCGTTCGTTCCGTTCCGTACCGTACCGTTCAATTCAGTTGCAAACATCAGTTTAGCCAGTTTTAGCGTCAACTGAATGTCTTAACTGCTCTATTTTCAAAATCTCCCGGGAAAGCCTGTCGTCAATCCTTTTATATCTGCGGTTAGAGGGTTGTTTTCCAACGATCTACAGAAAGGGCATGGTCTCGAAGATTCTTCTTTCATTTTAAATTCTTTATTCACGGTGGCCTCCTCAGCGAAGACTGGCTGCTCGTCTCTCGCTGGAGCGGAGAGTAGAGTTGCCCTGAGCTGAATTTGCACTTGAGGCGCTGTTCTTGACGCTCTTTGGACTTATAAAGCATGGTAATACGGCGAAGTTGTATTAATCTGGCTTTGCTGCGTGCGCCGCATCAAAAGATCGCTTCAAGTGTAAATTCGGCCTTTGTCTTTTCTTAGAAGTGTCAAGTCAATCTTGTGTGAGGATCGATAACGTTATGTTTTTTGCCTCCACCTCGACAATAATTAAATTTGAGTTTTGTTTTTTGTCTTTCAAATTTTAGTGATATAGAAAAAAGAAAAGCCTCCCAGACCCCCAGACCCCCAGACCCCCAGACCCCCATTGCTGCTGACCCCACTCGCGGTGATTTTCAGCCGTTCAATTTGTTTTTTTCGACGGGAGTGAAATCTTTGAACTAACGGGCGTTTGAAAAATCACCAGAATTGGATTATCAAACTTAGCATCAAATTCAATTGACAAACATCTTATCTCTCTCTTTAGTCAATGATCTAAATATATTTAAAGATAATAAAATGTTGTTTTCATTTCTTAAAATGTATGAAATAATGCATTGAAAAGCTTCATTCTGAGCTATAGTCTTTAAGCAGCATCGTTAATCTGGCCTAAGTGCCATTGTATTGAAATTTTTCGTTCTCTTCCGAGTCTACAATAATAATTTGACCTATATGACAAAACTATGGAAGCTTAATCTACAGAAAATAATCTGGTAATCATGAGTGCTCTTTGCAGTATGCTTCAAAACCAGTCAGCCCTAAAAAGAGCTAAATTCGCTAATTTTAAACCAATCAAAAGATCAGCTATGTCTGCAAAAGCAATTTGGTCTTTGATCTACTGGCTAAAAAGAACATTTGAAGATCGGCCTCGTAATGACATTTTGCTGATTTTTCAAAGAGTGGTACTTATTTGGGACACCTGGTATGATTTATGTGTTTATGTGTGTTAGGTACCATCAAGTCGCTGGCGACTTCTGGCGATCCTCTGAACAAACAATCTCCATTCTGTTCTGTTCATTGCTGTTTCATTAAGTTGATAAACAAGTAAATAAAATGAAATATATCGCACGTTGATGCGAATTGAAATAAGCACGACGTTTCGAGCATAGCCCGTTATCAAGCCAAACTTAGAAATAATGCTTGATAACGGGCTATGTCCGAAACGTCGTGCTTATTTCAATTCGCATCGAAGTGCTTATATTTTACTTTATTTACTTGTTTATCATTGTACAATTGCACTACACGCAACAAGAAGATTTTTTTATCATTATGTTGATGCAAGGACATCCCAGTTGAATCTTTCAATACATCAAGCCATCTTGTTCGTCGCCTGCCTCGTCTTCTTTCCACTCTACGCTCCCTAACATGATATCTTTTTCCATCCCAACTAGCTCGTATCGTATGTCCGCAAAATGTCAGCGCTTGTTTTACAAGCATGCCTTCTGATGAAAGTTTTGGCTTTATTTCTTCTAAGACAGACATATTTGTTCTTCTTGCTGTCCATGGTATTCTCAGTATTCTACGCCAACACCATAGCTCAAACGCATCAATCTTCCTTCTTTCATTTTTGATTACAAAGTCCAACTTTGTCATCTAAGAGGGGGCTCCAGGTCAGTCAGAAAGTCAGAAAGTCAGAAAGTCAGAAAGTCAGAAAGAAAGAAAGAAAGAAAGTCCGTCACGCTCGTTAAAGCAATTGATTAACGATTTATCTCTGCTAATTTGCCCTGAAATAAAGAAAGCGCACAGAAAGCGCATACAAGACAGAAGTTTCCCGCGATCCGATAGTAACATTTGACGTCGGCTTATTTCATGTTAGACAGATTTGACACCATAAGATGGATAAATCACCTTGATGTTTACCCTGGCACAACAACAAATTTACGCAGAATTGGCACGTTCTTGAATTCATTAGCAGCTTAATTACGTTAAAACAATCGTTTTCTAGAACGAACGCATCATTAGCCACTTATTGATAGTATTCATTATGCAAATAAGTCAACTTTAGGGGATGATGTAACTGGCAGCCTGCACAGAGGCTAGCATTCGCAGCATCACCAAAGGTAGAAGGACCCCCCTCCTACACAGCAACGGATGCAATCATCGCAGGTGAAGTTGAGAGGAAAGGTGCAGAATCCCAGCAAACAATGGCGCCATTGACTGGGGGAAGGGACGCGATCACACGAAACCAAAACTTCTTCATGCATATGATTCTGCACATAGGTTATTTTCGTCAATGCTTGTCTCAAACTAGATGCCCAGGAATAGAAACGTTCTGCAGGGTTCTGCATAAACATAAGTAATTTTGCGTTATCGTAAATCTGACATGACACAGATGCACCAATAGTTTCATGCAGAGACTAAGCAAACTAGGGGTAATGACTTTTGATTTTTTGCGTATCATCCTCGTTTGACATAAAGATCAAAATATTGCTTTTCAGGCGATTCTTGTCCTTATACAAGGCGCTTGATTTTCTGTTGAAGGCGACTTTAGCAGCAACACTCATCTCTCTGCTGTAGCTAAAACAGCATAAAAGATCATTTGGCTAAAACAGCATAAAAGATCATTTGGGGTTATGAAGAAATCAACATTCAGATTTTCTTATGCTTGCTTAGCTCAGGACGGACTTTGTAATCATCCAAAAGGATCTTATGTTTCTTGGTTGTCCAGCTCTCACAACCGTATATCATTACAGAGAATAGTAATGCCGTCACTAGGCGCACTTTCGTATGCATTCGTATTTCTTTGTCTTTCATGACTCTATGAAGACCTGTCGTCGCTGCCTTGCCCATGGCAATTCTTCTGATAAGTTCTGATGTGCAACCTCCTTCTCTTTCAATTTCTAGCACTGAGGAATATAAAGCTATCTACGACTGCAACTGTTTCGTTCTCGTTTCCAATTATAAACTCTTCCAGCTCACATTATGTAACAATGATTTTTGTTTTCTTGATGTTTAGCTGAAGCCCAGCTTTCTCACTTTCTTGTTTTACTTTATTTGACAGCATTTTGAGACCTTCTTCTGTTTGTATGTTATATGAGTTATATGTTTACAGACACTATATTTCTGGTTTGGAATGTGGGTGCATTATGTTTATGAATTAGCGTAACAATTCTTGATTGAAACCTTTGAACAATGATTTATAAGGTTACAGACAAAAAAGGAAATTGAATTTCAAATATCGAAGCAAAGGAAAAGCGCCATCTCATGATGAATTGATGGATATACACAGAAATGTGCTTCATTGCTTTTATATATATGTTTGTATTTAAGTTTCTTTATAGTGTACCGTTGAAGTTTAAGTTTCTTCATGTATATTTTGTAAACTGGGTTACTATCTCATGTATTCAGTCCGGTTTTTATCATCGTCTTTGGATACAAATAGGATCATGTTCCAGACATGATTTTTTCTAACTTTCTCTTGCTCAAGGCATGTCTCTGGTTAGTTATCAGATAAGTGGTCTATTTTCATAATTCACTACGTGGCTGGAGTAGATAAGTGGATGATAGCACAGAGGGGGTGTCGCGCAACGAAAATAAGAACAGCAAAAAGATCTTTTGAACTGAACGAGGCCATGTTTGAAAACGATTCAAGCAAAGGTGGTTAAAACGCAGCAGTTGTGCTAGATTACCGGAGCTTTATGTTTTCTGCAGGGGATAAGATATTTCGAAACAGCCCCGCAGAATGATAGGAATTTCCTCCGCAAAGGCATACAAGCTGAAGCATTACTGTGGTGTCTATGTACCCATGATTTAAATTTCAGATAAGAGGAACCTCTCAAAGAAGTCACCAAAGAAATGCATACATTTTTAAGAATTTACATTCTTATATCCTTACAAGAAAGCTTCAGTTGGATTGCTGCGTCTTCTATTCGATCAAAAACGAAACCGTAAGAGATGAGAAAAGGGACATGGAAGCTGAGAAAATGCAAATTAGTTGAAAGCTAATTTGTTGAGTACTTTGTTGCATCTACAGGGTGTCCCAAATATCTTTTGTTGGGGAGATGAGATACGCTTCGCCCGAGGAAACCCATGCTTCCCCCCTTGCAGTAGGTTAAAGCTCATGCGCAGCAGCGTTTTGGTGTGAAGCTCTGACGAGCGCATGCCCTTTAGCCCACTGCACGGGGGGGACACATAAGTTTCCTCGGACAAAGCGATCTCGTCTCCCCAACAATGTTTGCCCCATTTTCTTGGCTGCTGTAGAGGAGCTTTACGTTCTAATGTCCTGTTCTTAATACAGTTGCATGCGATAGGCCTCAACTTGGAGATTTAGACCTTATTTTAGCAAATCGGGTAAGTGGTTGCTGATTATAGGGAAAAAAAATCAACAAAGTGATTGCCTAAAAACACCATTTTCTTTGTTCTTCAAAAATGGAAACAGTCAAATAAATACAGCAAGAAACGGTTCTGCTGCTGTGCTGGAATTTTTCCTACCGTTTAGAAGGGTTCATTATATTTTTTACTGTTAACTACTCTGGGTACCAGACTCTCTAACATAAAAACAGAGATTTCTGTTTTTATGTTAGAGAGTCTGGTACCAAGGGTAACTGTTAACACAAAAACATTGAAATATTTTCAAAGGAAGAAAAAGCGCAAGAAAAACTCTGGAACTAGTTCTTTCAAAATTTACATAATTTCGACATTTTTGGAAAACAATGAAGGTGCTGTCTATGAAGCAGCCATAATACTGTATGTAAACAATCTCTTTCTTCATCAGGAAAATCCACAGGCTGTTGTCGATGAGCTTGCAAAGAATTTACCAATCATGACAAAGACCGTATCTGGAGGTAATTACTTATCTTATATTTTTTTCCGATATAATTATACCGGCTAGCCCAATAAAAAGTACTCCCTTTTCCGAAAATCACCATTAAAATTCGATAATGGTGCATACCAGAAAGTTTGTTTTTATCTCTTTCATTCAATGATCTAAATATACCGGGTTCGCCGAAATAAACTATATGCATTCTTGGCAGGCCACGATAAATCGTACACTGGACCGATTTTGAAAATGTCTGACTTAATCTTTAGCAGAAAGCCTGAATTCGATTCTATGATTTTATTTGAAATTTTTCCGTTTTTGGTTTTTAGGGCTACAGGCGAGTTTCTTGAACTTTTCGTTTTCGAAAACGCTGAAAAATTCTGTTGTGAAATTCTGTAGTAGTTACAGTTAAGCCATCACAAAAGTAGCGCCAAGCCGTCAAAAATCAAAAATTCAACAAGACTCCATGCTTGCTGGCCTCATGACGCTTCCCTGTTTGTCTTTTTAACCCCCTTGATACAGGAATACGCTATATCTGGCCCATCATGAAATGCGCTTGTGAAACATGTAACACAGGAGAAGAAGAAGGAGGGAAAATCGATAGTTTCGAATGCAGAGCATTTTTAAAGTACGGACTTCAAATTATTCATTAAGAAATCCAAATAACTTAGCCCACGTTAGGCCTAATCAAACAACATTTGGGTCCAACAGTCTGATGTTTATTGGGCCACAGATTTGGAACGGCCTTCCAAACAAGCTGAAATCAGCAGAAAATTTGAAAAGTTTCAAGGATAAAATAAAACAGTGGAACGGACCGACTTGCAAATGTAGTGCCTGTCATTGCCTGCCTGTAAATAATTTAATGTTATAACTTACACAACTATTTAATTTTGTTACCTTAGGTATATTCGATTTTGATTAGTTGACTTTGTACATATGTGTATATATATAATTGTTAGCTATAATATTATATCGAATAAAAATTAATTGACAACAACAACAACGTGAACTGCTAGCCGAACCATTGTTTTTGGATTAGAGAATAGAGATAGAAGACGAATGAAATATTGCCAAATTTAGATCAAAAAGAAATTTCTTGGCACATCCTGCATCGTGAACTTACGAAAACGCCAATGCCAATGACAAGCAGGCAAAGTCGAAAACTAAAAACAGTGAGGAAATATGCCAAAAAGATCTGCCCATTCACCTGGTGATTTTGGTTTTATCTATTCAATTTCAATTTAATTTCAATTTATAATATTTATGCACAAGAACCCTATCAGCTTCTAAAAACAGCAACAAAACCATAATACCCTAAATGCTGTAATACAAAAGTTAAAATACAAATCTACAGAATGTTGTTCTTCCTAGAGATCGTACTTTGGGAATCATTGCTGACTTAGCAAGAAATCCTTCAATTTCATTTTGAGAGTGGAAATTGTAGGACCAGCAGGGTGTTATTTTTTCACAGACTTCCTGTGACCGCAAATTTTCGGGAGGAAATTTCCTGTGAGAAAATTTTTCGAAATTGTGGTAAATTCTCAAATATGCAACGAAAGTTGCATCTTTTGACATGCAAGTTTGTTGTGAAACTTTTCTTCAGATGTTGCTTTAGATTGAGAAATTAATCAGGCAATGGTTTTTCATTTTTAGAATTTTCACCATCCTCTGGAGAAAAATTGAAAAGTCCCGGAGTATAAGCGCCTTTCACTGGCATAGCAGCTTTATTTTGCATTGGGCATGATTGAAGTAGCCATCACATGTTGAATATGAGAGCTCGGGAAAGTTCCCCAGAATATCGTCAATTGATCTAAAGAAATAAAGCTTTGCAATACTTTCATCATCAGTAGAAATGTCAGAGGGCTAAGCGACTTCTGGTAAAGATTTTTCTCAATTTTGAGGCTTAGGTCGTCAATTTTTTTGCAAAGCAATTCAATTCTTACATCAGGAATTGCTTTATTTCATTCAAATCCATGACTTGTTGAGCAGTTGCCAATTCAGATTGAGAATCATGTCGCTCATGGAGCCTCTTTTGTAAATCTCAATTTCCTCAGAAATACATAAAGGCTCGGCAGTACCTTCCGCATTCTTTGTATGGTTCTTCCATTGATGTGTCTTCATTGGGGTCAATGTGATGGGATTCAGCGCCATCTTCCTACAGATTTGTTAGCGTTTTCTGATCTTCAGCAAGTCTTGGCTTATGCACGTTTTTCATCCGTTAACTCTAAGTCACAGTAGCCATACTTTGTCATCAGTTTTCTACTTCTGTGTGCTGGCTTCTTATTCAGCATGAGAGGAAATGTTTGTTTCAGGTCATTGTCTGTTTCAAAATTGGAAAACTATTGATGCTTGCAAAAGGATAGAAAATTTATAAATGATACAGCCGCGGGGAAATTGGTTTAAAAAGCAAGTTCACATCTAATTGGAACTTTTTATTGAATAAAGATGCAAAACTGTATTCCCGATCCAGGAAGGCACTACAGGGACTAAAGTATTTTGGTATTTGACAGCTGCAGTGCTATGCTGCATCACTTTTTTTCCACAAATACCTATGCCTCAAACATAATCAGCAGGGTTATGGCAGCATTCTTCTTGCTTTGTGTCTTTGTTTTAAATGATATGCCACATGTCGTTTCATTCTGGCAAATAAAGGATAATGTGCCTGGTTTCTAAGGGTGTTCGTGAATGTGCTTCAACTGCAGCTGCAAGTGCATTTTTCACTAACAATCAGAAAATAAAGATGGGATGAACACTGATAGACATTCCCGCCTTCATTGCCGTGGAGAGAAAGAGGAGGGGCAGCATCTGCTAAAACATGAAATTGAATGCCAAATACATTAGTATAGTACAGGTCTTGCCCATTTTACACATGCTTTTCATGTTTACGAATATTTGTAATTTCTTAATGAGATTTATGACAATAATTGATTCAGTTTCCAGTTTAGGGTCACTATTTCATGCAAAAAGACAACATTTGAGAAAAAATTTGCATGATCACTTCAGTGTGAATGAGATATTTTCATTCCTGTGAGCATTTTATTCATTTCAAAATTCAGTTTCTTCCTGTGAAGTGGATGGAAACGTCAACTTTTCTATTCATGACTGAAATTTCCTGTGAGAAAAAATTCCTTTCCTGTGATTTCCTGTGACCAATGGTCATGCGGTCATGGGAAAAATAACGCCCTGAGGACCAGTTCTGATGTTATTTTTTCTCGTAAAAAGTCCCATTTTCCTCTAGTATCCGATGACCACCGCCGGCACCCTAGTATGATAATTTCATTTCATTTTCTATATTCGATGATGAGAACGTAAAATTGCGCCAGGCAGAGCATAAATGATGAGAACACCAAATGTGCTTCAATGTGAAAGTTTTGTCAGTGTCAGTGTCAGAGGAATTGTTTTTATCACAAACATTTTTGTGGTTGGCCTAATGTAATTTAGACACAATTGGCAAATTTGGCAAGCACTAAAGTAAAAAGAGAGGTACTTGTTTCTTTATACTATTTTTTCACCATTACCTGTGGTTGAGCCATCTTAGCCCATTATTTATGTATTTTAAACTTATTTTTGATAATTTTTGACCACATATTTGGATTCAGTACCCAGAGTTTAGTCTTGATTCCAGTTTTCATGTTCCTACTGTTTACGATAATGGTTTTATGACGATAATGAATTTGAGAATTTATAAGCAATTTGTTCCTGATTATCGTCAAAGGTGTCATTATCGACGGTCAAAGCCCTTACAAAATTTCCAATTGAAACAAATTACGTACGCTAGGATTTTGGACTAAGTTTTGGACTAAGCACCAGACTAGATTTTGGGTGCTGAATCTGTATCTGAGGTCAACAATTTTGTAAAAGCAATTAGAAGAAATTGTGAGAAGTTCCAGCAGAATGAGGCCACTTAGAAATGAGGCCGCTTACAACTAATGTCACACCAACTGTAAATAATGATTATGATTTGATTTGATTTGATTTGACTTGACTTGACTTGACTTGACTTGACTTGACTTGACTTGACTTGACTTGACTTGATTTGACTTGATTTGATTTGATTTGATTTGAGACGAAGTGCTGACCCTATGGTTTGGCACATTGTGTTTCAGCTCGTTGCGAGGGAAGGGCTCACAATGTCACGCGCATTGTTGCTGTCTTTTCTCCTTTTACTCTTAACGGTCAAACTAATTTAGCATATTACATCAGTCAAGTCAATCGTTACTGCGCATACGATCTGGAGCCCTTTTTGGGAATCGCTCGAGGCTCACACCTAAACCTGTTCGTATCCCTAACAAATTCGTGGACTAATTCGTGGAATGGACATTGGCACATTATGTAAACGTCAAGGGTGTCATTAAACTTCTAAGAAACCTTTAAAGGGGCTCCATCACGTAATTGTAGACAAACACCATTGTCTTGGGAACGTGTCCGTTATTCTCTTCAGGTTGTCTGGTGGCTTCATCCAAGCCAGCAAGAAGTAACCGTCTAAACTCCACTTGTATCAGAGCAATCGTAAGAGATATGAATATTTGGCGTGTTCCTCTGTGAAGTATAAGGCTTTATCTTCAAAATAGCGCTTTCATTCAAGGAAAAAGAGTGAAAAGTCTGTGTGATACTGGCTTTCAAAGTACTGCAAAATCACCGTTTCGACAAATATTTCGAGACGAAGGAGCCCCTTTAAAAGACACATGGATAAATTGATTCGTTAGTCCTCAGTGCAGGCAACGATATGGTTATTGTTGATTGAGATCGTGTTGGGTGGTACTACATCATTTGGTTGCTCCTCTTTACATAACTTGAATGTGAAGAACTGTCGTAGTTGAAAATTTGATAAAACCAGAATTACTGTGTTCAGAAATGAATTCGACACCACCATCGTAGAGCTGAAGCCAAGAACCGTCCCCACGAATTGGTTTGGACTTAACCTGGAATGATACTTCTGGTACAACCAGATTGGCAATGCGATGAAATTGGGCACATAACAGACGATCATAGTTATGAGTAGGGACATGATGTACTTTGCCACCTTGATGTCAGCTCTTGTAATCACACTTGTAGCGTCGGTAAATAATGAAACGTTCGTAGATAAACAACGAAAACAGCCACTAACACAATTATGTTAATCGTTGTTAGTATTACTTGAAATATGAAAACGAAGCGATAGATAGAGGAAAGTGCAGACGAAGCAGCTATCAGTAAACACGCTATGAATGCCACAAAAACCAGCGTATACGCTTTTTTGCTATTCATGGAGGAGTTATAGTTTATCAAAAGCTTCATATGCAGATATCGATCGAAGGCAACAAATGTCATCATTAGTCCAGAAAACTGACACAATGAATGCGCCAAAAATTGGCCAATCACATCTAATGGGGTTCACATGTTGATATTTTGTGACGATAAGTAACCAACGAGTGGTTGTAGAACAACGGCAATAATGAGATCATTGATTCCCATGAAAAGATAGAAAACGAAAGTAGGTTTTCTTGTCAGCTTCAACTTCAATATTGCATAGATCAATGATGAGTTGGTGACAATATTTAGGAGCAATACTAAAACATTGATAACTGTTCCTGCCACTGATTTATCTTTGTCGATGGATGCTTCCTTGGCGAATATTGTGTAGCATTTCATCGTGCTATTCATGACCTCGTCCTACTTGCTCTCGTTAAAGTTGGTGAATGGTCGTCAGCAGTTGTTTCCAGGTGATATCGTCAACTCTGCAGCAGATGTTTGCGTTCTAGAAGTCCCCTTATCTGAAGAAGTCCCCTTATCTGTTTCATTGATTTGATTATTTTATCAGTTGTTCGTTTGCTAAGTACTCGGCAGAAGTGTAATGCACGAGAATTCTGATTTTAATCGAATATAAATGTTTTATATGTGGTAGATCCTATTAGAGGTGTTTGTCATGTATTTCTGTGAATCATGTTTTTTCATATAACTCAACATTCTTGAATAGTATCTGGTAATTGTGATCTTTGTTAGTTGTGTAATTTGTGACTAGTTTTTGTCTTTAATTTGTAATTTTTATTGGACGAACAGAAAGAATGTAACATGCAAAATGAAATTGTGGTTACTAGATTTTTGACCTTCATTTCTAAATCCTCACAGTTAATTAATGTCTTAAAGATAAAACGTTAATCAATTGCTTTAACGAGCGTGACGGACTTTCTTTCTTTCTTTCTTTCTTTCTTCCTGACCTGGAGCCCCCTCTTAGATTACAAAGTACTTTGTAATCAAAAACGAGACAGTGACAAAAGCGCTTCCTTCTGGGCAGTATGATTTCATTGACCAGCAGCAACAGAAGGTGTCAGTTGTACCGAACGGTCAATGGAATGGGCTGAAAACTTAACAATTGACTGCTAAGATTTTCAGTCACAAAACTATGTCGGCTTGTTTGAAAATCTTTTGCGATGCTTAGCACACTAAGGCCTTTCAATCTTATGATATCGAGTGTCTCTGATGATAACATAAGATTGAAAGGCCTTAGTGTGCCAAAAAAAGTCTTCTATTTTTACATCTGACTGTTCTAGTATCTATCTCTAATCAATAAAGATGACAACAGAATTTCAGCTTAACTACTGAACGAATTTTCACACTGCTATTACCAGGCTTGTGGTACAATCTATTCATTCATTCATTCATTCATTCATTCATTCATTCATTCATTCATTCATTCATATATTTATTCAAAGATGATATTTAAAAATGGTATTTACATACAGGGTGTCCCAAAAAATTGTGCCCCGTTTGTCTGAAGATTGCGACAAGACGGCAAAAGATTATTACCAAACTTTTGCATGATGGTGCTCTTCAGATGTTCAAATAAAGTTTGCTGCCATCCCTGTCAAAATCCGTTTAAAAATGATGGAACTATGACCTTCAGAAGACCAAATTTGTCTGATGACTGAAACCAGCAGTCGGCCATTTTGTCTTACTATTTTCAATAACTTCACGTGAGGTAAGAAATAGTTTCTGTGAGGTCAGAAATAGTGGAACTCTCTAAGGATTATCAGAAGTTTCACGAGAGCTATGACATTGGAGGCTGCTGTTTCATTTTCAATCCGTGAAGCTATTTATCGCCGCAAAATAGTAAGACAAAATGGCCGACCGCTGGTTTCAGTCATCAGACAAATTTGGTTTTCTGAAGGTCATAGCTCCATCATTTTCAACGGATTTTCACAAGGATGATAGCAAATTTTAATTGAATATCTGAAGAGCAACATCATGCAAAATTTTGGCGAGAATCTTTTGCCCTTTTGTCGCAATCTTCAGGCAAATTGGGCACAATTTTTTTGGACACCCTGTAGTTTTAAAAGAATATTTATATCTTCACCAACTAATTTTTGAATGTGCGGAACAGTGATAGAAGCTATGGAACCGTTTGAATTGAAATGCATAAAGATATCTTTATAGCCAGACTCTTTTTTAAACAGCTGAAAAGTCTATCCGCAAAATTGTTTTCCAATATGAAATGGCTGTGAATACACAAAAACGTTTCGATATTATGGAAGCAAATTATGGAACTCTTTGCCAACTGAAGTAAGGCAAGCGTCCTCAGTAGAACAGTTCAAAAATGTAGTTTTAGCTACTTCATGGCTATTTTCAAGTGTGAAAACTACACACAATATCAATGATCAATATAATTTATTTTCTAATGTATTTTATTTTTATTTTCTTCTATCTTTAATTTTTTAAGGTTTATTTTAAAATGACTTTTGCAGGAAGTAAATGAACTCTTATATATAAAAGTATTGTGTATTGCCTTTGGTAAATATATCTTTATTTTTGTTTTTTTTTTATTTTAGTGGACCAGACTGTAAACAAGATTTAGCTTAGTTCTGTTATCCACGTAAAAGAAATGATTACATACATACATACATACATACATACATACATACATACATACATACAAATCAATGGTAGTTTAGCGGGACTTCGTTGTGAGGACACTTTACCGGGACGGACTCTAAATAGCTTCTCTTTGGTGAATTCATAGAATATTTGGCCTAGTGATACCTTACATTCAAGGATTAACTTGATGCCAGTTATATTTTCCTTTTTATGAGCAAACAGTTCCCGTCCCGCAAAGTTGCCAAATGTCAAGCTTTACGAAAATGTCCCGGTAAGACTGCAAAACTAAATATTCATCGGTAAACTGTGTAAAGTTACTAATTGTTCACAAAAACATTTCTTTCTTCCTGAAATCAAACTGTGACACTCTAGAAAATACTGTATGTTCTAGAAAGGTTTTATTATGATTTTGCAAAATGTCCCGCGATGTCAGGTGTGTATCCTTGCAGGTACCTCCAAGTGACCAAAAACGAATATGTGTAAATTTTTGGGCGAGTTCGATTCCTGTCTGGTGGTGCGGTATTCTTACATTCTCGCGTGGAATGAAGATAATTATCTGAATCAATGCCATTTAGCCCTTCACTGTCCAAGAGATAGCATATGTGTGAAAGTTACCTTACAAGTATGCGTATTTTCATAAGAAACTGCCCACGAGAAACTCAGCTCTCAGATCGCCAAAGGATTAAGAGACTCCAGTTCTGGGAGAAGATAAGTTAAGAAACTACTTACTTTGATAAAGGAAATCCTTGATATAATTTTACTTTCACTTGTTTCCTGTATCATGTTACTGGTAAGGTACTTGAGTAATGTGTAAACATTGGAAAGACTTACAAACAATTTTTTTGAAATGTTCACGAGGGCACAAGTGCGGCACAAGTAGTGAACATGAAGATTGTTATGGAACCTCTAAGAAATTCGTAAGAAACTCTGAGTACTCAAAATCTGATGATTTTAAGAAAGTTTCAGAACTGGCGCAAATTCTTAGTTTCTTATAAAAAAATACTTGTAGCTATCCTAATACTCAACTGTTATGCGTGAAACTCCATAGGTGACCTTTTCATCAAATTTTTAGTAATATCGGTTCTTTTCTCGGATAGACGCATTTTAATATTCCTTGAAACAGCTGCAGGTTCTTGATTATTTATATAAGACATTTGCTATACATCTCATATACTTTCTAATTACAATACAACATAACACAACACAACAGGGACGACACCATAACATGGGGAACATAAAACAATGACATGAGCAATGTTGAACTACATACCAATAGATACTACCAGCTAAATGGATACTGAGGGTTGTGTAGTGATGCATCAAAATAATGCAGCAAGCGCAACACTTTTATGTTATATAGTGGATCTAATTTGAAAAAGAAAATTTACAAAGAGAAAGAACTTGGTGCGACAAAAGGAACATCAAGGGGCTTGGTGATTGCATGTCATGTAACTAAAGTTTCCACAAAACTTAATCAAAGCGACCGGTTTTTTTTTTGACGAAATGTAGAGTCAATAGACCTTTGCAGTTCTGAAAATGAATCTGAATCGAACGATGTTTTGATACATTTTGTAAAATTTTCGAATGTTCCCAACAGTGATAGAAGCGCGAACGCCACCCAATCGAACCTCTCCTACGAACATTTACAAAAACTTGTCTCTCAATCCAGGTTCTTTTGTAGAATAGCTTAAAGGTCTATTGGAGTTTATTTCAGCTCAAGTCGTTTGAAAGGTGTTCATCATCACGGGATAAAGGATGCGTTACAGCAAACTTGAACAAATTTTAGCAAAAGTCAACAGTTCAAGCGAGACGATCTTGTCGTTGAGCCTCAAAAGAAGGGCACAGAAGCAAAAGGTGCTCCGTATCCTCAATGCCACATACGGTATATATATTTGCAATTAGAGAATTAAAGAGATAGTTAAATTCCGTTTACAAGAATTAAAAAACTGGCTTTTGAATTGCAACTATCACAACTCCTTAATTGATAAAGCATTCCACAAAGCAAAATTACAAGGTCCTGCACCGAATAAAACAAGAGATGTTATACCACTTGTTACGGCATTTTACCCAAGTTTAAATCATAGCCATGTTATCAAGACCATTTCAAACCTTTTTAAAGGCATTCAAGACAACGAACGCGAAATTTACATCCATCCCCTTTGTGAGACAAGAACCTGGAATTAAATTATGCAATAAAGCACAATGCAAATTATGCCGTTTATATCTACGACCAGTGAAGAATTTCAAAACTACAAATGGAACAATATGGGACATCAAATCAGAAATTACCTCCAATAGCAAAAACATCATATATTTTCTCTCGTGTAATTTATGTGATGGTCAAATGAACTACATCAGCCAGACAACGAATTTACGTCAAAGAATGAACAATCACATATCTGAGTCAAGAAGCGGAGTTTCTTCTTGCAATTTTCAAAAACATGTACATAACTGCGGAAAATCTATTAAAAGCCTTAAAGAACCTTTCTTCAAAATTTACGCATTTATGAAACTTAAGGACAATAAATCACGCTTAGAATACGAAAGCAAACTTTTTAACAGAGGAAACCTATATTGAACCAATAATATGAATATTAATAATAATAATAATAATAATAATAATAAAATTAACCGGCTGTCCGGAGTTGTAAAGTAAACTGATGAAGATTTAATCGAAACGTTTTTGACAAATAACAGTGTGTTTTTTCATATATTTTATTTTCTGTTGTTTTTTGATGGTGCTTTTAGTTCAATTTAATAATAATAATAATAATAATAATCATACAAATAATAATGATAATAATAATAATAATAATAATAATAATAATAGCACCGTGGATAACGCAAATTGTCAAAAACTTTCTAAGAAGCAAGAGTCGTGCTTATAAAAACTTCGTGAGGAATGGTCAACCGGACGACAAGCCTGAGGGGATACAAAATATGATATCTGAAGGTTCAAGAATGATGGAGGATGCAAAACGGACAAATTTTCTTAAGGTTCGGTCATAATGGAAATGTTTTTTCGGAAATGGAAATGCAGCTAGCTAAGGGCTAAAAAAATCAGTGAGCCAGCCAATTAAAGGCTAAACATATAGAAGAAGAGGCGATGTGACTAAAGTGCACATTTATTGTACATTAACAGAGCCATTATTTATTGAACTTTAGATATTGCTAATTAATGAAAGACTGGTGGTTTTATATTACGCTAACGCAGGAGTGGCCATCCTTGTGGCAACACAATTTTCCATTGCAACAGTTATAATTAATGTGTAGCAGGAAAATTAACAAACTCAGTATTGGGAAAAATAGCTTGAAAAACTAGTTGTTTCGTTGTAGGAAATCCTTAACATATTCTGTATCTGAGTAATGAATAAACATCCGAAAGATTTCAGAATTCTGCACAAAACCTTAATTTAAAATGTTCACGCAGGTACAGGAAATAAACATGACCATTGTAATGCAAACTTAGAAACTCGGCAGAAACTCTGTACACTGAGAATCTGATCTTCTCAAAAAAAACTCAGCACTGGAGCAAATTCTTGTTGGAAGTATGTTCTTTCCTTTCCTTCTCGTTGACTTTTTCGGTCATAACGGAAACGTTTTGATTTTTTAAGTCAAATCCCTCTCGCTTGTTATCGCATTCAAGTTTGAAATGTCAAAGCTCCTTTTCAGAAAGATATATTTGTTCGTAACGTTGTCTTCTCCGATCTATAGTCTTTTTCGTTAGAACGTGCAAAGACGAAACTTGTCGAATTGCAAGAAGATTGCACTCTGTTAGAGCAAAAATTCATGTAAAGAAAGATAATTTTCTTCCCCTCTTCCTTGCTTTGCCTTCTTTTCTGTTGAATATGGCAATTCAATAAAAGCTCGATCGATCTTGAAAACGTTGTTAAAATTGAGTTGACCGGCTTTGCTAGCGCATGGTAGGATATCATTGAAAATAGAGTATTTCAGAACTATAATGTCAATATGTACCAGCTGTTGTAGTAAATTTTATTCTAATACAATGCTCTTGTATCATGTCCCGTTATGCTAGGTGTGTATCCTTGCATGTCCTTCTAAGTTACCGAAACAACATGTGTAAGAAGGACAATGGGAAGCCGTTGCCAGCAAGATAGAGCTTTTGGAGAAAGTATGCAGCTAGCTAATTGCTAAGAAAATCAGTTAGCCAGCCAATTAAAGGCCAAACATATAGGAGAAGAGGCGATGTGACTAAAGTGGACATTTATTGTACACTAACAGAGCCATAAATTTTTGAACTTTCGATATTGATAATTAATGAATGACTGGTGATTTTATATTACGCGAACGGCAGGAGTGGCCGTCCTTGTGACAACGCAATTTTCCTTTGCAACAGTTATAATTAATGTGCGTAGATCGTCACTTGCTCGTGTTTAATTCTAAACACAACTTATAAGAAACTCAGCCTCAGATAGCAGAAAAATTAACAAACTCAGTATTGGGAAATATAGCTTGAAAAACTAGTTGTTTCGTTGTAGGAAATCCTTAACATATTCTGTATCTGAGTAATGAATAAACATCCGAAAGATTTCAGAATTCTGCACAAAACCTTAATTTAAAATGTTCACGCAGGTACATGAAATAAACATGACCATTGTAATGCAAACTTAGAAACTCGGCAAAACTCTAAACACTGTGAATCTGGAATTCTCAAAAAAACTCAGCACTGGAGTAAATTCTTGTTGGGAATATGTTCTTTCCTTTCCTTCTCGTTGATTTTTTCTGTCATAAAGGAAACGTTTTGCCTTTTTAAGTCAAATCCCTCTCGCTTGTTATCGCATTCAAGTTTGAAGCGTCAAAGCTCCTTTTCAGAAAGATACATTTGTTCGTAACGTTGTCTCCTCCGATCTATAGTCTTTTTTCGTTAGAAGGGGCAAAGAGGAAACTTATGGAATTGCAAGAAGATTCCACTCTGTTAGAGCAAAATTTGATGTAAAGAAAGGATATATTTTCTTCCCCTCTCGTTGCCTTTGCCTTCTTTTCCTGTTGAATATGACAATTCAATAAAAGCTCGATCGATCATGAAAACGTTGCTAAAATAGAATTGACCGACTTTGCTAGGACATTGTATGATATTACTGCAAATAGAGTATTTTTGAACTATAATGTCATTATATACCAGCTGTTGTAGTAAATTTTATTCCAATACAATGCTCTTGTATCATGTCCCATTATGGTAGGTGTGTATCCTTGAATGTCCCTCTTAGCTACCAAAACAACATGTGTCAGAAGGACAATGGGAAGCAGTTGCCAGCAAGATAGAGCTTTTGGAGAAAGTTTGCAGTCAGCTGCCATAAAAAAAGGCTTTAAAAATAGGAGAATAGGCGATGTGACTAAAGTGGACATTTATTTTACACTAACAGAACCCTAAGTTTTTGATCTTTAGATATTTCTAATGAATCAAAGACTGGTGATTTAATATTACGCGAATGGCAGGAGTGGCCGTCCTTGTTGCAACGCAATTTTCCATTACAAAAGTTATAAGTAATGTGTGAAGATCGCAACTTACATATTTTTTATTTTAGAAAGCAGCTTCTAGAAAACACAACCCTCAGATCGCTGAGAACTTAAGAAACTCCAGTACTGGGAAAATATAGCAAAAGAAACTAGTTGTTTTGTTGCAGGAAATACTTAACATATTCTGAATCTGGGTAATGCATAATCATCGGAAGGTCTTATGAATCCTGCAGAAAACCATAATTTAAAATGTTCGTGAAATAAGCACGAAGATTGTAATGCAAACTTAGAAACTCGGCAGAAAACTCTGAACACTGTGAATCTGGTATTCTAAAATAACTCAGCACTGGAGTAAATTCTTGTTGGAAATATGTTCTTTCCTTTCCTTCTCGTTGACTTTTTCGGTCATAACGGAAACGTTTTTACTCCTTAAGTCACATCCCTCTCGCTCTTTATCGCTTTCAAGCCTGAAGCATCCTTGCGCCTTTTCAGAAAGATACATTTCTTCGTAATGTTGTCTCCTCCGATCTATAGTCCTTTTCGTTAAAACGTGCAAAGACGAAACTTATCGAATTGCAAAAATATTCCACTCTGTTAGTGCAAAAATTGATGGAAAGAAAGGACACAATTTTCTTTCCATCTCGTTGGCTTTGACTTCTTTTCCTGTTGAACATGACAATTCAATAAAAGCTCGATCGGTCTTGAAACATTGTTAAAATTGAATTGACCGACTGTGCTAGGACATTGTATGATATTATTGCAAATAGAGTATTTCTGAACTATAATGTCAATATATACCAGCTGTTGTAGTAAATTTTATTCTAATACAATGCTCTTGTATCATGTCCCGTTATGGTAGGTGTGTATCCTTGAATGTCGCCCTTAGTTACCAAAACAACATGTGTAAGAAGGACAATGGGAAGCGGTTGCCAGATAGATAGAGCTTTTGGAGAAAGTTTGCAGTCAGCCGTTAAAACTAAAGGCTATCAAAAAAGGAGAATAGAAGATGTGATAAAAGTGGACCTTTTATTTATACAAACAGACGTATTCATTTTAAAAAATAGCTTCTAAAATCTCAACCCTCAGATCGCCGAGAAATTAAGAAACTCCATTATTGGGAAATTATAGCATAAGAAACTAGTTGTTTTGTTGCAGGAAATACTTAACATATTCCGAATCTGGGTAATGCATAATCATCGGAAGGTCTTATGAATCCTGCAGAAAACCATTATTTAAAATGTTCGTGAAATAAACACGAAGATTGTAATGCAAACTTAGAGACTCGGCAAAACTCTGAACACTGTGAATCTGGTATTCTAAAATAACTCAGCACTGGAGTAAATTCTTGTTGGAAATATGTTCTTTCCTTTCCTTCTCGTTGACTTTTTCGGTCATAACGGAAACGTTTTTACTCCTTAAGTCACATCCCTCTCGCTCTTTATTGCTTACAAGCCTGAAGCGTCCTAGCTCCTTTTCAGAAAGATACATTTCTTCGTAATGTTGTCTCCTCCGATCTATAGTCGTTTTCGTTAAAACGTCCAAAGACGAAACTTATCGAATTGCAAAAATATTCCACTCTGTTAGTGCAAAAATTGATGGAAAGAAAGGACACAGTTTTCTTTCCATCTCGTTGGCTTTGACTTCTTTTCCTGTTGAACATGACAATTCAATAAAAGCTCGATCGGTCTTGAATACGTTGTTAAAATTGAATTGACCGACATTGCTAGGACATTGTATGATATTATTGCAAATAGAGTATTTCTGAACTATAATGTCAATATATACCAGCTGTTTTAGTAAATTTTATTCTAATACAATGCTCTTGTATCATGTCCCGTTATGGTAGGTGTGTATCCTTGAATGTCGCCCTTAGTTACCAAAACAACATGTGTAAGAAGGACAATGGGAAGCGGTTGCCAGAAAGATAGAGCTTTTGGAGAAAGTTTGCAGTCAGCCGTTAATACTAAAGGCTATAAAAAAAGGAGAATAGGAGATGTGATAAAAGTGGACCTTTTATTTATACAAACAGACGTATTCATTAAAAAAAACAGCTTCTAAAATGTCAACCCTCAGATCGCCGAGAAATTAAGAAACTCCATTATTGGGAAATTATAGCATAAGAAACTAGTTGTTTTGTTGCAGGAAACCCTTAACATATTACGAATCTGGGTATTGCATAATCATCGGAAAGTCTTATGAATCCTGCAGAAAACCTTAATTTAAAATGTTGGCGAAGGTACAGGAAATAAACACGAAGATTGTAATGCAAACTTAGAAACTCGGCAGAAACTCTGTACACTGAGAATCTGATCTTCTCAAAAAAACTCAGCACTGGAGTAAATTCTTGTTGGAAATATGTTCTTTCCTTTCCTTCTCTTTGATTTTTTCTGTCATAAAGGAAACGTTTTGACTTTTTAAGTCAAATCCCTCTCGCTTGTTATCGCATTCAAGTTTGAAGCGTCAAAGCTCCTTTTCAGAAAGATACATTTCTTCGTAACGTTGTCTCCTCCGATCTATAGTCTTTTTCGTTAGAACGTGCAAAGACGAAACTTATGGAATTGCAAGAAGATTCCACTCTGTTAGAGCAAAAGTTGATGGAAAGAAAGGATACAATTTTCTTTCCATCTCGTTGGCTTTGACTTATTTTCCTGTTGAATTTGACAATTCAATAAAAGCTCGATCGATCTTGAAACGTTGTTAAAATTGAGTTGACCGACTTTGCTAGGATATTGTATGATATTATTGCAAATAGAGTATTTCAGAACTATAATGTCAATATATACCAGTTGCTGCTGTAAATTTTATTCCAATACAATGCTCTTGTATCATGTCCCGTTATGGTAGGTGTGTATCCTTGCATGTCCTTCTAAGTTACCATAACAACATGTGTAAGAAGGACAATGGGAAGCTGTTGCCAGCAAGATAGAGATTCTGGAGAAAGTAGGTAGCTAGCTAATTGCTAAACAAATCAGTTAGCCAGCTAATTAAAGGCTAAACATATAGGAGAAGAGGCGATTTGACTAAAGTGGACATTTATTGTACACTAACAGAGCCATAAATTTTTGAACTTTAGATATTGATAATTAATGAATGACTGGTGATTTTATATTACGCGAACGGCAGGAGTGGCCGTCCTTGTGACAACGCAATTTTCCTTTGCAACAGTTATAATTAATGTGCGCAGATCGTCATTTGCTCGTGTTTATTTCTAAACAAAACTTATAAGAAATTCAGCCTCAGATAGCAGAAAAATTAACAAACTCGGTATTGGGAAATATAGCTTGAAAAACTAGTTGTTTCGTTGTAGGAAATCCTTAACATATTCTGTATCTGAGTAATGAATAAACATCCGAAAGATTTCAGAATTCTGCAAAAAACCTTAATTTAAAATGTTCGCGAAGGTACAGGAAATAAACACGATGATTGTAATGTAAACTTAGAAACTCGGCAAAACTCTGTACACTGAGAATCTGATCTTCTCAAAAAAACTCAGCACTGGAGTAAATTCTTGTTGGAAATATGTTCTTTCCTTTCCTTCTCTTTGATTTTTTTTGTCATAAAGGAAACGTTTTGACTCTTACAGTCAAATCCCTCTCGCTTGTTATCGCATTCAAGTTTGAAGCGTCAAAGCTCCTTTTCAAAAAGATACATTTGTTCGTAACGTTGTCTCCTCCGATCTATAGTCTTTTTCGTTAGAACGTGCAAAGACGAAACTTATGGAATTGCAAGAACATTCCACTCTGTTAGAGCAAAAATTGATGGAAAGAAAGGATACAATTTTCTTTCCATCTCGTTGGCTTTGACTTTTTTCCTGTTGAACATGACAATTCAATAAAAGCTCGATCGGTCTTGAAAACGTTGTTAAAATTGAGTTGACCGACTTTGCTAGGACATTGTATGATATTATTGCAAATAGATTATTTCTGAACTATAATGTCAATATATACCAGCTGTTGTAGTAAATTTTATTCTAATACAATGCTCTTGTATCATGTCCCGTTATGGTAGGTGTGTATCCTTGAATGTCCCTCTTAGTTACCAAAACAACATGTGTAAGAAGGACAATGGGAAGCGGTTGCCAGAAAGATAGAGCTTTTGGAGAAAGTTTGCAGTCAGCCGTTAAAACTAACGGCTATAAAAAAAGGAGAATAAGCGATGTGACAAAAGTGGACCTTTTATTTACACAAACAGACATATTCATTTTAAAAAACAGCTTCTAAAATCTCAACCCTCAAATCGCCGAGAAATTAAGAAACTCCATTATTGGGAAATTATAGCATAAGAAACTAGTTGTTTTGTTGCAGGAAATCCTTAACATGTTACGAATCTGGGTAATGCATAATCATCTGGAAGTCTTATGAATCCTGCAGAAAACCTTAATTTAGAATGTTCGCGAAGGTACAGAAAATAAACCCGTAGATTGTAATGCAAACTTACAAACTCGGCAAAGCTCTGTACACTGAGAATCTGATCTTCTAAAAAAAACTCAACACTGGAGTAAATTGTTGTCGGAAATATGTTCTTTCCTTTCCTTATCGTTGATTTTTTCTGTTATAAAGGAAACGTTTTGACTTTTTAAGTCAAATCGCTCTCGCTTGTTATCGCATTCAAGTTTGAAGCGTCAAAGCTCCTTTTGAGAAAGATACATTTGTTCGTAACGTTGTCTCCTCCGATCTATAGTCTTTTTGTTAGAATGTGCAAAGACGAAACTTATGGAATTGCAAGAAGATTGCACTCTGTTAGAGCAAAAATTAATATAAAGAAAAGATAATTTTCTTCCCCTCTTGCTTGCTTTGCTTTCTTTTCTGTTGAATATGGCAATTCAATAAAAGCTCGATCGATCTTGAAAACGTTGTTAAAATAGAATTGACAGACTTTACTAGGACATTGTATGATATTAATGCAAATAGAGTGTTTCTGAACTATAATGTCAACATATGCCAGCTGTTGTAGTAAATTTTATTCCAATACAATGCTCTTGTATCATGTCCCGTTATGGTAGGTGTGTATCCTTGAATGTCCCTCTTAGTTACCAAAACAACATGTGTAAGAAGGACAATAGGAAGCGGTTGCCAGCAAGACAGAGCATTTGGAGGAAATTTGCAGTCAGCCGCTATAACTAAAGGCTTTAAAAATAGAAGAATAGGCGATGTGACTAAATTGGACATTTATTTTACGCTAACAGAACCCTAAGATTTTGATCTTTAGATATTTCGAATGGCAGGAGTGGCCGTCTTTGTTGTAACGCAATTTTCAATTGCAAAAGTAATAAGTATTGGTGAAGATCGCAACTTACATGTTTTTTATTTTAGAAAGCAGTTTCTAAAAAACACAACCCTCAGATCGCTGAGAACTTAAGAAACTCCAGTACTGGTAAAATATAGCAACAGAAACTAGTTGTTTTGTTGCAGGAAATACTTAACATAGTCTGAATCTGGGTAATGCATAATCATCGGAAGGTCTTATGAATCCTGCAGAAAACGTTAATTTAAAATGTTGGCGAAGGAACAGGAAATAAACACGATGATTGTAATGCAAACTTAGAAACTCGGCAAACTCTGTACACTGAGAATCTGATCTTCTCAAAAAACTCAGCACTGGAGTAATTTGTCGTTGGAAATATGTTCTTTCCTTTCCTTCTCTTTGACTTTTTCGGTCATAAAGGAAACGTTTTGACTTTTTAAGTCAAATCCCTCTCGCTTGTTATCGCATTCAAGTTTGAAGCGTCAAAGCTCCTTTTCAGAAAGATACATTTGTTCGTAACGTTGTCTCCTCCGATCTATAGTCTTTTTCGATAAAAGGTGCAAAGACGAAACTTATGGAATTGCAAGAAGATTGCACTCTGTTAGAGCAAAAATTGATGTAAAGAAAAGATATTTTTTCTTCCCCTCTCGTTGGCTTTGCCTTCTTTTCCTGTTGAATTTGACAATTCAATAAATGCTTGATCGATCTTGAAAACGTTGTTAAAATAGAATAGACAGACTTTGCTAGGACATTGTATGATATTATTGCAAATAGAGTATTTCTGAACTATAATGTCAATATATACTAGCTGTTGTAGTAAATTTTATTCCAATACAATGCTCTTGTTTCATGTCCCATTATGGTAGGTGTGTATCCTTGAATGTCCCTCTTAGTTACCAAAACAACATGTGTAAGAAGGACAATAGGAAGCGGTTGCCAGCAAGACAGAACTTTTGGAGGAAATTTGCAGTCAGCCGCTATAACTAAAGGCTTTAAAAATAGAAGAATAGGCGATGTGACTAAAGTGGACATTTATTTTACGCTAACAGAACCCTAAGATTTTGATCTTTAGATATTTCTCTTGAATCAAAGACTGGTGATTTAATATTAAGCGAATGGCAGGTGTGGCCGTCCTTGTAGCAACGCAATTTTCCATTGCAAAAGTTATAAGTAAGGTGTGTAGATCGTCACTTACACATATTCATTTTCAAAAACAGCTTCTAATAACCTCAACGCTCACATCGCCGAGAAATCAAGAAACTCCAATATTGGGAAAATATAGATTAATAAACTAGTTGTTTTGTTGTAGGAAATTCTTAATATATTCTGAGTCTGGGTAGTGAATAGATATCGGAAAATTTTCAGAATTCTTCAGAAGACCTGAACTTAAAATGTTCACTAAGGTACAGAAAATAAACATGAAGATTGTCATGCAAACTTAGAAACTCGGCAGAAAATCTGAATACCGAAAATCTGATGTTCTAAAAAAATTCTCAGTATTGACGTAAATTATTGGTTTAAACATACTCTTTCCTTTCCTTCTCGTTGACTTTTTCTGTCATAACGGAAGCGTTTTGACTTTGTTAAGTCACATCCCTCTCGCTCGTTATTGCTTTCAAATTCGAAGCGTCCCATTTCCTTTCCAGATCGATACCTTTATTCGTAACGTTGTCTCCTCCGATCTATAGTCTTTTCATTAAAACGTGCCAAGGCAGGACTTTTGGAATTGCAAGAAGATTAAACTCTCTGAGAGCAAAAATTGTTGGAAAGACAGGACACATTTTTCCCCTCTCGTTGGCTTTGCCTACTTTTCCTGTTGAACATGACAATTCAATAGAAGCTCGATCGATGTTGAAAACGTTGTTAAAATTGCAACACCGTCTTTTTGTAAGCGTGTCGTACAATGTTTCTATTGTAATATAACTACTTAATATAAAATATATTGCACATGAAACAGAGCATGATTAAAATACGACGTTTCTAGCTTAGCGCGTTATCAAGTCAAAATTGTTAAAATTGAGTTGCCCAACTTTGCTAGGACAGTTTATGATATTATTGCAAAAGAATGTATTTCTGAACTATAAACAATGCAATAACATGAACCAAGATTTATAAAGTGTGATCTCAGAGAAAACAGCTCTTTCTTTGGAGATCCATTACATTATATCCATTTTTGGGGAATTATATTAACATCAAGAAAAACTGTTTAAACCTTGAATGATTGACAGAAAGTATCCCTAAGAGATTCCATATTACGGAAAGAAGATACGCTGTGATGTTATGTCAATATATACCAGCTGTTGTAGCAATTTTTATTTTAATACAATGTTCTTGTATTATGTCCCGTTATGGTAGGTGTGTATCCTTGAATGTCCCTCTTAGTTACCAAAACAACATGTGTAAGAAGGACAATGGGAAGCGGTTGCCAGCAAGATAGAGCTTTTAGAGAATGTATGTAGCCAGCCGCTCTAACTAAAGGCTAAACACATAGGAGAATGGGCGATGTGACTAAAGTGGACATTTATCTTACACTAACGGAACATTAAATTTTTGAACTTTAGATGTTTCTAATAAATCAAAAACTGGTGATTTTATATTACGCGAATGGCAGGAATGACCGTCCTTGTAGCAACGCAATTTTCCATTGCAAAAGTTACAAGTAATGTGTGTAGAGCGTCACTTACGCGTATTTATTTTTAAGAACAGCTTATAAGAAACTCAACCCTCAGATCGCCGAGAAATTAATAAACTCCAGTATTGGGAAAATAGTCCAAAAGAAACTAGTTGTTTTGTTGCAAGAAATCCTTAACATATTCTGAATCTGGGTAAAAACATCGGATAGTCTTCAGAATTCTGCAGAAAACCTTAATTTAAAATGTTCACGAAGGTACAGGAAATGAACGCGAAGATTGTCTTGCAAACTTAGAAACTCGGCAAAAGCTCTGCACACTGGTAATCTGATATTCTCAAAAAACTCTCAGTATTGGCGTAAATTCTTGGTCGAAAGATATTCTTTCCTTTCTTTCTTGTTGATTTTTTCTGTCATAACGGAAACATTTTGGCTTTTTTTAAGTCACATCCCTCTCGCTCGTTATCGCTTTCAACTTCGAAGCGTCCCATCTCCTTGTTGTTTATTGTCCCTTCTCGTTTGCTATTCCTTTCTTTTCCTGTCGTTAGTATTTCACTGCGTCAATTTTGCTGGACCAAGCGGACAGCTTAACAGGTCAATCGCTATTTAAAAGAAGTTGTTAAAAATGCAGTAGGGCTGATTTTGGTAAAAAGTCTACGATATTTTTCAAATTGAGTATTTTTGAATAATATATTGAATTTCATACCGTAATCCAAGATAGATTTTAACATCAACATAAAATACGACTCTGAATGATTGATTAAACGACATCACTAACAAATGTCGGTATTTTCAGCAAAATTAACGCTGCAATTATATCAATCTAATTTTCTTGTATAATGTCCCGTTATGTTTAGTGTGTTTCCTTGCAAGTTCCTCCAAGTGACCCAAAAACAAATATGTGTATGGACAAGATTGGGAATCTAGTTTTACCAACTCGTTTCAAAGAGTAACCAAAAATGCAAAGAGGAAACTGTTCAGGCCCTATGTTTTGAAGTCTAAGATATGCTCCATGAATCAAGACTGATGTTTTCATAGGACACAAATATTTTTCGCTCCCAAGTGAGAAGCGTCGTTCCCTTACCAATCAACATGTTTGATTTGACTGCCTAAATTTGCTAGAACAAGCTGACTCAACAACGCAATTGCTATTGAAGGGATTTTGTTAAAAGTGCATTAGAGCTGACTTTGCTGCGAATTTTTACGCGATGTTATTGAAATTAAAATTTTCCGATCGATAGAGATCCTAATAACATAAACCAAGCTTGAAGTTGGTTCTCAAAGGAAGCAGTTTTTCTACATTTTTTGGGGAACGATAAGCATCAATCGTCATCAAAAGAAAAAGTGCTGCAATTCCATGACAAAATACCAGGTGTACAGGTGTTGCAGAAATGCTGTTGTACTCTAATCTAATGTTCTTGTAAAATGTCCCTCTTATACTTTTCTGAAAGATTGTATGATGCTGTGCCTGACTATTCTTCTAAACATTATTCTCACAAAAAAGTGTCAGCTCGTCAAGATAAGGCAAAGCAAAGGCGCGCAAGCCATAAAAATACTTTTCAAAGGCTTGCCCACAATTTTCCAACTTATCGTCAGCAAAGGGTTAAGTTAAGAGACGTGGTTTTTTGCCCCAAGCACTGGGATCGCAGGAGTAGAAAAGACTGCATTGAGTCCGCAACCCTTTTCGTGACGCTTGCGTGCTGGGCTTCAAAATTGCTCGAATCCTGTCCTTCCGTCAGATCCGGGCGTCTTCCCTTCAATAAAAATATTTAGATTTATTAAAAAAGCTAGTATACAGTGCACAGTAATAGCATCAGATTAGAAATTGCTTATTTTGATAGATTTTCTTATTACTGTCACGACTTGGCTCAGGATAACAAGCAGCAGCAACATACGATTCTCCAGTTGCTTCAACAAATGAGGTATGTTGCTCATTAAGATCGAAAACATTCTAGGACGCTTTCTGGACCAAACTTAAGCAATGTTTTCCCAGTATTGGAGTTTGTTAATTCTTTGGCATAAACATTTCTTATGAAAAATATGTGTATTCCATTAGGAGGGGAACTTCGGGGTCTGCGGCATTGCTGTTTGCGGTATTTCGGTATCGAACTTTCACAGTGCAGTATGCGGTATGCGGTATGCGGTATTGAAAATTAACGTCCAAACATCATGTAATGCCATTTTCCTGTTGAGGAATAAAGCATCTTCGAGACGAATTGACAGGAAGGAAAAACGAAGGAGAGGGGAGTCCCTTATCTCTCTCTCTCTAACATTTTTTATCTGAAGAAAAAGAATCAAAATATTTGCACGAATCAAAACTTTGAATGTGGGAAAATCACCCATATTTTCAAATCAGGCAATCCGACAATCTGGACAGCTTTTTGCCTGTCACGGTAAAGCCTGCTCTATCGAATGTTATCGAGAAGATCATTAATAATCACCGCCTCAGTACCATGAAACGAATGGCCTGTTGTGCCCAGACCAGATTGGGTTTAGAAAAGGGAGATCTACGCAACATGCAGTTACCTTACTGTCAAAAAAGGTTAGATAGAACATTGATAAAGGGCTATGTAGTGTTCTGTCTATATTGACCTCCGTAAACCCTTCAACACATAATGTCATGCAACCTTGCTGGAAAAATTGCAAAGTTATGGTATAGATTATGTGGAATTACGATGGATACGTAATTATCTCATTAATAAGAAACAAAAAGTAATTTTTGACTAAACCAACTAATGCGAAGAAAACGTTACATGTGGTGTCCCACAAGGATCCGTCCTGGGGCCCCTTCTCTTTGGGCTAATAATTAATGACATCCATATTCCGTTCATTGATGCTGGCATTATACTATATGCCGACGATACTGCTTTATATCATGCAAGAAAGAACTCAAATGAAATAGAAGATTTACTTTACAGTCAAATGCAAAAAGTTGCAGACTGGCTTGAAAAAGGTAAAACAGAATTTGTGCTATATGGATCACATCAACAGTTGTCCCAACAGCCAAACGTATACATAAAAATCTACAGTCAAACTATTCATGAGACAAAATCGCACAAGTACCTTCGTGTAGATTTGGATAACCATCTGAGCCTACATCAACATTTTGAACAAATGTATATAATATAGCGACAGCCAGAGTAAAGCTTTTTTCTAGTATTTTCGAAAAAGTCAGCCCTTATGCAGTAGAATCGATATATAACACAATGATACGGCCACTACTGTTGTACCCACTACAGCATTCCATACCCCAAGGAACTGCAAACATACAAAATAGAGTAGCCAGAATTTTCAACCCAAGAGCAAAGATAACGTCATGGGACAGTATTGAAAAAGCTTGAAACACAAGGGTAGCCATTGACGTGTGTAAATCATTGCAGAATCTACTACCCAAAGACATGAATGGTTACTTCAAAAAATCTCAGCATGAAATAAACATTGAAGGCAATGGCTCTTGTGTTGTTTTACCGAAAATGCGCACTGAAACTGGAAAAGAGTGGTTTGCCAACCAGGGAGCCCACATTTTTCGATTTGAAAAAGCAACCCACGACGAAATATCCATCTTGCTATTCAAAAAGAAACAAAACCATCGAAGTCTTTGTAAATGTCCAAAAAAACGTCTTCGACTCCAATAAAATTCTCATCCTTTAATTTTATATTAAACTATTTTCACTTCATTCTACTTTTTGCCTCACGTCTGAACAAGTCAACCTGCCAAAATATTAGTTGTTATGATTATTATTCTATTACTACTTCTTGTTTTGAAAAGTTTCCTTTCAAACCATTTCACATTCGAATACATGTACACCTTTGAGCCGAATATTAAAACAGTTGAGATCAATGGTATGACAATGATATAAGATCTGTTCCATATATTAATATTTTCTGCCGTCAATGCAGTTTTCCTGAAAGTGCATTAATGAAACTTTTCCCATCGTTCTCGCATCATTCTTTTGTCTGTTAACTATCTAAAACTACGAAAACGATCTAATAGATCAAACTAAAAATTGTGATAGAGGAAGATGTATGTAGGTCGCAATCAAACTGCTACAGTCCGGTATACCGTATTAACAGCGTTGTTTTTTAGTTTCCTGGCGTTAGCGCTATTTTGCAATTTTTTGGTCCAGTATTTGGTTTCATTTTTGTGAAACCAAATACCCTCCATTAGAATTATTGGGAAAAAAAATTACAGATTAATCTACCTTCAATTCAAACCAAATTACTTTCAGTACTAGAAGGAAGATACGTTGAGGAGCAAAAAGATTTTGACTACCCACATGGCCAATAAATGAAACATTTTAAACTGCATACAGTTACAAATAGCCCAACACGCGAATAGAAACTTATGAAAAGTGTACTAGAGTCTGTTTGACATTAGATGTCTGATCCGGACTGCTAAACTACAAAATGATGTCAAGAGCAATAGCATAATAGAGCAATAGCATGATGCCCTTTTCTTATTTTTTAATTTGTTAGATGTCAGGTTAGATACGCCTAACATCTAACGAGATACAGAATTTACAAGCAAAAAAAACAACTTATGAAACTTGACGTGGTGGTTGCTTGATACAATATCAAATGCAAAGAGTCGATCATGTAGATGGGAATATATGTGTTGGGTTGTCATAAGCAAAACTGAATTGCCAAAAAGTGTTTAATATCATATTGTTATCAAAGTTTTACGGGAGAGTGTATATAGTTTTGGGACATTTTCTGGGGCAGGTGTGTAAATGCGTTTCCATATATGACCTTCATTTACCTAGTCCAGTACCCCTCCTCCCTGGGATTTCAGCGATAATTCACATTGCCTTCAGAAGTAACAGGAGAACATTCCTTTCTATTAGATCTCAAAATAGACCTTTCCCTATTTCATGAAATTCTGAATTGAATGATAGTTTGTACATTTTGTAAAATGTTCAAGTGTGAAGAGAGGTTTTTGAAGCTCTAATGTCACTCAGCATTGGTAACAAAATGTAAAAGACTCACTCGATCCAAAAAAATTGTAGTATAACTAAAAGGTCTACTGCCGAAAATTTTCCGTGACTTTTGGCACAAATATCTTGGCCTACACTTCTGTCCAATTAGACATTCCACAG
This sequence comes from Aurelia coerulea, assembly GCA_039566865.1. Lineage (NCBI taxonomy): Eukaryota > Metazoa > Cnidaria > Scyphozoa > Semaeostomeae > Ulmaridae > Aurelia > Aurelia coerulea. The sequence continues at coordinate 29,470,724 of CM076943.1, forward strand.
CACTGAATAGATAACGGTTATGGTTCGTTTGATGTCCTTGAGCAACTTAAGCATCGCAGCTCACTGACTCCTGGTATTCTCATTTTCGAATGGGTAGTATTTGTTCGTAATATTACACACTTGCCGGGACCAGCAGCTTCAAATGTTTACACACCCAACTTATCGGGACATGGTGTGTAAGCGTTCCGGAGTGTTTTTCAGAAGTACAACTCGTGCAATACAACACTAGGCACATTTACATTGCATTTCCCACTCTGTTGAGACGGAATTGCCATGGGAACACACAAAAAAACTTTGGTCCCGCTAAGTTGGCATTTTAACTTTTTTTAGTGTAAGTTTTTCACCAACTTCACGGGACCTAACAAAGATGCATTTTTTGACGTTTCTACATGGTAAGGACATCGAAAATTGACAGAAAATTAGCGGGACCCTGGGTAAGTCCCGCCAATCACCAATGTCCCGCTAAGGTAGGTGTGTAACACAATGGATGTCCCGCTAATGTAGCAGATATAAGAACATACATACATACATACATACATACATACATACACACATACATACATACATACATACATACATACATACATACATACATACATACATACATACATACATACATACATACATACATACATACATACATACATACATACATACATACATACATACATACATACATATTTGACCCCATTTGGCGAGGAAATAATATTTTCAGCTAGAACTGCCTTTTTCTCTCAACGTGACATTTTCATCTGCACTTCAGCTTGAAAGTGATTACATAACAATGTTGTTATGATTTCTTATCATTGTGAAATGACACCTGGGCTTTCCTCGTTGGTGACGAATTATGGGTTGTTTTTATCTTCACTCCCACTCGTGGATGCGCAGTTTTATGCAGGTTGGCTTCATTTGAGTGATAAAGCTATTTGTTTTGGCTGGAGGGTTGCCTTGGCATCAGGTTTTCCTTGTAATGTGATGGCACTATCAATGCTCTGGTATCTACATCAATTTCTTATTTCTCATTTCATTTTCACTTGCTTTCATTTAAACGACTGTAAGTGATAAGGCGAAGACGTATTCAAGAATAAAAGTTGGCTTCCCACAAGGATCTATCCTAGGCACTATGCTCTTTAACATATCTATTGATTATCTATGTCTCGTGACTCTAGACTCTAAAATCTGTAATTTGCGGATGATAATGCCATATACTCATATGGGCCAGCACAAGAAATAGCAAGCAATTTGGGAAATAATTTCAGCAGATTATTCCAACAACAGAATGGTTGCAAACCCAACTGTATTCAAGAAAGCGTTCCTTGGTTTGAGAGGGAAAATGACTGTGACTTAACACCGAGGATAGCAAATTTTCTAACAGATCAGGTTAAACTGCCAGAGATTGAAATTGGTAGCAAATTAGATTTAACAAATACTTTAAACCGTTATGTTCAAATGTCAGTTAAAGAATAAGCAACTTTTCTTGGCTAAATACGTATGTTTCTAGATAATAACAAATAACATTAACAATTTGCAACACGGTAATTTCATTCCAGTTAAATTTTCCCCTTGATAGTGCTCTTCTGCACTAAAGTTGCAAATTAAGAAATTAACAGCACACATGAGCATGCTCTTCGGATCCTCTATAAATACCACAAATGTTGAAACATTTCTCTTTCGAAATGGCAGCTTTAGTACACATGTTAGAAATTTGCAGAAATCAATGACAGAAATTGTAAGTCAATAGATCGTCTCAATCCATCGCTTGTATGAGAACTCCCAAAAAATAGACATGTTACTTATAATCTTAGAATACAAAACCTATGCAGATTGCCACAAATAGAGATCCTGGGCTTTGGGCAAAAATCGCTGTCTTTTGGAGCTAGTTTCCTCTGAGGCACCTTCGATGACAATAGAAAAAGAGCCAACACTTTTGGCTTCTGAAAAGGGACGAAATACTGGGCTGGAGACGGATTCACCTGGATGCACGTTCAAAATATGCCGCCAGTCAATCGTAGTATGAACTATATAGGTATATATGTATTTCGTCTGTTTGTAAAATTGTTTTTTGTAACTGCTGTAAAAACCAACTTTAGATATGGCTTTTTTTATTTATTTTTTATTCAAATATTTAATTTTACAAGATACTATACATTCTATTATACCCAATTCTAATTACTATACGACACTACAGGTACGATACCATAGGGAGCGAAGACTATGACTATCCCAAAGCCAATATCTAAAAACACGAAACGTTAAACCGTATACAGTCACACTACGAACATTTATAAATTAAAGGATACTATACTAGATTCAGTTTCACTCCAGATGTCAGGTCAGTGGTACGATGAATTTGTTGATGCAACGAGTGCAACTCATTTGATGTAGATGTAGGTAAGTAAAATGCCTGACCATCTGATGTGAAACAGAATTTACGAGGAAAAGGAACACTAACGATAAGGGACTTGGTGATTGCTTAGTACATGGCTGAAGTCTCAATAGATCTTAATCAAACCTACCAGTTTCGTGGATGAAGCGTAAAGTTAATTCGAGTACATTTCTGTTCAACTCATTAGAAAGGTCTTCGTCACCACACAATAAAAGCTGCATCAAAGAATGATTTGAGATATTGGTGATTTGTACACATGGTCGTAATAATGCAACAATTCCAGCGAGAAGATTTTTTCGTTGAACATCAAAAGAAGGGCAGAGCAACAAAAAGATATGGCTCACAGGCTTTTTAAGAAAAAACGCAGCCCAATTTTATTGGAGATCCTTCAGAAAATGATGATATTTGAATTAATTTGACGCATACCATCTGAAAGCACAAGCTATTTTCTTTCCAGTGATGTCCATGTTGGGCGTGCTATTTGAATTATTTATCACTTAACTGAGGTGTTTGTAAATATGGCCCATTTCAGATGCTGGAAAGTGATAGAATATTTACATAGACAAAAGCCTGTATTTGTGAGGGCCTATGTTATCGCTCTTAATCAAAGCACCTCTTGAAAAATAGATTGTTTTCCTTATCTTAATCCATCACCTCCAGTACTTCTGGGTCTGCACTGCTTTATTACAGAATCTGTTTTGTATTTTCTTTTTACAGTAAGGATGATGTTGATTAGGATGTTGATTTTGCCCTTCAGCTATACTACTAAAATATCAATTATATGATAACTGATTCCATTAATGTATCCAAACTGCATATCATAGGAAAGGCTAGATTGTGCTTTCAGTTGGTATGCATTGCATCTTCTCAAATCTTATTATTCTTTATTAATTTAGTTTTGGCAATTGAAATGCATCCTTCGACTTGCTCCTCCGACCGACTCATTCCGCCTTATCCCTTGTGCAAGCACGTATGAGTTTTTGGCGTACGTTTCTAAAATGCAAATAGATTTAATATAATGCTTTGTTTTGGGGGGTTTCATTGATTTTTCAAGACAGCAAGGACGATTTTCACCGATGGTTTTTGGAATTAATTTGCATTTTTTGCATTTTGAGGCGACTGGAAATTGCTGTCGTATTATGGGCGACAAAAATCGAGATTTTTCGCGCTCAGGCTTTATTGCCGAAAGTCTGGATTACGATTCACGTTGCTTTGGATCGGGTTTATTTAAAAGCAAGTTAGAAATAAAAGAATTTCAAACCATAAGGTGCTGAGCAAAAGAAAAGAAAAGACGGCATGTGAACAGAAACATGGAATTGACCAAATTCGATCAGAGATATGCACAAAATATCTTGCTGGGTTTTAATGCATAGTGAAGGTCAAATTCGAATAGAGATATGCACTAAATATCTTGTTGGGTTTTAATGCATAGTGAAGGTCAAATTCGATTAGAGCTATGCACAAAATATCTTGTTGGGTTTTAATGCATAGTGAAGGTCAAATTCGAATAGAGCTATGCACAAAATATCTTGCTGGGTTTTAATGCATAGTGAAGGTCAAATTCGATTAGAGATATGCACAAAATATCTTGCTGGGTTTTAATGCATAGTGAAGGTCAAATTCGATTAGAGATATGCACAAAATATCTTGCTGGGTTTTAATGCATAGTGAAGGTCAAATTCGATCAGAGATATGCACAAAATATCTTGCTGGGTTTTAATGCATAGTGAAGGTCAAATTCGAATAGAGATATGCACTAAATATCTTGTTGGGTTTTAATGCATAGTGAAGGTCAAATTCGATTAGAGCTATGCACAAAATATCTTGTTGGGTTTTAATGCATAGTGAAGGTCAAATTCGAATAGAGCTATGCACAAAATATCTTGCTTGGTTTTAATGCATAGTGAAGGTCAAATTCGAATAGAGATATGCACAAAATATCTTGCTGGGTTTTAATGCATAGTGAAGGTCAAATTCGAATAAAGCTATGCACAAAATATCTTGTTGGGTTTTAATGCATAGTGAAGGTCAAATTCGATTAGAGCTATGCACAAAATATCTTGTTGGGTTTTAATGCATAGTGAAGGTCAAATTCGAACAGAGCTATGCACAAAATATCTTGCTGGGTTTTAATGCATAGTGAAGGTCAAATTCGATTAGAGATATGCACAAAATATCTTGCTGGGTTTTAATGCATAGTGAAGGTCAAATTCGAATAGAGATATGCACTAAATATCTTGCTGGGTTTTAATGCATAGTGAAGGTCAAATTCGAATAGAGATATGCACAAAATATCTTGTTGGGTTTTAATGCATAGTGAAGGTCAAATTCGATTAGAGCTATGCACAAAATATCTTGTTGGGTTTTAATGCATAGTGAAGGTCAAATTCGAATAGAGATATGCACAAAATATCTTGTTGGGTTTTAATGCATAGTGAAGGTCAAATTCGAACAGAGCTATGCACAAGATATCTTGCTGGGTTTTAATGCATAGTGAAGGTCAAATTCAATTAGAGATATGCACAAAATATCTTGTTGGGTTTTAATGCATAGTGAAGGTCCAATTCGATTAGAGCTATGCACAAAATATCTTGTTGGGTTTTAATGCATAGTGAAGGTCAAATTCGATTAGAGCTATGCACAAAATATCTTGTTGGGTTTTAATGCATAGTGAAGGTCAAATTCGATTAGAGATATGCACAAAATATCTTGCTGGGTTTTAATGCATAGTGAAGTTCAAATTCGAATAGAGATATGCACTAAATATCTTGTTGGGTTTTAATGCACAGTGAAGGTCAAATTCGAATAGAGCTATGCACAAAATATCTTGTTTGGTTTTAATGCATAGTGAAGGTCAAATTCGATTAGAGCTATGCACAAAATATCTTGTTGGGTTTTAATGCATAGTGAAGGTCAAATTCGAATAGAGATATGCACAAAATATCTTGTTGGGTTTTAATGCATAGTGAAGGTCAAATTCGATTAGAGCTATGCACAAAATATCTTGTTGGGTTTTAATGCATAGTGAAGGTCAAATTCGAATAGAGATATGCACAAAATATCTTGTTGGGTTTTAATGCATAGTGAAGGTCAAATTCGATTAGAGCTATGCACAAAATATCTTGTTGGGTTTTAATGCATAGTGAAGGTCAAATTCGATTAGAGATATGCACTAAATATCTTGCTGGGTTTTATAGCATAGTGAAGGTCAAATTCGATTAGAGCTATGCACAAAATATCTTGTTGGGTTTTAATGCATAGTGAAGGTCAAATTCGATTAGAGCTATGCACAAAATATCTTGTTGGGTTTTAATGCATAGTGAAGGTCAAATTCGAATAGAGATATGCACAAAATATCTTGTTGGGTTTTAATGCATAGTGAAGGTCAAATTCGATTAGAGCTATGCACAAAATATCTTGTTGGGTTTTAATGCATAGTGAAGGTCAAATTCGATTAGAGCTATGCACAAAATATCTTGTTGGGTTTTAATGCATAGTGAAGGTCAAATTCGAACAGAGATATGCACAAAATATCTTGTTGGGTTTTAATGCATAGTGAAGGTCAAATTCGATTAGAGCTATGCACAAAATATCTTGCTGGGTTTTAATGCATAGTGAAGGTCAAATTCGAATAGAGATATGCACAAAATATCTTGCTGGGTTTTAATGCATAGTGAAGGTCAAATTCGATTAGAGCTATGCACAAAATATCTTGTTGGGTTTTAATGCATAGTGAAGGTCAAATTCGATTAGAGCTATGCACAAAATATCTTGCTGGGTTTTAATGCATAGTGAAGGTCAAATTCGATTAGAGATATGCACAACATATCTTGCTGGGTTTTAATGCATAGTGAAGGTCAAATTCGAATAGAGATATGCACAAAATATCTTGCTGGGTTTTAATGCATAGTGAAGGTCAAATTCGAATAGAGATATGCACAAAATATCTTGCTGGGTTTTAATGCATAGTGAAGGTCAAATTCGATTAGAGCTATGCACAAAATATCTTGTTGGGTTTTAATGCATAGTGAAGGTCAAATTCGATTAGAGCTATGCACAAAATATCTTGCTGGGTTTTAATGCATAGTGAAGGTCAAATTCGATTAGAGATATGCACAAAATATCTTGCTGGGTTTTAATGCATAGTGAAGGTCAAATTCGAATAGAGATATGCACAAAATATCTTGCTGGGTTTTAATGCATAGTGAAGGTCAAATTCGAATAGAGATATGCACGAAATATCTTGTTGGGTTTTAATGCATAGTGAAGGTCAAATTCGAATAGAGATATGCACTAAATATCTTGTTGGGTTTTAATGCATAGTGAAGGTCAAATTCGATTAGAGCTATGCACAAAATATCTTGCTGGGTTTTAATGCATAGTGAAGGTCAAATTCGAATAGAGCTATGCACAAAATATCTTGTTGGGTTTTAATGCATAGTGAAGGTCAAATTCGATTAGAGCTATGCACAAAATATCTTGTTTGGTTTTAATGCATAGTGAAGGTCAAATTCGATTAGAGATATGCACTAAATATCTTGTTGGGTTTTAATGCATAGTGAAGGTCAAATTCGATCAGAGATATGCACAAAATATCTTGCTGGGTTTTAATGCATAGTGAAGGTCAAATTATGATAAAAATGTTGCCGGCGAAGATGTTCCTCGCAATTGTAATTTGATTACCAGTCTGCAGTCACCTGAAATTTCATTTCTCTTGCTCATCGGCCATAATGGGCAACCGGGCATAATGGGCGACGCTACTCTAGGTAAAGCTGCTTTAACTGCGTCTGTGTGAATAGGTTACACAATGGTTGTGAACTCTCTGCTTTTTATGCACTATTTTTAAAGTAACTAAATTTGCTGGTGACAAGGCGCGCAAAAGAATTCGACAGATGAGACGACAGACGACACTTGTTAGAGAGAGAGAGACACTTGTTACATTAGGAAATGGAAATTGAGACGAACCCAACTAGTGGATATTACATTTCATCATCATTACGCGGTGACACGTGCCGCTCATTTGATTGGCTTTCTGCCTACATCAAAGGATTTGACGACTGACATAATTTAGTCCGCCGTCTGTCTGTGGGCAAAATAATCTCCTTTTATGTTTCCTAATCCTACAAAGCTCTCTCTCTGTCTTTCTTTCTGCCCTGCTTTTTTCCGTCTTGTACTGACAAGAGAGACACTTGTTTTATTTGGTTTTTTGTATTTTAAAATATTTATACAGGTTACAAAGTTTCATACAAATATGTTTTTAAAACTGACCTGTTTAAAGTAAATTAACATTAAAGGAAAGAACTATACTAAACTAAGAACAACAGAAATGGACAGACCTAGTTTACAATATAATGCAATGCAAAGTCTATGAAAAAGAACGTACACAGGAAATTTAAGTTACACTCCCATTGTAGCAAGTCCACCCGGCAGTCGGATTCCTCCTGAGTAGCATTAAACCAATGATTAGATTGGCTCCAGTTTAGATGGCTGCCGCTATACTGGGTGCGCCAAAAAAGCTATCCACTTTTGACAGGCCGCGATAAATCGTGTACGCGACCGATTTGAAGATTTATGACTTAACATTTTTTTGCAAAAAGTCTGAATTAGATTCTAGGATTTTTTGCAAATTATTTTATTTTCTGTTTTCAGAAGTTATTAGCGAATTCTTTCATAAAATTTTTCGAAGACACTGAAAATGATCAAAAGTCTTCGATGAAATTTTCTACAGACTCGGCATGAATGGACAAAAAGAAGACTTTCTCGTGGTGATTTACGATTCATAAATAGATTGATTGTAATGTTCTTCGCGAGCGTTAGTTCTATTTCTTTAGAAGTGCTATATAACTTTCAATAATACAGAGGAATGTTTTTCCTTTGGTAATTCCATCGAATGTATGCTTCGGTGCAAGTTGCGTTCCTTTGTCCAGGGGGTTAAGGTTACGGTAAACGTTTGTAGGCCAAACAAAATTTTGTATGTCCTCTGGTCCGTCATTTATAGCCAAATACAACTGTGGGAGGCAGAAATGTTATTTGCCAATTTTCGAAAGCGTATAGTTTTGAGACGAGGAGGAATTTAAAAAACGCCAGGCACCCTTTGGAAGCTTAGGATCTGCACTTCCTGCTGATATAAGTCAGATTTGGTACCTCAAACGCAAGGGTACAAAATAGCTTTTGAAGGTGGTACACTCTTTTAAGCAATACATTTGCCTGGAAAATGTTATTTTACAATATTTACCAATTATTTTGATATGGTTAGAATCCCCATATTCTTGTGCATCGAATGATGTACAGTTTAACAATGTTCCATTGATAGTTTGGTCTTTAGGGAGAGAAAACCAAATCTCGTGTTACAAACGTTTACCGTAACCTTAACAGATGAGGTCAAGCAAGCATTGAGCTTTATTGAATTCGTGATGCGGCGCACGGCACTTTATTGCAACTTTTACAGAATTTGCACAGGCCAGTTGTTGAACCAACGCTCGTGCAGCAGATTACACTAATCGATTTATAAATAGTGAAAAGCACTTAAGCTGCATATTAGTCATTGCTACCAGTAGTAATCGGAGCTGAGATGATAATGGAATTGTAAAGTTCTCTTGAATAGTTGCAGTCTTAGAAAGGTGCACTATGTGAAATAATGACTTTAGCATTTCCGCTGCAGACACACCTGTGGCTAACACGTTGCTGGCATATGTTTAGATGCTGTTTTCAGCTGAACATACTAGAAAAGAGCGTTTCGGGTTTTAAGGTCATCACGTTTTGATACTGGCTTCAAAGACAGTAAGAACTCAGCAGCAAGAAACCAGGCTTTTCCAAATCTGGCTATTTGTTTATAAAAATCAATGACACCAACACATCATTGAAGGTAATCGGCAGAATTAAAAGGATGTTCGTTCAAATGAGCAACAGTGAAAGGTTACTGAACTTATTGCATTGGTACGCGTGCGAGCTCAGGAGACTAATTGTACAATAGACGATGGTACAGGAGAGTATGTCATTTCTTCAAACTAAAGCCGACACAGTATCCAGCATATCTTTTTTCTCTAATTCCTTCTGAACGGCAGATATCATATGATCTGCGAAACCCTCAAGCCTATGCACGAAATAGAGCCAGAACTGATCGTTTTTCCAATTCCTATTTTTATAACACGTTACACGAATGTAACAAATTACCAACTGAAATCCGCGCTTCTAAATCCCTTGCAGAATTTAAGCAGAAACTGATTGCGTTAATTAGACCGGTCAAAAAGACTATTTATGGAGTATTCGACTTAAAGGGTATCAGAATTATAACCAAGCTTCGCGTACAATTCAGCGATCTAAATGCACACAAATTTCATTATAATTTTGAGTGCCTTAGGCCTATATGGAATTGTTGTGCAGCTAACGAGGACAACGAGCATTATCTCTTGCACTGCCCCCGCTTTAATCAACTGCGAGTGGATCTCTTTGGCACTGTCACAGAAGTGTCGGGTATTGATATCGCAAACCTGGATTCAAAAACCTTGTGCAACTTGCTTCTTAACGGCAGTTCTGATATGAATATGATTGACAACAGGATTATTGAAGCAACAATTGAATACATTGAAAAAACAAACAGGTTGAATTGACCGTGGGTGCCGGAGTGCTGGTTTCTTCGTCCTTTCCCTTAGGGGGCACGTTAGTATCCGTGGATCAATATAAAATCAATTTTGAAATAACGCGATGCTCTAGCAGCTCTCCCTCCTATCTTCCAGACAGTTCAGCACCAAACCACCCAAATTTTCCCATAGTGCTTGACTTTCCTCATCATTGTACCGTCCAGTTGCTATGTGATGGTACAAAGATGATGGAAGTCTACAATGTAAAAGGGTTAGACCCATTGTATGGTTTGGTGTGGAACTGCCAGGCTCCTTCTTTTCTTTTGACTATTTGTGTGATGTTTTCTTGTTTTGTTTTGTCCCTCGTATTGCTGTATTTTTTCTTTTTCTTATATATCTATATCTTGAAGTTGTATTTGCAAATTGTAAGTACCGTTCTTGGTGTAGGCCAGATGACCTTGTGTGTTCTTACATCAAGAGCGGCACAGTAGTAATGTATTTAATTTAGTTTTGATTTATTATGAATAGAAAAAAAAAGACTAAGCGTGCGTCGGTAATTTTTCGTTTTACTGGACGCCCCACAAAAATAGACAGATTTCATTGGGCCTAGCGAAGAAATTTAGCCTTAAATCGATGACTGATAATTTCAAAAGTGTTCTTCGATATTTGACTTGAGCATAGTTACCTCGTTTGTTGATATTGGTGCTTTGAGTGTTGAAATATTGATCTTGGAGGTTTAAATTGCCTCACCTCCAAGTCGGAGCTTTTGTGCTGTGGCCTAAGGTTATTCTCGAAGCACTGCGAATAAATCGACAAAGCATTGACAAAATTTTAGCAGAAGGGAGTCAGTGCAATCAAGCCAACCATTCGGCAACGGCAGCAATCTTGACTTTTGAGTCAAAAATTATTAGATTAAAAAAATGCAGCGTATGCATCAAAGTTTCCACTGATTTGTGATATTTCATCTATGCAAGTAACTTTGTTGATAAAAGTGTTTTTCATATTTGCAGGTGCTAGGTTCTGTGAAATATGCCAACTCATCAAGCCTGATCGAAGTCATCATTGCTCAATGTGCAACAGGTATGTCACATATATTTGAAGAAATGAAATAGCGAAGTAATGAGCAGGCTCTGTTGTAAGATAACCATGTTGCTGAGATTTGAAATTAATTTCAGACACCAGAATATTACAAATCTGCTGAAAATTCACGGAGTTACAAGCTTTTCATGTTCAAGTTTGTGCTAAGCTGAAACCTGACGCTCCTAAATAGTATTTGTAGTGAAAGTAGAATCTTGTTTATTCAAAGAAAATCAAATGGAATTTGAAAAGCACTTTCGATAACCTAACTTTCTCTAATATTAGATCAAGATTATGGATGCTTAGATGAATTCTGTCGCGCACCATTTCTATTGATCCCGTCTCTCATCGATTATAAGTGTTCATTCAATGTTTTCGGATACTTGCATTCCTTAGTAAATTTGGCAATGGTTATAAGAATTAAATTACTTTCGAAATCATATTTGGTTTGCTCTGATATCAACAAGAGGTATGACATTGGATAGTCTTCTTTACCTCGATTTTAAGACACCTTTTTGCGAGACAAGTCAGTTAGGGGCGTCTGATTTCAGCTTTCGCACAAAGTTGAACTTCAAAATCTTGTAACTCCGTGAATTTTATAAGGATTTGCAAGATTCTGGAGTTGAAAATTAAGTGTAGATCTCAGGAAAAGGGGCCCTTTAACCAAGGGCCCGTTCAATTTATCGTTGTTCTTTAATATTTAATCAGACGTCGAACGATGTTTCAGTACACCCTGTAGGACAATGCTTTTTAGGCATATTTTAGATGTTCATATGAAGGACAGGGCGGAAAATTTGTTGGTGCCTTTGAGCGCGGCATTGCGGAAAATTAACTATCTTTAGATGTTCATATGAAGGACAGGGTGGTCAATTTGTTGGTGCCTTTGAGCGCGGCATTGCGGAAAATCAACTATCTTTGTGCCATGTGGAATTGTGGTCGACCAATTGTATGCAGGTTTGTTATCAAAAAGTTGTACCGCTATTTTTGAAGATTGCCAAAAATGGCTCAACCAAGGCATTGCTACATGAGACGCGTAACAAGATCTAGGTGTAATGAAATAACCAAAACTGTGATGAATTCACTGCAGCTAAACCTAATTTCACTATTGCTGAATTTCACGATGGGCTTCATGTAAGGCTGCCACACGTTCCACATTTTGACAATATTTTTGCACATAATAAATTAATATTTGATAAAATTCCTTTAAAAATCCAGCAGAAGTTAGGGGTGTACCGGATCGGGGTTTTCAGGATCCGGCCGGAACCGGATTTTCCGGCAATATTTGTCAAAATCTGGCCGGATTTTTATATTTAGTACAGCAACAGCTGTATAATTTTGCGGCTGATGAAAGCAGTAGGGAATCGTACAAGAAGTTGGTATGGTAAAAAGTATGTTTCATGCATCCCCGCAAGATGAATCTATTGCTTTCTATCTTATCTGACGATTTGACGTAACCACTGTCACATGAAAGTATCTGTTACTTAAAGCTGCTGTCCACTTCTGTATGCCAAGCAGGGCATTAAAAAAACATTTCTTCCTGCGTATAGAAAAAAATCGTGCATACAATTCCTGCAGGAACAGACAAGTGTCCAGCGTGCAAAAAGAGTTTAGGATCCAGATATAGCTATGCAATGATATTTGACTGATTTTATGTAAATACACATCAGGAATCAAGAAAACAAATTGTATGAAGTTGGGAATGATAAAGCTGGGCACCTTATAAAACAAACCATTATAATTTCAGAGAAGCATGAAGGGAATCTAGTACTTGCCGATCTTGCAATTGTTGTATACTTGCATATCACTTTATCTCAGTATGAGTATCTGTGAAATTATGCTTGAAACTGTAAAAATTTAATCTTATGAGACCAACCCTAAAATAATTTGTATAAGATACGATAGATGTGGAAGAAAGAGCTACCTTTACCTTTGCTGTGAAATATCAATTTGATTCAAATGCAGTTCGAATAACAAAAAGATGAGGTACAAAAGAACAGCATTTTCTAATTTTAAACTCTCTTTTGCGCCATAATCACTTGATTGATTGTGAAAGTAATCTTCTTCGCCTGGCAGATACTCTGAGCAGCTGGACGTTCCGCAAAGTTTTATTGCAGTTAGATCTGTGCAACTATCATTTTAAACAATGAAATTTCTCGGAAACCTGCCCATGATTTGAATAATATACGCCTCCTGTTTAATGAAATTTCGAAAATGTGTACCTTGATTGCAAATTGTACCAGAGATACAATCTATGTCAGTTGATGAAAGGCGTTACGTCATAGCTTCGCAATCGCAAAGGAGGCTACAGGGCTTTATCATTGGGGGGGGGCGTTATTAAATTTCCTGGGGTCCCTTTGACCTTTCTTTGACTTTATAAGTTGCTTTTTTTTAAATGAGTAATAGAATGATACATGAAAAATGGATATATATATTGGAAAATTTCCTGCAGCTCATTATGAATTAAAATTTTGTTCATGCCCTGATGCCTAGATATGTCACAGTAAAGGTCTTCAAGGGAAATTTCAACCTGAAACGAGCATTTTTTCATTTTAGAATTTGATATTTGCTGCAAAATGCATAGGAATTACTGTTAAATTTTCTAAAGACTCAACATGAAAGAGAAATAGAAAACTGTGAATTGGGAATTAATTTTAGTCTTTGGAAAATTTGATGCTTTCAAAGATAATTTTAAGAAACTTGTTTATGCATCATAGAATCTAATTCAGGCTTCGTGCTAAAGATTAAGTCATACATCTTCACAATTGGTCCAGTGTACGATTTATCATGACCTGTCAAAAAGTGGGTAGCTTTTTCAGAGCACCCGGTGCATCATCCCTTGAAAAATTTAAATGGTCATTCAAAACCATTGCTTCCATTTATCGTACGGAGCCAGCTCAGTAGCCAAAACGGGATAAATGTGTGATGTGAACAAGAACCTAAAGTTTAACAGGAGATAATCATTATGACAACATTATCATGATTTTGCCAGATTCATATGTTTCTAGATCAAATTATTGGTCTTTCTTGAAGGTAACTTGAAATAAAAAATTCCGGCAAAAGTCCGGCAATTCTATCTGAAATCCCTAAATTTTAAGTATGTCATCCCTAAGAGCATTCCACAGTAGACTCGCTCTAGACTGATTATATGTTCGTAGGTTATCGCTATTGATAGGCTGATGGACGCTATAACTACGACTCGTGGGCTTGCGCTTCCAGAAACGGACATGGCCTAAATTACCTGCTATTTTTCCTTTTTCTTTTTTTTTTTACATTCCATTAAAAGCTTACAATACACATTACCAATTTACCAATACACACTACTTACAAAATACTCTACCCTACTACTTAAACAATGCCATTTGGAGCGAAAACACGTCTACCGCATGGCAACATAAAACAGAAAATACGAACATCACATTAAACATGACTACTGGAAACAAAAATAGCACATAAAGCTACACGTGACTACTACTACAGCTACTACTACTTACAAAAAAAGAAGGAACATTACCTTAAAATGGGGACGTGGTGGTTGTGTGACTTACGGCTGAGTTTTAAATTCCTAATCAAACAGACCAGTTTGATGGATAAAGCGGAGAGTTAGCAAAAGTATAACTTTATTGATAACATCAGGAAAATCTTTATCACCATACAATAAAATCTGCATTAGAAAATCGTTTGGAAGATTGGTATGTCCAAGTGGTCGTAATAAAGCAGAAACTCCAGCGAGAAGATCTCTACGTGGTACTTCAAATGAAGGGCAGAGCAACAAGAAGTGTTCCGTATCCTCAATGCCATCGTTTGTGGGACACATTGGGTTAATAGTATCTTTGAAATTGTGTTTGAATTTGTGAAAATTCAATTTACTGAGACCAACTCTTAGTTGGGTAAGATTCGATAGTCCTTTTGGGTCATGTATTCGAAAGACAGATTTAGGGAGGGGACGAATCTTGGATAGCAGCTTTGTCTTTTTCCTCAAAACCACCGACCCTAAAATGCCGCAAAAAGTGGTTATCCTGGAGTGCTACACTGCAAAACAAACTATCAGTACTTAGATGAATGTTTCTTCAAGCTAGTAAGGCAAAAAAGTCTTACCTATAAGTGCTATTTTGGTTATTTGGGGGCGCAAAAGATCTCGTAAATTCGTTCGCTACTTTGAGATTTTGATCGTTGGAACAGTTCAGTCGAACGCGTTGTTCGAATTCGTTTGTTTGCCTTTGGCGGGAAGTTTAAATTGAAGAAGAATCAGCCAATCCCATCAAGTTATTTCAAGTCTTGCATCCTGATTGGTCCAGAAACAAATTTGTTCCTGGCGAGAATTTTTTTGCCGTTTTTGTTGAGGATACCGAGGACTGCCCCTTTTGTCTGAGGCTTTTGTTATGCTGGTAAAGTTCAAAGCAGATCAACAGCTGGGAAACCTATTACCATGCGCGAGAATCTCTTTGTCTCTTTGCTAATCCTTGTTTGGATTGTGGCCGGATTATCCGCCCACATTCTTTCAACACAGCCAAACATGCTTTCTGCGCATGATCACAGGTTTCCTTTTTGGGGGATGACCGTCGCTATGAACTTTGACGATTCGTATCCCCAACAAGTTTTGAGAAGAGTTAGTCCATAAGGCCCTTGACTGGAGCGACAACAACAACATTAATTCACTTCAATTAGATGAGCGTAAGTTGAGGGTCCTTATGTAGTGAGGCTAGACTCGCTCTAAAGGACAGGAAATTTATTCCGGAGCGCTGAGAACTCACCGACGGGAGCTTGCATAGTTCCTCAGTGCGAGGGCTGTAGTGAACACATTTCTTTGCTAAATATTCCCACTTGTACTCTGGATTGAAATGATTGATTGCTTGATAGACTTCAGCCATGAGTTTGTGTAGGTTCTTTGTATAATATTTAAAAGATCCTCAAATGCGGATTGATAGTCGCCATATGTCGTTCTCAATGTACGTTTCTGGGTCACATTAATTTCATCATTTGCAATTTTGCTAAAATTTGTGTAGCTAACATGTCGTCTTAGATGGTTTAGACAGGGTTTTTTCTCAAAAAAGACTGGCGAAGTGGCTAGCCTCAAATTTTATTTCGTATTTTCACTAAATTGACTATGGAGATTTCAAATCCAAGATAGGCCAAAAAAATTTTTGACCGGAAGTCAACTTTTTTGGTGACGTCATCAACTTCGAGAAAATGCACTTATAACCGCTCTAAATTTTTTCTCGTAACTACTACTGCCAAACAAATTGCATATTTGAATAGCACACAGTCAGCGCTTTCAAATGATGTATAGATTTACTATTTTTGCTCACTTTTGATTTATAGGTATGACGTCATCATTCATTTATGACGTCATCCATGTTTATGAATAAGTAGCAATAGTACAGCAGATTGTTGTGATAAAAGCATGATACTTGGTGAACATAGGCAGTTTGGCAAGCTGAAAAATATTGGATATAGAGCCACTTCAAAATATGCCCCAAAATGCTATTTTTAGACAGGGATACTAGAGCCCATTCCCCCAAAATGAAAAACTGCTGTTACAAATAAACAGAGTGACGAATATATACAATACTTGGTATTCTTAGCAAATTTGACACGCTGAAAACGTGGAATAAATGGCCATTCAAAATCCTCCCCCTCCCCCGAAGCTATTTTTAGACAGGGGCTCGAGTCTAATTCCCAAAAATGAAAAATGAAGGTAGGCCCATTAGCTTTCTTCGCAGCAAATAGCTTTAATTCGTCTAGGATTTTCGAAAATCACACAAACAAATACTTTCATGTTATTCCTGTACATAATTCACGTAACATGTGAAATTTTGAAAGCTATATCTTATTTGTAACGTTCCTGAAGAATTCTTGAACATAGGCCAATTTTCGAAGGAATGAAATTCGATGTAACGCCGATCCCTGACGAGATTTTAACCAAATGCAGGAAAACAAATGTGGAGTGGGGCCTCTCGAATCGATTCGTGGTAAAACCAGCTCTGTATCTTTATTACTCGAATATCCATTTTTATTTTCGTGAAGGTACTCGAAAATATATTTCGAAAGACTTATTTTCAGTCATGTGATCGGAATACGACGATATCATTGGCTTATAAGCGTGAAATTGGAAGATTTGCGGGTTTCCCTGTGCCCTATTGAAAGATTTGACTCATATGCTATGCAAAGATAGTGGCAATGATTTTGTAAATAGTGTGAATAATTCTGTAACCATGCATACACGTCATCTGCAGTTGCTTATGATAGAGATTTTTAAAATAAAGAACGATCTCAACCCAACATTTATGAAAGATATTTTTGCAGAAAAAAACCGCTATTATAGTCTGCGTAATGTAAATCACTTGCAGCTGCCGAAAGTAAGGACAACACCATATGGTACAGAAAATATTTAGTATAGAGGCTGCCTTTGATGGTCCTCACTTCCAAACTTTTGAAAAGACTGTAGCACAATTCAAGAATTTAAAATGAAAGTAAAACAATGGAATGGTGATTCATGCACCTGCAGATAGTGTAAAGTTTTTATTAAAGATTTGAGATTTTTAGATTAATTTACTTTCTAGATTATACATTGTAAATCAAAGCTTCTTTTAGTTTTGTTGGCCTTAATTAGCTTTTAGCTATTTTAATTAGAAACGCCAACTTCAAATAGATAGATAATAATGATAATAATAATAAATAACCCCATACAATGGAGACGTAAGTAACCCCCCCCCCCCCTTTCTCCGGTTCAAAAACCTGTAAAATGAGTGAAGACGACGAGGAAATGTTCATCGATTTTCCTTCCTTACATCGATGGCATTGGCATTTACGTATAAAGCATATATTTTGTCCCCTTGGGAGAATGGGATCCCCGTGGATATGTCATTCATACTTCGGGGAAGATTTTTTTATCCTCCGAAGAGCATAGCACGTGTTACAGCGTGTTCGAGTCATCGCTGTAATGTAAAAATATTACGGAAATTTGCTTGTGATTTTAGCTTTGTTTGTTAAGGTGTCTGAAGGGACTTCAACGGAGTGACCGATTTCAGCCAGGAATCATTTAAACAAAATTGAACAGGCTGGCTATTCGGGAAGTATACTTCCAACGGTATTCAATGCCATTTACATCTATTATTGGGCTGATTAAACATCGGAGAAGAACACTGGTGCGTCTTTAGGTCAAGACTTTTGACAATGCATATATTGCATCCAGGCTCCAAAAACACTTAATCAGATAAGTGCTAAATATTATTGCTAATATATTTAGGAAGCAGTGCCCTTTCAAAGGCGTGCTTTTTTCCTGACTCACAATGTAGAATCATACAAAAAATACCAGAACTCCCATTGTTGTTTCTCTGTTGATTCTTTGATTTTGCATTTCTTTTAAAGTGAATTTGACGGGGAAATTTTTATTGCCTTAAATTATGCAGTAAACATCGCTGATAATCATGGCGTATTTCATTTTTGAATTTAGACTTTTATTTCTTCAGAAAATGGGGTTGAACGGCCCCCATTTTGCGCCGAAAGGTGGCGGCAATGCTGCGCTGTCAGACCGTTGAGTACCAGGGCCCTTACCATGCAATGTTTTACACATGAAACCACGATGAAACCCTGGATAAAGGTCAAAATTGGCTTTTTTATTCGCATTTTTCATTTTTTCATTTTTCAGTTTTTGAATTTTTTATGTAATACATCTTATCACCGCTGTAAATAGCTCTAAATCAATACCAATGTAAGTTTTTAGGATTTTACTGTTTTTCCTTTTTTTTACTTTAATTTAATCAGGACACACGTTGATAACAGCATTACATGTTGAAGTGTAAATTCCTGTATAAAGATTCGTATTATTATTATTATTATTATTATTATTATTATTATTATTATTATTAATAAGACCAAGGAATTTACTCCTGGTTTCTTGAATACTTCAAGAACTAAATTTACAATATTATTAGATTTTTTTCTCACGTCAATGTGATAAAAAGGCCATTTGCAATGTTGTAACGACGACACAGAAGCATGTCTCACAGCAACCTTATATATAACTATCTCACACGCAGCCAGCCCAAGGTTTTGAAATAACAATTAATAGTCTGTGTTGCAAAAATTTTCGACAATTGGTTGCTTTATAAAGGGATCCATTTTGGTACTTAATGGGAAGAAGACCTTCAATGGTGAACGCAGATTGGCCGGGGTTATGATATAGATAATTTTAGAGGCGGTTCTCATTTCTAATACCTACCGAAAGAGTGATCAAACGGATCTTAGCCTAGATCTGCTACCAGGCTTGCCTTTGGTATAGGCGGATAACATCAGTAACAAAATTGAGACTTAACAAAAGAAGGCGTTTTTCTCCATAGCAGCTTTCCTCCTCATAAATCTTTTTTATATATATATATATCATCATAAAATATTAAAATATACAAAGCAACGACAACAGTTAAACTAGAATTGAGAAGAGAAAAAATACCGGGTGTCCCAAAAAAATGTATACAGACTTGGTTGACTCCAGTGATGTGAATTTAGCTTTAATCAATGGCTAATCACTCTCAAAATGTTCATTGATAGTTAACTTGAACATGAGTACCTCGTTTGTAGGTATTGATACTTCGAGCGCAGAAATATCAATGTTGAAAGCTCAAATTTGCATCCACGTGCAAACCAGAGCTTTGGCCTTTTGGCCTAAGCAAATTCCTGAAGCACATCAAAATTAAGAACTGAAATTAATGAAAAATTAAGAAATATCTCAATGGATGACTTGGGGGTGACTTCTGGAAAACAGAATAACACAAGGTCTAATATTCTTTAAATCTTATCAAGGCTATCGTTGATTTATACGCTGTGCCTTAAGAAATTGCTTAGGCCAAAAGGCTAAAACTCTGGTTTGCAGGAAGAGGCAAATTTGAGCTTTCAAGATTGATATGTCTGCTCTCAAAGTTCCAGTATCAACAAAAGAGGGATCTATGTGCAAGTTAACTATCAAGGAACATTTTCAGAGTGATTAGACATCGATTGAAGCTAAATTCACAGCGCTAGAGTCAACCAAATCTGTATACATTTTTTTGGGACACCCGGTATGTCGTTCGTAGCGAGAAAGGACACAAAATCATCGAGTTCTTACTACGAACGACACTTACAACAGTTCAATACAACGATAGTGCTAACAAAAAAACAACAACAATACAAAAATTTAGGTGTCCCAGGTGCGTCAAAGAAATATATCTCTGACTCACCTGTTAGGGTGCGCTGTGATTTGATGGTTTTATTTCTGGCCTAATCGCTGTGTTGATTTGATGAAGGAAATGGTCGCTTCCAGAATTATTCTGTTCACGATCACATTTACGTTTGGGCTACCAAATAGTAGTAATTCGCAAATAGTCTTACTATCCAAACTCTCAATGTCAATGCCAGGAAGGTCCCCGAGCTGACCAAGGAGATCTCTACGCTGCAATTCAAAGAGAGGGCAATGCAGGAGAAAGTGCTCGTTATCTTCTTTGCCTGTGCCACAAGCGCAGATAACGTCCGGACATTCAAAATTATGCCTAAATTTGTGTTCATTTAAGGCACTAAAAGTCAAACGAAGCTTGGTCAGAAGTCTAATACTTGCTATATCATGTATATTATAAGTAGGCTTTTGAGCAGGCCTTATGATTCCCAGCAATTTACGCTTGAACTCAGCCACTGATGTAGAATTTCTAATATCAAGAGTGAGCGAGTTCCATTAAGAAAAGGTATTCTGGAAGTAGGTGTTTGAAAACCGGACAGTCCTACCTATGTTTTGTTCATACAGAGGTGCACTTCTGAGGTTGTACATGACTTGACGTTCAGGAGGAATTTCTGCATACAAATACTCAGGATGGTGTGAGTTCTTTAAAATTTATAAAATGGCACAAGCGTCTATACCATCTCCTCTGATAGAGACTTTCCCACCCCAATTCCTCGTACAGCCTTTGCCTATTCGCACCTTTCCATGCACCGGTCGCCGCCAAGGCAGCCCAATATTGAGTTTGTTCTATCTTACGCGTGAAGCTTTGGATCATCTCAGGGTCATGCTTGTGGTAGACAATGTCACCATAATCTAAATGAGGTCTAACATAAAGCTCATAGATCTGTTCCTAAACTTACCCGTTTTAGGAGTGAGTTAGTGGGAACGCAACCCACATATGGGCAACCTTTAACCTGTTTTTATTTTAACCTGGGCTAGGGTAAAGGCAGTCTTGGTTATCTTAAAGATGATTGGATCATTATGGACAAAATTGATCGAAAAGAGATAAGAATGACAGGATAGATGTTAATTTAGATGATTTTAAATGAGAGGATATCTTTTCGGACAAGCAATTTATTACTCAATGGTGACCAGGGTTTACACACCACAAGGTAACTAATATTTAATGGCATTTCTATTTTCTAGTTGTGTGCTGAAAATGGATCACCACTGTCCTTGGGTAAACAACTGCGTTGGTTATGGAAATTACAAATATTTCTTCTTGTTTTTACTGCATGGCATCATTTACACACTATTTGTTGCTACAACAACACTCAAATACTTCTTGAAATTTTGGGAGGTAGGACGTCATTTTATTTCTTCGCGCTTGTTATATTTGCCGGTTAAGAACCTGTTTATATGAGCAAAATCATCCCACCTTCCAGCCTGTGAGCTGAGAAGTGAGATCCCATCGTTTTTTATGATCTCTTATCATTTTCATCTTGTGCTTTACGAAAAATGAGCCAGCTTGCGAGAGGTGGGATCTCACTGAAATGGGATGAAAATTTTCCATATAAATGCTGGAAGATGGGATGAATGGTTGGAAGGTGGGATGAAATCAAAAGTTTTTCGCAAGTGCCAATATGAAAAATACAGGAAACCTAATTATTGGTGCCAAACATCAAGTGACCTTCTAGCTATTCAGAAACGAATCATAATCGAACAAAATCTTGCTACATTTTGTAGAATTTTCGAATGTGCACCATTGTGAGCTCTAACGCCACTCGAACGAACGTCGCGTATAAAAATGTATAAAAATAACGCTCGGTCTAGGCTCTTTTGTAGAATAGCTAAAAGTTCTATTACGGTTAATAGGCCCGATTAATAGCACTACGATTCTATTACGATTGTTATGGTCTGAAATCGTGGGCTGGGAGGTGGGATAAAATTGCTGGAAGGTCGGATGAAATTTCACATACAAACACATGCAGATTTCATCCCAGCTGGTAGCCTGGAAGGTGAGACGATTTTGCTCATGGAAACAGGCCCTAAGTCAAAAGAAGTATCGGTCATTGGCAAAATGTACGCTTATTGATCATCCACCAATTATGCTAAGATGTAACACATGCTTGTATATTTACGTAATATTTGACACCTACTTGTTTACTGTAGTAAAATTTGACGCATGTTTATTTAAGTAACATTTTCCACATGCTTGTTTATTTAGGTAAAATTTGACACAAATTTTTCGCATATTTAAGTAAAATTTGACCCATGCTTGTTTACTTAAGTAGAAATTTGACGGATGCTTGTTTATTTCAGTGAAATTCGACACATGTTTATTGTATATTTAGGTAACAGTTGACACTTGCTTGTTTATTTAAGTATAATTTGACACCCCTCCCCTCTGAGCCAAATTTTAAATAAACTCCCCTTTCTATTATGCTCCCACTTATATCCAATCCCAGTGGCTACCAAAAATTTTCCGTTATGTAGCTAAATAAGTTTGCATGTTAATTTTGACGTGGTTAGGGACAAAACTGTGTTGAATTTAGGTAGCTGACTCGTAAAATTGTATATTAAATCCGCAAGAATAAGGGGTAAACGAACTAAAAAGCTACCATATATATCCTTGTCTTTTTTCCAACATGGCTACGACAAGTACAGACGTGTTCGAAGAAGCTCCAAACGTTATAGACGAAAATTCTTTCATAAGTCTCGAAATTATTGCCGAAGCAATAGATAACATTCGAGATACACGCAAGAGGCCAGATGATGAATCTATCAGCTTGCACTTGGCAAAAACAGGATTTCTGAGCGATGTTATTTCAGCTCGAACGGTTTCAGCCACGCTGAGAAATCTCGAAGACAAAGGCCTAATCACAAACCGTCCAACCAAAGAGGGAAATTCGTATTTTATTACTAAAACACCGATGGATAGGACACCAGCTACCAAAAATGATGGAAATTCAATAAAACCAGGCAAAAATCAAGAGAAAGCGGAGTTCTCATTGGATTTCGCAATGCAGCACAACAGCGATAATAATTTCACGCCCTACGATGAATTTCTCGCGTTGCGAAAGCAAGTAGAAGAGCTCGTGAAGTCTGCGAAAAATAAGGATTTGAATGAAATGAGGGAAAAAATTGAAATTTTAGAAATAGAAAAAAGGAAAATATCAGATGAAAACATTACCTTGAAACGTGAACTAATAAAACTCCAAGATCTTTTGGCAAGTCATCGCAGGATTCCAAGGGAAGAACCATCGATCCCAAACGTCGTAAACACAATTCGTTTGAATCAAGATTTGTATATAACAAAAGAACAATCAAGACTAAATAGCGACTTTCTTTCGAGGACAATGGAAACACAAAATCGATACAGACCTGAACAAAGCCACATTGAAAGGGAAACAATGATGCAAAGAACAAGCAATACCCAGAAATGGAGTTTCCCAAGAGGATCAACAACAAGAAATTTTGTCCCAGAGAGACCATCCTTTGAATCAAGAAATCGATTCCAACATCTGTCTGATCTGTCAGAGTCGAGGGAGGGCACCTACGCAGAGGCAGCTGCAGCCGTCCCCTACGCAGGGGTGGCTGCCGCAAGCTCATGCGCAGGGATAACAGCAACCGACACTTCTAGACGAGATCTTGATAGGAGGCGAGAAGAGACAAGAAATCAACAAAGAGATCGAAATTTCAACCCAAAAAAGAAGGTTTTTATCATCGGAGACTCGATGCTCAAACAAATTAAAAGACAAGATATCAACTACCATCTACACGACACCATAACACATATTAAAACATTCCCAGGCGCTACTAGCGAAGACATGAAATCCTACATCGAGCCAACGCTAAATTCAAAGCCTGATGAAGTGATCCTGCACTGCGGCACAAATCATTTGAGGCACGAAGAGCCACATGAGATTGCTCAGAGAATTGCAGAGATCGCACAAAAAATTAGTGCAGGTGGACAGAAAGCAACCGTATCGGGACTAATTAGAAGAACCGACTCCCCAGAACTGGAATCGAAGAGAAGAGAGGTAAATGTCTTGCTTTTGGAAACATTAAGAGGGAGTCAAATTGATTTCATAAATCATGACAACTTGAATATAGCTCATTTGAATAAATGGGGTCTACATCTAAATCAATATGGAACTAAAGTTATCACAGAAAATTTTACAAGGTATTTAACACAAAACTGACTGTCGTATAACAGTATGGACATTTCATCTAGTTTGTCATCTATAAATTCTATTTTGCCATCAGCAGAATTACTAAGCAATTCAACCACCCCCACAAGAGGGGAGCATATTTCAGGTAACAATGAAAGCATGGAAAACATTCAGGAAGAACTTTATGAATTAGAGGAATTGATTAAGCTGCGTCACAAGAATACAAACAATCCATTAATTACGTATCTAAACATAAATAGTTTACGAAACAAGATCTTTGATCTTAGGGAGATACTGCAAAGAGCTCTGCCAGATATTCTGGTGGTAGCAGAAACTAAATTAAACAATGATTTTCCAACTCAAAATTTTATTGTTGAAAATTACCAAATTCCTCTTCGAAGGGACAGAAATGAGCATGGTGGAGGACTTTTGCAGTTTAACAGAAAAGGAGTTATATGTAATAGAGTGCCAACTTTAGAGAGTGAACAGTTAGAAATTATTTGCACGGAGCTAAATGTAAATAAAAAGAAGTGGGCCATTTTTGCCATTTATAGACCCCCTGTTTCATCAAATATCACAACGTTTTTCCAAGAACTATCATCCTGCATAAATAAAGCTCTAGACAAATACGAAAATGTTATTATCATAGGCGACATAAACATAGACTGGCAAAATCGTTGACACCCTGGGTTTGAGAATCTCAAAGAGTTCTGCGACGTTTTTGGTCTTGATAATTTAGTAAAGGACAAAACCTGTTTTACAGGGGATCATTGCTCTTCCATAGACGTGATTCTCACAAATCGCAAACGAAATTTTCAAAAGACATCTGCTTTTGAAACCGGATTAAGTGACTGCCATTCTTTAATAGCCACATGCATGAAGTCATGTATTCCCCGCCTTAAGCCAAAAAAGATTGTTTATAGAAGTTACAAAAAATTCTCCCCAGCAAGTTTCTTGTCGGATGTAAAGAACGCTAACCTCGCATGTATTTCCGATGATCCAAATCTGGCCTATGAGGATCTGGTATGCAAGTTTCGTAAGATCGTAGATAAACACGCTCCTCTACGAACCAAAACCATCAGAGGGAATGATGCGCCTTTTATGAATAAAACATGGAGAAAAGAAATCTATAACAGATCTCGTCTACAGAAAAAATTCAAGAAAAACTGGACCAGAGAAAATGAACTAAATTTAAAAAAACAGAGAAACAAATGCGTTTCCCTAAGGAAGAAAGCGATCAAGAATCATTTCAGAAGGGTGACAGAAAATGGGGTAATGACAAATAAGGACTTTTGGAAGTTAGTTAAACCATTCCTGACAAATAAAGGAGGCTTATCAGGGAACGACATATTGCTTGTAAAAGATGATAAGATTATTACAGAAGACCATGAGCTTGCTGAAACATTTAATGATCATTACATTAACATCGTCGAGAAATCAAGTGGGAAAAAGCCACAAAGCCTAGCGACACAAATGAGCAAACTAGTGATAGAGATATCGTGAAACAGATTCTCGAAAAATGTGCCAATCACCCTAGTGTATTAGCTATACTTCAAAATCTAGATAACCAGTTTTCAATCTTTTCATTTCGTGCAGTTGAACCAAATGAAGTAAGGAAATTGCTACAAAACATAGATAGTAAAAAGTCAACTGGAGAGGACCAAATTCCCCCCAAACTTTTGCTTTTAGCTTCGGAAGAACTAACCATACCCCTAACAGATGCAATAAATGATAGCTTTAAGAAATGCAAGTTTCCAGATAAAGGAAAGCGAGCAGCCGTCACTCCATTAGATAAGGGTGAGCGACTTCGTACAACGGAGAAAAACTTTCGTCCCGTCAGCGTGTTGAGCGCTTTTTCGAAAATCTATGAAAAAATAATCAAAGATCAACTCATTCCTCATCTTGATCTTTGTCTTTCAAAGTTTATAGCGGCATATAGACAGCAATATAGCACACAGCATGTCTTGATAAGAATGATCGAAGAATGGAGACTAAACCTTGACAATGATAATATTGTGGGGGCCGTAATGATGGACCTTTCGAAAGCATTTGACTGTATCCCACATGATCTACTTGTTGCAAAATTATCTGCGTATGGTTTTCATGAAGATGCACTCGTTTATATCTACTCATACTTGAAACGTAGACAACAGTCAGTGCGTATTAACAACACGTATAGTACTTTCCAACTCGTGCTTTCTGGTGTACCGCAAGGATCTGTTCTTGGTCCAATCTTGTTTAACTTATACATAAACGATCTTTATCTTTATATAGAGAAAGCTACTTTACATAATTATGCAGACGATAATACCCTTACGGCTTTTTCAAAATCATTCCCAAACCTGGTTAGAATACTGGAACAGGAATCAAATGTTGCTGTAGATTGGCTTGAAAGGAACCAAATGATTGCAAATCCGGACAAATTCCATGCCATCGTAGTAACAAAGGGTAGAGATGACACAATTGGGGAAAAACTAACCATAAAAGGCAAACAAATTCAATCTGAAAATGCAGTAAAACTTCTGGGGGTAAAAATCTATCACAGACTAACCTTTGACGACCACATTTCCGATCTATGTAGGAAAGCCGCTGCACAGCTAAACGCACTGAAAAGACTTAAGGGTTTTATGGAATTTAAAGCCAAAGAGATCCAAAGCTTCGTTTTTTCAAATCTTAATTACTGCCCTTTGGTCTGGCATTTTTCCTCTGAAAAATCAGCGAAAAAAATTGAGAAGATCCACGAGCGAGCTCTTAGATTTCTTTACAATGACTCTACAAGCTCTTATGACGACTTACTTTCCAAGGCTGGGAAATGCACGATGAGAATCAGCCGTCTCAGAACTCTTTGTATTGAAATCTATAAAACTGTCTCAAAACTAAATCCTCCTTTTATGCAGGATATTTTCAAACTAAAACAACCAACAAGGTCAGCAAGGAACCAAAACGAATTAATCCATCATAGACCAAACCAAGTTACTTTTGGTTCAAAAAGCCTCTTATCGTTAGGACCACAAATTTGGAATGCTTTGCCCAAAAATATTAAATTAGCCGAAAACATTCAAACATTTAAGAGACTAATAAAACAATGGGATGGGCCAACTTGCAAGTGTAGTATTTGTTGCTAATGATTTAAATATGTATTATCAATCATTGTCAATAGTATGTTTAGATATTCGATTTAGATCAGTTTCTATTTAGAAGCTAAAATTTGATTGAATTAAAATAAGATGACAAACAAACAAACTTGTCATGTGATTTTGTGAATAGGCCCCCCCCTCTCCATTAAGCCGCCTCTTATTTAATCTGGAGTGTCTGAAATTTAATATATTTACTATTCAGAGAGTTTGTGCATTTAAGTACAATTTGTCACATGTTCATATACTTTAGTTCATTTCAACACATGCTTGTTCGTTGGAGTAAAGTTCGACAAATCCTTATATTTCAGTCAAATCTGACACATGATTCTATACTTGTTGCATTTCCAACTCATGCTTACGAACTAAGTCATTTCACATTGCTTAAACCCGTGACTACATGGGACAGTGTAAGCATAGGTTACTCGTGCAAATTCCGCTCTTGTTATTTGAATTGCTCACCATTTTCTCTTTCACATTTACATTCTCTAATTCTGCACTCCTTTAAAATCATTTTCCCTACATGGTAGGCTGGATCTCCAAAGGCTGATAGCAGTTTACATGTGCTGTTTCTGTTCTTCATATCTTCAATGTTTTTCGTGAGTTTATGGTCATTGTTTGGTTATCATATCTTTCTGACGTTATACAACAGATCCACACTAGGTGAGTGTATTGCAAAGTATTTATCAGTCATTATTGATAAGATTTGACGTGCATCTTGTGAGCGATGCTCAGCCACGCAATGTTTGTGAGTGATGTGCCATCGTTGATAGCAAAATGGCTTAAGCATTTTTTTGATTTTGTGGTATTTTTATGAGCAAGGAAAATTACCGGGGGTGTATCAGAAAAGATGGGTCACTTGAAAAATGCCTCTGAGGTGGTGACTGGAACTTTGCAAACTTATGGCAGCGATTTTCGTCATCCATTAGCTTTAATGTAAATATAGATTTATTCCCTTTACCTATATTTGGCAACAAACAAGATTTTTACTCAAAGTCACCCAAATTTGTTGACCGGTCGATGACAGCCGCTCCTAATTTTTTGATGCGTCTCAAGTCTTTGAAATTCCGAGAAAATAAATTGTTTGATTGATTTTGTTTGATTCGTCAAAACTATGTTTTAAAAGGCTAGAAATAATCATTTCTTACCTCAAATCGTTCGTGATAGCATATTTAACCCCTGAAAATGCTAGTTGTTGACCATGCTTGAAGAAGTAGGCGTCACTTTCCCAATTTTGGAATTGATAGTCTCCCTCGGTACGGAATAGTTAGTTTCATGCTTGTAATTGTGTTTCTCTTTCGGTTTCTATCCCATAAATCTGAGACACCCGGTATATATAATCGACTTTACCAAAACTAATTGGTAGCGGAATTGCTCTAAAGGCCCTTAAACACTTCATCAAGTCGTATGGAATCTCAACCAGAACAATACGCAATAGGACGTAAACTCTCTCAAGAGATCTCGGAAATGAATTTTTAAGCAATACTATAGCTTTTCGATTCCATGGCAATAATTGTACATACCACACATGTTACAACCGTGGAAAACGATTTTAATTGTTGTGTGGTATGAGAAATTCTTTACGATTTGATGAAGCTTTTAGGTCCTTCTTCAGGCAAATTGCAAACAAGAGATTTTCATAAAGTTGATTTGATCTTTATTTTCCCAGTATTCTAGGCATTAAGATTTTTCAAATGCCTGAACATGTTTTGTTGCACCCGGTATGCATTGTTTGATAGAGATCACCCGATGTCGGTAGAAAACACCCTATGTCGGTAGAAAATCACCCGATGTTGGTAGAAATACCCGATGTTGGTAAGCTCCTCTTAGAAATGATAAAGAGCTTTCGGAAGTCACAAGTTCCATAGTGCTGACATTGTCCCCCACATCACTAACACTATTCATATTCTGTACAATAACTACATTACTTACAAAATACTATACAATTTTACTGGACCGACACCCCGGGGTGTAAACGGATGTGTCTACCCCGCTGCCAGAGATAAGAACAACTAAAGTCTGTCTCGAATTGAATGTCACGAGAAATTGTCTCCCATTGAAATAGTTGAAATGTTTGCAAGGAAAATTATCAGCTTTTTTGGGGTTTTATCCAGGCAGATATCTTCAAGGAAAGTCATCAAAACTGTAACTGAATTCATGCAAAAGGTTGTATGACAAAGTGGAACTTTATATTAAAATGAAGGTATTGATACATAGAACAGAGAAGAGACAATTCTCTCGATGAACTAACAGGGAATAATTTCTCCATGGTGTTCCGAAAAACATTGCAGCTGATTTATGGTGCAAGAAAGTCAAACCAAGTAAAAAACTGCAATTCCTTTATTCTTGAACAATGTCAAAATCAGGCAAGTTTGTAACATGGGTTCTTGCCTTTCATTTGAATTTATTTTGAACAAAAGAGATTCTTTCGAAAGTTCCTTGTGATTTTAATGGAAAGGAATTGATTTCGACATTGTCGGAGAACAGAGGAACGCCGAATTTGAAGCGACTGCGTGTTTTGACTGGTTTTGGCCTTAAATCAGCAACAACTTGTTAGATTGAATCAAATAAGGCGAGGGCTACTCAACCGTTATTAAAGCTGGATAACTGAAGTTACGGCTCTTCCATATCAGCTGCACAATCAGGCCACGTTTTTTTTGTCACGATTACGAGAGAATCTACTATGGGAAATTTTGCTGATTTTCATTGAGCATGTTGATGCAAAATTGATGTAGCCTCGTGAAAAACCATTTTCGAAGCTGAAGCATGACATTAGATTTTTAAGTCCATCAAAAACACACTGATTTAAATAGTTATTCATTAATATCAAGTAGAGCAGACTGATTGATGCAAACAGATCGTGGCAAAAGTTAGCAGTGTATTTTTCGAATGGTTGTTGTGGCCCACGCGTTACGCCAAAAGGAAGAACGACTCAAGATGGAAAGAGTGCTGTTCCTACTGTTTTTATTTCATTTACGTCCTGGATCAAAGATGTTTTGATAAGAACATTTTAAGGGTCTATTACATCCAGCATGCCTTGCACGAGCCGTCTCTTGGCTGTCCTTTGCTGTCGCCATTTTCATTGCCCATGACAATGGCGACAGCAAAGGCCAAGCAAGAGACGACACGTGCAAGATATGCTGGATGAAACAGACCCTTTAAGCTTAAAGATGTGCGCGATTGTTTATTGCTCATAGAGTACTGTGTTTTCAAACTTTTTTTACAGCTTAAAGGGGCTCCGTCACCAACAAATCCATAAACTCGCACGTGTCTCCAATTATCCATTTTTCATCCATTGTTTTCTGCAGTTTGTTTGGTGGCTTCAACCAAGCCACCAAAAAATGACCGTTAAAAATCCACTTATATCCGAGCAATCGTAGAATATATGAATGTTTGGTTTGTTCCTTAGTGAAGTACAATGCTTCATGTCCAAACAGCAACTTTCATTTTGAAAAAAAGATGAAAATCCTGTGGGATATCACCTTTCTGAAAACTGCAAAAATCATCGTTTTGTTTACATTTTGGCGACGGAGCCTCGTTCAGCTGTTGTATTACAAAGAAGAATGATTTTATCTGAGATGTAGACGTTGAAAAAAGGGAAAGCTTTCTGGGTTTGGGCGATCCATTCAAAGATTCTTTGCGGTATGCAATATTTTTGTGAAAGCTTTGTATCGTCGTCAAAGCTAATCGCCAACATGCAAACAAACCAGACAAATTTGGCCTTCCCTTGACCAAAATTGCCAAAAGTTATACCATTGGACTTAAATGGCCAAAAATTATACCATTGGACTTAAATTGCCAAAAAGTATACACGTTCTTTTTTATAAGAAACTGTGTGTAAGGAACGCAATTCTCAGGTCACCAAAACATTAAGAAACTCCAATACTGGGAACTATAACTTAACCCTAATCCTACCGGGGGGGGGGGTGTTTTCCACCCCCCCTGTCGGTTTTTTGCAGAGCATTCTTTAACGACAAAAGCTATGACCCTGAAACTCTCTGACAATTACTAATTATCTATTAGCTACATTTTGACAATTAAATTTTTGAACAATATGTGTCACGTGACAGGTGACACTACCATATTTGGAGCAAGGTATTAGAAAAATTAATGATTTTGATATTTTTACTCCCAGAATTAGTTCCAAATGTTGACTATTGTACTTTAAAGAGCCACTGCTGACATAAGTGCTTTGCGCCTGTGCGAATCCCACAATGCATTGCTTCTTCGACTTTCTGGGTGTCTGAAAGTGTTTTTTGGCCTAGCATGTCAACATTATCGCGAATGTGGAAAGAAGCCTACCTCAATTCCACTACTGTTGCCTCCTCCATCATTATCTTCATCGCTTTCTTTTTGGACAGTCATGATGGGTGATCCGTTAATATGTCGATATTTGCTGTCGTTCTTGTTGTTGTACGGTTTAGTTTGCCATATCGAACGGTTCAAATACGAAGTTTAGATTACGAAAGAAAATGATGAGGCCATTTTGCCCTCCAGAGGACTGTATTTCAAATTAACATAATAAAACAGACGCTATAAGTAAAGAAAAGACCTATAGAATTGTGGTTAATACGTGTGAAATGTTCAGCTCGTGTTTCAGCAATGAAGTAAATACAAATCCATAAACGATAATAGGCGCAAACAAAACATTGTTCAGTTCAATGCAGCTGATATTCGGCACAAATGTTCGTCGCCATTGCTATTTTCCTCCTTTCGATTTTCTAGGCGCGCAAAGCACTTATGTCAGCAGTGGCTCTTTAAAAGAATCAGCAAACAATTAGCTTTCTATTGTTGTCAATAACAATGGAATTTGCTGACGTCAGCATTCTTAAATGATGACGTCACTCGGGCCGTCATTTTGGGTCATTTTGGCAAATTTTGAAGATTTTTCCAACAGATTTTGTGTAAAAAGTATAGAATTGCGTTATGCAATACTTTAAAAGCATTTCGAACCAATTATTATCAATTTTTGGCAGAAAAATACAGTTTTTAGTTATGACGTCATCAATTTTCGTTATTTTCTTCCAAAATAACGGTCTAAAAACACCTATATGCATCATATTTGAGAGGGAAATGAATAATACGCCAAATAAGAATGGAAAAAGTCATTCAGATTACCTTTATTCCGTTTTTAGAACGAATAAGCCGGAAAACCATATATTTTGACATTTTCCGGCATTATGACGTCATAGTGACGTCACCTAATGAGGTAGCCACGCCCAAAACTACCAATCAGTTAAGAATAGTTAGGACTACGCCCTTGCCAAGTTTCAATGATTTCCCATTAGTCTACGGCTATTTATAGAGGGGGGTGGGGTAGAAAGCACCCCCCCCCCGCTATGTTAGATCAAAAAAAGCCCGGTAGGAGTAGGGTTAAGAAACTAATTATTCTGATAAAGGATATCATTAGCATAGTTTTACGTTTTCACTGTCACTTGCGTGCTTTATCATTCACGTATTTTTTATAAGAAACTGCTAATAAGAAAATCAACCCTCAGATCGCCAAAAAATTAAGAAACTCTAGTTATGGGAAAATACCGAGTGAGCCAGAAAAAAGTTCCCACTTTTGAAAATTCGTAGCACCACAGGCACTTCGTGGATTTGAATGATTCAAATTCTAGTTAAAAGCCAAAAGATCAAAATATTTTTGTGATTTTTCTCGTCTTCTCAGGAGCACTGCAAATATAGGTAAATTTAACTTTACCAAAAATTAATGGTTGCAAAATTACTGAAAAGGGGCCTAAAACACTTGATAAAATCGTTAGGACTCTCCTCACACAGAACAATACGCAAGGGCGTTTCACTTCTCTCAAGAGTTATAAGACATAAATTCTCAAACAGATACTAAAAATGTTCAAACCCATGGCAATAAATGTGCATACGATAGCTCTCACCCATGCAAAAAATTGCATTTTCTCTGTTGTTCTGAGCGAGGAGTCAGTCCTTTGTGATTTGATAAAGTATTTTAGCCCTTTTCAGTCATTTTGCAACCACCAAGTTTTTGTAAACTAGAATTTACCAATTTTTCCAGTGCTCGTAAGAAGGCGAGAAAAATCACAAAAATACTTCAATCTTTTGGGTGTCAAGCAAATATTGATTCACTCCAATCCATCCAGTACTCTTGATGCTCTGAATTTTCATAAGTGGGAACTTGTTTCTGGTTCACCCGGTATATGTTAAGAAACTATTTGTTTTTATAAAGGAAATCCTTGACATAATTTTACTTTACTTTAACTTGTTTCCTGTATCATATTACTCGTAAGGTCTTTGAGTAATGTCTTAACATTTTAAAGGTTTCTGAAAACATTATTTTGGAATGTCCACAATTGCACAGGCAGTGAACATGAAGATTGTTATGGAACCCCAAAGAAACTCGTAAGAACTCTGAATACTGAAAATTTGATAGTTTTAAGAAACTTTCAGTACCGGCCCGAATTCTTAGTTTCTTATATAAAAATACATAAAAAAACATGAAAAATACGCGTACCATTCGCTAAACCAGAAGTCCGAAAAAGTATACCTTGAGGGTGGTACATCACAGATACCTTTATACCTCTTCTATGGAAGACCCCCCCCTGGTGCTATTATTGTTTGCTCAATATGCATTTCAATATGGTGTTTTGGTGGTTTGCGCACAATCAGAGAATGATGAGGAGCACATGTCTTTAAGCCTAGTGGGTACTAAGTATATTTGTCAGACGGGCTACTTGATACTACATTTGGTTACTAAGAATGATATACTATCGTACTATGGAGGGGGATGCAAAGAAACATGCACATTTCTGGCACACTGAGGCCTTTCGAACCTACTTCCATACTCTTGTTATCAAGATAGAGCAATATTTCTAGAACCAGTTATCAAAACATGTTAAAAGAGGATATTTTGTAAGATAGGGTCGTTGCTCATTCCAATTTTTGTATTTTAAAGTATATTTTTCACTGATTTTTTCTAGATTCGGCTATCCTTTGGAAGGAAATATTGTGGAGCCGGGTTGAAAACAGTTGTTTTTCGTCGGCACACCCCCGTAAAAGTTTATGTCAAGTACCCCCCTTCCCCCCTCCCCCAAGCGGGGATTTTAAGTCCAATGAATTTCATTGATAGTGTTCATTTGTTTTCCTTTCTAGAGTCTTTTAGACCTCCAGTATTCAGCAATGGTCCTGACAAAGATGGATTCAATCTTGGTAAAATGAATAACTTTCGTCAAGTATTTGGAACGAGGAAGC
Source organism: Aurelia coerulea (assembly GCA_039566865.1). Classification (NCBI taxonomy): domain Eukaryota; kingdom Metazoa; phylum Cnidaria; class Scyphozoa; order Semaeostomeae; family Ulmaridae; genus Aurelia; species Aurelia coerulea. Next base: position 29,505,484 of record CM076943.1, read on the forward strand.
TGCTATGGTTCTTGCCAATATACACAACGTGAGTAACGATGCTAATGCATGATACTTTATTTCAATCAACTAGAAACTGAGCGCGGAATTCGAAAAAAGTGATCTTATGCAAATAATGCTGGTCAATATTGGTGACAGCGGTATGAAAATGTTCATCATCAAATCAAAGTACAGATTTGCCACCACGTTATAACTGGAGACTGGCGCTACACAAAGCTATTTAGTAACGCTTGTAGCATAACAATGGCCTAGAAAGAAGCTTGTTATTCGAATATTTTGATATAAATGGGAAGTGACGTACATATGAATTATGCAGCAAACTTAATAGTGCTACAATCATCAAACGTAATTCTTCCAGTAGCCAAAATATTGAAGTGTTTTATACAGGGTGTGTCAGAAAATTTGTTCGACGTTTGATTGAGTATTAAAAAGTAACGATAACATTTACAGGCTCCTTGCTGGATAACCCTGTTCCTAAGATTTCAAATTAATTTTTGACGCGAGAAACTTGCGAATCCGCTAAGAATTAACGGAGTTATAAGCTTTTGAAGTTCAAGTTTGTGCGGAAACTGAAACCAGACGCGCCTAACTGACTTGTTTTTCAAAAAAACTTCCCAAAATCGAGGTCAAGGAAGACTGTTCAATGTTTTACCTCTTATTGATATCAGGCAAACCAACTAGGACTTCAAATTAATTTAATCCTTGTAACCGTTGCCAAACTTTACTTAAGAATGCAAGTATCCAAAAACATCAAATGAAAATTTAATCGATGAGAGACGGGTGCATTCTAACTTGTGCTCAACGTGATTCTTCAAGTATCCATAACCTTGATTCAATGTTAGAGAAAGCTAGTTTATCGAAAGCGCTTTTTAAATTCCATTTGTGCTTTGAATAAATGAGATTTATTTTCACAAAATATGCACCTTTAGGAGCGTCTGGTTTCAGCTTTCGCATAAACTTGAACTTCAAAACATCGTAACTCCGTGAATATTTGGCCGATTTGCTAGCTTCTGGCGTTTAAAATTAATTTAAATGTCAGCAATATGGTTATCGTACCATGGAGCCCGTTATTACTTCGTTATTTTTAATATTTAATCAAACGTCGAACAATTATTTTGGGACACCCTGTACATATTTTTGGACATTTTCAAATGGTAGTCTCTTGGTAAATTCGAGAAAATGGCCTGAAACGCGTGATCAAAGACCTTTTCAAACAAAAAAACACAACTTTTCTGTATTTCATGTTTTCATAATCGTTATTTTGAAGCAATATGTGAGATATTGATTTGAATTTGAGCTTCATTGTATCAAATTATTACTTGAAAAATCCTCTGAAAAAGTTGATCGTATGTTTTAGACCACTGTCTTACTGTCCCGCAAGACTGATTTACGAAAGCTTTCGAATTCACCAAAAATACAAACAATACTTGAATCTATTATACATTCGGAAATTCCATGTATTTGATTTGATTATGGCGCAAGTACTTTTGCTGTGATGATTTTTCAAACAGAACGGTTGCATCTTTTGATCACCCTGTGCAATATCTGCAATCACCTCGTTGCTAAAGGAAGGCTCATTGTGTTCTCGCGAAATCAAACGCATGCCTCTTCATTAAACATTATCAATCGTTATTTGTAAAGAATCAGATCAAAGTATTGGCAGGAAATCGAAGTTTTATCAAGAAGAAACGAAGGACACGAACTACAACAATTATTATGTTCATTGATTATCATGTAAAGATTATAATTATTATTGAGGAGATTCCAGTTGAGTGGACAAATCAAAATGTGGACGAATCAAAAGAGTGGACATTCCGCCGCTAAAATGGAGAAGTCCGGGTCAAAAATCAATAATAATAACATTATTATGTTCACTAGGACATGCTTTTAAACTTTTGTTTTGAAACAATTTTGTGGTTTGCTTTCAGAATTTGTTACATTTATTCGTGCTTGTAAGGCCTTCTCCTTTCTAAAGATTCAACGGTTCACTTTTAATAACGACTTGCTTCCTTATATTACTGATTGTAAGTTTCGATTTTCATGTTTCTCCCAACGTATCTTTTCGAAATATTTGCTTAAGTCATTTTTGTCTACATTAGGTAGACCTCCAGTGCTATGCTCCGGTTTTTGAACAACGCCAACTTTGTTCATTGACGATGCAGATTTCTATACAGTTCACCGATTTCGGTCATCAATATGTCCAAATCATAACTTAACTGTCGATTAATGTAATGGACCTCATTTTAGATATATTCTTGCGAAAATTTGGTGTTCAGGTTTGAGGAAAGAAACTCTTGGAAGTCGTTTTGGGGGCAACCGGTAGTACTATGTTTGAGCTCTTGATTTTTCATTAATTTTGATTTAATTTCCAGAGTTCATACATTATTTTATTGTCGAAAGGCCAACCTTTAACCATGAAACTTTAGTTAACTTATGTGGGTCGTTTAATGCTAAGCAACTTTTATGGCAGAGCCGAAGCTAGTTAAGGTGGGAAGGAGTGGAGTGCCACCCCCCCCCCCAGACGGCCATTTGTTGGGAATTTTAATCTACCTGTTGATCTTTTGTGATTTACAGGCCCATTGTAAGAAGATTTTTTTGGACCAATGATGCATAGATTAGGAATTTATTTATGTTCAAGGGTAAATGCCATCATGAATTTGAAAGCTACACCACATTATTTTGAATGTTGTAACGTTGAATTGCATATTAATTCCAGAATCTAGATACTGAAGGAGTACCTTAGTTATTTCATGCATGCATGTCATGTATGTTCCTACAATTAGTGTTGTTGCTGTTCTTGATTTTTGTCTCGGAGAATTTTTTCTTGCCCCCCCCCCCTAAGACCCTGAGAATTCATAACTGGTATCGGCCGTGTTTCGTGGTAAGCTGGTGATCTATAACCTCTTAATCTGACTTGAACTTATGTATGCGTAAAAGTAATGAGGTTTTCAAAGCCTTCTGATACATCATTTAATACATTTTAGCATTGGCAATGGACATGAGTTCCCCACACGTGAACGATTCGATCACGCTGTTTAAGATGGGTAATAGACATTTTCTACACTTTGAAAGCAAAATCCACGTAATTCTCATTTTATTAAGTGTGCAATGTATACAAATCGTGTGTTTCCTTTTGATAGCCAAAGTGCAAGGTTGCCATAGATTATTCTATCCATCTTTTCAATTGTGATTTATACGTTGGAATGATAGCAACTGCTCAAACTGTGAATCATAGTCAACCTGTGAAGTGAAACTCTTTCTTCAGATATTTCCATTTCGCTACGGTTAAAGGTCTGAAAGATTCCCTGAGAAATCTTGATATGGTTTGTCTGCGTGAAGATAGTGCCTTTTTGATGGATGAGTCACAAAATGTATCCACTATTTGGAACATTGTTCTGCACAAGCTATCATCCAATTTAAAACCGCCATTTCTCTCTTGCTTGTTAGGCAGTAATTTCATTTTGAGGATTTTTGTGTTAGCTTTGTTTTCACTCAAATGAGGAATTTACCGAAAGATGTTTTCTAGACTTTGCTTTTAAGATGTGCACTTCACCTTTCCTGCATAACATAAAGAAGACTATACACGGGTACTCGACGCTTGCCTTCCTAATGACCAGCTGACTGTTGTGGCCGGGGGCGTTTCTGGTCTGTGGGGTCTTTGGGAATTCTTCGGAAACATGATGAAAACCTGACGATTGGCGACCCCTTATTCTTATTTATGTTTAGTCTTGTTTTGAGTAAGCCCTTTGTGAACCATGGCACCAGTCATTGGTGACTCACATCCAACCATCTTTACACAAGTTTTGCACCAGTGAATAGTTTTTTAGTTTTTGTCTTTATTTCTGTTTTGTTTGTTTGTTTGTTTGTTTGTTTGTTTGTTTTTCCTTTTTTGTTTTACAATAATTCACCTACTAAGCTGGCGTATGCTAGCGTCTGCCAAAATGGAATGGTGCCATGGTACACAAAGTGCTTAATAAGATTGCTGTTAAAGGAATTGTCAAGTGCCGTTCATAGCTAGAACCAGATGACGTCATGTCTATTTCTGCTATGGACGGCACAGAATATTGTATTTGTATATTGTTGAGTTTTAACTTTGATATAAAAAAAAAAAGAAAAAAAAAAAAAAGCTGACTGTTGAAATGGAATAGTCCGTCGCATATACGTTTTGGCCCGAAGAGAACGGGTTTCTTTTCAAAATTTTGTTTATGATAGTGATGTGTGGGTTTTTTAACTTTGCTGGAAAAAAGAGGGACATATTGTTTGGTTAATTGCTCATTCGTTTAAATAAAGTCTCCAATTACAACAAATTCACCCTACGTTGTTTACACCCGCTTCAGCTCACGTGGTTGTCGTGGTTGTTCAGCTCACGTGGTCACCTTTCTTTCTTCCTACCATGAAAAGCTTGATTCGGCTGGCCGTATCAATAGATACAGATATGAATTCCTAAGTATAAAGTCACTTGTCCAGATGTGGGTATAAACAACGTTAGATGAATTTGCCCATTGATTGTAATTTTTTTATTGCATGGTCAACAGACAATCAGTAATCTTCCGATCATTCTTTGTAGCCTTGGAAATGGTTACAGTTACCCAACTGGCGTGTCACAGTCTCCTGAATCAGAAGGACTTCTTAATGGTCAGGCATCATTTGATCGTAATCTACATATAGCTTCTGAGCGAGACGAGCTGTTGGCAGATGACGGGTTGAACGCTGTGTATTCTGACGATGCAGGCGAGATGGGCGAAGAACTGTTTGTCCCAACTGCCAGGGCAGAAGAGCACGACAGTGACACAGAAATTAACATATTGCACCAGAAAAATTCTGAACATGTCACAGTGACAATCGATTCAGAACATTCGGTCAGATCACTGCACTCACTCTAGTTGATAGTTTAATTTGCTAGCCAAACGTGGCGAGTAGATTGATGTAGTATTCTGCTGCACTATAGGATGATCACAAAAAGTAAAACGATAAAGTCTTTTACGCATAAGCAAGTAAACAACGGGAATTAGTGATTCAAACTTTGTTTTGTACCTAAACGGGTTGGCTACATCTCTATTATTTGTTGCTATTTTTATCGAGCTCGCAAATTGATGAAAACAAGGATTTAGTGACACCAGGCAGGTCTGAAACCCGTCTAAATTCGCCAAAAACAGGGGATCGATTTGGTCAATACGAGACAATAACGAGTACCTTTTGCATTAGCTTGGCAATGTTAGATCGAAATTCCTAGTGGCAAATAATTCTCAATAACAATTCTCAATATCGAAAACGAAAGATTCTATTTCTGAAGCAAGGACAGTTGCTGATACCACAAGAGGAATGTTTCGGATGCAGCTAATTTGAGCTTCATATTCCCAGGATCATATGCCCATTGTGTTACTGCTTTACAGCTGATCGAAATCGATTGCAGCTCTGATTAATTTTGACTCGTTTTAGAGCTGCCTTTTTCACTAATACTTATTTTCGCCATGTGGCGATCTCGACAAAAATTGTAAAAAAAAAAATAGTAGCAAAATGACCTAGCCATTTGGCTTCCAAACATCACTTTTCTCGGTCGATTACTTTATTTTGTGTAGCGGATTTTCTCGGTTCACTTTTGTGTGGTACCCGGTAGGTAATTTTTATGTCTAGAGTAGTGTTGCCCATTATGCCCGGTCGCCCATTATGGTCGACTAGCGAGAGAACTGATATTTCAAGGGACTGGTGACTAGTAGTCAAATTGAAATTGCGCGGAAAATCTTCCTTGACGTCAGTTTAATCATGATTTGACCTTCACTAAAATTTCAGTTTCTTTGCATTGAAACCTAACAAGACATTTTTTAATAAGGATAAAAGAAACTAGCTTTTTAAAAATCGTAGATATAGAACGAGAAATAGTTACAGTGCTTGGTTTTTTCCCATTGACCTACCTCAACGATGTGAAAAGAAACACAAGACAAAACCTAATAGGGAACGATACGGCTGCTAATATGGCATTGATCACTCAAATCTTCCAGAATTTTTGAGGAATGAGCTCGTCGAATCCAGTATTACTCCATTTTCAACAGTACCTAAAGATGGATTTCTAAGCAGAAATCGATTACAAAGAGTATCATCATCCATATTATTGACACTGGTGATATCTATTCCTGGAACATCGGAGAGTTGGTTAAAGAGATATCTATGAAGTACATCGTATATGGGGCAATGCAGGAGAATCATTTGATATTTCAATTGTCGTTTCCACAGCAATGAACTGGGCTAAGGCAGTCAAAAGCATGTCTGAAGCGATGCTCATTTGGAGCACTGAATTGCACACTGGATGAGTGTTGAAACGTTGAAAGTAAACGAACGAAGCTTTAATCTTACACTTCAATTTTCCTTGTCTTCTAAGTGAAGACGCTGACCTATAGATATTTCAATTCTTGTACAAGTGTCCCAACAATTTTGCTTCATTTGTGTGGCTGATGGGGAGGAGCTGCACGCTCTATTATCGTATTTTTGACACAGTTGCACAAGGAAGGCTCAGTCTTGGAGTTTGAGACCTTGTTTTAGCCAATCTGAAAACTGGTTGTCAATTTATGGAACACGAAAGTAAGACGGCGATTGGTCCAAAAACAGCACAAACTTTGTTCTCAAAAAATACCAAAATCAAGTAGATGCTGAAGGAAAGGGTTCTATTGATGTGTGGCAATCTTTTCTGCAGATTAAAACGGGTTACTTACATTTTTCACTGATAACGAGATAACATGGAGCCATTTAAAAATGCCGAAGAAATGTCAGTACAACTCCAGAACCCTTTGGTTCAAAATTTACGGGTTTTTGATAAGTTTGGAGAAAAAAGAACGCACCGTTTTTTAAACAATCATTTTTCTTACTGCCGTGTGCCAGCAACCGTTTTGCAGATTGGCTAAACAAGGTCTCCAACTATAAGTTGAAGCTACCCCAATTCAACTGTACCAAGAACGGAACGATAGAAACTACAGCTCATCTGCAGCAGCCATACAAATGGGGACACCATTTTGGGACACCCTGTATATTATTTGTGTGGTTTAAACAATACAATGAATGCACAGCTTTTCAGGAAAAGAAAATCGCCGTGCTCTTATTTGATCTCAAATAAATTTTCATTTCCCTCCTTGGACTTGTAAAGAAAACTATCCGCCATCTCATAAACATTTGATTTCTGGAACAAATTTCCATTCCCCTCAAAGTTCGATATGGCAGATATCAGCTGTATGTACTTGTGTCTCCTCTCAACACCTCTTTTAACAGTATGGACTATTTGTCAAAAATGCTTTGTTTACATTCACAGTTGACTAGTCGGTAGTAGAATTCCTTTTCTCGTAATCGCTAAGCTGGCACGCAATTGACAGTAGCGGATTCTGGTATTAAAGGACAAGTCCGGGGTTTCTACAATAAATGTCAAAAAGCAACCTTACCAACTGCCGAACACCAATCGAGAGTTTTTTCCAAGTTTTGAGATCTCTTTCTGTTGTAAATTCGTACAGCATTTTTCGTAAGTTAGGCCTAATTTCGTCTCCATTTTGTAAAATGCCGATAAAATGGGTAGGCTCTGTTTGGAGGTTCGATTGTGACCTCGTAAAATACTTGAGAGTTTTGCAAGAAAATAGCCTCGTCCACGTCGAAGGTGAAGTGGGCGAAATGACGTCATAAATAATCGTCATTTCGCTCATTTCGCAGATTGAAATACGCAATTTCGCAGAGAAAAGACAGAGAAGGTAGGAAAAAAGTACTACACACCATTCACAACATTGTAATCTTTCATTTTGTCAACAATTATTCCAACCCCGGACTTGTCCTTTAAAACAAATGCCATTCTTCGTAGGATATATTCTTAAAATTTATGTGTACAGTATTACCAATTTAAACCTTCTGATAGGCGATTTGGCGTTCATCTTACGTAATTGTGAATAAGATGGATGTTTTTCATGGTTTTGAATAGAAGTAAGTAACGTTTGTGATTAAGAATTAACTATAGTCGCTTTTAGATGCCTGATAACCCATACACGATTGCTATAATAATCTACTGTAGAGATCAGCTCTGCTAGACTGTAGAGTATTTTTGAGGTTCAATTTATGAATTATGATGTAGCAAACCCGGGTATGTCGGACAAAAATTTGCACCTCAGACTACTTTTGATAATAGAAGCATTAATCTCAGTGCTATTAATTGTTTTTCTTCATTTACGAGTCCCTTGCAGTTAGATAAGAAGTCAATTGCGATTTTAGAAGATAAGTTAGGAACCGATTTAAAAAAATATTGATTGAAAATCTCACTCCAATTTTAACGATTCGAACATTTAGCTATGTGTAGTAAGGAGTGATTAGGATTAACTATGGGTATTAAAGCTTTCTTTTGGCTTGTACCGGGTGAGCCAGAAAAACTTCCAACTTATGACAGGCAAGGATAATCATACACTGGACCAATTAAACATATTTTTGATTTAATATTTTGTCAATATCCTGTGTTCTTGGTTATTTTTTGTCGATTTTTCGGATGCCTTCTTAGGACCTGTTCATATGGAGGCGAGCCAGCCCGCTAAGTGAGCTGATTTCGCATTCTGTTCATATGGCAAATCTATCCCGCCTACCGGGATGGAATTGGTCACGTGCCATCGTTGGTGGTATTGTTTTGCATGCCCACGCGTGCTTAGTAGAGGCGTTTTCGTCTCGGCAGGCGGGCTGGAGTGTTCATATGGGAAAATTTCGATCTCGCCAAGCGGGATCTCGGCAGTTCTTGAGTGAGATCTCGCCTACCGGGCCAGCCCGCCTGCTCATATGAACAGACAACAAACTTTGAATGGGAAACAGGGATAAGGTGAGATCTCAGCAAAAACCTCCAGCCCGGTGGACGGGCTGGCTCGCCTCCATATGAACAGGTCCTTAGCGATATATTTACGATTTCTTGAATTTTTTCACGTGCACACTGCCCGAAAAGATCGAAAATCAGCGATCAAATGTAGATCTAACTTGGCAGAATAAAGAGAGTGCTCCTCCAAACAACGAGGGGATTTGGGAATGGATTATGTCACATTTAGGATCACATCTATGGCATGCGAGAATCACAAATTTCTGATGAACTACCGGGTGTCCCAAAAAAAAGTACCCCTGTTTCAAAAATCACCAAAAATTGATTATCAAACCTTTGATAAAATTTTCTTTTTGAGTTGTTTTGTCAAAGACCCAAAAATATTCATGGATGATAAAATGTTTGCTTTTGATACAGCAAGGTAGAAAAATTACACGTTAAAAAACCTTATTTTGAGCTACAGTTTTTAAGCAAAATACTCAATCTTGCCTAAGAGTCCAAATTTTCAGATTTTTATCATCATTGACGTCTGCCATCATTTTGCGCATTTCTTTCTTTCATTTATGGCCAAATTAGATGCTTTACATGCACAAAGAAATCGATCTGGCAATCATCAGTGCTTTTTTGCATTATGGTTCAAAACCAGGTAGCCCTAAAAAGAGCTAGATTTGCTACTTTTTAAGCCAATTACAAGATCAGCTATACATTGGAAAATAATTTGGTCCTTGATATGCATGACAAAAAAAGAAAATTGAAGATCGGCCGTGAAATCAATTTTTGGTGATTTTTCAAACGGGAGTTTTTTGGGACACCCGGTAGGATTATCACAGATAAACCTGGTTTAAATGCTGGTTTATATTAATCAATAGACCTTTTAGCTATTCTACAAAAGAGCCTGGATCGAGCGTTATTTTTATACGCGAGGTTCGATAGAGTGGTGGTAAGAGCTTCTATCACTATTGTGCAAATTCGAAAATTCTACAAAGTGCACTTTGTAGAATTTTCGAATGTGCACAATATTGAAAGAAGCTCTAACGCTACTCTATCGAACCTCGTGTATAAAAATAACGCTCGATCCAGGCTCTTTTGTAGAATAGCTAAAAGGTCTATTGCGTTTATGTGCTGATCATCTTGGTTTATCACTTTTCAATGGTGATAAACTCAGTTTATGTTACATAAACCAAGATGATCACAAAAACCTAGTTTATCAAACTGGTATTCTAATTATCACGTGATAATCAGAGATATGCTCAAGCTGACAGATAAACTCAGCTTATCAAAAGACTTCCATTATCATAACGAAAACACGAGAAAAGAGGGAACTCAACTTGATAAGTGAAAATGGAGTTAGTTTGATACTCTAAGTTTATCTACTTGAAAAACTGAGTCTATCAGCCTGCTGGAGCGCAATTCTGATAATCACGTGATAACTGGAATTACACTTTGATAAACTAGTTGTGATCATCTTTGTTCATGCGACATAAACTGAGTTTATCACCACTCACAAGCATTAAACAAAGACTATCAGCAGGCAATTGCAACTCATTTAGATAAACCTAATTTATCACGACATAAACCAGGTTTATATGTGATAATCCTAGTTTTTCAGAAATTTGTGATTCTCATGTGCCAAACTTGAATATCACTTTTATCGATATAAAGACGGCACAGAAATAGAACAAGTATCGAAGTTTACATATCTGGGGCATTTGATAACAGAAGATGGTAAATGTGATGAAGAAATAAGAACGCGTATAGGTATAGCAAAAGCAACATTCTGCAAAATGAACAAAGTAATGACATCAAGAACGATATCACTAGATATAAGAGAATGCATCCTTCAGTGTTACGTATTGTCTTCACTCACTGGAGCAGAAACATGGTCAATATTAAAGCGAATGTATAGAAGATTGAAATCCTTTGAAATGTGGTGCTACCGGAGAATGCTGAAAATTTCATGGACAAGTAAAGTTTCGAATAAGGAAGTATCCAATAGAATCAAAAACAATAAGGAACCATATAAAGGGCTGATTTCCAGTCAGTGGAATTTTCCGAGCGGGCGGAATTTCTATTGTATTCGAGAGAAAATGTCGCTCTGGCATTGAATAGAAAGTTACGCCTGAGCGACCTTTTATTGTCAAAAATTCCGCCCGCTCGGAAAATTCCACTGACTGGAAATTAGCCTTAACCCTAATCCTACCGGGGGGGGGGTGTTTTCCACCCCCCTGTCGGTTTTTTGCAGAGCATTCTTTAACGACAAAAGCTATGACCCTCAAACTCTCTGACAATTACTAATTATCTATTAGCTACATTTTGACAATTAAATTTTTGAACAATAGGTGTCACGTGACAGATGACACTACCATATTTGGAGCAAGGTATTAGAAAAATTAATGATTTTGATATTTTTACTCCCAGAATTAGTTCCAAACGTTGACTATTGTACTTTAAAAGAATCAGCAAACAATTAGCTTTCTATTGTTGTCAATAACAATGGATTTTGCTGACGTCAGCATTCTTAAATGATGACGTCACTCTGGCTGCCATTTTGGGTCATTTTGGCAAATTTTGAAGTTTTTTCCGATAGATTTTGTTAAAAATGCATAGAATTGCGTTATGCAATACTTTAAAAGCATTTTGAGCTAATTATTATCAATTTTTGGCAGAAAAACACAGTTTTTAGTTATGACGTCATCAATTTTTGTCATTTTCTTCCAAAATAACAGTCTAAAAACACTCATATGCATCATATTTGAATTGGAAATGAATAATACGCCAAATAAGAATGGAAAAAGTCATTCAGATTACCTTTATTCCGTTTTTAGAACAAATAAGCCGGAAAGCCATATATTTTGACATTTTCCGGCATTATGACGTCATAGTGACGTCACCTAATGAGGTGGCCACGCCCAAAACTACCAATCGGCTAAGAATAGCTAGGACTACGCCCTTGCCAAGTTTCAATGATTTCCCATTAGTCTACGGCTATTTATAGAGGGGGGGGTGGAAAGCACCCCCCCCCCCCGGCTATGTTAGATCAAAAAAAGCCCGGTAGGATTAGGGTTAAGAACATTCAGATAAAGAAATTGAAATAATTTGGTCACCTTGTAAGACAACGCAATACAACGAACATTGTTAGAAGGGAAAGTAAATGGCAGAAGATGAAGAGGAAGGCCCAGGGCAACCTGGTTTGACAACATCAACCAGTGGACAGGCTTAAAATATGCAGACGCAACAAGAGTGACATACCATCGTGATGAGTGGAGAAACATTGCATCCAACCCTCGATCCGAGGATGGAACACATGAATTAATGAAAGAAAGACTTTCACTTTTTACTCAGCTCTTTTAAATACTACTTGCTAGCTACTGTAGTTTGTGCATGTAGTGAATTAAGTATTAGGTCTTCGCATTAAAAAGTCATAAATCTACATGCTTGTTTGCAATAAAAAACTACAGTAGCTGGCAAAGTCTTACTTCAAAGAACTGATAAAGCACTGAAAGTCGTTCTATTGACATAAATGCTACTGAAAATGTGCAATCATCAAACAACCGCTCATGCGACATAATCAATTTTCAAATTCCCTTGTCATTTCAAGGAGCAGCAATCTGCAGGCAAAAAAAAATCAAGAAATTGTAAATATATCAATAAGTAGGCATCCGAAAAATCGACAGAAATAACCAAGAATACTATAGGATATTGACAAAAGTTTAAATAAAATATACTTTAAATTGGTCCAGCGTATGATTTATCCTGGCATGTCGGAAGTGGGAACTTTTTTCTGGCTTTTCAATGCTTTTCCTACTAAACAATTTATACATCTATTACTGGGTAAATAAAAAAATGCCCAAAAAAATTTTTGAGGATCAATCCAATTGACTATTCTCGAAGATCTCGTCTTAATCTATCGATAAAGGTCCAACTGGAAGTTGAGACCATATATGAGTATCTTTACAAGCATAAAGGTGATAGATAATAATGCAAGATCAGCTTGGAAGGATTTATTGAGCCTTTTTGTGAGTTTTCAAGCAGGTGTATGGTGAATGTTCAAGCGTTGCAATCTGTTTGGTCCATCGGTTAATGTGAACATTTTGACGACATTCGCATGGGAGGTTTAGAGACAGCTTGATCATCTTAATAAAGGACATAGCAGATCATCTTAATACTTGTTAATCGTAAAATGAAGAATTAAAGTTAAATACAGCATGTATATTGTATTTGTATCTAATTTGCATTAACATTTAATTTTTTCTACATATTTCATAGGGTTGCACCAAGTAGTTCTTAGGTCTGATACCATTGTCGTTTTCATTTGTTCTGTTCCTCAGTTTGGGCTGTTCGTTGACAAGAAACCTTTTTGTGCAGCCGTTAAGAGAATACACCCAGAAAGTACAGGTATTAAGCTTGAATTCACACACGATAACGCTGCAACAAACCCCAATTCACAAATATGCGGTCAAAATTCGCAAATGTGCGCTCGCGAATATGCACTTCGCTATGCGCTCTGATTTATATAAGATCTTCACACATAAAGTATAAGATACCATCTTTAGACCGCATACTCATATACTTATACCATGGAGAGAACGATCTTGATAAGTAGATTCAGAAAATTTGTTGGTTATTTGAATTTTGGTCATGTCATTGGCAAGTAATGGCAGATTGAATTTTGAGCGCCCCGCTGAAAGTCAATCATTCTGCACGCGAAAAATGAATTTGCAGGGGAGTGACACATTTTCATAGTTGGCAAAGGATGCAGTGTATGTTGCAGAGGCAGAGAAGTAATTCAGAATTCGTTCGCTAGCTTGGTACTCCTTTTTCCAGGTATGACATGATGTCACAATCCAACAACTTGACTATTTCCAAGTGTAAGCGCAAATATTGTATTACACTGTTCATTTCGAGCGATGAAACCAACATTTGCTACGTGACTGCCCTTTATCTTTCCTGAACGCCGCATCAAATTTGAACGATTTTAAATAAATGCCTTGGCATTTACAGACGACATCCAGTGTTCGTATCTTCAAAACAGGCCAGCAGATGTTTTCTGGGGTCACGGTACATTGAAAAAGAGCATCCCCCGTGCAGTACGGAACAACAATATTTTTTTTTTATTTTATTAATTCATATTTTTACACGATATCCCATCAGTACAAAATTAAACTACAAAAGTTACAAGTTTGTTTTAAATGAAAAATGAAAAACATAATTTAAAATTTGGTATTAGCTAGGATTGGATCCAGGCTGAGATCTGATCTTCCTGGGAGTCGTGTTTTAGTTAGGGTTTACTGAGCTCTTTAAATGCGTTTTCAATTTTCTTTTAAACTGATAGAGCGAGGGGATTTCCCTTATTTCGATTGGTATTTCATTCCAAGCTTTAAGCCCGGAAAGGTGGAAACTTTTTTTTGTACACTCAAGCTTAAACTTTGGGATGTCGAGATTTCTATTGTTTCTTGTGTTATACCTAGAAATTTCATTCCTCTGACTATACTTGTTCCAGAGGCTCTCAGGGCACTGCTTGTGGACTATTTTGTGTGTCATGATAGATCTGTCAAAATAGATGATTTGATCAACGTTCAGCCGATTATTGATCCAGGGGTCCTTTATTCTAGCATTTTGAATAATTGAGAAGGCCCTGTTCTGTAGACGCTGAAGCGTTTGCAGCTTCGTGTTGGGCAGGCTACCCCAGATAACATTCCCATATCGGAGGTGACTTTCAACCAGCGCATGGTAAACCTCACATAGCTTAGATTGCGGAAGAACGTTTTTAAGTTTTTTCAGTGCAGACAAACCACTTGCTACTTTACCTTTCAAGGATTTGAAGTGTTCCTTCCAACTTAGATTCTCGTCCACAATAACCCCTAGTGATTTAGTTTTTGTCACTCGTTTTATTTCTGTGCCAATAAGTTTCAATGGAGCCAGAGGCTCAATTTTGTTAATTCTACGTGGATGGCCGATAAGCATAAACTCAGTCTTTTTTGGATTGGCACTTAATTTATTGACCCTCATCCACTCAGAAATGTTCTGTAGCTCCTCCTGCATCATCTCGGCAAGTTCGTTAATATCTTCAGAGGCTATCAAAATTTTTCTTACATTTTTTGTATTCTTTTTTCAATTTACCGGGCGTGTCAATCCACTGTTAGAAAATTCGTACAGGAGATACGATGGCAGTAAATAAATAAATTAAGACAGAAGTAAATTAAAGAATTTATAATAAAAGCAATTTATGAATCGAATGCTACCTATCTAATTGTTTCATTACCCAAAGTCCATCATTTAGAAAATGAATATTTTCAATACCAATGCCTTTATTTTTTGATTGTCTAGAAAGAAAAAGAACAAAGTTGTGAATCAAGCTGATGTTTCCATAAAATGATGTTAATACCACAACATTAAGAACATTTTTGAATACAATCTACTAGATGACCCAGAAAATGAAACTTCAAAAAGATTGTCGAAATTTTATTGTATTACCTATCATGGAAATTTCTTTATGTGAATCAGTGAATTGATGTCATGGGTCCGAATGAGTTTTAGCCTTGTTGCGAAGCCTTGAATTAGCTTGAATTTGTACCACCACTTCGATTTGTGGCTTATGTCATTTAAGAAGCTGTTATATCATCCAGGACTCAAACTTTTAAATGAAAATTGAAGGAAATAAGCTTTGTGAAATATTATGGCTCAAAATATTATTCTAAAGCTTCCTTTTTTTCAATTCAACAATCGCTCTCCTGAAGAAATAAAATATCGACAATGTATAAAATACAATTGGTACTTGACGCAACTACTCAACAATATAATTTGAAGATTGGAAACTGGAATGAAATTTCGTTGATTTTTCAAAATACTGCACTTTTCATTGGGTTACTCGGGCAAAATTTGTCAAATTAATCTAAATGAAAGAAAACAAATTTCAATCTTACATGTCTTCAGATGACATTTTGGTGAGACCAATACAAACAGCATGCTCCTTGTCTTCCGCCATTACTGCCTGGTTTTTGGTTAAGGATATGGTTCTAAAGTTGTTTTCGCCTCGGTTCTCTTTGTCTAAACTAGTCTACACTTTGCTGCAGGCATCCTGAAGCAAGATCCGACGCACAGCCTGCACTCGTGGCTCCTCGATGCAGTTCTCTCTGTGTTGCCTTTTTTCGGCACATAAAGGATCATGGTCGACAATGGGTCCTTAAGGTTACTGTATCCCTTCAGTGACCACTCACGGTGTTTTCTCTCTGGATTATCACGCCCGAAACATAACACGTATAAACGATACATCATTCGATTCGTCATTAAATAGGGAGTATTTACGAGCCAAAAAGAATACAAATATCCGAAAATTGGGCGTTATACATCCGAAAACGTGAAAATCGGATCTTCCCCCCTTCTAGAACCTCCCTGTCCCTCCAGATCTGTTTCATTTAAATCTCAATGAGATTTTTGCGTTCTCAACACATTATTCTAGCAAAGTATGTCTCAAATTTCTTTTGCATGCCTTAGCTTCAGAATAATTAATAAAGCAATTTTGCCCCTCGCTCCCTGGCCTCGTTTTGAGATTCATTCAAATGTTAAATTTGGACCATGCAATTTTTCTCAAAAATGAGACACACTTTGGTCCCCCTATGCCTTTTCTCTCTGTCTGCCAAATTTCAGCCAATTATATCAAGCCGTTGGGTACAGGGAACTGTATGAATACCCATTGGTTGCTGAAAAATTGATTTTGAGAAAAGCGCTGTAACAGTTTCTTAGCGTACAGTTCAACTGTTGGAAATGATTAACTTCAATCTGGCCACAAGAGTAAACAGAGTAATCTGTATGTATTTAGTGCAGAGTTTACAATGACATAATTGGTATTATAACCGCAAAATCCATTCAACAGGAAATCAAAGGCACTTGAAACTTTTAACCTTTAGTTCTCAAATAATCCTCGTCATGTAAACAGCATTTTCCTAGCAGAAAATACCCTGCTTTAAATTGCTTATAATTCGCTGAAAAATAAAGTAAAATTCCTTGAAATTATTAGAAATTGTAGGTAGATGTGTGTGCTATCCAATGATCTAAAAATCCAAAAATTGATCGGAAAAAACTTTTTATCGTCCTGAAGGGATACAGTAACCTTAAGCGTTATCTTGAGGATATTTCACTTGTTTTTATCCATATAAAATATTACGAAAAAGCTTAAATTCTACTATACCGTAAAAGCTCTATTAAGCCACCGGGAGGGGGGGTGGGCTTATTAAATGTCATACACTCCAGAGGGGGGCTTAAAAGAGAGGGGTACTAATTAGAGAAGGGGACTTATTCACAAAATCAAATGACAAGGATAGATATGATAGCTTTTTAGTTAGTTTTACACACCATAATCTGTGGAGTCAACATACAATTTCACGAGTCAAATGCACAAATTCGACACAGTTTTATCTCAAATCATATCAAAATTAACATGCAAACTTATTTAGCTCAATAAATGGAATATATTGGGCAACCTATGGAATTTTATATAAGTGGGAGCTTTATAGAGAGGGGGGACTTATTTAACATTTTGGCTCAGAGGGGAGGGGCTTATTAGAGAGGGGGCTTAATAGAGAGGGGGATACAAGCAACTGGATTAACAACTACAAAATGCTACACACACATGTAGTCAGAATTGCTATAAATACAGATACTTAAAATAAAAAATACAGGTACAAGATGATACATACATACTACGTTGCATGAGAAAAGAAACTATAGTGAGTGGGAATTTTCGTTTTTAATTCATTCGTTGAAGTGTTCTGAAGCACAAATATGTTCTAATTTCACCAATAATATTTTCATATTTGCATCAGCTGGCAACCCTTCATGACCATATAAGAGAATTTTGATATTTTTTGGAGAGACTGGTGCCATAAACCATTTGGTTGTAGAATCGCATTTACGCTGTCGAGAAGGCCATGCCTAATCAAATCATATTATATTTTCTGCTGTGATGAACAAGAAGAGTAATCAGCAAAAAGAGTTTCTCAGCTAAATCCAGTACACTTGCAAAATAATCCTTACAGAAACAAGCACTGCTACGGTTTCTTAACTTCAAATTGCTGCTGAAGGACAAAGAATTAAACCATTGAAAGGACGCGACACTTTCTATGAAGAGATTAGAAATTCGTTTATCAGCAACAAAAGTTTCCTGCACCCACCATAAAGGCGAATTATCTCAGAACTATGAAGGAAATTCTGCTAAATCAAACCAACAGATTCTCACCTATTTTTTATCAACTACAGGCTTACAAAACAGTCGAATTGTTTCAGGCTAGCATAATGCTACATCAAGCAAGCTCATAATAACCTCGGCCATGGTACCTGGTGTGTCAAATTAAAGCATGATTTGACCGGCCATGAGCAACTATTAATTCAGCAATTACAGACCTGGGGGAGGGGTACTAAGTTATATTCACTGGAAGGTATGTACTCCTCATAAGGTTTTGCTTTGCTTAAATTATGTAAAGCAGGATATAAGTTTGATATGAAAACCTCCTTTATTACCAATTAAATCTCCCATTAGTTGCGACATTGTTACAATTGTTTCTGCTTAAGGTATCAATAGGGTAGTGCTTATATACGGTGATATGGCACGTACAATTTTGAATTTTATATATCGGCTAAACAATGAAGAAAAAACATGAAAAGATACAACAATGGCGTTAGCCTCGATTGGACTCATTTTGGCTCCTGGCGAGGTCAAACCTGGACACATTATATTTGCACCACTGAGAATAAACTTGATTGCACCTTTATCCACTTGTTCCTGTGGTAACATAAATGGATCTACAAAAAATTGAAACAAATTAGTAACGTGTCGAATTTTCATGTACAAATTGCACTCACTTCACACTTCGTTAAACCATTGCAGAAAAAAGTCCTCTCCGTTACTTCACAGTTCCTATTGAAATTTGTCTCTGGTACATTCTTGTGAGATTCTTCGTATCGTTATCCCGACTGAAAAGCAGATTATGTCAGCCCTTGGGGGTCGTTTTCCTTTCGTCAATCGCGTTTCTAAGACACGAAATATGGAAGAAACCATTTGCACCAATTTTAATTCCTTACCATTTGCATGCATCGTTCTTGTCGAAGAAAGGTGGAATTTTATCGTTATTGTATGTCGGTCTCGTGATAGGTTCGTTGCGCGTCACTCGTTGAATTGCGTTTGAATCTCCTGTTGTATTCGCTAATTTATGTGTCCACGGTCGACTACGCGCAAGAGAATTGCTCGTCTCTTTACCGACAATTCTCGTTTTCTGTTTCGAATTCAAATTCTAGGATATAGCTGATTTCTCGGTCTATATTTTGAAAAATATCTGTTTCGTTTTTGGCCGGTTTGAGCTTTATTCAAATAGGAGAAACATTGGAAAACATTTATAATGATAAGCATGTTCGTTTTAAAAGAGAACAATGCAGTTCACCGATATCCAACTTTTTTCTGAGGAATGCCCCTTTAATTATAGCAGGGCAGATTTCTTGCTGTCCTATAGCTGGAGAATTGCAATATATTTGTCACTTACAGTTGCTTTAGAATTGGTAGAGCAATTTAGAATTACTTCAAAATTGGCGGGAAATAGGAATACATTGTCCACATACTCACATTTATGAACTAGTCTTAAAGATGGAATCCATGGTCCATCTCTGTGCCTGAAGAAAAGCAGCTCAGATTTTACTGCAATTATCTCAATATGGTCATGGCTGGAAAAAAATAACAGCAAATAGCCATTTTAATTACTGCATACTGTTTTACTAAAGAGCATGGATTAAGTGGTATATTACAATGATTCTAATTAACATAACTAGACATCTATATAAATGTGCAAATTAATGATCAAGGCTAAAACTAAATCAAACGAGTTAAAAGTACTGTTTCGCGTAGCTCTAGAGGGTCTCTGGCTCAATCTGAATATATATAACCTGTTGTATTTGATGTTCTAGATCAATGAAAATTATTAGGTCCTTCTTTTGTTCCTTATTTAGATAAGGTTTCCTACTGAAACAAAATCTGCAAAACTCCACTCCAACAATTACGGTACTGGCCTTCCACACACTAACATTAAAACAATTCTCACCTACACCTCTTCTTCAGAATTTACAAAATGTTCAGTTTTGATAAGAATTTTTTAGCCACATGAAAGAAGGAAAATATCCTCAAAAGGAGAATTGTTGAGAAATGAAGATATTCTCAAAGAAACCTTGGACACGAAAACCAGTTTGTGCTGCACAAGAAAATGAAGCCAATGGTCTAAAAAGTGCAGACTGAGCTGGCACAGTTTGTGCATCAATATCCCAAGGACTTTATAATTTCCTTCACAACAACAACAAAATCAGATAGTAATGAGTTTTATTATCTGACAGCTTCTAATTTTGACTCATATCATTTAATCAAACACATTTGTTACTACCGTTATGTCGCTGAATTTAATTGTGCTGTAAATCTCATAGGCCTAAAGCAGTTGCTGTGGCAACAAAAATGCATCCTTGTATTGTATTATACAAGGCTATGGGAAAGCTGCAGGAAATGTAGAATGATCCAATGGGAGTTGTGGGATGCTTATATTGCCTCGTCTTTGAAACTTCAGTCAAGTAATAATGCATGATAAAAGTTAGCAAAACGATGGAAATGTACAGAAAGGACAGTACCGTAATTAATGTACATGTATATTTCCAAAGCTTTATCAAACCAACACAATAACTTATTGTATACATTCAAATAATTCACATGCTGCAGTTACTATAGAGAGAACAAGACATGATGGTTGTATAAATGAGACTCACCACTTAATGAGAACAATAGTTTCTTTCTTCGGTGCAATTTCAGTGATCCATTTCTCAACGGCAGGGTATTGCTCAATGATCTTTGCCCTGATACCTCTTTGTACCGATGCTTTCAATTGAGACACACCTGTAACATCATCCTTGGCAACAAATCTGGAATTAAAGCACCCATAGTGAAAAAAGAAGTTCGCCAGAATGAAAACCCCAAGACTCAACACGGCAGTTTTTGACAAAATCTCGAAAGTGTAGAGCCACCTTCCTTTCTCTTCGACTGATTTTGAAAAAGGCCGTATCTGATACTTTATTTTCACTTGTTTCTAAAATCACATTACCCAAAAGGTACTTGAGTAAAATCC
Organism: Aurelia coerulea; assembly: GCA_039566865.1. NCBI lineage: Eukaryota > Metazoa > Cnidaria > Scyphozoa > Semaeostomeae > Ulmaridae > Aurelia > Aurelia coerulea. The sequence continues at coordinate 29,526,445 of CM076943.1, forward strand.
AGACAGTGGAAAAAGACTTAAAAAACTTTTTTGAAATGTTCAGGAGGGCACAGTATGGGAATATGAAGATTGCACAATTTACGACGCTGGAATGCGCCACGCTTATGTTTTCAAGCATGGGGTTGACATTTCTCACGTGTTCTCAGTGGTGGTGGAAAAAATATTTGCCTTCCTGCGATGCAACGTCAAACTAAAATTCTTCCCTTCGTGGTTTTATCAGTTTTCCTCGTGCCAGATTTCAGTTGAACTGTTGCACAACATACATTTCAGTTTCGTAGGCATGTTTAGAGTCACCAGGAAAAGTCTAGCAACTGTAAATGGACAGAGCTTAATACAAACACTGTTCTCCTTTCTCTTTTATTTTTTCCCGACTTTATTCCTTCCTTTACCAATTACATTTTCAATCATTGTTTTTCTCTTTCATCCTATCTTCTTTCCATCCGTAGTTCTTCCCCTTCTCCTTTTTTCTGTCGTTCATTTTCCCTTCATTTTTTCTTTCCTCCCTTTCTCGTTACCTATCTTTCTTTTCCTTCTATTCCGCTTTCTATATTTCCTCCATTTTCTTCCTTCCAAACGCACAAGCTTCCTGCGAAGCTGCTTCGCGTATTTTTTTCCACCTCTGCGTGTTCTTCCCCACACACAAGAAAATGGTTCCCTTTTCGTTTATCTGAGGCTGGAAAAATGTTATCCCGTTTCATTCCTTGCTTCAAAATCCTTTGAGGGCAGCTTACACATAAAATCACTCAAAAAGTTAGCTTCATAATCTAGCCTTCTGGAATGATCCAATGATACGTTCATATCTTGATAAGCATTTAGCATCAGACCAAGCAAAAATTTGAGAAGTTATGGCTCCCTTAAGGTAACTCAGTTTTCCGCTCCAGTGAACAGCGAGATGCCGTTTCGCAAAACCACTCTCCCCAGAAAGCAGTTCATTTCTCTAATATCATTCGGCCTATCGAAAAGCAGTAAAATGGCTGTTGTTCAGTATAGTCTGGGCAATCGACAGATGTATAAATTGCAATGTTTCCGTCAACGCTAGCTTCACAAATCCTTATTCAAATCTTTTTGTTGATTTCAGAAAAATGGATTTATCTCCAAAACTATTCGAAAAATTTTCGATTTTTTCGCTCCATCTTTAGCTAGGTAGTTGATTTACAACTTTGCCAAGTCTGATTGAAAAAGCTAGGCTACATTTGCTGCAATCGAGTTTTATATTTCTGTTTACTTTTCGACATCGAAGGGGAAAAGCGATGGTCAACAGTTTAACCCACGCAGAACGAGATGAATGCCCGTTCAACGCTTTGCAAAAAATTTAGTTGTAGATCTAAGTGAGATCTAAGATCTATGCTCATTGTAGACTATTAAAGAAATTGATAATTTGTGAATGCTCCCGAAAGTCTCGAAAGACACCCAAAGCATGGTTTCGTGAAGTTGCTGGTAAAAGTCAGTAACTTTTAATCAATAGATATGCAAATGATACTTTTACAAGAGCACTAGGATGTCTTTTGAGAATTGGGTATGGTATTCCCAACAGATGACGTTCATCCGTTTACCAATGGAAAAATTTCTGAAAGTTATTTCAAGCCTTTCAACCCTGAGCTTTTGCAAGTATGCTTTTTTTATACATCATTTAATAACTTACAATACATATTACTTTCAACATTACTTACAAATACCATACCCTACTACTAATACAATACCAATTGGAGCGAAAACTACGACTACCTCATGGCAACATAAAACAGGAAATACGAACATGCCACTGAACGTAACTACTAGAGAGAGAAATAATTGCTAAAACTACACGAAACTACAAAAAAGAAAAAAAAAACATTTACCTTTAAGGGGACATAAATATAATACAGATTACATTTTACAATACTTTCTAATTACAAATATAAGTAGGTTAGGCCGTTGGGCACAAGATTTAGGGATATTCAATGAAGAGGACCATGATATTATACGAAGCGTTCCGTTCTTGAAATATACAAGATGGTTGATTTTAAGATGAAGTTATTTATTTCAAATGGCAACTTTTTATCGTTGTACAAAAGAATCTGTAAAAGGACAGGATTTGGAACGTCAATAATTTCAAATGAGTGCAGCACCGGAAGGACACCATTGAGGAGGTCACGCCTTTGTTCTTCAAAAGAAGCGCACAACAACAGGCAGTGTTCCGTATCCTCAGGACCGTCGTTGATTGGACACATCGGGTTGATTGTGTCACTAAAATTGTGTCTGAATTTGTGAAAATTCAGTTTGCTCAACCCTACCCTAAGCTGAGTTAATAAAGAAAGCCCTCGTGGATCATAAATACCGAAAACAGGGTTAGAAGGTGGTCTAATAAGCGAAAGTAATCTGTTCTTGAATATACTGATGGAAGAAGATTCTCTGATTTCAGGGTCAAGTTTACTCCATTCATGCAAACTGTCTGGGAAAAAGCTTGACTTATATTTTTCAGTTCTTGCCGTAATTTGACCAACAACAGGTTGATTGCGAAAAGCATAATTAGGCTGATTTAGTTGTGAAATAGGATCTCTTGTATAATCTGGCATCAGGTTGTTAATGATTTTGAAGATCATAAAAAGTTGTCTGCTCCATCTTCTAGAGTACAGGGATTCCCATCCTAGCTCTTGATACAGCTTTTCACGTGAGGTCCCTCTCCATGTACCTGTTACTGCTAATGCTGCAGAATATTGCACCGATTCGAGTTTTTGCATCAGGATATTACCACGGCTAATGAGACTGATCTCCTTGCATGGAATGTGGTAAATCACATCACCATAGTCTAAGTGGGGTCTAACATGAAGTTTGTAAAGTACATTCAAGGTCTCCCTAGGAAGATACTTTGAAAGAAACTTCAGCATTCCGATTGCTTTTCTCGATTTGGCAATAGCCGAGTTTATATGACTTGAAAAATAAAGCCTTGAGTCTAGTGTAAGACCAAGATGTTTATGCTAATCCACTTTCATTACTTGCATATTGTTGAAAAATATCGCGGGATGATCAATTTTGACTCTCTTCGTTGAGAAAATAATCTCTACAGCTTGCTTTCTGGGATCAGGGTTGAAGGACATTCTCCATCTATGTGCCCATAATTTTATCCGATTCAGATCATGGTTCATGTCGTCAGCTGCTAGTACAGGACCCTTTACCGTGGTGAAAAGAGAAGTATCATCAGCAAATAATTTTACGGTATATTTCAGGTCCTCAGACAAATCATTGATATATAAAGGAACAATAAAGGTCCCAAAATCGAGCCTTGTGGAACACCTGCAGAAATATTTCCCCAACTAGAAGACTTGCCGTTCAAAACCGTTCGCTGCTTACGATTTGAAAGAAAACTGCGGAGAAGGGAAAGCAGATTTCCAGAAATACCACATCTCTGTAACTTATAAAGCAGGCCTTTATGCCATACCCGGTCGAAGGCTTTAGAAGTTAAAGGGGAAATCACTTGAGCCTTTTGCTTCTGAACTTGGTCTTCATCAATTAATCTCAGAACCAACTCATTTACTGGGCGATTCTAAATCTTGTATTGACTTAATTTTTACGAATCAGCCAAACATCTTTATTGAATCTGGTGTTCATCCATCCTTACATGAACAGTGTCATCATCAAATTGTCCATGGAAAACTATCAGTTTCAAACATAACATCACCTCCTTACACTCGCAGGATTTGGTACTATGACAAGGCTGACTTTATGGCCATCATGAAAAGTATTGAAATGTTTAATTGGAAAGAGCATCTCGATAATATACCATGCCCTAATGAGCAGGTCAAATTGCTCAATGAAGTACTTTTGAACATTTATTCCAACTTCATTCCTAACAAAGTTAAAACGATTAGACCTCGCCAAGCACCCTGGATAACGCAAACAGTTAAAAATTTTCTTAGGAGAAAGAATCATGCTTACAAAGCTTTGTGAGAAATGGTCAACCAGACGACAAGCTTGAGGGGATTCAAAATATGATATCTGAAGGTTCAAGGAGGATTGAGGAGGCAAAACAGAATTATTTCCTTAAGGCAGGGAAAACTTTAGCCAGCCCTGGAACCCCTAGCAAAACGTATTGGTCCTTGATCAATACTGTTCTAAACAAGGCCAAAATTCCGATAATACCACCGGTCCTAGACAATGGGCTATTTGTGACTGATTTTACTGAAAAGGCACAATTATTCAACGATTATTTCATACTTCAGTGTACGACGATCGACACAGGCAGTGCAATTCCAGAACATATCCCAGTAACTTCTACTTTGATAAATACCTTTGCTATCTCCGAAGAAAATATACTACAAATAATGCGGTCCCTTAATCCTAACAAAGCACATGGCTGGGATGAAACATCTGTAAGAATGATCAAGCTGAGTGATGCTGCATTAGTCGCTCCATTAAAGATAATATTCACAAATTGCCTGAGGAGTGGTATATTTCCCCAAATATGGAAGCATGCTAATGTAGTGCCTGTTCACAAGAAGAACGAGAAAAATTTGAAGGGAAACTACCGTCCAATTTCGCTGCTTCCAATCTTTGGGAAAATACTTGAAAAACTCATCTACGACTCTCTTCATTCACATCTTGCTTCATCTGATTTACTCAACCCAAATCAGTCAGGTTTTCGTCCAGGTGACTCGACAGTCAACCAGCTAATATCTATAACGCACACAATTTTTAAAGCATTTGACTGTAATCCTCCTCTTGCTGTTCGTTCTGTGTATCTTGATATCCCCAAGGCATTTGACAGAGTATGGCATGATGGGCTGATTTATAAGCTAAAGCGATGTGGCATTTCTGGAAGTCTTCTTTCTCTCGTTAAGAGTTTTCTTAAGGATAGAAAGCAGCGAACTGTTTTGAATGGGCAGAATTCTTCTTGGGGAGATATTTTGGCAGGAGTACCACAGGGCTCTGTTCTAGGACCTTTATTTTCCCTAGTATATATAAATGACGTTACTGAACATTTGAGGTGCAATGTTAAGCTTTTCGCTGATGATACGTCATTATTTACGGTCATTCAAGATTCTAATTCAGCTGCCAGTGACATGAACCACGATCTGGAGTTGATAAGTCAATGGGCTCATGATTGGAGGATGTCGTTTAATCCTGATCCGCAAAAACGAGCTGTGGAACTAATACTTTCAAGGAAAAAAAATGAACTTAATCATCCAGAAATTCTCTTTAATAACATACCGGTAATGAAAGTAGATGAACATAAACATTTAGGAATTATACTAGATGCAAAGTTGTCTTTCTCTGCCCATCTCAAATCAGCTATCTCCAAAACGAGAAAGGGTATTGGCTTGCTGAAATATCTCTCCAAATATCTGCCCAGGCATACCCTAAACGAGCTATATAAGCTCTATGTGCGACCACATCTCGACTATGGGGATGTTATTTACCATATTCCCGCAAAAGTATGCGAGTTCAGTGGTAGCGTCATTTTACCGAGCTTGATGGAAATATTAGAGTCTGTTCAGTATTCTGCTGCGCGAGCTATTACAGGAACTTGGAGAGGAACATCGCGAGAAAAGTTGTACTCGGAGCTTGGCTGGGAATCATTGAGCTGCCGAAGATGGAGCAGACGCCTCACTTTGCTTTACAAGATCATTAATAATTTAACTCCTGTTTATACTAAGGACCCAATCCCACCACTTCAACAGTCACACTACTCTCTTCGCAACCAAGATATCGTTGGGCAAATAAAGGCCAGAACAGAAAAAATTAAATCTAGTTTCTATCCTCATTGCTTATCCGAATGGAATGAACTTGATCCTGAGATTAGACTTGCACCGTCTGTTGCTGTTTTCAAAAAGAAGCTACTATCTATAATCAGACCCCCGGTAAGATCTATATTTGGCATTCATGACCCAATAGGTTTATCATATCTCACTCAACTCAGGGTTGGTCTCAGTAAATTGAATTTTCACAAATTCAAGAACAACTTTAAGGATACCATAAATCCGATGTGCCCTACGAACGATGGTATTGAGGATACGGAACACTTTTTGTTGCTTTGCCCTTCCCTTGCAGTGCCACATAGAGACCCCCTCGCTTCTGAGGTGCTGCGTACGCCTCTAAGCAGGAGTATATCTTTATTAACTTCATCTGGGAAATTTTTATCACCATACAATAAAATCTGCATTAGAAGACTATTTTGGAGATCGGTATGTCCATATGGTCGTATTAACCCTCTCAGGCGCTGTGTCCCACTTTTGACTTTTCTCGTCCCACTCATAGTGAAAAAATCAAAGTTGTCAGAAATCAATGAAACTTGGCACAAAGCTCAATGTCAGGGCCCTGATTTCGAATCTGCTTTCAATTTTTTAAAATTTTGTAACATTTTGTCTCTACGTGGCTCTAAAAATGGAACAAATAATAAATACCTTGTGAATTGACAGCGATGGTCAAACATGCTCGAAATTGCACGAAACTTTACAAAAAACACTATTCTTGGCCACTGCGTTAAAATCTACTGTCACTTTTTGAAATTATTGTCCCTCTGTGTCTCCATGTGGCTCTAAAAGTGGAACAAACAGCAAATGCACTGTTGAATTGGAGCGAATTATCAGAATGGCTCAAAATTGCGGGAAAAGTCGTAGGAAACTCATTTTTACGTCCCTGAACTCCAATCTACCGTCACATATTCAAGATTTTGTCACCTAATGTCTCTATGTGGCTCTAAAAGTGGAACAAGCAGCAAATACACTTTCGAATTGGGGCTAATTATCACAATGGCTCAAAATTGCTAGAAAATTCGTAGGAAACACAGTTTTACGTCCCTGGAATTCGAATCTGCTGTAACATATTTAAGATTTTGTCACCTTATGTCTCTATGTGACTCTAAAAGTGGAACAAACAGCAAAGTCACTGTCGAATTTGGGCCAATTATCAGAATGGCTCAAAATTGCTATAAAATTCGTAGGAAACATAGTTTTACGTCCCTGAATTCGAATCTGCTGTCACATATTTAAGATTTTGTCACCTAATGTCTCTATGTGGCTCTAAAAGTGGAACAAACGGCAAATGCACTGTCGAATTGGGGCCAATTATCAGAATGGCTCAAAATTGCTGGAAAATTCTTAGGAAACACAATTTTACGTCCCTGGATTTGAATCTGCTGTCACATATTTAAGATTTTGTCTCTATGTGGCTCTAAAAGTGGAACAAACAGCAGATGCACTGTCGAATTGGGGCCAATTATCAGAATGGCTCAAAATTGCTGGAAAATTCTTAGGAAACACAATTTTACGTCTTTGGATTTGAATCTGCTGTAACATATTTAAGATTTTGTCACCTAATGTCTCTATGTGGCTCTAAAAGTGGAACGTAAAGAGATACATTTGCAAAATGGGACCGATTTTTGGAAGTTCTCAAAATGAGGCCAAATTTACCAGAAGATGCAAGGACGCAGCGCAAAAATCAAATCTGTTGCCATTTGTTGAAAAAGTTGTCACCTTATGTCGTTATGTGCCCTTAATGTGGCACAAAGAGCATACACATTGGCCAAATGGGACCAATGATCAAAAGCACTTGAAGTTGCCTGAGAGGTTGCAGAGCGGACAATTGCTTGGTGCTAAATTCGTATATATTGTCAATTTTTTAAATTTTTGTCACCAAATCTGCTTGTATGACGTTTTCATCTTGCAAATTCTGCAATGCAGGTAGCCACAGGTTGATTCGAATGAAGAGAACAGATGCAACTGGAGCCAAGCGGCGATTATTGCGTTGCAGAATTTGCAGAATCTGCTTGTATGACGCTTTCTTCTTGGAAATTCTGCAACGCAATAATCGCCGCTTGGCTCCAGTTGCATCTGTTCTCCCCATTCGCATCAACCTGTGGCTACCTGCACGAGAAAGAAATGTGTGAGAAATCTATGTTGCAAGAACAGAAATACCATGGTTTAGGCACAAGCAAAGAGATTGGCTACATGCAGTGGGGTCACACTCATAGTATCCTTTGTATAGCACATACAAAACTGTTGGTAAAATTCATTGACAAATCTGCCATTACCCATTTGGCTACTCAACAAAGGCTCTTACCATTGGTAAATTTTACAAGGAAAAAGGTTAAGATTTAGTCAACAAGATTTTTTTCTCGTTTTTTCGTACCTTTTCTTGGTGAAAGCTGCAGCTTGTGTAGCTTGAAAGCTGCATACCAAATACGGATAAATTCAAAACGAAATGATGCACTTGTAAATTTCTTCGCTCGCAGGTTGCTGTTTTCCCCTTTTGCTGTTTTCATAATTTGCAAGACGAAAAGTTCATAGAAGTGCAATAAATGTTCCAACCCAGGGGAACCATTTGCGATCTGCAAGTTATCTCCACTGAGGTCTTGCTGGAATTATTACCATATCCAGAGAGCATATGATGTACCGAACAGTCAATCGCAAGAACAGTAAATGGAAGACTGACTTGTTGAAACTTGTTGATGTGACTTCATATTCATGGTTTAGCTTTAGCTTTATCTTCTCAAACAATGTTTCATTTGGATGAAAAGAAGTTTTGCAAAGTTCCCATTTTGTCACAATAGGAAACGGTCAAAAGTGAAAAAACAGGCAAAGTTTCAAGTTTAGTCGCTTCTCATTTCTTGTTGGTATTGATAGGATAGATTTCTGTTTTTAGCTTCGTCACTTTATTGAGCGATATGTCCCTGATTAGTGTCTCGTTGAATTTCAAGAAAGTGAAACGACAGCTTATGCCACTCTTGGTGCCATTTAGAGACACTTTGTACCATATTTTCCCAAATTGATACCAGAATTGGATTCAGCATTCCAAAATTGTGCTTTCTGTAAAATCGCATGTAATTTGGCCAAATGCGTATTTGGCCAAATATTGCATCCCAATTTGTTTTTGTTCCACTTTCATCGCCAAAGAGAGACAAAAGTGACAACATTTTTACAATGTATCAATAGATTAAATTTTGGTGGACTGGAATCGTCTACTCTGCAAGTTTTTGAGCATTTCCGAAATGTTTGCTTTTGTTCCAATTTTAGGGCCAAATAGAAACACAGGTGACAAAATTTTCAAAAATTGACAACAGATACGAATTTAGCACCAATCAATTGTCCGTTCCGCAACTTCTCAGGCAATTTAAAGTATTTTTGATCATTGGTCCTATTTGGCCAATGTGTATGCTCTTTGTGCCACATTCAGGGCACATAACGACATAGGGTGACAACATTTTCAACAAATGGCAACAGATTTGATTTTTTGCTCTGCATCCTTGTATCTTCTGGTGAGTTTGGCCACATTTTGAGAACTTCCAAAAATAGGTCCCATTTTGCAAGTGTATCTCTTTATGTTTCATTTTTAGAGCCACATAGAGAAATTAGGTCACAAAATCTTAAATGTGTGACAGCAGATTCGAATCCAGGAACGTAATACTGTGTTTCCTACGAATTTTCCAGCAATTTTGAGCCATTCAGATAATTGGCCCCAATTCTACAGTGCATTTGCTGTTTGTTCCACTTTCAGAGCCACATAGAGACATTAGGTGACAAAATCTTAAATATGTTACAGCAGATTCAAATCCAAAGACGTAAAATTGTGTTTCCTAAGAATTTTCCAGCAATTTTGAGCCATTCTGATAATTGGCCCCAATTCGACAGTGCATCTGCTGTTTGTTCCACTTTTAGAGCCACATAGAGACAAAATCTTAAATATGTGACAGCAGATTCGAATCCAGGGACGTAAAACTGTGTTTGCTACAAATTTTACCGCAATTTTGAGCCATTCAGATAATTGGCCCCAATTCTACAGTGCATTTGCTGTTTGTTCCACTTTCAGAGCCACATAGAGACATTAGGTGTTTCCTACGAATTTTCCCGCAATTTCGAGCCATTCTGATAATTGGCCCCAATTCGACAGTGCATTTGCTGTTTGTTCCACTTTTAGAGCCACATAGAGACATTAGGTGACAAAATCTTAAATATTTGACAGCAGATTCGAATTCAAGGATGTAAAACTGTGTTTCCTACTACTTTTCTCGCAATTTTGAGCTATTCTCATAATTGGTCCCAATTTGACAGTGCATTTGCTGTTGGTTCCACTTTTAGAGCCACATAGAGACATTAGGTGACAAAATCTTAAATATGTGACAGCAGATTCGAATCCAGGGACGTAAAACTGTGTTTGCTACAAATTTTACCGCAATTTTGAGCCATTCAGATAATTGGCCCCAATTCTACAGTGCATTTGCTGTTTGTTCCACTTTCAGAGCCACATAGAGACATTAGGTGTTTCCTACGAATTGTCCCGCAATTTCGAGCCATTCTGATAATTGGCCCTAATTCGACAGTGCATTTGCTGTTTGTTCCACTTTTAGAGCCACATAGAGACATTAGGTGACAAAATCTTAAATAGGTGGTGGTAGATTGGAATTCAGGGACGTAAAACTGTGTTTCCTACGACTTTTCCCGCAATTTTGGGCCATTCTGATAATTGGCCCCAATTCGACAGTGCATTTGCTGTTTGTTCCACTTTTAGAGCCACATAGAGACATTAGGTGACAGAATCTTAAATAGGTGACGGTAGATTGGAATTCAGGGACGTAAAACTGTGTTTTCTACGACTTTTCCCACAATTTTGAGCCATTCTGATAATTGGCCCCAATTCGACAGTGTATTTGCTGTTTGTTCCACTTTTAGAGCCACATAGAGACATTAGGTGACTAAATCTTAAATATGTTACAGCAGATTCGAATTCCAGGGACGTAAAACTGCGTTTCCTACGAATTTTCTAGCAATTTTGCGCCATTGTGATAATTGACCCCAATTTGACAGTGCATTTGCTGTTTGTTCCACTTTTAGAGCCACATAGAGACATTAGGTGACAAAATCTTAAATATGTGACGGTAGATTGGAGTTCAGGGACGTAAAAATGAGTTTCCTACGACTTTTCCCGCAATTTTGAGCCATTCTGATAATTCGCTCCAATTCAACAGTGCATTTGCTGTTTGTTCCACTTTTAGAGCCACATGGAGACACAGAGGGACAATAATTTCAAAAAGTGACAGTAGATTTTATCTCAGTGGCCAAGAATAGTGTTTTTTGTAAAGTTTCGTGCAATTTCGAGCATGTTTGACCATCGCTGTCAATTCACAAGGTATTTATTATTTGTTCCATTTTTAGAGCCACGTAGAGACAAAATGTTACAAAATTTTAAAAAATTGAAAGCAGATTCGAAATCAGGGCCCTGAAATTGAGCTTTGTGCCAAGTTTCATTGATTTCTGACAACTCTGATTTTTTCACTATGAGTGGGACGAGAAAAGTCAAAAGTGGGACACAGCGCCTGAGAGGGTTAATACGACCATATGGACATACCGATCTCCAAAATAGTCTTCTAATGCAGATTTTATTGTATGGTGATAAAAATTTCCCAGATGAAGTTAATAAAGATATACTCCTGCTTAGAGGCGTACGCAGCACCTCAGAAGCGAGGGGGTCTGGGGCGTAGCCCTAGAAAAATCTTTGTGACCACGCCCTTCAGACGCTCGGAAAATGAGGGAAACGCCCTTTTTACTTATATTTTGCATCGTAAACATGACTGCAATGAACACAAAATAGGCAGGATGTTTTGTTGAATTTGCATTGACAATTTATACCCAGCATATCAAGTACGAATTACAAAATCGCTTTTCTTCTTTACTGTAAAATTGATTTGGCGCTAGTTGTTGCATGAGCGATAGGACACCAAGTGTGTGCCACCTTAACGTTATTTTGGTAGCGAGCCACCTTAATCGATTGTTTTTAGTGTTTTTGCCTATTTTTACTTGGTAGTGAGCCACCTTATCGCGGTTTCGCCATTTTGAAATTTTTGGTAGTGAGCCACCTTAAGTGCAGATCCACCTTAACGGTAGGGTGGATCTGCACTTAAGGTGGCTCACTACCAAAAATTTCAAAATGGCGAAACCGCGATAAGGTGGCTCACTACCAAGTAAAAATAGGCAAAAACACTAAAAACAATCGATTAAGGTGGCTCGCTACCAAAATAACGTTAAGGTGGCACACACTTGGTGTCCTATCGCTCATGTAGACTTATGACGATGAGTCCCTTGTATCCCTGCGGTACCTTGCTCACAGGGACTCATAATGAAACAGTTATAAACCTGACCCTATCTTCTGCATTCGATTGATCGAATCTGGATCGAACGACTGCTTCGGCTCTGTTCAACGGTCACTCCTCAGAAAGGAAATGCGATAGAAACCACGGTAAGCAGACACTTAATCAACAAAACTTGGTATTCATCTGAAGAAGAAAGTTCACTTTACCTGGTGAGTGCAAAATAAGTCTTTTAATGCTGCAATTTCCATGTTTTTAAGACCAAGACATAACAGAGAAATCTTCAAGTACCTGCTGCAGCAACTTCCTTCAAATTTAGTCAACTGCGTCAATCGAATTGAAGGTTCGAAACTGATTGTTCTTCGCCAAATCTCGCATTCTGATTGGTATGCTAGGAATCCCAGCATATTTGGCCTAATAGGGTCAGGTTTTTCAGAGTAATATTATGAGTCTCTGTTGACTGAAGCGCCATCTTGAAGTCAAAGAGCACAGGGAAACAAGAGACTCATCGTCGTAAGTCTATCGCTCATGGTTGTTGTTATGATATTCAGGAAATCCCTCTTGTCGCCACTTCATCGTTGTTTAGTCAGTAAATGGCATCTTTTGCAAGAATCTTTTGAACACAGGAAAATTTTGAAAACAGACATTCTACTTTGGCTTAGAATGCCTCTCCCAACATCGTTCAAGCATTTCTTAGAAACGCAAAGCATTGCTCCACCAAACCTTAGACAAAACCATTCTCTCCTTGCTGTTCAAGAATCTCGAAGACCACCGCCTGAAAGATCTGCCTGACCCCCCCCCCCCCCTGAGGTACAAATTTTATTGCATTTTTGTACAAATCTCGAGGACCATCTTTTTTAAAAGTGGGGGGTCCAGACCCCCCCATTCCCCCCCCATCCCCCCCACGCCACTGCTCCTGCTAACGCTTAAATTCATCCACAAATCTGGTCGATTTGATTAGAAAATGTAAAACTCCGTTATAAGTCATAAAACCACAGCCACCATCTCCCATGTCCCATGTTCCTTTTTCCCTTTCTTTTATTTTTATTCGTGTATTTTTAAAGTCTACCTCAAATTAGATGCCAAGCAGTAGTTGCGATGATACCTAAACCACCCTTCTTAAATTCGAATTGATCGCAGACATTTCTCGTGGCATGTAATTTGAGACAGACTATAGTAGTTTATTTTTAACCTCTGTGTCTATGGCCCCGGGGTAGTCATAGTCTTTTGCTCCTTGGGGTATCGTCCGAGTAGTATTGTAAAGTAATTTTGTAAGTAGTGTAGCTTGTATTTATGTATTGTAACTTTTTAATGGATATATAAAAAAAAACGCTTTAGAAATATCAAGGTATACAGAGCGAACGTCTAGAGTTGGATTACAGTCAAACGCAGAAAAGATAGAATGAGTAATGGAAACTAACTGATTTATCGTCGAGTCTCCCAACGATAGATAACTTGCTATCGATCATTCAATCACATAATCATTGAACACACGCATTCACCAGACGTCATCACGTAATCCTATTGTCTGTACTAGAATAGATTACCCTGGGCTCTTGCTGCCGCCGGCTCTTTTTGCCCTAGGCTCTTGGTAATGTTACCACTATGTGTGCGATTTTCTAGATATAGGGTCATACCTCCAGTCTCCGGACACCTCCAGTACGCGGACAACAAGCGAAAATTCTTGTTTTCGTCAATAAAAAGACCGTAAATCCACGCAATTTTCTGGTCACTGAAACCTCGTTTTATTCTCATTCAAAAATTTCCGTCGAGAATTTCATCAGGCAAAGCAGATCATCTTCTGAGCAAATTGAAAATTGACAGCCAAGAATCCTTTCCATTGCCAGCATCAGTCAATAAACCAATGAATTCAAACTTTGTTCGTTAAATCATTGGAAAATGTTGCGTTGAGACTCTTTCACGCTCCAATTGTTTGACCATATGCTTTGTTTTCAAATTCCCTTTGGAGCTCTGATGATTCCGTCTCTTATTCAGGATTCAGGGGGGTTAAAATTCAACCCGTTACTGACACGCCCCCCGGGGGGGTACTTTACATATTTTGGGTACGGGGACGTGCCATCAGGAAGGGTATCGATTTTCACGATTTTGGTATAAGGAACGGTATAGATTTTCACGATTTTGGTATGAGGAACGGTATCGATTTTCGCAATTTTGGTTTAAAGAACGATCTTGGTATACTTTTTCAGAAAATTGGTATAAGGTCGGGTATACTTTTCGCAAAATTGGTATAAAGTCGGGTATACTTTTTTGCAAAATTGGTATAAGGAACGGGTATGTTTTTGAAGCTTCAATGGCACGTCCCCGACCAAAACCTTGTCAAGTAACCCCCCCGGGCACGCCCCATCTCCAGTCTGCGGACACGTGTTTTCCATTTGTTTCTTGTGAGCTTCGAGGCCCTGTGGAAAAGCGCCAATTTAGGCCCAATTTTTACAGGATGTTATCATCGATTTGTTTTGTTAATTTTGGCTTAAATCGAGAGCTTATTTGGAATCATTGTGATTTGCAAGGTATGACAATGAGTTAGCAATGGCTAGATTGTTGGAAATATTCTGAAATAATGTGCTTTTAGGCAAATTTGTAGTGAATTTATTACATGTCCGCAGACTGGAGGTCATGGCCGCCAACTGGAAAGAGATAACAAGACAAAGAAGAGCCAAGAAGATTTTTGTGTCGAGAAATTGATTAAAATTTCATTTCGATATTCTGATAGCACATGTTTCAAACTCTTTTTGTTGTGAGTCATAGGTTCGTACGCGATTTCTAAGTGGTGAAAATTACCAATTTAATAATATAGTGTCCGCAGACTGGAGGTGTGACCCTAGATACCAGCAAAAGCTTCCTCGAAGTCTACTGCATGCATGCACTGCTGGAACTGCACCACGACAACAACAGCTCCAAACTGTAAACGGATTGTAACATAACATTTCCAATGAATTCAAAAATACTTACTTTTTAAACATGATTGTGCTCTGCTGCCAGAGATTGCCTTCCTTTATTGTGGTCTTTTTCGATTATTAAATAATAAAATGGGCCTAAAATAAGTCTTTCACCCAACTTCTATCAGAAGCGAGGCTATTCACCAGTACAAGGCTCCTTCAAGTTTACCAAGGGGTTCGAAAATGGCGGCAAATCAACAACAACGTGATAAAATGCAGTCACCAACAGAGAAAAGTGAGACGAAATTACAAGGATTGCAGACAGAGTTTCATGTTGGCGAACAAGTGCTTTGCTATGAACCAGATCCTAGCAAAGCAAAGATGCTGTATGAAGCAAAGGTTCGTGCAATTATACAACTGTAAACCACTTAGGCCTAGGCCTAGCTAGAGTAGTTTCAGGGTATTATGGAACACTTAATGAAAAAAGATTAATTGTCGGCATAATTCATGACACATTTGGCCACACTTGGTTTAGCAATTGAGCCTAAGCATTCTGTAATGTTTCATCAGCATGCTTTGATTCTGAAACGTTGGTTGTTAATAAAAACAAGACAAAAGAATGAACCCGGTTGAGTTGGGCATTATATGGAACACTGTAGGGACTCGGGTCTTTTGGAACTAAGCTATTTCTATTGTTTGTTTTTGGGAGTCCCTGATTCAAGATCCAAGATCCAAATATCCGGAATTCAAGATCCAGAATGAATGAAACACCCTAATTCAAGATAGATCCGGAATTCAAGATTCAAAATGAAACACCCTTAATTCAAGATCCGAAATTCAAGATTCAAAATGAAACACCCTAATTCAAGATCCGGAATTCAAGATTCAAAATGAAACACCCTAATTCAAGATCCAGAATTCAAGATTAAAAATAAAAACACCCTAATAATTCAAGATCCAGAATGCAAGATTCAAAATGAAAACACCCTAGTTTGGAATTGAAGAAGTTTTAAATGCTTCAATTTTGAAAATAACTCATTTTGGATCCGGCAGTTACTGAGTGGATTTGAATACAATGGATGTTTATTCAATTTTCTTTGAGGTGATATCAGCTCTTAAAGATATATTGGAATATGATGTCCACTATTCTGGATAATGACAAATAGTGAGTCGCGATAAGGTTTCTTGTTTGGCCTAGGCATGAATTTCTGAGAGGCAAATAGTGCCTAGGCCAAACAAGGAACTTTCTCGCTTTTCGATATTGGTCAATATCTGGAACAGCGGAACTCATATTGCAATGTATATTCAAGAGTTGAAATCAACTAAAAGAAAGTCAAATAAATATCCATGATCAGAGACCCTCAACTCATCAGAGCCAGGGCAGCCAAAATTCAAGGTAAGAAGTTTTAGAAAGTGAAACACTGAAAAACTTGTTGATGAACAGACAATTTGGAGTTAAAATGTTCACACCAAGTACACCCATCTTTCAGTTGCTATTACTGTGAGAGAATTTGAAAATCAGATACTAAGTCAGTGTCCAGCATTGCTTACATGAAGGGGCTTTGAAATTTCTTAGAAGCTCTCTTAAATAAGTACTGTACCTAAACTGCTGTTAAAAATGTCACACATTTATGTTCAGTCGTGTATTGTGTTGTTTGTTCCCGTGTTTTGTTTGTTGTATTGTCTTCTAGTATCTTATATTGTAGTGAACTGACTATTGAGTAGAGGCCCCAAGAGGACTGGACACACATCGTTAATTATTGAAGGTGTGACTTGGAACGCAACGTAATTGAATGAGGTTGTTTATCGTTTTGGGGAAGGTTTTTGGGTGGAGTTAGCGCGTTGGAAAATGTCGTTGGTATTAATTTATCCGAAGTATGGTTTCTTGATTACAAGTCGCTTTTAGGCCATTTATTATACTCGTGACAATTGGGGGCTCAGCCGGGAATGGCAACAAAACGACAGTCAGCGAAAAGATGAGGTTTCCTGTATTTTCAAGCTGTTGGGAGCTGAATTTGTGATGTTTTAAAATCGCTTTTTGGAAGATTGGTTATCGGGAATCAATAGAATTTCATAGCGCGGTGGCAAACATCAAGGGAGATTTCGTTCGTTATGCTGAAAGTTTTGAATAAAGCGAAATAACAGCGAAAAGAAGCCAGTAATTATGGATAGATTAATACAGTGTGGTCGCGAGCTTGGGCTCGAAGGAAAGGATTTACAGCAGTTTATCGAAGAGCAGCAGATTATCGAGAGAGATGAGCGGGCAGAAAATCGAAGAGTAGAGTTAGCAAAATTGGAGTTGAAGGTTGCTATAGAGAAAGAGAAAAAGGAGACTTTAGAGCAAGAGCGGTTAAAAATTCAGGCCGTTTTGGAGCTGAAAAGTGAGGGGGTAGATATGTCAATGAATTTCCAAGGCACAGAGGGTAGGCAAAGAGCTAAGGGCCCTAAGTTGCCTGCTTTTGCTGATGGGAAAGACGACTTGGACAGTTATTTGAAGAGATTTGAGAGGTTTGCGATAAGTAATGGATGGGAGAGATATGAGTGGGCGACAGCCTTAAGCGCCCTATTAACAGGGAAAGCACTGGATGTTTATTCAAGGTTGCCAGATGATACTGCGTTAGATTATGAGAAGGTTAAAGAGGCATTATTGATTAGATATCAATTAACAGAAGAGGGGTTCAAGAAAAGATACAGAGAATCAGACCCAGAAGAGGGGGAGACTCCTGATCAATTTTATGCCAGGATTGATGGGTACTTAGACCGTTGGGTTGAGCTTTCGGGAACGGAAAAGTCTTACCAAGGATTGAAGGAGTTGATAAATAAAGAGCAATTTCTAAGCAGATGCCAGCAAGACCTAGCAATCTATTTGAAAGAAGTGGCTCCACGTGACCACGATGAAATGACAAAGCATGCACAGCAATATCTTAGTGCACATGGGAAGCAGCTTGCTCGCAAAAGGAATAGAGTTGGACATAACCTAGAATCTTCAAGCAGCCAAGGTCAAGCTAACGTTAAAGCAAAGGATTATGGGGAATTCAAGTGTTTTATTTGCCATAAAACGGGTCACAAAGCTTTCGAGTGTAATTTTGAGAAGAAACCAGAGCGGAAATGTTTTAACTGTGGTGGCCTAAATCACGAAGCAAAGGACTGTCCTTCTCCAGGGCAGGGTAGAAAGAAACCACCGACAAAGGCTGCAGGATCATTGTCAATCAAACAAGAGCTAGTTGATAAAGAGAACAATGATGAGAACATTGTTCGGGTGGCAACAGAGGCAGCAGCAACACAGGCAGATATTGAATCGTGCATAATAGGGAATGAGCTTACTATAGGTTGTGGCAAGAGAATTCCTATTATCAAATCTGCATGTATCAAGCCAGCAATGGGGAGTGAAGATAGCATGCCAGTTGTAACAGGGAGAGTAAGGGACAGATCAGTGAGTGTATTGAGAGACACAGGCTGCAGTGGCGTTGTTATTAAGAGAGACTTGGTCACAGAAGAGGAACTAACAGGCAGATTTGGTTACATGCTTTTGATTGATAAAACAATTAGAAAAGTACCTATTGCAAGCGTTTTCATTGACACACCATATTTTACTGGGGAAGCAGAGGCTCAATGTTTACCAGATGCAATGTATGACGTGATTATTGGGAATATACCAAATGCTAGGGGCCCTGAAGATCCTGACCCATCGTGGGAGACAGCATGTGCCGTTACGAGAGCTCAAGCAAAGAAAGGGCAAGGTATACCACCACTTAAGGTACCTGATGTGACAAAATGTGCAACGGTTACCAGAGAACAGCTAATTCAATTTCAACATGATGACAATTCATTAGAGAAGCTTCGAAAATTCACAGAGCCAAAGATAAAAGAGGATCAATCTGTGCACTTTGAAGAGAAAGGAGGAATTTTGTATCGTGTTTTTAGCCACCCAAGGGTAAATGGAGGCAATGAAATACGGCAAGTAGTTGTACCAGGAAATCTGAGAAATCAAGTCATCGAGTTGGCGCACAGTTCGTTAATGGGAGGTCATATGGGAATAAGAAAGACAAGTGACAGAATTTTGAGTAACTTTTATTGGCCAGGCCTTAATGAT
Source organism: Aurelia coerulea (assembly GCA_039566865.1). Taxonomy (NCBI): domain Eukaryota; kingdom Metazoa; phylum Cnidaria; class Scyphozoa; order Semaeostomeae; family Ulmaridae; genus Aurelia; species Aurelia coerulea. The sequence continues at coordinate 29,545,493 of CM076943.1, forward strand.
GACGTTACACGATTCTGCAGGACATGTGATATATGTCAGAAGACTGAGAGCAAAGGCAGGACAGCAAAAGTGCCACTACAAAAGATGCCCTTGATAGACACGCCGTTTAAGAGGGTTGCAGTTGATTTAATTGGGCCTATCTTCCCTTCTTCAGAGAAAGGTTTTCGTTATATCTTGTCTATGGTTGATTATGCTACGAGATATCCTGATGCTGTACCATTAAAGAACATTGATACAGAAACTGTTGCAGAAGCTTTGCTTGACATGTACAGCAGACTAGGTTTTCCAGATGAAATTTTAAGTGATAATGGTTCACAGTTCATATCAGAATGCATGGAAGAAGTTTCAAGATTACTTAGCATCAGGCAGCTAACTTCAACGCCATACCATCCGATGTGTAATGGTTTAGTAGAGAAGTTTAATGGAACCTTGAAAGCAATGTTGAGGAGATTATGCAGTGAACAGCCAAGACAGTGGCCTAGATATATCAATGCAGTATTATTTGCATACAGAGAAGTACCTCAAGAATCTACTGGGTTCTCGCCATTTGAGTTGTTATTTGGGAGAACAGTGAGAGGACCAATACAGATACTGAAAGAGTTGTGGACCAAAGAAGTACAGGAAGAAGAAGTCAAGACCAGTTATCAGTATGTTGTAGAGTTGAGAGAGAGGTTAGATCAAACCCTAAAGATTGCACAAGAATCACTAGAGAAATCACAAGGACGTTACAAAAAGTACTTTGACAAGAAAACCAAAGAGAGAAGCTTCCAACCTGGTGATCAAGCTTTAGTCCTGCTACCAACTAACAACAACAAGCTTCTTATGCAGTGGAAAGGCCCGTATAACGTGGAGAAGAGAGTAAACAAGAATGACTATGTGATCAAGATTGGTACTAAGTCAAAGGTGTACCATGCTAATTTGTTAAGAAAGTATCTGAACAAAGAAGAAAGAGATGTTTCAAAGAATGTAAGGAGTAGTGAATTACTGAAAGCAGCTGCAGGAGATGTAGGAAAAGAATTAGAAGAGGAAATGTTCCATGAGGAGAATTTACTAGAGATAGGTAGTTTAAGTTCGAAAGAGAGTTACAAAGATGTCAAGGTGTCACCAAAGCTTGTCACAGCACAGTCAGATGATTTAGAGTCTTTAATTCAGGAATTCAAGCCATTATTCACTGACAAACCAGGATCAACCAGGTTGATAGAGCATACCATCGATTTGACAAGCGACGTACCAGTTAGATCAAAGCCTTATTCAGTGCCATACGGAGTCAGAGAGTCACTTAGGAGTGATATTCAAGAGATGCAGGACCTTGGTATCATTAGAGACTCAAATTCACCATATGCATCACCTGTGGTTATCGTCAAGAAGAAGGATGGTTCAAATCGAATTTGTGTTGACTATCGAAAACTCAACAAGTTAACAGTGTTTGATCCAGAGCCTATGGTAACATCAGAAGATCTTTTCAGAAGATTCAGTGAGGATAAATACTTCTCAAAGATCGACTTGAGTAAAGGATATTGGCAGATTCCAGTAGCAGAGAATGACATCCACAAGACTGCCTTTGTAACTCCGGATGGATCATATGAATTCTTAAAGATGCCTTTTGGGATGGTGAATTCAGCTGCAACACTAGTGAGAGCAATGAGGAAATTACTTGCAGGTTTAGATAACGTAGATAGCTACATAGATGACATCCTGATTCATACAAGAACGTGGGAAGAGCATATGCAAGCATTGAGAGAGTTGTTCAGTCGTATGTTGAAATGGGGTATCACTGCAAGACCTTCAAAATGTGTCTTTGGAGGAGAAGCAGTTGACTTCATTGGACATCAGATTGGGAGGGGTGAACTTGGTTTACATGATGAGAATGTCAAGAAAGTTAGAGATGCACCAAGACCAAGAACAAAGAAAGAGGTAAAGTCCTTCCTTGGACTCACTGGATATTACAGGAACTTTATTCCTAACTATGCAGCAATTGCATCACCATTGTCTGATCTAACAAAGAAGGGATTGCCAAATGAAGTAGAGTGGAATGATGCACATGAGAAAGCCTATGGGACGTTAAAGAAGATGACTGTAACTAAACCAGTTCTTCGCTTACCAGAGATTACAAAGCCATTTGTATTGAGAACAGACGCATCAAACACAGGAATCGGTGCAGTGTTACTACAAGATCATGATGGTAAACTATTTCCAGTCAGTTATGCAAGCAAGAAATTGTTAGAGAGAGAAAAGGCTTACTCAACAATAGAAAAGGAGTGTTTCGCCATAGTATGGGCAATAAAGAAATTCATGCTGTACCTTTATGGAACAGAGTTCATTATACAGACAGACCACCAGCCATTAGTTTACCTGAATAAAACCAAATTTGTGAATGATAGAGTTATGAGATGGGCAATGTTCATTCAGAACTACAAATTCAAAATTGAATCAATTAAAGGATCAGAGAACATTGGAGCAGACTTTCTAAGCAGAGTGATGTAAGAGATAGAGAGAGAGAGAGAGAGAGAGAGAGAGAGAGAGAGAGAGTGATAGAACACTCAGAAAGATTGACATACTGAACATAAAGGTTAAAGTTGAAAGACATCAAAGATGTCTCTTGAAGAACGGAGGTGTCACACATTTATGTTCAGTCGTGTATTGTGTTGTTTGTTCCCGTGTTTTGTTTGTTGTATTGTCTTCTAGTATCTTATATTGTAGTGAACTGACTATTGAGTAGAGGCCCCAAGAGGACTGGACACACATCGTTAATTATTGAAGGTGTGACTTGGAACGCAACGTAATTGAATGAGGTTGTTTATCGTTTTGGGGGAAGGTTTTTGTGTGGAGTTAGGGCGTTGGAAAATGTCGTTGGTATTAATTTATCCGAAGTATGGTTTCTTGATTACAAGTCGCTTTTAGGCCATTTATTATACTCGTGACATAGAATGGGAAAGATAATTATTTACGATGACAGAATGATTGTGCTTTTAGCAATTCTTTCGCACAATTTCTTGCTGGGATCATTCTGCTAAGATATGAAGTTTTCAGGTTTCCTTTGGATTTCTAGCGCCTTGAATGCCTCGCCAAACTCGAAACGTTTACCACGCAGTCATAAAATGCTTGTTTAACTAACAGAGGGGGGTTCAGTGGATTTCACTCTTTCGAAACAGCATACAAGATTTTGCAGAAAAAGGATTTTTGATGGGTTTTTCTTGAAAATAAACGGGCTTGCCAAATTTTTGGGAGCGAAATACCCCTCAAGACAAAAAGTTTCAAGTTGTAAATTGATCAACAGTTCTGGCCTCTCTGAGCACCGTTGCCGTTGTGGTACATCATAATAGCGATTTTATCTTGGGGGCTGGGGCAGTATGCTTGTTCTGGATGGTGATCAACAATTCTGCAACAGCTCTTTCAAGAATAAGATTCCATGCTCAAGACGACATGGCATGGAAGACCACAAAGGAAACCATATACAGTTTTGAAATCGAAATAAAGAGCCCCCGATGTAACTTTTGTGGTTCCCTTTGGATTTACTTGCTCTAAGATTGAACTATATCGAACGTTAGGCAAGAGGGTGCATAGACTGTAAGAATACATTACCCTTGGCCTTGGTATTCTTGATTTATTTCTAATTTAATTGAAATAATAATGTAATGGCTTTGGTTGAATTGGAGAATGTCTGTCTTCTTTCACTTAATCTGTTTTGACAACGATGAGCTGTTCCAGCATTATAGTACATTTAGAAGGCTATTAACCCTATCCAGACTAGGCTTTTTGAAACTCTTGGGAGATGAAGGGGGGGGGCACAAAGTGCCCCCCTGGTTTTTCATAGAATCATAAGTGCTAGAGACTTGAAACTTGGCAGAAGTAACAAACATGATAAGGCAAACAAGATGGTGTGATTTGTTTTTGTTTATGTCACGTGATTAAGTGCTGACATCAGCAAATGTTGCTAATTTGGGTGTAAAACCACATGTACTTTGTCGCATTGTATCTCCAAACAGATACTATATATCGATGTGATATTTGAAACATAGAAGGATTATATCCTTGTAATTCTTATTTTGAAATTTTTGCTTTGTAACACTAATATTTTTGCTGATGTCAGCATTTATTTATTTTGTACGAAAAAAAGAGCAATTTTTGTCTAAAATTGATCATAAATTACTTTTAAAAATAGCAATAAATGCTAAATATGCATAAAGAGACCTGCCGAAAAAAAGAGCAATTTTTGTCTAAAATTGGTCATAAATTACTTTTAAAAATAGCAATAAATGCTAAATATGCATAAAGAGACCTGCTGCATCATATTATGTCACTAATTTTTCTAAAAATGAAGCATAACATGGTTTTTCATCAGTATGCATGCGCAACAACCCTTTCTTGATGACGTCATCAAAAATCAATAAACTATATATCAAATGAAAGCTTGCTTCAAGACGAGATCAACAATGTTTGTCTCATTGTCATAGAGCCAGTGGTTCCAAAGCTATGACTTAAAAGGTATTTATTTTGCGGAGCACTCAATTTAAAGTCATGTGTTGACCCCCAGAATCACTGTCAAAATTTTTGAAATTGACATGGAAAGATGTCTCATAGATAGAAACTAAAAGTCACAAAACAGCTAGACTATTCTAGAGAAACTCGACGAGCTGTGTGGAAAAGTTTACTAGGGGGGCACTTTGTGCCCCCCCCCTAGTCTGGATAGGGTTAAGTGCCCTAAACAACGATAAAACACTTTTTTTGGATCGCACGCCATCGCACGCCTAAAATATTTAAGGCGTGCGAATGGCAGCACGCCACCAAATTTCATATTACCAGGACTGAAGTGCAACATAACCAGAACATATGAGAGCAAGAACTTTTGTATTTTTGACGCTGGAAGCACCGTCTTGATACAATTCCCCACCCTTTGCCCTTATCTCCCCTTAAGCGAAATTAGCATTTTCTACTCCCTCGAAGTGCATGCAATAACAAGGAAGCAACGGCATATCCCCGCAATGACCCACATTTTTTGAAATCTATAAAATGTAACAAGATGTTACAGACGGCGAGAAGGGAAATAAGAACTCTCTATGTCACAAGTTTGCTCCCAAAATTGAAATCATTATATTGCTAATATAAAATTTTATTGATCATAGTTAGAAAGCTTATTTCCCCAGCTTTTGAATAAATCGCTGTAACTTTAGGGGAAGCGAATCAATGACAAAATGTTTGATGCATACTATTTGAGAAAGAAAGCTGCTTGAAGAATTCGTTCAGTTAAGCTTTGTGAAACTTGTAACTTTGAAGTGCTGTATCTCTGGAATGGATGGATATTTTGAAGTCTGGTTTCTTGCACCTTTTAGTACAGGCTATATGCAATAGAAAAATATCCCTTAAAGGTTCAAAATCAAAAACTCGAAAATTGATTTTTCCCACCCTAGGCACACGGTGCAAAACGTCCCATTGAAAATCAATGTAATTTTCTGATCACGAGAATATTTCATACCGTTGTTTTTTATGCCCCTCAAATGGGCCTAAGTGATTATAAAGTGAAGGTGAAGTTGCGGTTTTTAGCGCCAAGCGCTGGGATCGCAGAAGTAGAACAGGCCTAATCGAGTCCGCGACACCTTGTCATGAGGCTGAAGTGATGGGGCTCTACCTGGGTGGGATCGAATCGAACCCGGTCCACCTGACTGTTCGTTCTTCTGGTTGCAATGTCAGAGGATTACACCACTGCGCCACAACACAATAAAGTCGTCAACGAGGACGTTTTCCATGATGTTACCAGACACAACAAAAACGGACAAGTTTCTTTCATTGCAGTCAAAATTCTTTCGCACTAAAAAAGCATGCAGCAAGCAAAAGCTGTATAAGTATAAGGGGACCATTATGGAAATAAAGCCACCTCGATATTTTAATGCTATATCCCTGCCACTATGATTATGAGTGTTTTTTAACTTATCTTCATTAAAGTTGTTATGTAACTTGCTTATTTGAACATTATTCTGTATTATTTTATCTCTTGTAAATATTTAATTTTATCTTTATTTAATTTCTATACCGGGTGTCCCAAAAAAAAACGCAACAGATTTGATCGGGACTAGCAAAAAGAACTTACGTCCAATAAATCCAAAAAAATTTTTTACATAATCCTCGATAGCTAACTTGAAGATAAATACCTTGTTTGTTGGGATTGGTGCATGGAGAGTTGGAATATCAATCTTGAAAGTCCAAATTTGCTTCCATCTCCAAACCAGAGGTTTTGGGTTTTGGCCTAACTGAAAATGCGCTTGAGGAATCTCCTCAGTCATACGCAAAGTGTAGTTGTGTGAGCATGCTAAGGCACACATGTTTAAGTACACATTTCAATTGAAATTTGAAAGCTAAAACTTGACAAACATAACAATGCCGAAGGGATTCACAAAGGAATATACTTCTTCGATCATAATGCACCTGCAAAAGAGCCAAGCACAAATGAGCATTTTTAAGGATCTTATCCATGGATAATTTTCCCTTGGGTATATTTGAGTTATTGTTTCGTAATAATTTGAAGAAAGATTATACAAAATGCATTTCATTAAAGTCATGAAGATTGCAAAAACTAATTCATTTTTCACACCCAAGCAAACAATTTCGCGGATTACTTTCTTTCATGAGACAGATGCAATGCTAACTTTTCGAAACTTTTGAAGCATAAAAAAGATGTCTTTTTCAGGACAAAATTGATGAATTTGATTGAATTTCTATGCAAATCTTTTCCTCAGCATGAGGCTTTATTCTGTTATGTCACGGTAATTCAGGAGATTCCCCAAAATAGCGCGTTTGCAGTTTAAGCTGAAAGCCACAAGCTCTGGTTTGGAGGTTCAGGCAAATTTGAACTTTCAAGATTCATATTCCAACTCTCCGTGCACCAATATCATCAAACAAGGTATCTATCTTCAAGTTAGCTATCGAGGATTATATAAAAAATCATTTTGGATTGATTCGACCTAAATTTTTGTCGCTAGTCCCGATCAAATCTGTTGCGTTTTTTTGGGACACCCGGTATATTTGATTATTATTTAGTGGCAAATGTAAACATACATAAACATAGAATGCAGTTTCTTAGATGCAAAAACTTCTCAGAATAAATTTTGAAAAAAGATTCTGAAATTCTGCAACGTATTTAGTCTCCAGATGCATATGAATGCATTCCTGTGTTTGCTGAGGTTTTTACTAATGACACGTTACAGAGAGGTCAAGCAGGTCAAACTCAAAACTTTGGCAGTCAACCTCAACATATTCAAGTATTGGGAACAGGTCTGTGAAAACATTTTTTGAAAATCTTGATTTTCCTTACGTAAAATTAAATTTTTGTAAAGGGTGGTAGAATCGTCAAAAAGTGGTCTAAATTTGACTTTTCAAATTTCCTGTGGCTGGTTTTTGGTTCCATTGATTGGTTTAGAGCATGTCACATGCCAATCTCGCTAGCCAGTTAGGATTTAGTGCCTATCTTGGATGACATAATGCAGCTGATTTCAAGGTACCAAAAGGAATGAATAAGGAACTTCCTTTTTCCTTCAAAAACTTTTTGCAAATGTTCAAATTCCAACAGTTCTTGGCATCGAAACGAGTTATTTTTTATCGTTGAAAAATTTGTTATTAACTTACTGTAGCATTGTCACTTTTTCTGCTAATGTTATGAAATTAATTTTACATCAATTAGATTTTAGAGATTGACATCACTAAGGATGAAAAAGGAAAAAAGGTTCCTGAATTTTTCATTCATTTCATGGGATGGAATAAAAGGTATGATTGATTTTTTATGCATTTTTTAGATGGTACAAGTTTTCCATATCTTTATATATATAATTGTAGATGGCACATTAGCTATATCCAAGATCTTTTAACAGGTATGCAGATTCATCATCAGCATCATCATAATCAGTAGCAGGTCATACTTGCTGCCTTCTCCCTCTGTTTCTTTTCATTCAGGGGTCCAGTTTGATGGCTCTCATGAAGAGTGACCAAATATTAATTCATGGTTCAATTTCAGTTCATAGCTAAAGGATGATTGGACAATTGTTGTTTATCGACAACCTTTTCCTATGAATACAATGTTTGTCATTCGCATAATTTGTGAAATAAAATCATGCCAAAGTTTTCATATTGTTAGCATTATAATACAAAGTCAGTTTTTTTGGGTCAGGTGAGCCAAAAAAATGCACCACTTTTGAAAATTAATAGAACAACAGTACTTGATGGTCCAGGGTGGTCACTCTATGCATGAATATACTGTACGTGGAGGTAAGTCCGCTATTTCGTGGTTAGAATATTACCACAAGTGATATTTTTGGGTCCAAATAAACTGAAACTGTTTTTTTGTCATCAAATATTGTCAAATTGATATTTTTGATTGCTTGAAATTTTCTCAGACTGCTCCCTTTATGAGTATCATCTGAGTGTCCCCCTGGGCTTGATGGATTGGAATGATTTGAATTATTCTTGATAGCCAAGAGATGAAAGTATTTTGTATTTTTTTCTCATGTCTTTATCAACAACATACTGTAGGTAATTCATTTCCAGTCATTTTGCAACCAAGAAATGTTCACAAAGTTGAATTTACCAATATGTTCAGTGGTCATAAAAACATGAGAAAGATCACACAAATACAGTACTTTCGTCTTTAGACTTGGTACAAGAATTTTTAATAATTCAAAACCATCAAGCATGCTTTGGTGCTATGAAGTTTGAACATGGGACTATTTTCTGGCTCACTTGGAATTTTTATAAATTCAACAATCCCTTCTGCAGCTGGGACAGATGGGTTATTTCAGACAGTGTGATGAGAGATTGTGAAAGCAGCAGAGGCTTACAGACAAACTTGTACAACAAAGCAGTTGGGTATGTTTTTTTACTTGTTTGCTATTTTGCTTTCGCTCTTCTGAAAAAGAGAGCCTTCTTGGCGTTTCTTTTCTTGTTGTCCCATTATTGTGGGATCTTCCCATTTGAAAAGTGGCCAAAATTCGATTATCAAACGTATCGTAAAATTTTCTTTTTGGTTGCTTTTGTCAATGATCCAAATATATTTAAAGATGATAAATTGTGTTTTTCTTCATTAATTAAGACTATAGAATAATGCATTGGATAACTTCATTCTGAGCTATTCTTTAAGCAACATCGTTAATCTTGCCTAAACGCCACAAAATTGAGATATTTCGTTACCCTTCAAGTCTACAATAATAGTTTGCCTTTCTTTCTTCTATTTATGACGAGACTGAAAGCTTAATATACAAAAATACATTTATTTGGTAAACTTCAAAATCAGGCAGCTAAATTTACGAATTTAAAGCCAATCACAAGATAAGCTATACCTGGAAAAATAATTTGGTCATTGATGTACTTGCCAAAGAAATTTGAAGATGGGTCTTAAAATTTCTGGTGATTTCTCAATTTAGAGTATTGTTTTGGGACACCCGTTAGTATCCCAGAAATCACCAGCGACCTTTCAAACCCTTGGATTGGAGGAATAAAACCACAACAAAGTGTAAAGTAAATTGTCGAGCCAGGTACGTTTCAATGGAATTTATTTGCCGTCTCCAGGTCAACATCAATCTAAGAGCCTTGCCACCATGGATGCATCTATTTCTGAAACTGATAATTGTATTTAATTTCAATGGCAAATAAATCATGGACCAGTATCGAACATGGTATTCTCGTTCCCATACACACCCCTTACCAGATTTCACTAATTCCCGGGTCTAAACGACGAGTGATTTACCAAACAAAATTTCCACAGTCAAATTAACTTTGTATGATGTTTAACATTTCAGTTTTTAACTTCTTCTGACGTACAATTTATTCCATAACTTGCCAAACGTGTTAACTTGTTTGACTCACCATGTACAGGGTATCCCAAAAAAATATTGCCCCATTTGCCTTAAGATTGCAAAAAAAGGGACAAAGATTCTCGCCAAACTTTCATATCATGTTGCTCTTCAGATGTTCAAATGAAGTTTGCTGCCATCCCCGTAAAAATCCGTTGAAAAATGATGGAGCTATGACTTTCAGAAGAACAATTTTGCCTGATGATAGAAGACAAAATGGCCGACCGCTGGTTTCAGTCATCGGGCAAATTTGGTCTTCTGAAGCGAATAGATACATGATCAACCAGGTAGCTCCATCATTTTTCAGCGGATTTTTATCGGAATGGTAGCAATCTTTAATTTAATATCTGAAGAGCAACATCATGCAAAAGTTTAGCGAGAATCTTTTGCAGTTATGTCGCAATCTTCAGGCAAATGGGGCAAACTTTTTCTGGGACACCGTGTACAATATTTCATTGTAACCAAGCCATTGTTATTTTAGTTCTCGTAAGAAATCGAGGTCAAGAAGACGAAAAAATGATGATGATGATGAATCTCTGGAGACAAATAGCCATTCAAGCCAAAGTACAATGAATAGTTCACAGGCAGAGGTACGTGAAGATCAGGTCTGTTCTTGGTGGCTACTCTCAAAGAGCTTTCCCGGCTCTGAGAAAGAATAATTGTGAAATACCATGGCCGTTGTTATTAAGAGGCACAACATAAGAATTTGTAAGGCTTAGAAATGCCCCTTATGTACACTTGCTATGGGAAAATGTTGACTATAACCTGTTGAGACGTTTTTACAAATGGAATCAATTTAGCTAACTGATTCATTACTAGCTTTGATCATCTATAACATAGGTTCCAAATCTTTGAAAAGGCCGGTGTAAAATTCAATGACCTATTTCTTTGAACTGAATGGCTTCAAAGAAACTTCAGCTAATTTGCTATGATTCTGCCGTTGGACTTTTCAGAAACCTTCAATATTTTCAGAATAAGAGTGTTTTTCTTGTTTTCCGAGAATTCAAGAAAATTTTTCAAAAAAAATTAAAACCATCGTAATTTCTAAACTGTTTGACGCAACATAAAATAATTTCCAAGAAAACCATAGTTTATGGATGTCTACAATATGGTATCAAGCAAAAGTCTGTCACTCTTCTGGTTTATGATGTAGAAATTTGATGACGTCACATCCTCAAATGAACTGAAATATAACATGTGCTGTAATCAAAAAAATATTCAATATTTCTGAAAAGTCCAACAGTAGAATTATAGATAGGTAGTTAAAGTTTCCTTTGAGCCATTCAGTTAGAAGAAATAGGTGAAAGAATTTTACACCCACCTTTTTATGCCGATTTAAAGATTTGGAATCTATGCTATCATCTATCAATTCGCAAAGCAAGTGGAGTTTGTCAATAACGGTTTCAGGTTGACATCACGTCAGAGGGCCTTAAATCTCAATACTGCCCACAACTTTCATGCATTCTGTCATTAAATCGCATACATTTAGAGAACAAACTGAGAGAAACATATTGCATCTGCTTAGACATTTTCATTTTTTCATTTTCATTTTATTCTTATTTAAACACAATACCCTATCAGCACTTCAAAGTAAATATGAATATTAATCTAAACAAAAAAATAAAGCTGCTCTTCCAAGGGGTTGTGTTTGCGTCGCTCTACCTCAAGAACTCCCTTAATCTTACTTTAAAGGAGCTCAATGTTGCAGAGTCTCGTATATGCTTTGGGATCTCGTTCCAGGTACTTGCTCCCTGGTATCCAAAAGACTTTTTGCAGTATTCAAGACGAAGCCGAGGAATTTCGAAATCATCAATTTTTCTTGTGTTATATCTCGAAATATTCGACCTAGGAGTGAATTTATTTTTGAGGTTCTCTGGGCAGAGTCCATTGTTAATTTTGTATGTAGTAATTAGCCTGTCATATTTTATTAGATTGCGTACATCGAGCCAATCACATACCCAGCCATCTTTGTGCCTTGCGCATTCGATTAGTCTGCGTGCCCTGTTTTGCAACCTCTGTAGGGATTCCAGTTTTGTGTTTGACAGACATCCCCAAATGACACTGCAATATCTCAGATGGCTTTCAATTAATGCTCGATAAACAGTTGCCAATTGTTTCTGGGAAAGGATGTTTTTGAGTTTAAACATCGCCCCTAAACCGTTTTTTATCTTTCGCTTTACGGTTTTGAGTTGTTCTTCCCAATTCATGCTTTCGTCTATTATGACACCTAGATATTTTGTTTTTTGAACTCTGCATAATTTTTGATCTTCTACTTCGAGGTCAGGGAAATCTTTGGCTCTGTTCAATTGTTTTGGATGCCCTATCAACATAAATTCGCTTTTTTCAGCATTTAGGCTAAGTTTGTTTTGCCTCATCCAGGATGATACAAGATCAAGTTCGCCCTTTATGTCATTAAAGAGCTCGTTGATCTCCATGGAGGCATAAGAAATGCTCGTGTCATCCGCGTACATATTTGGTTTAGATTTTTTCAAACATTTTTCAAAATCATTCATATAAATGATGAAAAGTAAGGGACCCAAACACGACCCCTGTGGTATTCCACACTGTGCTAAACGCTTGTTTGACGATTTACCTTCTACATAACAATACTGCTCTCTCCCGGCAAGGTATGAAGTGAACCAACCGTGTGCAAGATCAGTGACTCCATAGGCTGATAACTTCGATAACAGAACATCATGGTCGACGGTATCAAAGGCTTTTTTTAGGTCTAAAAATACGCTTACATTCGTTTTTTGCTCATTGATGTTCCTGAACCAAGTCTCTGTTATGTTCAGTATCGATGTTTGCGTGTTATGTAATTTACGGAATGCGAATTGGTTGTCTGAAAGAAGACCACAATCTTTCATATGAGAAAAGAGTTGATCATGGGCCACCTTTTCCAGCAATCTTGACAGTATCGAAACGACAGAGATTGGTCTGTAATTTGTTAGCTCTGATTTTTGACCTGCCTTATAGATTGGTGCCACTCTTGCCAGTTTCCAAAGGTCTGGAATAGACAATAGACCTTTTAGCTATTCTGAAAAGAATCAGAATCGAATGATGTTTTGCTACGTTTTGTAGAATGCTCGAAGCTCTAACGCCACTCGATCGAACCTCGCGTATAAAAATGTTTGAAAATAGCGCTCGATCCAGGCTGTTTGTAGAAAAGCTAAAGGTCTATTGCTTTTTTCTGTTCACAAGAAGTAGTTACTGACTTTTGAGTAAAGACTCCTGTTAATTTCCTTTACAGGGTGACGAGTCTGAGCTGCCTGTGGTATCCATAAATATTCCAAATATTTTGAAACTAAAATTAGAAGATGATTGTTACAACATTAAGAGGAAAAAGAAGGTACGCTTCCCTTTCTTTGCACCCTAACCACATGGTTTTTTTTCCAGTACAGGTATGTCTCGTGCCAGTACATGCTTTTTCCCTTGAGGAGTATTATATAGAAACCAAACTCTTGGATGCCCCAAGGATAGAAAGCTAGAATGCTTGAAGAATATTATCTAAACAAATTTTTGCGGTGTAGACATGGGCGTTCAGTTTATACTCTCTTGATTCTTGTATTTATAACTGGATCGCAACTGAGAGAGTAGAATTTCCTTAAAGGGAAATTTACCTTCAGTGCCCATAAAAACATGAGATAAATTGCAAAATTCCGTAAATTATCAAACAAAGTACAATGACTGACGTTTGACCTTCTTTTGTTCTGTTATCTGTTTTGAAGCTGGATCGCTATATGTCTGTTATTTTGCTTTGAGGAGACAGTGTACACAATTTACTTTCATGGGTACTATCTTTCTGCATTTTGTGTTGCATAAGGCTTTGCCAAATAGGTAAAAGAAATTGCAATGGCATATTTTCCGTTTTATCTTCAGAAATGTATGCTTATGTCGCTTTTACAGCTAAAGACAAGCTAGTAGACACTTCAGAATGCACGTTGGCGCGATGTTCATGAAAAGTTTCTGTGACAACAATCGTCATCCCACCAAAGCCTAAGACGCTCAAAGCAATCTGGAAAGATTATTTTCTCCAGAAGTTTACGGATCAATGCGTTAAGATTGTCTAAGAAGCATGGGTGTGGAAGCATCAGAGTGGCATGCTAGTAAGAATAATGGTTAAGCCTTCCTACAGTTCATATTGTAAGTTCAACCTTTCAGGTCGTTCGAATGAAAAACTTGTATTGTCCTGGAAACGTGGATATGGATAGCTGCAACGTGAACCATTTATTTCATTTACAGTGGACTTTATTAATCTTAAGATCTTAGCTGTTTTGATCTTTCTTGACCTTAGCTGTTGAAACTTCCAAGAAAACCATGTGCACTGAAAATATTAAAAGATTTTATAGAATTTTGCGAGGAAAACAATGGAACTAACGTCGAGAACGTAACTCCGCTGCCACAGAAAGTAAGGTATTCAAGTTGCACCTTTTATTACTTTTTGTTTTTCCTTTTTGTCTCGTTGTATCCATGCAGGACGATTGGTTTTATGTAATAGTTCGTAGTTACTGCGCAAGTCCCTGTTCATGAAGATCTAAACATAGGCATAATGTTCGTATACAGCCAACCTGAAACCAGAGCCGACTATTCATTTGAAATATTACGATGCACATCCAGAGCTAAAATCCTATTTTGCTGACCAAGCGAACCAATCTTTGTGCCCGCTCCAACAAGGACAGATTTTGTAACTCAATAGCATGAGGTGCTTTTGTTGACACCTGAATTCAAAGCGATTAGTGGCTGCAGACAAAGGAAATTCTCTCAACCAGTAATTCAAAACAAACAAAGACGCAATAGTTTCTCTGAAACCCAAGTGGCTGGTGCACTCGTTGTGCAATCCAGACATTGTTTTTAAGAGCAAACATGAGCATATATCGAAAGAAGAAGGATATAGCTGCACACGGGCATTTAATTTCTTTGGTTCAGAATCTGAGCAGTAAGTGTTTTAATTACACCCAAATATAAGAGAATTGAATCGCCTCCCAATCGGCTTTTGAGCCAAATATATCAAATGCCCGTGGCAGATGTGTAGATATGTCCTTCCTCTTTCAATATATGCTCATGTTTGCTCTTAAAAACAATGTCTGGAATGCACAACGATAGAGCTAGCTAACTGGCTTTCAGAGAAACTTTTGCGGTTTTGCTTGTTTTGAATTACTGGTGGAGAGAATTTCCTTTGTCTGCGTTTGCTTATCGCTTTGAATTTCGGTGTCAATCAAAACCAACTCGTGCTATTGTCTTACCAAATCTGTCCTTGTTGCCCTCCCCTTTAGATGTTCGAAAAGTTGACTGGGCTCTCTGATTGCGTATATGCACTCTTTGTTATTGTTTCTCCTTTTTTAATCATAGTTCATGATATGCTGGACTTGAGTCAGACAATAAGATTTAGCAATGGTTCTGTTAATTGACAAACAATCAAAGTTCTGCACCGTTTAAAGAGCATTCAATTTCTGCCTGTTCTTTCCTCTGCTGTCTATGCTTCAAATTTGTTTCATAGTATTTTAAAATATTGCTCTGTGCTCCTTTTTATAGACATGATCTATCTTTTTAAATCCACCGGATAGGTAAAAAACGATCCCTGTTTGAAAGGTCACAGCTCCCTGGATATCAGAACGATAATATTGGCAACAATATTTTTTTAAAGTCAGTCTGTCACGCATCTGATTGGTTGATAAGGACAATACTAGGAGAATTGACTGGCTACTGATCCCTGATCCTAATGACTTTACGACCGTAGAAAGTGATAACGATCAACCTTCCTTTATTCCAAATGCACAGACTCGAAAAGAAATATCTTGTGTTGAGTTCTGACTTTGTTGCAGCCAATCAGATACGTGAAAGACTGCCTTTAACGGTGGATATATTCAAATCCATTTTAGATTTACTTGACTAAAATGGGCCTCTCCGTTCTGAAATTATGATGGATTTTCTCGAGAGAGCCCCACGAAGAAACCTTCAAAACAGGACCCAACTCACGACCAAATTTTCTGCGTTACAGAAATGACTTCAACGCGGATCCTCTTTGGAGGATGAAATCTCCCGGACTGTTGTTGTTATGCTCCCAGGGATAATACATTCATCCTTCCAAAAGGATGACACGTGCTAAAGCATGTAATAACGTCATTGTTGTAACGCAGGAAATTCGGTCGCTATGGTATAGGCCTGTTATAAAAGTTTCATGAAGGAGCTTTCGTGAGAAATACCCTCATAGTTTCAAAATGGAGAGGCCGATTTTAGTCAGGTAAATTTTGAAATATATTCAAGCATGTTAACTACTGATTGATATACTTGCCATTTGCCAATATATTCAGTGAGCAATGATGTTGCCTTGATATCCAGGGAACAATGACGATTCAAAAAGGGATTTTTTTTTTGCTCATCCAGTATAAGACCAATGTGTCGATGCTCGTCAAATTCCATGTCTCGGGACCCTGCAGGCTTCAAGTAATAACATAGCAATAAATGTTGGCATTATTCGTCGGGCAGAAGGTACACTGGATACATGTATCTTTGAATTGATGAGCAACACAATTAACTGGACATTCCTGAAGCTTGGCTTGAAGAATATGCCTTGGTAGAGGTTTTAACGGTCTTTTTAATTTTTACAGCATGGATGTTATGCGAGAAGTTGTGCAAGGATTGCAGACGTACTTAAACTTCACTCTGTCTACGTTACTTCTATATAACTTTGAAAGAGAACAATACAATGCCCTATTTCCACAAAACTCTTTTGCGAATACGGTCTTAAAGACTGCTTCACCATCAAAGTCGAGGAGGAGTGCAGCAACTCGTTCCGCGCAGCATTTATCATTGTCAGCGTCATTAGAAGTAAGTCCGGCGAAAAGAAAGTACACAAGAAGACAGCATTTATTGTCAGAAGAACACGAAGGATCTTCGGAAACAGGCTCATTCGTTACCACACGCAGTGGTTCTTTGTCATCTCCGGATATTGCTAAAAGTAAGCAAGAATTCTTGCAGGTACCAAAGCGAAGAGGAAGGCCTAGCCGGAAACGCAAACTTGAATCACAGGATGCTGATGTCACTCAAGAAGTGATGCAAAGTGATGATTGGGCAGAACCTAAGGTTAGTTCCATAATACCGAGTGAGTAAAAGCAACGCACGTCGTTTGAAATATACTGCTCTCTGAATATCAAATAAATACTATTGGAAACGTTGCTGTTTCATTGCCGATATGTTTAGTTAGATTCAGCAATTTACCCTGCTTTATTTGGTCATTCCTTACCTTTGATATGGGAGATTTTCTACAGAAAGCCTTTTATTAAAACCTGCAAAAAAATTCAATTTCCTTGGTTTTTCTTCCTTAACAATAATGACACTTACATGTAATTACATATATTTGATCCTCTTGGGAAAATGGAATCCCCTGAATAAGTATTTCCTACGGGGATAGCAAGTACTAAAGCATGTTCAAGCCATTGCTGTAAGGTAGAAATGTTAGAGAAATTTGGATGTGATTTTAGTATATCTTTTCGAGGTATCTTGAAGTGATTTTCTCGAGAAATCCCTTGTGAAATCTGGACAGAATCACCGATTTCAGCCAGGAAAAACTCTAAAATGATTGAACATATTGGTTATTTAATCAGGTATTGCAAAATACTATTGCTTTGAAATTTAGGGAGCAGTAGCCTTTAAAACGGCCTCCCTTTTTTCTGAGTCAAGAACGGTTTCAATTTCAAGCGTTATAGTTTCATAGCCATACTTTTTGCAAATGCTTTGTTAAATAAAACGAGACAAAAATTTGTGCCAGGAGTTTACCACTTATAAAATTAACAAGATGTATTCAGATTGGATCGATCTTTCTTTCCGAATATTGTGAGTTATAGAAGAAAATCGCTTCGAAGAACCAACCTCCTTAACGCTCTTGCAAAATTTACACTACTTTTCATCAGCCATACAGCACTTGAAAGTTCTTGTGCAGAGGTCGATACATTTTTGGTTACTACTAATGATAATTAATTCTGGCCATTTCGGATTTCTAAAAACAGACATTTTCGTGTTTTCTGTTTGTTTTCTATAGATTTACTTTGGATATTGAATTTTATGTATCAATGGCAATAATAGAAGGTCCCTGTGGCACGAAGTTCTCAATCGTTTTCTGAAAATAATCCTGCAGCTTAATGCTCTAGAAACATTTCCTGGGAACGGTGTTCTCTTATTTCGTCAGCCTCGCATCATATGTTAAGATGCTTTTGGAAGCTAATTTGGAAAACGTATACTAACACACGAGTATTACTCGTAAGAAAGCCTGAAAGTGCTGGGGAAACATTCAGGCTGAAAATTCGTAGCGAAAATCTGCATCTCTCTACTTGCAACAACAAAATTTAAAGGTCTGCATGGGAAAATTTTTTATGGCATACTGGTTCAAGTTAATGCCCTCCCTGTAAGTAAGGACCTCAAGCAACCAGGACGGTGACTGCAACTGCAGCGCCATGTTGCCTTGTTTCCGAACTTCAGCATCAATAGATACCTTGTTTCTCGTGCGAATTGCTTCCCTTGATAGTCTATGAAGTTTTAAATTTCAATTGCACAACTTTGAAATCTCATTTCTGATGTGCTGTTCTTAAGATCTTGGCCTACTAGGTAACCTTTTCATTTGAAAAGTTTCATGGATAAAGGATGCGGTTACAAGGCATTTAGTTGAAGAAGGAGGCTTTGTCTTGGCCTTTTTAAGAACATGTAACAGTAGCTTGTCGGAAATTATACTTGGTTTGTATCATAGTACACGATGAAGTAGTGGGTTGTGTTGCGTTGCCCCCCTACTTGATTAAGGTCACTAATATTTTTTTAATTATTCAGGTCGAAGTGAAAAACGAACCTACCGAAATGAAAATCGAAGACTGTGAGCAGGTAGATGATGACACTGAAAATAATTTCATACAACCAGAAGAAGAGAGGGAGCCATGGACTCCTTTATCACCAGACCCAAATGCAGATGATGAAAATTTGGAATCAGGAGCAAACGCTCAATTTAAGGACGGTAAACGTGGTGAGGATGAGGTAGCGGAAGAACAGAAAGCAGAGAGACAAGAATCAAGTGAAACGAAGGAAACAAGTGAACATTCTGAAGGTAATAATGATAATTCGTTTGTGAAGACTAAAATGTACTGGATGAACAAAGAAAAGACAGCAAGTTTGAAAGCCTATTGTAATTTGCTACCTGTTCATCAGATTCCTTGATACTGGTTGTCAATGCGAGGTGATACGGCAACTTATACAAAAGATCGGTTTAAATCCCTACTTTTGAAATTATTCAACCTCGGAATACTTCAAAACAGGCCTACAACCTTTGATCAAGCATGCTAACAATTAAGCATGCCAATACTGATCCTTTCTCAAAACTAGCAAAAACATGTAAAGGATAGTAGTTCCAGCTCCGTATCTACGCAAGTGGTCGCCTAGGCAATAAGAAAGCCCGAATTAGCTTAATTTGCACCACTGTAGAGCTTAAATTTTGGAAACTTTAATCGAGAAGTTTAGTCCGGTACAGAGCTTTTCACTTGCTAGAAAAGAGGTTTAGATCGAGCGTCCATATCTGGTTGGGAAGGAGAACGAAAGCACGTCCCCCGTTCTTAATGGATACACTGCTAGCTGTGGCGAGAAGTTGCTTCGGATATCAACACTTTTCAGAGAGTTTGTTATCAACTACTTTGTGCAAAGTGAGTTAGCAATTGGTTAGTTTACACACAGGCAAGTGTTATTGATCCTTTTGCTTCGTTTCTTGTTATTTTCATTTATTTTTAGCTGACGTTCTTTCATTTGAATAACAACGGCTAAAAACAGCAAACTTCGAATTGCAATGTCGCAAAATGAAACCCGTGTATGCTTGCACTTCGTTTTGAAATTGTTACACAACAAAACCAGCTAAAGATGAATGAAAATAGCGAAAAACAAGGCCAAGAGGTGAATAAAACTGGCCAGTGCATAAACTGTACTACTTGTAAGTCAATTTGAGCAAAGTTATCGTTGATGAACTCGCTGAAAAGTTTTGAAATCCGAATGAACTTTTTGCTACCACCAAATTTTCCAGATTTGGTTGCTCGATCCAAACCTCTTTTTTAAGAGTAAAAAGGTCCATTGAAGGATTCTAAGAAAGAACGCTTTTATAGAATCACTTGTGACTCCAAAAAGGTCTGACCATTTTCAACCAATTGAATTTTATAATCTACGAGGAATCTGATGAGTAGCTAGCAGACTACAAGACATGCAAACCTTTTTTAATTTTTTACTCTCCCGGTGTAGAGATTATCACATGAGAGGAAACACGTCCGTGGAAAAGTACCACTTGCTTGATTAAAGTACCAGAAACAGATATGTTTTAACGTCGGCTTCAGAATGTCGCTGTTCGGTGATTTTTCAACTTCTGATGGTTATTACTCCAGGCTTTTGAAGATGCAGCGGGGCATGGTTCTGTCTGAATGCATTTTTTAATATTTTTTTAAGTCAATAGCTTCACAGACTCACATGACCTCACAATGTGTATCTTTCTATGAGTTGTCGTGCATTTACATTCTGAAACCAAAATGGCAGCTTGCAGTTCCTTATGAAGTGCGTGGTTTCTTCTTTGCGGGTTCTTATTCTACAGGCAGCCTTTTTTGCATTTTAGAAGCTGAAAGCATCGGTCGTGCCCTTCGGCCGAGAAGATCCCTTCTTCCACCAATCCAGACGAAGCGTGCTGAAAAGGATTCAGCAAGAGAGCAAGCCTCGATGCCCATTGGTGCTTCTGCAAGCTCGATGGGCATTTCGAAACCAAAGAAAGACAGTTGCTCGGTATGCGTTATGATCTGTGTTTTTCTATTCCCTCCCAACGTTGTCACGGCTGACCCAAAATGAACTTCGCTTTTCAACAGCCCAACACAACGGCAACGAGTTGGGAAAAATTTTTCGCAATCGCATTCAAAGGGGCAGTCAGACGCGAAACGCGGGTAGCAGATTCTGCGTGTCACGATCCAATTCGTATAGGCCTAAATACCAAGACAAATCTACTGTACCTCTTTGTTCGCTGTAATTCTGATGAAATTAATTAAGCAATGAATCCAGTAGTGTTTGAGAAGGTTCTATCCACCTTTCGGTTTCACCAAGCATCATAAATCTGACTCAAAATCCATATTCTTTGGTGAGTTTCTTGCCCACTTCGACTTGTAGATTATCTCTTCGCAGCTTCGTAGTTGCTTCAGCAAGATCGCTGTTTTCGACTTTCAGGAATTTGTGATAGACAAAATAACTTTGCAAATACATGAAATTGACATAGACGAACAATATCTGTCAATTAAATCTTTGAGATTGTCAAGAGCAACGTCGATGGAGATGGATTGAAATATGCGATAATCCCATTCAAAATTTCCGTTGACGAGTCAATGCTAAGCCTAAGCACTTTTCATACAAATACAATAAAAATGTCCCGCGCAACGTCACGTCTGACTGCCCCTTTAAACTTAAAGAGGCATTTCTCGAAAATTAAACCCATGCAGAGCTTCTTATCGTCATCCCGATCGAGAAGCAGATTATGTAACCTCTCGGAAATCATTTTCTTTTCATCGATCGCCCTTCACAAACGCAAGATATGGAAGACAACATTTGGACCAGTTTTGATTTTAATACCCTACCATCTTTATGCATCGTTCTTGGCGAACAAATGTAGCATGTTTTCGTTATTGCCCGTTGGTCGGTCGTCGGCGAGTCTTGATAGGTTCATTGCGTGTCGCTCGTTGAACTGAGTTTGAATCTCCTGTTGTATTCGTTCATTCATTTGTTCTCAGTCGACTACGCGCACAAGAATTGATCGGCTTTACTGACAATTCTCATTTTCTGTCTTGGATTCAAATTCCAGGATATTGCTGAGTTCTCGGTCTCTATGTTGAAAAAATATCTGCATTCATTTTTGGCCGGTTGGAGCTTTATTCAAGTTGGAGAAACGTTGGAAAATATTTATGATGATAAGCATGTTTGTTTTGAAAGAAAACAACGCAGGTCACTGACATCCATTTTTTACGGAGCAATGCCCCTTAAAAGGTACCTGGTGAGTCAGAAAAAAGAATCCCAGCTTGGAAGGCCACTGCTCCATGAATATCAAAGCAATAATAATATTCAAAACAGTCTCGTTTTATTGCCAATATGTTCAGTTAGGATCAGTAATTTACCCGGCTTTAATCGGCCATTTCTTCCCGTTGATATGGAAGATTTTCTGCAGAAAGCCCTTTCCAAAAAGCTGCAAAAAAGAATAGAAACATTGAACAAATTTTCCTTCCTAAAACTGATGACACTCACAAAAATTCATGTATTTTGTCCTCTTGGGAGAGTTGAATCCCCCTGAATAGTTCATCGATACCAGGGGGAGGACTTGTTCATCCTCCCAAGAGGATAGCATGTGCTAAAGCGTCCACAAATCATTGCTGTAAGGCCATTGTAAGGCAGAAATGTTAGGGAAATTTGTTCATGATTTTGGGCACGTTTTAAAGGTTTTTTGAAGAGTGTTTCTAGAGAAAATCCCTCATAATTTAGAACGAGTAGCCGATTTCAGTCAGGTAAATTTTATTATAGATTTGAACATTTCTACCATTAAACTATGTATTTGCCGATATCATCGTCTTGATATCCAGGGAGCCGTGACCTTTCAAACGGGGATTCTCTTTTCTGACTCACCCGGTAGAATACACCAATACACAATATAAAGCGTCGTTCTTGACGTTCTCCAAATAACATTAAAACGCGTCAATTGCGACAATGTTTGATTTATTCAACTTTACCACATGTGTTACATCGAACAATCAAACTCGCATCAAGTGGGAATTGGACTGTACCCCTACAAGGGTTCAGCATGCGCGGAGTTTCAACTTGATGCACGGAGTAAGGCTTCGCTTTGTTTATTTGAAAGAAGCTGAGTTGAAACTCAACAGGGGCCGAACTCAACTCAGCAGCTCAACCCCTGCTGAAATTTTGCACATGCTGAGATCATGAAAAATGTGAAAGGCAGAAATGGTTTTAGCTCAATGAATATTAAAATCAAATCGCTTTATTCTGGGATATTCATCCCACCTTTTATTTCGTTTCAACCGTATTTATATCATGTGGCCTGATATCAGCCAGTGTTGAGATTTCATGTTAACGCAAACAAACTAAACAAAAATTTGAGAACTCACCCCATGACCTCTAAGTTTAATCAGATCTTTTAACTCTTAGGAAAGGTCTATCTGCAAGAATGGTCTTTGTATATCCAAAGAAGCTTCTAATCAAGATTTACTTACAAACACACCACATATAACTGATTTAAAATTATGGCCATATTGGTCTATTTCACTGAATTCCGTTTGATAACGATCCAATATGAAAAAAGAAGGGTACGAGATTTCAGAAGTTCATCAAAATCTCAAATCTGCTCGAAAATTCTAAAATCGTAGTTAAAGATATTTTTAATGTCTCGTTGAAATATTTTGATTGATCAATGACCCACTTAGAAATGTTTATGAAAAGGTGAAACATTTTCAATTTCAGAAGACTAAGAGGCTAGATTCATGCTCGTATTGAATGTTTCATATAAGGGACACCGGGGTCAATTGTAACACTTTTTGGAAAATCAGCCATATCGTCTAAATAATGATTAATTGTGCTCTTGAAGGTAAATGATATTGTAGTTGCATCCCTTTGAATAAAATAGACATTAGTTTCCATCACATAGAACCAATTTTTGTGACGCTGTGATAGTTTCAAAATCAGTGGTCAAGTGTTACAATTGCCCCGGTAACACAGGGCAATTTTAACAGATGGTTGGAGCAATTGTTACATATCTTTAAAATCATCACATATGATTATTGCACGGCTCTGCTTTTTCCTTACACCAAATGTAGCACCAGGTGGCAGTTTATTTATGGCTTTCAAAAGAACAAATTAAAAATAAGATGTAGTTTTTATTTATTTGTAAATTTGGGTGCATCAGTTGAAAAAAATTGAATCGATTGAGAAAAATGCTTTTATTTTTTACAAATTTGAATTCTGAACTCTCTAACACTGCATAGATGCACATTGTTCCACCAGATAAGAAATAAATCAAAACCAAAGCATCGGACAGCTTACACCGGGGCAATTGTAACAGCGTGTTACAATTGCCCCTGACCTGGCCAGCTATCGTTATTTTCCATTTGCACATCTCATAAGCTGTGGAGTTGAAAAGTTTTTACGTAGATGCCATGTCTGTGATGTGAAAATGAAATTTTTTAGTGAAGAGCAAAATCTTTCAGACACAAATTTACAGTGAAAGCACTTATTTACTTTCGTACTTAAAAACATATTTTCCCCCGAAAATCTTGCAAACTTGGTTGAATATCCCTGTATCTCAAGTTGTATGTAGAGGGTTAGAATGAGCATGTTCTGCATGAAAATCAGATTTTTTGCACTTTCCTGCAAGGCGTGAGAGTCAGTGTTACAATTGCCCCGTGTTACGATTGTCCCCGGTCTCCCCTTCTGAATGGACTGAATATTCCAAGACAAATGTGCCGTTTTCATGTTAAAGGGATCCTCAACTATTCCCTGCCGTTTTCTTCTTCACATTGTCAGTATCGTGTGAGCTCACCATTCTTACATTTTAATCGAATTTTTCATTTCGTATACCACATGATGAAAGGCTAGTTTTGTCGTTGCGAATTTCTTAATTCTGTGGATCATCCTTGCAATCTTCGCTTAACTTTCATTCAAAGATTTCTTTTCAGGTCCTTTCTAAAGATGCTGCACATCCTCAAGAATCATCCCTCATTCCTTTTCCATTAAGTCATCCGGATGCCAAATGTCCAGTGGAAATTTATGGTGCAGAACATCTTCTGCGGCTGTTTGGTAAGTAATCCGTTCATGCACCAACTGTATTTATGTTGAATTGTAAGAAGCAAAATTTATTCCTTAAACGGATATTTCCATACTGGATTTTGCAGGAAATGAGTGTCAAAGTTTTCTTCGATCATTGTCGTATATGTTTGTGAGAAAGCTGCGGCATACGAGATGCAAACTGTTGCTTTGCTAACTAAGTTGTCTGTCTCAATTGGCTGATGAGTTGGAATGGAATAAATTGTATCTGGATAGCCGAAAGGCTGAAGTAATCTTATCATTTTTCGTGTTTTTATGATTACTTGAAATGTAAATAATTTCGACTTTACGAAAGCATATTGGTTGCGACGTGCCTGAAAAGGGCCTAAAACGTGTGGTCATATCGTAATGAAACTTTATACAGAACAACAGAAAAAGTAGGGGAGATCGGGGCTAGAAGTTACAGGGGCAAGCTGTAACAGAGGGTATTTCTCTGCCGCTATTAAAGAGGTGCTCGCCAGCTTTTGAGCGAATGAATGTCTTGTTAGTACCTTCAATTTAAACAGTGGTTCTTGTTGTTCTTTGGGGCGTCTATTTTTAGCACTGCCATCCCCATCTTTTGGCCTTAAAGTACGTGTTTGGATTTCAGAAATTCTCGTTTTGCAGCGTTCCGTAGATAGTGTGAATTCCTAATTCCCATGTAGTATTGGAGTAAAATATGTATTGTTTCTCCCGAAATCGAGCTTGAATGCAATATTCAAATGAATTTTTCCAGAACAGTGCATTGTCACACCTTGTCGGTCTGGGGAAAGTTGTAACGAAACAAAAAATTCCACCAAAAAACAATTCTTTCTGAAATCTATTCGGTCAAAAGAAAGTGTTCGATTGAAATAAAGTGAAACTGATACATTCAGCAGGTGATTTTCGAGATTTTCAGATCAGCAAAACAGTTAAGACGTCGGCAAATAATGAAACAATTCTGAATGAAATGTATCTTATCTACGTAATTTTGAGTTTAATTGGTGTTAAAAGTAGGATTATACTAGCAGACAGACTTCATTCACCGTTTATTTTGTTCTGTTTATGGCACGCCATAGCGGAAAATATTGTCAACATATTGAAAACAATCTTAACATCTACAAAGTTTTTATCATTTTATTGCAAAATGAGTAATGATTTTGATAACTTTGTAAAAAAGTGCTAAGCATTTGGAAAAAGTGTTCAACATTTGGAAAAAGTGTGCAACATTTGGAAAAAGCGTTTAACATTTCCAAGAAAGGTCTCAACATTTTCGAGAAAGTGCTCAACAGTTGGAATAGCGCTCAACAGTTGGAAAAAGTTCTCAACATTTGGAGAAAATGTTTAACATTTTGAAAAAGTGCTCAACATTTTGAAAAAGTTTTTAACATTTTGAAAAAGTGCTAAGCATTTGGAAAAAGTGTTCAACATTTTGAAAAAGTGCTCAACATTTTGAAAAAGTGTTTAACACCAACAACAACAACAACAACTACAGCAACTACAACTACAACAACAACGTCATGACACGTGTTAATAGGCCATGGCCTAATTTAAGATTCAACGCAGAAATTCTAAAGAAACAAGTGACTTCATCGTAATCATTCTCGGCGTTTTAGCGAATATTTTGGTATTGCGGGATAGGTTCCTTACGCAGCTTGAGCGTCTCGTGGAAGTGGTTAATGACATGGATCCACCTGGTAGAAAAAACGCAGACGCTGGAGTTGGAGTTGGAGAGGGACAGCCAAGGACATTCATATTGGGGGGCTGAAAGTTCATGCTAGTGGAGTGATGAAAAATGGGGGTCCTTCGGGCATGCCCCCGGGAAAATTGTTCACTGCCAATCCTTTAGATCGTTGGAAAACGCCCCATTTTTGGAGAATTGGCCATTTAAAAAATCAGAGGATGAAGTCTGCAATGGGGATCTTTCCGAGAACATTCTGAAAAATAGATTATATTTGAACTCCATAATATCAAGGATGATAGCTTGATACAGTCTATAACTTCCTCGAATATAAATAAGTTTTAATCTTCATTTCCTCGACATGCGCTTTCACAGCCTTTTTACTTGCAAAAGTGAATGAACTGCAGCAAATTATTGGGGGGGGGGGGGGGCTGAAGCCCACCCCCCCCCCCCTGCTGCGAACGGGCCTGAGTAAGGCAGCCAGATGAGATGCAAATTTAGCAAGGAATTCGTTTGGTCAAAAGCAAAGGCAAACAAGTGCCATAGTTGATACCCCAAAATTCTAAACTTTATGCCTATGGTAATAAATCTAGAATTATCAACTGAGTTTTTTTTTTGGTCAAAGGCTGTGCGAGTTTTAGGGTCAAAGAAATTACCAATAATGTATCAGACACTACTAGTGCATTACATATATGGGGCATTAAACAGTCCCTCTTTGGCCACTGTCACTCCCACCCCTTACAGAATCAGAAAATTAATACGTATAATGAAAACCTCTTGTTGGCCTTCCTCCTCCTGAAGAGGTATTTTCATCTCTGCCTGTTGCTCCACGGCTTTGTCTCCGTACGTTTCCTGCACCACGATTTTGCAAATTGCTGCTACGAGCTCGCTGTCTAAGGCCACCAGTCTGTGCAAAAATGCCGGCCATTTCCTCTCGTATGTCCTGTTGAGGACTTTTTTTTTTTTTTTTTTTTTTTTTTTTTTTTTTTTTTTTTTTTTTTTTATATTCAATATAAAAATTTACAAGGACGAGGTACTAAAGGCTATACTAACAAACTACTGGACTACATAACAAAGGAAGATGACCCGGGAAGCAAGAACCCATGACTATCCCAAGGGTCATTACATAAAACACTAAACTAAATTACTGACAAATACAAACAAACGAAAATGGAAACAAAAAGGAAAAGACAAGTTACAATGAGATACACATAACGATTAAATACGACTAAATACGGATACATACTAGGATCTGTTTCACATTGGAAGTCAGGCCAGCACAGGCGATTATGCTGAACTGCAGAAACCCCGGCCGAGAGAACACCACCGACAACCACTGTCGCCGCTACTGTCCCCCCCCCAGAGTCCCCACCACCCAACAACACCTCACCTGTGCTGTCGCAATATTACGGATTTGAAAGATTTGAGTTTGCTTGGATGGATTTCACATTCACACTAAAGTCGCCTTACATCCAATGTGAAACAGACTTAACAAAAATTTTAAAGAAAAAAATGACGAAGAGTAGGACTTAGTATCTATGTAGTGCATACTGAAATTATCTTAACCGAACCGACCAGTTTTGTGAATATAATTTAGGGTCAATTGGAGTATATCTTTATTAATGTCATCTGAAAGGTCTTTATCGCCATACAATAAGAGTTGTATCAGAGCGTTGTTTGAAAAGCTGTTGATTTGGGCAAATGGTCGTAGTAAATTTGAAACTCCAGCGAGAAGATGTTGAGGACTGTCCTCGCCCTTGGTGTGCCGACTGCGTTGCTGCCCTTGCCACCGTTGTCGAACTGTTCAGCTGACTGTTTAATGACCCTGTATTCCCCAATCTTGCAAGAAAAGGGTGGGTTATTAAATCTCCAACCAGCCCCTGTACGTCTTCTGGTGCCCAGTAGCGCTTTGCCTAAGCTGGCAAAGGAAATCTTCTGCGATCGAATCCATACTCCGTTCAGTTCAGATAAAGGAAGAACAACTCAATTTAGATCTTCCTGCCGAATGCCATGCTGTGTGTTGATGTTGTTGTTGTAATTGTTGTTGTTGGTGTTAAACGCTTTTTCCAAACGTTGCACACTTTTTCCAAATGTTGAACTTTTTTCCAAATGTTTAGCACTTCTTTACAAAGTTACCATTATTCGTTTTGCACTAAAATGATAGAAACTTTTTAGATCTTAAGATTTTTTTCATTATGTTGACAATATTTTCCGCTATGGCGTGCCATATCTGTTACAACTTGCCCCGGTACCTGTTACAACTTGCCCCGAGCTAGGGGCAAGTTGACACTCCCATCTTGATTTTCATTTGCAATTCATCGACATCCTAAAGCGCTATCTTTGTGAAATAACATTTGTTCAATAGCCAATGGTCAAACATAACACATGGTGTTATAAAGACAGGTCTTCACTTTGCTCTTAGGGAGAAAATTTTATTTTGCTGAAAAGTGTTACAATTAACCCCGGTCTACCCTACAGTTTGTCGCGAGTATTGGTACAGTTATTGCCAGTGGATCGAAAAACATTTTCCTGTAACACTTGAGAGTGATTAAAGCTAAAGGCCCTTTTGCATATTGTTCTGTGTCAGCGAGTGTTTTGGGCCCTTTTTCATCCATCTTTCAAATACTGAATTTTCGTCTTCCTTGCTTATAAAACGCGAGGAAAATCACAAAAAAGCGTTAGTCTTTCGCCAATCAAGCATTCATTCAAATCCATCCAGAACCGTACTTAAGGTACTGCGATCTTTCAAACGCCTGAACTTTTTCTTGGCGCACCCGGTAGATATAAAAACTTTGGGGTTTGTGTTTGTAATTTATTAAGTCAATTTCATTGTCTCTTTTTCACCAGTTAAACTGCCATCTCTTTTATCTCGAACTGATCTTGATCGCAAGAAGCTGAGCATGCTGGTTGAGTACTTGGAAATATTTTTAAAGTAAGTATGCATTTCTCAATAAACCCTAGGTAAGGTACTTTAGCACATTGATCAGTTAGCAATCTATTCGCCCAGTTGTTGGCATGACGTTTTGAATGGACAGGACGACGCCATTTTGTTTGTTGGTAAATTTGGCGGTAAATGGCAGCAGATTTACATTAGAAGTTTGCAAGAAAATGCCTAAAATCGCTCATATGCCTCCTCACGGTGCGACGAGAGAACGGACAGGCAGCAATAGACGTTTTAATGATTCTACAAAAGAAGCTGAATCGAAGAACATGTTGATACATTTTGCAGAATATTGGAATGTGCACAAAAGACATAGAAGTTCTAAGCGCCCCCCAATCGAACCTTTCGTATAGGAATGTATCAAAATATGGCCCGATCCAGACTTCTTTTTAGGATAGCTAAAAGGAATATTGTTAACCAGATCAAAGAAAAAATGAAATACTTGCATAAATACGCTGAAGCCAAGTAGCCCTGGCCTGTGTTCCAGACCCTCAAAACAGGATAATTTGATAAAGCAGAGCAGAAGATAAGATGATACAAATAGTGAAAAGCTTGCAATAAGAAATATAACTAATATAGATAATAGAGACAAGGGAGGGTGATGCCAACCCCTCCCCCAAGGGCCTACAGCAAATTGTTACTAGTGTTATAGAGTCTTGTTTGTATTGATCAGTAGCAGTTTGCTGGTATGTTGAAATTCTAACCTGGTTCATAGGCAAGTCATTTATGTATGTAACTTACGAAATACACATTAATGATGAAGTGATGCAAACCTTCAGCCGATGTCCTGTCACCACAAGGCTACTCAGCCACCCCAGAGAAGAGTCCGAACCGAGCAAATGCAGCAAGAGCATAGCCAAGACAAGCCCTGCCCAGGGTAGATCAAATTTCAAGGCAATTAAATCGGAATGCTTTTGCGGTGCAGGTGCCCCAGAAGACCAGCGTTCTGTTAGAAACTTGGGTCTGGGACACAGGCTAAACATCCCTAAATGCCATGAGAAACTCGATTTCACCACGATACCCTTTAACTACTCTACAAATCTGAACATGAAAAAACTACAGACTGCCAGACGCCCAGAGGCAATTTACTTTTTCTCAAAACTTAACTGGAAATGGCGTTCCTGCACAACGTAACAATCTTACATTTTGAGGTCATTTTTAGTTCAGAATTTTTGATGTCGGCATATGTTGAAAAGGTTGGTTTCTGTGAAAATAAGCAAAATGAGCGGCAAATTTCATGACCTTAGTAGTCAACTATTTTATACCGAATTCAACTTAAGATAATGCTGTTTACTTATCAACTGCTACATTTACTTCAACTCTTTTAAACTTTTTTAAGCGAAACATAGTCAGACTATTGAATGCGTCGGTTGCAATGTTGGCACTGCAATAATTTTGCTTTTCAATTTGTAATTCACTTAAAGAAGGGTGGGCAGGGTTGGGGACTCAAACACTAAATTATCTGTACAATGATGTTTATGCTAAACTATTTTCAACCTTAAATACCCGTTATTCTCTTGGGGGCACTAATCGCACTTGCCAGGCTGGAAATTCCAACTCGATCTTTCCTTGCAGGTCTCGTATATACCGTAGCTCTATTCAACCTCCCGGGGGGGGGGGGCTTCTTTAGTCTCAGAGACTCCAGAGGGAGCTTAAAAGAGAGAGGGCTTATGAGAGAGGGGGAAGCTTATTCACAAAGTCAAATGACAAGGGTATGAATGATAACTTTTAGTTCTATATCTCATATTTTGTAACTGGCATGCATCCTCCAAGATAGTCAAGTCTGTCCGCCGGCTTATATTTTATGGAATCTACATACAATTTTACGAGTGAAATACACAAATTCGACTTACCGTAAAAGCTCTAGAAAGCCCCCGGGGGTCTAATTTAATTTCGGACACTTTATAGTCCTTTTTGCACCACATTTTGCGGCTTAAATATGCAGTTTTACGAGCTAAATACATGAATTCGACAAAGTTTTATCTCAAACACATCAAAATTAACATGCAAGCTTAACCCTATCCAGACTGGGGGGCTCATTCAGCCCCTCCCCCCCCACATACTTAACTGAGCACTGCTCCAAATTGGTTCAGCGAACCAGGAAATGGTTTTTTGACTTTTAGTTTCTATCCTTTTGAAGTGTGATTTTGTGTGAAATTTTGAAAAAAAATTCAGGGGGGTGGGGGGTGGCTGTTTTTTTCAGAGTGGTCGGAGCCAACTTTTAGGTAAGCTGCTTATGGATGTAATTCCAGATCACCTCATAATCATTTGACAGTATCCTTTTTACTTTCTATACTTATAATCTATAAGGTCTCTTTAATTTTGTCCAGGAACAATAGACCAATTATGTGTCACGTGACCTCATTAATGACGTCATCTTTAAGAAAATGGCAAAAATTAGTTAGCAGTCTTTCTGCAAGGATATTTCGACCCCAAATGTTTTACATCGGCAATAAATAGATTAAAGCTGATCAACAGGGTTGTTTTCACCTAAGCTATGGAATTTTGTTTGAATTTTGTGCACCATTGGTCGCAAACGGTATAAGATTCCCCGGGGGTATCCTCACATAGTACTACTACTAACGATCAGTTTTCATGCATATCTTGAGAATCTGTTTTACTGTGAGAATTTTTTGACTTGAAAGTGTTTAGTTTGTCAAGATATTATCAAAATTTCACCAAATTACTATCCTCAACCCCCTATTTCCCCCTTCCCTCTTCCTTCCAAATCATTTGCTTACTACTTAGAAAAAATGCTGATGTCAGCATTTTTTGCAATAATCAAAACAAAAGTTTCAAAAGGAAAAATGAAGTATGCAACGAACACTTATCATTGAAGTAGTTTTCATTGTAATATATGGAGAAATTCTCTATAACGGCTGCATTTGTCATTTTTCGGAAAAACAAGAATTTTAATCTCTCTGTCCGCCATCTTCGATTTGCGAAAATCAAATTTTTCACTTTATAAGTATATTTTCACCTTCTAACAATTCTTTGATTGGCATAATTTGGTTTCATGAATCAATCTTAGAAAATTATAAAGATTTAGAAAAAAGTGGATTTTTTCATTTTTTTCGTGAACACGTGCCAGTTGGTCTTGAATAATTATGACGTCATATCTATTTTTAGAATTATTTTTGTGAAAAATGATAGATCATAAGCACGGCTACATGCATGGTGAGTTTCGTCTTCGTAGGTGAAGGAATGGCGATTTTAGAGAGGGAGGGCTGAATGAGCCCCCCCCCCAGTCTTCTAGTAGCTCAAAAAGCCCAGTCTGGATAGGGTTAAAGCACATATGTCACGTTAGCAGTTGGTTAATACAACAAACAAGTTTGGAGTGGAATTCCATTGTTCCTCATGACTTTTTATTTCTGTTTCATGAATTTTTATTGCAATGAAAATTCAGCCTCGATCCCGTGCTTTGTAATAAACAATAGAGAGGATTGTATTGCATGAACCAATCAGCTTCATGACATATGCCCTTTAAAAACTCAATAAATGGAGAATCTTTGGTAACCTCCGAAATTGGATATAAGTGAGGGGGGCTTAATAGAGAGGGGGAGCTGTACGGTAGTTTTCATCCTGAACCATATCACAATCAACATGAAAACATGTTTAGCTAAATAAATGGAAAATCTTTGGTGACTTCTGGCATTGGATATAAATGAAGGGGCTTTGTAATGAGATGGGGTTCATTTGAAGTTTTAACTACGAAGGGAGGGACTTATTGGAGAGGGGGCTAAATAGAGCTTTTCGGTAAACATTTACTTATCACCTTGATCTAAGTTGGTCTTTGGTGCAATAAACTTCTGTTTTAGTTGATCTGTTGAAATCGGTAAACTTTTTTGAGACTGATGTTATATCTAGAAGAACTAACTGCATTTGTACACTGAGAGTGGCATGAATTCTGTTTTGTTTTGATTGTAGGTATCTCGCCGAAAATGCCAATTACTTATTCGATTCAGATGCCTACTCGGAGTCAGTCATTTGAACAGTTGTGGGCTAACTTTATAGAAAAAATCTTAGAAGGTAAACTCTGCTTCCATTTGGAATGGCGGTGATGAGCCAATCGAAATAAAGAACGAAAATATTTCATCTTCTAGTCATAGTCAATAATAGCTTGGTTTGGTTTAAACATGATATTGTTGCACCACTGTAACCAATGGTGTCCCCCTTTATGGATCTAATGTCTATGAATTTTGTTTGCTGAAACAAAAATCTGGGGCCATGATATTTATATGGGGAAATGTTCAAGAATGTCTATTATGGCGGCCGTTGTTAGTTAAATTGGTATGCACTGCTACTCTACCATTTGTGATAAATTTATTTGAATCAAAAACTTTGATTGCATTATTCTTTCTCTCCCCATGGCCTCTTCGAATAGTTTCCAGTACTACTTACCTCATATTGCAAGGCCGTGATTCATCTTCCTAAAGACACTACCGATCTGAATTCTGTCTCCATTTTTTCATACTTTTCAATTTTTGCTTCAGAATCAACACCATTTGTAAGTTCGTCTTCGGCAAAAGCAACAGCTCATTCGAAAGCTTTTCAAGGAGCAAAGCTGTATTTTTTGACACTTATATTTCAATTTCAAGAATAAAGATTCCTCCCTGGAGAGAAACTTATGCACAAGAACAAATAAAATCAATTCCAGATTTGAAATCAGTGGGAATTGGGGCATCCGGCGACATTAATTTCACAAGTAACAATAATTTCCAAGGGAGTAACTGTTTGCTCTTCAGGTTAAAAATGGGGACAGAAAATGGAAGCTTCAATCAGATCAGATTAAATAGGTTTCAAAGCAGAAGTACTTCTTTGAACAAAAATGTAACGAAAGTTTCACTGGCAAAAATGATCAACTGTTATCATATATTTCTAAAAATTTACTATTTGATTGATACTTTAGCTATAAAAAATTGAAGAAGTAAGGTTCTAAAGTGTAAGCAGCATCAGTAATTGAATATTTCGACTCAGACATGGTTTTGATTGAAAATGGCGATTCTTGTCGCAAGAAATGCCCAAAGAAATGTTTCACATGAAAATGCAACCAAAGCCGAAAAATCCAACTCCAGACAGTGCCAATAATTTAGAATCCAAGAAAGATTAACGAAAGGAAAGCTGGTAAGAAGGCTTAAATATTCGAGATAAGGTAACTTTTTTTCCATGAAAATGATTCTTAATTAGCTCGAACTTGTGCAAGAAATCCTACCAAATACTTGCTGCTTTTAGGTTAAAGAACCGGACATTTTAAAATAGTGCTGCCTATTTCATATGGCGCGGCGGCAAAACAGTGCCAACTTGGGGCCTGTTTATAGGAGGCACAACACCACACCTGCTAGAGGCCTGACAGACGAGATTCCACCGTCCCATAGAAGGTTTCCCTTTTTTATCTGTATTCATATGATGAACGGAATTCCACCTCCTAGTGAGGTACCACCCAGAGGGGGCTACTTAGTATAATTTTCCGACGGGGATGTGCCGTTTTTCAGGGTATCGTTTTCACCTATTTTTTCTAGAGCAGGGTATCAAAGGAAGGCAATTTTTCTGGAGCCGGTTGTCAAAATATGTCAAAAGGGGAATTTAGTTAGATGGGGTTGTTATTCAGTCAACTTTCTGTATTTTGGATTATACTTTTGACCACCTTTTTCTAGAATCGGGTATCGTTTGGAGGGGAAAATTCTGGAGCAGGGTAGAAAAAAATGTTGTCGTGGGCACACCCTCGTACAAATCTAAGTCAAGTACCACCTCACCAAAGGTGACATTTTTTTATTTAAACGAAACACCACCGATGTGGCGAGGTGAATTTGTTTGTTCGTTGATTGTAATTCGTTGATTATTTCGCATTTCATGGCAGCAAGACTTTTCACCACATTGCCTCTCCGACCAGAGGCTGACTGGTAAGGTGAAAATCCTATATAAACTGGCTGAAATATACCTCGATTGTCAGCCCGTTCTGGCGGGTGATGTTTTTTCCTCATATAAACAAGCTCAAACAGAGTATAAACAGAATATATAATGTATACTTTAAAGCTGTATTTTATAGCTGTATATAAGGGCTCTTAAGTTTGACAACACAAATTATCCTTTGAAAGGTATCTAAGTTATCTTTGAAGCTTTCGAGCCACCGCGTGACCCAAAAAAGACTTCACGAGCCAGATCACGCCTAGCTTCCAGAAAGCAGATGTTATGAACACAAACAAGGTCTCAGCATGTAGCTGAAAGGCTTAGCCATCTCTTGAAATCTTGCTCGGTCAGTTTAAGCTGCAACTACCCTTCGGAAAACCAGTTTCGAAAACATGGAAATTCATTCTTTTTTGAGACTTTCCCCGTCCTTTTCCAGTCAATGTTTTGAAAGATGTGACAAAAGTCGAAGTCCAAATTTGCACGAAATTAGAACAAAGAGCAGATATCAGTTAGTTTGCAAATATCAGACTCCACCAGACGACTCAAAATCTATCTCCAAATTAGGTTTTTATAAATGTTGACTGGAAAACGATGACGATTATGTCACTCTAAATGAGAAACATAGCATTCGAAATTTTTTTTCAATCAGGTTTTTCGGATAGTAATCATCGTTCAAGATGATCGATCGTACAGCGACTTAAAGATAGCCAAGCCTTTCAACAAAACGATGAAAGAAAACATACAGTAGTGTCCCGCATATAAGAAACACAAATTTAAGAAACACAGACCCTGATTTTCAAAATAATCCCATTTTATAAGAAACTTGTTCAGGTCTGAAAAAAGCTTGTTTCTCATTTAAAAACTATGGATTGAAACCTTGGGATTTTTCAGCTTTCCAGTTGTATTGAACTGTACCTATTCAAATGAAAAAATGAATTTTGTATGCAAAAAGCACCTTCCTGAAATAACTGTAGCATTTTCTGGAAGTGAAAATTTACAAATACAATTCAAAAATAATAATCATCAATAGAGATCATGTCTGGTTCAACAGTATATGATTTCTGTGATAACAAACTTTACCCTGATTTGCAAGTTTATCTCATTTCACAAGAAACGCATCAGACCTGAAATTGAAAAAGTTGTTTCTTATATGCGGGACACTACTGTATGTCAATAGCTCTCGATTTCAATGGGCTAGTTATGACCTAGCTCGTCAAGTTTATTGGGTCACCCAGTAATGCACGCTTCACTGCACCTAGTGGCAATGCCGCCTTAAGGCTGTCCTCTACTTGCAGTAGTTTCGGTTGGCGACCAGCGCGCTCGCTCTGTGCGCATGCTCTGTTGCCAGAGAGCACTAGGCAAGCGCGCAGGTCGCCGACCAAAATTACTGCAGTGGAGGTCAGCCTTTAAACAAGCAAGCGGGGCCGTGGTTTCTTTGGTGCATCATATTGATTCTGTTGATGTATTTTAGAAAGGCCGTTGGCAGTACATACGCCCTGATGAGTAACATTTGTACCTTTATGTAGAGGCTTGGTAACAATACTTGGGAATGTATAAAATGTTATCGTTGATTATGACGTTAATAATTTAGCATTGAAAGGCAGAGAGAGAAATGTTGTCTACTTTTTATTTCCCTTTCTTTTTCATGGCTGCTTTCGCCATCTGAGCCGCAAATTCTTGTTTCTTTGTATCAAATTCAATCGCATCTTCTTCCTGTAAAACAAGTCAATAATGAATGGAAGACCTGTTGCTTATCAAACCAGCTACTTAAAGTTCGTGACCGACGTAGGGGTAACCAGAAAATTCCAGGGAGGGGATGTACGCCAGACCATTTTGGAGTAATTTTTTCATGTACGCCTCCGGATTTGTTGGTTAATGGATTTTATGTTTGAGGAATGGAAACATTATGGAAGGACATGAGTCATTAGCCCCTTGAATTACTATAAAAAATTAACAAATATTTTCAAAATCTTCGTTTTAACATTGTGCTTTCGCTTGATTTGCAATAACCTAACAAAAATTCATCAAAGGGGCCTATGTAATACCATCATTAATCTTTGAAGGCAGTGCTTGTGCACATAATTGAAAAATCGAACCAAGTCAGAGGCACTTGAGGCAGGGCCGTCGAGGAAACTTTTTGCTTATAAAGCTCTTTCTTTACACTCCCGGAAATTAGGGAAGCGCCCATAGGAATAATGGTTGCTGAAAAATTGCTCAAACTTCCATGTCAAGTCCTTGCAGAAAATGTATGGACGTATGAGTCAAGGATACTTTGTCGTCGGCAAAATGACAAATATAAGTAAGAAATTTGTTCACACACAAAACAATCCTTTGCAGAATCCTCTACAAAATCATTCATCGCACAACATCCTCGACACTAAAGATCCGTCAGCCCAGCCTATCGTAAGTAATTGTAATCCTCATAAAGTTTTGAATTGGTTCTATACAATCCAACTGTCACATGCAAGCTGCAAACTAGTACGAATTGATATTTATATCTGCAGTTGTCGAAAAACTTTTGAACTGATAAATTGCCGCAAAATTGTGTTGTCGTTTCTTTTCTGTGTGATGATTAACAAAGGCACAGACTTGCGGGCCCTTTCAGAGGCCGGGCCCCTGACCTTTTACCCCCTCCAACCCTCCCTCTTGACGGTCCTGATTTGAGATATTGTTGTTGACAAAAGCGTTCTTGGTTCATGCATTACTAACTGAGTGCGTTCTTCACAGTGGAGCATCATCATGACAAAGACCAAAAATTCGACTTCTTTCAACCGCTTCGAAATATAGCTCTTTTGAAAGAGTAATGGTCGGGGATCACGAAACTTTATAAATTTTTTCTGTATCCCGTTTCTAAAAGGATGTGTGAGCCTCAGTCATTATTTCTGGTTTCATTGTAAAGCCTTTTAATAATCATCATCATCACAACTGTAACTTAGTATAGCAAATAAACGAAGTTAATTTGCATTGTCTCTTCGAAACCAATTTACTTGAAACATATTTTTACATGGTTGCAGTAAGATCTTAAACATGATTTGCTAAGAATAAACAACAAATTCTTTTTAAATAGCGAGTGTGATGATGCGCTGTACAAATGCCCTTCTGTGCCGTGACACTCAGTACCATTTCTAGAAGTACTCGTTTTACTTTGCACACAACAATAATCTCCAAACAACTTACGAGCTGCTTTCTCATTGCCTCGATCTTTTTCTTTTCTTCATTTTGTGCAATTCGCATGTCCTCAAATTTTGCTTTCAACTGAAAAGAAGAGACAATAGTAGTAAGATTGGGGCCTATGTAGAACTTGAGTACGTAAATACGCAAAGATTGCTAAAGGTTATATTTAATCGTATATAGCTCAGGCTATCAGCGCAACGGAGGAGTGAGATCATATTGTGGAACACACCATTGTGCTCTGGCTGCACACATTTTGCATGGTTTCTGCTGTATATAGGAACAGCAGCTTCTTTGCTTTTCGTATCTGGCCTATTAATAACAGAGAGTATTAAAAGCACGAATACGTTATAACGCACACACTGATTTATATAGCCTCTCAGCCGAGTCAAAGCAGGCATCCTCTTTGTATAGTTTCAAGAATAGCATTTGAACAGGGGTTTCTTTCTTTCATTGTAAATTTTTTCCTTATCATTGTACATTTGTTTTGAATATTGTAAATAGGGTTTTATACTTTAATTTGCTTAATAGCTTTTAATTTAAAACTTTTGTAGATTGTAATTATTGTTTTATCAAAGGGCCCCTTGAAAACCAGCTTCTGCTGAAGAGCAACCCTCCTTAAAAGAATTAAATATGAAAATATAAAAAGAATTAAAATATAAACATTTCCCTGTCCAAAGTCCGCCTTACATGCAAAGTGTAATAAAGCATTGTATCTACAATAATTCTTCAAATAAGATGATCAATGCTAGCAACGTATTTCGTATCAAAAATCGTCTTGCATTTCGTAGAAATTTTTCAGACTACGCTGAAAATCAAATATTTCATGCAGGTGCAAGCCTTTGACACAATTGATCATTCTATCCTACTAACGAAGCTCAAGCATTATGGTTTCAGGGGTAAAGTATACGAATGGTTTGCCAGCTATCTTAGCAACAGAAAACAATACACGTTTGCCAACGGAACAAACTCCTCATATGGCCTGATCCATAAAGGTGTACCGCAGGGGTCTGTCTTAGGGCCAATTCTCTTTACCCTGTACGTGAATGATATGCCAAATGCAACTACATTGGAGCCAAGGCTCTTTGCTGATGACACAAATATCTTTAATTTTGGGGAAAACCTCCAAAATTTAACTCAACAGACTAATATAGAGCTTGAAAAGCTGAACGAATGGCTTAAAGCAAACAAGCTCAAAGTAAATACAGGGAAAACGAATTTCTGTCTATTCAATCCTAATAATAAAACAGAAGCACAAGATGCAATAACAATCAAAATGGGCGACACCTTAAAACAGTGTGAAGAAATTAAATATCTTGGCATTAAATTGGATTCAAAATTGACTTGGGAAAACCACATCGAAAAGGTCAAACTTGAAACAATAAAATTTGCATCTATATTCTATAAACTTCGGTACATTGTCCTGAAACAGTGTTTAACAGTGCTATATAGTTCAATGGTCCTCTCTAAAATAGCTTATTCACTTGAAACATATGGATTAGCCGCGAAGAAATACCTAAACGAACTTCAAACGTTACAAAATAGGATACTACGAATCTTGTACTTTAAAGATCGCAGGTATCCGACTAAGGCCTTGCATAAAGAGCTAAATTTTCTCAAAATAAACGACCTTTACGAACTAAAGATACTGAAATTCATGCACAACATATACCATAATGATAAAAACGTGCCAGACGTGTTTCAAAACTACTTCCGCACCAATGAAAGTAGGCACAACTACGCAACACGCCAAAGTAAACACTACGAGATCCCTAAAACACAAAGAAAATGGGGCGAAAAAATGATATTGAATAAAGGAGCCCGTTTATGGAATGACCTTCCATATAATCTTAAAAACATGATTCAAATAAAAGCATTTTCAAAACAAATTAAACAAAGAACAATAAACAACTACTAACTTAACTTAGATTACGATTAGCAACATACCACGACGAAACCAACAACTGTTATTCCAATACATACTTAGCCTCTCTGTTTGAATTTTGAAACAGCTACATGGTACTTGTACTATTTTCATTCAGATTTGTAGTTTTATTTTCTCTTTTTATTTAACGGTCCAGGCTTGATAAGCTATGCTTCTCCTGGGTCGTATAGAATACACATTTTTAATTAGAACTTTGTATTAGGGTGTATTTCTATGAATAAAATTGAATTGAATTGAATTGTACTACAAAGTTTAAAGGGTCTGTTTCAACCATCATGCTTATTGCTTTGCACGTGACATGTCTTTCTTCTCCCCCTTTTCAGGGGCCATGAAAATGGCGACAACTAAGGTCATAGAAGAGATGGCATTCGCTAAGCATGCTGCTGATTGAAACAGACCCTTTAATCTTAGAAGGTAGCGCCTGTACCTCTTGTTCAGCCACTGTCAACTCGTTTTCCTTTTCTTTGACTTTCTGTACAAATGCTTGTCTGATCGTTTCTTCCTTTTTCTGTAACACTTGCATATATTCTTCCCTTTTGTGTCGATATGACTCTTGTATACTGTAAAGAAGCAAGTTGCACGTCAAGATACACAATAAGATGTACCAGAGCAGTCTTAATTGGGTATTACATACTTCTTAACGATATCATGTGGAATTTCTGCGAAGCAGAAATCTTTTCAGTCCGGAGGTTTCTTCAGCCGCCTGCAAAGCACTAATGTTGTTCAGCAGTATTTACAGCAAACAAATAATCGTTCCGCCTAAAAACTCCTGAAAACTGTATGAATATTAATATTATGCCAGTTTTTTCTACCATGTATCATTTCCATTAATCTATTCAATGTTTTGGTTATTTTGAAAGATTTAGCTTGATCCCGATGCTGTTCAAACCTTTCTGTATGGTTGCATACAGTTCATCTCTGGCCTTTCCTGTAGCATTTTCACCTTTTTGAGATATTCTTCAAGGGCTTTTCTTGCTGGCGTTTCAGGACGCAGTCGCATCAGATGTACTATCCATATTTGTCTTCTCGCTCTTATAATGCGATTCCTCGCATTGCGTTCCGACGTAGAGATCTTTGTTCGTAGTATTTCTCTGCCAGTAATTCCAAGAGCCTTTCATAGATGTCTATGTTGGAAAGTGTCAATGGTGTTTTCTAGCTTTTTCGCTAAAGTCCACAGTTCGCTATTGTACAGAAAGACACTTGCAACATGTAGGAAGTAAAAGTTCTCAAGTTGATCATAGAGTTGTTCTTGCTGTTGGAAATGCTGTTGAATGTTTTATAAGCTTCGGACAATAAAAAGCTTCGGTTCGGAATTAGGAAAAAACCAGCAACCTACTAAAATCTTCTCTTTACATTTGTTTCAAAGTGCAAGGCTGGAATTACAAAGGCAAGAAATTGGCATTAGTACTCACCTATCTTGTCCATCATCAAATCCTTTCTCTTGTAATTTTAACTTGCGATATAGCTCGTAGTGCTTACGATGAGTGGCTTCAATCAAATCTTCCATGTTTGTTCTACAACGTAAATAAATATCATAAAGTTTTGTTTCCAGTTAAGCGAATTTATGAGAGAATTCGCCAGCGATAGGATTCCTCTTGTTTTCCTTGCAAATAGGTGAATTTGTCAGTGAATTAAGGTGTCAAAAAATTTAAACTCTTAACAAATTGTTCAGAAAAAGACGCTAATGAGAGAATAGGAAATTTCGAACCGAAGTAGATACAAAAATGTTCTCAGACAGTTGCAAAAATTTCGTACAGTATTGTTGGTTACACATGCAGGAAAGGCTCTAGGCAAATTACACGAAAAGGAAATTTACAAAGGGAATTTTACAGAGATGAAGCGAAAACAGACTTTGAAAACCTGCAAACAGTAAAGGGCAGGATAGTGAAAGCGTGTCTTTGTCGCCACGCTCAACTCTAGCTACTTCTGTGAAAGGTGTGATTCCTTGTAATATATCCTAGGCTTTAGAAATCTGCCCCTCGCCTGGTAAGACAAGACAAAACAAATGCTACTTTTCTACCAATATGCTTTAGGTCTATACGAGCTTTACTTCAGTAAAGGCAATCATTCTTTCTGACATGGAGAAACGGATATAGTTCTAGTTTCGAAAAACTTCATGGACTAACCTTAACATCATTTCTCGAAGCTTTACAAAGTCGCAGTGATTTTCGTTTTCAACTAAAAAGTAAACACAAGAATAGAGAGGCAACTGGTACAGTTATAGTGACATAAAAACCCTTTTAAAATTATTTGACTTAACAGTCATGTAAGCGTTACACCCATTCTATAGTTTCATATGGAAATGCTATTCCTCATCTTTTCAGACTGTCATCTTTTTCTCTGTTCGTGTGTTGTCATTTTTTCTGTTGTTTTCTTTCAAATTGGATTTGTAGAGTTGGAAGTACCGTTATTGGTCGGGGCCAGATGACCTTATGTCTTCCTACACCAAAAAAGATAAAATATTGACGCATTATATATTGGTTGGTTTATTACTGGCGGATGGTACCTGGTCGCCGAGGCCTCTAGAGCTTTTTCGAGCCGGTACTTGTAGGGCAATCTGCAGCCGAATTCAGATGGCTGGCAGTATCAGATGCAAAATTATCAAGATCTGAACAGCTGGTTTTCATCAGTGATTATAAAATGAGATTTTAATTTCGCAAGGATGCCAATATTCTTTGTTGTTTTCTTCTTGAAATAACCAAACCCAAACATCCAAAACAGCAGTTTTCCGTAACTATTGCACAATAACACCAGCTATAAGTAATTTGAAGGATGTTTGTTAGAACCAAAACTGCAAAAAAAATCTCTTAATGATGACATGTTTGCTTATAAATGAAGAAAGTTTCGTAAATTTGCTCGTATTTTAGAGAGATTGGGATTTTTTAAGCAGAACAATAGAACAATCACATTTGTTGATTTTTGTTAAGAAGTTGTATTTAAAAGGGCCAAACATAGCATAACAAAGTGTTCAAATTCTTGCGGTCTTATTGGTCCACTGAAAACTGAAACGACAGCAACAACACCCATTCAATGAGAACTAGTGAAGATTACAGTAAATTTCCGCATGTATAAGAACCTACTTTTTTTAGAGCTAAGCTGAAATAGGTTCTTATTTAAAGATACTAAGACTGATTTCAAGATATAAAGGTTCTTATTCAAAGGGTGCCTTGTGTAACCCATTTTAGAATCTTTACCAAAGGTGTTCAGCCCTGTTATTTGTTTGGCATATACCTAATAACTGATTTTAGGTTTTTCAGGGGAGGGGATTCAAATTTTGACAGCTAACTGAGAAAAAAATAAACTTAATAACGACAATCCAAAATCAACT
This sequence comes from Aurelia coerulea, assembly GCA_039566865.1. Lineage (NCBI taxonomy): Eukaryota > Metazoa > Cnidaria > Scyphozoa > Semaeostomeae > Ulmaridae > Aurelia > Aurelia coerulea. Next base: position 29,589,125 of record CM076943.1, read on the forward strand.
TTGTTACCCTTGCAATAAAAGCATATTTTCATCAAACTGAAACAGGTTCTTAATTAGAAGGTGCAGAATTTAGGAAAAACAGCCTCTACGTTCTTATGTTGGTAGGTTCTTGTGCACGAGGATTTACCGTAGTGAGCATACAAATAGTGTATGATGCACGCGGAATCATCTCGAATTAAAGCTGATTACATACCAAGAACAGTGCCCCATGGATATTGTCGCGCTCTGAACTTTTCACCATTGATGACAACTTCTTCCCGACTGCCTACTACAGCAAATGGAAGCTGATGCTGAAAGATGGAGACGAAGCTTTAATTAGTAAATTGGAAAATGTAGATCATTATTCAACCTTACATGCATTTGTTTTTTCAAGCTTTGATATCAATCAATAAATCAATCAATCAATCAATCAATCAATCAAGGGGTAACTTTAACGCTGAATTCTCACTTTAAGCGTCGTTCTTGACACCTTCCAGTTAACAATGAAGCTGGTAATGCATGGCTTATGCTACAAAGATGGGCTAACTGAAGTTTATAGCACCACACCGCATCGCATGACAAGATTGCGTCAAGTGGGAATTCAGCTAAAGGGGGACCATGGTAGCACTCACAACGAAAGTATTAACTGAAAACAATTTTGAAAACAAAAATGAATTGTCTTCATTGCAGTTCTCCGAAGTAAAGATTTCGGAAGTAAAAATAATCTAAACGGTTCACTTGAATCATTCATTTTCAACCATAGATGGAGGGTGAGAAACTATTGTAAGCTGGAATTACATTTTTCAGAAATTTTACTCACAACTTCAAATCGTCTAAAGAGATTCCTCTCCTTACTCAGAGTCAAAACATTGCAGATTGAGTGTGAATATCCAAAAAGATAATTCCCAACTAAGATAACCCTTTAGGTTTAGAAATTTGTTTTGTGTCAGGTAGATTACTTTTATGTCAAATCCCTGATTGTTTTTTGCTAACCGTACACAGCATGCATTTTATCTATTCAAAAGCTAGTTTGCACGAACTTTTCAACCTTACAAAATAATTGAGGAAAAACCTTGTCTTTGTCTACCTTGCTATCTATAGGAAACAAACAAAAAGGGTTGCTATAGCATTAGCATCATCCTTTAAAAGAGACTACAGACTCCTCTTTGAAAGAATGAAACGAGTACCATACATCAAGGACCTCTATTCCTAGTTTTATGCATATCAACATTCAGTGCGAGAAATGTTCATTTATGGTCAATATATAGTAGCTTACATTCATCTGGTTATTGATATCAGCCACTGTTTCATCATCAGTTGGAAAACGATAGATTTCTACTGAGTTCTTATTCAGTTCATCCATTATCTGAAGAATAATAAAATGATCAATAACAACCAAGTATTTCCGCTATAATGAAGTGCAAACAAGAAAAATAAGCCCTGTTCACACGACATAAACTAACCCGGGCAAACCTGGGTTAAACTAACCTAGGTTAGATTTTTGTAGTGTGAACGTGACTAACCTAAGTTCGCCCCGGGTTAAACTAACCCACGTCATGAGGTGGGTTCGCCCTAGGTCGAGCCTAGGTTAGTTTTGGAAAATGTCGTGTGAACGCAAACCTGGGGCGAACCTAGGTTAGTTTCGATCTCATGCACTGAAGTTGTGTTATCTTCATTTCATTTCATTTCATTTCATTTTTAATTATTTATACAGGGTAGAAGCATCAATAAATATATAAATACTGCTTTACAGCTTGCCCTGTCAACAAAAGAAAAAGAATATAAACCCTATTTACAGTGTTATTTCAAACCTAAAGTAATAAAAGAAAGGAAATGTAGAATCAACATATCTTTGTGTTCACGTGACAGCTTTCTTAAAAGCAGAAAAGCTATTTGTGGTTTTGGCTTCAGAACCCAATTTGTTCCAAAGTTTGGCTCCCCTGAATGATAAGCTCTTTTGTCCTAGGGATGTTTTCAACAGCGGAAGGTTCAAATCCAGTTTGGAATTGCGTAATTCCCTGACGCCTTTATCAGAGACCCTTGTAAACAGACCTTGCAGATAATCAGGCACTTCATTGTGCAGTGACTTGTGAACAATTTTCGTTGTTTCAAAATCTATCATTTGTTGTATATTTAGCTAACCGAGTTGTTTGATAAGGGGTAGCGAGGAAGCGTCATAGGGGCTATTCGTGACTACCCTGGCTGCTCTATTCTGCAGCTTTTGCAATTTTTGAAGAGCCGTAATACCACGAATACCCCAAACAGGCGAACAATATCTTACGTAAGGCTCTACGAGGCTCTTGTACATCCTTTGAATGGTCTGTAATGGGAGGTATTTTTTAGTATTTCAGCATTCCTATTCCTACAGAAATTGTTTTGTTAAGGATGCTCAAATGCTCATCCCACAGCAAGTGCTGATCAACCTGAACACCCAAGTGTTTCGCATGTTTAACCATAGTGATTGGCTCCTCTCCTATTTTTAGGGCTGGTTCCGGGTTTTCAGACTGGCCGATCCTCACAGATCTTCACAGATATTTATTCATTCTAAACTGCTATACATATTCATTTAGTCATTCTATACACTATGAATTGAGGAAAAATAGACCCGAGGATCAACTTGGGAGGACGAAGAAGATACGCTTGAGATACGAAGCCATATGACTTCGAGCAGAAACTCGATTCTTTTCTAGCCGCCTTTTTCGTGCTAATGATCGTCTCTTCATAAACACATGCGATGCCAAAACCATACATTTAAAAAAAAAATCTGCCGGCAAAATATAAGCATGCACAAAGCATTGTCATCTTGGTTTCTGTCTGCCATTTTCTCAAAGTCTTGCTTTGTTATCTTACCAACCGCGCATGCGGGAATAAAACTAACCCAGGTTCGCCCCAGTTTTGTGTTCACACAAATTTTGAGGATCTTTTCGTGTGAACAGACGCGGGTTGAACCAGGGTTAGTTAATCCAGGTTCGCTCCGGGTTAGTTTGTGCCGTGTGAACAGGGCTATAGCGTTCAAATATCCTCCTTCTGAATCTAAACTTGACGGCTGCTTGAAAAAGAAACCATAATAGAACAGAATAAAGCATTTTCATCACAGAGAACAGTGCTGTAAGGCAAAAAATGCAACATCTTTCAGTTTAAAACAAGGTTTCCTACATCCAACTAAATGCATCTTTGTTACCGAAAAATATTTTCATCTAAGCTGACATGCTCTTTCAACATACATAAGTAAAACAAAACATTTAAAAATAGCTGGCATAAAATATGTTTCGATCATTCGGTCCTCCTCATTGGATATTGATTGCATCAGCGATTTTTTTATTCAATATGAAAATTCACAAAAACGAATTACTTAAGACAATACCCAAAAACTACTTAACTACAAAACGTACTACGACGATACCCCGGGGAGCAGAAGACTATGACCACCCCAAAGGCTGTATATAAAGAATATGAAATAAATTTCAACTAAATATACCATCACAAAAACTACAAATGATTTTTACTAATAAATACCAGGGTGAGTTTCACATTGGATGTCAGAAAAGCAGAAACGATAATGCTGAACAGCAGGACCCCAGCCGAACAGAGGGGTATCAGAGGCTTTACGAAACCAGTACAGCAATACCAGCCACAACGGCAATTAACATAAAAGCATTAGATGACCAGATGGGTTTCTCCCTTTCAGCAGCGATTAAGAGGCGCAACAATGTAATATTGTTACAAATGATTTATCATTGATAAAACCGAGCAAAAAATAATTGATTCTATCAGTTAAAGAACACACCAAAAAAGATGCGAAATATAGATATGATGGAGGAATTTTAGGTTCTTTTCAAACATTACACTAGTTTGTAAAACACTCAATATATAATAAAATACAAACTAACCCTCTGCTTGAAAGTTTGCAGTTCATTCTTTGAAACAGTGTCCGCCTTTGCGATAATTGGTATTATGTTAACCTGACAAAAACAAAGAATATCATAGAATGAGACAGAAATTAGCAGCAATTTTCATACTATAATCTAGGGTGCTGGTGGGATTGCTCAGGCAGTTGGATATATTAGGCAGTTCTAACTTTCAACATCCTTCAACACCCCTCAAGCATCTCAAAAACAAGACATCCTCTTGAGTGGAGCTTGCATGGTTATTGCTTTTCCATTCAGAACCATTTCAATCACCCTTTGCTTATTTCAACCTTGCGATGACGAAATATCTCAAAAGCATACACATGATCAGTCGGGTTTCTCCGTTCTGAGAACTATTTTAATCATATTACTTGAAATAAAATTTCAGATAAATAAATTTACCAAATAAAATGTTTCTCTTTTAGCTCTTGAAAAATCATGTTGGACTAATATAGAGGAAACACTTCCAGTGTTACAATTTTTAACAAGGAGATCTGTGAAAGGACACTGCGAATGAGAAAATGTTACTACATTTAAAATGTCGGTTTCTTGTTACAAGATGTTTTCCTAGCAAGAAAATAGGAAATCCTTTCTAAGAGTACTTCTCTTTTTTCAAGATATTGAATTTGGCCAAGGGCATCGCTCTGCAAGGGCATTGCAAGCACGATTTATTTTCTTGACGTTTTCTTGCCGAGATAATTTATTATCAGCTTTGTAAAATAGAAGTGAAAAAGAGTCTTTCCATACCTTCTTATCTAATTTTTTCATGCAGACCAGATCCAAAGATTTTAACCTGTAATAAACAAAGAAAAAAACATGCAACTATTGGTACTTCAACGCATTGACAGTTTGAGTTTCTTCTGTCAAATCAGCTAAAATGTGTTACATCCACAATTAAGATGGATCACAGCAAATTGAGACCAAAATAATTGAGCCTTTGAGGCCAATGGTCCCAATATTTACAAACTATGTATGGCCTATGTCCTTTAGACTAACCCCTGGGATAGGAAACCATTTGAGGACAGTTCTAACGAAAATGATTATTCAATAACCATTAACAACATTTCAAAACCAAACTGAGAGAAAATGTTACCGCTGCTTAATACCAGGAGCGCAAAATCCGATTCGCAAGAAAAACTGTACTAGTGTACTGCTTGGTGATGAGAAGTTTGCTTATGATTTGATCGAGTGCTTATTCATAAAACTCAAGAAAAATCACAAAAAATGCTTATGTGCCCTTTTTGCCATCAACCAAAGCTCGATTCATTCAAATCTATCAAGTACCCTAGGTACTACAATCTTTCGAACATCTGAACTTTTTGACGCACCCGGTAGTACTTCAGCCAAGAATAAAGGAACGTAAATGATAACCGAGAATACAGAAAATTCTTGCACTAGTTCATTAGTTAATTGACAGTATTCAAGGTTCTCCTAAAATCACACGATGAAGTGTCATTCTCTACCCAGCTGTGACTCTAAAAGCTAAACTGACACTGCACTTTGGACATTGACCACAAGAATTTTGTGTCAGTTCTTCGTGAACCTAAGAGGAGCGAGAAGAGAAGACAAAAACGCCTGTTGTTAAACTTACGAATGGCCTGTTGGTGAAATGAAATAAAGGCAGATGTGAACTCTCGTATCGTGATATGCACCAAGAGATCTTTTAATCATCATTTCTTCTTGCAAATACGCTTCAAATTGTTTATCAATGTATTGTAATATTCCATTTGTGCTGCAAGAATCATGAAGTCACTTCTTAGATATATCGCATTGGTTGAGAAAGTGTGGGAGCAGGGAGAACTGCTCCAAGGAATCGTTTCCAGTAGGTTTTAAGCTACAGGATGGTTTTTCTCAACATCAAAAAATTTATCATTCATAATAATATATATATATATATATACATAGAAAGGCCTCAGTGGGCTAACTCTTCTCGGTTTTTTGCATCCGAATCTTTTTTACAATTTCTCACTAGGTACCTTATCTACCAAAGCATATATTTATAAATAGGGCCAAAAGATGGACAACAATTATTGTTCCTGGCCACGCCACTCTGAGTGCAGCATATTTTAATGCCAAAAAGGCAAAGCACGCCGTGAAAAGTACGGAGATAGTTCCAAAAACTTCGACCGAAAGAGGCAATTTTTCCATTAATAAGTCCGGTACGATGATAGCTTCTCATATGTAATAATAATATTATCACTCATACAAATCCAACTGGCCAGTACACATGCAACAAAAGAGCTTCTTGTCCGATCAAGAGAGTACAGATTATATCGCTGCAAATTTTGACTTGGAAATGTATGTTCTCGGACATTTTCTCGGCCACTGAAACCATAGCAGTTAGTCATACCCACATAAAAACATAATTCTTGCAAGTACTGATAATACATTTACTGCAAATACAGCATTTTGTAAAAACTGGTTGCATTCTCCCGTGAAGGAATCAAAGAAACAGACAAGAGAAAAACCATAAACTTCTAAATTTGAAATAAGAAAGTTTAGAATGTCAAAATATGCTTTCAATGAAGTCTCATTTTACTAATAATGATCGCATCTAAAGACCAAAAGTTTCCATACAAGTATGACAAAGATATTGTAACAATACATAAAGCAAACGTACATATGATGGTGCTATCTGTAGCTCGGTCAATATCGTCAATCATCAACTATACTAAAAGTATCCTTTGAGTTTCCTACCTGTCTTCTTTGTTGATTTGATCTCCAAATCCAACAGTCTCCACAATTGTTAGCTTTAAGGACACATTGCTCTCTTTCAGATCTATCAAAAGCGATAATAATTTGCTAGTTTCCACCTGAATACCTCATAAAATGAGCAAGGTACTTTTCATTCTAGACAAGATATTCTGATAAAGTTTACCAAGTACAAGGGTTGCTTATTTCAATTTCCTCACAATGTCAGAGCAATATTCATTCTGAAGCTGAAAATTGGATGAAATTTAAAATAGAACTTCTACTGTTTTCAAGATTTTTCAGAAACAAAACATTTTCCAGAATTTTATAATGGTATGGCCAATTATGTCTAAAATATGATCCAGTGGCAGAGGCAATGGGGAGACACTACCCCCCCCCCTCTCTCCGAATTTTTCTCTGAGGTGAGCCTTTCAGTTCGTCTAAATCAATTGAGAATGTCTGCGGTGGCGTTAGGCAGTTAACTTCAGAGTATGGTAGACGAATAAGGGTATTTCCTGAAGGTAAAAGGATATTTCCTTAGTATTCAAAGGGCATGATGATCCTAGACGTTATTTACAAGGGCAGCGCCCCAGACCCCCAACACTGTGTCATTGATATGATCATATCAAATCTAAGGCAGCTCGTTGTCTATGAAATAATTGATAGTATCTAATACTTAATGAATTCCATTCATCCCTAACTTACCCTGCAAAATTTCCTTACAGAGTATTGATTCTTTTTAAATTCAAACTTACCGTAAGTCACATCTTGTATTTGAACATTTGGATTCTCATGATTATGAGGTTCACCTGCAAAGTAAATCAAGATTTAAAGGCATTGAGTGCACATAAATAGCCTTCCCACAAATATTAACTTCTTTTCAATCATGAAAGGACAGCTATCATTTTATCACCATTGAAATTAAACCAAAGGAATTTTTGAGAATAATGCAAGGATTAAGGCCCCATTCACACTGCTCCATTTTTGTACAAAAACGCAGAGAGAAGTCTTCATTTTTGTGACAGTTTTCACAAATATAGTAGAGAAATCCAGTGGTAAGAAGCCTACTAGTAGCCTTGCTAAAGATACAGGAATTTCAGATGACCACCAAATTGTTAGATTAATTATTGACAAATATAAAAACCACCCCAGCGTCCAGCTATCATTCAATACCCAGAACAAGTGTTAAATACCTGCACATTTCATTAAATTTGCAATCAAGAGCTTGTGTAACTATCAAAGCCTCTGAAGGGCAGAGATCAAATACCCCCAAAGCTTATATATCTAGCTTCTGTTGAACTTACTGTCGCACTAACCATGTCAATAAACTGTAGCATTCGCAAAAAATGGATGATAAACTTGATTTCAACCCTCATATTTCAAATCTTTGCAAAAAAGCTGCAACACAATTAAATGCTCTTAAAGGGGCTGCAAGAGATCTTTGTAAACAAAGATAAAGACCAGCTGGCCAATACCATCAAATTAAATGAGAAATTCCTCTCTAATTGAAGCGTAAACTTGTCGCTTAGAATCCAGCTGTATTTATATAAACATTGATGGTATAAAAAAATCTGATTGCGCTGGTGAATTCTATGGGGTTCAAACATGTAGAAAATATCTTCATTTGCAATGTATCTGCTGCTACTTGCCCGCATTAGGGGAAGAAAGTTTAGGATTTCTGCAAGTTTAGCTTGTACAGCCCCCTTAAAAGATTAAAGACGTTTATTGGCTGATTAAAGACGTTTATTGGCTGATTAAAGACGTTTATTGGCTGATTAAAGACGTTTATTGGCTTTAAGGAGAAAAATATCCTGACCAGGACCAGAACCAGTTCTAGTTTTGCTCTCCAAAATTACCCATTCAAATAAGTGATTTATGTGCATGCACAAACATCTGGAAGAAACCATTTGGACATTATGCATTTGAATACGTAATTTCGCAAGGAGAAGGTGAGAGGTGAAAAATGATGGGATAAAATGCCATACACCATTCATAACAGTATATTCTTGTATTTGATCATCAATCAAACCAACCCCAGACTTGTCCTTCAAGATTAATGGAATAACTTACCATCAAAAGTCCTTTTGAATAGTGAGTCAATTAATGTGGACTTGCCAACCCCTGTTTCTCCTAGGTCAGAAAAGATACAAACTAGTAGAATATAAACATCTGATATTTTGTGAGCATGCATCCAATATTATATTTCAGGTTGATTGGATTTTAATGAAAATGAAACAAATCAAAATAAAACTGAATTGAAATTGCTACCTTAGTCGGAAAGTGCAAGGCCTCTTTTAAGGAACCAGGACTTGGGGGCAATCAATACATCTTTTCAATTAAGTGGCCTCGTTTTGGGAATTTTCAAGATTTCTCCAAATTGCTTCTTCATATGAAATTCCTGACATCAGATTTAGATTCAGCACCTAAATTTTAGTCTGGTTGCTAATTTTCAAAAATTCCAGTGTTCACAATTTTGATTTTATGACGATAATAAAGTTGAAAAATTATAAGGGATTTGACCATAAATAATGACTGAGGGTGTAAAGTTACACCCTGAGCAATTTTCATGTTCAAATCCCTTATAGATTTTCAAACTTATTATCGTCATCAGATCAAAACAACGAACAAGGATTATGAAAATTTGCATCTGGACGAAACTTTGGCTGCTGAATCAAAATTCCAAAACAAGGCCGTTAGTTGAAAAGGTGTATTGTTTCCTTGATTAAAAGGGACAATAGACCTATATATTGCTTGAAAAAGGTAAAACAATTGATCTAAAGAACGGACCAGGGGTGCAATTGCCCACCTAACTAGTGTGTAAAAAGAGGCCCTGGAAGCGTATCTTTGTTATGAACTTTAATGTGAAGACCACACAAAAATCACTTAGGATTATTTCAAGGAGAACAACGTGTGGGAAACCAGGTGTAAATCAACGTTTACAAGACAATCTATTTCTGGTAAATGAATGGGTAATGAATATCTGTATAAAACTGTAGTTGATTAACACTTAAGTCATAGGAAAGTGCACTTTGAACCATGACATAAGTGCACTTTTAACTATGAATGCAGTTGAAAGTGTTGTGGCGCAGCGGTGTAATCCACTGACTTTGCAGCCAAAAGAGTCAGGAGGATAGGGTTTGATACCCGGTAGAACCCCACCACTTGAGCATCATGGCAAGGGGTTGTGAACTCGATTAGGTCTATTCTACTTCTGCGATCCCAGTGCTTGGCGCTAAAAACTGCAACTTCACCTTCACCTTCGTCATACAGTAGGCTTAGCTTAAACATTGTATTTTTGCAGTGTCAAATCAAACTGTATCAAAAACGACAGAATCTGTTGTGTTTAGAAATCTGATTTAAACATCGTCTCTTTGCCATGTCAGATTGAAACTAAACTGGTTACAATGGCCACTTTTCAAACACGCAGGCGCAGTGGCTGATCACTCATAGAAACCAGCAACCATGGCCCAGGATTAACTAAACAGTCGGCAGAAATACGAAGTTTTGATCAAATCATGTTCCTGCCATTTAACATGACAGAGCTACTGTAGGTGAACTCCTGCTGTTTTTAACGATTTAAAATGGTTGGTGATTTAAACATCATTTTCATGTCACATTTAATTGACACTTGGAAATTTTGAGCAGCAGCATCTATTAAATTTGACACCGCAAAAATATGATGTTTAAACTAGGCCATAGTTAGAGTAAAATTTGAGGGTTTGTCTTTCATTTCAGCAGAATAAAAAATGTGTATGGGTTTTCACTCGGAGTTTATGGGTTTTCACTGGGGAGTAACTCGAAGATCTAAAAACAAACTAATTCAACCTTTCCGAAAAAGCAACGCAGGACAAAATGGTCTCTCATATTTAGGACCAAAAATATGTTTCAGTTTCAGTTCAGTTTCATTGATCATCAATCTATACTACATACAATTCTACACAATTACATTACAAATAAATACAATACTAAATTAATAACATCAAATACAAAACTACAATATAAGCAAAAGGAAAGGATATTACATGATTGTATATAGTATAGATCGATTAAGGAGGAGCTCTCTAAGTAGGTAAACTAATCGAGAGAGAGCCTTCCCCCCCCCCCCCCCCCCATAAAAACAAAGAAACAAAAAAAAATATTAAGATAAAAAACTATGAACCAGATGTACCCCGAGGAAATGACAACCTTGATGCAGAGGAAGAGAGACAGACAGACTAGACATAGGAGTCGATATAATAAGCTTTAAATTTAGACCGAAAGAGTGAAATAGAGCCAGCAACGCGTATGAAAAGTGGAAGAGTATTCCATAATTTAGAGCCAAAATATTGGACTGTATGGAGTCCATAAAGGGAGGTCCTTTTTAAAGAAAGAAACAGATCACCTCTGGTAGACTGACGAGTTCCAATCCCGTGAACAAAGTAGTTATGAAAGCAGACAGGTGAGAGCTTGTGTATAGCTTTATAGGCAAATGTTGATATATTTAAATGAAGCATGTCCTGAAGCTTGATTATCTTTAATGTGTGAAACAAAGGTGCAGATGGAGCAGTAAATGGTTGGAATTTTATACATCTTAGGATTTTCTTCTGCAAAAGGAACAACTGATTTAAGTAAGTGTCATAGGTAAGACCCCATACAATAATACCATAATTGAGAAAAGACGAGAAGAGTGAATTATAGAGACAGATCAGGGTCTATAGAGGAACATAGTGTCTGCCTTTAAAGAAGATTCCAGTAGTCCTAGAAAGTTTTTTACACAGTTCATTTATGTGGTATTTCCAAGAAAGATGCTCATCAACAAGTACACCTAAAAACTTAACATACTTAGTCCTTTTGATACTGTTCTTGCCAAATCTAAGGTTTATCAAGTCTGGTAATTGTTTTCTGGGGGAATGAAATAGGATAAAATTAGTTTTGTCAATATTCAGAGCAAGTTTGTTGCAATCAAGCCAGGATTTTACTTTGCTAAGTTCCTTATTAACTTTTTTGGTTAGCCTTGTCAGGTCATTCGCTTCAAATAAATATTGGTATCATCAGCAAATAAAAAGAAAGTCAATATTTTAGATGAGTTTGGTAAGTCATCAATGTAGATTAGGAACAGCAAAGGACCTAGTACGGACCCCTGTGGAACACCACATGTTATGTCACATGTAGATGATGAGATACCATTAACTGAAACAAACTGCTTACGATCACTAAGGTAAGACTTAAACCAACTTAAGGCAGTTCCTCTGATACCATAGTGTTCCAGCTTTTTCAAGAGAATTATCATGATTGACAGTATCGAAGGCCTTTTGTAGATCAATAAATATACCACAACCAACTCTATTATTATCAAGTGATGATTTTATACTCTCAGTTAAACTGACTAGCGCATGATCAGTTGAGTGACCATTGCGAAACCCAAACTGCATGTTAAACAGCAACTCACATATATCAAGAAATTTATAAAGGCGCTGATACATTATTTTTTCAAATATTTTACTGAAAATGGAAAGCAGAGAAATTGGTCTATAGTTTGACTTTTTGGTAGTGAGACCTTTCTTAAACACTGGAATCACCTTTGCAATTTTTAACTTATCAGGGAAAATACATGTTAAAAAGACTCATTGATCAAACTAGCAAGATGAAAAGAGATAGGTGACTCAAGTATCTTCAATAATTTGACTGGGATACTATTGGGACCACAAGATTTACCATTCTTTAGAGCCTGAATAACAGATGATACTTCATTAGAAGTGCAAGGGGAAAGGAAAATAGAATCCACATTAGGATTAGCTAAGTATGAAAATGGACATCTAGGAATCCTTGGGATTGTCTTTGTGATATCATTTGCAACATTAGTGAAGAAATGGTTAAATTCATTTGCCATCTTGCCTGGATAAGAGATTCGGGAGCCGTCTTTGTCTGTCAGATAAGAAATAGTATCTAGATTGTTTGACTTTAAACTAATAATATTCTTGGTGCCATTCCAAAGCATTTTCATGTTACTCTTATTATCATCAAAATATTGATGATAATAATTTTTCTTACTCTCCCTTATTTCATTCACAACACGATTGCGAAACAGTTTAAATGCTCTTAGATCAGCTGAGGAGTTGGTTGATTTGAACTTTTGAAACAACTTATCTCTGATTTTCATCATTTTTTGAATACGCAACTTAATCCAGGGTTTATTTCTTAGCTTTAATCTTTTTTAGTTAGTTGTTTTTTGGGGCAATGCTTCTCACTGAGACAATGAAGACTTAGTAGAAAGCTATCAAACTTTCCATCCAGATTAATCTTTTGATCAGCAAGGAAGGACATATCAATTTCAGCATAATCAGCCAGGAACTTATTGGCATCAAAGTGACTGTAATCATAAGAAAGGTAAGATGAGGCTTTGTAATCAAATTTACAATCATAAATGATGCAAAATTGGGGTAGATGGTCTGATATTAGAGACAAAAAATATTCCCACTATGAATTTTGGAATCTGGGGCACTGTTTACAAAAATGTTGTCAATGAGGGTAGAGGATGTGTCAGTGATTCGGGTTGGATGAAGAACTGAAGGCTGAAGATGGTTAGAAAACATCATATTAATGAATTCATTCGTAGGTGTATGATTTTCATAATTTAACAAGTTGATGTTGAAATCTCCCATGGTGAAGATAAGCTTATTTTCATTTTCTATTTTGGAGAGAGTCTCCTGAACATGGTTACTAAACTTTGAAATATCAGAACTAGGATGTTGATATGCACAACAGCATAGAATATTTTTTGCCTTTGAGTTTTCTATTTCAATCCATATTGTCTCAAAATCATCATTGCTAAAAGACAAGTCATCCCTTTTATTAGCTTTAAGGTCAGATTTTACATAGATGCCTACACCACCAGCAGCACTATTAAAGGGAGTATGATGGAATTTGTAACCAGGGAGTTCAATGTTGTCACTTAATGCAGCATCTATAGAAGCCTTTATTTCAGAAAGACAAATCACTTTGAAGTCAGTATTAAGATTTGACAAGAGAGAATGAAATTCATCTTGATGAAGTGAAAGACTTCGAATATTCATGTGAAATATTGAGAGATCCTTGTAAGAGAGTTTTAGGTTTGCAAGTTCCTCAATTGTGCAGTACTGTGAGTTTACAGTATATTAAGATTCCAATTTTCATCTATGTCATAGTTAGATAGATTAGGAAGGTTAGTCAATTTAGAAGAAATATCAAAAGAGGGCAAAGAATCAGCAAGAGAAGGTAGGTCAATAGTATTTATGCCTGAGAGAACATCATCATTTTCCAGGGTGAATGGAAAAGTTTAGAATTATTCAGAATGATGCAAGAAAAACAGATATTCTCATGTTCATATGTTGAGGTTGGAGTACCATTACACTTAACATGAATCATGTTGTTGCATTGACTGCATGTAAAAGCTTTTTGAGTCCTGATTATTTTTTGTAGCAAATTCCACAGCAGGATGCTTTAATGGGCTCCCTAGAAAAATCTGTCATATGTCTCATCCTCTCCACAATCCGATCCGTCAATATCCTCAATGGCAACATCTGGTTAAAAGTTAAAGGAAATAATTGCTAGCAAAAATAAATAAACAAACCAAACAGAATTTGGCTCACCTTTAACAACAACAATATTTAGCAGACAGCTGTTCATGATGCAGCTAGATAGGAATGTTTTATTTCTTTTCATTTAAGATAGTAAAGCAAGCTTCAGCTTTATTCAAGTCATCCTCTGAGTACTTGTAAATTTGATTTTTCCCGTCACCAGAGTCAATGTGCAGTATGGCTGGATAAGTCATTTTGATTTTCCACCCATCATTCATTGACAGAAGATATCTTCGGATTTTCAACATCTTTTTGCGAAGGTCTAGGGTTGCTCCAGAATACAGTTGCTCTACTCTAATCTTTGATTCAGTTCCAGAAGGGTCAAGGAATTTTGAGATCTTGTCTTGATTCCTCAATACATGGTTGGCATCTTGCCACGAGAGGAACTCGGCAAAGATAGGTGAAGATGAGCTTGAGTTGTTAGACAATTCATTTCTGGCACTACCACGATGGGCTCTGTCAACCTTCGGAAGCCCAAGACCACAGCTTTTCAGATGCTTTTCAAGTGTAATTTTGCAGTCATCCCAGGTCTCCCTTCTTCGCTGTCCTTTCTGTAGAGTAGGAAAACCATAAAATACTAGAGTTTTACGCATTTGTCTGTTTCGAACATCTTCCAATTCATTTGTTAGACTATTAATTCTACCTTTAAGCATTTCAATTTCAGCATTGGCAGTCATCAGTTTGTTCAGGTTTGATTGAGCTATAGATTCAGCATCTTTGATCCTCTGAAGGTGGTGATCCTGTTTGACTTCAATGTCGTCCACGTGTTTCTCGAGACTTGATAGGCGAATCCCCAGGTCATGTTGAAGGGCATCTAATTTCGTATTAAACTTCTCTTCAATATCTTCTGCCAGCTGGATTCTGAATACTGATACCCAAGCTGGTGGTTGTGAGTCATTTTCAGTGCAGTGGTAATCAGCGGGTCCAGCGAAGGAGTTGACAAAATAGGCCCTTTAGGCCCATCTTGACAAGCCCGACCATTGGACTTCGCTGCTGCTTCTGGCTCTGTCTTGGCTTTATTTCGCGTCTTCGTACTCATTGTGGCGTTCGAGTAATTAACTCAAAGGCATTGATTAAGGTTTAGCATAGAAATTCAGAATGCTGAATGATTTAAAAAAGTTACTTTCCTATAAGAGCTGCGAAAGCGATTCTACATCACGTAGCCGCCATGACGTCAAGGAACAGCCTACCCTCAGAACTAAAATGTGCAACAAACATCAACAGTTTCAAACATAAGATCAAAGACCAATTCTTTAAAAATCTCCAAAGTCTTGATGATAGTCCCTACATATATTATTAGAAATCTAAAAACAACCAATAACAATGCTTATTTGTCATTAAAATCAAAGATTTTATTTCCAGTCTAGACAAAATTCTATTTTCCATGAAAATTTTTTATTTCTTTTCTCAAAAACTTTTCTTTCTTTTTCCTTTTGAATAGCACTCCTTGAGGGACCATTATGGACAAGGTTGCATCAACCTTTTAATGCTATCCCTGCCATCTTTATAACCATGGGGTGTTTTTAAATTAGATTATTAAATTAGATATGTAGTTTTTGCCTGTAATTGTTTTAAATTCATAGATATTGTAAGTATATTTCTTTTCTTTTATAACTAGGTATATTTATTTTTTATGGCAAAAGTTTACATACATACATACATACAAATAGGTGATTATGAAACCAAAATGAAATAATTCTCACTTTTTTCATGTCTTCAGCTTCCTTCTGTACTGACATTCTTGTTCTGATGGCCTAGTGCATTGGCAGTATAATAGGAAAATACGATTACTATAGCTGCATTTCTTTCAGAAAAGATACAGTACAAATGTAATTGATAAGAAATTGACTTCACATACCTATACAGAGGATGTTGAAAGAAAATCCTTTGTTAACTGATTTATTGACTAGTTGGTCAGGAAGGCTGTCAAATCCAACATGTCCAGTTAATTTCATAGCTCTGCCATTCGGCCCCTATAAAAGTAGAAAAATTCTGCTAATCTTAAATGCTCCAAGGGTTAACCTTTTTGCACTGGCCAAAATCGTTTTTGTGTTTTCGCTTATGGATCCCTGCTGATCCCTGCCTTGTGCAATTGGCCAACATGTTTTGTCAGGCCAAACGTACAAGGCAGACGTTCACATGGTTACTTTGCAGTTGCACAAGGCAGGGATCCATAGCATTACGTGAAAACACAAAAACAATTTTGGCCAGTGCAAAAAGGTCCATCTTCTTTGACATTTTCACAAAGATGCTACCTATATTAGAAGCGCTTAACTTTGGAAGACCCCCACTTTATCTGGTGACTGAAGACCTGGATACTGGATACACAGTCAAGATACCATTATACAAGCCAATATCAACATTTGTGTGGGAAGATTCATGTTTAATTAAAAGGAAACAAAAGATGCTGTGATTACCCAAATCCAATACCTTCAACCTAGAATCCAGTATCCACCCAGGCTGCTATCTTTGTCGTGCGCGCGGAAGATCTTCCACGCGCAATTTCATGTATAACAAAGGAACAACAATAGAACCATTCTTCTAAAAACAATAGCCAGGCGCGCATCTTCCGTGCGCACTTTGCAAACTTATCAGTCTGGGTATCCACCAACTGGCTTAATGTAAATGATATACTGTACACTCATTCTTATAGTGTCGTCATCTCACTGCGTATCCAGTATCCGCCCAATCCAATAGTTTCCAACCTCACTAATGGGCATGATACACTCGTTCTTATTATTGTGCTCTCATCTCACTGCGTATCCAGTATCATCCGTATCCATTATCAACTGAATCTTGTACTTATGATTTACAACTGCGGGGTATTCTAAAGGTAATCCATTACAAGAAGTTAATTTCTTTCATTTATAAATTGACATAACGTTTCTTTAAGAAGTTGCCATTTCGTCCGAGAAGTCCGTGTTTTCGAGTTCCGACATGTCCGAGTTTTCTTCTAGAGCATAGGAGAAATTCGATAAGTTGGAGAAAGGAAAAGTCGGACCATTTCGTCCGAGAAGTCTGTGTTTTCAAGTTTGAACTAGGGCTAATTTGAAAACTCGGACTTAGAAAACTCAGACGATCTGCTCCGAGACGTCCGAGAAGTCCGAGTTTTCGACCTGGCCTAATCTAGATGCTATTATTAGTATTTTATGATTAGGCCTAGGCCTAGTGCAGGTTGGAACTCGTCCTTACATAAACTTAACAAAGATCAAATCTACTTTTTTGGGGGTGCTAAATTCATTTATATCAATTGCTGGCAATCATAATAATACCAATGCATGAAGAATACTTGAAACACACACAATATTTCAAATAAAAAGCGACTTGCAGAGTAGAGACAGGCATCCATGATCCTATTTAGGCTTGCAGTAGTCCGTTTGGTACTGTTTGTTGTGTATGTTAATGCTAGTTAGGCCAAGGGTAAGACTTAGGCTTATTTATTAGGCCACTTCATAACTTGAAAAATTCTTCCATTCATAACAAAACACGACCGCCCCATCTTTCAACCAGATTAATGCTAGTTATACAACAAAGAAAAAGGGAATTACTTACCAACGATCTGAAACTTTCTACTTCACCAACCATGATGATTATAAGACGATGTCTCTTCTTCCAAACACACCCTTTGCTGTTTCTCAATTCACTTTCGAGCAGCTGCTTTGAAAATGGCCGCTTCGGAGTAATACACGCATGCGCAAATAAGAAGAAGAGTTATTGCGGAAATGCGAACATCCTGTGGTTGACCATCAAAAATATTTTCATGATCATATGTGAAATTTGAAAAAAGAAATTTTGAGATAGCACACTCAATTTCTTAAACCGAAACTTTCACTTTTGTTTTTGTTACACCACCAGTGACGATCCAGCAGGACAGCGGCGTTACCATGGTTAGTTAAGTGGGAGGAAATTTAAATAAGGGCTTCTGGGGGCAAAGCCCCCCCCTAGCCTGATAATCAGACCCGATTTCAAAAGTTATCAGGCTACCCAACCTATACACAGCTATTTTCTCTTCGGTTTTAATGGAATCTTGAGGATCATATTTTGACAAAAGTGGGCGGCAATTGCCCCCATACCTAGACTGGTGTCGCCCATTATGCCAATGTCGTCGCAAAGTTCTGAGTTAGACCCAAAAAGAGCAATCAATGAAAAAACCAAATAGTCAGATTATATCACCAACTAATGGAGAAAAAGATCACAGAGTATTGACTTTTTACGTAATCTCTTTATACTGATTTTAGCAGGTTTTAAAGAAGGGGGTAAAAACGTCGTTTTCTTCGAGCGTCGCCCATTATGGCCGCATTTCATTTCATTTCATTTCATTTCATTTCATTTCATCAATAATTCAAGCTATTTATTAACAAGCAACATATCTACGGTAGCTAAAAAACATACGCAATTTAAAATACAAACTTTTAATACTACTTTCTACCGATTTAATAATAGATGTGTAGCTTAGGACACCTAGAAAGAACTCTAATGAGCTTTCGGGCTAGGTGCCCGTTGCCTCTGTCAAGCTAAGATTCAGCGATATTGAAATTAATACGAATACATTTTTTTTAATACTAACACTAACGAAAAAGATCTAAGGAAAAAGAAAAGGAAAAAAAGAGAAACGAAAATAGAATAAAAACCATTTAGTTTCTATAATCACGGTTGAGTGGAGTTTAGTTGAATTCGGATGTTTCGTATGGAAGATTGATGGGAGAAATCAATTTTTAATTGTAGCTATCTAGTAGCCATGTTTTGTAGCTTTTTGTAAAAAGTTTCTTACTCTTAGAGACTCGTATTTCTCTCGGAGTTTCATTCCATACCTTCACTCCGTAATTTGTAATGAAATTTTGTTTGTAGTTTGTTCTGACTAGGGGCTGAGATAAGTGGCCTGCAGTTGCTTGTCTTGTTTGAATATTGTGCCTGGAGTTAACGAATTGGAAGAGCTTTTGGAAATGTTCTTCTACATTTCCTGCTGATAAATGTAGGAAACAATAATGAGATACATCGTACATGAACTTCGCACACTCTAGCTTGTAACAGTCGTCTAGTTTTAGTAGGCCATATGATTTGAAAAGAGGTGCACTAGGTGTGTTTTGTTTTTTGAATCCCATGAGTCTCACTGCTTTTTTTAGTTTTCTTCGCACAGGGTCCTGATGCTTAGAGTAGGCTCCTCCCCAGTTAGTTATACCATAGTTGATATGGGGTGAAATGAAGGCGTTGTAGATATTTACCAAAGTATTTTCTGGTACGAAATGTCTCATTTTTGCCATAATGCCAAGACTCTTGGCAACTTTCATATTAATTTGTTGGATGTGGCATTTCCATGAGAGATTATTGTCGATAAGGACTCCTAAGTATTTTGCATGATCTGTTTCTAATAAGGGTTCGTTGTTTATGGAAAGGCTCAGTTTGCGCGACGGTTTTCGTTGTTTAGGATGAACTAACAAAAAATTTGACTTATTGGTATTTAGAGTGAGTTTGTTTGCAATAAGCCAGTCTGAAATTTTTCCAAGCTCTGCATTTACTGTATCTTCTATAACATTGAGATTTGGATGGGAGAAGAAAATGCTGGTATCATCAGCAAACAAATGGAAACCAAGGACCTTTTGAGGTACTCCATATTTTATAGGGTAGGGTGGGGTAAGTTGTGTCTACGAGGTAAAGTGGGTCTACTGAGCTTTTTGCTACAAATATCCTTTCTCGTTACATGGAAGAAAGGTTGGTTATTTTTCTTTTAATGTCTACATACTAAACTGCCTTTTTACATAAAACATTCGTCTTAGATGTATCTCGACTCGTTTTATAAAATAACTTTACTGAACGGCCTATTGTGCAAGAATCTCAAAGCCCAGTAAAACTTTCTCCTGCCACTGTTGTTTTGCTTTTCTAGTCAATCTAATGACCATGAGGTGATGAGAGTTTGGTCATTTACGAATGAAATAACGTTTATTTCAAAGTCATTGACGTGATTGTTCTTTTTATATTTATTTTTTTACCAGGTGGGGTAATGTGGGCATACTGAGAATTCAGCCATAATTCAAATTCAACGAAGCCTTGAATTGCTTAAATTTTCGCACTTATATTCATTCTTGCCACGTTGTTTTCTGTCTAAAATGCGAAAATGGGTTTCCTATTACCGCAGTTGCTGTCTTGTAACCAAAGAATTGGAGTAAACATACTGCAAACAATTTTATTTGACTGTTATTATCAAATTCGATCACTGACTTGCAAGTCGCAAAGACGGTGGATCACAGCATAGTGACCGTAGTTTTAGTTTCTTCGCGGGAACGGCATTGCTTGCGATAAAAGGCAAAGCTTGTGATTTTATTGAATAGAGAATAGTTGAGAAAGGTAATTCCATTAATTTTTTTAATCATTTATCCTTTCGTATTCCGATATTGTACAAGTTTTGAAAATAGACTCACTTTTCCCGCTCGTCGGAAAAAGTGGGCCTATTTTAGTTGCCATAAGATAACATTTTTTAAAAATATTCAATTGCCTTTGTCAGAGCTGAAAGTTTTTCCCAAGAAACAAGAAGCACCGAATGTCAATTAAACGAAACTTTTGAAATGTTTTGCATTTTAGTCTCGTTTTACCAGCTATCCATTTTGAGATTTTGGTCATTTTAGACCGACATTACCCCACCCTACCCTACTGAGAGAATCAGATAGTTGTCCACCTACATAAACGCGTTGCGTTCTGTCCTGTAGATAAGAACGAAACCAGTCTAAAGCAATCCCTCTGATACCATAATACTGAAGTTTGCTAATCAAGATGTCATGGTCGACCGTATCAAAAGCTTTTGCAAAGTCAAGGAATATGCAACAGGAGAAATGTTTGTTTTCTATTGATTCAACGAGTTTATTGCAAATATCTAGAATGGCGAGGGAAGTAGATTTATTTTTTTGGAATCCAAATTGATGTGGATACAAATTTTGTTCTTTTGAATAAAACTTATCAGGCGTGCGTACATCAGTTTTTCACAAATTTTGTTTAAAATGGGTAGAAGAGATATAGGACGATAATTATTGACTTGGTCTTGAGAGTTTGCTTTGAAGACTGGAATTACTTTACCATATTTGAGTAACTTTGGATAATAACCAGAACTAAATGAAAAATTAATTAAATACGTAAGCGGTTCAGTAATGAAATTCTTAATCAGTTTTATTAATCTTACAGGAATATTGTACGAGTCTGCTGTCTTCGATTCATCGAGACCAGCTAGTTGATCAAAGACTTCGGATGCGTTCACAGGGTTAATAAAGATGCTATTTGCATTAGGCCCTTTTAGATAACCAGTGAACTTTGATTTAGTCTTGCCTAGTTTGTTAACTAGAGATTGGGCGATCCCAGTGAAATATTGATTGAAACGATCTGCAACTTTCTTTTGATCAGTTACAGTATTCCCATTGACTTTTAGATGGATGTTTTTAGAAGATTTGCTGTTTGATTTATTAATTAGCTCATTGATACCTTTCCATATCTTCTTTGAATTGTTTTTGAAGGTTTCAAAATAGGACCTATAATGATTTCGTTTACTTCTTCTTATTAGATGATTTATCGTGTCTCTGTAATATTTATATCGTTGGTACCAAAAGATATCTTTAGATTTTAAGAATTGTTTGTACAATTTGTTTTTGATCGAGATTGATTTCAAAATTCCATTTGTTATCCAAGGCTTTCTCTGCTGTTTTCTTTGCTTTTTTGATAAAGCTTTGACAGGTGCATGCTTCTCCATAATATTGGTAATGCTCTTTTGAAAAACTGTAAAACAACTATCAAGGTTCTGTCCTTCGTTGGTAATCGAAGGAAAGTCAAGATTTTTAATATCGTTTAGGTACTTTGATTCATCGAAGTTTCTAAAGTCACGTTTGAATATTTGTGTCTTTGTTTCTCAAAATCTCGTTGTTTTAGACGTGAACAGTTTATGTGGAACCAAGAATTACAATTGTCGCAACAAATCGATTTGGTGTCTACAGTTGTATTTAGGCATTTTTGACAGTCCAAATTCTCAGGAGATAAACTACTCATTGAGTTTCTTGAGGTCTTCGATCTTTACAATGTGTTTGGCGGGAGCGCCATCATCCTTACGAATGAAAACTCTCCCCTTGTTTGTCCAAACATACTTGAATTTAAAGTCCTTCTTCATCAGCTTTACTTCACGGAGGAACATCTTGCGTTGATAAGTAAGACTTTCGTTCAAAAAAACCTTACCTCCTTCATTGTTTGAGGGTGCATGGAAACCAAAATCCTGTATCTTAACTTCTTGCAACTTTTTCTTTGCTGCGAGAACTTTGTCTCTCAGCCTTCTTCTGCTGAATTCTGCAATGATCGGGGCATCAGATTTTGTTGAGATCCTGTGGCATGCTTCAAGGTCATTGGGAGTCACGGTCACACCAATTTTTTCCGTCATGGAGATGAAAAGGTCTTCTACGTCTTCGCCTGTAGCTCGCGGTAATGCAGACAGTTCAACCATACATTTGCGACCATATTGCTCCAAGTCGTCAACTTTCTGTGCGCTTTTCAGGGCTCGTTGTTCTGCTAGCTTGAGTTTTTCATTCAGGGCCTCGTTGTCTTTGGTCAATTTCACGTTTGCTTTTAGGATATTGTCCGCTGTCTTTTTCACGTTCTTCTAGTCATTCGTTATTTGTATGTGATCTTTTTCAATCCTGTCTAGTTTGGATTCAATACCAGTGAGTCGGTCGGTTACCTTTTCCAAACTTTCATCGAACATTTTCTTTATTCCTGCATTGATCTTGCTCATGTGTATGGCTATCTCTTTGCCTAGCGCTTCTCTCATTTGCTCATCCATTTCTTGTTGTTGATCATAAATGATTTTTCACTCCATATGTTTGATTTTGTAACGGTTAAAATAAAGTTTAAAAAGAGAATATAGTTTAATAAAGGAATTAAAGTGAGATTACATGCTTGCAAGATGCCTCGGGCTGGCGGTGCGTATTTCGTTTGATCTATCCGCAGTAAGAAAACACGTCCGATTGCCAGCTTGCTAACCAAAAAGGAGAAACAGTGCACACTACTCTCCGGTAAAAAGTTTTAATAAGAAAAACAGTTTTAAGTATTGCTCTTTGCTTATCATTTGGTACTTTAAACACAAAAATGTCAATAAGAATTAACCTAAACTTCGAGTTTTCGCAATTGAAATACATGCTTCGAGTTGTTCTAAATCCTGCCTTATCTCTTGTGATTGGATGGGTAAGTTTTGGCATAGTTTCTAAAATGAAAATAGACTTAATATAATGCTGCGTTTTTTTGGCTTCGATGATTTTCCAAGTCAGTAAGTAAGATTTTAACCCAAATTGGTGTTTTTTGTAATAAATTTTGCATTTTAGTATTTTGAAGCAATTGGAAACTTCTCTGGTAAACTGATGGGCATAAAGGGCGACGAAAATAGCAATTAGCAGCACTGAGACTTCATAGCCTTAAATCTGAATCAGAAGTCACTTTGCTTTGGTTTTATTGTAGATTAATAGATTTCCTCTCTAGAGACAGGACTTCTGAAAAATCAAAGCATATTTCAAAATTCAAAACCGCAAGGTGCCGAGCGAACGAAAAAGATGGAAGGAATGTAAATAGAATTATGAAATTTGCAATACTTGAAAGAATCAATTAGAGATATGCACAAACCATCTCGTCGGGTTTCAATGCAAATGAACTGAAACTTCAGTGAAGGTCAAATCATGATAAAACAGATGTCAGCGAAGATTTTCCGTGCAATTGCAATTTTATTACCAGTCGTCAGTCCCCTGAAATTTAATTTCTCTTGCTAGCCGGCCATAATGGGCGACCGGCCATAATGGGCGACGCTACATGCCTCCCCCTCCCGTGGCCACGCCACTGCCACCGGACATTAAAAATACAGAGGGGAATTTCTGAAACAACAATTTCAACGGGGACTACAATTGTCATGATGACGGAAAAAGGGAAATATTTCGGCGATCATCTATCTGATATGGAACTTACGTAATTGTCGACGAGCAAACCAACATTTCAACGCGGAAATAAGAGAAATAAAGCGGGAAAATCGTTAAACTCAAACTAAGCGGGGAAACAAATTTTCTTGGCGGGTCATCCTGTCCCGGGGGGGGGGGGGCACTCCCATACTTGACCTGACGGGATGTGCCGCTCAACAGGGTGTCCTTTTGCGGTAAAAATTATGCGACAGGGTGTCATTATCTAGCGAAAATTATGCGACAACAGGGTATTATAATAGGTAAAAGAATTATGCTACAGGGTATCACAAGCAAAAATTGCGTTCTACACTGTATTTGAGAGGCAAACATTTATGCGACAGGGTATACTGTTGGCCTATTTCTTATGCGACAGGGTGCAGGGTGTGGAGAGGTTTTCCGCACACCCCCGTCACTTCCCAAGTCAAGTACCCCCCCCCCCCGGGCATCCTGTTACCTTGGCGGGGCATCGATTCAGTGGTGTCGTTACTGGAAGGTGTTCTGTGCCTCAAGTTTGTACTTGATCGAAGTAGGTTTCAAATTTAGTTCATGATTATGAAAGACAGTAAAATTCTTATTCATAATCTATTCTCTGCTGAACTCTAGAACGTTTTTTTTTTCATATAAGAAACTTGGATCAGCCCATAAAATTAAAAATTTCATAATTTCAGGAAAACTTCCACAGTTTAGTACTAAAGATTCTTAACTTGTTTCTTATAATTTGGGTAAATGTACCCTGTGTTCCAGACCCCAATGGTCTGGAACACAGGCTAGGTAAATGATGAATTATGATGTTGTTTCTACCCCTGCGACATATTGTTTCTTGACATACAGCACAAGAAAAAGAGCAAGAAAAAGAGTTTGGTATCACAATACAGATGCAGGCTCAGCGACAATTTTGCTATTCAATTTGTTTACTCGGCTTCTTAACAGTTTCTTAGCGCTTCTCAAACTTAAGAAACTCGAGTTTCTTAACCCTAATCCTACCGGGCTTTTTTTGATCTAACATAGAAGGGGGGGTGCTTTCCACCCCCCCCTCTATAAATAGCCTTAGACTAATGGGAAATCATTGAAACTTGGCAAGGGCGTAGTCCTAACTATTCTTAGCCGATTGATAGTTTTTGGGCGTGGCCACCTCATTAGGTGACGTCACTATGACGTCATAATGCCGGAAAATGTCACAATTTGTGGTTTTCCGGCTTATTTGTTCTAAACCCGGAATAAAGGTAATCTGAATGACTTTTTCCATTCTTATTTGGCGTATTGTTCATTTCCAATTCAAATATGATGCATATATGTGTTTTTAGACTGTTATTTTGGAAGAAAATGACAAAAATTGATGACGTCATAATTAAAAACTGTGTTTTTCTTCCAAAAATTGATAATAATTGGCTCAAAATGCTTTTAAAGTGTTGCATAACGCAATTCTATGCATTTTTAACAAAATCTGTTGGAAAAAACTTCAAAATTTGCCAAAATGACCCAAAATGGCGGCCCGAGTGACGTCATCATTTAAGAATGCTGACGCTAGCAAATTCCATTGTTATTGACAACAATTGAAAGCTAATTGTTTGCTGATTTTTTTAAAGTACAATAGACAACATTTGGAACTAATTCTGGGAGTAAAAATATCAAAATCATTAATTTTTCCAATACCTTGATCCAAATATGGTAGTGTCACCTGTCACGTGACACCTATTGTTCAAAAATTTAATTGTCAAAATGTAGCTAATAGATAATTAGTAATTGTCAGAGAGTTTCAGGGTCATAGCTTTTGTCATCAAAGAATGCTCTGCAAAAAACCGACAGGGTGGTGGAAAACACCCCCCCCCCCGGTAGGATTAGGGTTAAGTTTTTGTTCATCCTTGTGCTAGTTTCTTATTAAATTTCTTATATCAATAACGTGTAAACAAACCTTGGAAAGTCTACCAATTCTACCTCATATTTGGAGGCAAGGTTTAGCTTCATGAAGTAACACTTCTTCTAGACAAAAAGAATTCCTCGACTTTTAACCCTATCTCACCTGGGACTTTTGAAGCGGTCAATACCTGGGAGGGTGGATTCCACTCCTCCCCCCTGTTTTTCTTCGCTCTTATGGTAGCAATAATCATTAAACTTGGTAAATAGATGGACTTTGATGCAAACAATTAAAATCATGTAATCAAATCAAATCATCTCTATTGTTCTTGTTGCTATGACAATAAGAAGATATCAAGTTATGATTATCATGATTATTACCAATATCATTAAAACAATGAAATGAAGCATTGCATTGAATTTTTTATTTCAAATTGAGTTGGATATGATCAAATACATGCATAGACATAATTTGGCATGTGTTTTAGATCAATATTTGCAAAAATTAAAAAAAGTTTACAAATTTTGTTGACTACACAGTAAAACATTGGTTGCCATGATTACGGAGCTATATTTAGAATCTTGAAATGTTCATCAATCGATACAGTATAGAAATAAAGTCAAAGTAGCGGAATGTTAGCATTCCGCTTTGCATATTTTAGCATTGGCGAATAAAAGGTTGGTTGGGAGTGGGATCCACCCCCCCCCCCAGGTGAGATAGGGTTAAGACCGTTTCAGTGAAAACTTTTTGGGAAATGCTAGGCGCCACCAAGGAGCCATTTTCTTTCTTGTAACTTCAAGTATGGATTCCTTAGCTCCAAGGAAGGAGTTCCCAAAATTATAGAAAGATGTTTCAAATATTTTAGAAATTACCGGGTGCCCCAAAAAATGTATACAGACTTCGTTCACTCCAGCGATAAGAATTTAACTTCAATCAATGGCTAACCACTCTCAAAATCTTCCTCGATTGTTAACTTCAACATAGATACCTTGTTTGTTGGTATTGGTGCTTTGAGAGCAGAAATATCACTCTTGAAAACTCAAATTTGCGTCCACTTGCAAACCAGAGCTTTGGCCTTTTGGCTTGAGCAAATTCCTGAAGCACATCGAAATTAAAAACTGAAATTAATCAAAAATCAAGAACTCCTCAATCGGTGACTGGGGGGGGGGGGTGACTTCTGGTAAACAGAATAACGCAAGATCTAATATTGTTCATATTTTACCAAAGCATTGTTGATTTATACGCTGTGCCTTGATAAATTGCATAGGCCAAAAGGCTAAACCTCTGGTTTGCTGGAAGAGGCAAATACCCGGGGGGGGGGGTACTTGACTTAAATTTGTACGGGGGTGTGCCCACGAAAAAATTTTTTTTACCCTGCTCCAGAATTTTTCGCTCAAAATGATAACCTGTTCTAGAAAAAATTGATGAAAAGTATACTCAAAAACATGAAATTTGACCGAAGAACGACCCGCTCTAGCAGAATATTCCCCTTTGACATGTTTTGATAACCTGCTCTAGAAAAATTGCCTCATTTTGATACCCTGTTCTAGAAAAATTGGTAAAAACGATACCTTTAAAAACGGCACATCCCCGTCAGACAAATAAACTAAGTACCCCCCCCCCCCCCCGGGGGCAAATATGAGCTTTCAAGATTGATATCTTTGCTTTCAAAGTACCACTATCAACAAACGAGGTATCCATGTTCAATTTAACTATCGAGGAACATTTTTAGAATAATTAGACATTAATTGAAGCTAAATTCACAGCGCTGGAGTCAACCAAATCCGTATACATTTTTTTGGGACACCCGGTAGTTCCTAGAATTTTATACTTTGATTACCTAACTTTTAGGGCCGCTTCAGGAGTAAGCTGCTAAATTTTAGCAATGCTTTTCAAAACCTCTAGAGATTAGTTTCTTAACTCTTAAGATTGCTGGACCATTTCAGGACCAACTCAGTTAAGTCTTCTTCTCTTTAAAACCCAACCTTGAAAATTCACCTTCACCTACAATCAACTTTTGACAAAAGTAACTGTTTATCACAGAGTAGTATTGAGAATCAAATTCAGACTGGCTTTGACATTTTGAATATTTCATTCATTATTTGAGTATGCATTCTCTACTACAAGAAAGCAATGAATATATACATAACATGTTGCATTATGTATGTAAGTAAGTAACTTGTGAACTTGTAGTCTCCTACGGGACGCAATAACTCCTTGAAACCGTGAAATATTAAGACTGGCATGGCATTTAATCAAGTATACTCAAGCATCTGGAAAGTAGATACAGTAGAAACCCGCATAAAAGAGCCTGGTTTTATAAGAACCTTGAGGCTGAAATTACATGATTGCAACTTTTTAAACGAGAAGCCACAAGAGGCTGAAATTTCTAAAAGTTCTTATATAATAGTTGAATAGATGGTATTTTACTTGAAAATTGCAACATCTTTTATGATGTAAACTTTATCAAAAAGCAATGTAATGAAAAACTATTCAATTCATAGAAGGAATGCACTGGCATGTATAAAAACACATTTGCACGGTACCAACTATAAGCACCTTTTTAAGAAACTTACCGGCTGGACTTGATTATGCCATCAGTAAATCAAGAACCTCATTCAGGCTACCTCAAGAACAAGAAAACCTAGGCTTTTTTATGCGGATTTCTGCTGTATCTTCAAAAGAATTCAGGACATTTCAAGCAGGTTTTTGTCCTGGTTGCGTTTTATAAAGATAGGTAAGAAAAATTTACGCGGGGTTCTGTTTTCTTTTTCGCTCATTCACCGTCTGATTGGCCTGTGGAA
The DNA here is from genome assembly GCA_039566865.1 of Aurelia coerulea. Classification (NCBI taxonomy): domain Eukaryota; kingdom Metazoa; phylum Cnidaria; class Scyphozoa; order Semaeostomeae; family Ulmaridae; genus Aurelia; species Aurelia coerulea. The sequence continues at coordinate 29,617,919 of CM076943.1, forward strand.
ATGAAGCTTTGGAGGTTTACGGTCATGGGCAAAATTCGGCTGAAACATTTCATTCCTATCTTGCTTTTTACTGTACTCAAAATGCATAGTTATTTTTTGGACTCACCGATTAGCTGGTGAGAGGCCGAGCGGCTTATACAGTCTCCGTCAGGTGACTGTAGTTAAGCTCGGTCGAGTGAGGTCAAAATGGGTGACCTCGGAGGCTTGACCTCGCAACTCAACTCGCCGACCTTTGGAAGGGATCCCATGCCGAGATACGGCATGCATAGTGTGCTTGAATTAGCTTTAACCCTATTTTGGTTGGGGGGCAAATTTGCCCCCCCCCCCCCCTAGTAGACTTTTTGTTATAACTCTGTCAGGATAACAATTATGGCCCGGAAACTTTCTGACTTTTTGCCAATACTTATTGTGCAATGACGCAAGAAGTTTCATAAAGATATTTTGACAAATGAGGGGGAGGGAGACAATTTTCCGGAACCGAGTCTGTCAAAATCACCAATACTCAAATATTAATTTTCGCGAAAAAAGTAGCAAAATTGCAAAATTTTGCAAAGATATTTTGCAGGGTAGTGCTATTTGATGTATTCTATCATAATTTTCATGTTTGGATGGAAATTGAGTTCCAAATTAAATTTTATTGCATTTTTCCCGATTTTGACCGATTTTGTCATTTTTCTTCACCACACAAAGAAAAATGCTGACGCAAGCAGTAATGACGGCTATTTTTAGGTTAATTTTTATATTTTCATAAAGTACATGCCTAGGGCTATTAGTACACCAAATTTGGTTGCTGTTTCTATTTCCAGTCAAGAGTTAGGTAGGGGGGGGGGCTTTTTGCCCCCCCCCCAACCAAAATAGGACGTGTCAGATAGCCCAACAACTATAGGGTTAAGTAGCTAGAAATACTTCCTGCCCACTCAAAATAAATCACAGAAAAAACACAACAAATTTGACATCCTAAATCTTCTGAAAGCAAAATTGCAGTCATATTTCCATCCAACACTTTTCAACAATTGTTGATTGATATGACGCATCAGAAATATATCTTGCAAACTTAAATACGTTGTCATTTTCATTAAATGTCTTACTGTACACGGTTTGAGAAATTCGGCAATTTTACTCTGTTTATCCACGCTGCGGTGGACAGTAGAACAAATCAACAAAGTTTTGGAGAAGTGATACCAAAATATGTCTCAAATGTCTTTGAGCAATGTTTCCAATGGCAGCTTGGAGATAATTGGAGAACAGACATTGGCGTTTTCTCTAGAGCCTTTTTAAGGGATATTAAGTGGGGAGGCAAATCCTAAAAAGGGGATATGTTAGTCTGATTGGCTAGAGAAGCAAGCTAAAAAAAACAGGCCCGTAGGAGCGTTTTTCAGATCGGGGGGGGGGGGGGCACTAATTCGCGCCGAAGGAGTAAAGTGTCCGGGGGTCCGAAATTTTTTTTGGTCAATGCCTCCTTTCCTTTTGGCAACTTCAAAATCAAACTACAACCAGGATAAGAATACTTTGTCAAGAGTGTTGTGTAGGGCTTATTTGATATTTGACATATTTGATTTACAAAACTCATCGCAAATTCTCGTGAGCAGTGTCGTGGCAAGATATTTTAAGTTAGGTGAGATGAGGGGGTCTGGGGGCAAAGCCCCCAGGAAAATTCTTAGGGCCACACCCTTTACTTTTGCTTAGAATGGATCTCCCAATATCATGCTTGCCATTAGTGAAAAGGAAACTTTGATAGTTTTTGTGACATTTATCTTATGCGTGAGTAGCTTTGACTTTGGCTGAAACATCCTGTCTCTGGTGGTAAACAGTCCTTTTATCGTATTCCATTCATTTACACATGGCTCTTGCAGGTTGCCTACGCTGTGGTGGCAGCAATAGCTTATTTTCTGAAAATCACTTACTTGAAATAAGGGATCATTTTCTGGGGTCAAAAATTTCGACACTGGGGGGGGGGCAAAGTCTAGGGATCGGGGGGCAATTGCCCCCCAGCTCTAATGTTAAAAAAGGCCCTGGTTTTCTCATCACTATTTCGAATGAAAGGAGTTAGCAGCATTAGCAAAGTTTGACCTGGTTGCAGGCATTTACGTGTAGTAGTTAATAAAATTCAAGCAGCTCCAGGATGTAAAAGGCTTAAACTGCCGTCTGAATCCCAGCTGTAAGCGCAACCTTATCAATAAACGCATAGGTTCTAAACCTTTTAAAATTTCGATGTAAAGTCCTGCGCAATTTTATGCCATTTGAATTGATTGAAATACAAGAATCTTTAGCTACTCTACTATAATTTTTCCGCTGTACTTTTCAGAAATCCTGAATATTTTCGAAATTACAGCATATCTTATATTTAAATTCATTTGGGGATGTGACGTCTTCAAGTTTCTAAATTGTAAACCAGAAGAGTGATAGACTTATGAACTACGGTTTTCTTTGAAATTTGTCTGTGTTTTTTTTTCTGAAAGAGTTAAGAAGTGACGATTGCTTTACATTTTTTTCAACATATTTCTTGAATCCTAAAAAAAGAAGAAAGATCCTCTTATTCGGAAAATATTGAAGATTTCAGATAAGTCCAACGGTAGAATAATGGTAAAGTAGCTGCAGTGTTTTTCAAGTAACTCAGTGCAAAGAAATAGGTTATAGAATTTACACCGATATTCTAAAAGGTTTGGAACCGATGCTATCAATAAAACTATCTAGCTGAGTCAATCTGTAATTGCACTGAGAAATCGGCCGGCGAGTGAACTTCTCCTTGCAGATTTTGGGGTTGAAGAGGAACTTCCGTTCGTCTTTGATGACTCATTTGTGGCACTGAGGGCCTCTTGGCTCGTTGCTTTGCGAACTGGCGCCCCATTAGGAAAGAGATTGTCACGTGATTTAGGCTCTGCAGTTGCTGGTCTGGTCTGCTCTGCCGTGCTTACTTTGCTTGGTGAGGCTGTACTACCCATCACATTCATAGCACCTACGAAGAACAGCAAATTCTATAGCTGCGAGAACAAGGACAGATTTTGCAGCGCAATAGCAAGAGTTGCTTTTCTTGACACTTGAAATTCAAAGCAATCAGCGATCGCAGACAAAGGATATTCTCTCAACCAGTAATTCAAAACAAACAAAGCCGCAAAAGTTTCTCTGAAACCCAAGTAGCTAGCGCGCTCATTGTGCATTTCAAAAATTTTTTTTAAGAGCATACAGGAGCATATATCGAAAGTAGAAGGATATATCTAAACATCTACCGCGGGCATTTTATTTCTTTGGTTCAGAAGCCAAGCAGCAAGTGTTTTCACAACACCCAAAAAATAAGAAAATTAAATCGCCTCCCAATCGGCTTTTGAACTAAAGAAATTAAATGCCTGAGGCAGATATGTAGATATATCCTTCTTCTTTCGATCTACTCTCGTGTTTACTCTTAACAACAATTTCTGGAATGCGCAAGGAGTGAACTAGCTACCTGTCTTTGCTTGGCTTGAATTACTGGTAGAGAGAATTTCCATTGTCTGCGATCGCAAATCGCTTTGAATTGTGGTGTCAATCAAAACCAAATCGTGCTATCGTCTTACCAAATCTGTCTTTGTTAGCTGGAAGAGTAATATCCGCCCTGAATAAAACTTGCTGGATGATTCTTTGAAATTAAGAGAGGGGTGTATCACTCAGTAAAAATCTCGTACACCTTTTCAAAGAATCCTTTATTTTCAAGAAAAATCCGTTAAAAATCCCAAAAAATCCTATTTCTTTAAAGAATCTCGTACGCCTCTTTGGAAGAGTGATACATCCCTAAAAACTAAGCGTGAATGACAAGGAATTATCTTGCTAAAATCATCTGTTCCTTTGATTGACGTTTCAAACAAAGAGCTTTGAAACCTCTTTCCTGGGAGTATCTGTTGTTTGTTTAGGTGTCAGTTTTAGAAATACAAACAATGGTGAAATTAGCAACGATCAAGCTAAATTAATTGAACAGAGATATAGCGACATGATCTAAACATAGCATAGCACACAAGAAAGTCACGAACCACTTATCTTTCTATTGTTTTTATCGATCGAGAACATAAAATACAATAGGTTATATTAAGACTGACCCACTCCCCTTAGCTAAGTTGCTTTTAACTCCTTTGAATTTGAATGACTTTATACAGAATTTATAGAAACAAAACTCATTTGAGAAGTTTGGTATCGATCGTCTATTAGATATAATCCAACAATGACCAACATTGACCAATGTTCTTCAGAAAATAGAACTATCTTGATTGATTTGAGAATACCACCGGCACGGGGGGGGGGGGGAGGTTCTTGGCCAAATTCTGGGTAGGGGTCTGCCGCGAGCATCCTCAAAAGGGTACCGTTGGCTAGACTAATTTTTACGAAAATGGTACTCTTGCCTAGACCAATTGGACCATTGTCTGAACCAATTTTTACGAAAATGGTATCCTTGGCTAGACCAATTTTGACCATTTCCTCGATCAATATTGTCAAGTTTGTGCCAAATATGATATCATAACCGTTCGCTAGACATATGTTGTCAAAAATGATACCCTTGGCTAGACCGTTGCTGGCCAAAACTGCAAAAAAGTATACCCTTGGCAAGACTAGAAGTCCGAAAAAAGTATACCTTTGCTCGCGGCACATCCCCAGGTACCTTTACTATGGAAGAACCCCCACCTCCCTGACCATCGGACAGCACAATCTGTCTTTCTTTCTAATGACATGCAGTTTTGATACATTGACAACATTTTTACTAAATATAATTGTCAATGATTGATTTATATATTCACCTAAAAGCCTCAAATTTTTAAAAATGTTCATCAAAAATTTATCGGACTTGCCTCTCCGTGTCATAAAGTGCTCTATATTTCTTACAAGGAGGGTAAGTCAGGAGAGATGTCAGACCCAAGGGCCGACAGGTGAGGTAAGTTTCAGTCACTGTTTATATGGGATTTTACTTGACCTGTCAGCCTTGGGGCAGGAGAGGTGAGATGGAGTGAAATCTCTATTCCATGAAATCAGAACGAAACAACCGAGAAGAATCTACGAATAAACCAGTCCAGGGGCGGATCCAGACTACTGCGACTACAGCTGAAGCAGTAGTCAGATTGTCAGATCCTTGTATGTAGTTATAAAGGTCCACGCCTATTTTCAAAGGTCACACCCTAGTATTTCGAATAACCTCACCTTGGCAGTAGTCAGAATATTTCCTGGATCCGCCCCTGCAGTCAACCTCACCACAGCGGTGCAATGGTGTTTTGTTTATCGAAAAGTTTCACCTCACCTAGGCGAGCTTCCTCCTTTGGTGCGCTGGTGGTGTTGCGTTCGTCATATAAACGAAAAGTGAAAATATAAAAGGATTCAATGCAATGGTACGGTAGACTTGCCCAAAGTCTATCTCTTCAATCCGTCTTACCGTTCCCTTTTCGGTAGTTCCTGGATCCGCCAATGTTGGAATGGCGGACCCAGGAACTACCGAAAAGGGAACGGTAAGACCATAGTAACTATGGTAAGACGGACTGAAGAGATAGACTTGGGGCAAGCCTAATGGTACGGTGGAACCTCACCTCGCCTGTCAGCCTCGGGTCTAGTAGGCGTGTCTTCCCTCATATTAACAGGGCCTAAGACAAGCCTCAAAAATAGTTTACCTGATAGTGCTGCTTTTGTCGTACTTGTGATTTCTCTGTCGAAATGTGGGTGATACAACTCTTCCATCTTCTTAACTGCAAGGTCGATGATTAATTTCATAGTTTCCTTTATTTGGTCTGCACTACCTGTCATGCCAGTGTCTGTTACCTTCAAGAAGCAGAAATACAATCATCAAATGCTTGTCTGAGCTTCCTCTAACAGAAATCCCATCCTGTCTGGAACTTTGTCCATCGGAAACATCTGGTTTTGTCATTTTCCTTGTTTACGTTCGACTTTTGGGTTCAGTGGCGTGGCCACGGGGGGGGGGGGGGGGGTATGGGGGGCAATTGCCCCCCCCCACTTTTGTCGAAAGATGGTCCTCGAGATTCCTCTAAAACCGCAGAGAAAATAGCTGGGTATAGGTTGGAAAGAATTTTCCGGGAAATGTCAAATCTTGGCAGCGCCAAGCATCATATTGGGAGATGCATTCTAAGCCAAAGTAAAGGATCTTTCTTCAAAAATTTTTCTCATGCTCTGATTTATAGGATAACTGTTGCAAAACGATCAAGGTTTTCTTGTCGCTAAAGGCTAGCATGATATTCGGAGATGCATTCAAAGCCAAAGTAAAGGATCTTTCTTCAAAAATTTTTCTCGTGCTCTGATTCATAGGATAACTGTTACAAAACGATCATGGCTTCCTTATTGCTAAAGGCAAGCATGATATTGGGAGTTGCATTCTAAGCCAAAGTAAAGGATCTTTCTTCGAAAGTTTTTCTCGTGCTCTGATTCATAGGATAACTGTTGCAAAACGATCAAGGTTTCCTTGTCGCTAAAGGCAAGCATTATTATTATTATTATTATCAATTTATTTAAAGTAGGCCTACATATATATATATACATACAAGACAATACAAGACATATATACATATAGACAAGACAAGACTATCTAAAAAAGTAAAATTTGTAAGAAAAAAGTAAAAAATAAAAACTTCCGAATGATTAAATATAGATACATTTTACAGATTTTTACAATGCTTTTAATATTTACAATGTTTTCTTTCTTTTTTTTTCGGTAAATACAGAGCAGAAAATTTAATATCAGCTCAAGAACCCAACCTGTGCCACGAAAGGTCTGCATATTCTACAATCACATTCCTCTCCCCTCCAGGCTTTGATTTTCCTTTTGAAACTGGAGAGAGTATCTGACTGTTTTAGGTCATTGGGAAGTGCCTGCCATAATCTACACCCAAGGAACGATATTGTCTCTAAGCCATAGCACGTAGTGCGTGCTTGTGGCAAGGATAGGTTATGGCAACCTCTTAACCCATAAGAAACCTGTTTTTCAACAAAAATGTCCTTCATGAAGCTGGGATTAAGGCTCAATTTTGTCTTAAAGACTTCAGTCATTAGCAATTGTAAATTCCTTATGTGGAGTGGGACTGAATTGTCTCTCAGTAACATCGTATCAAAATCTGTTCTCATATCTTTGTAAGTTATTCGCAATGCCCGTTCGTGAATATGGTTAATTTTATTGTTCAATGTTCTGTCACAGAACATCCATACAAGAGGACAGTAGTTGAATTGGGACAAGATAAATGCCTTCATTATTCGTTTCAGCTGCTCAGTATCAAGGAAATGAGAACTTCTTGAAAGAGCTTGTAGCTTTTGGCCAGCCTTCTTACAAAGAGATTTTACTTGCTGTTTGAAGCTGAGCTTTTTGTCAAAAATCACACCCAGCAGCTTTTCTTCTGTGCTCTCATTTATCGTTACACTTCCGATATTTATGGAAACATTGTTACTCTTGTCTCCAAATACCATTAGGTGGCATTTGTCCTCATTCAGCTTCATGCAGTTGTTTGGAAACCATTTTGTAATTTTAAGGGCATCACTCTCTAATGTTTTGATGACACTTTCAATGTTGTTAGCACTGGCATAGATTGTCGTATCATCTGCATAGTTGCAGATTTGAGTGTCTTTGACAAACATGAAGAGATCATTTAGGTATATGTTAAACAGCAGAGGCCCCAAGACCGAACCTTGTGGCACTCCAATTACTGTTTCTCTCCACGTACTGAAAGACCCATTTATCTTCACCATCTGCTTCCTTTCACTGAGATAGCTATGGATCAACCGCAATGCACTCACACTGAAACCATAAGCACTTAATTTTGCAATCAAGAGTTCATGATTTAAGCAATCAAAAGCCTTTGAGAGGTCCATGAGTAGTGCTGCTGCTATACCCCGTTTATCTAAGGTCATTTTACAAGTCTCTATTAGTCTTACAAGTGCATGCTGGGCTCCATAGCCCTCTCGAAATCCACACAAAAGAGGAGAAAGGAAGCTAAGGGCATGAGATTTTATTTGACTTTCTAAAACCCTCTCATAAATTTTAGAAACAGATGATAAAACCGTTATCGGTCTATAATTCTTCTTGATAAAAGCATCAAGACTTTTGAAAAGAGACGAGATCTCACCAGTTTTCAGTTCTTTTGGAAAATTGTTTCTTGACAAATCAGAATTAAAAATTTTCTGGATGAGGACGGCAAAAATGTCTGAATTTTCTTTAAGGATCTTGGCAGGGATGCTGTTTAACGGTGATGCTTTCTTTGAATTTAGCTTTTCTATCTGAAGAAGTATTTCACTTACAGTCACCGGCTTGAATTCAAATTGGCTCAGCTCACAACTTCCTTTAACCATCTTGATGCTAGGATGATTTTCATATTTCTTGATAGCTTTTTCAATGGGATCATTTATTCCATTTGTTGGTGATAACACTGCCTGATCCTCAGAAACTCCTAGACTTGATATTGGGAGATGCATTGGGAGATGCATGCTGGCAAATGATCTCTTCGTGCATCCTCAGAAAAGACTAGCATGATATTGGGAGATGCATTCTAAGCCAAAGTAAAGGGCGTGCCCCAAAAAAATTCCTGGGGGCTTCACCCCCAGACCCCCTTGCCCTAGTCCCCCCCCACTTAATTTACCCTGGCCATACCGCTGTTTGGGTTCGACTTTTGAAATGGAGGGCACGCTAAAACATGCATAAGTATCGCTCCTAACTGAGTTAGGTTCGGCACATGAGAAGTGCGACGTTTGAACCAGGCCTATCTTGGCCCGGGCAAGCTTTTAGCTATATTGATTCCCTTTGATATTTTTCTACTTACAGTATCTATTGTGCTGGGTACCGAGCCCTATAGGAATTCTCTCTGGCCCGACACTGGCACGATGCACGATGCCCGACTTATACCTGAACAACAGAACAATAACAATAAGAGAAATGATAGCAATATGCCAAAATGTTTTATATTTTGGTTCACAATTGCACAGAATTTATGTAAGAATCGAAAGGTATGATAATGTGTTAAATTTTACCAGAATGAAATGTAGTATTGGATGCCGCTAATATAGATAAATCATTTAACGGAGAAGTGATTGCTGCACCAGGAAAGTGAGCCTATCTTTAATTGTCTTGCAGTTTCGGACATCTTCAAATTTACCACATAACTGCCATAATTTTCAAAAATTTCCAGACCTTCCATCCGAATTAAACGTCACCCAATCACAGAACTGAATGCCGATCTGACAGCACAGGCGTTGAATCTTTGCAAAACTTTGAATATCGCGTAAAACAGAATTGCCCATTAATTGCTCAATCGCAGTCATAATTGCAGAGAGAGCACTTTCTATAGATTTTGTCCATTTACGTCCACATGTAGTTTTTGATATTTAGCTTATGTATTTACGCATTAATTTCCTTAGTTATTTCCTTTTTCATTTTGCTGTCAGATTCGATTTAGATTAGTTGTATGTGTGTATATATGTATAGCAAGATATGAATAATCGAATTAAATCAAGGTTACAAACAAACAAAATATATAATAATTATTTTTGGAACTACGGCGTTCTCGATATTATATTCCTATTAGTTTTCAAGTTACGAACTGATCAGATTGCTAAATCGTAAACCATAAAAGCAACGAACGTTTGCTTGCTACTCTTGTAGACCTCCAAAAACTGAGGTTTTCTTTTCTTGATAATATTGAGATTACTCATAAAAACGCTGTAATTTTGTTATTGATGATTCTATAAACACTGGAATTATGGCAAAGAAAAACTCCAATATTGGACAGAAATGTTTCTCTTTTAGAGGTGCTAGGTCTTGGAATGGCCTCTCGGCTGAGTGTAAGCTGGCATCCTCCCTGAACAGCTTTAAACAATGTCTTGTTTAGGTGTAAATAGGGGTTTGCCATTTGGACTTTCTTTTATTTTAGATATTTTATTTTAGATTTTAATTGGGTTTTAATAGCATTTGTGATATATTGAATTGTAATTAGGTTAATTTAGTTTTTAGTAATAGTTTAATTATTGTAAGTTTTTATCGTGGAGGGCCCCTTGAAAATCAGTATTGCTGAAGGGCTACCCTCCTTAAACATGTGAAATAATAATAATAATAATAATAATAATAATAATAATAATAATAATAATAATAATAATAACTGATGAAGATTTTAATCGAAACGTTTTTTAAAATAACAGTGTGTTTTTTCATATATTTTATTTTCTGTTGTTTTTGATGGTGCTTTTAGTTTAATTTAATAATAATAATAATAATAATAATAATAATAATGGCAAATTACCTAAAGTTTCCTTCGAACAATTCGTTTGAAAGAATGGAGCGATAATTCAAAAATTTTGCAAACGCCTATGCTTTATCTGACCAGCATCTTCAACAAACTATGAATTTATCTTTGAACCTCTCTTCGCTTTTTACTTATGGTTTGAAACAAAGAAGTAAAAATATAAACAGTGGCAGACAAGACTCCTATAACCCGCTAGGCCTTGTAACAAAGAAGACAATAGACCTTTTAGCTATTCCACAGAAGAGCCTGGATCGAGCGTTATTTTTATACACGAGGTTCGATAGAGTGGCGTTAGAGCTTATATCAATATTGTGCATATTCTAAAATTCTACAAAGTGCACTTTGTAGAATTTACGAATTGGCACAATAGTGATAGAAGCTCTTAGCACCACTCTATCGAGCCTCGCGTATAAAAATAACGCTCGATCCAGGCTCTTTTGTAGAATAGCTAAAAGGTCTATTATTCTCAAAGCCACACTTTATTTCATTGCTTTGGGGTGGGGGGAAAGTATTCGTCATCTCATTCTCTGTTAATAGTTGCTGAAACCCCTGAATCAAGCCTCACCTCGATAATTCGCTCTGCGTCCTTTTTGGTATGAATTGCCTCCACACAAAGAATATCCACACCTTGGAAGAGTTTACTGCATTCATCTGCCCATAATTTATACCTGCCAATAAATTTCAAGGACGTTAAGCTCCAGGATCATCGCACAATTTTTTCTTTAACATCGGCAGAATTCACTGCTTTGATTGATCTTTAAAATTCATTCTGTTTAGTTGTATCAAAACAAAATTATGTTTAGCAATAGTTATGCTCATGCCTAGGAAAGACTTGAAGTTCCAATCAAAGCTCAAACAGGTTTTGTAATGCATGCCTTTCCTAGCCTGTGTTCCAGACCCGGGGGGGGGGGGTACTTCATTGTCAACATGATTCGACCTGAATCTGGACTTTGAGAAAAGGACCCATTCCTATGACGGAATATTCAAAAATTTCCAGCCCATTTGCATGAATATCAGGAAATTTTTGACCCATCTGTATGAATTTGTCGATTTGAAACAAAGGAAAATTTCAGTTTTTTTGCGTGGATTATCATTATGGGGCTGATTGATAAGAAAATTCTCAAAGAACTACCCATCTACCAGAATTGTGGTTAAAAACAGACCCATATGTAGAGAATTTCGGATGAAAAAACCCATCCATATGAGCGGCACGTCCAGTACAACTTAACAATGAAGTACCCCCCCCCCCCGGGGTTCCAGACCACTTGGAAAGGAAAGTGGTCTGTGTAACCAAGCACTAATCCGTGTTCAGACGATGAATTGAACTGCGAAATAATTAAGGGCATTCTTTCACGGATCTGATTGGCTGCAATGAAGTCAGTGATCAACACAACGGATGTCTTTGTAAATATGTGTGTTTGAAACAAACCAGGGCTGATCGTTATCACTTCGTACGGGCGTAAAAACTCAATAGTATTAGCAGGCATTCAAATCTCCTATTCTTTCATCGTAAAAGGTCAATAGGATAGCAGACATTGAAATTTTCTATTCTTTGTATTGTAATGTGAGTTCTTCACATGAGACAGGCTTTTCCTTTTGATAACAAAACAAATAGTGATTATGCGAATTATTAGTTGCATATATTAATTTTCTTCAGATTCCGAAGAAAATTTGTGAACACGGATTAGTGCTTGGTTACACAGACCACTTTCCTTCTCAAGTGGTCTGGAACACAGGCCAGCCTTTCCCAGAAACTTTAATTTTTACTGTTTCAATGTGCTATTGCAGATGTTACGAGTTACTGCAATTATGATACAACCTGTATAAGTACTGGATGAGTAAAAAAAAGTTAACACGTTTGGCGGGCTGTGGAACAAATCGTATGCGGCCGATATTCAAAGCTGAAATGTTAATCTATCAGCCAAAAGGTAACTTAGACGTCAAAGTTTTTCTTGGTAAAATCACACGTCATTTCGACCATGAAATTAGGAAAATGCTGGTTAGGAGTTTGTATGCGAAGAAGGATTCCATGTTCAATTTTGATCCATTAATTACTTGTCATTGAAATTTGAAATTAATATACAAACTGTCAGTTTCAGAAATCGGATATAAATCTAAATTGCAAGTAAATCATGGATTTGAAGCCAATCCATAAATTTGGAACCAATCGTCGTCAAAAGGTTTTGCACAATTGTGCATTTCTTGCAAAAATTGATCCATGATAAAGTTACGATGCCTTGTGTTTCATTGGAAATTTTTGAGAAGGAGGTTGTTCTCTCTCAAACAATCAGGATTTCGGAAGCTTCATTCCGTACTAACCTGTTTGTTAAAATGTACTAATGATTGGTACCTGGACCTCGATCAGGGACAGTATACATCTGTCACATTCATAGACTTAAAGAAGGCTTTTGACACTGTAGATCACCAAATATTGATTAAAAATCTCGGTGTTTATGGAGTGGCAGGGAAAGAATTGAGTTGGTTTAAATCTTACTTGCAGAATCGTAAACAATGTTGCAAGGTTAATGGACACATTTCCAGCATGGAATCAATTAAATGCGGAGTACCCCAAGGTTCTTGCCTTGGGCCCTTACTATTTCTGATATATATTAATGATCTTCCCCTCTCACTAAAGTTTGGGGAGGTTAATATGTATGCAGATGACACCAGCATTTCCTACTCCTCGGACTCCATCACAGATATCAATGATGCCGTCAATGAAGATTTAGATCGCCTTAAGAACTGGCTGGAGAGTAATAGGTTATCACTAAATGTAGCAAAAACACAGAGCATGCTTATTGGTAGCCGAAATAGACTCAAAAGGATCGGCCAGTCTGAAAACACGGAACCAGCCCTAAAAATAGGAGAGGAGCCAATCACTATGGTTAAACACGCGAAATACTTGGGTGTTCAGGTTGATCAGCACTTGCTGTGGGATGAGCATATGAGCATCGTTACCAAAAAAATTTCTCGAGGAATAGGAATGCTGAAATACTAAAAAAAATACCTCCCATTACAGACCATTCAAAGGATGTATAAGAGCCTCGTAGAGTCTTACGTAAGATATTGTTCGCCTGTTTGGGGTAACTGTGGTATTACGGCTCTTCAAAAATTGCAAAAGCTGCAGAATAGAGCAGCCAGGGTAGTCACGAATAGCCCCTATGACGCTTCCTCGCTGCCCCTTATCAAACAACTCGGTTGGCTAAATATACAACAAATGATAGATTTTGAAACAACGAAAATTGTTCACAAATCACTGCACAATGAAGTGCCTGATTATCTGCAAGGTCTGTTTACAAGGGTCTCTGATAAAGGCGTCAGGGAATTACGCAATTCCAAACTGGATTTGAACCTTCCGCTGTTGAAAGCATCCCTAGGACAAAAGAGCTTTTTATTCAGGGGAGCCAAACTTTGGAACAAATTGGGTTCTGAAGCTAAAACCACAAATAGCTTTTCGGCTTTTAAGAAAGCTGTCACGTGAACACAAAGATATGTTGATTCTACATTTCCTTTCTTTTATTACTTTAGGTTTGAAATAACACTGTAAATAGGGTTTATATTCTTTTTCTTTTGTTGACAGGGCAAGCTGTAAAGCAGTATTTATATATTTATTGATGCTTCTACCCTGTATAAATAATTGAAAATGAAAAATGAAATGAAATCTTTGATTTTGACTTCTCTGGAATAGTAACAATCAAAGCAAAATTTTCGAAACTTATTCAACCCGCTCCTCTTCAGAGCTACAGTCGACCCTTTATGTCCCACAAATTATGGGGTATAGGACACAAAGAGCATTACCTGTTGCTTTGTCATTCTTATATACGGGCCTAGATCTGATCTTCACAATAGTGTAAATGCAATGTTGCTGCCTTGTGGTTTTTTCCTCTCTTTCAAATAAAGCTTTACTCAAATTCATATTGTGTGGCGACGAAAAGTCAACCATTGACACGAATAAGAAACTACTCGAGGCAACCCTCAAATTCATTCATGCTACGGAACGCTTTAAGTGCTCCATCGCAGCAACTTCCCATTCATTAGCAACTACAGAAGGTGTTGTGGCGCAGTAAGTAATCCTCTGACTTTGCAGCCAGAACAGTCAGGTGGACAGGGTTTGATACCAGGTAAAGCCTCACCAGTTGGGCGTGATGACAAGGGGTCACGGACTCGATTAGGTCTTCTCTACTTCTGTGATCCCAGCGCTTGGCGCTAAACACCGCAACTTCACTTCACCTTCATTACCCGGGGGGGGGGGTACTTCACATATTTTGGGTACGGAGACGTGCCATCGGGAAGGGTATCGATTTTCGCGATTTTGGTATAAGGAACGGTATCGATTTTCACAATTTTGGTATAAGGAACGGTATAGATTTTCGCGATTTTGGCTTAAAGAACGATTTTGGTATACTTTTTCGGAAAATTGGTATAAGGTCGGGTATACTTTTTCGCAAAATTGGTATAAAGTCGGGTATACTTTTTCGCAAAATTGGTATAAGGAACGAGTATGTTTTTGAAGCTTCGATGGCACGTCCCCGACCAAAACCTGGTGAAGTAACCCCCCCGGGCTTCATTAGCACCTACTTTTTGTCAGTTGACGTTTTATTTGTAACTATTTCACTCAGCTTGGTTACTTTTACTTGTATTTTGTTTTATGGCCGTATGGTTGATATCGCATGCTCCCCACAGTATCGTGATTGTAGTTTGTCGTTGTATTTTTATGAGAATGTATACAAAAGGCGTCATCTATCTTTCAAAGCATAGACACGAAGTGCTTACCTGTCCGTCAAAGCAATTTCTTCTATTACCGAAGTTCCAGTATTTGCTTTCCAGGAGTCAGAAAGAGACCTTCGCCTGAAAAGCATGAATTGAAAACCTTAGTTGTTGAAATCTTGTAGTTGTAACTTGCAATGATATTGCATCTGAGTTAGAAATTTGCTCCATTTCATGGGCCCCTGCCTGACTCCTGTGACTTGAAAAACGGTAAAATTCCTACGCAAAAGAAGAAGTACTGTAATTTTGCAAATGTCAAGTTATCAAAAGTACACACAGTACAAATATACAAAAGTTCATTTCATCCATTTATGTTTGGGACAGAAGAATGCAATGATCATTTGAACCACTACTTCTGAGGAATCGATACCTAAGCAGGCAATGTAATTACATCTGTTGTAAAACTGCTTAAACAATTACAATGGACCTAATCGGCTAAGGTTTGTTTTACCCATTTCAAGTCATGTGACCCTACTCTTGGGAAATTTTAGTATTATGCTACTTTTTGCACTCATGACACAACTTTGCATGGCACAAAATATGCTAGAGAAATCAAAAGATGTTTTATCAGATGTTGTTAAAGCAAGAGATTGATCACATGACTTGAAATGGGTGTCAACAAACCTTGGCCGATTTTGTTTTTTGAAAATCACTTTTGTTCGATTATAAAAAACAAAGACATGAAATTGGTGGTATACACTTACTTGAATACTTTGTAACTTCGTCCAATCTTTTGTATACGAATGTCATATTTTCCTTCAAGAAACGATTCAGTAGTTGCATAGGTATCTGCAACTGCTATTAGACTGGCAACGTCTTGAAATCCCCTGGGACTTGCAACGCAAACCTACGGATAAGATATTGTTGATTATTGTCTTGTTTAGGATCAAAAATGAAGGTTGCACCACCTTTCCACACTAGAGAACACCCCCCAGTAACGACCCCACCGGACATTAAAAATACAGCGGGGGAAATTATGAAATTAAACATTTTCAATGGGAATTAGAAATATCATGGCGGGAAAGAAAATTCTCGGCTATAAGCTATGATGAAACTTGTATAATTTTTGAGGGGGAAATAAAGGTTTCAACGGGGAACCAACAGAAACGCCGCGGGGAAAGTGTTTCAACTCAAACTTAGTGGGGAAACAAATTTTCTTGGCAAAATGTTGTTGATTTCATTACTGTATTGAATTGTGTAGATGGTTTCTTTTACTGTGCGTCAAGGACAGTGAAGATTAGCATTTTTTTTTGTGATCTCAATGCAGTGCTTGATGCTAAAAAGCACAGTTTCACCTACATTCAATGGCAAAAGGAAAGGTACATTTGTTAAAAGTACCTGCTGAATTTCGTATTCATCAAGATCTGTAAGTTTGCATGTTGTTTTTCCATTTGTGAAATTGACATTAACACATTCAAACATCGCACCTGACAGTTGTAGACGCCAAGTATAGTTTAGTGCAACTGGCCCAGGATCGATTTGAGCCGATTTCAATCCACAATCTTTGTAAAAGTTACACGATTCAAGGTCGTTGAAAGGGGGTAAATTGGGGCTGTTATGTCCATCCCAGTTTTCCAGAAGGCGGAATTTAGTCATTAAAAAACCGTGTAAAAGTTCCGGCGTACCTTTCAGACAATACGGCAATCCCTTACCAGGTCCATCCCCACTTGTCTTTAATGCTGGCAAAGCCCCTAACACGAATTCTTGAATAGAAATAGACAATTTCAGTATCGATTAAGTATCACAAGCATTATAAAGATTAAGATTGGTGTCATACCTTTCCAAAGCCACTGTTAGCACTCCCGACCTTGACAACAACAGGTAAAGATGGCGGCAATATCTATGAAGAGATGTCACTGTTAGTTAAAAGTAGCATATCTCAATAGAGATGAACCGTGAGCAATAGGATACAAAGTGTCCGTCAGCAGGGACGTAGGAAGCATCTCAAACTTGGAGGGGCACGACACTTCAAGGGCACTTATTTCATTAAGCTAAAGAGGCACTTCCTGAAAATAAAAAGGGCACTTCTTTGTTTATTCCAAAATCTTGGGGGGGCACGTGTGCCCAGTGCCCCCCCGGTTCCTACGTCTCTGTCCGTCAGTGCAAAATGGTAATCGGTAGAGAGCCACTCATTGTCTAAATATTCTTAAGTTTCTAGTGAGCCACGAATTCAAATATTGTTGGTAGTTAGCCACCTTGAGTGCAAATTTACTTTTATCATACATTTACGCTCAAGGTGGACCAACATTGCAGATGGCTCACCAATAGAAATATACATTCGTGGAACAGCAATAACGTGGCCCCAAGGTGGCTCACAACTGATGAAAATTTAATACTGCATTGACGCTGACACAGTTAAGCCATCTTGACCTAAACTGGGTTGAATTTCAGCCAATCAAATGCATTGGATTGTTTGGATTGACCAATTGGAGTATTGCACTGATACAGATTGGGTGTTCTTTCGCTCAAGGACAAATGAATGACAGAAGATGAAACTTTTCCTACAACAGCCATTTCACAATAGAAGAAGAACAAATCGACCGGACAGACAAGTCGTCTTGGATGGACAAATCGCTCGTCTGCAATAAAAACATCAGGGAAAGGATTGATATGCAAGTCGCCTGCTTTTCATTTGTTAATCTATCTGGACACCAATTTTTGTTTGTGAAAATGGGCAAGCTGTCAAAGTCCAACTTGAATTCATACGAGACGAGCAAATTTAGGCGATTTAGCTGTCCAGACTTCAGACTATTTTGTTGTAGCCTGAGATCAGACATTTTTTCCGAATGAGTTTGATCTCAGGCTAATTTTGTTCGTCTTCCAGTGTAAAGGGCTAATTACCCTAAAGATTTTCGAGTGGCACAATACTAATGAGCAAACTGGTATGGTAGTTGTTGCAACCGAAGTTCTTGCCATCGCCCGTCCGCCATCTTGACAATGTTGGTCCAGGGCTATTTTAGTTAAGATGCTAAGCCTGCGAAGGCCTGGTAAATGTGTAGGCCTCAGGTATTCCAATTCTTGTAGCAAGACATTTACATTTTTATCGGTAGTAATTGCTTAGTTATCGCAGTAATCAATGACTTTGTGTCTTAGGTCTAAGGATGTTACAGAGAAAAGGAAGAATTATACAAGGGCTTCCTATGAACGTCCTTCAAAGTAAGATCAGGCTAAACACAGCAAGAAAAGGAGTGGGATTTAAATACTTCAACTGTCCTAGAAAAATTAAAATTTCCACCCCAGTTGTGCAACATGATATTGTTAGTGAAAGAAAATAGGAACTTGGCATGCTCTAAAGGTACTTTTACTGCAAATACGCCCGAAAAAGGTGAGTATTTATTTCTTCATGTGTCTTGGTTCTAAAATAGGAACAACAAGTATTGACATAGCAAATTTATGAACCTCCTAGCTTTATAGTCACGTGATAGAAAATCCCTGGCATACCACGTAAATCATAAAGCCCTTACACAAACAAAGCATTTGCAAAGTAAACGCTATTTGGGATGTCTCTCGCACGTATTAGGCGAGGTGGAGTTTATTTAATGAGTCATGGTGAAGCAATGTGCCTCACTGCATACTGCGCATACGACTGACTCCCTTTAAAATTTCTGACAAGTTCATCTGTAAATTGGCCAGTCTGTACTTTAGCGGACCAGCCTCCAATATAGACACTTTATGTGTCATGGGGTAGGGGTTGGTTAGCTAGGGTAATGCAGGGTAAGGTAGGGTTGAAGAGCCATTGGCACCTGTAGACTTCTACGGTAGGCCGAGACCAGAGAGGAGACGTGTGCTTCGGAGCAAGCTACGCCATAAAAGTATCTTACATGAAGTATTTACAAAACATAACAATAAACAGAAATCACTACAATGCTCCCTTTTTTTTAAACGACACGTCCAAGTTTATAGTCTTTCCTTCTCTCCTGTTTACCTGTTCATATTCGATGGTACGACAAGTCCATATCTTCGAACTGGTATTCTCGATCGCTGTGATCGTCTAGGCCTAACGTCCTGATTCTCTCCTCTGATCTCTATCTCATTGTTCTCTGATTCTGTATCTGCTGTTTCTCTACGATCTATGTCTCTGTTCTCTGTTTCACTATCGCTATCATCATCATCTCTCACGGTCTCATAACGTGGTACTTTCTTGAAATGTGATATATTTCGTGTAATGATATGTCTTTTGTTCTTTGCTACAACTCTGGTGCCTTTGCGACTTGTAACAGTGAATCTTTCTGGACTAAACTTAGAGGTTAATTTATTTCTTTTCTTTTGTAGACAGATTACGATGTCTCCTTCCTTGATGTCTGATTCTTTTGCATTGTGCCTTTTGTCGTAATACTCTTTGTTTCTTTCCTTACTTTTCTCTATGTTCTCTTTCGCCTCTTTGTGCTTGTTTACGGTTTTCTTGGCTGGCAGTTCAGGTAAATATCCTCTGATCTTTCGATTATACAACAGTTCACATGGTGCTATCTTTGTTGTTGCATGAGGAGTCGTTCTATACGAAAGTAAAAATCGTTGGAGTTCCTGTCTCCAGTTTCTCCCCTCGAGCTGTGCGGTTTGTAATAATTTTTCCAGTGGCTTATTGAAGTTCTCAACATTAGCATTTCCCTGTGGCCAAAGAGGAGTACTTGGATTCCAGTCAATATTAAGTGCTTTGACGTATCTCTCAAACTCTGTCCCATTAAACGGTGGTCCATTATCACTTGAAAGCTTGACTGGTATGCCATGAGTGGCGAAAATTCTGTCCAATTTTGGAATCACTGCAGGCGCTGCTGTAGAGTGTACGATCTCCACTTCTGGAAACTTTGTGTATTTATCAATTGCTACTAATAAATACTGTTGAGAATTCGGTATTGGTCCAAGAAAGTCAATAGCTACGTCATACCAAGGTATGTCCTCAGTAGGTGTTATCTGCATTGGCTCGACTGGTTTACTTGCACCAACTGCTTGACAAGAGCTGCATTTTTCGATTAATTCTTTGACTCTTTGGCTCATATTTGGATACCAAATTTTTTCCCTTAGTAAGCTCTTTGTTTTCTCGATGCCTTGATGGCCTATATGTGCTAATCTTGTTGCTCTGTCTTGTAAGACTTCTGGAATGATGATTCTGGTACCTTTCATTAGGATATCTTTTGTTTTGTTGACTGTGATCTCTTCTGAACATCTCTTATATGGTTGAATCTCTTTGTCTTGTGTATTCCATTGTCCTGTGTCTAAAGCTCGCTGAACTTTTTGTAAGACTCGGTCTTTCTTTGTTTCCTGTTTGATCTCTTCCAGTGTCATTGACTTTGGTACTGTGTGCTCAATGACATAATTAACATATTCTTCAGCAATACGTTCCTCTGAACTTTCTTTCATAATGATATCAATTGGATGTCGGCTAAGATAATCAGCTTCATTCGTTTGTCCACTCTTGTAAATAACTCGAAAGTTATAAGGCTGTAGTCTCATGATCCATCTTTCTATTCGTGCTGGAGGCTTTGATCTTGGATTATTAAATATAGCCTCTAGTGCCTTGTGATCTGTGAAAATATCAAATTCTGTACCCAATAAGAACAATCTGAAATGCTCTACACCCCAAACTAGTGCTAGTCCTTCAATGTCTGTCTGTGAATAACGACTTTCTACTGGGCTAAGGGCTCTACTGGCGTATGAAATAATCCTGTAACTTCCGCTATCATTTTCTCTCTGTGCAAGAATACCACTGATACCTTTCGGTGAACCATCCACTATTAGAAGACTTCTCTTTTTAGTGTCGAAGTAAGCTATTACAGGTGCTTGGGTCAACTTTTGTTTCAATTGACTAAAAGCTCTTTGTTCAACAACTGTCCACTTGAACTTGACATTCTTCTTTGTTAACTCTCGTAATGGTAATGTTATTGTTGCATAGTTAGGAATGTAGTCACTGCATGTATTTGCCATTCCTAGAAAGCTACGTACTTCTGAAACGTTCTGCGGAGGCGCAGCATTTTGAAGCTTTGACACTCTGTCTGGGTCAGGCCTTGTTCCTTTTTCAGTGAAGATTAGGCCATAGAATTTTATTTCTGGTTGTAGAAAATGGCATTTTTGTCCTTTTGCTTTGATATTCAAATCAGATAATCTCTTCAAACAATTCTCAAGGGCTTTGTCATGTTCTTTACGATCCTTTCCAAATATGATTATGTCATCGGCAATATTTTTCACGCCTCTAATGTCACCTAGATTACGTTGCAGAATGTTCTGAAATAATTCAGCACTGCTAGATGTGCCATAAGAAAGTCTTGTGTATTGAAAAAGACCTTCGTGCGTTGAAAATGTTGTAATAAAACGGCTCTCTTGTTCTAACTGCACTTGATGATATGCTTGTTTCAAGTCTATTTTCGAAAAATATTTCGATCCGTTCACTTCTGCTTTGAAATCGTCTAAAGTTGGCATAATATGTCTTTCTCTGATGATCGCTTTATTAGCTTCCCTCATATCTACGCAAATTCGTGTCCCTCCATCCTTCTTTGGAACGCATACAATGGGTGAGACCCAGGGAGTGGGCTGGTCTACCACTTTTTCAATGATTCCTTGCTCTATTAGCTTTCCCAGTTCCTTTGAAACGGCTTTTCGCATGTGATAAGGTATCCGTCTCTGCGGTTGTAATACTGGGGTTACGTCATCCCGTATATGCAATTTCACTTGTTGTCCCTTTAGTTTTCCTTCTCCAATGAAAACATTTTCGTATTTATTCAACAGCTTTTGAATCTTTTCATCGTTACTCTGCGGTATTTCCGACTTCTTTTCAGGGCTATTTTCTTTCGAAATTTCCTGTTTCTTGTCTGGATTTGCGTCCTTTTGTGCAGGCATTCCTTTGACTTTATTTATCAATTGGATTAGCGCAAGCTCTTGTGCCGTCTTTGCACTAAGTAGGTTACCCCCGGTTCCTTCCACTACATAGAATGTTGATATTGTATAGCGTGACTTTGACTCTATTGATGCTTGGAAACATCCTTTCAATTTCAAAGGGGTGGAAGAACCATAGGCGAATATTTTTGTCTTTGTTGGCTCCAGTGTTATTTTGTCCATAATCTTTTCATAAGTTTGGTTGTCGACCACATCTACAGTTGCCCCCGTATCGATCAGAAATTTGATCTGCAGTGACTCATTCAAACGAAGTAAGGTTTTGTGCTTTGAATTTCTTGTGTTGTCAACAGCATAGGCGTATTCATCTTCTGAAGAACTTGTTTCCTCCGTGGGGTTAGAAGAAACTACTCTGGCACGCTGTGGTTTTCTATCCCCTTTTTGACCTTGATTTTTGGCTGGCTTAGCAAAGACCAGAAATGTTTCTTATGCGCGCGCAGAATCGCCATGCATGGCTCCTGAATACGAGGCGAACTGATCACGTGATAATCACAACGATGGAAAGAAGAAATTAAATCAGCTGATGCCAAAGCCAGCAGTGGACGATCGAAATGAAGAGCTTACTGAAGTTACTATTTGTAGCTTATTTCACAATTTCCAGCAAAAGATGGATATCAGTCAGTTTTAGTTTCAATCCTAGGCCCCTTTCAAACTCGACTAGAAACGTCTAGGCCAGTGTGATGGATGATACAGACCAAACTCGAAGAGCCACAACATTGAATGACAGCGTTGCAATCCAGCAGGAAAATTTTTACTCTATTGAACAAAAATAATTAGGTTTTTTTTCTAAATGATCAATGTATTGCATTTTCTTTCATTTTGTCTGAAGCAGATTAAAAGAGGTTACTATCACAGTTCTAAGTGTATTTCTTGCCAAAATTTGAGCACCAAGCAGAATTCTCATCTTGAAGGGGAGGGGGGGAGGAGGGAGGACAATCCCACCCCTAAAATCCCAGCAAATGATTTAGACTTAAAATGTTACAATTGGTTGGTATTAAAAGTATGTCACCCAGCTGAATGGCTCCTAAAAGCAATGACCCCCTTTGTTGTAGAAGTCACAATTTTCTTGTGAGGCACAACATTGTGCCTGTTTGTACAACAATAGGATACCATTGTTTTTAGGAGCCAATACGCTGCAATACAGTACTCCTTCAAACCAGAGACGTAGGAAGCAGTTAGGGAGCGGGGGGGGGGGGGGGGTTTGACACTTAAAGGACAAACACCTCCAGAAACAACACTTTGCTATCATAATTGAAAAATGTTGGGGGCATGTACTCCCAGTGCCCCTATGGCTCCTACGCCTCTGCTTCAAACTCATCTGGCTTTTTCATGAAGCACATAAATTTGATGAGCATAATTTACAATAAATGCATCTTGGTAAAAAGTTCCTCCCCTCCTCCCCTCCATCTTGAGCATAATTGTCTCTTCTGGACCTTTGCATCTAATGGTAAAATGCAGTTTCGACAAAATTTTGAATTTTAAAGATCCCAGTACGTATTTCATGGTCAGTTGAGGAATTCAAACAAGAAGACACAACAACTATCAGTGTAGTCACAGAAAAATGCCTAAAGACTTTACAGACTTCACATCACTGACTTATTCAGAATCATTCAAACATTAGGAACAGGAGAGAATCAATCTGAAATTCCTTAGGTTTTCTTTACATACTTGGCAATATTCAAGCAAGCCTAAATGGAGATATGGCAATGCCTCAGGATTTGGTAGAATCCACCCTATTCAAACAGTGTCATATCTTCTGTGGGAATGTGTTGAAAACCTTGCAAGGTCCAGCCAAAATTTGCATCTTGCAGGAGCTGTATCCAGACCAAACACATTTGAAGGAATATGTGATTTGATGTAAAGGGTGTAAAGTATCTGAAAAAAACAAGGGAGAAATTAGAGATTTTTTGTCAAACTGTTCTTTCCACCAAGTACCAAATTGCAAAATCAGAGAATGAGAATAGGGTGATGGACGTACAGTAATAACTGAAACATCATCGTGGAATTATTGCAAAAACTTTGTAAAACAACTGAATATGCTTTCTTGCTCAGCAGCAACCAAACTTGCCATTCGTAGGTCAATCAATCACAAACAAATTCTGGTATTTTGATATCAAAATATGCACTCAAAGCGCTTAACAAGTAAGTCATAAAATGACAACCAAAATTATATTGTTATTGTGCATTGAAGAGGCAAAAAGTTCTTGTAAAAACATGATGAAACAAGGTAGAGCATCAGAGCACGATGAGACTCTGAATACAAAAAGGCAGGACTGACAAACAAAAGGCCATCCACTGACAACAACAGCAAGAATGCTAAGACAATAGAATGGCCTAGGCATGGATGCCGTGGTTGTTCAAATGCTGTTTACAAACTAAAACACGAAAATTAACAATGTTAGCCAATTTTTCGACAAGATCGGGTTTGAGAAACTTGAAGCTGAACATCTCGCCAACACAGTGATGATAGTCTCGTTTTGCGGCAGGGACTAGATTTTGCGCAAATTTCTGTTTTCTGGGGCTACTAAAATGTCCTTCGCTCCCGTCAGAAAATGACCTGCTGCAAGAAATAAAATATTTTTGTGGACAAGAATGACAGAATGGGTGATCGGAATACGATTCATGAAATTATACATCCTAACGAAGCTGGGATAAAAATTTCCATGGCATATTCATTGTTTAGACCTTCCTACAAGCTGCCTGTTTACATGTAAACAAACAAGAGATATTTTTCGTCATCGAAAGCAGCCCTAACTTTATGGCAAAAAATGAAACACTTAGCCAATTTTTCAAGAATACTGACCTGTCTCAAAATGATGCTCACATCCTGCAGATAATGTCCACAAACGTTCATCTTGCGGCAGGGACCAGTTTTTCCACAAAATCCTTTTCTCTTTTTTGATTTTTTCTTGCTAAATATCGCCTTCAGCCCCAGAAAAGTAAAGCCAAATAATCCATTTTTATTGAAGCTTTCCAGGGTCGATGATTTTTTCAGCCATATTTGATCCCCTTCTCGACACATTCGGCGTGTTCTCAAACTCAAGCCGCGTCTCAAGAGGCCTGGATCACAATAGATTCCTTCGCAACTGCGTGCAGTCCCCAGAAAATCACCCCTCTCCCACCTTTCTGTTTTGGCGGCTTGCGCAGACGCAAAAGCACTTTGCACAGCGGTCGAAACATTTCTGGTCTTTGCTGGCTGGCTTATAATAATTGCGACCTTGTGCGGGCTTTCTTGGTTGAAGTTTCCTTGGGTTTGTGTCTTTCGGTTTTCGACACACTTTTGCGAAATGTCCCTTCACACCGCAATTTGAACAATTCGCTTTTTTAGCGGGACATGGCTTGTTAGAATGTGGAAAAGAAAAACCACAACTAAAACATGTCTTTTCTGTGCGTATTTCTTTGATCTGTAAATCTTGGAAAGTTTCTTCCATTCCCGAGGCTTGGGCGGAACTAACTTCGGTTTTTCGTCCGTCTATCAACATCTCTTCAAGCTTATATTCAGGATCGCGGAGTGCTTTTCTCCGTAGTCGGCTTGATTTGCCATTGCAAACTATCTGCATTTTAATTTCTAAATCAGTATAATGGAATTTACAATGTGTTGAAAGA
Source organism: Aurelia coerulea (assembly GCA_039566865.1). NCBI lineage: Eukaryota > Metazoa > Cnidaria > Scyphozoa > Semaeostomeae > Ulmaridae > Aurelia > Aurelia coerulea. The sequence continues at coordinate 29,643,412 of CM076943.1, forward strand.
GTACGCAGTCTTGTGTGAAACTCATCTATTGTCTCATCCGCTCTTTGTTTGGCTTGACGAAAATTGTAAATTTCGTAAATCGAGTTTCTTGCTGGCTCGAAATGCGTTGTTAGGGCATCTTTGGCTTTCTTATAATCTTTACTTTCCCTTTTATCTGGCAATGTTTTGAATATTTCGTATACTTCTGGTCCTGCCTGGTATAACAGTAAGGCGCGTTTTCGTTCATCTTCCTTGATATCTGCGGCAATCAGATATGTTTCAAAACGTTCTATCCAACTCGTCCATCTTGCTCCAGTGTTCGTTGGATCCGATTTAGGCTGAAATTGTGGCATAGGCGAAACATTAGTTGCTGTAGCCATTCTCTTTATTTATCTATTTCTTTAATCCCGTTCGTCTTTAATCCCTTTCGTCGCCATTGTAGACTTCTACGGTAGGCCGAGACCAGAGAGGAGACGTGTGCTTCGGAGCAAGCTACGCCATAAAAGTATCTTACATGAAGTATTTACAAAACATAACAATAAACAGAAATCACTACAGCACCCAAGGTCCTTTGCGGGCACACTGCAATTTCAGACTGTCTGGAAACCAAATTTGGCCCAAGTGGAAAACATACTGGGTGTCCCAAAAAAAACGCAACGGATTAAAAAAAATTCTGAAGCAAGCTTTTTCAGATCAATAATAACATGACTACTTTTTTCTAAATCTGCAATAATTAGATTAAATTTTGATATATTTTTTTCAGAATTTTTGGTGACTTGATTGAAGAGTTAAAAATCAACAAACTTCAGATTTGCTGTCAGGGCAAAACCAGAGCTACCAGTATTGGTGCAAAGTATACTGTAAAATTAAAAGCATGGCAATATTTGAAACTTCGCAATCATAATTACGAAAAAGCACACAACTTCATTAAGAAACTGAACAAAGAGATCCCTTACTGATTCATGAGTTATCCATTCTCGAAGGAGCTTTCAGTGCTCAATGATGGCCTAGTTATTTTAGAAAAAGTAAGCAACCATCATGCACACTTAAGAAGTACGACTGTGTTTTGACGGAGTCTTTATGGAAGTGATCGTATGTTTTGTCTGCAATGCCTTGTGATTGCAGAGATATTCATGTTTTCCAATTTGACATTATGATTCACCAATGTTAATACAGAAGCTCTGGTTTTGATCTGGGGGTCACTAAAAATACTGAAAATATATCAAAATTTAATGTAATTATTGCAGATTTGAATAAAAAAATCGTTGGATCATGAGTACGGAACACTTTGCATTATCATTCCTCAAATCTGTTGCGTTTTCTTTGGGACACCCGGCAGGTCAACATTGCAGTCTTGCAGCATTTAAACTAACAGACAAGTCAGCCAAAGTGACCCTGGGTGCCAATAGCTCTTTGAGATACGATTATTCATAGGCCTAGTTAACAAGCGTTGCGTGCGTGCAGGCTCTACTGATTTCTTTTCAAAGAAGTTTCTTCTCTAGTAGAAACCTTTGTTGAAGAAAACCTTTCTCAAAAGAAATCGGCAGAGCCTGCATGCAATTTGCGGGGTATTTTGTTAGATACTTTCCTGAGAGATATGACATAAAGCTGGTCTGCTGAGGTGCTGTTTTCCCGATTTGTTTGCTTTATATCAAACGAAGCTGAAATCATCTCTCGTGCATGTATTGCATATTTTTATCAAATTCTTGAATTTCATCACATTTTGGAGCTTATCACGAGTCTTGTCAAAATTATGACGCTTGCATCATTCCTTGAACATTTTTCTATGAAGTCTGATAAAGCCATCCCACTGTCAAGTGGCTTGGAGCAATATAATACAAAAAACGAAGGACAATACAGTGGAAAATATGCTATGAATTTCTTTGGATAAGAGTAAAAGTTTCTCAAATAATTTTTCTCATGGCTGACGTTCCTTAAAATTTTGGCAATCTGAGAGCTGAATGTATACGAAGTCTTTTTTGTAATAAAATACATGGAGTGCCATATCTCCATGATTCTTTCCGAGGGGCAAATCACTGATTTTTTTCGTACACCTTCCTTAAAATCACAAACAAATCACATACAAAAATCACAAAAATCACAAAATCACCATACAAAAATCACAAAAATCACAAAAATCACAAAATCATAGAAAGATCACAAGAAAAAATCACACAAAAATCACTAAAATCACAAAAAAATCGTGTGATTTTAAAATCACAACAATCACGTACGCTATTTTGAGAAGTGATTTTTATTCTTTCGTTTTCAGACAAAGGTTTTTCGAATTCGTCCTCCCCAGCAAGACTAGGCTTTCATTCTACCATTATCGCTTCTCAAGACGGGCTTTGATCATAAACTGAGACTGAACCACGCAAAAACCAATGAATAATGGATCTTGATTCCTGATTTACATCTACAAAAGGTAATGTGGATGTCTGTGGACTACTGGGGAAATAGGATCATAAAGTAGAGCCCAAGTTAGAAGTTAATATTATTTTAACCTTAGCTTGCCTAGTAATCATAAGAGACTATGAACTTTGTGTAGCATATAGATTGGATATAAGCAGGATTGAGAAAGTTTCCCATCAACTTGACCAGTCCACAACACATTGTGCAATTTTAGCAATTCATTTTCAAACGTTAGAAATTGGTCACAGTGATAACACAGTGACATTTCGTTTCACAAACCGCTGACCACTCAAAATCACCAGTCTCACAGCTAGATTTCAAAGCAAGCGAGGCAACTGGCCTAGATGGGGGGAGTCCCTTATTCAAGATTCAAGATTCAAGATCCAAGATCCAAGATCCAAGATCCAAAGATCCGGAATTCAAGATCCAGAATTCAAGATTCAAAATGAAACACCCTAATTCAAGATCCAGAATTCAAGATTCAAAATGAAACACCCTAATTCAAGATCTGGAATTCCAAGATTCAAAATGAAACACCCTCATTCAAGATCCGGAATTCAAGATTCAAAATGAAACACCCTAATTCAAGATCCAGAATTCAAGATTCAAAATTAAAACACCCTAATTCAAGATCCGGAATTCAAGATTCAAAATTAAACACCCTAATTCAAGATCTAGAATTCAAGATTCAAAATGAAACGCCCTAATTCAAGATCCGGAATTCAAGATTCAAAATGAAACTCTCTAATTCAAGATCCAGAATTCAAGATAGCGTTCCAGTGATTTTTTAAGTGAAATGCTATAATTTAGGAAACTTAAGGCCCAATCTTTCTAACGTTTAAAAACCATGCTAACTGGATTTAAAAAGCTAAGAAACCTTTGTAATTTATATTTTTGGAGCAGTACAGTAAATAAAAATTTTAACAGCATTTTAGGTACTTGTTTAAGAGAGCTTCTAAGAAATTTCAAAGCCCCTTCATGTAAGCAATGCTGGACACTGACTTAGTATCTGATTTTCACATTCTCTCACAGTAATAACAACTGAAAGATGGGTGTACTTGGTGTGAACATTTTAACTCCAAATAGTCTGTAGTTTTTCAGTGTTTCAATTTCTAAAACTTCTTACCTTGAATTTTGGCTGCCTTGGCTCTGATGAGTTGAGGGTCTCAGATCATGGATATTCATTTGAATTTCTTTCAAATGATTTCAGCTCTTAAATATACATTGCAATATGATTTCCACTGTTCCAGATGTTGACCAATATCGAATAGCGAGAAAGTTCCTTGTTTGGCCTAGGCACTATTTGCCTCTCAGAAATTTATGCCTAGGCCATACAAGAAACCTTATCGCGACTCACTATTTGTCATTATCCAGAATAGTGGACATCATATTCCAATCTATCTTTAAGAGCTGAAATCAGCATCCATTGTATTCAATTCCACTCAGTAACTGCCGGATCCAAAATGAGTTTTTTTTCAAAACTGAAACACTTAAAACTTCTTCAATTTCGAACTAGGGTGTTTTCATTTTGAATCTTGAATTCTGGATCTTGAATTACGATGTTTCATTTTGAATCTTGAATTCCGGATCTTGAATTAGGGTGTTTCATTTTGAATCTTGAATTCCGGATCTTGAATTACGATGTTTCATTTTGAATCTTGAATTCCGGATCTTGAATTAGGGTGTTTTCATTTTGAATCTTGAATTCTGGATCTTGAATTAGGGTGTTTCATTTTGAATCTTGAATTCCGGATCTTGAATTAGGGTGTTTCATTTTGAATCTTGAATTCCGGATCTTGAATTAGGGCGTTTCATTCTGGATCTTGAATTCCGGATCTTTGGATCTTGGATCTTGGATCTTGAATCTTGAATCTTGTATTAGGGACTCCCCTAGATGGGTCGGGCATCGGCTTTTGCATTCCACCGTGAGCTCATCCGTTCGCAGTTAAATCCACTATTTGATTTTGATGGAAGAAAGATTGGCGAACCTTGGGAGACATCAATCGACGAAATTTTCTGATTAAAAAGCACTATTCGAAGACTTCTTGTGGCCATGAAAAAATGGCCTAATTCATACGCAGATTCCTGTTGATGAAAGAGGATATTTCTCGAAAACTATACCGTGCCACATCAAGAACTTTACAGGAGTCCTTGCCAAGGATGTCAGGAAGATGACCTATCAGGTAGGTTATTCACTGTTTTTTGCGTTGCGACGTTATTCTAGGGTTTTTGGACATTACTCTAGAACCATGTTAGGTAAGTAGCAGAAGGAACCATTTCTTCCATATTTTGTTTGCATTGAAATACTCGAGCTGGAAGTCTGGCGTTTGTTTATGTTGATAAAATTACCTATGGACCATTGATACCCGGAAGCTTACATTCGTGAGTGGTCGAAAAGGCAGGTAAAATGTTATTTTTCAAACTGCAGTCTAAAATGGTTCCACGGTCGTCATCTGAAATTGCCAATTTTGAGGCGTTTATTTCTCCAAATCGGCACCGTGTAACATCACCAAACTTTGCCAGTGCACTTGCAATTTCTTCAGTAACAGTATGCCAGTGTCGGTATATGCACTGTTTTTTGTGTTAAACGTCAATATTCATCTTTTTAGGGGAAGGTTTTGTTTACATCGACAACGATTTGGGCAAGGAAAAGCTTTGTCCTTTAACAATCACATACGGGGTAAGTGCTGCATGTCATGTGTTATAAGAAGCAGGTACTTCAGTACCCGATACATCGTGTACAAGGGGATTTTTGTACTTAATGAACAAAAGCAGATTTTGTAATACAATAGCAAAAGTTGCGTTTGATTGACACCTCAATTCAAAGCGATTAGCGGCTGCAGACAAAGGAAATTCTCTCAACCAGTAATTCAAAACAAACAAAGCCGCAAACGTTTCCCCAAAACTGGTAGGGCAAACTCTCGCCTTGTGCAAGCGAAAGATGGTTTTTAAGGGAAGTTATGTGCTTATAGCGAAAGAAGAAGGGTAAATCTAAAGTTCTGTCGCTTAGATTATATTTATTTGATTCAGGAGCGGAGCAGAAGGCATTGTAATTCTCGCGTCTTTAGGGCTTAAAATGAAACGATTACAAAACAGCTCCTAAATCAAATAAACATGATCTAAGCGACAGAACTTTAGAATTACCCTTCTTCTTTCGCTATAAGCACATAACTGCCCTTAAAAACCATCTTTCGCTTGCACAAGGCGAGAGTTTGCCCTACCAGTTTTGGGGAAACTATTGCGGCTTTGTTTGTTTTGAATTACTGGTTGAGAGAATTTCCTTTGTCTGCAGCCGCTAATCGCTTTGAATTGAGGTGTCAATCAAACGCAACTGTTGCTATTGTATTACAAAATCTGCTCTTGTTTACTTAATGTCATAAGATTTACAATACAATCCAACTATTTACATCTTTTTAGACAGAATGCAAGAAGTAACGAATCCTCAAATTAACAGTCAGAAATTTACCCACATTCCTATTTGATGCAAAAACATGTGCAAATTGTTTGATGCATTGCTGAGGGCAATGTGTCATTTTAGTTTTAATTCCATTTTATATGAAAGGGGGCAGGAATGCTGGAAAGGGGGCATAGGGGTGACTGCCCTTGCTACCATCTAAGAAATGACCTGACTATGTTATTTTTTATTATTTTGCCTTGTCCAACTAACTTTTGCAATCCCTGAATAGGTATTAACCCTATCCAGACTGGGGGGGCTCATTCAGCCCCCCCCCCACATACTTAACTGAGCACTGCTCCAAATTGGTTCAACGAACCAGGAAATGGTTTTTTGACTTTTAGTTTCTATCCTTTTGAAGTGTGATTTTGTGTGAAATTTTGAAAAAAAATTCAGGGGGCCGGGGGGTGGCTGTTTTTTTCAGAGTGGTCGGGGCCAACTTTTAGGTAAGCTGTTTATGGGTGTAATTCCAGATCACCTCATAATCTTTTGATAGTATCCTTTTTACTTTCTATACTTATAATTCATAAGGTCCCTTTAATCCTTTTCAGGAACAATAGACCAATTATGTGTCACGTGACCTCATCAATGACGTCATCTTTAAGAAAATGACAAAAATTAGTTAGCGGTCTCTCTGCAAGGATATTTCGACCCCAAATGTTTTGCATCAGCAATAAATAGATTAAAGCTAATCAACAGGGTTGTTTCCACCGAAGCTATGTAATTTTGTTTGAATTTTGTGCACCATTGGTCGCAAACGGTATAAGATTCCCCGGGGGTATCTTCATATAATACTACTAACGATCAGTTTTCATCCATATCTTGAGAATCTGTTTTACAGTGAGAATTTTTTGACTTGAAAGTGTTTAGTTTGTCAAAATATTATCAAACTTTCACCAAATTACTATCCCCGACCCCCTATTTCCCCTTCCTTCTTCCTCCCAATTCATTTGCTTACTACTGGGAAAAAATGCTGATGTCAGCATTTTTGCAATAATCAAAACAAAAGTTTCAAAAGGAAAAATGAAGTATGCAACGATCACTTATTATTGAAGTAGTTTTCATTGTAATATATGGGGAATTCTCTATTATGGCTGCATTTGTCATTTTTCAGAAAAACAAGATTTTTAATCTCTCTGTCCGCCATCTTGGATTTGCGAAAATCAAAGTTTTCACTTTATAAGTATATTTTCACCTTCTAAAAATGCTTTGATTGGCATAATTTGGTTTCATGAATCAATCTTAGAAAATTATAAAGATTTTAAAAAAAGTTTCTTTTTTCATTTTTTTCGTGAACACGTGCCAGTTGGTCTTGAATAATTATGACGTCATATCTATTTTTAGAATTCTTTTTGTGAAAAATGATAGATGATAAGCACGGTTACCTGCGTGGTGAGTTTCGTCTTCGTAAGTGAAGGAATGGCGATTTTATTTTAGAGAGGGGGGCTGACCCCCCCAGTCTTCTAGTAGCTCAAAAAGCCCAGTCTGGATAGGGTTAATGTGAAAAGGGTGACAATTGTTTGCAAAATGGCTTATTCTTTTGTCTTACAGATCCATGCACCTTCAATGCATAGAGCATAACAGTGATATTTTGCTTGCATATCCTTGATCCATCCAACTTGGCAAGCTTTTATACATAGATGGCATAGAGATGTAAAAACAGCACTGGACTATACAGCAGATGTTAACAGTTGCAGTTAAGAGATTTCAGGGCTGTAGGGGCCTGTAGGATGCATCTTGAACTTGGGGGAACAGCACATCAAGGGAGTTTTTCATCAAGCTAAAGAGACACTTCCTAAAGTGAAAAGGCACTCTTTTGTTTGTTGCAAAATCTCAGGAAAGGGTGGCATGTGCCCCCAGTGCCTCCTGGTTCCTACATCACTGAGAGGTTTGAAAGAAAGAACAATTCATGAACATTTTTAGCATCATTTGCAGAAGTACACAGTATTATTGCAGGATATCTTTAGCTAGATAACTGTGTTTTAATTCTGAGAGGTGTTTTCAAGTTGCTTTCACTGAATTTTTCTGTTTTTATTTGTGTGTGTATCTGTGCAGAATGATGGTTCTATTTTCAATAAAATTCCATTGGTAGAAAAAGATGTTTTGGAATAGGTCAAGAGTCACCAGAAAAAAATTTTGACCAACATGAGCAAATTTGACATATTTCATGATTTTTTGGACAGTAATGCTACTATTCTCAAGAATGTACACTTAGAATTTCAGGGGCAAGCAAAATCTGTATAAAAATCAGTTCAAATTATTTCAAAACCAGTTTGTGAAGAATGCATTCTTATTCTCAGAAGGAACAAAGGCCCTTCCAAGAAATTAAGAAATTCTACCAGTAGCAGTGATCAGAGGCAATGTTGGAAGTTGAGGTACCTTTCAAGTTTTGTTATTCATGGAAAATCATTCTAACAAAATGTGTTAGATCGAATTGGATTAATTGACAGATTTCTGATTGCAAAACTAATCAACGAATTTCACTATTTTTTTTCGAAAAGCATTGAAGAGACTTGTGTAGTGAGTATAGTACTGCCCTTACAAGTATGACAATTTGCCTTTGCCTTGCCTCGATGTATCACATCGCAAAAGATAAGACGCCTCTGCTTCAAACCGAGCGTGCGTGCTCATAAAAAACGAAAAAACCCCGTGTTTTCATAGTGATGAAGGTGTTTAGCAATTCACTAATTTTTTATGAAGAAAATTGATATAGAATATATCAATGTTTCAAGAATGTACACAAAAATTATTTGGTTCCTTGTACACATATTTATTCCACAAGCTTGATGTAGATAGATTTGGACGACAAAAAATACTAAGGTATGCTTGAACATCAAATTGGAAAAAGGAAACTATTTGAGAAAGAATTGAAAGCTTCGTATGCCACAGAGTTGCTATGTATTTCCGTGCTCTTTGCGATAGCATTTTGTAACATTGCATTTTTTGAAACGTTCATTATTCTGGTACTCAAAATTCGTTTGGATTTTGTAATAGTTTCTGTTTCCACATTTAAAAAGTTTCTTCCATGATTTTTTGCCAGTAGGGGAGACGGGGGGACGGGGGTCAATTGTAACACTTTTTGGAAAATCAGCCATAAAGTCGAATGATTCACGTAGGACAAATTTTTGCGATGCCGTGATATTTTTAAAATTAGTGGGCGAGTGTTACAATTGCCCCTATAACACGGGGCAGTTGTAACACATGGTTGGAGCAATTGCTACATATCTTTAAATTCATTATAGATGATTATTCCACCACTCTCTTTTTTCCCTACACGAAACGTAGCACCAGGTAGCAGATTATTCATTGTTTAAAAAAAAAATGAATTAAAAATGAGGCGTGGTCTTTATTTCTTTGTAGACTTTGGTGTATCAGTTGAATAAAAATCGAATAAATTGAGAATAGAAAGTTTTTTGTTTACAAATTTTTAACATTTAACTCTTTATTTCTGCATGGATGCACACTATTCGACCAGATTAGAAACTCAGAATCAAAACCAAGACATCGACCAGCTTACACCAGGGCAATTGTAAGAATTGTAGCAGCGCGTTACAATTGCCCCATGACCTGGTCAGCTATCGTCATTCCCCATTTTCACATCTTATAGCGTTCTTTTGATCCTAAATAGATGTCATGTCTGTGATGTTAAAATGCGATGTTTTGCTCAAGAGCAAAGCCTTTTCAGACACAAATTTTCAGTTGAAGCACGTTTTTACTTTCGTGCTCAAAAACATGGTCATCACCCGAACATTTTGCAAATTTGGATGAACATTCCTGTATCTCAAGTAATATGTAGAGGGTTAGAATGAGCATGTTCTGTCCAAAAGCAGATTCTTTGCACCTTTCTGCTAGACGTGAGAGCCAGTGTTACAACTGCACCGTGTTACAATTATCCCCGGTCTCCCCTACTCAAGTTTCTCAATTCTTTAATGATCTGAGAGCTGCCCTTCGCTTCCTACAAAGAGTTTATAAAAAAGATAGTGTACTGATGGGTGGATGTCTTCTTCTGTTAAAGAAGTGTTCCTTTCTCAATAGACAGGGTGGATAGCAGGTCAAACTCGACATTACTTCTCCTTAGACCTTCAAAATCAACTCTTTCCTGGACGAAAGACGACAAAGAAGGTGCTATAATCATTACAATATTTTAGAATCCTTTTCTTTATTACTTTCCTGCATGGATTCGTTGTGTGGTCTGTCTCATCCTAAATCATCAACATTCAACTCTTTGTGCATTCACCTTGACAATGCGGCTCTTTCTGGAAAGATTTTTCTCTGACGTCTTACAGGTCTTAAGCAGCTTTCAGACCACTGTGAAAATATCATCCGCCTAGTTACGCAACATGGAATTTGAATATTACAAATCACGCAAAGATTTGCCATTCCACCTCTCAGCGCTTCCTTTCATACACGAGAATAGCCATACACATACTGAATAAATCTACCGGACAGGTGACCCAAGAACAAACTTCATGAGCTACAAAAGGGCCGTCAAAAGAGGAGCCGGGCCCCAGGGCTATAGGGCAGGAGAGGGGGCCCCTGGCGCCAAAGGCGCCGGAAAATTTTTTGGGCCACCCCCTCCTATGCACTGGTAAAACGCAGCTTTTAGATTTTATTTAGAATCTCAGTGGGCCCGCGGGCCTGAAAACGTTCCTGAAAGAAAACTACAACAAAGAAAAAAGACATATGTCTTTCTTTCTTATTAACTTATTTCTTGCGGGCCCCCAGATGCCCCGGGCCCCCTGGTAACTACCCTGGCTACCCCACCCTCTCGACGATCCTGGCTACAATCTCTTACTAAAGTGCTGGACCCCTATTGAAAAATTCAAATTTTTGTCGCCCTCCCCCGTTTCAATGTTGATTGCCTGGCAAAGAGGTGTTTTTCATGCAGAAGAATGATTCGCCAATGCAAGCAAAATTGAAATGGGGGGGGGGCGCACAATATTTCCGAAAAACGTAGATTCTCGTAGGGGTCCAACACTTTTGCAAGAGATTGTAGATCTTGCATATAGATATCTGAAATCAAAAAATTATTTACAACTGCTTTGCATTGCATTACCGTTTGGTTGAAAAGGTTGGCTATCTTTTGAGATGCTGCATTCTATGAAAAATGATTGATGGGAATTTCAGCCAGTTCAAAAGTCTTCCGCTCTGAAACTTTTTGAAAGCAGGTTTAAGAAAGAAAAGATCACCAGAAGATTTGAAGGAACAGGTTTAAAAGATCTAAAAGATGCAGCTGCACAGGATCTTTCAAGTTTTTTTTGGCAAAAATCCTCTTGTTTTCAAAAAAAAATCCATCAACAATCTGTGAAACTTTTTGTTCTGAAAAAATCTCGTACGCTTTTCGAATGAGTGAAATGCCCCTCGAAGGTAGATCTACTGTCTATTGCAACTTTTTAAATGTATTTTCTGTACTTTCGCTCACGCCTCAAAACAGTTTATCAAATTTTAGCCCTCTCACTAGACATTGCACAGGCAATAGCCATAATGCCGAGTAATACTAAGTACAATTTACATGCACAATTATTCTTCAAATTTCTTCAGCTAAATCGAGAACAGAATTTCTCAATCAATTTCTTTCAGTGTTCAGGTTTATTGAGATTTCTTGACGATCTGACTTGATCCGACTTGATCTGAATCTTTGCGATGTTTTAAAAGTTTTTCTTAATCAAGATATATACAGCGGGTACCCGCAAATAAGAAACTACTTTTTAAATTGAGGCCTCAGAGAGTTTCTTATCTGAAGAGACCTTTTCATGATCAGGGTTAAAGTTTCTTATACATTGGTACCATCAAGTCAAGTCAAGGTATATGACAGAAGCGTACATGCATGTGTATTGAACATTACTGGTACATTTCACATTTTAACCATGTTAAATTTTGCTGTGTGAATCTTTAATTTTTAAAATCTTTATTCTGTTTTGAGAATGCTGCACTATATTACAGTCATTAATGGGGATGTTTTTTAGTATTTAGGAACAAACTATGAGTAACCTGAAAATAAGAAACTTTTAAATTTCAGACCTAAAATTGTTTCTTATTAAAGGAGCCCCTTGGGAGCCCCTTTTGAAGAAAATGAGGCCTGTTTCCTATAGAAGGGGGTTTCTTATTTGTGGGTACTTACTGTATGTGTGCGTGCACCATACTTTGACTTTTACCGTATCGTTTGCAGTAGTTAGCTGCTAAATGTTAAAGAATGAGCTCATGAGCATGGGTTTTTATTTATGTATTTTACCATACTTATACTGTTGTCTGTTCTTTTATGCTTGGAAAAAATTGACCCTTCTAAAAATGTCTAACTCGCCCTGTTTAATTAAGCAGTCACTGTGGGCCAGGTGGGCCTGCTGTATGAAACAAAATAATTGGATATACCTGCTTTTGTTTGGCAAGCAGGGAAATTTCAAGTTGCTATTTGTTGACATTCCTTGATGTACGCCAACATGCTATTAAGCAATGAAAGAATTCTAAAAATTGTCTAAATATTTAATGCATGACAGTGCTTTTATCACATTGTAATTAGACTCTGCTCTGCTATTGGCTGTTTCATGCTGTGATGTGTTCTCCCTGACTTCCAAATACAGCAACATTCTAATGTTTCCGCTATTTCCTGATGGCAATCTGATGGGAGTTAACTGTTAAGCCACAGACAAACCAGCCCGAACCGAGGTGGGTCCGTGACGTATGGTTGTCTTACACTCTTCATAAATACCGAAGCTCAAATAATATTCCTGCAGTTGTTGACTTCCAGACGTACAGCACAGTCATCAAGTCGACATCAATTACTGACGAGAACGAATTGCAATGGAGAAGTTCATGATAACTTGTGTTTTCTGCTTGGCTTTGGGACTCAGTATCATCAAGGACAATGAGGCATGTATGTGTTATCCAGGCCATCCTCAAGAATCATTCTGCAAAGCTAAGTTTGGTAAGTAATACGCGCATTCTATATGAAAAATTGCGCGGAAGGCTTCCCTGGGCACCAGAGCATAAGGTAACAGTTACATTTTCAGACCCATATTTAGGGATTTTCGAGGTTCAAAACAAATCCATTGCTCTTTTTATGGAAGATACCCCCCCCCCCCACGGCCCTGGTTTTAAGATACTGCCTCAAATCAGTTTCTCATGGAAAAAGAAATTTTATGACATGTTAGATGTGTTAACTATCTAAAATATGTATAATTGCATAGAAAAATAAACTTGATCCATTTCTTTCTAAATGCCTCCCAGGAAAATGCAATGTTAGATTTCAAACAAATAGGATTCCATTTATGTCAAGGACAGAACTCGACAATTGCTAGCTCTTTTGGATCAAAGGCTGAAGCCAAGGGTGACTGGGGGCAAAGCATCCCCTATCCCCCCAGGGAATTATTTGTTGGAAATTTTACTCTAGGTGTCGGATTTTTGTGATTTACAGGTCCAGTCCAGTTTGGAAAATTTTGCTGCAGAAATAATGCATGTATAAGATTTTTGAATCTATAGCATATTTTTGATAAAAATGTTCTTATCACGCATGAATCGTAGTTGAATATAGTTAAAGCAAAGTATGATCTGTGTATGTAAACACTTATATGGTATCACAGAAACAAGCTAACAGAAAATCTGTATCGTAATTCGTTGCTTTAGTTGAACGACAATCTTAGTTTGGATGAAAACCCGCAACTCCTTGGAGTTCACTTGGACAAGGATCTAGATTGGTCTAGCCATTTACAAAAATTTAAATTGCTTTCAAGTACGGAAAAATAGCCGTTTTAAGAAAACTGAAGAACTTTCAAATTTTTAGGCTTCGGAGACAGCTAATAGAGTCCCTAATATCTTCGAAAGAAGACTTCGACGATTATGTTTATTCGCCGCTAACTAAACAGTCTTACAACAAATGCAAAATGTAGCAGCATGCTTCGTACTTGGTAGATATTGCTCAAAAGATGATGTTGCAAATATACTAAACTGGCTACCAATCAAAGAAAAAAAAGAGTTTGATTTTTTAAAGCTAACATATAAAGCTATTCACAGTGACAGTTGGCTAGATATAAATAAACTGGAGTTCGAAACAACGGGTAGAGAGCGCTACGAAACAGCACCAAACTAAAACTTCAGACATCAGTAATTGACAGAACTTTCCAAGATCAAGCGAGCAAATACTTCAATCAGCTTCCAGTAGAAATAAGAAACGCTGAGAATCTTTCTGTTCAGCCTTGAGGAATCATTTATTTGCGAGGATCAATGAAAATGAAAATGATGTCTTTAAGTCATTTTAACAATCTTGTTTAACAATTTTAACATTCTGAACAACTTTGTCTATATACCATTTATGAAATTTTAGCTATTTTGATTTTAATAAATTTTGTATAAGAGATTGTGAGCCACAACTCTATTTTGAACCAAGTGACCTTTGTCTATAAAGCTATCAATAAGGTATCTCCGTATTGCTTTCATGATTATTTTCAGCCAAATGCAGCTGTTCATAGGATTGGGACTCGTCAGGCTACCAGAGGTGACCTATACCTATTCAAATCTTTTAAAAATACCACTTTGTACGGTCTTCGAACAGTACAGTATTTTGGTTCAAAACTCTGGAACACTCTTCCACTGTTCATACGCTTTGCAAGCTCTACTGCGGTTTTTCGTTCAAAATTGAAAACTTATTTCCTTGATTCGTACTCTCAAAATTAACTAGCTATGTAAACCAAACCTGACAAACCCCATCAAAGCCTCATCTGCTTATTATTGGTTATATTATCTGGTATCTTTCTTTTTAATGTAAAGTTTTTTTTTAGTTTTGTTATTTTTATGTGTGTGTGGGGGGAGGGGGCTCTCTCTCTCGATTAGTTTACCCATTTAGAGAGCTCCTCCTTAATCGATCAATTTTAAATACAATCATGTAAAGTATATATTTTTCTTAATTTATTCTAGTAATGTTTGTAATTTTGGTTTCTTAGAGTTGTGATGTGTTTAGTTGTAGAGTATTTTGTATTGACTTGTATTTAAAATTGATTGATAAATGAATGAAACTGAAACTGATGTATGTATACGTATGCATGTATAATTCTTTTTCTAGCGTGTGTTCACACAACCGTTGTTGTTGTGATGATTTTGCCGTCGGAGAACTATGGGTCTTCACTCCCTTTGCATGCACCGCAGGTATCAGCCTTGGCAGCTGGGAGCAAGGGTACTTTGCCCTATTTTGGTTGGGGGCGACCCCTGGTAGATTTTTTCTGATAACTCTGCAAGGAGACAAATAATGGCAATGAAAATTTCTGACTTTTGTAGCAACTTGTAACGTTTCATTAAATATTTTGAAAATTGAGGGGGAGAGAGATAATATTCTGGGACTGACCCTGTCAAAATCGCAAATTCACGAATCACAATTTGAGGAAATCAATCACAATAGACTGTCAAAAACTGCACCCTTCAACCAAAATAGGGCGTGCCAGATAGCCCACCGACTATAAAAGAATACAGTAAACTGATGTTTATCTATCATTATTTTCCAGTGATAAAAGCTGGTGTGTTATCAGAAAAGATCATTCCCAAAAAATCCAGCACTGACATGGAGTCAGGTGATTGGTATTATTCAACTTTGGCGCACTACGAAATCCTTGTTACAAAAGTCTTCAAAGGACGTGAGAAGATTGAAAAGTTGCTTGGAATCGTCAACTCAACTGATGGCTTTCTTACACGCAAGAGATTCAAGCTCAAGGTATATACCGCCAAATCAGATGGTTTATGTGGTGTTACTTTACGGAAAGGTCAGAAATACCTTCTTTCGGGATACATCTACTCAGGCAAAATGAACCTTGGACTATGCAACTGGATCAAGCCCTTCAGAGAGCTGACCAAGATGGAGCACAGGGGCCTCAGAGGGCATTTTGATTGTACTTGTTCAACGGCAATTTGCTGGGGAGATTCCCGAAACTGTCCACAAAGCAGTAATAGGTGCTACTGGAATCCAAGTGAATATGACTCATGCACTGCAAAACACAAGCTGTGTAAGAGAGGGAAGCGTCGCTGCGCCTGGAAAGACGATGGAGTGTTCAACAAGTGTACAAGAAGATCAAGTTTGCTGCCATAGTCTGCGATCCTTCATCAATGCCTGTTTTGAGAAAAATTTGACAGGGGCCCTTTGGTACTGTGAATGCTCTGATGCTACCGCCCTTTTGGCATTACCAAGCATCTGTATCTGAATGGATAATGCATGCACATTCCGATTACCAGTGAGAGATCTCCCAATTATTTTGAAATGAAGATCCACAACTCCAAAGCTTAACTTCCACCGGCCGGAGAATCCCTCTCGCCATAATGTGTCATGTGTTCGAGTGCAATTCCGTCAGAAAGTTGAAGGGTTTCTACCTTTGGGCTACTTTATGTTTTCGGAAACCGATTAAGATCGGCCTCAAGTTTTTAGATGTCACCTGCGATTTTCCAAAACGCAGAACACTCACCCAAAACTCATCAATGGTTTTTATTCGAGGGCATTTTCACGTGACATCTAATGCAAGGCAGGCTTCAATTGGCTTGCCAAAACGTGACGTCCCTCAAAAGTAAAAACACTTCAACTTCAACTGTAAAATATCGTTCCGAGAGGCATTTTCTGTCCATTTTGCTGCCATCTTTAGCGTAACCGTTTACTGCATTTGTTTGAATTACAGTCAGGGAGTCCACTGCTCCCACATGGACCTGGATTTCCTTTAACTATAGAAAAGAACGCGCTAACTAAAGGAGAACAATAAGCTATGGTTATAGCATATTTTTTTAGAGAATTTATTGTAGTGTCCTTGAAGTAACCCCTTGTGATATCATGGTTGTATTTACTGCCTTCGCGTATGTTTAGTGATGATATTTAAGTTTCTGGTACATTTGGAAGATAAACAGCATGTATTCTTCAAATGTCTTGCAAATCACTGTTCACACCTTTGCATTGAGTTGCATTGAAGGAGTTTCAAGTGCTTATTGCAATTCCGTTGCTGCAATTTTGATATCATTGTTATTTCAAAAATTACGGTCCTTGTCGTATGTCAACTAGTTTTGGGGTTATGACGGTTTTCAACTTCAACTGTCAACAACGAGAAACGCGGCAGAATGGTCCTTACCATCATATTCTAGACTCTTCCCGATATTCATAAACTATCGTTTTCCTGAAAGCTCAATAATTTTTCCTCCGTTGGTACTTGGTAGAGAGTAATGGTTTTAATTTTCTATCAAAACTTTGTATGAATTCTTTCTTTGAAAAAAGTTATGCTTTGACAATGATAGCGATATCAAAAATCAACGAAACAAATCACGGTAAAGGACCCAATCCAAAGAAATAAGCAAAAATCCTTTACGTATTAATTTCTAAATATTTGATACCTATGCTAGCATGAGGCTCGAGTCTTTGCAAAGATTTGAACCATTCGCGTAGAAAGTTATTGCTCCTTTCTTTCAACTGAATTGATCAAATGGAACTTCATGTAATTCATCATAATCCTAAAAGCGAGTATCTTCAGAGCACATATGTCATATTAGCAATTGGTTAATGCAACAAACAAGTTTGGAGTGGAATTCCATTGTTTCGAGACTTTTTATTTCTGTTTCATGAATTTTTATTGCAATGAAAATTCAGCCTCGATCCTGCGCTTTGTAATAAACAATAGAGAGAATTGTATTGCAATAACCAATCAGCTTCATGACATATGCCCTTTAATTCATTATCATTTTCCAAATTAGAGCATTTTTAAAAATTCCTGCTGGTTTTCAAGTTGTGACGTCATCAATTTACTGAATCATAAACCATACCAGCTACAGACTTTGGTTGCTACCATCTTGTAGACTGTCAAAAACTGAGTATTTCTTGTTTTGGCCATATTGATTTCCTCAATCAGTTTAGAAGTAATGGAGCTTTAATGTTAGTCAAAGCTTCAGGTGCCGTATCTCGTACATCCTTTCAGCAAACTTAAAAGGCTGTAATTCTGCAAATGATCATGATACGAACAATGCTATAGGTGGGATCAAGGCAAATTGCAATGAGTTCCATTCGATTAATGCAATTGAAAGAATAGGGCAATAACATTGTGCACATTCCATTTAAAATTGTTGCAAAGATTCGAGCCCTATGCTGCCTATGCTTTGTTATCTTTAGTTAAACGATGATCCTGTTGTTGGTTCACATCTTCTTTTCCAAATGTAAATAGCTTGCTAGCTAATTTATATATTGATTATGACAGGATAATTTACGCTTGTGCATTGCTCAATTTCTTATCTCTTGCTGGTTTATTATATCAAGTAAAATCAAATCACTAACAGCTTGGCTGTATGAAACATGTCTCTTTCGACAAGATGTGTTTATTCACCCAATGGAGCCAGCTTAATTAAATTTTCGATTCATACCGGGTGAGTCAATAAAAAGGCCCGGCGTTTGCAAAAATGCTGCTCCCTGAATATCAAAGCAATAATATTGAAAACTTTCTTGCTTATTCCCAATATGTCCAATAAGGTTCAGCAACTTACCCGGCTTTAATCTTTAAATATACGGGGAAGATTGGTTTAACATTGCAACCTTAAGAGGTCATAAATGTGGAAATGATATCATTTGTTCAATTTGATAATTCATGTGTAGATATCACGAGTCCTTGTTTTTGCTCCAATGTCCCTAATGACAACATACAGTTCAAATCCTTACTGGTTGCTGAAGCACGCGGAAATCATCCAATTTCACGGTGCTCAGCCAATCAAATCGCCTCTTTCTAACCACGTGATATCAAATCAGTCGTTGGAAGGGAATTCTTGAGTACCCTCACGAAAATTGAAATGGCTACTAAGTTACAATAATTACATGGAATTTTTCTTGAAAAATCGGTAGAAGGGATGCCCCTCTGCAGTTTGTAGCGTGCGTCAACAAATATCTCATTTGGAGCCGATTTCGTATTCATTTTCCGGTCAACGAATATTGACATTCGTTAAATCATTGATAAAATTCGCTACAAATAAGATATAAGGATAAAAATCTCAGCGATTATGGATATTGCCCTAAGAAATAACCCAAACACTTTTCCCTCTATTACATATCAAAATCGCAGGCGATTTTTAGCTATCTCTGTCAGAAATGTCATTTGGGCCTAAGCTTCTCACCGATTAAACCTCATACGTTGGCCCCAATAAGACTTAGTTTGTATTCTCGAGCAAAACGATTCACTTACCAATGACTCCAGCATCAATTTGACTTCATTTTCAATTTAATGTCTCCAAATTTTTTTAAAAACATCCAATCCTGAGCAATTTCTGCAAATTTGTTTCGTTCCGTATTTTTTACTCTGCAAGCGCAAGTAACCTGCTCAAATGTCGCAATCGCTAGGTTATTGTGATACAAAGTAACGCGATTCGAAACAGTTGATGCACTTCTGAACAGATTTGGCACGTAAGTAAGACAGACACATTCTCCACGTCAAGGTAAGCATTCAACTTCATTTGAAATATAATTATAGAAATTGAGACACATTCTTTACGCGTCAAAATCGCCCATGGTGATATATGGAATCAGGGAGGCCTTCTAAAGGATGTTTTTCAAAAATTTCCCTCCCATTCCGAATTACATAATAACTGTCCCAAGATTATAAAAGTTTCCTTATCGCTAGTGTCCAGCATGATACTGGCAGATGCATTCTAAGTCATTGTAAAGTGCGTGACCCGAAATATTTTCATTGGGTTCGTCACCCCCAGACCTACTCATTCCAACGCCTCCCATTCCAACGTTCGCCAACCCCTCATTCCACTTAATTTAGATAAACCGAGACCTATAATTCTTGCCAAAACAACTAAAAGAAACTTTATTTTGCTGCTTTTTCGTCTGATTAACGATCCAAAATACATAGCAAGAAAGTTCACTTCATTGTTTTTTCCGCCCCCTGCCCCCTGAACATTGTTGGTCCAAAAATATGATCACCAGACATGACGAACAGCAATTCGGCAGGGTCATGGTGCCCTAAAGCACTGTGTAATCGCATAAGGAACCAACAATGTAAAGGGGAGGAGGGAGAGAAGAGCAAAAAGTAGTCATCGTTCTAAAAAGCCACAGGCTTGCTGGCGCTGACAGTTGCCTGTTAGCAATTTTCCATCTTTAATCAGAATGGAATGTGCTACTTTACTCACCATTTCGTTGAAGCTTTGGTAGTATGTTTGATCGATCAAGGGAAATTCATCCTTTCCAACACGATTTCGAATTTTTAGCAGCTGGGAGTACTGTAAAAGATAAATGAATTGATCATAAGTAAACAGTCTCTGAGTGTAACAAACTATTGCTACTGACTGCAAAGAAGCAGCGCATCGTCAATCAGTTCGCAGTTTGCACAGCCTGCTTCTAACTAAGGTTTATGCTTCACGATCAATCCTAGAAAATCTATCGGCTGTCCCTGCAATAGTATGTAGATTTTGTTGGGTCCAGCGATGAGAATTGAATTTACTCTATGGTTAATCAATTTCAAAGTGTTCTTCGATTGTCAACTTGAATATAGATGCCTCATTTATTGATATTGGTGTTTTGTGAGCGAAAATATTAATCTTGATACTTCAAACTTGCCTCCACGTGCAATATTTTGCACGTTTTTGAAATGGTTGTAACAGGGGGGTGGTATGCGAAGGGAGAAGGGAGAATGGCCGAAATTTTACAAGGGAAGGGAGAATTCAGAAAATTTGAAAGGGGAGAAGGGAGAAATATAACGAAGGGAGAAAGGGAGATTTTCAAATCATCGTAGCTATTACTATGATTTTCCGATGCGCATTTCATGGTGCGAGCCACTGAATTTTTCCTAACATTATTTTCACCGTTTCATGTTTGTTATTGGAACTAGAATTGATTTAGCATGTCTATCAATTTAAAGAAATTGGGGGAAAACTCGGAATAAAACGGTTTGGAGGCTTGTCTCCTTTGAGATATCAGTATTTCTTTTTGACGCTGCTGGTGAGTTAGCCAAATATGGTGCGTGACGCGTCACTGGCTATTGGCTCTTCTGATATATATAAAAGAGGGTGTTCCCGCGAGAGAAGTTTCAACAAATGGTTTAACTTCCCAAGAAATCGAAATTAAAGTCGTTGAAATAAATCTTCACAAAGTAAAATGGCTTCTTATTGGTATCTACTGTCCTCCGTCTCAATCAGAGAAATTTTTCTTCGAAGAAATCAGCAAAAGCATGGAGCATTATTTCACCAATTATGAAAATTTTCTAGTAGTTAGGGATGTTAACCTTGGTGAGGAAAATTCAAATTTGAAAGACTTCATGAACAGCTGTAATTTAGAAAATGTCGTTAAGAAACCTACATGTTTTAAATCCGATAGTCCAACTTGCATTGACTTGATACTTACTAGTGATACCACAAGACTTAGAAATACTACAACACTCGAAACTGGGCTGTCGGACTTCCACGTTATGATAGCCACCGCTTTAAAAGGAAGCTTTCGTAAAAGAGGCCCTAGAATTATAACGTACCGGGATTATAATAAATTTAACAACTCAGTTTTTAGGGCGGAACTTCTGGCTTTTGCGTCAAACTGCTCCGTCAAAATAAAAGATCATATTATAATCGACTAGACCCAAAAGTTGTTAGCGACAACAAAAAAGTTTTGGAGAACAGTAAAGCCCCTTTTCTCGAACAAGATTGAAGGAAGTGCTAGTATTACTCTTCTCGAAAATGATATTGTTGAATCAGAAGATACTAGGGTTGCGGAAATCTTGAATGAATATTTTGTTGATATTACCAAAACGTTAGGTGTAGGTTGTGAAGTGGACTCCACAAACCTGGATATTTCTTCGTAAGATACTTTACAAACGACTGTTCAACGTTTCCAGTGCCACCCTAGTATTGCTAAGATTATGGCTACAGTGAATAGCTCTCAACGTTTCTCATTTCACCAAATCACAGTCCAAGAAATGTTCAACCAGTTAATAAAATTAGATCCTAAAAAGGCGTCGCCGCAAGAAGCCATTCCAGCAAAAATACTTCGAGCAAATGCAGATCTGTTTTCATTACCACTAACTGAAATTTTCAACAACCTTGTAGTTGACTGTACTTTCCTAGATGATCTAAAACTTGCTGACATTTCTTCGCTTTACAAGAAAGATGATAACATGAGAAAACAAAATTATAGGCCTATAAGCCTACTTCCAGCTATTTCAAAGGTATTTGACCGCATTATGTATAATCAGCTTTTTGATTACATTGCCACCTTTTTCTCTCCATTTTTGGGTGGTTTTCGAAAAGGTTATAACACGCAGCACGTTTTGCTGAATTTTTTACAAACATGTAAAGCAAGTCTTGACAATAAGGAACTAGCTGGAGCAATCCTGATGGACCTTTCAAAAGCATTCGATTGCATAAATCACGATCTTTTGATCGCAAAACTAGCTGCTTATGGTCTCAGCTGGGATGCTCTCAAGCTAATCAAGACCAATTATTCAAAGAGGAAACAAAGAGTCAAAATAAACAGCTCATATAGTAGTTGGAGAGATGTTACGATAGGGGTACCGCAAGGATCAGTTCTAGGGCCTCTTTTATTCAATATCTTCATAAATGACATTTTCTTCTTTGTAAATAATACAAACATTTGTAACTATGCTGACAACACCACTATCTATGCATGCAATTCAGATCTCAATACTATAATTAATAGATTAGAAATAGACAGTACTTGCAAAATGGTTTTCAGAGAATTACATGAAACTTAACGAAGACAAATGTCACCTTATGATATTTGGTAACAAATGTAAAGACTCAGTAGTCACTATTGGTAACTCCATAATTAAAGAAAGTGATTATGAAAAGCTTTTAGGAGTTACTTTTGATAAAAAATTAAGTTTCACAAAACATGTCGAAGATTTATGCAAAAAGGCAAATCAAAAATTGCACGCACTTGCTCGCCTCTCTAATTATACGGACCCTGTCAAATTAAAATTGCTGATGGATGCATTCATTAACTCGCAGTTCAATTACTGTCCCCTTGTATGGATGTTCCATGACAGGACGATCAATTCTAAGGTAAACAAAATTCGCGAAAGAGCATTGCGAATTGTATCCAAAGATAGTGGAAATGATTTTTGTAAATAATGTAAATAGTTCTTTAACCAC
Organism: Aurelia coerulea; assembly: GCA_039566865.1. Lineage (NCBI taxonomy): Eukaryota > Metazoa > Cnidaria > Scyphozoa > Semaeostomeae > Ulmaridae > Aurelia > Aurelia coerulea. Next base: position 29,666,345 of record CM076943.1, read on the forward strand.
GCACAAACGCAATTTGCAGTTGCTTATGATAGAGATTTTCAAAAAAAGAACGATCTCAACCCAACTTTTATGAAAGATATCTTTGCAGAAAGAGACAGCTATTATAGTCTGCGTAATGTAAATCATTTGCAACTGCCGAAAGTAAGGACGACAATATATGGTACAGAAAATATTCAGTATAGAGGCTGCTTTTTATGGTCCTCACTTCCAAGTTTTTTTGAAAGACTGTAGCACAATTCAAGAATTGAAAAGAAAAATAAAACAGTGGAATTGCGATTCATGCACCTGCAGATTGTGTAAAGTTTTTATCAAAGATTTAGGGTTTTTAGATTAATTAATTTTGTCATTTCTGGGTATTGTTTTTCTTTGTAGATTATAATGTATTATATATTAATTAGCTGTTATTTTAGCTATTTGAATTATAAAGCCAACTTTAAATGAATCGATAATAATAATAATAATAATTGTCTTTAGATCGGTATTTAATCAAAGGCTTGTGATGAATGCTTAGATTTTCTTTAAATGTCTAGTTGCAGCCCTTCTGTTAAGAAACCATCTATTTTTACCAGTTTTACATACCTGGATTGGTAAAGGACAAGTCCGGGGTTAGTATGATTGATGATAAGATGAAAGACAATACTGCTATGAATGATGTATGATACTTTTTTCCACTAGTTTTCGCTCCCTCCTTGTGAAATTACATATTCAAATAAGCAATTTGAGCGAAGTGACGTCATATCGCGCAAACGAAGATGAGGCTGTGTGATTGTTTTTTCGCCTCTTTATCGTAGAAAGCCTCTTAATCATGTTCTCAGTTCTCATGCCATAGTCAATGCATGAGTACACGATAAAGAGGCTAGCAGTGATTAAGATGCGAAAAATAATCGCACAGCCTCGTTTTAGTTTGAATGATATGACGTCATTACGCCCAAATTGCTTATTTGAATACGTATTTTCATAAGGAGAAGGCAAGAAATAATGGAAAAAAGTATCATACATCTTTGATAGCAGTATTATCTTGTAATTTATCATCAATCATACCAACCCTGGACTTTTGTCCCAACCCCAGATGTTTTTGAAAGAAAATGAATGAATACAAGACGAAATTTAGAGACGAAGGGAGATTTAAAAATCCGTTGGAGAAGGGAGAAACTGTTCATTTTTGCTGGGAGAAGGGAGAAATTGCCAAATTTTCATGGGAGAAGGGAGATTTAGACCCCTGTTCCACCCCCCTGTTGTAACTTGATTTGATTCTGACTTCAATTGCTTCCATTTTCATTTTCATTAATTTTCAACCATTTAGAGAGGGTCACCCTTCAGCAAAGGCTGGTTTTCAAGGCGATTTGTCGTGACTTCGTGAATCTTGCAAGATTACTTTGTGGGGCTTTGTGACTTTACAAGATTTCATCACTACTTTTTCAATAGTTTATGAAATTTAGAAATTTGTAAGAAGAAGATGAGCGATTTAACCCTGGTGGCCCAAACTAGCTCATTGAAAGGCACGAGTTGTGCAACTGTAGCAAGAGACTGTATGAATTCAGCCTTATCCACATGACTTTTTGCTCTATTTTTACTCGTTTTTATTGAAAAGCAGGATCATATTAAAGAAAAATTGTCGAAAGAGCCTGCCCGAGAAGATATCCAATAATTCTGTTCTGTAAAGGAAAAGCCGATTTAGGCCAGGTATATTTTCATATCTAACTGAACACATCCGTTGTTAACAAAAACCATTTGCCAAAATTATTGGTCTGATATTAAGGGAACAGAATTTTTCAAATGCTATTCACCAGGTAGAAATTTACGGAAGTTTATATCAGTTTGACTTTATGCCTCATTTTTGTGTAGAGTTTTTGGCGGTGTTTAACTTTTACCATAAAAATACACTCCATTGAACTATAAAGCATAGGGAATGTAAATACAAGGACCCTTTAGTTTGAGTGAACCATCCACAATACCCTAGGTGATCTCCTCTTGGCTTTACATGAATTGAACCAACACAGTCTGTCTAGATTTGATTTAAGGCCTCTCGGCCATGCTTTCCTTCAGTCGCTAAATACACTCCAATGTACTATAAAGTATAGGAAATGGGAATACAAAGTACATTTAATCTCAACCATCCACCACACCCTAGGTGATAATGTTATTTTGGCTTTACACCAACAGTTTGTGACTTTGGTTGAATATTTCGCCAAACATAACTTTCGTCTTAACTTTATTAACCTTTGGTGAGGTTCCTAGACAACAGTACCTAATGTGTGATATCTGTGCTATCGCCTATTTTGACTCTTGGTTGTGGGAGGGGGGAGGCGTAAAGCAACTGGGATATGCCTGCAATATGAACCATTTCGACCCTTTTCCTGGAACGAAATATTGGAAAATATGATACAAGTCCTGGAGAAAGATGCAGCTAAATTGCTAGTGTTGTTGTTTTTGGTGTCTTCGTAAATGTTCGACCTATCCAGGAAAAATTACCTCACACCTATCATGGAACACGTGAGCCTTGAAATTGATACGATAAGCAGACCCCAAGGGCTTGGCTGGGACTTCTTGGTTTCAAGTATCGATTCGAGAACAATTTCATCCCTAATATTTTCAGTTCTTCTCAGAAAGCCCAAAAAGTACATTCAAAAAAACTTTGCCAGAGATGTTCATGTTACTATTTTTTGTTACTGCTGCAAGTCAGCTACATTCAACCCACAAATTTTGGAAGGTGATATCTCTGAAAATTTCGAACATCCGAAAATTCAATGTTCGAAACATTTTGCTATCCACTGTATTAGTACTTAGTGTTCGATATCTCTTACAGTAAAGAAAGTCACAAGAAAGAAGACTTGCTTTCAAAAACGGAATTTCTTGCTCATGTGAAACACGTTGCATAGGAAATCAATGTGTTTTGTAGCCTACGAGTTGACCCATTATCCTGAAGAACAAAGGGTCTACGAAATAAAGAGATAAAGCTTGCTACAGCTGCCCAATTAATTATGTTAATCTTCTATTCAAATAATGTGTGAAGCCTGTCTAAACAAAGGCTGCGTAAATTAAGTTCTAGAAATCAGGAACTGCAGTAGCAAGCTTTCGCTCATTAATTCGTAGACCCTTTCTCCAGTTGGATAATGGGTCTACTAGTAGGTTATGTGTTGTGGGAGCTATCCTCGAAAATATTTTTTGAATCGAAGTTTCTGAAAACATTCCCTTAGGAAAATTAAAATAAAACATTTCCAGTGAAATAATAGCAATATTATTGACCACAACCAATGATAACTGCAAATGGATCGTTTCTGACTATAAACTACATCTTCCACATGGCTTTAAGATTATAGAGATTGGCGCAGGAGCCAGGATGTTGAAGCGCGAGTGAACCGAGCGCTTTTACTTTCCCGTTACATATAAAGACCATTCTAGCTTTGCTTGTTTGTCAGAAAAATATAGATCTGTAACTATACATGAGCAAAATTTCCATTGCTAATGACTGAAATGTTCAAAACTATCAAGAATCTAAACCCTATATTTATGAATGAAATTTTAATTCAAGGAAATATACCATATGGTTTGCAGACCAGAAAGAAAAAGATTAGGAGGCGATTCTAGCACAGTTACCGTTACTGTTTTAAGCATATTTCAACTTAAAACAGTGGAAATGGCGGTGGCTGGGCCAAATTCATTACCACGTATGTGTTTGTCGCAGATGATAAAGTGCGGAGAATGTTCATGAGTTCATAGATCGTGACGGTGTGCCCTAAAATTTGGTACCGCTGACAATCCTGTAATTATTAATTGAAAGTTTTTCCTTCTTTGAGTGTCATTTCTTACCAAAGAATGAACCTTTCATTACCAAAATTGAATGAAATATAAATTCTCAGGAGAGTGCACGAAGAGGGCTTTCAAATGAAAAAATTTACATATCATCTGAAACTTTTCTCCGCTATTAGCAGAATATGCAATTTTGTGATATAAGCTCCTCCTGTGCATTCTATGTCAATAGCTTGATGTCATCTGTCCAGCGCCTTTTTTATCTTCCTGGTGTTCTTTTCCCCTCTAGACCTTTCCTTAAAGGCAATTCTTCCTGGTCTTCTTTTGGATTATGGGGTACGATAAGATTAAGAAAAAGGTTTTGCTACGATTATACGCGAAAATACGACTGGCAAAAAATGGCACTCTGGGAATGCAGTGATTTTTGTTCTAGCACTTGGATTCTATGGACTGCGACCAGGTTTAAAAATGGCGAAAAATATAGAATTTGAATGCGTTTTGTTTATTAAATGCATATGCCTACCAACCGGGATATCCAGGAAAATATTACTAGTGGGTGTGTCAAAAAAGTTAACGCGTTTAATGGGTCGTGGAGTAAAACGTATGTTGCCAATGTTCAAAATTGAAATGTTAACAACTCAGTCAAAGACAAACTTAGATGCTAAAATTGTGTTTGGTAAAGTCAGTCATCTCACCCATCTAACCCAGTCACCCAAGAATAAACAAAATGCTGGCAAGGGGCTTGTTTGGAAATGAGAATTGCACGTTCAATTCTGATCCATGATTTACATGCAATTGACACTTAAATTCTATTTTTGAAAGTGACAATTCTATTGATTTCAAATTGCACCAGAGTCAAATGTGGACGTCTCGTTTTCATACCAGTATTTTCCTCATTTCTGGGTCTAAAAGATGAGAGATATTTCCAAACAAAATTTTCTAATCTAAGTTAGTCTTTAACAGATAAAGTTACATTTAGTTTTAAACATCAGCCGCATACATTTTACTCCATAGCCCGGCAAACATTTTCTGCTAACTCGGTAGAAAAAAAGAATCGAGAAACACCCTTCAAGAGCATCTGTCAATATAGTAGTAAAAATATTGATATGAAATTACAAACTGACCATTAGTGGTTTTTCCATGAAATTGTATGATGCCTCCAAGGAGTTTAGAGCAGGAACGTTGCCATGCATTAAGCCAAACATGAAATTTTTTGCATCAGCCTTTGGTTCTACACCACGAATTCTTTCCCTGATCAACACGAAATCTGGACGAAATGACCTGTTAGGAATGAAATAATGGACAATTGTACAGATCTAATTGAAAATTTGTAGAGCTACATTCTCTTTATGAAAGTTCTTTGTCATAACAGCCAATAATAGCAAAAAACTGCTAACATATACCCATAACTTCGGAAAATCTCCGTAAAACTGGGCAAAGTTCACGAAACATGACCCATCACCGGGTCAAATTGTTGTAAAATAGGCAAGAACCCGGGCAGGCACGTTTATACAGGCCCCCTATAGGAGTTACTCCCTCATACATATCAAATTTCTTAAAGCGAGTAAGGCAACCTTCGACAGCTTAGTGGCTTGTATAGCTTTGGCTACGTGGCTAGGGCAATTACTAACTTACTTAAAATAAGAGCTCAAAAATACGTTGAAGCATCAAGGATTTTGAGATGAAACAATCTTATTCGCTTTTAACGGGTTACATCTTCCTTTATTGCATACAAAAAAAGACATGGAGTTAATCTCTCTGAGTAGATGTTACCGTTTTAAGCATATTTTAAGTTAGAGTACTGGAAATAGCAATGACTTAGGCTGAATTCGTCACCTCTGGTTGGTGTGCTGCAAGGCTGTGATCCAAACATTTTTTCTTACCTTGAATTCGATACGACTGACTTTCCCCACCCAAAGTGTGTTCGGTAAATCGAAATCCAAAATTATGCTTCAAAAAGAAATAGATACAGTTCATAGAATATCATCTCAATAAAGAGTCACAAACATCCTGCATATGAAAGCATAGAATTGGTGGCCAAGATGAAAACTTGGACAATTTACCGTGCAACGATTCCTCCATTTCTGAAGACCCTCATGCTGACTGTTACTCCTTTTTCGCAAGAAGAAACAACGCTTAGTTCTGAAAATGATGCCTTGGGAAGAGAAATAAAACAATATTTAGATTTCTGATTAGCAAGATAACTTAGATAAATACAATCATCACATCAAAGTTGTATCATGAGTACACTCACAGTTCAACAAAATTTAAGATTTGATAAAGAGCATAACTATGGTATTCGTTGCTTTTGATAAGCTTTTGATTAATTAAGCTTCCACTATGGACGAAGTAGACCACATGCACCGCAAACTTTGCCCTTAAGAGAAAATTGGAAACTCTCTCAAACTGTGAGTAAAATAGTTCTAGAAGAGCATATATATGAAGCAAACAGGAAAATACAGCTATGCATCTGCATCTGCAATTTTACCTGCCTGCAAATGAAACTGTGCATTTGAGTACATAAAATATGCAGAAAACGAGAGAATTACATTCAATTCTGTTCAGTGTCTAAAATGAACAAGTACATACTTTTTTATATTCAATATTAAAATTTACAAAAACGATTGATGATAGCAGAACACGATGATTACAAGGGCGTTACGGAAATATCATGCAACTAAATTACGTTAAATATGAGATTAGAAATTGCTACACATAAACGATTTTACTGATAACTGCTGGGATCAGTTTCACATTGAATGCCTGGCCAACATACATGATTATGCTGAAGAACAGAACCCTAGCCGAGAGAACAAAAACGACAGCAACTGCCGACGTTACTGCTCCCCGTCCAGAGTCGCTATCGCTCAAAACACTGCACCCATGCGATGAGGTGAGGGTAACTTTTCATGATATTGTTGATCTTCATGTAAGTTCGTGACTTAGGTTTCAGGGGATCTTATACAGTGCATGTGATCTCCTTTGTTTACTTTCATGATTTTAATTACTTTGCCGCAGAAAATCTTTGATTCTCTTATATCTAATAATTTTATTTAACGAGTTAATGATTTTGCACAAGCTTTTCAGATCCAGTGGCGGATTTAGGGGGCAAGTGGGGGCAACTGCTCCCCTTCACGATGAAATTCAGCTTGGTGCCCCTTTTTTGGCGAGAATAGTGCTCCTCATCCTGACCCTAACGCACGATTTTTAATTGTTTCGATTTAAGTATGGGGGGAATGTATAAATCAATGCGTTATTTAGTAGCAAATCAAAGAATTTTCTGTAAAATGCGTTCAAAAATGATCACGCGCCTTCGGCACGCTCACTTTCCATTATATTTTTGGCACCCTCTTTGCAAGTTGACCCCCCTTCAACTTCGGGCTGGATTCGCCCTTGGTCAGTTCAATGCAACAACGGGTGCTACGGTTGCAAAAAGTTGTCCTATTTAGAATATAGACATTGTGAACTTGCGTAGAATGATTGTAATTTTGGTAACCATACTTTTCTTGGCATCCTGAGAGAAATCAAGAAGAATTTGATAAAATTGTTAACACAAATATTTTTAAAACGCTAATTAAATACCTGTTCCACTCTGATGTCATAGACATTTCCATGTAGTGTTCGGCCTTTCATCATCTTTGCCCTGTTACAAAGTCAATATTAAAAGAATCAAGCATTTTCTTGGACCTTTCCGGTTGGGAAAAGCAATCCGTATCAAGCTTTTGAACAGTTTTAACACTATCACTACCAGACGGGGCAAAAAGTGACCGTGGCAATTTTGATTTGAAGAACAAAGATAAAATTTAAATTGTAGATCACATGACCAATGTCTTTTCAATACGTCGTCAGCTGGAAAACTAAAGAAGTGAGTCTAATTTTTGCCAGGATGATCACAGATCCTAAAGTTAGTTGACGGAGCAATGTAGAGGTAATATATGAATAGGACAAAGAAACGCCTTCGCATGCTGTTGTTCCTCTCGCTAAAAAATATCCACTCACATGTGAAAACAATCAAATACAATCGGCTAATTTTAGGCATGCACATGCAGTTCCTGAGTTAGCTATTTATCTCCGTCAACTAACTTTAGAAATTACATATTTGTAATTTTGCCAATAGTGTTTTTCAGGTCTTTTTAGGAGTCTTTTTCAGGTCTATTTTCTACAACATACAGGATGTCCCAAAAAAATTGTGCCCCGTTTGTCAGAAAATTGCGTCAAACGGCAAAAGATTCTTGCCAAACTTTTGCATAATGGTTCTCTTCAGATGTTCAGTTAAAGTTTGCTACCATCCCCATAGAAATACGTTAAAAAATGATGGAGCTACGACCTTCAGGAGACCGCATTTGCCCGATCACTGAAATCAGCGGTCGGCCATTTTGTCTTACTATTTTGCTTCGATAAATAGCATTATGGATTGAAAATGAAGCATCAGACTCCAATGTCAAAGCTCTTAGCTCTCCTGAAAATTTCGATAATCCTTGGAGAGTTCCACTATTTCTGACATCATAGAAATTATTTCTTACCTTACATGAAGATACTTATCACTGCAAAAAAGTAAGACAAAATAGCCGACCGCTGGTTTCAGTCATCAAGCAAATTTGGTCTTCTGAAGGTCATAGCTCCATCATTTTTCAACGGATTTTTACGGGGATGGTAGCAAACTTTAATTGAATATCTAAAGAGTAACATCATGCAAAATTTGCTGAGATTCTTTTGCCGTTTTGTCGTAATCTTCAGGCAAGCGAGGCACAATATTTTGGGACACCCTGTACAACATGTCCAACATGTGCCAAATGATTTTTCCTTCACGGGAACAAACCAATGGAATAGCTTTCCCACTGAGTCTAAGACAGCAGCCTCCCTAAATTGTTTTTGAAAATCTACAAACCTAATCAAGAAAAGGTTTGAAACTTTTCTTTCTATTCTAAATAATGTCCAATTATACATAGGTTTTGATGTTATGGTTTTTAAATGTTCTAATGCTTCGACTGTATGTTGTAATTTAGTTGTTATTAGAGGACCCATCTATAAACAGCTTCGGCTGAAGGGCAGCCCTCCTTAAAAGAATATGTGAACATATGGAATTTATAAGACAGGAGTGGCTTGGCTTTGTCTAATTTTTATTTATTAGCATCAAACATAGAACAACATTCTTGGGACATGGCAATTCATTGGCATAGGAACCAAACATTGGTTGATTTTACAATTAAAAGGTATCGTCGAGCCACGTCCTTGCGTGACTTGAAAACCATCGTTTTAGACTCATTGCCAATAAGTTCTTCAATGGTCTTCCAACACAAATCTTCGAGAAGTACTCTGTTTGAGGTTATCAAATTTACCCAAAAGAAACGGAGAATCTAGTGAAAAAAGATAGGCTTGATCTTTAGCGAACTTGACGTTGCAGACAATTATGGCCCCGGTCAAACGAACTAAACATTTCACTGAGCAGCGCTCAACATGCCTGCTCTGAGACAAGTTCAGTTCATTTGACCACTTGCTCAGCCGTGTTCAGCGTTGGCTCAGTCTTGCTCAGTCGTATTTGGTGCCAATCAAAATTTTCGAGAGAGTCATTAAACATTTCTTTTGTTTGAGTTGTTTTTGAACGTTGCTCAGTTCGTTCGACCACCTTTCAGAGCCTTGCTAAACTCGCGCATGCCCAGCTTGGTCAGGGCATTGATTTTTGGCGTGAAAGTTTTATTGTTTATGGGGCGTTGCGAAGGCGCCTAGAAAGGTTTGCTTTGCTCAGTGAAATGTTGGGTGAAATGCTTAGCTCGTTTGACCACCTTGTACTGAGCAGCTCTGAGCTTGGCTGAAATAGGTCTGCAAATGTTGAGCGTTGCTCAGTGAAATGTTCAGTTCGTTTGACCTGGACTTTAGTTTGGTCGCTAGAGGCCATTAAAGATTTTCTTCCTTTCTAAATTTTGAAAATTTACGCAGTAACTTGGTAACTTTCGTTGTTACAATGCGATATATTTTTACGTGTTGGCTTTTTACAGTGGTACTTTAAACCGAGCGGTCGAAAGATTATAAAATTCATTATAAAATTTCATTCCTTACCATGCCAAAAAGAGTTAAAAAAATCTTTGACTCAGCCTTGCATGGTGCGACCCATGAAACATCCCCAAAGCTGACTTCACATTGGATGTGATTCTACCTATTAGAATTGAGTCGAATCATGAATCCTTCAACTCTTGTCTACTGTTGTCTAGTGTTGTGTTGTTTTGAAAATTCTGTCGCTTCCACCAGTTTAAATCTATTTTAAACTTTACCTAATTGAGATCGGCTGCTCTATTATGATATTATGAGGGATAATAACACACCCTCCGAAAGGGATAACACGTGCTAGGGTATGTAAAAGGCATAGAATCTGTTCGTTGCTTTAGGCCTGCTTTGAAGGTTGCTTATTTTCATGATTTCTTAATTTGGCAGGTCACGGCCAAGGCAGCTTAAAAAGCTGACATGGACTTAAATTGGCTCTCTTGAGGAAACCTCTCATAATTTCAGAACGGAGCAGCCCATTTCAGTCAACTATTTGAACATCTCCACTATTGACGAATACACAGGGTGTCCCAAAAAATATGTGCGCTGTTTGAGTTGTAAACTCGGAGCAGCCACAAATCCAGTGTTTCTGTTTTTAAGATTCTTGACAGAAAAGACTTCACATTAAAGAGAATCAACGGAGATAAAAGCCCCGCGCGGAAGGAGTCTGGGTATTCTATTCTTAGCCTATTGTATTTGATGATTTCGAGACGACCATGGATATTGTTTAGCAAGAGGAACAATAACATGCGTAAGAGTTTTCAATGCCCTATTTATAGATGACCTCCTCTTAGCTCCGTTCATTCACATTAAAGGTTGACACCGAGTTTGAGTAAACCTGATCACTAGTTGCTGATTTATGGAGCAAGAAAGCCAAAGTTATTGGCTGCCTCAAAACCAGAGGATTCATTATTCTCCATTGTGTTAAAATCCACGAAATTGATTGAAAAAGACATACTTAGCCCTGTTTTCTGATGTTCAGAAGTGAAACTGATATTCATACATTGAACTTTGTGATAACCAAAAATATTTAACATATCTAAAGCTGCTAGGAATGATAGTGTTCAACACAAGTGCTGCAAGCCATGGCATGCGTCCATCAGATATTTTGCTTCTCAAATGTGGGGAAGTCGTTTTAAGCCAACAATATTGCGTTCAGCAGGCTGCTTGGTCAATATTCTAGAGTTATATGGTCATTAATCACTTCTAAATGCGTTTCCTGGCATAACTGTAAAGTTTAAGTTCATTTAATGCTAAAATTTAATTTATAAGTTTACGTACGGAGATAAAATCCTCTGGTTTTGAGGCAACGAGTGATTGTGACTTTCTTTCTCAATAAATCAGCAACTACCTATCAGATTTATATAAACTTGGCGCCAAACTCTAAATTGAAATCTCCTCTATTCATAAATCTGAAAAACAGGAAAATTAATATTATGGCTCCTCCACAGTAACCATTCAAACGGCGCGCATGTTTTTGGGAGACCTTGCACTTGCTAATGTTATTGCCTTGCCAACCTTGAAGCAGTGACCTTTTCGCGGGGATCCTTTTTATTCACTTGGTAAAGTTATAAATGGGCAAAAAGCATTGCTGTTTGAAATCAGTCCAGCCAAAAGCCAGAGAGTACAACAGAATCTGTAAAATCAATTTTAATGTCGTAGAGGCAGCTTTTGCAGTATGATTAGTTATATCCAATTAAGAAACAGGTGCTGCATTTTATGGCATAACCAGATTCCGATTGTTGTATTACGATAGTAGAAAGACTTCAAAGTTCTTGAATGGATTTATCTATTTTCAAGACTAATGACAACTCAAATGAGCTGAAGTATAATTTGTTGATGTCTGCAGAATAATTGTTCAGCCCTGAAATGCCAGTTGTCGTAACTGATGAGACCTGAAAAAGTCTTTTTAGTCCTGAAATGAATTTATATATTTTTCAAAACAGATTAGGGCTCAGATAAGCAATAGTTTTGCCCAAAGTTCTGGCCAAACGATGCAGCTATGAAATGCAATATTGATATTGTACGTTGATCTAACGTAGTTGTTGCCAGTTACTTTTTGCATAGCTTGGCCACCTCTTTTGGATCACTTGGCTACCTTTATGACAGGTCCAGTCAATCCAACATTGACAGTCATGACTTGTTGGGTGTATGCTAACTTACATTTTGGATCGTCTTGGACGCTATTTTCTAATTTGTTGGCTCCACTTAAGCTAAGTCCAAACTTGAAGTTTTTATTCGCGTCTGAGGAAAAACCATATTCTAGCAAAGAAAAGTGCATCAATCATGCAAACAATTTTTTAGAGCAAATAATATGATGTCGTATGGAAAACTTGATTGAAATCTCACTTTCTCTTGAGTGAGATACCAATCAACAGGGTTGGTCCACCTCTCCTATTTACGCAAGTTTATTTTCCTGCAGAAATCACGACGAGATTTCAGTGAGCTGGTCCACTTTGAAGTGATTCTCGCACTTCAGTAACAATTCATTACCTGCGATAGTACAACGTTACAAAGATATGGACAATGGAAATAGCGCGCTTCGAAAATCATCTGCATTTCAGGAACGTCTCGAAAATTTCATTGTTATACCGAGTGTCTCAGAAAAAAGCACCCCTCTTTTGGTTAAACAAAGGAAGAAAATGGTAAGGCATTGGAAGATTCTGATTTGATGGCTACATTTGTTAATCTTTAATTTGAGTTCAAATACCTTGCATTTAAAAATTTCCCACTTAACACTGGAGATGCAAGTTCACAAAGTCAAAAGTTAGAATGCACTTGAAACCAGAGGTATTGAAAAAGGGCCTAGCCATGATGATTTGAAAACACAGGTATTTTGCAAGAGAATCTTCCACTTTGGGAGTTATACTTTGAGATGCTTCAATTGTTCTTGAAAGTACTGTTCTTTTGGCGAATTGGTTCTTGCATTGTACTCCAGTGCAAATGTTATTCATATCAAAGGATAGGAAAAGGGGCAAAGTCAAGCTTACTCTGGAGATGTAGAACGAATTTATAATTCTTACCACATGCGTATTTCTAGTCCTTTAATTAGGATCGTGGTCATGCGTCTCTAATTCTTTTCAAAAGCAAAAACTGAACATTGTAGTTTACAGGTGCTTTTGAAAATGTTTCAAAGCCTCTTGTTTCAGGTGCAATCTATAATTTTACTTCATAAACTCGTATCTCCAGTGTTTGATTGAGGACTCTCAAATGCAAGGTATGTGAATTCAAGTTGAAGTTTAATGAGTGTAGCTGTGGACTCAGAAAGTTCTGATATCATCTCGTTTTGCCCCTTTCTCCAATCAAAAAGGAGTAATTTTGTCTGAGAAACCCGGTATTGTAAAACTGATTCGGCACCGTATACAGGAATATTTTGAGATAAATGCTCTGTCATCGCTTCAGCTTTTCCACAATTCACATTCAATCAAATCATCTCAACCAGATATTTTCTGTCTACTTTAATTCTATTACATAGTTCGAACGAATTGAATGTAAGATATTTGCAATCAATAAGTAATAAAAGTCTCAGAAGTCTACTGACTGTTAGGAAGAATTTCAATTAACAACCTGTTCTCATCTCTCTTGCATTTGTTAAATCTCTTTTAACTAATGGAGGACAAACGTTGCTTCTCACAAACACTTCAAGATTATCCTTTGAGAACTGTTGAACAATGAACAATCTCATATTGCAAGAGTGAACGCTTTGCCTGTACTTACTGATTCCAATTACAGTCTGACGAACAACCAGATGACATGGCCATTAGATAGTGTATTTTCATGCACAGGTTCCAAATCTCTAAATGCATGTAAGAGTGGGTGTAAAATCCTGTGACATATTTCTTTTAACTGAATTGCTTGAAAGTTGAAAGGAGCTTTAGCTCGGTAACTAGTAGCTAATTATTTATAATTCTACCGTTGGAATTTTCCGAAACGTTGACTATTTTTCAAAATTGCAGCGTATTTCATATTTCAACTCATTTGAGGATGTGACGTCATCAAAATTCTAAATCGTAAAGGGGAACAGGGACAGATCTTTCTTGACACAACATTGTAGACATCTATAAACTAAGGTTTTCTTGAAATTCGTTCATTTTTCGTCAAAAGGTACAAAAAATATGATGGTTTTAATTGTTTGAATTTTGTATCAACTTTTTTAAAGATTTGCAGCCTATGCCAAATTTTCCAATAATATTGTCTTGATATCCGGAGCAGTTGCCTTTTAACTAGATTTGCTTTTTTATCCACCATGATGGTCAGTTTCAAAAGCCCATGCACTTGCCCTGTCATTAGCCCTCGGATGAGGTTCTGAAGCAAGCAGTGTAAACATGAGGCAAGTGAAAGTTCTAGAAGAACGGAGTTTGAATTTTTATACAGTGTATTCCAAAACATTGTTCGACGTTTGATTAAATATTAATGAATAGCAATAAAATTAAGGGCCCCAATTATTAAATAACCCAGTTGCTGAGATTTTAAATTAATTTTAGATACCAGAGTATTGCAAATCAGATGATTATTCACAGCGCTTCAAGCTTCTGAAGTTCGATTTAGCATTAAATAGCATTTTGGTAAAAATAGCATGGGCTATCGTTTCTTATGCTTCTCGTATAGTTAAGAGCAAACAGCTTTCAACCATATGGATGCTTTGAAGAATCTGTTGAGCAAACTTTGAAAGTGATCCAGTTTCTCGTCCATTATGCTTTCATAAAACGTTTTTGGATACATGCATTCTTAAGAAAATTTGACAATGAATTGATACTTTCGAAGTCCTGTTTCGTTTGCTCTAATATCAACGAGACGTATGATTTTGGATAACCTCTCTTTACGTTCTTTTTTGAGCTTTTTGCAGTACAAGCTTTCTATGGGTCCCTGGTTCAGCTGGCGCAGGTATTTGATCTTTGAAAGCTCGTGGCTCATTGAATTTTCCAAGGATTTGCGAGATTCTGGTGTCTAAAATTTCTTCAAAATCTGGAAGACAGTGTCATTTTCTCATGAGCCTGTTTGTGTTATCGTTATCTTGCAATATTCAATCAAAATTTAATCGAAAAAAATTTTGGGACACCCTGTAGGAATTCGAGTTTTGAGGTTAGTAAAGGGGGTTTTGTCCATGGTTTTGTCCCTTGCGAGCTATAGCAATTTGATAGTTTGTTTGTTTGTTTGTTTGCTTCAAATTGTTTGACAGCCTCAAAATCGACACCTGTTCCTGAATTTCGTTATTTCAATCAAAAGGATTTGGAGCAGTGATGTAATGACTTTGCAGCAACAAGGACAGATTTTGTAACATGAAGCACGAGATGCTTTTGTTGACACCTGAACTCAAAGCGATTAGCGAATGAAGACAAAGGAAATTCTCTCAGCCATGAATTCAAAACAAATGAAGCCGCAAAAGTTTCTCTGAACCCAAGTTGCTAGCGCGCTCATTGTGCATTTCAGAATATGTTTTTAAGAGCAAACATGAGCATAGATTGAAAGAAGAAGGATATATCTACACATTTACCGCGGGCATTTTATTTCTATGGCTCAGAAGCCGAGCAGTAAGTGTTTTCAGTACACTCAAAAAAAAGAGAATTGAATCGCCTACCAATCGGCTTCTGAACCAAAGAAATAAAATGCCCGAGGTAGATGTGTAGATATATCCTTCATCTTTCGATCTTTGCTCCTGTTTGCCCTAAAATACAATTTCTGGAATGCACAGCAAGCGAGCTAGCTACCTGGGTTTCAGAGAAATTTTTGCGGCTTTGCTTGTTTTGAATTACTGGTTGAGAGAATTTCCTTTGTCTACGATCGCTAATGGCTTTGAATTATGGTGTCAATCAAACCCACTTCTTGCTATTGTTTTACCAAATCTGTCCTTGTTCTTTGCAGCCAGAATAGCCAGGCGGACATACAGGGCTCGATACCCGGTAGAGCTCCACCATTTGAGCGTCATGACAAGAGGTTGCGGATTCGATTAGCGCTTAGCTAATTATGTGATCACAGCACTTGGCGCTAAAAACCGCAACTTCACCTTCACCTAGTTCTCAAATATCTATTCAAACTAGATCTAGTTCTCAAAATCTACAACTGTAGATATAAATTAACAAACTATATATCATATATCATGTACATATGTACATAGTAGACTAGATGATTTTTTTCAATCGATGTAAAATAAAGATACAACAACAACAACATGAATGAAAGGTCTTGAAAAAAGCAATTTAATGAGACCACTTTGAACAACATTGAAATGTATTGACATAAATAAAAGCAAAGTATTGTTTTCTTCAGTTTCCTCTCTCTAGATAAGGACATTTATTGGTCATGTGACACATCTGATTTAACAAATTTTACAGAATCTGGTAGAACATTACGTTTTAGTCAAAGTCAGTTAGTACCAGTGTTCTAGCTTTACTGGTTGAAGCAATGTTTATCATTGTTTGGTTGAGGTGGAATAGGGTTAATGTAAATCGAGGAAAATGATTTGAAACTTTGCTATTTCGTTGGATGCATTTTTCAGATTGAAACAGGTGATGCAGTTTTTTGCTCACCGTCTAGATAAAAATAGAAGAATCAAAACAGGTTCTGACCTGTCAACTCATAATCTTTATGGCACAATTCAAGTATCCTTGGAGACAAATCTTTTTCAATAAAACTTGCAGGTATCCAGAAGGCATTTAAATTTTTTGAATAGCTACCTAAAATATACGTAAAAAAGACTGGGGCCAATTCAGTGGCGTCGTGGCCGGGGGGGGGGGGGGCCAGGGGGGGCCATGGCCCCCCCTGTGAAAATGTTGTCGGAAAATTCGTCAGTTTTCCACTCTTGTCGGAAAATCGAAAAAAATTGAATTAATCTATTTTCTTTACATAGCTACTTTATGGTAATCGCAATGTGTACATGAAATATCGCTTTTTCGGTCGCGAAAACGTAGTTTTTGATGAAAAAGTAGGTCTTTCGGCAAAAAACTAGGTCTTTCGTTCGTTTTTCTGCAAAAAATTCCTTTTTCAATCGATAGAAAAGTGTGTTTTCTATTGGAAAAATAGACACAATAGGCGCAAAATTTTCGGACGAAGAAATTTCAGACAAATGCTTTCGGTCAAAACATTCCTGGAGTTTTCCCCAAAAATTCGGTCGTTTTACCTTCATTTTGGTGGTTAAAAACGATAAATTTACAATTCATTTTGCACGCTTCATACTTAAAAAATGTCATGCATTTATGGCAGTGGCGGCTGGTGAGGAAAATACTTGGTGGGGCAAAATTGGGAAGAAGTGGGGTCTGGGGGCGTATCCCCCAGAAAATTTTTTAGTGACCACGCCCTTCAAACGCTCGGAAAATGCTGGCAACGCCCTTTTCGATACATTTTCTAGAAACTTTCTGTAGAAACTTGGCATACCAAGTTTTCATTCTGCAGTTCAGGGCTTGCTTACTTACGGCAGAATACCTCGAAAGATATTTCCTTGCCTTCCTTTGTTTTGATCTCAAATTTGTAAGAAGTGCTATTTCTCTCTGAAGAATGCAACAAACATTTTAAATCGCAACAAAATAGACATCAGTGCAACAAGCAAAGAGGCAAGGATACGAAACAGTAGGCCCTCCAAAAACTCGCTGCAACCTTTAAGCCAGTCTTAGTCTTACCTTGAATACCAGCTCCCTGTAAATCCACGCGATGATTACTTCAACTGAAATTCTGGGCAATCTGCTGGCCCAAACGTTTTACTTCTAATTTCTCTTCGTGACTTTGTCTACTCTTTGTCTATCACATTTCGATCGTTCTTTGACAACAACAGGCCTACGAAACTACGAAATGTTTGAAGCACCGATGGATGTTGCTGTTGTTGAGTGGGGAGGGCAAATTGATTTCTGCCCATATTTTGCGAAAATTGACCAATCAGCTAACTTCATGGAATGACGAAAACCACGAAAACACTGTAGTGCGCATGACAATAAGGATCTGAGAGGGGCAGAAAAAACTTTGCCCAGAAACACGGAAACAAAGAGAAAGAAGGTCAAAGAAATATCGCAGCGTCTCTGATAGCCTCAAAGAGAAGCCGATTCTATCAATATCGATAGACATTAGACGTCACTTATCAATAGAAACAACGACGCCACGCCCACACCTTTGATAGGGCTCACACAACAAGTTCCAATACAGTGCCGATGTTTTATTCGAATCAAGCACAAAATTATTTGATGATTTTGTGGTAATTTTTTACTTTTCTTTGAGATTTGCTGGTGGGGCACTGCCCCAAGTGCCCTATAGCACCAGCCGCCACTGATTTATGGGTTGTGCATTAAGCTTTCAATGAGTTGCTCGTCAGAATTTGCACAAGTGAATATTGTTGAGGAAGATGGAAATGATTACTAAGATGGAACTACTGTCAGTTTCTGTAAACGGATGCTTATAGGAATGAAGATTTATATCAAGCTATCACGTTGCTATCTAAAATTTGAAAACGATCTATTTTTCAGTGCTTTTGAGGTCCTTTTTTCGAAATTTCCCATGAAAAACAAACAGTAGATTCTTCAAAATAGGGGCGTTTTGCAACGATCTAAAGGGCGTGGTCACAGAAAATTTTCCCGGGGGCAAGCCCCCGGACCCCCAGTTTTCCTCCCTCCTTGCGCATCTAGCTTCAGCATCTCCCCCAACATCAATCACGTCTCGACAACAGCCTCACCTCCAACAAGAATCGCCTCTTAACAGGACTGCTGTGTCCCTTTGAAAAATTCTTCGCTATCATGGAACTTTTATATGACAAAAGTTCTGAGACATTTTGCCACTTTTTATACGTTATATTCCTGCTTCATTTTTGTCGGAAAAATGTGTCTTTGTCGGAAAATTCTGACCCTTGGCCCCCCCTAAAATCATGCTCCCACGACGCCACTGGGCCAATTGTAGCTTGATCTGTGAATCAGGCTAGGCTAATTGCATCACGAGACAATTGTAACACTGGCTCTCACGCTCACGTTTAGCAAAAACAAGTAAATGATCTAATTCTTGCATTAAAAATGTCCATCTCGATCCTCTACATGCTCCTTAACCCTATTGTACCGGAGGGGGGGGGGGCAAAAAATGCCCCCAACCAAACTTTTGATTATAAAACAGAAAGGAAATAGAAAAATGAGCTGAAACATTCATGACTTTTCCTAATTTTTAATTGGCAATTAAATTTTAGACTATTCATTGTCATAATCTAAGTCACGTGACCAGTAGATACCCATATTTGGAAAGTAGTCACAAAGAAAATAACAAAAACAGTCATAATTTCTTTGTCTTAACCTTGATGAAGTTGTGATTGGTACCAAACGTTTACCCTTGCAAAGTAGTTTCATTTGATATATAAATTATTCATATTTGCTGACATCAGCAAATTATAGATTCCATGACGTCATGCAAATTGATGACGTCATATCTCTAATAAAGAAAGACAAAATTTTCAAATTTTGATATAAATCAATGGATAAACATATTCTCTTCATTTTTAAGTAGTTTATTGAGGTTTTCATACATTTATCTGAATTAATTAGCACTTTTTGTACTTTCAGTACTAAAGCTTATATCTGACATGGTCCCATTGTTTGGTCGCTTGGCAATGAACCACGTGACAAATTAGCATTGAAATCTATAATTAGACTCTTAATAGATGTACTTACTATTGTGTGAAGTTACAATGGCATACTAATTATGGTTTTGGAGATAATTAGGGAGGCGTTTATTGCCCCCCCCCCGGGCAGTGGTCTGACCCTAGGAGCCCGGGTAGAATAGGGTTAAGAAACATGAATGTTTTATGTTCATCCAAGTTTGCAAAATTTTCGGGGTAAAACATTGCGTTCAGTAGAAAAGTAAAACGTGCTTGATGATTTTCCAAAAAGTGGCACAATTGCTCCTGGTCTCCCATACTAAGGGAAGGATTATTTATTCATTGGTTGATTGAAATATAGCAAATTTGAAACAATGAAACCTTGATTGTAAATTTTTGGCCTGACCTAAGACATACAGTTCGTCTTGGTGGACATCGGCCTGTAGTTTCTGAAGAGGGATGACACCACGGTTCCTTGAATGAGCTTGAAAAGATTTGGGATGCCTTGAAAACAGCTTCTGCTGAATGGTACCCCTCCTTTAAAGAATGAAATATGAAGTTAAGAAAACCAGACGAGTCTGGATGCAGTCTGGTTCTTCTCGGCTTTTGAGGCTTTGCATAATTGATATTGAGTGAAATTTCTCGAATCAGACGGTATTCAAGTAATGAACAAAGTCTTACCACAATTTGGGAATGGCTCTGATTTTTCATTGACATTAAGTTTCTGCTTTATGTGTCTTCTAAGCCGCAGTTAGACCACAGCTAGACGAGTCCCTTGTTTCCATGTGTTTAGTAATTTGAAAAAGGCCTTGATTTCGTCATGCCAATCAGATCACAAGATTTCTGATTGCTATTCATTATTCATCTATTGTAAGTGCTGGTCATAGTGGGGACTCGGCGACATTGTGTCCATTTCCATTTCACTGTGTATAGCATCATTTATATCTTATGTTTAGTTTATCTGTTAAAAGTAGTTTTTGTTTTATGGAACATATGTATATATAAAAGGTCTGAGGCATCACCCGCTACCTGGTTTCAAAGCATGCACGGACTGGAGGGGAGGTTAGCATGAAATCATGAAATCCTAAAATTAAAGCTTCTTTGTACACTTTTTTTGGTTCAAATTAGCATTTTCAAGCTTTCAAGCTGTGACCTTACAATCTTACACCTCAGGGGCATAGTTACTACTATTGCAAAAACTAAAAATCAGCTTTGATGTAATCGAACAAAGGAGAAATAAGGATTTAGTGACACAGCATTTATTGATTTTCAAACTTCAAATATTTTTGCTCACGCGGCAGGTAAGAATGACAGTGTTGCAAGAGCGAGATTTTACCAGCTAAGCAGTTGTGCAAATCTGTTTTAAAGACCCTTTACTGACCGGCACCCTTTGCACGCCTTTATTATTATTTACAAAAGTTAAGGTGGCTACCTATAGACTGATTGCAACGAGTCCAAGCTATCATTCGTCATAACGAGACTGCTGCCCTTTTGTCAATAGTGGTGGATACGATGATGTAATAAATCTAGTGTTCATTCGATCGCACACAAATTATGGCGGCAAGTCAGTACTGATGTAGGACTACTTCCAGATCTCGGCACAAGGCTAAGTGGATATTGGAAAAATAGCTGCAGATATGTTTCCTAAGCGGAAGAAGACCAAATTGAATCTATAAACTCTCACCTGTTCTCACTGTGGCATATTTTCCCGTTGTTTCTCGAACAAGAAGGAGTCCAGGCAATGGGGTACTGTACAGTCCATTACATTTCTCTGTTTTGATCCTTTCGTTTCGAATGCATTTATTTTATGAGTTTATTGCTTGATCATAAGAAACCATATAAATATATTTGATCTCCGATGCAATCTTTCCCGTAAATAAGATAATTTTCTTTCCACTTCCTGAACATTCTCTCAGTCATTGTGACCCAAAGTTCTTTCGTCTAATTCCCACAACTCCGATTATGCAGTACGAAAATACATGCTTAAATACATTGTTTATGAACCAAAGAGACTATTGACATAAGTTGTTGACCATTTACGCGATTTCAGTTGAAGATTAAGATGGGTTACAAATGTGATGTGACGAACGGGTCGAAGCTGTTAGGAACAGCAATCGAAGGCCGCAAAGGATGCTGGTCAATAAAGGGTCTTTAAGTCATTTGAGATTATGACTGATTAGCCAGTCTTGATTTCAAACCCATTTTCTCTATTTTGCAAAGAGTTTTACAAATTCGATCTAATCTAGAGGCATTTGGACAAAATCAAGTATGAGCTACAATCTTGGCCAAAATACTTAGGAAAAATCACAAAATTGCACCACTCCGTTCTTTGATTACGTGCCCCCTTTCACACGTTTCAATGTTGCTTAAATCAAACACCATTCGACCCTCTCAAGATTGAATTAGGGGGAAGGGGGGATCACGAGGCTCTAAATATGTTTTCTCCTCGATATTTTAGGAAACATCATGAAAACACTGAAATCTGCCAATGTCCCAGCTTCTTTTGCCAGGATTGTCTGAAAATAGTTGCTAACAGATAATGACTCATAGCTCGAGAACACATAGAGATTTGCATATGAAATGTTACCACCGTCATCCCCAACACAAGAAGTGAATTCTCAGCTATCTATGCCGAAATAGGCGTTGTTCGCTATATTCGCTTAACACTATCTTAAAATGGGGGTGGCAAAATCGCTGCAATTTACGGAGACTTATAGATTCCCTTATAAAAAGTGACATACATTAGGATTCTGAGCTTTCTTTCTCTATCATAAGATTGTGTACTCCGCTGCTCTTTGAACATAACTTATCTTTGCAAGAAAAGCTTTTAGGATCATTGTTTAAGGACCGGTTACTTGTGAATTCTTCGGTTCTCCGCGACGGTGCTCCATAGAAAACGCCCAATGATTGGGAAATTCGTTTGATTCCACATTTGAACTTCAAAGTCTTCTTATTCATGACAACAAAAAAACTAAATAAAAATCACCTGGAAGTGGAAATCTCACGGCGCTCCAAAATTAAAAAAACATGAATTAAGCAGCTCCGGATAAATTTCTTATAAACTCTATGGTAAGCCGTCAGAAATCGTATTTCACGAAAATATCGATACAAGAACTGACTATAGGCTAATTAAGCTCATTTTGCACATTAGAATGAGACAAAATTCGTTAGAATAGCACAAACAAAGCCGACGCTTTTAATTTTTAAACTTAGGGAGAACCGTTGATGAATTTGATCACTTTCTTAATACTCCAGCCATCCCAAATCCGCCTTGTCGGCACGCGACATTGGCATTCTTCTTTATCATAAGTTCTGCACTACAATTTTTCGGTTGCACTAGAAGATTCAATCCTGTCCTAGGGTGAATGCAAGTTAGGTGGAGCGGATTTAATCTCATTGAAAGTGAATTATCGTTAGAGAATTGGCTAATGGTACACTTGAAAATAAGAAAATTGCACTGCAGAGGCGCAGAATTTGCACTAATTCAAACTGAACTTTGTTTTTAAGTTTTCTCTGATTACTGTGATGTTTTCAAACGAAAATCAGTGGCAGGTTTTGTGCACAAGTGGAGTTTTGCAGAACGCAATGGGAAATAGTTCTGATGGATGCACCAGTAACAATGAAAACATTAACATCTGCAGTACTCTAGAGTTAAGCCCACACTTATCCATTCATAGTAAAAAAGATTGTCTGATGCAAGTGATTCATAGTAACATCTATGATAGGTGGTAATAGCAATTTTTCAGACAATCTAGGCCAAAATACTTGGGACAAGTCACAAAATTGCACTACTTCGGTCTTTGATTACGTGCCTCCCACTCCCCCCCCCCCACTTCAAAGTTGCTTGAATCAAATGCCATTCAAACTTCTCAACATTGAAGGAGAGGGGAGGGTGGATAAGGAGGTCCTAAACGTATGTTTTAGCCTTGGAATTTTAGGAAACATCATGAAAACACTGATATGTGTCTATGTCTCAGCTTCTTTTGGCCAGGATTGTATAAAAACGATTAAGGAAAACCGAAACACGCCATTGTGTCTTTTGGCTTTGCTTTCAGGCTATCTTAAAACTACGAGATCTCATCTGTTAACTCAGGTAATTCCCTTTCGGGTACTTTAGCCATCAGCTCTACTTTGACAGTCAGAATCAATTTTCATTTTTCGAGTGCTTAGGCACATAACCCCATAGTAAAAACTGATTTACAATAAATAGACATCAACAAATGATTATAATTTGAACATGATAGAAATTAGAAAGAAAGTACTAATATCATGTCTTGATTAGCCCTCATCAGATGCTATTCAAAGTGTGCGATCCCTTTACATAAGTTTCAGCTCAAACCAGAGACTAGCCCCGGTGAATAAAAAACATCTCTGACCAGCTTTTGATCAGCAAAATGATGTTCATAATTTTTGAATTTTACAGTAAGTGAGCAATTGTTTCATCAAATAACCATTGTCACCCAGGGTCCATTGAGAGCACGCTGCAATTTAAGGCTGTCTGAAAATCAAACTTGGCCTAAGCGGACAATACCGATTTACATTGCACTATTCGTTGGTTATCGCGAAGGCTGCAATGTGTTCCTTTACTTCTGGGTGTGATGAATGCCACAGCTAGCAAAACAATGGATAAGGTACTCATTTTACTAGATTGCTTTAATCAACACTTGGTAGTCTGCCCTTACAAAAGAGCAGCAAAACAGAGGGGATGAAACGAGGAACGATTTGCTTGAACTTTGAACCAGAACGATTTGCCAGCAGAGCTCAATGATACTTTAAAAGTTAGATCTTGATCTTTGCATTCGCTTTCGTTTCCTTTACCAGTGATCCGTCAAATTTGGTCACCACCTCTTCATTCCCTCCCTCTCCAAGCAAGCTATGTTGTGTTTTGTTTGCTCGCGGTACGAAGGGTCCCGGGCGAAAATGGCTCTTTAGCTCTAGTGAATTTGTCGCTCGTATGTCATTATTATCATCATGATACAGGAGGGAACATTTAGAATGATCTTAACCTTAACCTTATCTGACCTGGGTGATTTGAAACACTCAATGCCTGTTTATCTCTGTTGTCATAAGAGATATGGCAGCCAAACTTGGCACAAAGGTAGTTCATTATGTAAACAATGAAAATTTGAAATCATAATCCAATTAGCGATGTTGTTGTTGTTGCTAGAGCATGATGATCATTATTATGTCATATGACGTCATATTAATGAAAGGTTGTTAAAAGGTCATGAAACTTTATTTTTCATAATGAAATGAAAGGTATAGATCAAAATATATATAAATTCTTAATTTAGACTTAATTGGACCAATTAAACATGATTAAAAGAGATACAAAGTATGTTTTTCACAGAGTGCAGTATGAAAATTTGGTAACCATGGAAACAAGGCTAAAAATAGAATGTCCAAATTGTTGCAATTTTATTGCTCTATGATACAAAATTAAACTTACGAAGTATCAGAGGCCTGCTGGATGTGTGGAAAGCGGTGTGAACAAAAATGTACTAGGGGGGGGGGCGGAATCCGCCCCCCCCAGGTCAGATAGGGTTAAAGATATCAATCCTACTCAATCGTACCGGGTGAGTAAAAAAAGTTAATATGTTTGTCGCGCTGTGGAATATCTTTAAAACTGAAATGTAAATCTATCAGTCAAATGATAACTTAGATGTGAACATTTTGTTTGATGAAATAATCACTCATCTTTCAGAAGCAGACAAATGCTGGAATGGGGTTTATTATTATTATTATTATTAATTCTTTCATTTAAAGTAGGCTAAAAGATATAGCTACAATTGCTAATTAAGGCCAACTATTTACAAAAAATACATATAATATTAAAAGTGAAGATATAATTTACAATAAAAAACCTAAATTGGGATAAAATATTTTACATAATCTGCAGTTGCAGGCTTGGCATTGATGGGCTTTGATAAGCCTTTTGAAAATCTGAAGGGAATCTGAATTTTTCAGTCCTGGTGGTAGTGTCTCCCATAATTTTTTCCCCATAAATCTGACTGTATCAATTCCAAGGCAAGTTGTTTTCGCCTTTGGTAGTTGTAGTTTATCAGAACACCTTAGTTTGTAAGGCATTTCTTTTTCCTCAAACATTTGCTTCATAAAGCTGGGATTTAGATCATATTTCGTATGAGAACGGGTTCGTATGAGGACGAGAATTTCATGTCCTACTCTGGTCCATGATTTACTTGCCATCGAAATTTAAATTCTATTTCTGAAACTGACAACTGTGTTCACTTTCAAAGTTCGGCCTCATGCTTTTTATTCTACAGCACGCAAAACGTTTTCATTTTTCTCTGTTTAAATTACCTCAAATCTTTCTTTATCAATATGAACAAATTACACCTTGGTCTTTCAACGCGCCCTATGAACAGCGCTCGCATAGGATGGCTCATCACCACTTAGGGTTGTTAAAACCATTTTTGAAAACAAAACAAAAAACCTCCTTGAGCTAATTACTTATACGCACAAAGCAACGCCGCACCTTTCCGAATTTTTTTCAAATGATCAGCAGGGTGAGTTAGTTTCGCACAAACAAAACGAAGACCTGCTAAAACTGCTGTAAATCGTCATGATGATTTCATCATATTACTTGTCGTAAACCTACCTTTAATATAAAGTGAAGCAAAACATGAACGAGGATTTAGTTTGTAAAGAAGAATATGGCCAAGAAATCTGCTTAGAATATTGTTAAAGCTGCCTAGCAGTTCAAAATGGAATCAAAATAGCAGTGGTTATTCTAACCTTATTGCTAAAGATTTAACGGAGATGTCTTCTATGATATGTTATCAGCGAGAAAGGAAGTTTTATCATCATGGAGAAGATTTACATGCTTGTGTTCTAATTGTCAACAATTATGAACAGCAATTTATAGGCCCTGTTTAAGATCCAAACACTGCTGCTTGATATGGTTTAAATCAGCGCTTTAGACTGTATTGCTAACCGCAAAGAAGGTTTTGAAAATGTCAACTTACCAATCATTTTCCCGAGAATCGACAACAAGAAGAGTTTTATGTCTTCTGTCTGGTTCCTTTTCTTTTTGATTTGTAACACCGAACTTTGACAGGAGAGAAAATCCACCTGACTTTGATGGTGTGCTCGGGGAGTCATCTTTATGCTCTTCTCCATTTCCCAATGACTTCGAAAAACTTCGAAACTTGTCCATTACTCCAGACATGCCGTATTCCTGCTGTTAGTGTCCAATTATCCTGTTTCTCTTGTGTTTGTATTTCCAGGGCGTTACGTTTTTGTTATTTTTAACCAGTCATTTCTCGCGTACATTAACACACGTCAAATAAGCAAGCCTGTATTTATTCAACCACTCCAAGGCAGCTCAAATATCAGCATAATTCAACAGAGTTCAGAACACTAGCATGCAGCACGCTCGGAGAGAAGTGAACTAATCATTAATTACATGATTTCATTGCTATGTTTACTTGATTTACAGCAATCTGTTTGCAGCTATCAATATAACGAGTCTTGTTTGCATTTGTTAAAATTCGAGCAATTTTCTTTTACTTCAAAACAGATCTCAGCTTTAAGTTTCTAAACCAAGCAAGTACCGCCCAGCGTTTACACACCTGCAACACTTGTTAACGCGCATGATCAAACAAGCTTCATAAGTCTCCTTGCTATCCTATTGTCTTGGCAATTGTTTGATTTCTTTGCAGCGAAGAATAACTTTTGAATATTGAAGAAGGCGGAATAAGACGTGCAATTTTTTATCGACTCCAGGTGAGTCAGTAAAATGTTTAGAAGTTTAAACCTAAAGCTCGTTTGAAAGCATGTAGCTCTCCAAACATTTATCTGAGTCTTACAAACTGATAAAATCTGTATAGCTAGCACATCAGCTTAGGTAAGAAAATTTACTTTGCTAGAAATTGATCTTGTCATTCTCAAATTGCAAGCGATTTTACGACAATTTTTAATCTGAAAATCCTCCATAACAGGCCTAAAATTCTGGATCAAATTTTCTAACAACGCAGCGTAGGGATGAAAAGAAACCGACACAACATGGCTGAATGGCAGTCCCAAGTTTACAAAATTTAAATAGCAGCCTCTTTTTATAGCTAAGGAATGTTTGAGAGATTAGTAGACAGATATAGCTTGATTATGATGTCTTTGGGGCTATATTGCAAGCCATTTTGATATATAGCGTACAATTGAAGTAGATGCAACACTATAAGACTATTTTGGTTATATAGGTATATAAATTGATCAAGAATTCTAGGCCTGTTTTGATGAAAATTTGTCATAAAATTACTTGTAATTTGAGAATTGTATGGCTGACTGTGAAAAACTAAATTTCTTTATCAAAGTTGAAATGTTGTTTACGCATGTATCGTCAGCTTATAGGAATCTGAAAAAGGGCTTGAGAGCTGCAGACTTTGAAAACTTCTAAACAATTTTTTGACTCACACGGTACAGTTAACTAGATTCTTCTTTTTGAACAAGAAGGAAATGACAACGCAAGCTTAGCAAGTCTTCTTTCTATGCTATTATCTTGTCTATTGTTTGATTACTTTCAACGAAGGAAGGAATTTCAATTAATAAAACATGCATTTTATAATCAAAATGCAATGGTCAAGCAATACGTTTGGATAAATCTTCTTTTTGAAGAAGTAAAGCATTATCAAACAAGCTGATCAGATCACAATGATTGTGTGATTTCTGATCTTTTATAAGAAAATAAAAAGTTTGCGAGACAGATTTTAGCACATGAATTGCACTTTATTCATACGAACATCGTTTGAAGGAAGCTAGTTTAAGGTAATTCTGCTTTCCACTCTTAGTGAACATGGAAAGCTGGTTTTCAGAAATCATTCTTTGTCCCCGAAACCATGGCGTCTATCAAAATTCTGTAAAAAATATAGCATTGACTATTTTTGGCAATCGAAAGGTGAATGCGGAAGAAAAGTTATACTATTTCATGTACTAAAATATACCAAAAAATAAAACCGATGAGGATTGGCTTTTCATTTGCAAACGATGCTTCTTTTCTGAAAGAGGCATTCAACTTTTAGCTCCAGGACTGATACAAGTTACTTATGCATATGACGCTGGAGCATCGACTAAGTTTTTTTTTCCAAAAAGGCACCTTAATATTTAGATAGCCTGTCTTAGAGAATTTAATTATGAGAATCTATTTACATTTTACAATGGACCTCCTTAATTTCAAACGAAGATTTCCCAACAAAACTAGTTTCCATTGGATTTGAAGAAAACAATAAATGATTGGCTCAATTTTGTTGAAATTTCAAAGACTGAAATATCAACACAGTCATTGCTTTCTAATGATGCAAAAACTGATGTAGTGTAATTGTGCTTTCCCATCAATGCTGGGCATAAGAAATATAAAACTTACAGGGTGTTTCAGAAAAATTGTTCGACGTTTGATTAAATATTAAAATGTAATATGGGTATCTTACAATGGAGCCCATTCGTTAAATCGTTATTTTTTTCTATTTGATCAAACCTCGAGCAATTTTTGGGACGATAGTGAATAGTGCATTCTAGCTGTTTTGGGGTATATAAAGAGATATAATTTTTAGCTCATTACTAATTTCAGAGGGAAATAACGTACCTAAAATTGTGAATAAAATTTTGAAAATTACGTTGAAGCCTCAGTAAGATGATGAAAATAAATTTCACAAATTGGTTAACTTAGGTAATCCTGCGCGAATTTTGAAATAGTAAATGCATCTTTCTGACTCACCCGATTCATGTCAACGTCAAACCAACCCTGAGCTCTTTCAAATCATGGTCAAATATTCTCATTATCATAAATGAACAATCATACATGAACAAAGGCTATTGACAGTTTTACTCTAAGAACAAAGATGTGAAAGCAGGTGGTTAATTACTACTTCGTTGAGAACGATTACATGAACATATTTTTCATCAAAGATGAATAAAGCGTCAATTTGCTTGTTTACTAAATTTTCTTACGAAAAATGTTAAGTGGTAAACAAACATAGAATCAAGCTAATACGAGCCAATGTTGATATTAATGTGCACAAATTCCTGTTTCATTAGTTAAAGAAGATGGTTGTGTGGTTTTCGAGCAGCATTATTCATAAGAATTGCTTCTTTATTCATTAAAACAAGCTATTTCAAAAACGAAAGGATTGATAAAAGACGCCTATGGTGGGAAATAACGTGTAGCCAATGAGCTCCCATTATGTAGGTAAGAAACTTTCAATTCAACGATAAACGATTCCAGCCATAGTCATAAGAGAGAGAGAGAGACGGACGGGAGCAAACAGCATGCCATTGTTCTTGTAAATTGGACGCATCTTGAGGTGCTTCAGGAAAATTGCTTTGTGCCTTTCATGGTGGGAACTCCGATGACCTAGTGTCTATTCCCGCCATGATAGGCACAATAGATGTACTTGTTGAGTTTGTATATTTTAATTGATTATATAAACAAAAATGGCTTTTCAAAGCTGCTAGTCTTGGTGGAATTCCCGTGAAACGGTGAAAAGGGCTATCGCAGTCCAAATTTTCACTTAAAGTTAGGATAGTCATCCTTGCAATTAACTAGGGTAGATTACTTGACTAAGAAATTTCCTTCAAATATTGTTATCAATGACAAAAATTAATACTTTCGCTGAAAAGTGTTGCCATAAATACTAAATTTAAACGAAAATTTATTTGACCTTGCTTTAATCATTGGTTCGGCGAAAAAAGTAGCTCCAAGATAAAGAACTTCTGAACAATGTTTTGGATCCAAATATCAATTCAAATTGGCACTAAGTACAACATATGACTACACAACAGAATGATAATCAGTTCATTATTTTGTTTTTTTTTTTATTTATTTCTTATGTTGATTTGAAAAAATTATCTAAACTACAAAATACATACATTCCTATGTACCAGCCACAGCGAGAAAAGACACTGGGTCATCTGGTCTCCACTATGGCTGGCACTTACAATTCAACTATATTATACACAGAACAAAAACGAAAAGTTCATTATGAGCAGTAGATATACAAAAAATGAGGTTCTGAAAGGTCACACAAACCACTCGAGAAATATCACTAACCATCAAAAACACAAATCGACAAAAAAGTGTCTGATACAAGGCACAGTTTCCTGCCATGCAGTTTTTCCACATTTACTTGCACCCTTTTTGTAAAATTCATCACTACATTGCAAGTTACTGCCATGAAACGAGGGGCATTGAAACATAATGATTGATCAAGTCAAAATGAAGGAAATCTCAATTTTACCATAATATGTTACAGTCAAATCATATTATGGTGACCTACAAATAAGAGACATCAAATACATTCAGTTCTCTTAAAATTACAAAAGTTGATAAATATCAATTCAAAAATGTCTGCAACGAGAAATTAGGAAACATGTTATTTGCACAAAAATTATTCAAAATCAAACAATGCAATGATGGGTCATTGTTGATAATTATTGACTTTGTGCTACTAACAGTGTTTTTCGAGGCCATCTTTTTTGAAATTTCATTTTTCTCTGTCAATACAGCTGATGATGAATTGACTTTCAACCACTATGTTTAATTTAAGGTTGACTTAGTGCCGTATGAATTCAATCAAAATCAATCATTACAGGCTCTTGTTTAACCAGAATGCCTTGCACGTGTTATCTCTTGGCAGACTTTCATGAAAATGGCGACAACGAAGGCCAGAACTAGTGTTTTTTGGCTCATCAGTTACATGTATGGTAAGTAAAGTTATGGATTCAAGAATAACTTGATCTGATGGTAAGCAAGAATAGTAAGAATACATTTATCTGATATTGAAATTATTGTTCATCTAGTACCAATGTGAATATCTTTTTAAGGTTCATAAGGCTAGAATAATTCTCATAATCATGGCTGCATTAAGGCTGAAAAATTAAAAACATATGCTTCAATCAATATTCAAGGTAGCTTTGGCTCCTCACAGGTCATCGGGGCATACTTTAACTTACAAAGCGGCGGAGAAACTTTTCACCAGTCTCTTTCAATTCTCCACCGGTGATAGACCTAATGGGCTAAGGTTTGTTTTACCCATTTCAAGTCATGTGACAATACTCTTGGGAAGTTTTAGTATTGTGCTACTTTTTGCACTCATGGCATAACTTTGCATGGCACGAAATATGTTAGAGAAATCAAAAGATGTTTTATCAAGAGATTCATCACATGACTTCAAATGGGTGTAAATAAACCTTAGCCGAATTCGTCTATTCTCAGTTTCCCCACCATCGAAGTGCCCTTTTTAGAAAAAATAACGAGTGAGTGAAAAAAGCATGATAAGCTTGCCGAAATGTATGGAAAGGAAATCATCGATCAGTTGAAATGAAGCTTGAATTATAAATTACACTGGGTGAGCCAGAAAAATTTCCACTTCTGATAGGCCAAGATAAATCATGCAGTGGACCAATTTGAAATATTTTGGATGTAATCTTTTATTCATTCATTTCATTCATTTTAATTTCTTTAAGCACGGTAACCCCGTCAATCGATAGATTGCTTTTCAGGGGGCCGTGCATAAAACGTTACAAATTAAGTTAAAAATAAATACAAAGTAAAACCCTAATTTAATTACAATAATGAACAAATGAATAAATAAATAAATAAACTATTTTTTAAAAGCTTCTTTAAATGCTTTCAATGAGGATGCCTGCTTGACTTCACAACCCAAGAGGTTCCAAACTCCAGCACCGCGATATGAGAAAGCTCGCTGACCATTACTCGTTCTCATTAGTGGGACTTGAAGATCAGTTGCGGTGTTTCTCAAATTTTTCCTACTGCATGTCGAATTTCTAATGAACATTTCTGACAGGTAATCAGGAGCAAGGTCATTTATCGATTTGTAAACCATGCAAGCTGTCTCGGTTTTTATCATATCTGCTACAGTAGGCCAATTCAAACTTTTAATCAAAGCACTAGCAGAAGAATCATAACTGCTGTTGGTCACAATTCTAGCTGCGCGGTTTTGAAGTTTTTGCAGCACCTGCAACCCTGTCCCCCCACATGCCCCCCAGACTGAACAGCAGTAGCGGAGATGCGGTTCAACGATACCACGATACATTTTAGAGAGAGTGTCTTTTGGAAGTAACTTCTTGGCATATTTAAGAAATCCAATAGCACGAGAAACCTTAGATCGTACAAAATGGATATGTTCATCCCAAGCTAAATGTTTATCAATTTGCATCCCTAAATACTTGACCTTATCAACCATTTCAACTTCAGAGCCACCAATAGAAAATAATGGTGGTTCCACTGATTTTGTCGAAATCTTCTTAAGGTTAGGCCGAGATCCAATGACCATCGCCTGTGTCTTCAGGACATTCAATGATAACTTATTGCCTTGGAGCCATTCCCTTAAAGAATCAAGTTCTTTGTTAAGCGTCACGTTCAGATCGCTGACATTCCTTGCAGAAAAGGAGATACTGGTATCATCAGCATACATAGTCACCTGGCAGTTGTCCAGACAAAACGGAAGGTCATTGATATAAAGTATAAAAAGAAGAGGCCCAAGGCAAGATCCTTGTGGAACACCACAGTGTATTTCTTCTATTCGTGACGAAACACCATTGACCTTGCATAACTGCCGTCTGTCTTGGAGATATGATGTAAACCATGCATGCTCGATACCAGAAATCCCATATTCCTGCATCTTTTTTAGCAGGATATCATGATCTACAGTATCAAACGCTTTCTTTAGGTCTATGAACACCAATGCAGTGTATTTCCCAGTATCCATGTTCTTATACCAATCGTTAGTGCAGGACAGGAGACTTGTTACAACAGAGTACAGGCGTCTAAAACCGGATTGTTTAGAAAACAAGTGTTTGTTTGTATCCAAGTACTTATAGAGTTGGTTGAAGATCATTTTTTCAAAAATTCTCGAAAGAACAGGGAGAACAGATATAGGTCTGTAATTAGAACGATCATCAGTTTGACCACTTTTGAAAATAGGAGCAACCCTAGCAATTTTCCAAGAATCTGGAAAAACTCCTGTGGCAATAGACAGATTAAATATATCACAGAGGGAGTCTGAAATAACTGGGAGACCGATCTTCAAAAAATGATTTGCTATGCAGTCAGTGCCAAAACCCATAGATGTTTTGAATTTCCCCAAGACACTTGCGACCTGGTGTGAATTTACAGGTTGAAAGTGAAACCGTGTTCCTTCTGGATTTACGGAATATTTACCCTCAAAAAGCGGGTTTTGTGTGGCAGGAATTTTCTTACTAAGGTCTTCACCGACGTTACAAAAATAGGTGTTCATATGTTCTGCGATAGCTTCATGATTGAAAATTTTTTCTCCATCAACATCTAGAGTTGTAATCTGCGTGGTCTTTGACTTTTTGTTTAATACCAAATTGATAGTTTTCCAGGTACTTTTAATGTCACCTTCGTTAGAAGCAATTTTGTTCGAGAAATAATCGCGCTTCAGATCAATATTGATCTTATTTACTTTATTTCTCATTTGTTTATACGCATCAAATAAAACTTCAGATTTAGATTTAATAGCTTGCTTTCTCAGTTTGTCCCTTGATGCACATAAAAGTTTGAACTCCTATTTTATTCTTGGTTATTTGTTTCGATTTTTCAGATGCCTACTTTTTGATAAATTTACGATTTCTTGAAATTGTGGTATTCTGAAGACTGCCCAAAAAAACCGAAAAACAGCTATCAAATTTTCTAAAGACCGAATTTGGCAAAACAAAGGGAATGCTCCCCGAAATGACTAAGGAATTTGGAAATGGATTATGCTGCACAAGCGGTCATTTGACGATTGCACAACTTTAGTATCACTTTTATCAACTTAAAGACTTCCAATTTTTGTATCACCTCTTCATTCATTACTTTATTTTAAGGAGGCTGGAAGGATTTCTAGCTATTTCTATCAAATTCAACGTCCCTTTCGAAGGATGGCAAAGTGAGTTGCTTGGTGAGACATCTGAAAAACGCAAAAAAAGGTCACCTATCGGGATTTCGATCTCACAAGACGGAGCTTAATTTCAGTTACCCAACGGAAACTGTATGGGCTGCTCACCCTCACCTTTACTCAACCTACCATCCATCGATGTCCCAACAATTAAATCTCCTTTTATCATACTCTGCGGGTCATACAACCAAAGAAGTATTTCGATCTCATGTTGTCCTAACAGCATATCATAGAATCAATATAACAATCAACATAAAATAAACAAGAAACAGCATGAATTAATAAAAACGCGGCAAATGAAAAATTTTGATAGGAGCTCTTTTGTCAGACGTTGCCTCTGTTGATTGGCAGTCACTACTTCATTGTTCCATTGATATCAATGTTATCGTGGAGGAATGGACTAGTATGCTTGCCATGATTATACAGAAGCACGCCCCTATTCTTGAAAGACGCGTCTCCGAGCGATATAGCCCGTGGCTTACCTCTGAGTTGAAACTTATGTGTAGATCGAGAGATAAACGAAAGACTGCAGCCGTCAAGAAAAAATCAGAGGCTCTCATGGCAGCCTACAAACAACTTAGAAACAAAGTGAATAATACTTGTAAAACGCTAAAAAGGGAATACTTTACTGACAAGATTAAAGCATCCGAAAGAAACTTGAAAGAAACATGGGCAACTATTAACAAGGTAGTTAACAAACGATCTAAATCGACCATAATTAGTTGTTTGTCTGATGGTGACGAGCGCATCTCAAATCCTTAAGACATAGCGAACTAGATGAATAATTTCTTTTGCAATGTTGGTGATCAACTAAGTCAGGAAATCCCAAATACCAAGAATTCCCTCTTAGAAGGAGAAGTTACTGTAAATCCTGAAAAAGTGTCGTTTTCATTTTCTCCAATATCGCCCAAACAACTTGTCAAAGCAATGAGTAAGTTTAAGACCTCTAAAAGTTTTTGTCTGGACCTTATTTCCAGCTATTTTCTCAAAATTGGGATGCCGATCCTTGCCAGTCCTC
Organism: Aurelia coerulea; assembly: GCA_039566865.1. NCBI lineage: Eukaryota > Metazoa > Cnidaria > Scyphozoa > Semaeostomeae > Ulmaridae > Aurelia > Aurelia coerulea. The sequence goes on from CM076943.1 coordinate 29,701,638, forward strand.
TGAGCCAATTGTTCAATCTATCTATGTCTCAGGGATTATTTCCGGACAGTTGGAAAATTGCACGGGTTGCACCTATTTATAAAGCTGGTCCAGCTGATGATCGGGCAAATTATCGAACCATCTCTGTTTTACCTGTTGTTTCTCGTCTATTCGAAAAACTTATATTTGACAAGATATATTCTTTCCTTAACAATAACAAGCTTCTTTACTCGAAGCTGTCAGGCTTTAGAAGGTTGCACTCAGTTCTAACTTGCTTACTAAAGTGCACGAATGACTGGTATTTAAACATAGACAAAGGCAAATTCACATCAGTAACATTCATAGATCTAAAGAAGGCCTTTGACACAGTTAATCATGAGATTCTTCTCAAGAAGCTTTCCCTGTATGGAATAAAAGATAAGGAATTACCCTGGTTTCATTCATGCCTCTCGAACAGAAAACAATGTTGTAAGGTAAATTGGCAGATCTCTGAACTTGAGGACATTACATGTGGCATTCCACAAGGTTCATGCTTAGGACCTCTCCTCTTTTTACTCTACATCAACGACCTACACCTATCACTAAATTACTCTGAGGTGAATATGTATGCAGATGACACTAGCATTTCGTTTTCATCGGATTCTATCCCCACCATAAACGAAAGTGTCAATTCTGACCTTCTTTGTTTAAAAACCTGGTTGGAATCAAATAAGTTATCTCTCAACGTCGCCAAAACGCAAAATCTCCTCATAGGAGGTAGAAAGAAGTTGAAAGACATTGAAAACTCTGAAACACAAAAAGTGCAAATTGTTATTGGTGAAGAACCAGTTTAGGCGATTAAGCACACAAAATACCTGGGGATCGAAGTTGACCAATTTCTAAATTGGGATGATCATATTTCCGCAATATCGAAAGGAATCGGAATGTTACGTTATGCGAAAAGATATCTCCTTCTAACTACGATTCAGTCAATGTACAGAAGTCTTATTGAGCCATATTTCCGATCCTGTTGTTCCGTGTTGGGAGTCTGTAGTACCACTGCCTTAAACAAACTACAGAATATACAAAACCGTGCCGTGAGGATAGCTACAAACAGCCCTTACGATGCGTGCTCACAACCACTTCTGAAGGAACTAGGAAGGCAAATGGTCAGAGAACTTATTGACATGGAAACCGCCAGGATGGTGTACAGGTCAATTAACGAGGAAGCTCCCAATTACCTTGCAACTTTGTTCGAGAGGTTGTCGGATAATAGTGTCAAAGAGCTTCGAAATACAAATACAGACCTGAAGCTGCCTTTCCTAAAAACGTCCAGTGGTCAACGGTGCTTTGCCCATAGAGAAGCACGATTATGGAATAGCCTTAACGCTGATGTCACGACAGCGTCGACCTTAAATCGATTCAAAGCTGCATATAAAACCAGCCAGTAATCTTTTTGGTTGAACTCCTTATTTACATACCAGTTTTATTTTTATCTTTATCGTTACATGTAAATTTTGATTAGAGATATTCATTTTGTTATTATTTCACAGGGCAATTTGGAAATCAGTATTTAACTGTATATTTAACCCTGTTTAAAGAATTTAAAATGAAATGAAATGAAAATGAAATTGTCTTTGCTTTGCCCCAAACCTTGCTTGCCTCATAATCTCAAATAAGAATTTAAGATAAATAGGGATTTACAATCAATATTTTGCTAATCTAGCACTTTCATCAACGTAAACAAACAAGAAAATTCGATGATTTGCCAACAGGTGGTAAATAGCTGCCTCGATAGTATAAGGCTTATTAGCGAATTTTAATAAAGATAAAACTAGGGATGGCTAGATCATTAACATTTTGCAAACGAGGCATTGTCGTGAACAGTACATTTTGATTGAAACGTAGTCAGTCTTTAGGTTTATTACCAATATACCGGTAGATCATATGATTATGTATGATAAGGAAAACTACGTTTGTAGCAATTTTCTTGAGTTTGGTGGGAGTTCTGAATCAAGTGCGATGAATAAATGCAAATACAATAACCAACTACAGATATAACGAATATAAGAGAGTATTCTGATGGCATGTTACTATTGAAGTTCTTATATCTGCATCTATATCCGCACAAGCTCCCACTGGAATAAGAAGAAGGTAACAATGATCAAAGAGTTCTGAGTCGAATGAAAGCAAGCAAACTAGTGATATTGATTTGTTAAACGCAAGCTAGACTTCTGGCTTCGTTAGCTGATGTGGGCCTGCGGCATTGCTGTTTCTGCCCTCAGAGTTACTTTTGAGTGACTTCTATGCTTTCGTATTCTCTATTAAGGTATACTATAGTCTTAAATAACGGACTCATCGTACTAAACCCATAAACGCAATAAAACACCGTAATCTGTAGAAAGAAGACTGTCAACTCCTGTGAAAGAGCAACAACCAAAATAAACCTGCAACCAGAGAGAAACTGTTGAGTCCTGCAAGAGAAAAACGAGATAATCTTAAAACCTGAAAGGAAAGAAAAAAGTTAGTAACTCACCAGTAAATGCAATGAAGAACAAAGTCGAATGACCAAAACCGCGTTTTGTCGCACACTCGTCAGTTCAGGTCGTGCGAAGAACATATTAACAATACAACCAGGCCACTTTTATTACCAGACGAACAAAACAAGATTGAAGGTATATACAGGGCGTCCCAAAAAAATTGTGTCCCGTTTGCCTAAAGATTGCAACAAAAGGGCAAAATATTCTCGCCAAAATTTTATATGATGTTGCCCTTCATATGTTCAAATAAAGTTTGCTGCCATCCCTGTAAAAATCCCTTGAAAAATGATGGAGCTATGACCTTCCAAAGACCAAATTTGCATGATGACTGAAACCAGCGGTCAGCCATTTTGCCTTACTATTTTGCAGTGATAAGTAGTTTCACGTGAGGTAAGAAATAATTTCTGTGAGGTCAGAGATAGTAGAAGTCTCTCAGGAAGATTTGAATTTTCACGAGAGCTATGATATTGGAGGCTGCTGTTTCATTTTCCATCCATGAGAAGAAGACAAAATCACTTGGGGTCATCGTAGATGAAGGGTTGAACTGGGAACAACAACTGAAAGTAGTCAAAGGGAAAATTTGTCCATTTTTATTTTTCATTCATTCATTTTATATTCTTTCAACACGGTAACCCCGTCGACAAAGGTCGCTTTTCAGGGGGCCGTGACAAAAATTTACAATTTAAATTTACATGTTAAAATATACAAACGAAAATAAATAATCTAATTACAAAACTAAAGTGAAATTAAAATTAATACAAAATGTTAAAACCGAGATTGATAAAACCAAGGGTGGCAGGACACAATCAGACCGGACCAGAACAGATCAAACCCCATGCCCACCCTGAAATGCCACACTTTCATGTAGCACCCCATGGCAGGCAAAGAGTCCGACAGACACCAATCCAACTGCATACCATCACCCATGATCATGCTTTAAAGTCGATCTTTGAAAGCATATAAAGAGGGCGCTTGCTTAACCTCTGGTTAAGGGCTGTTCCACAGATTCACACCACGATATGAGAATGACTTTTGCCCATTATTCGTTTTAAAAAGAGGGACACGTAAGTCAGTCTCAGAGTTTCTCAACTTGATAGTGTCACGTGCTGAGTTCTTTGAAAAAATATTCGAGAGATAGGTCGGTGCAAGACCATTTAAGGATTTGTAAACAATCGTCGCTGTCTCCCGTTTGATAATTTCAGCGATAGTTGGCCACTTTAACTTTTGTATAAGGGCATCGGCAGGTGCATCATAGCTACTATTTGTCAAAATTCCGGCAGCGCGATTTTGTGACTTTTGCAGCGTAAGTCTCCTAGATTCCCCACAGCTCCCCCACACAGAGCAACAGTAGCGGAAATGCGGTTCAACAATATTTCTATAGATTTGGCTAAGAGTTTCCTGGGGTAGTATTTTCTTAGCATACTTTAAAAACCCAATAGCACGAGAGACCTTAGCACGCAATAATCTAGTGTGCCCATCCCAAACAAGATTTTTATCTAGTTGAATTCCCAAGTATTTAGTTTTCTCAACAATCTCAACTTGTGCGTCACCTATACCAAAGAAGGGGGACTGCAATTTTCCATCAGAGATCTTTTTAAGATTTGGCCGAGATCCTACAACCATGGCTTGAGTCTTAATAACATTTAAAGACAGTTTATTTCCTTGAAGCCATTGTTTCGGGCAGTTCAAGTCTCTATTTAGGTTTTTGTTGAGATCATCGATATTTTTGGAAGAATATGATATTATTATTATTATTGTTGGCAAGATAAAAAAAATATATATATATAGCTAATAAGCTAATTAACGCCAACAAATAAGTTAAAACTTAATTTACAATTTTCTACTTTAAAACCTACAAAAACCCTAAATCTTTAATGAAAACTTTGCACAATCTGCAGATGCAAGTATTTCCATGCCATAATTTTATTTTTCGCTTGAATTCAAATAATGTGTTGGAATCTTTAATTTCCTTTGGCAACGAGGACCACAAAAGGTGACCTCTGTACTGAATATTTTCTATCCGTATGTTGTTGTCTTTATATTCGGCAACTGCAAATGATTCTCACTTCTCAAACTGTAGTGAATATTTCTCTCAGTAAAAGTGTTCTTCATAAATGTTGGATTTAGATAGTTTTTTGTTTTGAATATTTCAAGCATTAGCAATTGCAGATTGTGCTGATGAATGGTAACATATTTTTTCTTCGACTTTTCTAGCTCTGATATATTATCTCTGCATACCAATCGCAGTGCTCTTTCGTGAATGCGATTTAATTTTGAATTAGTTGCTCTATCATTAAACATCCATACAAGTGGGCAATAATTGAATTGTGCCCTGATGAAGGAATTCATTAAAATTTCTGATTTGATAGGATCAATGTAATTAGACAAGCGAGCCAGTGCGTGAAGCTTTTGGTTGGCCTTTTTATATAAATCTTCAACATGTTTTTTGAAACTTAATTTCTTATCAAAAGTCACACCTAGCAGCTTTTCATAATCACTTTCCTTAATTCTTGAATTTCCAATTGTGACCGTTGTTTCGGTGCTTTTATCACCAAATATCATCAGGTGGCACTTATCATTATTTAGCTTCAAAAAGTTGTCAGAAAACCGTTTTACTATCACAGAGCCGTCTGCTTCTAATTGTCTAACAATAGTATCAAGACCCGCATGGCATGCAAAGATTGTGGTATCATCAGCATAGTTACATATCTTTGTGTGATATGCAAAAAAGAAGATATCATTTATGAAGATGTTAAATAGCAAAGGCCCCAGGACCGACCCTTGCGGTACTCCAACTTTAATTTCTTTCTAGTCACTAAAATAGCTGTTGATCTTTACTCTCTGTTGTCTTTTTGATAAATAGCTTCTTATGAGTTGAAGGGCGTCCATATCAAGTCCATAGGCACTCAGTTTTGCTATAAAAAGCTCGTGGTTTACACAATCAAAAGCCTTTGAAAGATCCATGAACACTGCCCCTCGATCCCTTGTTATCAATGCTGTTCTTACAATATTGCAAAAAGTTTAACAAAACATGCTGCGTGTTGTACCCTTGTCTAAACCCTCCTAATAGTGGTGAAAAAAAGCGTGCAGTAAATTCAGACAATTGTCTATGCATTAGTCGCTCAAATATTTTCGTGATTGTAGGAAGGAGACTAATTGGTCTATAATTCTTTTTGCTCATATTATCATCTTTTTTGAAGAGCGAAGAAACATCAGCATTTTTTAGATCATCTGGGAAGCGGCTTTCCTCAACGAGTTTATTGAAAAGCTCTGCAAGTGGAAAACAAAACAGATCTGCGTTAGACTTTAATATTCTTGCAGGGATTGCTTCCTGTGGGGAAGCCTTCTTGGGATCTAAATTTTGCAACTGTTCTTGCATTTCTTCGACTGCGATCTTCCTGAAGGAGAAATTTATGGTGCTTTTGACAGACGACTTTATTTTAAGGATACTGGAGTGTGACTGAAAACGTTTTATCATTGTTAAGCAGGGATCTTCTTCGTGAACATTCAAAGGCTCTTGATCGTCTTCATTAGCTATACACAAAGTTTCCGTTATATTTACAAAATAGTCATTTAAAATTTCAGCAACTCTACCATCATCTGATTCAACAACACCATTTTCTAGAAGGGTGATACAACAGCTACTTTGAATCTTATTTGAAAACAAGGGTTTTACAGCTTTCCAGAACCTCTTGTTGTCACTGACAACTTTAGGATCAAGTTGAGCATAGTAAGACTTCTTATTTTGACGAAGGATTTTAACACACAGGTTTCTTTGCCTCTTATATGCAGTCCAATTTTCATTTGTTCGAATTCTATTGAAACTGTTTTTTAGTCGTGTGCGCTTCATGTTAGCCTTTCTAAGTTCTTTGGTCATAAAAGGTCCATCATTCGACATTTTCCAGGCTGAATTCATGCATAAACTGATACAAGGAATTATCATCTTCACTAAGATTAAAAGTCACCAATCATCATGAAATTGTCATATTGAGTACAAAAGTGTTCAATGTTTTTTCGCATTTCTTCTAGAAAAAAATCTTTAGATTGCGAGGGAGGACGGTAGATGCCAATAAGCAACCATTTTATCTTATGTAGATTTATTTCAATAGCTTTTGCTTCAATTTCTTTTGCTGTTGAGGTTTTTAGTGAAACCTCTTTGGCAGGCACACCTTCTTTAATATAAATCAGTAATCCTCCCCCATGCCGATTTCTGTCAGCCCTGATGGGTGGCATGTAGCCATCAATTTTAAACTGGCCAGGAGGGAAACTGGGATCTAGCTTGTAGTCCGGTAGCAGAAGGGGGGTAGTACCACCAAACGAGGTAATTTGTGAGACCAAGTGATTTTGGTCAATTTTGGGGCGTAGAATTCGAATATCGATGTTCTTTTTGTGAGGGAGGGGCCGTTTTTGAGATATGGGGGTAAATGCCCCCAAAATTGAAGGAAAATGTGTTATTGTTAAGACTCTCGATGTACCCCTTTAAAAGTTCATTTTTAGCTGTAGAACATTGTTAATGGCCCCATCTAGCTCATAAAAGGTACTTTCGAGGTTTCGGATCATTCTGGGGTAACCCTGCCCCCAAATGGGGGCAACAAAGCAAGATGATTCAAAATTCACTAAAAGTACCTTACCATACCAATTCAGGGGTGTAGAACCCGAATTTCGATGTTATTTTGATGGGAGAGTAACTATTTTTGAAATATAGGGGCAAATGCCCCAAACAGGGGTCAAAGGTCAAAATCTTTTGGTAAAGTTTGATGTTTGTCACCCTAATTAAATCACAAATCTTACTATCATATTCGTACTAAAATGCTGGTCCATAGCGCTGTTTAGGTTTAAAGTCATCATATTCCTCTCCGAGGCAATGCTGTCCTAAATGGGAGCAACCAAGGAAGTCGATTGCTGTTTCACTAAAAACACATGATCTTATCAATTTCCAGTTATTCTTGGGTGTAGAATCTGAGTTTCGATGTTATGCAGCAATATCTCTTCCGGTAGGAATATTTTGCACTTTACCCTCACACCATTGATGAACTTGCCACTTTGGTCGAAAAACGGGAGGAGGAAAACAGGGAGACAAATCTTAAATGCAGCCGGAACTTCACTGCTCAAGAGCGCGAAGAACATCTCATATATTTTGGATATGGCTGCTAACATCAACGGTATCATGAGAACGCCAGACACATTTATAGAACAGTATTTCTTGTGACGAAGATAAATTTGGCATATGAACTCCCGATATTCGTATTCCTGCTGACATTAACAAATTTTTAGAAATAATGGAAGGAAAGAAATAATTTCAAGGCCGATGAAACATGTATGGCTTGAAACCAGTCATTAACTCATTAGACGCTCACTTTTATGGCATGAGATATGTCCTGTATAAAGGCCAAGAATGGAACATCGATTGACGTGTGAAAGAAATTGAGCATGATCACGAAAAAACAAATGCCACAGAAGCTTTCCTCCACGACGAAAAGGCATTTGACTCGTGAAATTGTCTGTTGACTCCACAGAATATGGGGCATAGGAACTAAAAAGCTATTGTTTATATCCTTGGCAAGGTGCATAACCCTCCCTTCTCTAACGAGCCCCCTCTCGGGTTTCCAAAATTGCACAAGCCTCCCGGGTATTCTTTGCAAGAGCTTTTACGGTATTTTTCGTAAAGGAAAACAGTTTTGGTGGATACATATGAAAGGTACATTTCTTGTTCGCTGTTTAGGGAACAGTCAAGCAAGATATAATATCTGACCAGAGCTGGATGGATTGGCACTTCTTTTAGGTAGACGTTTTGAAAGAAAGCAGCAGTATTCATCAAACAAAGTGATGAAAAATATATTTAGGAGATTGAAAGAATATGAAAATGGCATTGACTTGTCTCTCCGTCCACCATACCAGACAGCAAACTTTGTTACAAAATGTGGTGAAATGCATCAAATCCTGATCGCTGGGTTATCCAGGCCAATCAGGCTGATTACCAGATATAATGATAAAATTGGACAGAGGAAGTGTATTCAGAACAGATACATTGGCATTGGCATAAGAGTCGGGTGGCTGGGGTGTGCTGCATAGCCCCTCTAATCAGGCAAAAGTTATTTCACTTCAGGCGCGATTCAATCACTATTAAAGCAACGAAGCCATCATATTGGGCACTATCCATGAAATAAGCCCATCTAAACATTAGGCTGCACCTAAGTCCAGGAAAGGATAGCAGAGTTGCTCATTAATGCCAGCAATGGAAGAGATGGTCGAGGATGATGACAATATCTTAAGTTCTGATTTGTTAGCCCATTGCTAGTTCCTTTGGATTTAGGATTTGCATCCGAATCTTTTGCTCACCGATCGGCAGGCAATTGCATCCGAATTTGACATGTAAGGAAGGATTCCAAACGGAAAAGTCTCAACGAAAGATGCAAATCACAATAATGCAGCCGAAAGTGCAAACGGGCACACCACCATTGTTATCCTTTACAAGAGAGCATCATGAATAGATTCGCGTAATTTCATTGGATGATTTAATGGTAAGCCATCGTCCTAATGTCTTTGAAGTGTGGATTTGGATGCGAATTCGAAGTCCAAGGGAACTGGAAATTGGCCATAAATGTAAAAAATAGAGTAACATGAACTTGCAGTAATTACAGAATTTGTTCATTACTGAACTGGTCTATTAACGATCCATTCAACATGTTGCAACAGAGCCTCTTTATAGGATCATGGCTGAGGGCACCATCCAATGTTTCCCTTGATTGAAAGGAACCATAAGTAGGTATGAAGTTTGAACCGTAAACACAGTAGGACCAAACAAGGCTCTCTGTTGCAATGTTACTGTCGGAAATTCATAGGATGAGGCACTTCGACCATGAAGTGGACACAGATAATCTCTCTCATTGCCCCCAAATTCGGGGTAACATTTCGGGGTTAGAAGAAGGTAACAACCTGAAAAAATAGATTAAGCTATTGCTATTCATGAATTTACTGATCCCAAATTCCATTTCCCATAGCTGAAGATCAAAATGTTTATGCTTTGAGTGAGGCGTTCGACAACAACAAACTTTACCCCATTTTTAAGGCAGTCGCCGCTATATTTGAAAAGCTCCCTTTTCCTGTTAAAATAACATCTTTCTATGAGAATCATTACAAGACTTGAAATGACAAGCACCAAAGGTTACCAAAAGAGTTTGACCTTTGACCCCTATTTAGGGGCATTTGCCCATATATTTCATAAACTGTTCCTCTCCCATCAAAATAACATCGAAATTCGGGTTCTACACTCCTGAATTGGTATGGTAAGGTACTTTTAGTGAATTTTGAATCATCTTGCTTTGTTGCCCCCATTTGGGGGCAGGGTTACCCCAGAATGATCCAAAACCTCAAAAGTACCTTTTATGAGCTAGATGGGGCCATTATCAATGTTCTAAAGCTAAAAATGAACTTTTAAAGGGGTACATCGAGAGTCTTAATAATAACACATTTTCCTTAAATTTTGGGGGCATGTACCCCCATATCTCAAAAACGGCCCCTCCCCCACAAAAAGAACATCGATATTCGAATTCTACGCCCCAAAATTGACCAAAATCACTTGGTCTCACAAATTACCTCGTTTGGTGGTACTACCCCCCCCCCCCCTTCTGCTACCGGAATATTGGTTTCTGATATCACTAGTATATCGATATTGTTTGAAGGCTATCTGTAAAAGGGGGAACGGGGAACCGGGGAACGGGGAATCGGGGAATCATCGGGGAATCGGGGAATTGGGGAATCTGTAAAAGGGGGAACCTAGAAACTACACATTCCACAATTTTCTATATATTTTTTTATGAAACTGCGGCCAACACTGTATAACACAATAGAAAATCTTTTCATTTCCTTTCATGGGTGAGCAAAAATAAATCCAACAAAACAGATTTCCTTCGAAATCTGTAAAAGGGGGAATATGAAAACCAAACGTGGAAATTGGAAGTACAACGCATCATATTGAAGATCTTTGCACGCAAATCTCGAATCTGGCATTAGAAAGTTGATATTTCCTATCTAAACGAAAATAACACAGCTTTTCAAAATCTGTAAAAGGGGGAATCTGTAAAAGGGGGAACTTCAGAACTACTAACTATAGAAGCATAATTTTGATACGAACATGATGCTGATGACTTGGTCTTACCAATGGACGCAGCAGAATTTTTAAGAAATTACCTAGGAAAGTATAAAATCGACATCAAATGCCAAATAACTGCTTTACGGCAAGTCTTTGATGCAATTTGTAGAACAATTGCGTGAGTTCGTGTCGAATTCCATGCAATGTCTGGTCTAGTCTATTTCAAATAGAGGTCAAACACTTTCAAAAGAAGCTAAAATGGGGAATTTTGTGAGTCACGTAATTCATGGCATCCCTCCAAGTCAAGGGCGTTGCTTGCAAGATGTCACTTCAGTGATCTGACGGTGAAATCATGGGTGGCAAGACGCCACAGATATTCTTGATTGCCGCAGTTCAGTTCCTTTCGCGGAGGAAAATATCCTTTACCACTACGGACGAGCTAGCGTAATATCTCCTCCACAGAAATGTATTTTCCTCTGTGGTGTCATATATGCTATGCTGAAACATACTGCGATGTTTGACAACTAATGGTGAAATCATGGGTTGTAGGATAAATTTAGGTTCCCGTGAATGAACTAAATTGGTTTCAAATAGATAATATAAATCGCCCTTTTATCCTCCTTGTGTTTATCCTTCTCCCCCTTCTGGGGCAGCAAATAAGCTTCTTTCAGGTCTAATACTGTGACATTCACCTTGGCTAGGCTAGGGCCACCTCGTTGTTGAGAACGCACTCGCTCACCTCTCCTTCACATCTTCTGTTCCTGCGTGGCATTGTAGCTAAGAAGGATATTTTGAAACTCGATGCTTTCGCGCTCATTCTCAACAACAAGGTGGGCCTAGCCTAGCCAAGGTGAATGTCGCAGTATTAGACCTGAAAGAAGCTTATTTGCTGCCCTCAGAAGGTAATGAGAAGGATAAACACAAGGAGGATACAAGGGTGATTTATACTATCTATTTGAAACCGATTTAGTTCATTCACGGGAACCTAAATTTATCCTACAACCCATGATTTCACCATTAGTTGTCAAACATCGCAGTATGTTTCAGCATAGCATATATGACACCACAGAGGAAAATACATTTCCGTGGAGGAGATATTACGCTAGCTCGTCCGTAGTGGTAAAGGATATTTTCCTCCGCGAAAGGAACTGAACTGCGGCAATCAAGAATATCTGTGGCGTCTTGCCACCCATGATTTCACCGTCAGATCACTGAAGTGACATCTTGCAAGCAACCCCCTTGACTTGGAGGGATGCCATGAATTACGTGACTCACAAAATTCCCCATTTTAGCTTCTTTTGAAAGTGTTTGACCTCTATTTGAAATAGTCTAGACCAGACATTACATGGAATTCGACACGAACTCACGTAATTGTTCTACAAATTGCATCAAAGACTTGCCGTAAAGCAGTTATTTGGCATTTGATGTCGATTTTATACTTTCCTAGGTAATTTCTTAAAAATTCTGCTGCGTCCATTGGTAAGACCAAGTCATCAGCATCATGTTCGTATCAAAATCATGCTTCTATAGTTAGTAGTTCTGAAGTTCCCCCTTTTACAGATTCCTCCTTTTACAGATTTTGAAAAGCTGCGTTATTTTCATTTAGATAGGAAATATCAACTTTCTAATGCCAGATTCGAGATTTGCGTGCAAAGACCTTCAATATGATGCGTTGCACTTCCAATTTCCACGTTTGGTTTTCATATTCCCCCTTTTACAGATTTCGAATGAAATCTGTTTTGTTGGATTTATTTTTGCTCGCCCAAGAAAGGAAATGAAAAGATTTTCTATTGTGGTATACAGTGTTGGCCGCAGTTTCATAAAAAAATATATGTAAAATTGTAGAATGTGTAGTTTCCATGTTCCCCCTTTTACAGATTCCCCGATTCCCCGATGATTCCCCGATTCCCCGTTCCCCGGTTCCCCGTTCCCCCTTTTACAGATAGCCATTGTTTGAAACCAGTTCTTTCAATGAATCGAATTTGTTTCTGATTGAATTTATATTCAGGTGCCCGATTATCAGATTGTTTTTACAATTAAGTCTCATTTTCTTTAATAACAATTTGGCATCTACATCCCCTCTCACATCATCTTCACATATATTATCATACAAAAATTCATGCGAAATATTCACCTCATTATCATTATCATATCAAACTCGATATGGTGGTATCATCTGCATACATGGTAACTTGACTATTTTGCAGAGAAAATGGCAGATCATTAATATAGATCAAAAACAAAAGAGGACCAAGACAAGAGCCTTGCGGCACCCCACAATTTATGTCGTCAAGTTTTGAGGATACCCCATTAACTCTGCAGAATTGCTTTCTGTTATCTAGATATGATGCAAATCAGATATTCTCAAGACCTATGATACCATACTTTGTCAAATTTTTAAGTATAATTTCATGATCAACAGTGTCGAAAGCTTTTTTGAGGTCTATAAATACCATCGCTGTGTACCGACCTTTATCCATGTTGCAACAATTAAGCAGACAAGTAACAACAGAGTGCAGCGATCTAAACCCAGACTGTTTGGAAAAAAAGCTTGTTTTTGTCAAGGTATTCGTAAAGTTGGTTGGAGTTGGTTGCCATTGTGGAGATCTTGCATCTCTTAAGAAACTGAAAGATCTTGTGCCACAAAAACAAATAGATAATGTGTATCGGGCCCTTATGTAAAGCAATTTTTCCTATGCAAATGTTATTTAGGGAAATTTTCCTGGTTCCAAAATAATGATCTTACAAAATCTACAGGACCCAGCCCGAGCCATAATTGAGAGGGCTATAATTAAAGACAATTGGTCGCATAATTGGCTTGATGTAGAGCATTTATTCGAATTCGATCAATCAGCCATGACCTTTAAGATTATCAACAGGATGGGCCTAGAGAGCCATTTGGAAAACATTCCACCAGATATCTTTGCATTCAAACTACAATACAAGAAACTGCAGGGAGATACAAATTCCAAGACATACCTTGAATATACAAAAAGTCTTCTTCAGCTCTTACTGCATGGAACTACATCCCTGTCATAATCAGGGAACTGCGTCAACCTTCTTGCAGTGCAAAAGAAATTTGAAAACTTACCTCAGTAGTTGAAACATGTCTCCCTGGAAGAGCAGCAAATAGGACATAACAGTTCTAAAATTACTTTTTCTGTTTGAAAATATCATATTGAATGGTATGATAGATTGTAACTTTGATTTGGATCATTTTATGCTGAAGGGATTATTTGCTATGAATAATTTAACATGAATGATATAAATAATATGAAAAGGGTTCCTTGAAACAATGAAATGAGAAATATACCGAGGAATGAGAATAACCGGCAACAAGGAAAACCAAAGCGAAAAGAATAACCAACATAACAAGGGCAACAATAGCAACAAATGCAGCGAGAGCAGCTACACAACAACAGAAACTAAGAAAACAAAAGCTTAGCGGACTCGATTAGACCTTTTCTAGTGCTGCGATCCCAGCACTTCGTCTGGAGCCTTAGAGATTTAGGCAACAATCTTTGAAACTAGTCCACTAGATCCGCTTCCGAGATCTGCCTTCGGTGCTCTAATTGATGTCATAATAGGACTTGTTACAGTATCTATTGAAACATTATGAACACTGACTATTTTGGAAGCTATCTGCTATGCAGGAGATAGGAATGTTGACATGCGAGCAAAGCGAGCGTTTTATTTCTAACCTATTTACGAAAAAGGAGAGGATAATGTTGCACATAGAGTAGTAAAAATATGTTGAATTAAAAAGCATAATTCTGGTGGCCGGTAAACTGGAGGTAAACTGGGGTAAACTAAAATGAAAATTGATAATGCGAAAAGGGGCATTGCAAAGAATTATAGCACGATGGAATTTGTAACTGAAGCTTTTGACAACCGCTTCAGGGGAGAGGTGTAGGGAGCAGGAAAATAGGGCAATTGCTCCTAAACAATTATACAATGGTGTCACAAATATGTAAGTTGATGAAATAGCAAATGAACTGAATCATCCTAACTATAACAGATCAAAGGACCTTAGAAGTGACTCACGGGCTTAATGATTTTTATTGTGAAATTTTCCAAATTATTCCATGAGAATGCAAAGGAAGATCAGTGCAATTTTATTGCACCTTCCTCGAAATATGAGTAAATATGCTGTAATGTTACGTTACAGAATGCAGTCTGAGGAAGCAACCATCAAAAAGTGGCGTGCAGGAAATGTTTAGTCTTTGCTTGAAGATTTTTCAGTGGAGAACAAACAATCTAATTAAACACACGAGCAATCAAATTAATCACAAAATGCACGTTTTTTTTATTATAAGAAACTTTGATCAGCACTTTGTACTAAAAGTTTCTTAATTTCGCATGAAAATTTCGGTGTTTTAGTAGTAAAAGTTTCTTAATTAGTCTCTTATTTTTTTGGGCCTAAAATTATGGTATTGTTCGAAGTTGAGCCTTCTCCTCGAGAAAGGGCTTCCATTTTGCATTGACATTGTCATCAAGAAGAAGCCATGTACATCAAGGCAAAAATTTACCAATTTTGCAGTTAAAAGTCAAGAAAAGACGAAGGCACCTTTGTTAGAGAGACATAGAATAAGAGAGACATACAGATATAACGTTTTAGAGTTTCTTAACTGTTCTTGAGCGTAGTACTAGAGTTTCTTAAATTTTTGGTCATCGTAGTACTAGTTTCTTATAAACCAGTTTCTTAAAAAAAAAGCGTGTAATCCGTTTTCAGCATGATTAAACAGTGCTAGTGTTAATAAGAAACTCTTTTCAAAAATTCAACTAAGAACTAAACCAGTAAGAACCTCGACTGAGAACTTGGATACTGCTCAAGAAACTTGTTTATTTTGTCTGAGGAGGTAATTCGCATACTGGCGCGGTATTCTGGTAAAACTCACGAAATGCTTGGGAAGTTACCTATCAATGAATACAACGAACATGTAAGAAGGATGCGGAGAAACTGCAAAAACCTTTGGTACCCATGATCTGCTAATTTCAACTGTTTACTGAAAGCTAAAAGAGACTTTCAGTACTGGGTGGGAAAATTTATTGGTTTCTTGAAAACTCTTCGATTGTTGTTCTACTTGACTGATCAGCTGCCTAAAAGTTCTTAGAAAACTAACAATAATCTTGAAAAAATGCTAACAGAGAGCTTTTTGAAATAATTTTGATGGGAACGTCATTGAGCTAATTACTGCACTCAAAGAGTTCATTTTGTTGGAGAAATTTCCCTTAGCAACCAATCTCATTCTGTGAAATGATGCATCAACACAGGCGAGCAAGGTGGCTGCCATGCCACACACATTATATTTTCCAATCTCGGCCTGTTCTCATCTGCAGTCCCTCTATTTTCCAGAAGTTTATTATTCACAATTTAGCGCAAACCTCAAGATCAATGTGCTTTGCACAAGTCGACTTAGAGGTCTAGTCCGAACAAAACATTGAATTCAGACTATTGCTGAAGAAATTAAAAGTCTAGGCCTACTTTTGAAGCAAAATCGGCTATGATTCAAATAAAATGCACAGAAAGTTAAAAAATGCAAGGCTTGAATTGAAAATTGATTTTAAGCAGCTACGAAAAAGTAAGTTGATAAACTTCTTGATCAAAGATGAGAGACGTACCTTTCTCTCGTTGAATGCAGTTTTTCATCCAGCATTTTGAGCGCGCAGGCTCCGCGACCATGATTCGTTCTTTCCGTAGAGTGGCCGCGCGTGCTCAAACCGCTGGAGCGTTTGACCTTTGAGATGTCATACACCTCAGGAGGGCCTCCGCTGAACGACCAGCTTTGAACTCGCGTTGTTGCAAGGCTTGATGTGGACTTCATCACGTCCTTCACCCAATGACATAAAGGATTTTGTAAACAGGAAAATGCCCACCACCCCTATGACTTCACTACCGTGCGTCAAAAATGAAGCATAAAAACAAAACTGTTATTGTCACATGTGTTTCGATTGAAATAACAATTCATACTAACTAAGCCGTTCATGTGTCAAAAATTACCCAACAAATAAAGCCCTACTGATCTAACGAGTTATGACCCTATTCTTTTAAACAGGCGTTATGTAGGCAAGAGAAGTTTAAAATACCCCTTCATTTCGTGTAAACATAGTAAATAAAAAACACTCAGATGTAAACAGTCATAGTTGGGGCATTTTCTTATCATTTCATGTTTCTGGTAAACAATGAACATGGTTTTAGGTGGGTGGAGTGCTATCGGGAACCACTAAGATGCATAGAATCAAGCTTAATATTAGATTTAACTACTTCATAATAAGGTAAATTAGTTCATTATTCTAGTGAATTACCCATGATAGAAATATCTATCTAGCTAAAAGCCATCGTGGTCTCATCATCAGAATATTACTGAAATTGACCGTAAGGATTATTATGACGAGAGGCGAATCATCAGGGATTGAATTGTGGTTGCCATCTTCTTCGTGTGCGATAAAGTATGTTCTTTTTCTTCACTTATATTGCTGACATCGCTCCCATCGCTGAAAAGTGAAAATGGGCGATTGAGAAGATTCAATGAAAGTGCGACACGAACGAACAGAACATAACTAAAACTCGTGCTATGCATCAGCAGCATACAAGACAACACGTAACTTGATACGAGTACAGTGAAACCTCGCAAGCAGGAACGTAGGAAAATAACCTGCAGACTGGTTTTTTTAAAGAGACATGCAGAGATAAGAACAACAAAAATAGACTGTGTTCTTTTAGATGATACAGTTACCAAGAACGAAAGCTTCAAATATTAAAGAATCATAAATTTCCACCATGTCGAAAAAGTAAAAGAAAATAGCCAAATTGCTTGAAATTCATTGCCTGAAACATAAGTGTTGATGAGCCTTGGAAAAACATCTTATGAGTATCTAATGATATTAATTTATAAAAACAGACTACTATTTTCTCCAACATTTAGAATGCACTTATGCATCTCCTAAGTCCATTGAATGTATGTTGTATAGCTTGGTGCCCAGGGCTGTCGAGAGAGGGGCCGGGCCTCAGGGTCAGGGTAGGAAGGGGGTCGCCGGAAAATTTTTTTGACCGTGCCCTTTCATCATTGGACCACGCCTCTCCTATGCACTGGTAAACCCCTATTTCTATGGGTAAAACGCTGCTTTTAGATTTTATTTAGAATCTCAGTGGGCTTGAGGGCCTGAAAACGTTCCTGAAAGAAAACTAAAACAAAGAAAAAATTCATAACTTATTTCTTGCGGGCCCCCAGATGCCCCGGGCCCCCAGGTAGCTAACCTGGCTACCGCTCATCATAGTCCTAAGGGTCATTTATTATTATTATTATTACAACATTCTTTAAAGTTGGTTGTTAAAAATAGCTCTACTTCAAGAACTAATAAAGACCAACTATTTACAAAAACAAAATAACTTACAGTTTATGATAAGAAACGAAAATACCCTAAAATACCCTATTTACAAATTTTGCAACGGCAAGTCTCTCCAATCCATTTTTTTATGCATGACTTGAAAGAACAGACGGAGGCGGCAATTTTTTGTATCATTAGGCTAGACTGATGATATTCGTCTAAGTTTTGCTCCATTGAATTGAATTATTTTTTACTGTTATAGTCATTCCGCTAAAAGTTCGTTGAAGCGGAATGGGTAGTGTGGGGGGAGGGGGTAATGGAGCGAAAACAAGGACGAAATGTCATAAGTCTATCATTAGGCAGGGAATTCTATAATATGCTACCACGAAAAGATAAACTATCGTTGCCATAAGTAGTTGTTTTAGTTTGAGGCAACATCAACAGGTTCTTTGATCTTAGATTGTAATTATTGTTCTTTTCATGGAACATATCCCACAAAAAAAGAAGGTTTTTGTTGTGTTAAACTGCTATAAACCTCGAGCATTAACTTTTGCAAGTTCTTTTGATGAATAGTGCACTCCTTTCCTCTCTGTAACAACTCAACAAAAGAAGATATAAAATCGTTGAAGAGAATTCGAAGCGCTCTCTTATGGGTGCGATTGAGATCATTGGGGGTAAGAACCTTACCCTGCATGCAGGAAGACAACCACTTTCATAAGAGCATATCAGTCAGTTTCTTTTAACCCTATCCAGACTAGGGGGGGGCACAAAAGTGCCCCCCCTAGTAAACTTTTCCACACAGCTCGTCGAGTATCTCTAGAATAGTCTAGCTTTTTTGTGACTTTTAGTTTCTATCTATGAGACATCTTTTCATGTCAATTTCAAAAACTTTGTCACTGATTCCGGGGGTCAACACATGACTTTAAATTGAGTGCTCCGCAAAATAAATACCTTTTAAGTCATAGCTTTGGAACCACTGGCTCTATGACAATGAGACAAACACTGTTGAACTCGTCTTGAAAAAAGCTTTCATTTGATATATAGTTTATTGATTTTTGATGACGTCATCAACAATTGGTTGTTGCGCATGCGTACTGATGAAAAACCATGGCTTCATTTTTGAAAAATGAGTGACATTATATGATGCAGCAGGTCTTTTTATGTATGTTTAGCATTTTTTGCTATTTTTAAAAGTAATTTATAATCAATTTTAGACAAGAATCGCTCTTTTTTTCGTACGAAATAAATAAATGCTGACATCAGCAAAAACATTAGTGTTACAAAGGAAAAATTCAAAATAAGAATTACAAGGATATAATCCTTCTATGTTTCAAATATCACATCGATATATTTTATCAATTTGGGGATACAACGCGACAAAATATATGTGGTTTTACACCAAAATTAGCAACATTTGCTGACGTCGGCACTTAATCACGTGACATAAACAAAAACAAATCACAGCATCTTGTTCGCCTTATCATGTTTGTTACTTGTGCCAAGTTTCAAGTCTCTAGCACTTACGATTCTGAGAAAAACCAGGGTGGCTCCCCAGGGTGTCTCCCCAGGGTTTCAAAAAGCCTAGTCTGGATAGGGTTAAGTATGCTCTTGTTTGCGGGGTTTTACTGTATAGGTGATATCATTCAATGTTAAGGTCCTAGAATTAAATTCTTTGATTTAGTCAATGAGAAACTTACGCTGGCATAGCGTTAGGAAATGTACGCACATGGCGTCCAAAAAAAATTGTCCAAATTTGTTTGGCTGCTGTACGAAAGCGGTAGGGTTTTAATTTTCTTTCTTTAACTACTGGGTGTCCCAAAAAAGTACTCCCGTTTGAAAAATCACCACAATTTGATTGCATGACCAATCTTCAATTTTATTTTTTTGCGAAGTAGATGATGAACAAAATTATTTTCCCAGACATAGCTGACCTTGTAATTGGTTTAAAATTAGCAAATATAGCCCTTTTTAGGGCTACCTGGTTTTGAATCATACCGCAAAAGAGCATTTATGCTTCTCAGATTAATTTCTTTGTGCATATAAAGCTTCTAGTTTGGTCATAATTGACAGAAAGGAATGCACACTAGCATTGGAGACTTCAATGACGATGAAAAATCTGTAAATGTTGAATGTTAAGCACGATTGAGTGTTTTGCTTGAAAAGCATAGCTCAAAATAAGGTTTTTCAATGTGTAATTTTTCTACCTTGTTGCATCAAAAGCAGAAATTTTAGCATCTATAAATATTTTTGGATTTTTGACAAAACAAGTCAAAAAGAAAATGTTATCAAAGATTTGATAATAAATTGTTTGTGATTTTTAAAAAGGAGTACTTTTGTTCGGACACCCGGTAGTTTCATAGTATAGGCTTGAAGTTAAAGGACATAAGTCCGGCGTTGGTATGATTGATGATAAAATACAAGATAATACTGCTATGAATGATGTATGATACTTTTTTCCACTATTTGTCGCCTTCTCCTTGTGAAATTACGTATTCAAATAAGCAATTTGAGTGAAGTGACGTCATATTACACAAACGAAAATGAGGCTTTGTGATTGTTTTTCGCCTCTCTATTGTTGAAAGCCTCTTTATCGTATACTCATGCATTGAAAATTGCTCAAGAATGCGATAAAGAAGTATGCAACGATAAAGAGGCGAGAAAACAATTACACAGCCTCGTTTTCGTTTGTGCGATATGACGTCACTTCGCTCAAATTGCTTATTTGAATACGTAATTTTACAAGGAGAAGGCGAAAAATAGGGGAAAAAACGATCATACATCATTCATAGCAGTATTATCTCGTATATTATTATGAATCATACCGACCCCGGACTTGTCCTTTAAAGTTTGAGATCTTGTTTTAGCCAATCATACAAGTGGTTTCATAAGCAGAGCTTTCATTGCTCTCCAAAAATGTCCAAAACAGCGTAAATTTTGAAAGAAGTAGCTTTAGCATGGTATTTGCATTTTTCTACAAAAGAAATTTTGAAAATTGCTCCATGTCATTGTGTTACTATTATCAGTAAACAATAAAGTAAAGGCTTTTAACTGTAAAAAAAAATCCAACCCAGCAAGAAAGCCCTTTCTTGCAGTTTTGCTAATTATGAAATTCTTGGAGAGCACAGAAAGTGCTGCATTTGAAGAAATCAATTACTTTATTTTGGTGTGCCAAAATATTAATTCGGCATTGCGCAAATCATTCAGCAACCACATGTCAGAAAGCAACCACATGCCAAACTGGCTAAAACAAAGTCCTCAACTCTAAGTTGAAGCCTGTTCTATACGACTGTATCAAGAATGGGACAATAAACATACAGCTCCTCCGCAGCAGCTACACAAATTGGGTACAAAGGACACCTGAACATCCGGCAGATAGTGTTACAATTGCCCCATGTTACATTTGTCCCCGGTCTCTCCTTATATAACTTTTATGGATATGTCATTTCGTCTGCAACCGCACAATGTCGTGCCTTATAACACATAATATTCTTGAGTACAAATGTTCTTTATATCAAAAAGAACAGTTATGTTAAATTGATTTCGAAATGAAAGAGATATATGATAGAAGTTAGTGACTAGATTCATTAATTCGAATGAAAGTAAGAGATTGAGGTTTAAACCACGAAACCGTTGACAGAATTAATTTAAGCTTTGTTTCTTAAAAGCGGAAATCCACAACTTTGAGTGGAAATCAATGACAGGGACATGTCTACTCTGTTTGAAAATGACGTAAGAAGGTGTGGTATGATTAAATTTTGATTGCTTGCAGCATATAATTTCATAATAGTCATATCTAATGCAATCAAACAAAAACGAATAAGTTGTAAGTCATTCTTACGTCTTACCAAAGACAAGTACATGTCTGCTCTGTTTGAAAATGACGTAAGAAGGTGTGATATGATTGAAATAATAGTCATAACTGATGCAATCAAACAAAAACGAATATGTTGTAAGTCATTCTTACGTCTTACCAAAGACACGTACATGTCTTTACTCTGTTTGAAAAGGAAATAGCTATGTGTGGTATGCATGTAATTTCATAATAATCATAACTGATGCAATCAAACAAAAACGAATAAGTTGTATGTCATTCTTACGTCTTACCAAAGACACGTACATGTCTTTACTCTGTTTGAAAATGAAATAGCTATGTGTGGTATGCATATAATTTCATAATAATCATAACTGATGCAATCAAACAAAAACGAATAAGTTGTAAGTCATTCTTACGTCTTACCAAAGACACGTACATGTCTTTACTCTGTTTGAAAATGAAATAGCTATGTGTGGTATGCATATAATTTCATAATAATCATAACTGATGCAATCAAACAAAAACGAATAAGTTGTAAGTCATTCTTACGTCTTACCAAAGACACGTACATGTCTTTACTCTGTTTGAAAATGAAATAGCTATGTGTGGTATGCATATAATTTCATAATAATCATAACTGATGCAATCAAACAAAAACGAATAAGTTGTAAGTCATTCTTATGTCTTACCAAAGACACGTATATGTCTTTACTCTGTTTGAAAATGACGTAGCTATGTGTGGTATGCATATAATTTCATAATAGTCATAACTGATGCAATCAAACAAAAACGAATAAGTTGTAAGTCATTCTTACGTCTTACCAAAGACACGTACATGTCTACTCTGTTTGAAAATGAAATAGCTATGTGTGGTATGCATATAATTTCATAATAATCATAACTGATGCAATCAAACAAAAACGAATAAGTTGTAAGTCATTCTTACGTCTTACCAAAGACACGTACATGTGTACTCTGTTTGAAAATGAAATAGCTATGTGTGGTATGCATATAATTTCATAATAATCATAACTGATGCAATCAAACAAAAACGAATAAGTTGTAAGTCATTCTTATGTCTTACCAAAGACACGTATATGTCTTTACTCTGTTTGAAAATGACGTAGCTATGTGTGGTATGCATATAATTTCATAATAATCATAACTGATGCAATCAAACAAAAACGAATAAGTTGTAAGTCATTCTTACGTCTTACCAAAGACACGTACATGTCTACTCTGTTTGAAAATGACGTAGCTATGTGTGGTATGATTAAATTTTGATTGCTTGCAGCATATAATTTCATAATAGTCATATCTAATGCAATCAAACGAAAACGAATAAGTTGTAAGTCATTCTTACGTCTTACCAAAGACACGTACATGTCTGCTCTGTTTGAAAATGACGTAAGAAGGTGTGATATGATTGAAGTTGGATTGCTTGCAGCATATAATTTCATAATAGTCATAACTGATGCAATCAAACAAAAACGAATAAGTTGTAAGTCATTCTTACGTCTTACCAAAGACACGTACATGTCTGCTCTGTTTGAAAATGACGTAGCTATGTGTGGTATGATAAAATTTTGATTGCTTGAAACATATAATTTCATCATAATCATAACTAATGCAATCAAACAAAAGCGAATAAGTTGTAAGTCATTCTTACGTCTTACCAAAGACACGGACATGTGTACTCTGTTTGAAAATGACGTAGCTATGTGTGGTATGATTAAATTTTGATTGCTTGCAGCATATAATTTCATCATAATCATAACTAATGCAATCAAACAAAAACGAATATGTAGTAAGTCATTTTTACGTCTTACCAAAGACACGTACATGTCTACTCTGTTTGAAAATGACGTAACTATGTGTGGCATGATTAAATTTTGATTGCTTGCAGCATATAATTTAATCATAATCATAACTAATACAATCAAACAAAAACGAATAAGTTGTAAGTCATTCTTACGTCTTACCAAAGACACGGACATGTCTACTCTGTTTGAAAATGACGTAGCTATGTGTGGTATGATTAAATTTTGATTGCTTGCAGCATATAATTTCATCATAATCATAACTAATGCAATCAAACGAAACAGGAATAAGTTGTAAGTCATTCATACTTATTACTAAAGACAGGACAAAGACATGTCTACACTGTTTGAAATTATGTACCTACCTGTATTTTCTTTTATTAAGAAACTATCAATAAGAAACTCAACTCTCAGATCGCCAAAAAATTAAGAAACTCCAGTACTTGGAAAGTATAACTTAACCCTATAGTGGTTGGACTATCTGAGACGTCCTATTTTGGTTGGGGGGGGGGCCAAAAAAGGCCCCCTCCCTAACTCTTGACTGGAAATAGAAAGAGCAACAAATTTGGTATGCTAACAGCCCTAGGCATGTACTTTATGAAAATATAAAGTTTTTTTCTTTGTGTGGTCAAGAAAAGTGGCAAAATCGGTCAAAATCGGAAATAATGCGATAAGATTTAATTTGGAACTCAATTTCCATCCAAACATAAAAATTATGATAGAATACATCAAATAGCACTACCCTGCAAAACATCTTTGCAAAATGTTGCAATTTTGCTACTTTTTTCGC
The DNA here is from genome assembly GCA_039566865.1 of Aurelia coerulea. NCBI lineage: Eukaryota > Metazoa > Cnidaria > Scyphozoa > Semaeostomeae > Ulmaridae > Aurelia > Aurelia coerulea. The sequence continues at coordinate 29,725,981 of CM076943.1, forward strand.
AAAAATTATTATTTGAGATTTGGGGATTTTGACAGAGTCAGTTCCGGTAAATTGTCTCCCTCCCCCTCTTTTGTCAAAATATTTCTATGAAATTTGTTGAGTCATTGCACAATAAGTATTAGCAAAACGTCAGAAAGTTTCCGGGCCATAATTTTTATCCTAACAGAGTTATAACAAAAAGTCTACTGGGGGGGGGGGGCAAATTTGGCCCCCCCCAACCAAAATAGGATTAAGAAAGTTGATTAAGGAAATGCTGGACATATTTTTGCTTTATTTTCACTCGTTTCCTGTATCATATTGCTCGTAAGGTCCTTGAGCAATGTCTTAACATTGGAAATGCTTGAAAAACCTTGTTTTGAAATGTTCATGAGGGCACAGGTTGTGAACATAGAGATCGTTATAGTAACCTCTAAGAAACTTGTAAGAACGTATTGCGTACTCGAAATCTAATAATTTTTAGAAACTTTCATATAAAAAAATACGCGAATGTGTGGTATGCTTGAATTTTAATTGCTTTCCGCTTGTCATTTTGTCATACATCATCATAACTAATGCAATCAAACAAAACACAATGCAATCAAACAAAACACGGTTAGGTTTTTAAGTCATTTCTATACTTCTTTCCAAAGGCAGGGACATATCTACTCTGTTTGAAAATGACATAATGAGGCGTGGCAAGATTTAATATTGATTGTGTTTCTACTTTTATTTCATCAAAATATTGAAGGTGTTATGGCACAGTGGTCTTTATCCTCTGACTTAGCAGCCATGGCAGCCATGCGGACAAGTGCGGACAGTGTTCAGTAACAGAAGAAATACCACCACTTGAGCGTCATAACAAGGGTCGTAGACTCGATTAGTTCTTCTCTACTTCTGCAAGTGCAATCCCAGCGCTTTGGCGCCAGAAACCGTATCCTGGGTAGAGTCTGGCACGCAGGGTACAGAAACCGCAACTTCACCTTCATCTTCAGCTTCATGAAATACTGTAATCACAATTAACGCAGTCAACCAAACAGGAATAAATTGCAAGTCATTCCACAGGGACCCCAGGAAATTGAATACCCCTCCCCCCAGTGATAAAGCCCCGTGGTCTCCTTTACGATTGCGAAGCTATGACGTAATGGCTGGGCTAAAAAAGGCTGCAGCCAAAAGAATGTCCCAATTCCTTATGGACGCATACAGACAGGTCCGCAATAAGGTCAATGTCCTAAACGTGCAACTAAAGAAGCAATATTATACTCATAAGATCTCTGCGTGTCATGGTAACATGAAAGAGTCATGGAAGGCAATCAATGAACTGCTCAACAAGAGATCAAAGTCTAGCAACATTGATTGTCTTAAAGAGTCTGGTTCAGAAACTGTTCACCAAAAAAATATTCCTAATGCAATGAACAGTTTCTTTTGCTCAGTAGGTAAGGGTCTTGCTGAAAAAATTGATCCAGCCCCAAATCCCGGGGGGGGGGGGGTACTTGACCAGGTTTTGTTCGGGGACGTGCCATCGAAGCTTCAAAAACATACCCGTTCCTTATACCAATTTTGCGAAAAAGTATACCCGACTTTATACCAATTTTGCGAAAAAGTATACCCGACCTTATACCAATTTTCCGAAAAAGTATACCAAAATCGTTCTTTAAACCAAAATTGCGAAAATCGATACCGTTCCTTATACCAAAATCGTGAAAATCGATACCGTTCCTTATACCAAAATCGTGAAAATCGATACCCTTCCCGACGGCACGTCCCCGTACCCAAAATATGTGAAGTACCCCCCCCCGGGCCCCAAATCCCCTTCTTGCAGGTGACTATGAAATTAACAAACATAAGGCAACATTCCACTTCAGAACTATTGAAGTTCGTTTTCCCGACTCATGGAAAGTAGCTAGAGTTACTCCAATTTTCAAAGATGGAGACAAGGCTGAAAAGTCTAACTATCGACCAATATCAGTCTTGCCCGTCATCTCAAGGCTCTTTGAAAAACTAGTAACAAATCAATTGTACCAGTTTATGAATGGTAACGGTCATTTTACATCTGGCCAATCTGGCTTTTTGCGCCTTCATTCAACAGTAACATGCTCGCTTAAAAATACTGATGACTGGTACAATGGAATGGATCTTGGAAAGCTTGTGGGTCTAGCGTTCATTGACCTCAAAAAGGCATTTGATATTGTAGATCACCAAATTCTCTGCAAAAAGCTCAAGCTTTATGGTGTTCAGCAACGTGAGCTTGCTTGGTTTAAATCCTACACAGTGGCGGATTTAGGGGGGGCAAGTGGGTGCAATTGCCCCCCCCCCCTTCACGATGAAAACTCAGCTTGGCGCCCCTCTTTTGGCGAGAAAAGCGCCCCTCTTCCTGACTCTAACGCGTAATTTTTCAACTGTTTCGATTTAAATATGGGGGAAACATATAACTCAAGGCGTTATTTAGCAGTAAATCAAAGAATTTTCTTTGAAAAGCGTCCAAAAAATTTTCGCGCGCCTCCGGCGCGCTCAATTCCTATCGTATATTTGGCGCCCACTTTGCAAGTTGCCCCCCCTTCAACTTCGGGCTGGATCCGCCCCTGATCCTACATATCCAATCGTAAACAGTTTTGTAGGGTTAATGGTGTTGATTCAAATATTGGGGACATAAAAGTTGGTGTGCCACAAGGTTCATGTCTTGGCCCTATTCTCTTCCTCATCTACATTAATGATCTCCCACAGGCTGTCCAAGATTCTAGCGTGTGCATGTATGCTGATGATACCATTTTGTGCTACCAGTCTCACGATTTGACTCGGCTGAATGAGGCTATAGAAAATATTCAAACTAAACTATAAAACACTATTTACAATATTCAAAACAAATTACAATGATATTAAAAAATTTTAAATATAAACTGTTTTAAACAGTCTTCTTAAAACTATATAGAGAGGATGCCTGCTTTGACTCGGTAGAGAGGCTCTTCTACAGTTTTGCACCTCTATACGAGAAACATCTCTGACCATTTGCTAACCTTTTCATCGGTAATCTCAAGTCGGTCCCCGTATTACGTAGGCTATATGATGAGCATTGCGAATTGCAGGTGAAGAGGTCACAGAGGTATTGTGGAGCCAGCTCATTCAGGGACTTGAAGACCATTGTCTTAGATTCATCAGTAACCAGTTTGCCAACGGTCTTCCATCCCAGCCCTTCGATTAGAGGTCGGCTTGGGGCGTCAAAGCTGCTATTCGTAATAATCCTAGCAGCACGGTTTTGAAGTTTTCGTAAGTGACTAATTTCTGTCAAACCGGCACAGCCCCAAACAGAACAACAGTATCGAAAATGCGGCTCAGCAATACCTCTGTAGAGCGTTTGCAAAGTTTCTTTCGGAACAGAAGACTTTTGCATGTTTCAAAAAACTAACTGCCCTAGAGACTTTGGTAGAGACTGCCTTGAGTTGTTCTTTCCAATCCAAAGAGCAGTCAATTTGCACACCAAGCTATTTTGTCTTTTTGACAACGTCGAGCTCATTATCGCGTATTTTCAATGTCAATTCTTTATTTTGACCTTTGAGAATGTTTTGTCTCTGCTTGGTGGAAATAAGCGTGGAATGAGTTTTTGCTACATTCAACGGAAACTTGTTGCCTTGCAACCAAGTATCCAGTTTCTTGAGATCACTGTTAAGATTGTAATTAATGCTTTATTGGCGGGCTCCTTGAAAACCAGCTACTGCTGAAAGGCAACCCTCCTTAAAAGAAATGAAATGAAATGCCTATAATTGGAAATCGAAAGCGAGGCGCGTAGCATCGCAATCGCAAAGGAGGCTACGGGGCTTTATCATTAGGGGGGGGGGTTATTCAATTTCCTGAGGTCCCTGTGGTAATTCTTTCGTTTCACAGTTTTATCTTATCATAATAATCCAGTAATCATAATAAATACAATCAAACTGCAAAATGATGAATTTTAAGCCATCCCTACGTTTTTGCAAAGACACGGAAATATCTATTATCTATCTCCACTTGAAAATGACGTCACAAGGCATGGTATGATTCAAGTTGATTTCTTTGCTAGTTTTCATTTCATCGTGATCATATGCATGTGTTGCCTGAATTTCTTTTGTTATTACTATGATTTCTGAGTCAATCTGCGTCATTCTTGACCTAAACGAGTGGCATTCAAATCAGATGTTCAATGCACACTGGAAAGCATTTTCTTGAAAGTGGCCTCGTCACAGGGCTGATTGCACTCTCACGTCCGATTTTAAACATTTTCCTGGAGAAATGATGCATTAAACTGTTGAACATGAGTTTACCAACGTGCCAGGATAATTACTAGGAGGAATTATTGAATCCAGATAGCATAGTTTTGCTTTTGAAGGGGTTTTGAAGCTATTGCGGGCACTTAGCCACATACTGCATGATTGTAACATGTGTTTCTTCAGCTATTGTTCTTGTTCTTGCTGTTCTTGCTGTTGTTGTTGTTGTTGTTGTTGTTGTTGTTCATTCTTTGCTGCCGAAAAATTCTGTTTGTTTGGTCTCCTGTGAATTCATGCCTGCTAATGTCCATGCAGCCATCTATAAAACTTGAGAAGTATTTCAACAACAAATTTATCAAATACTGCAACCTTGCTAGTTTGAATCTTTTAACCCTATTTTAACCGGGTAAGAAAAAGTGATTTTCTACCGGGGGGGGCCTTTTTCGCCCCCCCCCCCTGTTTTTCTCCGCAAGTATAACAGCTATGACAATGAAACTTGCACTGTGTCATAATTGAACAAAGGAGAATCTAAAAATAGCATCAATCAATCAATCAATCAATCAATAGTCACATGATTGGTTGCTAGGCAACCAAAAACAATGCAAATTTTGAGAAAATCGAGCTATTTGCAGAAAAGGACCCATAATTAGCAATTAGCTTGATAAAAGTAGCAAAGAACCATCCAAATACCTGCTAGACACCAAATGAAAGTACTCATCGAGATGAATCGAATGGTATATATATTGTTGAGAATTTCTTGTAGTTTTATATGGTTTCATACGGATATTTGTTGTTTCTGATAAATTAACTCATTAAATAATGAAAATTTGATTCAATGCAAAATTGTTAGCTCAATAATTATGATTTAAAACCATTAATTTCGCATATTATTGGTGAAATCAAGTACCTTCCTCGATATTTGAGGTAATTACATCAGTTTTGCATGAAAAAATTACTCATTTATTAGGAATATGACGTCATAAAGATTGATGAAGTCATAGAAATAACAAACTGCTGATGTCAGCAAATATGAATACATTATATATCAAATGAAAGTACTCATCGAGATGAATCGAATGGTATATATATTGTTGAGATTTAGTGACAAAGAAAGAAATTAGAGCCGTTTTAAAGAATTTCTTTGTGACCACTCTCCAAATATGGGCATGTTGTGGTCACATGATCAAACAATAGGTATTGAAATTTCTATTTTCTGATTGCCAACTAAATTTTAGGAAAAGTCAAGGAGTCTCAGCATTGTAAGTAGCATTGTTTGGGAGCTATTAAAAAAATTCGATAGGGGGGGTGAAAAACGCCCCCCGGTTAAAATAGGGTTAACTTAAATAAAATGAAACCTCGAGGCAACGATTTCCTCGAGAAATAACACACGCTAGATTAGGGCAGCTCAGAAATTAGATTATTAGTTCATTTTCAGAGGAAGCATGCAATGGTAAATAGGCTTCTCTATGAACAGAAGCAAGAAAGCAGTCAGACACAGCAATGTTTCTTTTGCTATCCATTGTTCACGGTGAGTGCGTGACATCGATTTGAATGGGACATTTCTGGATTGTTTTGCTCTCTGCAAATGCAAGCTTTTAAGTTGCAGAAACACTTTAAAGAGACATATAAAGCCAGAGTTTTCTGAAAACTTGAATCAAGGATCACATTTTTAATTTTTTCGTTGACATTAGAATTGTGGATATCGTCTGTAAGATAGTCTCTCTCTGTCTCTCTTCCTCGCGATGAGCATTATTTCTTTATATTATGATGAATTATTAAGCGTAGAGATTTCTTCTCTCCATTATCTCACTATGACTACAATGTACCCTTATTCCTATAGATTATGATATATTTCTTTATGCTTTGGTTACATGTTTAATGTCAATAAAATGTTATCTTTCAATTGTTTTTTCGTAATATGAAAACTTTACAAAGAAAGTAGATATGTCATCTCTTCGTGAAACTAAAACAGACCCAATCACAAAGACACATTCAGCTGTTACAAACTTGAAAGAAGCCTTGTTAAGACGCTATTTTGCAGAAATATTAATAACTTGGTTCAGCATTTGTACTTCGAAAAGGTCAAATGGTAGGAAACAAGGTGCACCAAAGGATTGGCAAACGCAAGGTTCATATCAAAATGTAGCACGTTCACAATTTGGCACATGCGAACCTCAAATTTGACTCCAACTCGTACACAAGACAAAATGGATCATATCAAAATGTAGCACGTACATTTTCACAAATTTGGCACACATGAACCACAATTTTGGCTCTAATTCGTACACAAAACGAAGTGAATCATGTCAAAATGTACCGGGTGAGACAGAAAAGGGATCCCCGCTTGGAAGATCACTGCCCCATGACTATCAAAGCAATGATATTAAAAAATGTCTCGTTTTATTGCCAATATGTTCAATTAGGTTCCGTAATTTACCAGGCCTTTATCGGCCATTCCTTCCCGTGGATATGGGTGATTTTCTGCAGAAAGCCACTTCAAAAACCTGCATAAACGAATGAAAACAATGAGCACATTTTCCTTCCTAAAATTGATGACACTCACATAAATTCATGCATTTTGTCCTTTTGGGAGAATGGAATCCCCCTGAATAGGTCATCGATACCAAGGGGAGGACTTGTTCATCCCCCAAAGAGGATAGCACGTGATAAAGCGTTCACAAGTCACTGCTGTAAGCCACTATAAGGCAGAAATGTTAGGGAAATCTTTCATGATTTTGGGCACGTTTTGAAGGTTTTTGAAGAGGCTTTCTGGAGAAAATCCCTCATAATTTCAGAATGGAGTGGCCGATTTCAGTCAGGTAAATTTTATAGTAAATTTGAACATTTCTACCATTAAACTATATATTTGCCGATATCATTGTCTTGATATCCAGGGAGCTGTGACCTTTCAAACGGGGATTCTTTTTTCTGACTCACCCGGTAGCACGTATATGTTCACCATTTTAGCACACATGAACTTTATCTTTGGTTCCTTTTCGTACACAAAACGTGGTAAATCTTGTCAAAATGAAATACTCATATTCTTATATTGTTGGACAGATACTAATAATAGATATTTTGATGTATACCGTTGTCTAGAATCATAAGTGCAAAACTGTGATCGCTAGATAGGTTAAACATTCATAACGAATTTGAGCCTGATTTGAGACATAGTATTGTTTATAACTTCATTTGACGAAGAAGGACAGTTTGTGGCTCGTACAGCACTGTCCATTTTGAAGTAAAACAAATTTTCAATCATTCTTTTTTATGTTAATCAGCACACACATTGCTAACTGCAGAAACGTTGAAGTGTTTCGTCGAAATTTAGCTGTGTAACGCACAATCGGTTTAAACAAATTTGAATGAAAAGGAGACATTCAACGGAGGATTTGAAAAGTAGAATCTTAACTGTTAAATTCTTAAGGTGGATTTAAGTGGCCGCCACACAAAATCTGAGCCTCTCAGCAAGTTTTTGCGGTTTTCATTGTAAAGAATATCTCCCAAAATGTCACGAGAATCAATAAGATGCACTTGTAGGTCCAAATTTAGAGAACATCTAGATGTGAAATTTGTTGGATCTTTGGATGAACCTCCCCATCACAGTTAGGAGGTCGGATAATCGAAAACTACCGAGATAAGACAAGCTGATAATTGCCTATTAAGGTAAGATGTGAGCTTGTTAAGAACGCCATCGGGATTATAACTGATACTATTCAATAGGGATTACAGAGAATAATGGTTACAGCCACTAGAGATTAGCCACAGGCCACAGCAGATGACAGGGCTTGAGTCAATATAAAGAGGTCGTTTGTATTTCCAAGGGAAAATGACGTTTGGTTGAGCTTCACTGACGAAACACAAATGCAATTGAGAGTAGATACGAATCTGACACATATAATAAACTCTCTTGATTGCATATCATTCATATCAACGCATATCAACAGCTCGCAAAGTTGGATGGTGAAGTTGCCCCTCTCGAACATTTGAAGACCAGAGTATTCAAATAAAGCATTACAATTTGTAAGATGATTCTCATTCGTTTCGTTAGCATTTGTATGCTGCTCCTTTGTATATTTTGCTGCAACGAAATTGCTGAATCCTGTAGTTGTTATCCATGGCATTCACAAGAGAAGTTTTGTTCAAAATATACAGATTTTGGTGAGTAAATGCGTAGTATCTAAAGTACACGGGTTTTATTTATAAGAAACTAAGATTTTGAGTAGTCAAGGTTTCTTACGAGTCTATTACGAGTTCCTTACGAGTTCCATAATGATCTTCACGTTTATTACCTGTACCCTGGTGAAAATTTCGAATAACGTTTACTCAAGTTCTTCCAAGATACGGGAAGTAGGTAAAAATAAAGTAGAAATATGCTGACGATTTCCTTTTTCCAAATAAATACCGTAGTTTATTTTCAATAGCGATGAGTTTCGTATCAGCAGTTTCTTATACAAAAAAACGTGCATGTGTTCAAAGTACAACGTCAAAAATTCAAATAAACGTCAATTTGTAAACAGTTCAGTTCAGTCAAACATTAAGCAATAAAAATTCCGAATTCAAACTGAATTTTGCAGATTGAATTAGGTCGGAACAAAGCCTGAGGAAAACCAGATATGTTGCGAGTTTCGACAAGTTAGCCTGCTTTAAGTTCTGTAAACCACGTCTGAACGAATTTTTAACAAAACCTTTCTTAACATTCCAATAAAAATTTACAATACAAATTTACTGGCTACTTACAAAATACTTAAAGTGAAAATGACGCGAAAATTTTTATTGTCTTATATTATGCAGTAAACATCGCTGATCATCATGGTGCATTTCATTTTTAAATTTGGACTTTTATTTCTTCAGAAAATGGGGTTGAATAGCCCCCACTTTGCTTCGAAAAGTGACGGCAACTCTGCGCGGTCAGACCGTTGAGTGCCAGACCTCTGTGACGTAAAGTGTTTGGGTAAAGACAATACCTTGCAATGTTTTACACAGGAAACCACGATGAAACTCTGGGTAGCGGTCAAGTTTAGCTTGTTCGTTCGCCCTTTTCATCGAATAATACCAAGGAATTTACTCCTGGTGTATTGAATAATTAAAGAACTAAATTCAAAATATTATTGAACATCTTTCTCTCTCATCAATGTGATAAAAAGGCCATTTGCAAAGTTGCAATGACGGCACAAAATCATGTCCCGCAGCAAACTATACAATAACTATCCCACACAAAGCCAGCCCTAGGTTTTGAAATAAAAATTAATAGTCTGTGTTGCAAAATTTTTGACATTTGTTGCTTTACACGTTTTTTTTTATAAGAAACTGGTTTATAAGAAACTAGTACTACGATGACCAAAAAATTAAGAAACTCTAGTACTACGCTCAAGAACAGTTAAGAAACTCTAAAACTTTATTTCTTTGTGTCTCTCTTATTCTATGTCTTTCTAACAAAGGTACATTCGTCGTTTCTTGACTTTTTAACTGCAAAATTGGTAAATTTTTGCCTTGATGTGCATGGCTTCTTCTTGATGACAATTTCAATGCAAAATGGAAGCCCTTTCTCGAGAAGAAGGCTCAACTTCGAACAATACCGCAATTTTAAGCCCAAAAAATAAGAAACTGATTAAGAAACTTTTACTACTAAAACACCGAAATTGTCTTGCGATTTTAAGAAACTTTTAGTACTAAGTGCTGATCCAAGTTTCTTATAAAAAAAAACTTCTATAATTATAAAGGGATCAATTTTGGTACTTCATGGGGCGAAGACCTTCAATGGCAAACGAAGATTGGCCATAATTTTAGAGGCGATTCTCACTTCTAAAACCCAGCAAAAGTGTGATCAAACGGATCTTAGCCTAGATCTGCAACCAGGCTTGCCTTTGGTATAGGCTGATAGCATCAGTAAAAGAATTGAAACTTACCAAAAGAAGGCGATTTTCTCCATAGCAGCTTTCCTCCTAATAAAACTTTGACAAATACGAAATAACTGTATTGTTGTAACAAGCAGAACATGCATGGCCTAATCTGGCCTGTAATCGCGTGTTGAAAAACTAACGCAGTAGGTTAGTTGGAATGCACTCTCCAAATGTTTGCACACAACATCATGTTAAATTCTGTTCCTCCCTTCGTCCTACAACCAAGATCCTTATTCTATCTTGCAATGCTATGCTACAAATCTGTGAATTTGAGGACTAGGAAACGAATCACAGGAATTGAATGCCTGTTTACGACGGCAACCAATGATTTGTGATAAAAGGATTAAATTTGCCTGTTGTATTCAACTATTTTTAAATTTGCCTGTTGTATTCAACTATTTTTAAACAGCAGTGTCGTCATCCTGATAGCAAGATGCAATATACCTGTGTCTGAATATGGAACCCTCCCAGTTTTATCAAAGAAACTTAATTGAGTGCTAATCTGCCATTTCATAGAATTTAGGTGCACAACAGTCGTAAATTGATTGCCAAGATATATTGTGACAATGTAAATGCCGAGGTATTCGAAGAATATGGGTATGAATATTTTCTATTGGGCTTCTTCCAAACCTTAAAACCCCTTTGACGACCGTATAGTTTCTTATAAATCCTTGATGTCCTTGAATCCACCCAAACACTTTACGTCACAAGTCAAAACTCGACCCAGATCTCCCGGACACTTTTTTGAGCAGAAAGTTGATTTTCAAATGGCGATATCTAAAAAACGGTTTAGTTTTGGGAAGTTTAATGTTGGAATTCGAAATCAGCACATTCGAATTAGCGTTTTTCATCAATACATTTTTTCGCGTCATATTCACTTTAACTACACTACAAGGAGGATGCCACTAGATGCAAAATACTATGACTATTCCGTGGCATCACAAACAACTAAGACGACATACATATGAATATTCAAAGAAAAACAACAAGACATGGGAAAAAATACATTCTGTCTCAAATCAGACATCAGGTGAAAAATTTTCCGCGAATAACAACAGACAAGATTCCTGCCGCAGTTATGGATAATTTTGCGCTATCACAAATCTCACCTCATATATAATTTGACACAGACTTTACATACGATAGTTAACTAAATGATTGGTGGTTTACTAGGGGTATGGGGCGAAATACTTTATTCAAAACGACCAGTACTATGTATAAAACGCATTGTTAGCTCAAGGATGCTTCTATTCAGTTCATTTGGAAAATTCTTATCGCAGTACACGGTAAGATTTGCAACAGAGCTTCATTTGCAACAATTGCATATCTAAATGGTCTTACAAGAAAGAGCATAGATTCCAGCGAGGAGATCAGCCTTTTGAACATCAAAAGATGGGCAGCGCAGCAAGAAGTGTTCCGTATCCTCGATTCCATCGCTACTTGGGCACATTGGGTTTATTGTATCTCTAAAGTTGTGTTGAAATTTTTGAATGTTGAACTTGCTAAGATCAATCCTGAGTTGAGTAAGAGAAGACAGGCCAGTTGGGTCATGAATCCCAAATACAGATTTTGTGGGGGGGGGCGGGGGCGGATAATGGATAGCAGCTTTCTCTTAAAGACAGCAACAGAAGGTGACAATCTCATCTTAGGATCAAGTTTATTCCATTCAGACAAACTATGAAGATAAAAACTAGATTTATATTTTGTTGTCCTTGCTCGTATTTTCCCGATTGTGTCACGTTCGCGAAGTGAATACTGGACCTGTTGAACTTTTCAAAGTTTCAAGAACTAAATCTTGAATACTTATCAAACTTTAAACCAGTTAAGTTCTTGATATGAAAGTTACTTGAGTGTTAACCTGTTTTGTCTAAACCACACTGAAGCCATTTTAATTGGGGATGGCAAAAAGGGGGCCTTCAAGATGAGGTAAGGTTAAATTTGAGCCAGTACTGAAAGTCTCTTAGAATTGTCAGATTTTGAATACTCAGAGTTTCTTAGAAGTTTTTTACTAGTTCTATTGGAAGCTATGGACTTTTCATGTGCCCCTGTGATTACTTTGAAATAAATTTTTTGAGAATCATTTAAAGTCTTTAAAGGCCTTTCCAATATCTATTCATTGCTCAGGTTCGCGAGTAATATGTCACAGGAAACAATTGAAAATGAATTAAAAATATGCTTAGGATTTTCTAGACTAAAATAAAAAGTTTCTTGAATTTTTTTGCCATTTCAGGAGTATCTTAGTTTTTAGCGATCTTACGATTTTAGCGAGCTTTTTATAAGCAATTTCTAACAACGGACATGTGTTTCAGAGCTTTGATACTTGATTTCTTGTCAGTCTACTTTTCGTTTTGTTTTTTCATTTGAATTTCTTTATACAAAGTCTTGCAACTCATTCGTTCTAATTCATTCAGTATCAGTGGAGAAAAAGATAAAAGGAGATACATTAACTTCCAGGTTTAAAAAAACAATGGCTTCTGCTCATCAGTGATATCATATCTCTGTTGTGGCTGCGGTGTCATTATCTGGTTTCTCAAAGCTCCAGACATTGCGACATTTTGCTGTTAGGATGACCTGCGACAGAATGATTGAGGTTTTTTCGAGGAAAATGCCAAACTATGACTTAAGAATACTATATCATCAACCACGGAGGGAGGGTTCTTGGCTAAATTTTGGGTAGGGGTCTGCCAGGAGCATATGCAAAATGGTACCGTTGGCTAGACACATTTTTACGAAATGGTACCCTTGGCTAGACCAATTTGACCATTCTCTGCACGAAATTGTACGAAAATGCTACCCTTGACTAGACCAATTTTGACCATTCTCTGGACCAATATTGTCAAATTTGTACCAAATATGATATCATGACTGTTCGCTAGACCAATATTGTCAAAAATGATAGTGATACCCTTGGCTAGACTACAAGTCCGAAAAAATATACCCTTCGTCGCGGCACATCCCCAGGTACCTTTACTATGGAAGAATCCCCCCCCCCGTGGTCCCCACAGAGGCTTTGTTTCGTGGAAGAATCAAATTATAATCAGTCTGTTCATTTCATTGCATCACCGCTGGGTGATGCTCATAACACCAATAATGCGATAATCTTGCTTCGAGAAACAAATCGCTCTTTTCAACACAAAAAATCCTTAATAACCTCTAAGATTTCTACCGATTAGACTAATTATATTTTCAATTTATTCTAGTTATAAAAGCAGTGGTGCTGTCAGATAAACACGAATTAAAACAGAATATAAGCACAGAGGATGAGAAGATCTTTGGATTGTCCTATTACAGCACGTACATCACGAAGATATACAAAGGTGAAGGAACTTTGCGGGAAATACTTGTACCAGAAAATGACACAGCACGGTTCAACCCAAGACATCAAAAGGCGATTCTGTATACATCAGCCAGTTCTGGAACATGTGGTGTCACTTTGAAGAAAGGGACAAAATATCTGCTAAGTGGCAGTATTGTCCATGGCATAATGAAGATTGGCACATGCGATTGGATGACGCAATTCAATCATCTTTCAAGGCAGCAAAAAGCAGGCATCAAAGGTGGGTATGACTGCAGTTGTAAGCTCGACACTTGTCCCGTGGGACGACACTGTGAAACTTCAGAGGATTCTTGTGAATGGAATTCACGAACAGGAATGTCAGCGGCCAGTCTCAAGTGTGATAAAAAACACAGAATGTGCAGAAGATTTAACGGAAGATGTCTTTGGCTCGAAGATTCTTACTACGAACCTTGTGTCATGAAGAACACATTGAAAAAATTATCAAGCTTAAAGTTGGGAAATGATTTAAACATAATGCCCCGTAATTAGAGAGTGGTATGTAGCAGGGTTTAATCAATAAATTGTCAACAACAATGGTATATAAGATATTAGCAGGCTTGGAATAAAGGCTTGCAAAGAGCTCAAGACCTGACGCAGAACCAATGCTACACTAAGTGAGTTAACAAAAATATGATACTTTCCACGCTTATTTTGCCCGTTCTATTGTGTTAGTTGATATTTTATCATGAAGAAGCTAAGGTGAGAAATCAAGATTGCTGAGATAGATCATTCCTTTGGAGTCCATTCGCGATGAGCACCAATAAACCCTGACCTGACATCTAGTCTAGTGACATCTAGACAATCTAGTATAGTATCCATTAATCTTTAATTGTTTCGTAATGTGTCTCATACAGTTTAATGTTTCATGTTTTTATATATTGGCCATGGGGTAGGCATTGTATTTCGCTCCCCATGGTATCGTACCTGTAGTGTTGTATAGTAATTTAGATAGGTATAGTAGAATGTAAGATTATTGTAAAATTTCATATTTGATTAAAAAAAAATAAAAAAAAGCACCAATAAAAAATCGTTGTTCCATCCTTGCCCAAAGACAATACTTGGTTGGTTTCTAATATTTGTAGGAGGAACAGCATGAGTACAATTTTTCAGAAGTTAAGATATGTGCGGAAAATTATTTGAAGTCAAGCGGGAGTGCAAAAAAAGTTAACATGCTTAGCGGGTTGTAGAATCAAAAGTACTTGGCCGATATTAAAACTAAAATGTTAATCTATCAGTCAAACGCTAACGTAGATGTTAACATGTGTTTGGTAAAATCACTCATCTCATAGCTCCAGAAATTAAGGAGATGCTGGTAAGGAGTTTGCATAGGAACGAGAATTGCATGTTTCAATCTGGTCTATGATTTACTTGCCAGTGGAATTTACATTCTAATTCTGGACTGACAATTGTATTGAATATTGATTGATATTGAATATGGATAGAACGTGAAATTGTCGTTCTCATGCAAACCTCTGCCAGCATTTTCCTAATTTCTGGGTCCATAAGATAAGTAATTTTAGCAAAAAAAAAAATTTCCTTTCTAAGTTAGCCGTTGACTGATAGATTAAAGTTTCAGTTTCAATATCGGCCACGTACTTTTTATTCTATAGCCCACCAAACATGTTTAATGTTTTTTGCCCTCCCCCCGGTTTGCTTATTTTAGAACCATGTAAACCAGGGTTAGGCAACACTCACAAGTAAGTTGCAGTTTTAAATTAACAACACTCATAACCACTTAAGTGTGAGACCGACCAAACGAATAAAGTTTCCGATCAAAGTTGCGTTTTCTTCTTTGATGAAATTTGTTGGCAATTTCGAATGACATTTGAAATTGCCTTGAAGACAATCAAACGTCAATTCTTCTTTAGAACCACAAGAAAATGTCGGCTGTATCTGATAGTAATCCTGCAGAGGTACCGAACCGGAAAATATTGATCATCGTAGTGGTTTGAGGCCAACAACATAGTGAATGTCGAAAGTCTCGGCTAACCACGTCTCAGCCGCAAAATCTTCAATAATGGGTTGCCTGAAGCTAAATTCTAATGGAAGCGTGACTAGTCATCACCAAATGAACATATGAAATTTGAAATTTCCTATCGCATAGATGCGGGCATAAAGGCATGCCATTTCAATTGAAAATGTAAAAAACTGTTATCTCCCGTCTTTCCAGTCCCACTTGCATCAAGATAGTTCATTCGACGATAATTGCTTCTTGTACATTATTTTGAAAATAAAATTGCTGATTTGAATTTGCTTTCTTACACATTTTCTCCCAGACAGGGTACTTGAGTTTGATGAAGCTGCTACCAAAAGTCTCTAAATATCAGATGCATACTCCAGTACATTTAGACTTCAAGTGCCCACGGATAACCCATAAATTAGTTGTAGATGTAGCGTATTTATGGGGGTGTCTTAGATTTATATCTTCTTAGAACATAATCCCACAGTATGTAAGTACTTTTTAAAGATGCCATACTGCAAGCTCGTGAACGTTTAGTATTTCAATTTTAATTCAGTTCTGGCTGTATTTATACCAAAGAAAAAGCAATTTTGATCAACTGATTATAATGACAAAGGTTTCCAGTTTGATGCACTTTGAAGGATATACAGGATATTGAGGTTGCATGTTTTAGTGCCTGAAAGCAAATAACTAGTTCACCTGCCGTGTGTCCCCATAGGTAGACATGTTTAGAAAATCCCCTAATTTCATTTGTTGAGTTATAACTGAATTATTTTCTCCTATGTTGTCAATGGAAAAATTACTTTTGTATGTGAATTAATGTTTATACTCACCATTTATCATAATAGATATAACGGCTAACCCTAACCCTAACCCTCTCCCCAAAAAGACAAAATAATTTTGAAGAACTTTAATTTTGAAGTCAAAGCAAGAGAAGCATGACTTGCATAATCCTGAAATATTTAATTATTCCAAATCATTTTGGATTATTATTCGAGTAATAATTTTGATATGTATGTCCTGTGAGGCACTCGTACTGCCAAATGTGAATGCCATGTAATGCTTCGCTCATGCACATACCTCGGCTGGGCTGAAGTATCGTCCAATTGCCACAGAGCAGGAGCGGTCAATAGAATCAATATATTATTATTGTTTGATTCTTCGTTATCAAATATTCAATTATCATACGATTGATATGTGCATAATCCATTTCAATCGGTCACACTACTCTTGCCTTGACCATAAATACAATATAAAATACACCTGAGTGACAATCATTTCATTATCAGCTGTAGTTACAGATAAATGAACTTCTGAAAAAAGATGGTGGTAAAAATTCTTGCCTCTGGAGAAGAGGCAACATGACATAACTGCGGACATAATGACATAACGAGAATCCTCCCAATGCTGTAATTTTGTCTGGAATTGATCTGAAACTATGCACGTCCCCGGCCTGTTCATTTTAAGAATAACTACCTCGAAAAGAAAGATTGCTTTGCTGTTAATTGTGAATAATATGAATTTGTAACCATGTATTTATATACATCATGTATATAAATAGCGTAGCTCGCTTGAATATAAAGAATGGCTTCGTTCATATTCAGTGTAGACACATATACGTAACAGTGTTTGTCTTTTATTGTTTACATTCTTGAATCTGAGGCCGATAAGCAATCATTGTTTATCAAACACTTTGTACCTAATTTTCAAATGTTTTTAGCAATCACAATACTCTTCTAAGGCAGGCTAAGGTTGTAGAGTCTGCGTGCAGGCTAGCTAAGGCTGATTCCTGTCAGTGAAATTTTCCGAGCAGGCAGAATTTTACACAATAAAAAGTTATTCAACCTTGAATTCTTATTCTGTTGCAAAGGAAATTTGCCTGTAAATGTTATAGAATTCCGCCTGCTAGGAAATTCCACTAACTGGAAATTAGTTAAAATTCAAAAAAAACATTTATCAATCATCGACGAGATTTGTACCATGGAGCATGCACAGATAATAAAATGAAATTTAAACCATGATCTGCCCATGCAAAATGGCACGCTTTGTGTCAATACGCGGAACTCCGCCTCGAGGTTTATATTGGTTGGCTTTGGTTTTATAATTGATAAGATTATTATCATTATCATTATCATTATTATTAATTTCTTTATAGTGGGCGTTAAAAATTGAAGCTAAATTACGGCTAATTTATGCCTACTAAAACAAAAACGAAAATTATCATTAAATGTTTATGTACAAAGCTAAATGTTTCTAATTGATATATTAAGTTCTAATTAATCTAATAATACACGATATCTATATATAGACCAGAGGCTGGAGGGGGAGCATGGTCACCAGGAGAGGGAATTTATGAGACATAGTTTTTCTAGATCACTTTTTTGCGTAGATTATGAATCCGGGTGTTGATCGGGCGGTTGAGGGGGCTTTTCGGAGATACAGGGGGGCAAAGGCCAAAAATAAGCCATATAGATTAACATCAAGAATATGAAAGTCTAAGAGGAGCAGAATTCACAGAGTAGCCTTTTTAGATCAAGTTTGTCCATAGATTATGAACATTAATGTTGGTTGGGTGGTCGAAGTGGTTTTTCCAGGATTAGGGGGGCTAGGAGGGCCTAAGACCTAAAAGCTACGCTGACACTAGTATAGAGACAAGGGAAATGAAATTGAGTTGGTTTGTCACGGGAGCATCTGGTTCTATGTGTAGATTAAGAATCTAAACCTTGATTAGGAGGTTAGGGGGCTTTTCCGAGATGCAGGGGGGGGGAAGGCCTAAAAATTCCTCAGACACTAAATATTTAGACTATGAAAACGCAAGAGTTGGTTTTTTTATCAAAAAGAGCATCTGATTTACACATATTATTCGCATAGATTACGAAACTTACGAAACTCGCGTAGATTAATCGAGAGGTCAGGGGGACTTTCCTGAGATACAGGGAGGTGAAGTCCAAGGTTTTACTGAGGAAGTGACTCTCCTCTAAGTTAGTTTGAGGTCCAGTTTGGGGAAAATGGCCTTAAAGATAACTCTTTATCCTGCAAGAATTAGTATATGTAAGTCAATCCCTGTCTTTGGCTGCAAAAACTTCTTCGCCAAATTCTTGCAACGTAGTTTGCGCGAAGAAAGTGCTTTTCAAGACTTCTCTTGCATAGAGACAAATCAGTGACCTTTCCATCATGCTAGAAGTTTTTGTAGATCATTCTTTTTCGTGCTTCATTTACACATTTGAGGTGATTCTCCCCATATAAGCGGCAAATAAGTCCTTCAATGCAGAATCAACTAATTACTGAGACAGACGGTTTTCCGTCCCCAAATTGCCGAGTAAAGTTAAGAATTCTTCATCATCCTTGACTATCTTCCAAAATTCTTTCTTTCCTATGCGCATAAAAGAAGAAACATAGTCGTTTCCAATGAAAGCGTGCAACCCGAAAAGAACCTCTTTCTGGGCTTGTGACAGCTGGCAGGATGGTCGGGACAAAACTTGTCTGTTCTTTCCGTGCCATTATCGATATAAACGTTAAGGTTGGGTCTTTCATTGGCCGAGAAATGGGACAAGAACTGTAAGTTTAGCCTATGTCGGTGTCTGCTTCTTCGTGATTCGTTGCTAATCCAATTTCCTGAAAGCTTCCCTCTCTTGTAATTCTAAAGCAGCAGTACAGTGTTTCCTACAAAAATAAACAACACGATCTCTTTGAAATGATTGCATTTCTTCTTTCCAGACCTCTTTTTTAAAGAGGCTCTTCTCAGGTTGCACGCTTTCTCTGGAAACGACTATGTTTCTTCTTTTATGCGCAAAGGAAAGAAAGTTTGGAACATAGTCAAGGATGATGAAGAATTCTTAACTTTACTCGGCAATTTGGGGACGGAAACCGTCCGTCTCGGCAATTAGTTGATTCTTTATTGAAGAACTTGTTTGCTGTTTATATGGAGAGAAGCACCTCAAAAATGTAAATGAAGCATTAAAAAGAATGTTCTAGAAAAACTTCGAGCGTAATAAAAAGGTCACTGAGTTGTCTTTACTACTCCCATGCAAGAGAAGTCTTGAAAAGCACCTCCTTCGCGCAAACTACGTTGCAAGAATTTGGCGACAAGCACAAAACCCAATGGTGTCGAGGATCCAAGCAATTATGGGTGGAATCAAGATTGCCCTGTCGACTGGGTTACTGAACCTTATTCAGAAAGAGCTGCAGAGCTCTTGATCGATAGAGAGAACAATGTAAATGGCAATGAAATTTCAGACCCGGAGTACGTGAATTGGACTGATTATTCGGGACAATAATCTGTAAGTGTATTATAGATAAAATTTGTATATATTGCCACTTAAGCAGCACTTCATGCATCAAATAGCATAATCAAAGCAAAGTTTTTGCAGCCAAAGACAGGGTTTGACTTACATATACTAATTCTTGCAGGATAAAGAGTTATCTTTTAGGCATTTTTCCCAAACTGGACCTCAAACTAACTTAGAGGAGAGTCACTTCGTTATTAAAACTTTGGACTTTCACCTCCCTGTATCTCGGGAAAGTCCCCCTGACCTCTCGATTAATCTACGCGAGTTTCGTAATCTACGCGAATAATATGTGTAAATCAGATGCTCTTTTTAAAAAAATAACCAACTCTTGCGTTTTCATAGTCTAAATATTTATTGTCTGAGGAATTTTTTAGGCCTTCTCTCCCCCCCCCCCTGTATCTCGGAAAAGCCCCCTAACCTCCTAATCAAGGTTTAGATTCTTAATCTACACATAGAACACATGTAAATCAGATGCTCCCATGAAATACCAACTCTATACTAGTGTCTGCGTAGCTTTTAGGTCTTAGGCCCTCCTAGCCCCCCTAATCCTGGAAAAACCACTTCGACCACCCAACCAACATTAATATCCATAATCTATGGACAAACTTGATCTAAAAAGGCTACTCTGTGAACTCTGCTCCTCTTAGGCTTTCATATTCTTGTTGTTAGTCTCTGTGTCATATTTTTAGCCTTTGCCCCCCTGTATCTCCAAAAAGCCCCCTCAACTGCCCGATCAACACCCAGATTCGTAATCTACGCAAAAATGTGATCTAGAAAAACTATGTCCCATAAATTCCCTCTCTTGGTGACCATGCTCCCCCTCCAGCCTCTGGTCATATACGTATATTTGATACAATATGATACAATATTCACCGGCGAGTTTTGAATTTTAATAAAATAAGATCGATTCAAGAACCCAACCTTTGCTATGAACGTTTTGCATAATCGGCAGTTGCATTCATCACCCCCTTCCTGTCCATTGTGCGTTTTTTAAAGATTGAAATGTTCAGTGACTGGTTTAGTGTCATTGGAAAGTCCATGCAAGAGTTTTCATCCCACATTTACATAAGAGAACTGGGAGTTTTTATTTTTGGTAATCGAAGAGTTGAGCTTCTTATCAAAGTCTCTTATTAGAAAATACGCGAATAAAGGAAATAAAGAAAGATGAGTTTAATTTCAAGAGAATTAACGAAAAGGACAGGAGACGGCGCACCAGATTTAGGGCCTAATGGATGTGTGTCAATCAATGTGTGTAGAAGACGAGGGGGAATGAGATACTTCTAGGCTAGGCTAGCAAACAACTACTGGGTGTCCCAAAAGGATGTATTATCGTTTGGTTGCTCATATGTCCATAAAAAATGCACCGATTTTCAAAAAATTTGTTCTATCCCATTGCCGAAAGGCTAAATTGTATTTGAGGATGTTGGTTGTGGTTTAGGGCGATGTCTACTTGTCGAAAAGAAGATCGATAGACCTGCTCAAATTCAAGCCTTAGGTGGTATGAAAAAGAAACGGCCTTCTTTCCCAGTCAACATTTTAGATGTGATGCAAAAGGCTGAACTTATATGTCGTTCAGAGAATATATGTCGCTCAGAGAATACGAATGCGAGTTCAGCCTTTTGTATCACATCTGAAATGTTGACTGGAAAAATAGGCCGTTTCTTTCTCCTGCCATCTAACGCTTGAATTTGAGCAGGTTTATCGATCTTCTTTTCGACATGAAAACGCCACGGAAAAACCACAACAAACATCTTTAAATACAATTTAGCTTTTAGGCAATCAAATAAAACGAAGCTTTTGAAAATCGGTTCATTGGTTATGGACATGTAAGCAATCAAACAATAATACATCATTTTGGGACACCCGGTATATTATCAAATTTATGATTTTGACACTCCTCCAGTACCAGTCAGACCTTTGCCAGAGCTGGTAGAAATATTAAAACGAGAGCAAAGCGAGCGCTTTATCTTTCTAGCATATTTACTATTTATTAAGATGTATGGATGCCCGGAGACATTTAAGCGGCGCTGTTAGAATTTTGCATTTGGATCGAAAGATGATTGTTCATAGCCATTATCTTTTTATATTCAGCATAAAAATTTACAAAAACGGGATTACTTATAACAACACTTACGAACTACTTTACTACACTACAAGGACGAGATACCATGGAGAGCAAAATAACATGACTACCCCATGGCTTTGAAAGACGAGCAACTAAAATTAAACCTACAATTAAATACAAATACTACTATAATTACGCGCAAACAATCTCTGCTGATAAGCATTGGAGTCAGTTTCACATTGGATGTCAGGCAACCATTGGAATGCTTTTAATTTGCGTGTGAGTTACACGTAAATCGCAATAATATTTTATACACTGAAATTACCCAACATCCAATGCAAAACAGACATACAGGAGTGAAAAAAAAGGAAGGAACAAAAAGGACTTTGTGGCTGAGTGGCGTAGAACAAGGATTCAAATCTAATCAAACCGACCTGTTTTTTGTATGAAATCTAGAGTTAATTCGAGGATGTTTTTATTGATGTTATCAGAAAAGTCTTTATCACCATACAACAAAATTTGTACAAGATCGTTGTTAGAAAGGCTGTTGATTTCAACAAATGGCCGTAATACTATCGAAACTCCAGCGAGAAGATTTCGTCGTTGAATGACAAACGAAGGGCAAAGCAACAAAAAGTGCTCCGTATTCTCAATACCGTCATTCGTTGGGCACATTGGGTTTATGGTGTCTCTAAAATTGTGCTTGAATTTGTGGAAGTTTAGCCTGCTGAGACCAATCCTTATTAGGGAAAGGTAAGATAGGCCTATTGGGTCATGAATACCAAAGACAGGTTTTGCAGGGGGCGAATTTTGGATAGAAGCTTTGTCTTAACCCTATTTCAACCGGGGGGGGGGGGCGTTTTTCGCCCCCCCTATCGGATTTTTTTAAATAGCTCCCAAATGATGCTACCTACAATGCTGAAACGTCTTGAATTTTCCTAAAATTTAGTTGGCAATCAGAAAATAAACATTCCAAGACCTATTGTTCGACCACGTGACCACAACATGCCCATATTTGGAGAGTGGTCACAAAGAAACGGCTCAAATTTCTTTTTTTTTGTTACTAAATCTCACCAATATATACACCATTCGATTCGTCTCAATGAGTGCTTTTATTTGATATATAATTTATTCATATTTGCTGACATCAGCAATTTATTATTTCTATGATGTCATCAATCTTTATGACGTCATATTCCTAATGAATGAGTAATTTTTGCATGCAAAACTGATGGAATTACCTCAAATGTCGATGAAGGTACTTGATTTCATCAATAATATGCGAAATTGATGGTTTTAAATCATAATTATTGAGCAAACAATTTTGCATTGAATCAAAATTTCATTATTTAATTAGTTAATTCATTAGAAACCACAAATATCGGTATGAAACCATATCAAACTACAAATTGATGGTGTCAAGCAGGTATTTGGATGGTTTTTGCCAATTTTATCAAGCTGTTTGCAAATAATTGGCCCATTTTTGTAAATAGCTCGATTTCCACAAAATTTGCATTGTTTTTGGTTGCCTAGCAACCAATCACGTGACTACTGATTGATTGATGCTATTTTTAGATTCTCCTTTGTTCAATTATGACACAGTGCAAGTTTCATTGTCATAGCTGTTATACTTGCGGAGAAAAACAGGGGGGCGCGAAAAACGCCCCCCCCGGTAGAAAATCACTTTTTTTTACCTGGTTAAAATAGGGTTAAAAACAGCAACAGACGGCGCAAGCCTGATTTCGGGATCAAGTTTATTCCATTCAGATATGCAGTTTGGATAGAAGCTAGATTGAAATTTTTCTGTTCTTGCCTTTATTCGCCCAACAGCATCCTGATTGCGTTCATAGCCATGCCACAAAGGATGATTTTTGCCACTCTTAATTCAAACGATTTACTTTGTGGAGAGAAAAAAACTTAAAGAAGAAGCCCTTCAGACCTGTACTGCGTGAAACGACTTTGAAAACACCTATACAGAAATGGTCAGCTGCAAAGAGGTCCCCTGAAGTCCATGAAAAGAAGCAAACATTAACCACAAGGCAACAACATCGCATTTACACTGTTAACCTTATTTCACACAGTCTTGCAATGTTCGCTCCTCCCCAACAAAATTTTGCTACAGTGCTCCAAAACGACACAAGATATGACTTTTAATCAAATGTACTTGGCAACTATAATGTCACTGCTTCATTGTTCTAGATTTGATCGAGTGACCAAAATAGCACCATATTTGCAGAGTGGTCAACAGAAAATGAGCTTTAAGCGTCCATACTTTTTTTTTCGTGTCTGAATTACTTGAAAAATGTATCATTCGATCAATCACAATGAAAGCTTTCATTTGATATATGATTTTTTATATTGGTTGACATCAGCAAAATTTAGTATCTATGGCCTCATTTACATTTATGACGTCAGTTTTCGAATAAATAAGTTTCTGAATTAACCTTTTTTTGCAAATTTGCTTGATCTTGCTTTTTTCATGCATTTAAGGTCGATATAGATTAGAAATAGCAAGAAAACCATGCAAAAATTGCAGTGACAATCTGTCCTTGGAGCAAAGAGCTAATTAAACTCATATTGCTCTGAAACTAGAGACTTAAAATTACTTCAAAGCACAAAGTTAGATTTTGCCTTGTATTTGTTATCACTTAAGACAATTTTAAGTAAAATCGGTCCAGAATCAATTAAATAGAATCTTCCTTGTGAAGGAGCAATTAATTTGCCAATTTTCCTATGTTTTTGGTTGCCTAGCAAAAACTCACGTGCCTAATTAAGTATCATTGGTATGTTTGAAAGGCTTCTTGTCCAAACAACAATAGTGACAAGTCTCATTGTTATATATTTTGTAGTTTCAGTGAAAAGGAGGGGATGAAAAATGCCCTCCCATGCCAAAGCATAAAAAACCCCCAGTTGAATAAAGGCTAAGAAAATCACTTCTTCTGTTCGTACTAAAAGTATGGCAGGGCAACGAACAGTGCTCTGTTCTGTATCCTCCAGACAATCATTTGTAGGGGCCAAAAGTGCTCAAAGTAAGCGCAAAATTATGCTTAACTTGTGAAAATCTAACTTACTGAGTCAAACACATGGATAAAGCCATTTGGGTTATGAACACGAAAGCCCAACTTCGGATAGCCTGCGTGCATTCCCTACTTTTTCTGTTGAATATCCAATTTGACGGTAAATTTTAAATCAATGGAATCAGTAGGGGATGCATCCAAGCTAGCTTTTGAGCGATTATTGGGACTCATCGCAGTCAGTCTAGATTTTGGGGTCAAACGTCACAGAAGGAACGGAAAATGATTCAGGTCAAACCTTTGTCAACGAGAGCTGACTAAGAGTATTCAAGAATAAATTGTTGAAAGAACACGTCAGAACAAAATCAGTAGAGCCGCTTCTCCTATGGTTCTAACAAAATCTTCTGGGTCCGAGTTTGTTGTAAAGTCGTTTCTTAAAGGCAGGATTATACAGGACTATACTGAATAAGAGTAGCAAAAGAAACCTAGACAACTGTTCCAGGACGATTTCTCATTTAATTTAGAGGCCGAATGGTAAGCAATTCTATTCTCACATTTTTTTGGGTGCAATACAAACACTTTACGGCACAGCCTCTGGACACAACATATGCAATAAAAAAGGCAGTTATTTAGACATGCCCCTCTTTTCCACATCGTCATTTGGAGCAGGATTTGCCATTTCAATTTCATACCATATAAAATTTTCGTAGTCAAAAAGCACTTTCCTCCCTCCCAAATATCGTTGCTTTTCTGACCAACATAACGTTAACCTGTTTGCTTTCCTACAACTGTATTACCTCTTCGATGCCAAATAGGCTCATACTATGTATGCGTGCTGTGTGTGCTTTGCTGCACATCATTAGCTCGCCCCCTGTCAACAAGCAGAATTTCAGCACTTAGAAATCCTTGCTACTTCATTATTGAGATTGGGATCATTCGAATGCATTTGAAGCTCGAATCAGATAGCCAAGTTCGGTAATTCTGCTTTCCAGAGTATTCCTGTTATGCCTTGCGTCTTTGGCTATCTATATTTTCTGTGCTTGAATTTTGTTCTGTTCATTCTTTCATCATATTGAGCAACTAGCACGGGCAAATTTTATACTATAAAAGATTCACGTTTCTGAAAATACAAAGTGATTTTCCTTTCTGATGAATGAATTTCACACCTCAGGGTGCACTCAAATCAAATAAACAAAGAGAGCAAAACATTATGGTTCGCAGTGCAGAAGTTGTGAACTCTATTTTTGAGGTTGCCAAATCGTATTGTCTAAATGAAAAATTAATCCTTTGTTCTACAAAATGTTCCCTTGCTCAACAGACTGACTCCTTCGTTTCAGTAAGCACGTCAAAATTACGCTTCGAAATAATTAGCTCAAAGAAATCCCGAAAGAATAAAATCTTACAAATGCAGCATTTTCTATTGAACTTCAAAATAATTTCCTTACTATTCCTTTCACAGCAATGAAAATTTAGACCCTTTTGCATGCGTCTGGTTGCTGCTTGCGAAGGTCCAGCATCCGACCATAACAGTGCAAAAGGGAGGATTTTATGAAAAGACGGATTCAGGGTTCCGTCGATTCAGAAAATCTTTCACACTTTCGAGTGCACTCAATCAGATCAAAATATAAAAAAGAGAGCGAGTCTCCATGGCTAGCTGTTGTACCGAATTATCGCTTAGACCCGACTCCATTTTGTTATAGCCTCGTTTTGATTAGAGACCACGTTTTGTTGTTTCTCGAGTTTTTTATTGATCCAAGATGGCTTGCACTCGCACAAAGTTTTTTCTGTATCGTAAAGATATCCTCCGAATGTGTTGATTAGGATATTTTACGACACTGTGTCAAGCCCCGCTTGGCCAAACGAGCAATAATGTTTGCTGAACATTCGATGTTTGATTATTTGCTTACATAGGAAAGAGTTTGTGTTTGGCCACATTGCAAAACAATGCTTGAACATCATCGCTAAAAATATTCTGCTTAATTTTACTCACCAAGTAATGTTTTGCGGCATGGCCGAACGGGAAGCATTTCTTGGCAAGCAAAACTTAACGGATATGTCTGGGGTTGGTATTATTCAAATATAAGATTACTCCGTTATGAATGGCGTATCGTAATTTTCCCTACTTTTTTCGCCGTTTTCTTGCTGAATTACGTATTCAAATAAGCGACTTGTGTGTAGTGACGTCATCAAGCGCAAACGTTTCTTTCAGATCTTTGAGGGTGATGACGTCACTGCGTATAAATCGCTTATTGAACGCAAAAATTTCGAAAAAGACGAACAATGGTTGAAAAAGTATTATATATCATTCATAATAGTAAGATCTTGTGTTTAATCATCAATCATGCCAACCCCGAACTAGTCCTTCAAATGTTTGGTGGACAAGGTCATTTCATAACCTTACTTGAATCAACCTGAACCCTGGATTTTTTCTTTAATTCTCCTGAAATTGAAATGCTTGGCTTCCGGTTATTGAGGAAATAAATGAAATCTAAAGTACTATTTCTACCACATTATTGCAATCAATGCTACATTGAAGTTATAAACTATTCAGCTGATACGGCTTTGCCGCACTACGGCTTGTGTCCTCAGATTTTCCTCTGATCTGACTACCCATTTACCCTTTTGAGACAACAAATTTGACTAGAAGAAGCTTTTGTTTACATTTGATTAACACATCGAAATATCTCATAAGGACCTAATTGCACGAGCAGGGTTGGCCCTACTATCTGAGATGGATGATTTTCGGTGAGCTTCCATTGTCAACGGGAGATATTTGACGAGATTGAATCATGATTATATGGTAACTGGGCCATCCCTGACAGTTGGTGTCATACTTCTGCATAAACAGAGCTGTCTCCGTTAAAAGGACGTTTTTCCTCGTGCAATCGTTTGACAGGGCTTTAAACAGGGCTGGCTTCCCATTCAACTGCGCATGCACCACTCTGTCATATTGCCGAGGATTCGATTTTTCCTGGTAAAATTACTGCGTTGCCCTTGGATGAATCACTCCATGCAATCACACGCAACATTTCATTCCTGTTCACTGAGGTAGTCCTGTCAGTACAGACAGCCCTGCTCATGTAATCAGTTCCTACGAAGGCAACACTTATCATACGTCTGGTGCGGTCTGGCGACAGTTTGAGGTCCAAATACAATGCATTACAGTACTCATTCTTTACTACGCTAAGCTTCACTGATCATATTCCATGGCTGCATTTGAGTCTACTCTTCACCTTCGTGTCTTACATACCTTACCCTTGAATTCGGGTCAATCATCCGCTCCATATTTTCAACTTTCCATAGCATATTTGCCGCGCGACGCCTTAAGACTGCCGCATCATTAGCCATCTTTTCTTTGCTCCGCGTCACCTGGCCATATTTGTTGATGATATCCGGATCATATTCATCATAATTCACATATTTAGGCCGCATTCCTTTCACACGTAATCCACCAATAGATCGATGCTCCGTTGCAGCCTCCTCGTAATCACCCTCTACGATAACAACCCCATCGTTTGAGCAGACATTGATGAATTCGCTTTCAAGCTCAAACCGATTTCTAAGTGCCAAGACTAATCGGTCTGATTGCTCTTCAAGGCCTAACTTTCGCAGCTCCTTTACTATATCATTGGTATCCTTTGCTTCTAAGACAGCGATTGGATATTGTTTTGCTTCTTCCGACACGTCATCTTCTGACAGCACGCTAGCAGCTGACTGACTCACTACGCTTCTTGGCGGAGACGCAAGTGGTGATGCTTCACCCGTACCATTCTGGGTCTCCGACTTTCTATCTGTTTCCCTGTCCGTACCATTTCGAGTGTCATTTTGGCCTGATACACTGCCTCGTGTTGACATATTGGGTGAAGTGTCGTTTTTGGCGGTTTCCTCACTATGCAGATATCTCTTCATGCTTGACCTACTGTTGTGATTATTCTTTCGATCAAGTCTGTCGTAGATTCCGTCAGACTGATAACTTGATATGCTGGGTGCACGTCTTTTTGACGGGTCTATAATAGGTTTTGAATAGAGTTCTTCGAGATCCCTAACATCCCTGTTATCTTGCTTTCCATTGGCACTCATCTTGGCACAAAAACTGATCGCTTGAAAACAATGAATGGACGATAACTAAAGACTAAAGACTTTAAAATCACTAGTTTTTCTATTGAAATGATACCAAGTTTTTATCCAGTAGATGAAGCAATTGCAGCAAAGAATACTCGTTAATTCAATGTACAATGGACCTCACCAATTCGTTCTCACAAGCTTTCAATCAAATCTGAGTGCAATCATAACAATATTGATGCGGGCTAGCAATTTGAATGTTGGAGATTAATATAAACACATACGTCACATTCTACTCCCTTCTTGATATAATGTATAATTCAATATGTTATGAAGCTAAGAGCTGGGCCAAATGCAGACACCATGCGAATCAATCAATGTACCAGCAGCTTATTGTTTTTTCCGCATTGAGAGTGCAGGTCAGTAAAGTATCAAGCTCATCACAATACTATCTTCAAACCATTATTGGTAGCTTTGATTGACCGAGTGTGTAAACAATTAGACTCTCTTTGGTTCATAAGTTATCAATTGCGCTGAATCGAGATTGCATTTTCGTTTCGTAACAGGTTGATTTGCCTCAAGGCTATTTCGTCCATTCAGGCAAAGTAGAAAAAAGCGGGAAAGGAATAGACTTGGGGCAAGTCTACGTAGAAGGGAACTAGGAATCCAGACCTGTGCTGCGCGTTTCTTTTACAATTCCTAGCTCCTGCGGAGGGCATGGGGCCTCTAGATGCTATCACTGATCTAGTGGCGTGGTTTTTCCTTCCATGGAAGGGGAAAAAGGACTATAAACGGAGGAGAACAATACATGATCCTCGCTAAAACAACTCGAAAAGACCATATTTTCCTGCTTTGCGAAACTTGTTTATTCGTAGCTCGAAAAATAGTTTACCGAGAAAAATTCAACCTGGTATCATTAATCATCAAACTTCAAAATCTTCCTGGTATCCGATTTATCACAGATAAATCACTTCGCAGCCTGCAAAAAGTGGCTACATTTTTGGGGGCACAAGCATCCAGTATAATGACTGATATCTCGCCTTAGAATCTATGGCTTCTTCAGAGTGACGACTGCTGCAGAAGTGAGGTATATCAGAGAAAATACCCGTGATAAAAGAAGATTCAGTTTAATCTCAATTCATGCTGTAGAGAATAAATTTCTCTTGGGCCCCTCGGTTTCGTAAGAAAACCATAGTTTAATATTCCATTAAATATTTACAATACATATTACTAATTACTATACCTACAACTACGCTACCATACTACAAAGACGATACCCCATGGAGCAAAACACTGAGGTCATTACATGAATAAGATAATGAAGCAAACGTAACAACTAAAACAACATACACCTACACGTAATCACTATTACAAAAAAGTAGACTTACATACACAAGTGGAAAACGGCAAGCGAAGCTACGAATTAAAGTAGCATGTAACTAGATAATTGCAGGCATCAAATCTTTATACCCCATTCACACAGACGCAGTTAAACCAGTTGTATCTAAACTAAGTTAGATTTCAACTAATCAAATGAAATCTATTCGCAAAAGTAACCAAATTGAACAATAGTTAATGGGGCATACAAACAGTTGCAAATATGGTTATCATGTATCTTCCTTTTGATTTGATTGCACGAAACGACTTTCAGGATCTTGGCTGTACGGTAAAACCCTGCATAGAAGAACTTGTGATTTTCTGTAACAGGCAGAAATGGCTCCCATGCATTCATACACTACGGCCACCCTACATAAACCTTAGAAAATGATTTTCATCAGAAATGGGCAGTTGTTGGTCATTCTCCATTGATATAGGCCAATTTTTCATGCAAATTCCGAAAATCGATGCTATTTTGCGAAATTATGCGCCGTTTACTCGTGACGTCATGATGAAGTTTATAGAAGACCTGGAAATATTAATAGTGACGTCAGCAGTCGTGTCTACCCGCACGGACATGGTACGAAGCTCTGATTTACACCAGTCGATGCATGATGTTTCTCTCTACAACATATCCAAAATGCGTTAAAATTTCTTTTTTGGAGAAACGTTTTAGAGGAGGTTTCATAACAATCATCTCTTTATTGCATGGGAAAGACTCAAATTTCAACTTTTTACAACACATCGATAACTTGACTAAATATGGCAAACAAGTACATTTTCGGAATCTACTCATCAAGATGCTTCTCGTCATTGTAACTGATTTTATGCAAAAATTCTTTGAGTCGGAGCTCATTTTACGGATTCAAACAAAAAACTTCAAGTGCAATTTATAAACCTCCTCTAAACTAGTTTCCTCAAAATGGATTTCAACGCATTTTGGATGTGTTGCAGAGAGGAAAATTCCGCATGGAATTATGTAAAGCAGAGCCTCGTACCATATCCGGCGGGTAGATACAGCTGCTGATGTGACTGCTACTCCTAATATTTCCAAGATTTCTATAACTTCATCGTGATGTCGCAGGTAAATGGCACATAATTTCACAAAATGATAAAATCAATTTTCAGAATTTACATAAAAAAAACTGACCTACGTCAACGGAGAATGAGAAACTGGCCATATCAGATGCACTGGATTACTGTAAAAATCCATCGTTGCAGTTTATGCAGGGTGGCCGGATAATTTTGGTGAGTAGTGTACAATTTACATAGTGTTTCCTAGACAGAAGGTGCTTAATTGACCAAAAATCAACCTGAAGGTTCTCAATCCGCACTTTCTTCAATGCAGTTTTTGCGGTAATTCTGTTTTGGAGATTTTTGATATCTTTATTATTCTAAGAAGTACAGCTTTTTTTCCTTTTTGGAAAAAACTGCAGGATAAAATTTTGAAAATTTTGAAATCATCGTAGATCACAAGTTGATACCGAGTGTCCTGAAAGTACTCGTTTGAAAAAATCACCAACATTCTACTACAAGACCAATCTTCAAATCTCTTTCCCTGGCTAGAAGGTCAATGACCAAACTATTTTTCGAGGCATAGCTTATACCTTGTGATTGGCTTTAAGATCGGTAAATTTAGCTCTTTTCAGGGCTGCATGGTTTTGCAGCATACTGCAAAAAGCATTCATGATTACCCGATTGATTCATTTTGTATATGAAGCTTTCAGTTTGGTCATAAATGTTAGAAAGAAATGCAAACGTCAATGTAGACTTAAAGGGGCTTTGTCGCCAAAATGTAAACAAAACGATGATTTTAGGGGTTTTTTTAAAGGTGATATCGCATAGGATTTCCCTATTTTTTTCAAAATGAAAGTTGCTGTTTGGACATAGATCATTGTACTTCACTAAGGAACAAACCAAACATTCATATCTTCTACAATTGCTCGGATATAAGCAAGATTAACGATGTTGTTTAAAGTTAGTTGACGGAGATAAATAGCTCACCCAAGAACTGCATATGCAGATCTAAACTTAGCCTATAGTATTTGATTATATCGACACCTGCGTGCATATGTTTTCACTAGGGGAGAAATTACGTGCATGGGCGTTTCTTTGTCCTATTTATAGATTGCATCTACTTAGCTCCGTCAACTAACTTTAAAGAGTATGGCTCAGAATGAGGTTTTGCAATGTGTTATTTCATGCTCTTAAAGTAATCCAAATAAATATTCTACCATATTTAAATAGATTTGGATCATTGATAAAAGCAAGGGTCTTAGGACACGAACGTTGTTGATCCTTGTCTTGATTTCTTGTCTTCTTTGCTTCTCTGTTTCGTCTTCAACTGGTGTGTGCAACTGAACGGTTTATTAGGCCCAAATGTCTCGTGTTATTTGAATAAATCTTCCTTGTATTCCTGTGTCTTAGTGCGCCCTCGCAGAAGAAAGGTTTCAAACCGCAACAAATAACACGAGGCATTTGGGCCTAAAAAACCGTTCAGTTGCACACACCAGTTGAAGACGAAACCGAGAAGCAAAGAAGACAAGAAATCAAGACAAGGATCAAAACAAGGTAAACAAATATGTAATCAATACGTTCGTGTCCTAACACCCTTGATAAAAGCGACCAAAAAGAAAACCTTGTGAAACGTTTGATAATCGAATTATGTTGATTTTTAACACGGGGGTACTTTTTAATTGGGACATTCGGTAAAAGAAGAACGGTAGCATTTCAATAAAAATCATTATACAGGGTGTTTAGCTTTTCTTGTTTAAAATTTAGTATTAGGAGATGCCACAGCATCAAGCTAATCAAACAAGAAAAGAATACGCGGTGACTCCAAAAGTAATAAAATTTTCGTAAATCGCCAAAATAGATTTGTAGAAAACTGTTTAAAGTCCTTTCAAGCCATTAATAATGGCTCTACGCTAACCAGCAGCCTTTGCGCGTATTTTTTGCAAAACAAACTAAACAGCATTCTTTTCCGAACCAAATTGATGCACATGCAAGGTATGCAGGCTGCAAAGGTTCCTTTGAAAACTGGAGACAGGGAATAATCGAATTTCAAATTTTGGACTCTGCAGCTTTTTCTGTTAAAAGCTCTATTCAGTTAGAACCTTGATGCAGTGATCTATTTTGTTATCAGAGAAAAACAGATCTCGTGCATATGGCTAAAAGGAAGATCTGCATTGAAAACATACCATATGTCGTATTGGCATTGCAAAATTACCTCACAAGGTGAAGACGTTCTGGAAGAATTGCAAAACTGGAACTATTTTGCAAACAGGTGGACGTTCTAGTATTGCAAGATGGGATTGAACGAATTGCCTTGTGGTGTAGTTTTACTGCGCAGAGGCTGCTGGTTAGCAGAGAGTCTTTAAATCAAAAGAAGATGCTAAAACAATTTAATGCCATCATCTTTAAAAATATTTCATGCCTATGTAACGATTTCATTCAAGTCGCTAAAGTATCAACAAATCATGGAAATGCTTTTAAAACATTCGTATAAATCCGCTAAAACAACAAAGCCATACCTAATAAATACGAAAAATGACGAACAAGGTTGTCTGAATACACTCATTTTTGATTACAAAGTCCACTTTGTGATCTAAGAAGGGGCTTCGATGTCAGTCAATAAGAAAGAAAGAAAGAAAGAAAGAAAGTAACCCACTTCCGTCACGCTCTTTAAAACGATTGATTAACGTTTTATCTCTGCTAATTGGCACTAAAATAAAGAAAGCGCACATAAAGCGCATACAAGACAGAAGTTTCCCGCGATCCTATAGCAACATTTGACGTCGGCTTATTTCATGTTAGACAGATTTGACACCATATAATGGATGAATTACCATGATGTTTACCCTGGCACAACAAGGGCAGATTTTGTAATACAATAGCATTAGTTGCTTTTGTTGACACCTCAATTCAAAGCGATTAGCGATTGCAGACAAAGGAAATTCTCTCAACCAGCAATTCCAAAAAAAAACAAAGCCGCAAAAGTTTCTTTGCAACCCAGGTAGCTAGCTCGTCCGTTGTGCATTCCAGAAACTGTTTTTAAGGGCAAACATGAGCGTAGATCGAAAGAAGAAGGATGCATCTACACATCTGCCGCGGGCATTTCATTTGCTTGGTTCAAAAGCCGTTTAGGAGGCGATTCAATTCTCTTATTTTCTTGGGTGTTATCAAAACATTTACTGCTCAGCTTCTGGACCAAAGAAATAGAATGCCCGCGGCAGATGTGTAGATATATCCTTCTTCTTTCGATGTATGCTCATGTTTGCCCTTGAAAATAATTTCTGGAATGCACAGCGAGCGAGCTAGCTACCTGGGTTTCAGAGAAAATTTTACAGCTTTGTTTGTTTTGAATTACTGGTTGATATAATTTCCTTTGTCTGTGATCGCTAATCGCTTTGAATTGAGGTGTCAACAAAAGCAACTCGTGCTATTGTATTACAAAATCTGCCCTTGTTCCCTGGCACAACAACAAATTTACCCAGAATTGGCACGTTCTTGACTTCATTAGCAGCTTAGTTATGTCAAAACAATCGTTTTCTAGAACGAACGAATCATTAGCCACTTATTGATAGTACTCATTATGCAAATAAGTTAACTTTAGAGGATGATGTAACCGGCGGCCTGCACAGAGGCTAGCATTCGCAGCATCACCGAAGGTAGAAGGATCCCCTCCTACACAGCTACTGAGAGGTGCAGAATCCCAGTAAACAATGGCGCCATTGACTGGGGGAAGGCACGATATCACACTGAACCAAAACATCTTCATGCATATCATTCTGCACAGAGGTGATCCTCCTCGTGACTACTTGTCTCAAATTAGATGCCCGCGAATAGCAACAATTGAAACGTTCTGTAGGGCTCTGCATATGTGATTTTGCGCTATTGTAAATCTCACACGACATCTCATTTGACACAGATGCACCAATAGTTTCGTGCACGAACTAAGCAAACTAGGGGTAATGACTTTTGATTTTTGGGTATCATTCTCGTTTGATTAATGTAAGAAACCACTTGTAAGAAAATCTAGTGGCCAATTCCAGAACAAAGAAGTTTTACCAGAAGCGATCATAAGTTGCTTCAAGGAACTTTTTCAACTTCTTGTTATGAATTGTAAAGTGTTGTAAACAAGACGAACATTACTAACCCAAATGATACTAAAAAGGATGACTATATATGAGTTGGTTCTTCTTGTAACTTTCTAACGTAAGATGTCATAATACCCAATGCATTATGATGAATTTTGAAACTCAATCTTATGGAAATTAAGAAAATCTGCAAGAAATTTTTACCATAAGAACTGGGCACAAATTTGAAAAATCGTACAAAAAAATTAGAGCAACTTTCTTTAAAAAAATGAGTGTAATGCCACATGCCTTTCTAGACCAACTAAATTCGACCCATTGGGCTGCAAATAATTTGAATGTTAATGGACTGTGTAACAGTTCTATCAACCATTGTCCTTAAAGAACATTGGTCAGTTTATTGAACGGCAAGAAAAGCAATCATCGAATCTTGTCATGCCAAAGCTTCACCTGTCCTTGTTAAATATTCACTATCTGGACTTGAACTTGTACCCTAGAAAGAGAAAAATGGTTGCAAACATTAGTTGCAAACAAAAATGAAGACAATGCCTGTTCGTGTGCACAACGGAACAGTTAGACATACTATTCTTTCATTACATTTATTACTGAGCTGCTGACCGATATTACAATAATCCCTTAGGCAGATCCTTAGATCTATCCTTCTGCATTCCATACATAACCACGACTTCTATTATCAATGCACGTTCGTGTGCACAACGCAACAATTAGCCATACTATTCTGTTATCACTTTTATTACTCAGCTGCTGACCGAGATTACAATAACCCCTTAGGCAGATCCTTAGATCTATCCTTCTTCATTCGATACATAACCACGACTTCTATTATCAATGCACGTTCGTGTGCACAACGCAACAATTAGCCATACTATTCTGTTATCACTTTTATTACTCAGCTGCTGACCGAGATTACAATAATCACTTAGGCAGATCCTTAGATCCATCCTTCTTCATTCGATACATAACCACGACTTCTATTATCAATGCACGTTCGTGTGCACAACGTAACAATTAGCCACACAATTCTGTTATCACTTTTATTACTCAGCTTCTGACCGAGATTACAATAATCCCTTAGGCAGATCCTTAGATCTATCCTTCTTCACTCCATATATAATCATGACTTCTGTTATCAATTTCTCGCCGTGTGCACAACGCAACAGTTAGCCATACTATTCCTCTATTACTTTTATTACTGAGCTGCTGACCGAAATTACAATAATCCCCGAGGCAGATCTTTAGACTATTAGACTACTTTAGACTTTAAACTATCCTTCTTCACTCGATATAAACCATGGCTCCTATTATCAAAGCCTCGTCGTGTGCACAATGTGACAGTTAGCAATACTACAATGCCTGCCAAAAGTCCTTGGAACACTTAGGCCATTCCTTGACAATCCGCAGTTCTGACCATAGCGATTAGGCTTAAACACCCCCTCACTCCCAAAACAATGTTGATTTGCAAGGTTATTGTCCTAGCATTCCATCAGAGTCGCGAATCGTCCTGCCATCCCCATTTTGTCATCACAGAACAACATTGTTCTGAGGGGGAGAGGGGGAAATCGCAAAAAATGCAAAAATAGCAAAGTTGTTCCAAGACTTTTGGCAGGCATTGTCTGAATTTTATTTCGATAATGGCGTTGTACAGGAAAACAAACTTCACGCACTTAGGGGTTTTAGATGGTCCTGATTTCATGTTTGACCACCAAAAAGCCATATTTTATGCTGATGACGTCATAATTGGCAATGAAACCTATTGT
This sequence comes from Aurelia coerulea, assembly GCA_039566865.1. Classification (NCBI taxonomy): domain Eukaryota; kingdom Metazoa; phylum Cnidaria; class Scyphozoa; order Semaeostomeae; family Ulmaridae; genus Aurelia; species Aurelia coerulea. Next base: position 29,763,073 of record CM076943.1, read on the forward strand.
AAGCGACTAATTGGCACTGCCGCACAACTGATTTTGGGGTCGCACAAGCACAACGAAAAACGCAAGAAACTCGTCGCAGAAATGGAAAATAAATGTTTGTCAGGAACTTTTCACAATGCTAAATGTTGTGAGTTAAGGACACCTATATAAACTATACATAAGTGGCGCAAGTTAGCATGCCAAACCAGGCTCAGTCTTCTGTACTGACTGCTCCGCAGAGGAAAGACCGCCCCAGTTTCACAAATGAAATCATATCACTTTACAGTAACAGTCAACGAAAAGTTATTCCCATTTCCCCCCATACTACAGAAAGTAAGAACAGATATTTTGTGCCCAGTCGGTGTACATCATTGACGTACTTTGAATTCATCAGAACTTGCACTGGCTACTTTCACGATAGAGGGGTAACTTCGAATAATTTCCACACTTAACGATAAATGCAGAATGAAATTTGATATAGTCTAAATTCATCTTTTTAAAAAGTGTAAAGTGTTAGATTTTCTGCACTTACTCCATAACAATTGGTCCAGTCAACCCGAAAGTACGGAAATCTGTTACCTCGGCCATGGTACACCTTTCTAGCAAGTTAGGGCCAGTTTGCCAGACATTGTGGCATGTTTTTCGAGTGATTTCAAACTGTGAACTGTGAGTGTTTTCTGTCCATTTCAAACATTTTGAGGCAGAGAAGCGCGTAGATTCTATCGCTATTGTTTTCACTTGGCAACGTACCGTCTCTTATTGTCTACCTGCATTGTTTCATACGCTTAAATTGAAAGACATTGGAAACGACTATCTGAACATATAAATCGCAGCAAATTCGCAAATTGCTATATTGTTGTTGACAATGGCCTGCAACTGAACACAAAGGGTAACGGATAACCCCCTTGCAATTTCGATGCTCGACTTGATTTCAATCAATTTCGATCACCTGACTTGATAATGATAATGATAATAATCTTATTTAAAGTTGGTCTATTTACAATAGTAATATAATCACTAATTTATACCAACTATTTACAAAAAACAACTTTAATAGAAAATATACAAATTTACAATTCTGGCTATTTACAAATCCGGCAATTACACTTATCGCCAAGCCAGTGCTTGATCGCTCTTTTGAAAGCTGCAACTTTTGGAAGTGCTTTTATCTGGTCACTAAGGGTGTTCCAAAGGAGGCTTCCTCTAAAGGATAATGACTCTATTCCAAATTTTGTTGTTCGTGTTTTTGGCAATCGACATAAATTTTTTGTTCGTAGGTTGTATTTCACAACCTTTTCTTCATGAAATTCCCAAATATATGAGGGGTTCAAGTTGTTCATTGTTTTGTAAATTTCGATCATCAGTTTCTGGAGATTTTGAACATGTATTTTCACGCTTTCGCTTTTCTCCAGTAACTCATCAAAGGAAGAGTCATTGTCCTTGAAGAGGATCCTTAGTGCACTTGCTCCGAAGGACAACACCGAAGGATACATCTGAGGGCACATCTCGCCATATGACTGTGATCTGTGTCTGTCGGCAATTTTGAGTTTTGCCATTGCAGGTAAATGTACCAATAACAATTCCTAGCTGTACTAGAGTATTTTACAATGCCCATAACCACTAGCGCTTGCAGAGGTGCAAATGAGTCGATGGAAGTAACGCCAGGAGCAGAAAAGGGAAACATGAAAAGTGGCAGCCTCGTTTCCATGTAGGATAAATTCACTTACTCTTTGGCCATGAAAAGATGTAAAATTCGGATTTCTTATTGCAGATCGATCGGTAAACTAATAACCTAAACTAATAATAGCGATTAGGCCTAAACACCCCCTCACTCCCAAAACAATGTTGATTTGCAAGGTTATTGTCCTAGCATTCCATCAGAGTCGCGAATCGTCCTGCCATCCCCATTTTGTCATCACAGAACAACATTGTTCTGAGGGGGAGAGGGGGAAATCGCAAAAAATGCAAAAAATAGCAAAGGTGTTCCAAGACTTTTGGCAGGCATTGTAGGTTCCAAGGTATCTTTGTGGCTTCATTTGTTTTCACTTGCTGCTTTGGTTAGAGTGTTGTTGTTTTGATTTGATAGAATTCTGTTTACCTTTGAGTGCCAATCGCGTTGAAACGGTGTGTTTTACAAAAACAAGCTGATGCTAAATTCATGGAGATATATAGAAAGTAGAAGGACATTTCAAAACTTATGTCCCGTAGATGATATTTATCTGATTCAGAATCTCAGTAACAAGTATAGCACGAGAATACTAATGCCAGATGATTGGTTTCTGGGTCAAATGAATAAAATGCTCAAGGCAGATGTTCAAATAGTTGAAGGTGTTGTGGCGCAGTGGTGAAATCCTCTGACATTGCAGCCAGAACAGTCAGGTGGACCGGGTTCGATCCCAGGTAGAGCCCCATCACTTCAGCGTCATGACAAGGGGTCGCGGACTCGATTGGGCCTATTCTACTTCTGCGATCCCAGCGCTTGGCGCTAAAAACCGCAACTTCATATTCACCTTCACAAATATATCCAACAGCAAGGAATGAAAACCGAATTTACTTTGTTTTCAAAAATACTCTTACCTTATGACATAATGTAGAGACGCAATTAGGATGATGGCTTTTGAGAATCTTCGATATTGCCTTCTTGAGTTTTTTCGTCAGCTCAGCATTACTTTCTGCAGAATCATTATACATGTGCTTCAAGATTCCCGATACCGCTTTCGGCATCTTTTTTGCAGTGCTTTGGAGGAAAACAGGGACGGACGATTTATGGTCATAGTAGATTGGGATGAATCTTGATTGATCTTCTTTGCTCAAAATTTTCGTTCTGATTATGTCCAAGATGAATTCAAAAGCATTGCTTTCATTATTCACTGAAATGTAAACAAAGTTTAGCAATTAAAATCGTTGTCGAGGACACGCCTTACAACTACCTATACTCTACTAGCGTGTACACGTATATGAGGATTTAATATTGAACTCTTCCCTTACACTGTGTCTCATGCTACGTGCACTGACACAGCTGTTATCACAGGAACTTGCTAGGGAGCGGTGAAAGGGGACTGGGGGACGAGTCCTCCCTATTTCTCTGTGAGACCCACTTTTTAATTCGTCCAGATCTTGGCTTTTGAGAACAAATAAGGCATTTCCTGAGGGTCAACAGGGCTTGGTCCAGAAATTTGTCTATTTGGGCTACCATTTTTATTTGCCCTCTCCGGTTTTTTAGGCTGGTACCGCCACTGATGTTACGGCAATCTAAATCTAAATCTTCCCACTTTTTTTTCCACATGCACTTTTTCATAATAAACAAAACTTACAAAACTTTAGTAGCTCTTTCCAAGAAATCAAATACTCTACAAGTAGTGATTACAGGTCAATTCGAAGTTAGGCACTTTTCAATTCAAGGCTAATTGTTTTAAATCAACATAAATAGCACTAGACAGTATATTTTGTTTATGATTTGGTTCTTGCTGGTAATTCCCTTGTCTCAAACAGCTATGTTAATTATCCCTGGAGCAATTACGATAACCTGTGAATTTCAGTTTTATGAACAACTAAGAAACTCTACAAGGAGCGTTGCCATAAGAATTGAGTTACAAATTTAGAAACCGTACAATAAGCTTGGAGCCATGTTTCTTATTCCAGACGGTAAGTGCAATAAACAGAACAATTCATACAGGATCTGGTAAAAATGCTGGATAAATCACGCCTTACCTGACAGTTTATATTTAATTAGTGTGTGCATCTTTGATTGGTATACCGGGCTGCATGAGTACAAAAACTTGTGACATTTTAAACCCTGTAATTTGCAGCATAGGGCTCAAATCTTTCGAATCTTTAAAGGTGGGTGTAACCTTCTATGACATTTTTCTTTGAATTGAATATCTTGAAAGGCACTTATGGTACTTTCCCGTAAATCTGCCATGGACATTTTGATTTCTTGATTTTTGTCAAAATGGCGGCAATTTAGTTCTTTTGAAAAATTCATAGAAAATTTTGAAAAAATTTAAATCATCGTAGATCCTAAACGGATAGAGACCACCCTTGGAAAAGCGTGAACAAAATTCTGTACTTATGAGGTAAGAGCCTGTGATGTTCGATTATTCAAATAATAAAGTAATTCTTGGACATTAATTCGAATAACTATGTGATTTGTGACTTCAAATTAAAAATCCAAGGGCTGGTCTTAAGCTTATGGCCATAGCTGTGGACTGAAGGCCTTCTACTACCTTTTTCCCCGAAGCAATATTCTTCGTGGAGTTTCGATATTTTGCAAACATATCATAGAAATGAATTGTGCATAGATTTCCTTTAAAATCCCAATTTTTGGTTCACACACCTTGTCGGCAGAACCATTGTAATTTCCGATAATTTCTATAGAGTTCATTGTGACGTCAAAGTAAAGTGGCACCGAAATTAAAAAGACAACATAAATATTTGGAATCTACATGGAAAGTTGATCTAAATGAGCTTCAAGAGAGTAAAATAGGCAGAATGGTAGGGTTCCATATCAATACGCCAAGAAACGTTGTTGAAAAAAATGTAGTCTTAAATGTTTTGGCCATGATTGTAATACCAAAGAAACAAAGCAAAATATCCATACCTGGATTATGAGAGAAAAGCAGGATGACAACATCTGATTCTCTTTCTAACATCTCGTAATACGCAGCGGTTCCCATTTCAGCGATCAAGAGGCTATCCAGTACATCGTATTTGATATCAAATCCATTGGATTTGATAAAGTTCGCAAATAACAACCCAAACTGCAACTCATATTCACATCCAAGCCTTTGTAGGATCATTACAGATGTACCTAAAAAATAAAAACAAGAAATAAGTTAAACTGGCAAATTTACAGTTCGCCAAGTGCTTACATGCTCCTCATCTTGCCTGATTTACTGCATGCGCTGCACTAAGTGTGAGATGCTTTACTCAGGAGAGACATGCCGCGAATTAAATAATCGCTTTGGAGAACATTTACATACCTTTGGACACAAACATCACGAAAGAGAACATAAAATCAAACATTTAGACACTAGTTTTTCCAGGCATTTCAATGCAGATGGACATTCCACCGATGATATGGCAGTTTTGGGACTATCGTTTGCCGATAGAGATGCCACAAAGAAAAAAACCTTGAGGGAAGAATCATTTTTAAATTAGGGACTCTTCAGGCACATGGACTCAACAAACGGTTTTCATCTTTATCCATAGCATAGCATCTTTGTCAATTTCACTTTGTCGTAGCATCTCTTTTCGAATCTTTTACTCACTCCTTCGCTTACGTCGTATTCTTTCGTCGCGTTCAGGCTATCAATCGTTTTTTTTTTTCTATTCTAACGACCTATCGTACTCTGCTTCGTTAATACTGATGAAGATTTATGCCCGAAACGTCTATTATTAATTATTATATTCAAGGCTATATGTTTTATTTGTAATCAAAATCTTCGTGTACATTTAAGTGCTTATAGCCACACGTACAAACAAATCATATAAGAAATAAGTTACTCTTGTTTTCAAAGACGAATCTGCATGCACACATACCTTTTGTAAATAAACTGCTAATAAGAACCTCAACTCTCAGATAGCTAAAAAATTATGGAGCTCCAGTACAGGAACGTCTAGCTTAGGCAGTACCTATTAAAACAAAGGAAATCCTCAGCATAGTTTTACTTTATTTTCAATTTTCATAAATCTCACTACTTGGAATGTACTTGAGTAATGTCTAAAAATTGGAAAGGCTTTAAAAAGGTTACTCTCAGGTACAGAGTAATTTTTTTAAATTACACTTCTAGTTCGATAAGAAAGGTCAGAACGAAACGCAAATTACCATTCTAGACTTCCAGGACAATGAAACATCAAAATAATGGCTCCTAGGCAAGATTTACATTGTTGCGTAAAGAGTATGGACTTGCTACAAGTCTCTATTTTGGTTCGTGAAAAAGAGTTGGAAAACACGAGAGGAGAAAAATAAAGAAATAAAGAGAACGGGATTGTTTTCTTTTTTTTCTTCGTGGACCAAAAGATAGACTTGTAGCAAGTCCATAAAGAGTATAGCGCATTGCAACCTTTCGTTTTATACCCTTTAAGAAGCAAAAGCAAACACTTCATCACCTTTAACCCTATTCGTACTGGGGGGGTTTTTGCTGCGTTACGCTAAAACGACAAGAGATATAACCACCAGTTTTGGTGACTTTTACTCAAATTTCATAGGCAATTAAATTCTTAACATTTCATTGTTCTACCTCTGATCATGTGACCACAGTAATACCATATTTGGAGAGTAGTCAACAACAAAAAAGCTTAAAATGTCCGTAGTTTTCGGTCCGTTTGCCTGATCGATCTTAAACATGCACCATTCAATTGCATTTGATGAGTACTTTCATTTGATATATAAATTTTTCATATTTGCTTATGTCAGCAAAATTTAATATCTATGACGTCATTCACATTTATGACGTCATTTATCTAATAAAGAAGTGTAAAATATAAATTTTTTTAGTCTAATTTGCTTCATCTTATTACTTTGATTCATTTTGAGTCTATATTTACCAGATAAAAGGACAGGACTGGCAAAAACCTGCGATGAAAGTAATTGCATGCAACAAAAGGCTAATTTAAGGCTAATTGTGCTAAAAATAGAAACTAAAAAATTTCGAAAAGTATATTTTTTTCAACTATGACATGTTTCCTAATATTTGAAACAAATTTGGAGAAAATCAGTTGAGTGGTTGATTAAATAGAATTTTTCTGGTTAAGAAGGTATAAATTTGCCAATTTTACTCAGTTTTTCGGTTGCCTAGAAACGAATCACGTGATTTATTAATTGTCATTGTTATATTTGAATAGCCAATTGTCTAAAGAACAATAGTGGTAAGTCTTATTGTTATATCTTTTGTAGTTTTGGAGAAAAAGAGGGGGGGGGGGGGCGAAAAACGCCCCCCCCCAGTACAAAATACCTAAAAAATCGCCTAGTACAGATAGGGTTAAATACACGAATTTTCTATAAGTAACTACCCATAAGAAACTCAACTCTCAGATTACCAAAAAACTCCAATACTGGGAAAATATAACCTAAGAAACTATCGTAAAGGAAATCCTTGTCACTTTTTACTTCATTTTCGCTTGTTTCCTGTATCATATTACTTGCAAAGTTCTTGAGTAATGTCTAAACATCGAACAGGCTAAATAAACTTCGTTTTAAAATGTTCACGAGTAAATAGGAAGTAAACGTGAAGACTGTTGTGGAACCTTTAAGAAACTCGTAAGAAACCCTGAGTACTCAAAATCTGATAAATCTAAGAAACTTTCAGTACTGGCCCAAATTCTTAGTTTCTTATAGAAAAATACATGTGTACAGTATGGCATTGGAATTGACTTTGGTAATCATTCCATGTGATTTTGCAGTATATTTTAAAACCTGATAGCTTCTCGAATCCTAATCTAACGCAAATTCATGCCATTACAAGACTCTGCAATATTTCAAAACTCAATTTAGTCCTGGACATAAAAGCATAAAATATATTTTGATATCAGAAACATCATCAAACGATGACGATTCTTTAACGGGCGCACGCGTTGTTTGCCAAATGGTAAATTCGAGTGTGATTTTTGGCAGAATTCAACTATTTACTGGGTGGCCAAGCATTCTGAAAGCCGTCTGAAAAGTAAACTTGATTTAGCGACTAATCCTTACATTTCATTCTGTGCAGTTAAGATTGAATTAGATTTAAAGATAACAACATTCTCCTGTTAGAGATGAATGAAATGATTGATCAAAAAATCTCACTTGAGCTACCACATTTGAGCCACGTCCACCAAGCAACTAAAAACGATCAGTAACAGTGCAGTCAAAAGCCGCGAAAAAGAACGTTTTAAGAACCTTCAGACAGAAACAGTTCCCATTTAATTAAACGAGAACTTTATTCACGCAAATACACCCATCATTTTCCAAAAAGAAACTTGGCTCGGATTTCTTTTTAGTAGAATCTCTTAATGTAAGACCCAATCCTTATGCTCTGCTACTATAGTAAAAGCTTCTTGCTTAATTATTCATATAGCTGAACCTCACATTTTGTCAGAATTAATTAAGGACAATTTTCGAAACAGGACTTTTATGGGACTGTTCGAACACTTTTCAACTCAAAATAGAAATTGAAAAACTTCAATCGGAATTTCAAGGAATGTTTGATTCTAAAGATTAAGAGCCTATAGATAAGAATCTAGCACTCTGATTCTCGTTCTGTGTCATACATGTGAGAACCGAGGTCAAGCTGATTTGGAAAAATACAGGTTCTTATTCGTGCATTTTTATATTGTGTGCAAATCGGCGGTCTCTGGGTTTTGATTTTTTTTCCCTTTTTTTTATGTCACAGTTAACAACTCAACAAGATACAAATACATATTCTGTGCCGTCCATAGCAGAAATAGACATGACATCATCTGGTTCTGGCTATGAACGGCACTTGACAATTTCTTTAACAGCAATCTTATTAAGCACTTTGTATACCATGGCACCATTCCATTTTGGCAGACGCTAGCATACGCCAGCTTAGTTTAGGTGAATTTTTGTAAAACAAAAACAAAACAAAAAGCAAAGACGAAAAAAAAAAAAAAAAAAAAAAGAAAAAAACAAAACAAAAATAAAAACAAAAACAAAAACTTTGCACTGGTGCAAAGATGGTTGGATGTGAGTCACCAATGACTGGTGCCATGGTTCACAAAGGGCTTACTCAAAACAAGACTAAACATAAATAGAATAAGGGGTCGCCAATCGTCAGGTTTTCATCAAGTTTCCGAAGAATTCCCAAAGACCCCACAGACTAGAAACGCCCCCAGCCACAAACCGCCACTCCACCGCCAAAAACCACAAACCAGCCATCACCCGAATGAGCCGAGCAAGCGGAGCCCTGCGCCCCGCAATGAAAGCCCCGCAATGACAGCAACCACCACAGGGCCCAAGCCCCACCCATCAAGCACCCCCGGATGACGCCCAGCCTGCAGCACCCGACATTAAAGCGGCAGCTCCATGGCCAAAAGACACCCCCAGCCCACAGAATCCCCGGGAACACCTCAGTTAATCCTGTTAGTAGCTTTGATATATGCTATGGATGCCTCTAAAATCATTCGATTGTCAGTTTCATAAAAAATTTGGCTACCGTAAAGAAGCAAATTAAGCAGGGCTTTTGAATCCATGTTGTTTACATCAAAATCTGGAAGGTGTGAAAGATGTCCAAGGAGATCATTACGCATAGGAACAAACAAAGGGCAATGCAGGAAAAAGTGCACATTATCCTCAATTCCAGTATTACAAGCACACATGGGACTCGGGCACTGGAAATTATGGCGGAATTTATGCTCATTTAAAATACTCCAAACAAGGAAGTTTCTACCGGTCTTATCAAAGTAAGCAATTTTCGTTTGAACTCGGCAATTGTTGCAGAATTTCTAATATTTTCATCAAGCATATTCCATTCATGAAGAACATTTGTGAAGTATGTATTTGAAGAGCGCTTTGTCTTACTGAAAGGTATGTCATAATCACGTTTGCCTCTAAGACCATACTGAAGTGGTCTTTCAGTTGGTAATTCTGCAAACGGATAGGAAGGAGTACCCGTTTTCCTTAGGTTGAAAAGATGACATAAGCGTCTGAACCATCTTCGATGGTACAGACTTTCCCAACCAAGCTCATTATAGAGCTTTTGTCTGCTAGTTCCTCTCCAGGCACCCGCAACAGCGAGAGCCGCTGAGTACTGGGTTTGTTCAATTCTTTTTGTAAAATTTAGAATCATGTCAGGATCATATCTGTGATAAATGATATCACCATAATCCAGATGCGGCTGAACGTATAACTTATAGATCTGATCAAGGACATCTCGAGATACATATTTAGAAAGATACTTGATCATTCCTATTCCTCGTCTAGCTTTTAAGATAGCCTTTCTAATATGACTTTTAAAGTCGAGCTTGGAATCAAGAATTAATCCAAGATGCTTGTGTTCATCCTTCCTTGTCACTTCATCCGACCCCAGGTTCAAAGGCGGGTGTTCTATTTTAGCCCTTTTGACTGAGAAAATCACTTCTTCTGTTTTATCACAATTAAACTGCATCTTCCATTGCCAAGCCCAATGCCGCACTCTTTCAAGGTCCTGATTAAGACTCTCAGTAGCCTCATCTTTGTCCTTAACAACTGAAAAAATAGAAGTATCGTCAGCGAAAAGCTTGATGTCGCTGTGCACACCCTCGACGAGATCATTTATATACACAAGAAAGAATAGTGGGCCTCATACTGAGCCCTGAGGCACACCCGAGGTAACTATTAACCAACGAGAGTTTTTACCATTTAAGACAAGTCGTTACTGTCGGTTTGTCAAAAAACTACGAAGAAGTGTTAATAAATTTCCGGACATTCCGTTACATTCGAGTTTATACAGTAGACCTTCGTGCTAAACTCTGTCAAAGGCTTTTGATAGATCTATAAAAACAGCACGGGTCTCTAGGCTAGGAACATTCTCAAAAGAACAATAAATCTTATGTGTAATTGATAGTAACTGATTAATTGTTGAATCCGATTGATGAGGGGTTAGAAGACCATTTTGTCGTAGGTGGTTATAAATCGAGTCAAATATCATCTTTTCAAACAGCTTTCCAAAAATTGGAAGTAGTGAAATTGGATGATAGTTGGTTTTACACCGCCTGCTATCTTTTTTGTGTATAGGAATGACATTCGCCTTTTTCCACAAAGATGGGTACATACTCGTTTGTAAACAATTTTCAAAAATAAGACACAAGGGTTCAACTATTGAGAAGTCACAAATTTTTATCATAGCAATAGAGATGTCATCGCAACCATGAGACTTTTTGCTATCTAGGGATCTAATAAGTTTGAGAACCTTCTCCCTGTCGATGGTCAGTCCCTCTAAAAGGGCTGGACTCCTTGGTGTAAAAGATGGAAGGGTGCTGCTCGTTGATGTTTCAGAGCACATTTTTACAAAGAATTCATTGAAAATATTTGCCTTGTCCTCTAAGTTTGTCACAAAGAGTCAATTTTCTAACAAGGGTGGAATATTCACATTCTCCTTTTTATCAATTTGCCTGTTCATAGTTGACCAAAATGGGTTTTGATTATCTGATAAAAACCCTTTTGGTCTCAAGAGGCACCACACCCATTCTCCAAATTGGCTATAGGTGCTTCTGGGGTAAGGAACATATCTTAACAATAGATTCTGAAACCAACTTTGTAGCAATTCCCAGTTTTTACAACCGAGGCTTCAAGTTGGTGAATGCAGCCATAACCCAACAAAAGAGCTTGGGCAGAGCCAAACGATAATTCTTTACGATTTGTAAAAATCTGAAGAATTTTTCAATGTGTAGCTACAGCAGTGATAGAAACTGTATCGTACTCAATTGAATATTTCGTACAAAAAATGTGTCAAGATATCATTAAATCAAAACTCCTTTGTAGAACAGCTGAAAGGCCTCTTCCATGAAGTGAACGGCCATAAATTGGATTTGGCGACCAGTCTTTACGATTTAATACTATGAGATAGGCTGAAACAATTTAGGTTTATTGGCTTTGAATTTTTTTCTGCCCTAAATTACATCAGTGATAAATGAGGTTTTACCATGAATTTACGAGCTATACTAACGTTTGTCAGATTTCGTTGGCGCTACCAAAGCACCCTCGCTAATAAGTAATAATCACTGTGTACATGGTGCCACAAGAAACATTCCTATGTTCAAGAAAAGAAGTTCCTTTTGATGCTCAACGGAACAAAGCAGATTCTGTAAGATCTGTTAATGTTGATTGGCATCCCTTGGGGATACTCCCTCGCTTGCAATAATAGGATCAATGGTAGTATTTCTTTCTTGACCCCTAAATATTAAGCCTAATATCTTTGAGATCCCAAATCTGTTTCTGGTTTGGGGTCGTGTAGACCACGGGGGGGGGGGTGGGGTTCTTCCATAGTAAAGGTAACTAGGGATGTGCCGCGAGCAAGGGTATACTTTTTCGAACTTCTAGTCTAGCCAAGGGTATACTTTTTTGCAATTTGGGCCAGCAACGGTCTGGCCAAGGGTATCATTTTTGACAATATTGGTCTAGCGAACGGTCATGATATCATATTTGGCACAAATTTGACAATATTGGTCGAGGAAATGGTCAAAATTGGTCTAGCCAAGGGTACCATTTTCGTAAAAATTTGTTCAGACAATGGTCAAATTGGTCTAGCCAAGGGTACCATTTTCGTAGAAATTAGTCTAGCCAACGGTACCCTTTTGAAGATGCTTGCAGCAGACCCCTACCCAAAATTTGGCCAAGAACCCCCCCCCCTGTGGTGGAGACCTCAACTATTGTTATTCACTGCCTTATATATCTATATTAATATTTTCTAAAGCAAATTTTGTTGCACGTAAATTTCGAGCACCATTGAACCGATCCTCGCGACCCCTTCCAAAGATCTTTGTCTTCCCTGTCCTTAATGCAACAAAGATTTCGTTTTCTTAAATTCGGCCTGAAACCGGAGGAAAGGGGCAAAGGTGGCAGCTCCTGAAGGATCGACGGAATCCCCTTACCCTGCTTCTATGTTTAAGGAAATTATGTTCAGACATATCCTGATTGTCGGACAAATAGTATTTTGGTTCTTTGCCTTACTCCCATTTTCTATCTTTAAAGGGGCTAGAAGGATAGGGCAGAGTTAAAATATCATTGGCTCGAGAGGAGGGGTGAGGAAAGTTTTAATGGGGGCCTCGAATGAGAAAGGGAGGTTATTCTTAGTAGCATAAGGGACTGGAAATCAAAGGCTTCTATAATTCACCTGCTCCGGATTATATACTTTGAATTACGAAGCCACCGTCATTTCATTGAAATGTGCCAACTCCTGTTTGTGTGGAAACCCCCCTTGAATACCTCATTGAAATCCAAGATAAAAGCATGTCCTCCGTCGTCACTGAAATAAAACGCCAAAGGGCCGAGGACTCATCACATAAGCATCAACATCGCTCATAGAATTGGATGGTTATCGGTGGAATTAAAAAATCAATTTCTAAAAATTTTTCTTTATATTGATTTGAAAAATTGTCTAAACTACAAAATACATACATTCCTATGTACCAGCCACAGTGGGGAAAAGACATTGGGTCATCTGGTCTGCACTATGGCTGGCCCTTACAATTCAACTATACTCATGCTATACACAGGAAAAAAACGAAACAAAGAACACATATAGGGAGAGGGGTTGCTGGTACATAGGAATGTATACATAATATACTGGCTGAGTCGAAAATGCCCGCCGACGTCTGGCACAAATCTGAGTAGACAAGCCACTTCCACGCGCCATGCACCACCCCACAGTAAAAGTGCCCACCAAGATGCAAGGACCCACCCCACTGCATACAGTGAGATAGAATCCTCACACCCAGGCCAACACCCCCGCCACATTGTGAGCCACAGCACGTGGAAGCGCTTGGAAGGTATTATCAAAATATCACGCGGCATCGGGGTTAAAAATGAGTCGTCGTGATGGTTGGTCGTCGTCATTCTACGACGACGATATCTAAAGTTGGGCATCGTAAATAATTTACCACCACGATTTCCAGAGATCGTCGTCGTAAAATACCACGACAAACTCTTGAGTTGGGCACCGTAAATATCACCACGCCACATTTAGGGAGTTCGTCGTCGCTCTCACCACGCCACATTTAGGGAGTTCGTCGTCGTGCCCTCGTTTTCATTCATGCGCCACATTTAGGGAGTTCGTCGTCGTGCCCTCGCTTTCATTCATGCGCCACATTTAGGGAGTTCGTCGTCGTGCCCTGATAGAAAAGGTATTTCTAGTGAAAAAGAGGGACTCCCACTGAAAACCCTACTTAATCGACCAGAAACCCACTTTATCGATCGCAAAACTATGTTTTTCATTGATTCAAAGTAGGTTTTTCGATCGATAAAGTGATTTTCTGGTTTAAAAAAGCTGGATTTTCGAACGAAAAAGTAGGTTTTCCACTGAAACCTATCTTTGAATTGAAAATCTATCTACATCAAATACAAAGCCATCACTTTGAGACAATAAATTTGTGAAGCCCCTGCAAGTACTGACAATGCAAGGACAGGGGCGACGTATTTTCTGCAGGCGACGTAGTTGTACAATCATATTTGAAACGCTGTGGTTTCTAAACATTTATGATTGGGAAATAAATGCACTGTAAATTGTTTAGAATTTGGATAATTCAATCATTTGGTTGGTCGTCGTCATTCTACGACGACGATATCTTGACTTCGGCATCGTAAATAACTTCCAACAAAACAAATTTCTAGAGATCGTCGTGGTAAAATACCACGACGAACTCTTGAGTTGGGCACTGTAAATATCACCACGCCACATTTAGGGAGTTCGTCGTCGTGCCCTGATAAAATCCAGCTTTTTCAAACCAGAAACTTCCTTTATCGATCGAAAAACCTACTTTATCAGTGAAAAACCTAGTTTTGCGATCGATAAAGTGGGTTTCTGGTCTATAAAGTGGGGTTTTCAGTAAGAACCCCACTTTTTAGCTTGCCAAACCTACTCAAAATGTGGCGCATGAATGCAAACGAGGGCACGTACACGAACTCCATAAATGTTGCGCATGAATGAAAACGAGGGCACGACGACGAACTCCCTAAATGTGGCGTGGTGAGAGCGACGACGAACTCCCTAAATGTGGCGCATGAATGAAAACGAGGGCACGACGACGAACTCCCTAAATGTGGCGTGGTGATAGCGACGACGAACTCCCTAAATGTGGCTTGGTGATATTTACGGTGCCCAAGTGTTGGTCGTGGTATTTTACGACGACGATCTCTAGAAATCGTGGTGGTAAATTATTTACGATGCCCAACTCTAGATATCGTCGTCGTAGAATGACGACGACCAACCATCACGACGACTCATTCTTGACCCTGATGCCGCGGCGTGATATCAAAATGCTACACAAACGCCGGCCGGCAATTTCGACTCACCCGGTGCAATTTAATCAAAACGATTCGATTTGTCAATAAACGCCATTGTAGTTTCAAGAATGATTCGGTTTGCCACAACGTTCAATTGAGAACTTCCAAATAATAATAGATTGCATAGGGCATTTGAATCCAAATTCGTGATATTTATGCCTGGAATATCAGTGAGTTGACCAAAGAGACCTCGACGCATTGGACTAAACAAAATTATAAATATTGAATGAATTCAAGGATTCACGTCCTAAGTCTAGACCAAGGCAAATGAAAGCCAAAAAAGGATCCGAGCAGGAAAGATCATGAATTTGTTTCCTACCAAGGAAGGCTTCAGAGAAGGGGGGGGGGGGGGAGCTCGAATGAGACGGGAAATTTAATTTTACTCTCAGGATGATATAACTAAGGAGATAGGATCGGTTGATATTTCTTCACACAGTTAATTTTTCTCAGATTGCTTCCTTTCTCCAGCTAATTTATCGCAGGCAGAAGAGGGCAAATGAGAGGTGTAGATGTCTTACTCAGAGTTCTTATTTAATTTCGCCCGTTCTAGAGTAGGGGAAAAAGATATGCTCGCCACCCAGGAGCGCTTCATTTGTTGATTACGTAATCGAAAACCAATCCTTTCAATAAAACTTACGTCTTACTAGGACTTTCTTATTCAATTTCGTATTTGCATGTAACGAAGGAGGGCTAGGCTTATCGAAATAACAGATTTTTCCAAATAATTGCTCATGTATTCTGAAGATACATGTAGTTATTCAGGGGACAACGGAGGAATGTTAGTATGTAACTTTCAGAAGAGCAAAGAAGGCAAACGAGGAAAAGTAACGTAACAAGAGGAATGACTGCAACTGCGGGAAATGAGAGAAGATATTATGTAGCCAGCTAATATGATAGTAGATCTTAACCCTATAGTGGTTGGGCTATCTGACACGTCCTATTTTGGTTGGAGGGCAATCCCCCCCCCCTACCTAACTCTTGACTGGAAATAGATAGGGCAACCAAATTTGGTTGAATAATAGCCACAGGCATGTACATTATGAACATAGAGAAGTTAACCTAAAATTAGCCTCCATTATTGCTTGCGTCAGCATTTTTCTTTGTTCGGTCAAGAACAGTGGCAAAATC
The DNA here is from genome assembly GCA_039566865.1 of Aurelia coerulea. Taxonomy (NCBI): domain Eukaryota; kingdom Metazoa; phylum Cnidaria; class Scyphozoa; order Semaeostomeae; family Ulmaridae; genus Aurelia; species Aurelia coerulea. The sequence goes on from CM076943.1 coordinate 29,779,160, forward strand.
GGTCAAAATCAGGAAAAATGCGATAAGACTTAATTGGGAGCATAATTTCCATCCAGACATGAAAATTATGATAGATTACATCAAAGAGTACTACCCTGCAAAATATCTTTGCAATATATTGCAATTTTGCTTCTATTTGAGAATTGGCGATTTTAACAGATTCAGGTCTGGAAAATTGTCTCCCTCCCCCTCAATTGTCAAAATATTTTTGTAAAACTTCTTGAGTCGTTGCATAATAAGTAGCAGCAAAAAGTAAGAAAGTTTCCGGGCTGTAATTGTTCTTCTAGAAGAAATATAACAAAAAGTCTACTGGGGGGGGGGGCAACCCCCCCCCCCCCCCAACCAAAATAAGGTTAACATACTATGAATTGAATAAACAGTTAGAGCAGAAAGGATATAAGCAGCGAATGGAGGGAGCAATGGAGAGAAGAGAAGAGGAACAACAAGGAGCAGGATGAAGTATCTTGCCTATCTTTGGGAGGGAAATGAACACAGAGTAAACCGTGCCTATGCGATAGGATGGCGTTCTTATTTCATTAAGGGACTAGCTATGCATAGAAGGAAGGACAAGAATAGAGCTGCGAGAAAAAACGAGTCATTGTAAGATACAGGGTGTAGATATAAAATGTAGGTAAATCGACTAACAATACAAAGAGGTATCGGAGTACACAAGAGAGACAGAGTTTATTGGAATTTAGTGTAAGGCTGGTGCAAAGAATAGCTGTATTAAAAAGGGACTAAACGATACAGTAGAAACCCGCATAAAAGAACCTGTTTTCATAAGAACCTAGAGGCTGAAATTCAATCTTTAAAACCCCCTAAATAAGAACCCCTAAGAGGCTGAAACTGGGAAAGGTTCTTATATAATAGCTTTAATGTAAATTATTAAAATGACAAGAATGTTTAGAATTCTTCACATCCTGATCAGACTTCTTCATTGGTACAGAAGATTTGTTCTCAAGAATTCTCAAGAATGCTCAACAAATCTCAAGAAATCTCAAGAATTCTTGGGCTGGAAAACAGTGTTAATGTGTGCAAGGCCTGTACGTATATATAAGAACCTTTTTAAGAACCTTACAGGCTGGAATCTAGAATAGCAGCCATTTAATTAAGAACCAATTCAGGCTGCCCAGACAAAACCTAGGTTCTTTTATGCGGGTTTCTACTGTATAGCACTTCTAGCATTAGAGACAGAATTGAAGTAAGTCAGAAACTAATCAAAACTATGTCTTAGATCGAGTGAAAAGAATCATTGTGAGAATATAATGCAAATATATAGAATATAATGCGAATATATAGAATATTAAGTTATTAGATGTGAAATATAAAGAGAATTAAATCAGGAAACAAAATTGATGAGAGTTGGCCCAATGGGTTTGTATTGAGTTTTCAAAATGGATACATTACACCAGGGATATCCATGTAAGCCTGTAAACATGAGAAACGTTAGACAGACTGCAATTGATCTTACCATACGCTTAGATGAAAGTGTATTTTCCTGCAGGTCTATTGCTGAATTTTCCCATTTTTCGACCATTGATTCGTAATTAGGTTGAAATAAATTCTGGTTAGAAATTCTAACAAGCATTTTGGAAAGAAAATAACGAACATAATGATGATACCATATGCTACCGAAATATATTTTGGAAACTCTTGCGAGAGGGTTGGTCAGTGACACGCTGTAAAGTATACTAGAGTAAGGGTGCAGTGAAAATTTGATGGGTAATATATTTTACAAAGATGAAAAGGCAAGGTAGAATGAAATGACAATGAATAGACAAAAAGCAGCAAAGAGGGTATCTAATAAGTTTCGAACATCGAGAAAGACTGAAAACATGGTTTTTTAGGTTTATTCATAATATAAATCCTATGCCCTGCATTGTGACGGAAATCAAATTTATGTATGGCCTAGGAGCGAAACATATTTTCTGACGCGAAGAAATGAGTGGGGAAGTGAGAGAGGAAATTTCTTCTAACCCATTGAAAGTCGAAGAAGGGAATCCGCTCAAAATTATTGACAGTTGGAACAGCCATTTATATTTCGTTGCAGTCTTTATCAAGTGTGGTTTGGTTTATAAATGGTATTCACGCTTTTCCCCAGTAACTCTGGTTGCCGTTCCTCAGTTCTCTTATCTATTAAGATATCTTGTTTGGACTTTCTTATTAGATTTCGCAGGTTGTAGAGGAGGGAAATGGATTTGTCCACTGCGAAATTGATGAATGCAGAACTAGAGTGGTATCGCCCCAACTGAGCACCCCTCGAAGAAACTGCTATTCATTTTCCCAAGAAAGTCATTTCAAAAAAGTAACTTAAAGCGAAAAGGTTTCTTCACATGTGCAACAGACTGCTCTTTAAGGCAAGAATCATCCGAACTTTCCTTTCCCTTAGCCAGTGACTTAATTATGCAGCAAACGGCCTAATTTTCCAAATTTGCCCTTTTTGAGCACCCCTGCTTCTACCATATTTCTCCAACAAATATCCATAAAAAATAACATCAGTTTTTCTTTGAACCCTTTTCTCGCAGTATTCAACCCATTCTCGTTGAATTTAAAGCAATTCCCCTTCAATAACACTAATAATATATTTATCTATCTATCTATCTATCTATCTATTTATCTATAGAGACTATAAATATGAGAACTAACACCACCTTTCAGTTTGGGGGCGTCTCTAAGGCATTCGTTGAACGCGAGTTAAAAAAGCTGCAACGGAATAAATAAACCGGCATTGATAATCTCCCGCCGGGAATGCTTAAAGATGTTACATCTGAAATTGCCAAACCGATCTCATACATTATCAATTTATCTCTCAGGACTGGGCAAGTACCAACTGATTGGAAAATTGCACAAGTCGTACCAGTTCACAAAAGTGGTTCTACTGCAGATGTCAACAATTACCGGCCGATATCTATTTTACCGGTAATATTCTGGAAAGAGCCGTCCATCATCAGTTAATGAAATATCTGGAACAAAACAAACTGCTATCTGATAAGCAATTTGGGTACCGTAGCAAACGTTCCACTGAACTTGCAACAGCTTTTTTTGTTGATTCTATCAGAAGATCAGGTGATAAAGGACTACTTTCCGGAGCTGTCTACTTGGACTTGTCTAAAGCATTTGACACGCTGGACCACAGTAGGCTGCTTGAAAAAATGCAGTCATATGGAGTCAATGGATTAGCCCTCACTTGGTTTACAGATTATCTGTTTCAGAGATCACAAGTTGTTAAGTTGGGTCAAGAACTTTCAGATCCCCGTCCTTTAACTTGTGGAGTTCCTCAGGGTTCCATCTTAGGCCCCATCCTGTTTTGCTGTTTTTCAATGACTTCGAAGACTGCCTCCATCACAGTAATGTCGTTCAGTTTGCACATGACACAGTGATATACCTGTCATCAAAATCCATTGATGAAATAGAAGGGAACTTAAACGAAGACCTCGCCTCGATATCTACGTACCCTTCTTGTAACGATCTCATCATCAATCTAAAGAAGGGTAAGACAGAGTGCATGTTGCTTGGCACTTCAAAACGTATAGCAACTGTTGCACCCGATTCGAGAGATCTAAACCTGTTTTGAAATGGTACAAAGATCAATTCTACTCAGTCATATAAATATCTTGGTACCATTCTGGATCAACACCTCAACCTCGCTGCAAATTTTGACCAGAAGTACAAGAAAGCGTCATCTAAACTTGGCCCTTTGCGCAAGTTGAAGCCGTTAATGACCATTAAAGCGGCAAACGCCGTCTACACGAGCGCCATCATTCCAGCCCTTATATACAACTGCATCGTTCAGTTGAACCTAACAAGGACCCAGCTTAAGAAATTGAAATCAATAGAGGCACGAGCCTCCTCTATATTGAAATCAAAGACAGTCGACTTAAAGCACGAAATCGATAAGCATACTATCTTACTGGTGAGAAAGTGTCTAGATGGAAATGTATGTACAAACTTTCAGGATTATTTCATGATCAACAAACACAAAGAGAGGACAAGGAACGTCAATATTCTTTTACACGTTCCCAAAGTCAAACTAGAGTTTGCTAAGGATGGCTTTTTCTTTATGGGTGCAAGATTATACAACTCACTCCCTAAAGATATAAGAGAAAGTGCAGATGATTTTGAGAACAAAGTAAATTCATTTTTTAAGTAAATTTTACATCGCATGACATTTTATAGGCTTGGATTGATTTGTTAGTGTATCTCTACTTATTTACTTGTACATTTAATGTCTTTATTTAGGTCTAAAAGGACACATGTTGATAGCAGTTTTTTATTAAGCTGAAATGTACATATCCTTTTAAAATATTCATAATACATACATACATACATACATCCGTAATGCAGCCGATCACCATTCCCTCCTTCATCCAACTTTCTGTAGTAGAAACATAAAGTAGAAATATGGAGTGATTGGAGTCTTACCTTTGTTCTCAATGTTGCTATGTTTGTGTTTCAGAGATTCAGATCTTCGTCTTGAAATCCTGCGAAACAACTTGTCACGTCCGCATAAAGCGACAGCAAATGCAACTGAGAGAAAAGGTATGATACCAATAGCTATCCAGACAGGTTTCAACGATATATTTGTTTCTTTTTCTCGGTTGATAAATCGTGGTTGTGCTGATTTCTGCGATTTTAAAACTGAAATGAAAATATAATGAAATCAAGAACCAATTATGGGCAAAAATTCATATCTTTTCGTGGTCCAAAAGTATGGAATCAGTTACCTGTAGGTGTCAAAGTTGAATTACCATCAGTTAGTAATTTCAAGGGTATGCTAAAAGATGTCTTATTCTCTTGAGCCAAAGCAAAGTTTGCATGTTCTCCTTTTAAGTTTCTAGTAATATGATATAGAATTGTATTTACTACTTTTCTCTCAGGTTTTTTCAGTCTAATTATGGGTACTATTTGTGAAGTTGTGTCAAAGCAGGCTGACTGACAGGGCCACTGTGCTTAAAGAACTGAAAATGAATGAATCAAATGAAAATAAAACAGTTATCATACTTACCTATGAGACGAAATTATGGTTTCAGGAATGAACTTCGATCTAAAAATCTAAATGATCTAAAGATTCTAACTTGAGAGGGGTCTAATTTTGTGATCAGAAAAGTCTGTTGGAAATTCTTCTTTCAAACTCTGTAGAAATCGGCTTTATATTTTCAAATCTACTCTTATAATTTTACGATCATAAAAAATAAATAGAAGTCTTTGATACCTTTTAATGTTTCTTTCACAAAGCAAGAAAATGAAACATTGTTTGCGGCTGAGAATTTCCAAAAGTCATCTTTCTGTGATACCATGAATATCTATGGCAAAATAAGAAGCGAAAGTTCAATTCACCGATGAATAGCCTTTTACGCTGGTCAAGTACTGCTTGTGATGCATAAAAGCAGGAATGCAAAACTTATCGGAACCAAGTGGCAATTATTATATCAAGTTGACATCCAAAGATAGAGAAACCACTTCACATTGCATCAAGGATTTACTGCCCAAAACCCTAGCTTTGTCAGTATATCTTGTGGGCCTTTTCAGCAAATGGTCGGAAGAGCCACTTTGCATACTATGACCTCACAGAAGCCTTTCCTCATAAGCCAAGTTCGAAAGAAAAATATATTTTGCAGCTCTGCATAAAAATGCAAGACTTGATTGTAGAGTACTAATATCGCTTCAAAAGTTAATTTGATCTTCTATAACGGGGGTGAGTAAAATAAACTCCGTGTGAAAGACCACTGTACGCGGGATATCAAGGCAGTGATATTGGCTAGTATACTACACAATAGTGAACATGCCCTTCCACGTAAAATTCACTTGACTGAAAAATCGGCTACTCCGTTCTGAAGTTATGAGGGATGTCTTCTGAAGAATGCTAGAATGCTCCTCCAAGAAACCTTCAAAACAGGCTTAAAATCACGACTAAATTATCTGCCTTGCATAAGTACGTGCTTTAGTACGTGTTGTACCAAAGGATGAAAGTGTCAACAGAAGCACAGTAACATCATTCCGGATGATTTAATTGTCCCAAGAGGATAAGACGTGTCGTAGTCATTGCTGTAAGGCAGGCATCTTGGTAAAATATGTTCGTAATCATAGGTACGTTTTAATGGTTCCTTCAAGGGGCTTTCCCCAAACAAATTCCCTTACACTTTCAGATCAAAGTGGCCGGTATCAGTCAGGTAAATCTTGAAATAGATTTGAATATTTCATCATTAAATGACAAATTTGAAAATATTAACGTCTTTACATCCAGAGAGCAGTGACCTTTCAAACGGGGATGGATGTTTGTACTCACCTGGTAACAACTAAACTGGGAAAAATGTTTGGCCCTTGATCTACTTTCCAGGAAATAAAATTTAAACACTGATGATGAAAGCAAATTTTGATACTTTTAAAACAGTGGTAACTCTTTGACAATCGGTACAATTCCATAATCATCTGCTTACCTGAAGAAAGTATTTGCAACCAAGGTCAAGGTTCTGCATTTCAAACATGTTGATATTCTGTTGTGTAAAGGAAGAAAATTAAAGACCAATATATTCCTGAGAGGAGAAACACGTTTTGGAAAAACAGAAATGATAACGGGAAACAAGAAACTCAACACAAATGATTGAAAAGCATTTTCGTCTATCTATGCATCCAATTTATTTAGTCATATCTTTACATAAATTTCATTCAATAAAATCCTAATCTTTTGAAGAATGTAAACCTTTTTAAGTGACACTTTACAACGAAAAAGACATGGAAGTTTGATGTCACCCAAACGAAATATCATTTCTTGATAAAAATATGCATGGTTCTTACTTGTTAAAGATCAAGGTTTTTGAATAGCTGAAGTAACCCGGGTGTATGAAGGTCCTATCGAGGGTCATTCCACGTTACTTTAAATCTCCCTGTGGCTCTTAATGTCAGGTAAGATAAAACCATGTTCATGGTTGGTGAAAACAACAATACGAGCAAGAGAAATCATGGAAGAGTCATTACTTTGCCAATATATGATTCAGCAATGTCTAAGGTGCACGAAGAATGCAACTCAATGAATATTCCTTCATAATGCAAATTAGGCTCGCTCCAGACAACAGCTGTAGTTCCAGTTGAATTGCATTGTCGTGTCACTTTCAATCCTTCCACTTTAACTAAAGAAGATCAATCTTACATCAATATTAGGCTCGGAAAATAGTATTGCCTTGGCTGTTCTGAAACATGGCATTTCCTAGGCTATGCGCAAATTCAACTAAACGTTAATGGGTATTCATTTGCACTAAACAAAGCTTTCACTTTGTTTTCTACTGAAAATGTTTTTCTTTCTCTTGCGTTGTAACAACACGATTCACCCACGAGAACAGCGCGGCGGCTGTCCAATAATAGTTTAGAATACCCTGTCTTGTCGTACCTTGTTTGAGCAGTTTCCACATTTTCTCTATGTATGTTTGACTAAAAAAAGCGTACAACAGCACTTTTTTCGCGCGTTATTTGCTATTCAATTAGAACACATACCAAGAATTTCCGATGAGTTGGCCTGTGCCTCATTCTTGTGGGATACAACGGGGTAAGTAAAAAAAAAAACAATCCTCGTTGGGAGGTCATTGCTTCCTGGTTATCACGCCAATGATATTGGAAAATGTATCACTTAGTGGTGGACGTATTCCAATCCATTTAAAGATTGACCGAACTGAAATTCTGAAGTTATGAAGGATTTTCTCGAGAAAGCCCCTTTAAGGCCCCTTGAAAGTAGGCCTAGAGAGTCCCAGTTTGAGCTGTCTCGCTTTGGTAGGCTGTAGTCTCGTTTTGGTGAGCGATAACTGGGACCCACTGTCATCAGTCTAGGCCTAGAGTCACTGCTAAATTTTCAAACATTTCTGCCCCACAGTATTGACTGCAATACGTTTTAGCACGTATTTTTCTTAGGAAGAAGAAATCTCCAGTAATTATATTGTTATGCTCCTATGACACGTTTCTCCTCCCGTCCCGAAGGGATAGCACGTGATAAAGCAAGTACAACTTATTGCTGTAATGTTACGAAATATTAAGAGAAAAACATCAGGTAAATTTGGTCGTGATTTCAGGCCTGTTTTGAAGATTTCCTGATGGGGATTTCTTGAGGAAATTCCTTATGATTTTAGAATGGGCTTGCCGATTTCAATGGGTAAAATTCTAAGATTGATTTGAAGATGTCCACTATTAAATAATGTATATGCCACCATCATTGCCTTGATTTTGGAAGTAGTGGCCCTCCAAATGGGAATTGCTTTTTACTCACGCCGTAAAATAAGCAAATCAGAGTGTGAGATTTATAATTTCCTGCAATCCGATTGGCACACCAAAACCGTAAGCGTGAGCATGATTATAGTTCCATTTTTTGACTGCAATGTCTCGAGTACAAGTGGCAGTAAAACACGAAAATTAAGTTGACTAACATGAAGCGGAAAAGGGAGGCTCTGGTAAAAAAAATCAAATATCTGAAAACTCATCCCAAAAAAATAAAAAAAACTTACCACAGGCCAATGGAAGGCTAAGCTCTGCTTTTTTATAAATCTGGCAAATATCTGAAATTCAGAGAGAACACAAATCTTTAAGACGTCAACGACATTTTCAACAAAATTTGCATTTTGTTAGTTGGATTTTATTTAAACTCTGTCTTAACTTAGCTGTCATGTGAAAAGGTCTGTGAATAAAAAAGTTGAAGTGTTTAATCTGGTGGTAGCAACTGCTGTCACTGTTGTTCTCTCGTCCTGGGTTCCTGGCCTGACATCCCATGTTAAATAGATTCCAGTATTTATCAGTAATTAATTGCATTTTAGCTTTTTTAGTTGTTAACTTAATTCTAATCTATTTGCATGTCTTTATGCTAATGGCCACGGGGATAGTCATTGTCTTTTGCTACCTGTGGTATCGTCCCTGTAGTGTTGTATAATCGAATAGTAATTAGAAAAGTATAGTAGGATGTAGATGTAACAAGTATTGTAACATTTTAGATGAATAAAAAGAAAAAAATTGTAATAAGAATTGAAGTAAACACATTGCGAAACACAGCTCAAACTTGTAAAAAGACATCAAAGGTTTGAATGTTTAATCAATTGTAATTAATGTGAGCCATCCCACTAGATAGGCTGAGAGTAATTAGAAGAGCACGTGCAATTTCATCTAAAAAAGAGACAGGCGGCGGTGCCATTGTCAATCTAGATACATGAAAACTATAACATCTCATAACATCTAGACCATGCAAATGGATCGGTGCCATTGTCAATCTAGATACATGAAAACTATAACATCTCATAACATCTAGACCATGCAAATGGATCGGTTAAATTTCGGTAAAGTGACATCTTTGAAATAGCCAACATTTTTTGGAAAAATTGCCGACAAAACCGCGTAAATACTGGTAAATGGATGTCAAACAATTTTTGCCAATTTAATACAAAAATGCATGAAGTGCTGAATGTTTCAATAAGATCTGAACACAAATAGGATCCTTTGATCGATATTTGACTGTTCCTTATTGATCAGTCAAATTCACTTTCCAAGTAACTGATTTGCAAATTGCAATCTCCGAATGCAACAGACCATTACGCTAAAGATGGCGGCGAGGAACTTTTTACCAAGATACATTACGTTCTTTAATCGAATTCTCGCAGAATTGTTAAGGATTCGCAATTAGCACGCAATGCATCTTGGTAAAAGGTTCCTCGTCGCCATCTTTAGCGTAATGGTCTATCGCGGATAAGATTAGCTTAACCCTATCCAGACTGGGGGGGCTCATTCAGCCCCCCCCACCTACTTAACCGAGCACTGCTCCAAATCGGTTCAACGAACCAGGAAATGATTTTTTGACTTTTAGTTTCTATCCTTTTGAAGTGTGAATTTGTGTGAAATTTTGAAAAAAAAATTCAGGGGGCCGGGGGGTGGCTGTTTTTTTCAGAGGTATCGGGGCCAACTTTTAGGTAAGCTGCTTATGGATATAATTCCAGATCACCTCATAGTCCTTTGATAATATCCTTTTTCATTTGTGAACTTATAATCTGTAAGGTCTCTTTAATTTTTTCCAAGAACAATAGAACAATTATGTGTCACGTGACCTCATCAATGACGTCATCTTTAAGAAAATGGCAAAAATTAATTCGCGGACTTTCTGCAAGGATATTTCGACCCCAAATGTTTTACAGCGGCAATAAATAGATTAAAACTGATCAACAGGGTTGTTTCCACCTAAGCTGTGTAATTTTGTTTGAATTTTGTGCATCATTGGCCGCAAACGGTATAAGATTCCCCGGGGGTATCCTCACATAGTACTACTAACGGTCAGTTTTCATACATATCTTGAGAATCTGTTCTACAGTGAGACTTTTTTGACTTGAAAGTGTTTAGTTTGTCAAGATATTATCAAAATTTCACCAAATAACTATTCTCAGCCCCCCTTTTCCCCCTTCCTTCTTCCTTCCAACTCATTTGCTTACTACTGGGGAAAAATGCTGCATTTTTTGCAATAATCAAAACAAAAGTTTCAAAAGGAAAAATGAAGTATGCAACGATCACTTATCATCGAAGTAGTTTTCATTGTAAACTATGAAGAAATTCTCTAATATGGCTGCATTTGTCATTTTTCAGCAAAACAAGATTTTTAATCTGTATGTCCGCCATCTTGAATTTGCGAAAATCAAATTTTTCACTTTATAAGTATATTTTCACCTTCTAACAATGCTTTGATTGGCATAATTTGGTTTCATGAATCATTCTTAGAAAATTATAAAGATTTAAAAAAGAGTTGTTTTTTTCATTTTTTTCGTGGACACGTGCCAGTTGGTCTTGAATAATTATGACGTCATATCTATTTTTAGAAATTTTTTTGTTAGAAATGATAGATCATAAGTACGGCTACCTGCATGGTGAGTTTCGTCTTCGTAAGTGAAGGAATGGCGATTTTAGAGAGGGGGGGCTGAATGAGCCCCCCCCCCCCAGTCTTCTAGTAGCTCAAAAAGCCCAGTCTGGATAGGGTTAACGTAAAAATAATCTAATGACTAACGATCAATTAGGACTTTTTTACTATTTCGCAAATTTATGAACGCCCACGCAGTGGCGTAACGGAGACGTTTGGGAGCCTTAAGATAAGCCTTTTGTGGATCAGATCCTCCCTAAGTTAAAATTAAACAGTCCAGGAATGGGTGATCAAAGCGAGCGAAGCAGGTTCCAATGAGAGGAAACTAGATACTCTGCAAGGAAAACTTGCGAACACCTTCCCTTACGCATATAAACTCAAGTAAACTTAACTTAGATTAGACCATAAGCACTTTCATATCAATTCAATTCATATCAAAGTGCTTATATCTTATTTTATTCAGATGTTTATCGTCGTACAATGGCACTACACGCAGCGAGAGGGATTTTTGAGAAATGGTTTCATACTTTCATATTTTCATATTTAATTCTTTTAAGGAGGGTTGCCCTTCAGCAGAAGCTGGTTTTCAAGGGGTCCTCCGATAAAACAATAATTACAATCTACAAAAGTTTTAAATTAAAAGTTATTAAATAAATTAAAGTATAAAACCCTATTTACAATATTCAAAACAAATGTACAATGATAAGGAAGGGAAAAATTTACAATAAAAGAAAATAACCCCTGTTCAAATACTGTTCTTGAAACTATACAAAGAGGATGCCTGCTTTGACCAAAAGCCTACAACAGAATACCTATCATACCAATATGAATGCTTTAGTAAAATAGTAAAAATGTCCTTTGGGTCAGGGATCTCAATTCTTTTATTTTTTTTATATAACATATTCCAAATGAAATTTTTCAATACACATTGCGAACTGCATTACTCGAAAATTACTCTCGATGCTACTAGGATGATCAACCCCAGGGAGCAAAAGGCTGTGTATATCCCGAGGCCATTAAAGGACAAGTCCGGGTTGGTATGATTGATGATAAAATACAAGATGACACTGCTATGAATGATGCATGATACTTTTTTCCGCCATTTTTCGCCTTCTCCTTGTGAAATTACATATTCAAATAAGCAATTTGAGCGAAGTGACGTTATATCTTGCAAACGAAAACGAGGCTGTGTGGTTGTTTTTTCACCCCTTGATCGCTGCTAGCCTCTTTATCGTCTAATTATGCATTGAAAATGGCACAAGAACACGATAAAGGGCTTGCTACGATAAAGAGGCGAAAAAAGCAATCACACAGCCTCGTTTTCGTTTGCGCGATATGACGTCACTTCGCTCAAAATGCTTATTCGAATACGTAATTTCATAAGGAGAAAGCGAAAAATAGTGGAAAAAGTATCATACATTATTCATAGCAGTATTTTCTTGTATTTTATCATCAATCATACCAACTCCCGGACTTATCCTTTAAATAAAGATGATAAAAGAAAAGAAACTACTTTAACAAGGGCAGATAATGTTTTGAATAGATTGACGGGTTTGTTTACATTTTGTGAGATTAACCAATCACGCAACGTATTCTAGCATCACGTGACGTACCGTGATTTTGCGGAAATTCAGAAGCTGTGGGGATGAATGCAAAAATACCTTCCCCCCAAAAACTGGCGATGTGCAAATGGATTTTTGACGAATCAGAAATGTTTTCATATTTTCCGTTAGACCATAAGCTTGCCGAAAATTCTACCACTTCGGATTTTGATATTCAACTCAGATCGAGAGAAATCTACGTTTGAATAACGCCCTAAAATCAAGGCAACGACTAATGTTTTAGGTTCAGCAGAAAAATATTCCTTGAAGGACTACTTCAGTCTGCTGCACAAAGGCAACAAGCATTGATTCGTAGATCACATTAGACCTGTCTCCATGAAATTTTCCGTGTTGCATAAAATTCAAGAGGGGCAGTATCTTCTACTATATCGAGCACGGTACCATCTTCTGAAGCATTACAATCACATTCTAAAGGGCCAAAAACTCGACAGGAAACCCCTTCCAATAATGTCACAAATAAAATGTAAATCACAAGATACTCACTAATTCTTCGTTTGCCATGATGAACCAAAACCGGAGAAGTCCAAAATTCTATAGGTTGCATGCGACACAAACGAATATGACAAGAATAAACCCAATCGATGATTTCTCTAAGTTTGAGCAACACAGTCTTAACTGCGCTATAGTGTTGATGAAATGTCTACGACATTCAAATTCTGAGCTGAAATGGCGCAAAACTGATCACGTGTGAAAAAATAGCATTTGTTTGCACAAACAAGTCGATTTCTCATCCTAAGATAATTCTTATTCTGAAACTGCAAGGGGAATAAATGAGTTTCATATTTCATTTGACCTGACCCCTTCATCAAAATCTAAACTGTTGTCAATTTCCCAACTTTTCTCTCGATCAATTGAAAAAGAATTATCTAAGGATGAGAAATCGACTTGTTTCTGCAAACAAATGCTATTTTTCAGACGTGATCAGTTTTGCGCCACTTCAGCTGAGAATTTGAATGTGGTAGACATTTCGTCAACACTGTAGCGCAATGAAGACTGTGCTGCTCAAACTTGTGGAAATCATCGATTGGGTTTATTCTTGTTAAATTCGTTTGTGTCGCATACAACCCCCGGCGGGTGCACTTGAATTACAGGAGCACATACATGCTTGTCCATAGATTCACGGGAAGACCCCTTTCACTGACAATCGGTTCCAATTTTTGACCCCTTATCACTGACTTTTCACGGCCCTTAAAAATGTGAAAACCACCCTTTTTATTGAAAATCACTGATATCTATAAGCCTTCAAACAACATAATACCAACAAACTGTAGCCTGAATATGATATAACCTCAGCAATTCACAGCTCCTCTCTCAATTTATGACAAACAGTCAACCAAATTGTCAGTGATTTTCATAGAGACATAACAAACAATAACTTCATTTAGATGCAATAGTTCTAGATGCAATAGATTTATTGTGATTTGGGCAACAAGAAGCATGAAGAAGTTGTTCTAATTATACAGCTTTAGAAGAATTCACAAAAGACAGCACATTCTTTATGTGATTAAACCAAAAATCTTATATCATATGAAGATGATAGGACCCTCTTTGCCCTGATCTTTCCAATAACATGCAATTGTGAAAAAGAATTTTTTGTAATATACCTTCATTTCAAACAAAACTTAATGCTCAAGAATCCTTTAAGGCATACATAACTACACAATACTAATTTATACTACCTTCTTTTTATTTCATTTACACCCTTATATGGAATAGACATATATCTATATCTCATAGTCACTATAAATAGGCTAAAGAAATGCCCACACATCCATTGTCTCTTTAGCTACACAATGATACCGCAGGTAAATTGTCAAATACAATACAATACTGTAGATTGTATTCTATTTCTAACTTGGAGATCTTCTACTTCTAACAGAATAATCTGCATCTGCATATGTGATCCCCTTTTCTCTGTTTTTCTAATGAGAATTGTTTCAAACAGTGAATCTCACCTAAAACGACCACTTCTTTCTTAGTTTTCTCATCAGTGTTGTCTTGTTGCTAATAATAAAACATGATTTAGGCCTAGCTATGCTTGTTCTTGTTGGGCTATCTATCTATTATTGTAGATCAGGCTCAGAAACACCATGCTGCAACTGCAGTAGAATAATAGAGTAATAAATGTTTGCTAAACCCACCAAGTCAAGTCAAATCTTTGATTGCTACTTTGCTTTACAAGCAGACATCTTTCTTTCCTTTTCCCGCCATTTATTTTCGATATTTTTCGATCATCGATTTTATTCAATTTGTCTACTACAGCCTCGATTTGGTTATGAATTAGAGGCTTTCATTTCACTTCACAGCAAAACAAACTAGGTGTGAAGTGTCAAATGGCCTAAGTGGAAGAATTCAAGCACAAAGATCACAAAAAACTGAATTCAGATTTGGTCTCCATGATCATGAAGTTGGATCGCATTGAAGTTGCTGTATGTTTGATGCATAAGTAAAATATCAGGCCCAAAAATTCAAACATGGCATGATGTGAGACTAAATATACTGTATTATAGACTAGTGCTTTTTATACTCATCAGGACCAGGTATTATCAGCATCATCTACCACTTGCCTTTACTTAGCTCTACTTTAGGTTTAGCAGGCCAACATAATAATACTCATCTGCACCAAAGTGAACATTTGTAATAGCAAGAAATATACTTTACTGTAAGCAGTATTATTAGCTGAATGTATAGCTAGAAGAAGTGTGTAGAATTTTCTGGCCTACTTGTTTCAATAAGCACATATCTAATGTTGTGTGGAACCCTTATCCTGCCTCATCATTAGTAGTCATGGTACTTTGAGTCTCAGTCTTATAAACATCTATCCTTTTTCAAAAAATGAAGTTATTTTTCACGCTTTTGTCTGATCAATGAAATACTTTGATGAAATTAAGCAATTCACTTCTACTCTTTCTGCTTGTAGCATTTTGAAAACCAAAAACCAATCCTTATTTTAGATTCCCAGACAGATTTCTGTAAAAGTACCCCTTTTTCTTAAATTCTAGGTCCTTGGATTCCATTGATTTTGTACCCCTTTCTCAGTGATTTTATGGACACGCATGATATACATTTTTCCATAACAGTGCACCCGCCGGGATACAACCTATGGACTTTTGGATTTATCCGATTTTGGTTCATCATAGCAAATGAAGAATTAGTGAGTATCTTGTGATTTACATTTTATTTGTGACTTTATTGGAAGGGGTTTCCTGTCGAGTTTTTGGCCCTTTAGAATGTGATTGTAATGCTTCAGAAGATGGTACCGTGCTCGATATAGTAGAAGATACTGCCCCTCTTGAAATTTATGCAACACGGAAAATTTCGTGGAAACAGGTCTAATGTGATCTACGAATCAATGCTTGTTGCCTTTGTGCAGCAGACTGAAGTAGGCCTTCAAGGAATATTTTCTGCTGAACCTAAAACATTAGTCGTTGCCTTGATTTTAGGGCGTTATTCAAACGTAGATTTCTCTCGATCTGAGTTGCATATCAAAATCCGAAGTGATAGAATTTTCGGCAAGCTTATGGTCTAACAGAAAATGTAAAAACCTTTCTGATTTGTCAAATATCCATTTGCACATCGCCAGTTTTTGGGGGGAAGGTATTTTTGTATTCATCCCCACAGCTTCCGAATTTCCGCAAAATCACGGTACGTCACGTGATGTTAGAATACGTGGCATGATTGGTTAATCTCACAAAATGTAAACAAACCCGTCAATCTATTGAAAACATTATCTGCCCTTGTTAACTACTTTAGCTATTTTAACAACGCGACAATTCCTACAAACAAGTTGTAAAATCGGGTGGCTTATGAAGGGGTGGGTAAGTGACAACAGGAATTCACTCAAATCGACCAGTTTCATGAATAAAATGTATAAGCTCAGGAATATATCCATTTAGTGAAATTGGAAAATCTTTATTGCCATACAATAAAAATTGTGATAAAGCTTTATGTGCAAGATTTACATAGCCAAGTGGTCGTACTAATGCATATAGATTACAGCGAGGAGGTCCGTATCTTCAATACCATCATTTTTTGGACACATAGGATTTTGGCGTAAGGTGCCCTAAACTGCGTTATACCACTGCGGTTGCCCCGCAGTTCCTGCTGGTTAAAGATGGGCCGTGCAAACCCATCCGCTACAATAAACTTTCGCAACATCATATTCAGTCTTAAAGAAATCAAGATTGAGTTTACAACGAAACGGCATGAACGGCACGTCGTTCGACGCTTTCAAAACGAGGCAGCTCGGTATATCTAAAGTGTAGGTACATGCACATTTACAATGAGTTGGTTACCATCCAATTTTCTACAACTTTCACATTTTTCCTGCTATTGTGTGAAAGCTAGCTAGAATTATGCTATTGTCACATCTTTCACCGCTTTCAAATTTTACAGGTATTATCTGAACGTTGCCTAAGAAGACACTTCCAAATATGTAAAATGGCTTGGTCTGAAATAAAAGTGCAGTCGATGTAACATGCAAATTGGCAGTAGAATGACGATGATAATAAGATTACCTGGAGATTTTATTGACACTTTTACTTTATTTGCCATATTTCGACTGCGCCTTGGTAAACTTGTTACAATAACATAGTAATCTGTTGTGAATGTCAAATTGTAGAATGTAAAACTTCGATCACTGTTATCCTGTAGGAGATTAGGGCATGATTTCATTAAACTGAGTTCATTCAAACGTCCAGAGTCCAGCAAGAGTCTCGAAGGGGGAGGGGGGTGGTACATAACATGTTCAGGGTACGGGTATGTGCCGCCCATGTGATTGGGCATTTGGGCCCAAAATTCTTCAAAAAGGGTCCCTTTTCGGCCGATTTTCCATAAACATGGTTTCACTGAAATGCACAAAAATTAGCTTAACCCAATTTTGGTTCCCCCCTAGTAGAGTTTTTGTCATAACTCTGTCAGCATAACAATTATGGTCTGGAAACTTTCTGACTTTTTGCTAATACTTATTGTGCAATGACGCAACAAGTTTCATAAAAATATTTTGACAAATGAGGGGGAGGGAGACAATTTTCCGGAACTGACTGTCAAAATCGCCAATTCTCAAATATTAATTTTCGTGAAAAAAGTAGCTAAATTGCAAAATTTTGCAAAGATATTTTGCAGGGTAATGATTGAGCTCCAAGTTAAATCTTATCGCATTTTTCCTGATTTTGACCGATTTTGCCACTTTTCTTGACCACACAAAAACAAATGCTGACATAAGCAATAATGATGACTAATTTTCGGTTAATTTTTACATTTTCATAAATTGCATGCCTGTGGCTATTGGTACACCAAATCTGGTTGCTCTATCTATTTCCAGTCAAGAGTTAAGTAGGGGGGGGGGGTTTTGTCCCCCCCCCCCAACCAAAATAGGACGTGTCAGATAGCCCAACCACTATTGGGTTAAAATGGAATAAAAGAGGGTACCAAGGCAAGTTTCGGTAATTAGAAGAGGGTTGCTTTCTGAAAACTGCGCGGCAGGTGCCCGTCTATCCGCAAGTCATGTACCCCCCCCCCCCTCCCCAGGCTAAAGTTACGGCACCACGGTTGTGAGCCGGAGGAAGGTTTTGCTCGTTAAAGGGGCTGTACAAGATTTTTGTAAACAATCAGAAAGTACGAGACAACCCGCGAATGTTACTAAAGCCTTCAGATTTAATGGCGGCCAGTTTCATCGCAGCTTCTACGTAAGCTAATTGCAGTGTTTTCTTGTCTATGTCTATGAAAAGTGATGGCGCTTTTGATACCATTAAAACTTTCAAATATTCAGCGTTGAACCACTCAACCAAATCCTCCGTAAAATCTTCGATCACAGAGATTGTCGCAGATACTTTGGATTATTAGTCTGTGTGAAATCATCATTGGCTGTGTTGTGTTTAGCCTAAACACAATCAATGATTTGCCTCGCAGTGCCACGAAGAGAGGACGGGTTGTACAACCCTTTTAACGTCATTTGTGGAAGGTTTAGAACTGCTAATAAGAAACCTTGGCACCCTTGGAACATTGTGGCTAATTTAGCAACAGCAACTGGTTGTAATTTTAGTGCTATGAACAACGTGAGGAATTTCAAAAATCTGGTTATTTCCATTAGATCAATTTAGCCTGCACGCAGACTCAACTGATTTGTTTTCAGAGAGGTTTCTCCTCCAGTAGAGTCTGCGCATCAGTGATGCAAAGCCTGTCCAAAGCCACGTGTGGTTCCCAGGATCGCGGAACCAAACCTCATTGGTGAAAAGGGAAGGGATCTTTAATTCTTCTCTCTTAGTTCAATTGATTGATGCATATCTTTAAGGAATTCTCGTAATTATTCTGATTGAATTAGATAATGAGACTAGAATTTTAGATAAGGTAATAAAAACACCCCTACAAAATAGGCTTTCCATGCCTACGTTTGTTTATGCGCATGCCAATCAAATCAAAATATGCCCATGCTGATATCAGCAGACTCGCTTTGTGTCGCTGATGCGCAGACTCTTCTGGAGGTGAAACCTCTCTGAAAAGAAACCAGCCAAGTATGCAGGCAGGTAGATCAATCCCGCGAATGTAGACTATTATGTAACGGGTTAGTGGAAAGATGCAAGATGTTGGGCTGGTTTTTAGGTCGTTTCTTCGAAAAACAGAAATATTTATCCAAAAGAGGGGACATTTGATTAAACTTTAGGTAGGGAAGCTGATTTTTTTCAATAAAATTATGAACAATTGTTAGGACCAAAAAAGGATTTCACATGTTGGAATATTCGCTACGCAGAAAGTATGAGGTATCGGTTTGATGGCCAAAATACAGAAATACTTTTATGGTTTATGTTCTGTTTTTCTGAGCATACTCTCAAGTACCGAATAATCGTCCCCCCCGCTTATTAATTTTTGAAAAATTTTCCAACCCCCCCACTTTTATTCCAACCCCCCCTTTTATTAATTCTTGAAAAATAGAAGTAATAGTGAACAAATTTTTTTAATAATTCCTGCTAAGCAAATGTACTTACTGTATTTATTAACATTATTCTCCTTTGTTTGTCTGACCCCTGTTACATACGTGTTTTACATACGTGGTACCCATGTTAGATACGTGTTTTACTAAGAAAACGAAAAACGACTATTCTCAATTTTTCCAACCTCCCCGATTGTTCCAACCCCCCCGATTATTATTATATTGAACCATTTCCAACCCCCCCGATTATTCTCACCCCCCCGTTTATTCGGTACTTGAGAGTAGTGAAATGTTGTAAAATTAAATTTACAAAGATTCCATACCTTCGAAATGCATGAAAAGAGGCCTTGATCAAAATTATAGATAATCTCTTCACAAAAACACATTTCATCAATCAAATGTTCAAAATTCAAAATTCAAATGTTTACAAAAGTAATAACGTGTACCTATGATCTTATACTTTCGTAAACATAACTTTTTTAACCTTAAGGCCTTGAGAGAAAATGAAATATATTTGAGTGTTACTCTAAATGAGGAGACTACTTTTTTGCGCATCACGAAGAACAGAAATTTTCATAAAACCAATTTTACCTGTATTTATGATGTTCAAGCGGACAAGGAAGAAAACGACAAAAAACTTCTTTTTAGCCTCTCGGCAATCCAAAACACTTTGATTCATTCTAATATATCAACTATTTTCTGCATAAGGACCTTTCAAACATGTCAAGTTCTTTTTGGTTCACCCGGTAGGTTAAAAATAATGATGAAAGAATAAAGACCAAAATCGCGGTTTTTTATAGTGGGAATGCAAATTATGTTTGAAACAACACACAGGATTTACAATGATATTTGATAAGAAGGTACAAGATGCTCGACAAGAAGCTTTACATACTTAACTTCAAACTTTGTACGTTAGCAATTTTTCATTTTTCATTTTACTACCTATGTTCATAATATAACAATTTATCAATTTTGTTTCCTTGGCGTATACAGTTCCATGTCAGCGGTTCCTAACAACAAATTGAGTGCATACCTTTCCATTGATTTGATAGCAGTATTGTATATGCCTATGAATGTCATGCAGCAAAACATCATATCCCCACAACGTATTTTGACCTTGAAAAGAAAAAGAGACCAATGAGTGAGTGATTACATTTACGTGTATTCGTGTTTTGTGTGTGCGTTGTTTGTCCTCTTGGGAGAATGGAATCCCCTCTGAATAAGCTATTCATAGGGTAGGGTGGGGTAATGTGGGTCTAAAATGAGCAAAATCTCAAAATGGATAGCTGGTTAAACGAGACTAAAGTGCAAAACATTTCAAAAGTTTCGTTTAATTGACAGTCAGTGCTTCTTCTTTCTTGGGAAAAAATCTCAGCTTTGACAAAGGCAGTTCAATATTTTTAAAACATTTTCTCTTTTGATAACTAAAATAGGCCCACCTTTTCCGACGAGCGGGAAAAATGTAGCCTGCGTGCATCCCCTACTATTTCCGCTGAGAAGGAAATTTCCGTTGAATTGAATTCATTTTCTGAAAATGAATTCAATTCAACGGAAATTTCCTTCTCAGCGGAAACAGTAGGGGATGCACGCAGGCTAGAAAAGTGGGTCTATTTTCAAAACTTGTGCAATCGGAATATGACAGGCTGAATAATTAAAAAAATCAATGGATTTACATTTCCCAACTATTCTCTATTCAAGAAAGTCACAGTCTTTGCCTTTTATCGCAAGGAATCCCGTTCCCGCGACGAAAATAAAACTACGGTCATAATGCTGTGATCCACTCCAGGAGTGTACTCCAATTGACTGCCGGCATTTTCTTCAAGCGTCGCACATTATTGCCGCAGTTCAAACAAGTAACACTACTCCCTGGTAAAAACCTTTAACAAGAAAACAGTTTTAATTACTGCTATTTGTTTATCGATGGGTACTTTAAACACAAAAATATCAATAAGAATTAACCTAAACTTCGAGTTTTGGCAATTGAAATACATGCTTCGAGTTGTTCTAAATCCCGCCTTATTTCCTATGAATGGACGGATGAGTCTTTGGCATAGGTTTTAAAATGCAAATAGACCTAATACCGGGTGAGTCAGAAAAAAGGATCCCCGCTTGGAAGGCCACTGCTCCATGAATATCAAAGCAATAATATGAACAATGTCTTGTTTTATTGTCAATATGTTCAATTAGGTTCAGTAATTTACCCGGCCTTAATCGGCCATTCCTTCGCGTGGATATGGGGGATTTTCTGCAGAAAGCCCCTTCAAAAAACCTGCAAAAGCGAATGAAAACAATGAGCACATTTTCCTTCCTAAAATTGATGACACTCGCATAAATTCATGTATTTTGTCCTCTTGGGCCATTGTAAGGCAGAAATGCTAGGGAAATCTGTTCATAATTTTGGGCACGTTTTGAAGGTTTTTTGGAGAGGCTTTCTGGAGAAAATCCCTCATAATTTCAGAATGGAGTGGCCGATTTCAGTCAGGTAAATTCTATGGTAGATTTGAACATTTCTACCATTAAACTATATATTTGCCGATATCATTGTCTTGATATCCAGGGAGCCGTGACCTTTCAAACGGGGATTCTTTTTTCTGACTCACACGGTATAATGCTGCGCTTTTTGGGTTTCAGTGATTTCCCAGGTCAGTTTACCCAAATTGGTATTTTTTATAATAAATTTGCATTTTGATATTTTGAAGCGACTGCAAACTTTTCTGGTCAACTGATGGGCATAATGGGCGACAAAAAATAGCAATTAGCAGCATTCAGACTCCTTAAATCTGAATCAGAAATCACTTTGCTTTGGTTTCACTGTAGATTTCCTTTCAAGAGAGAGGAATTCTGAAAAATCAAAGCATATTTCCCAAATTTCAAACCGTAAGATGCTGAGCGAACGAAAAAGAAGGAAGGAATGTAAATAGAACCTTGAAATTGCAAATACTTGAAAGAATCTATTAGAGATATACACAAACCATCTCGTCGGGTTTCAATGCAAATGAACTGAAACTTCAGTGAAGGTCAAATCATGATAAATCAGATATCAGCAAAAATTTTCCACTAAATTGCAATTTTATTACTAGGGGCGCAAATTCAAATTTTGTTTGGGGGGGGGTGTCAACATGCTTTGGGCCGACTAAATTTGTCCGGACCGACTGAAAGTATAGCAAGCAGCGGTGTAGCCAGGGTAAGTTAAGTAGGGGGGTATTGAAACGAGGGTGTCCCCAGGAAAATTTTCGGGGCCACCGCTTTGCATTGGCTTAGAATGCATCTCCCAATATCATGCTTGCCTTTAGCGACAAGGAAAACTTGATCGTTTTGTGATAATTATACTATAAATCAGCACATGAAGAAAGTGTTTGAAGACAGATCCCTTACTTTGGCTTAGAGTGCATCTCCCAATATCATGCTTGCCTTTAGCGACAAGGAAACCTTTATCGTTTTGTGACAGTTATGCTATAAATCAGCGCATGAGGAACATTTTTGAAGACAGATCCCTTACTTTGGCTTAGAATGCATCTCCCAATATCATGCTTGCCTTTAACGACAAGGAAACCTTGATCGTTTGTGTCAGTTATGCTATAAATCAGCACACAAGGAAAATTTTTGAGAAAGATCCTTTACTTTGGCTTAGAATGCATCACGGACTTGGAGTTTTAACTATGGGCGTAATCTTAAGTACAACGACTTCTTCACAGCCAAGCCTAGCAAAAGCGACTTGTTTTAGTGTGTTTGTCCTCTAAGAAGGTTTTCTCTTATGATTATAGTGTCAGCAGTGTTAGCTTTTGGTAGAAGCGTATACCACCTTTGATGGATAATATTTGTAACCCATGTCTCCTTCATTTGTTGGGATTCATGCACAAGTGTATGTTTTCCAACGCCACATAACTACCACCACCGGCACGCCCGTGCCAGATTGGAAATTTTGAGTATTTGTATCAGCATTGTTCCTTTGGGACAATCTTTGCACAACAAACACCTTTCATTTTGTGTCAGACCGCTTTTTACAAGCCAATGATTGCTTGCCCATAAAAATGGAAGCCTGGGCAATTTCGCAATGCATCTAAGAAATTTGTTTAAATTCCATCCTCTGCTTATTGGCTTAGAACGACTCTCCTAGTTGTTGTCATGCACTTCTTGTGAATATTCTAACTGTCGTCATGGGTCGACCTTTGCTCAAAACATTTAAAATCGGACCAACTTTTGATTCAAACTATCGTGGACCTTTCGAGCTTTGTCGTGGTTGGTCGGTCCATGAAAAAGTCGGTCCACGAAGTCGGTCCATCAAATTTTGTCGTGGACCGACTTCTGAAAAATTTTTTTGGACCGACTGAAAAATTATTGGGGGGGGGGGGGGTGTCTTACCCCCACACCCCCCTAATGTGCGCCCCTGTTTATTACTAGTCGCCCCTGAAATTTAATTTCTCTTGCTAGTGTCGGCCATGATGGGCAAACGGCCATAATGGGCGACGGCCTGTACCATGTCTCTTGACACCCATGCTCTGTGTTCATCAAATCAGTCAAGGTTATCAAAAAAGATAATGCATACCATATTCTGGTTCATCCCAGGACACTTCGAGATGTAGCTTTCGTACTTCCTTGACAAACTGAAACGAATGTGTCAATCTGCGTGGTTCACTTGGATATGAAGAACATAATTTGTAGAAAGCTTTGGCATGGAAAGCCATCCAGCAGCTTTGAACTAAGAAAGGAAATTATTGAAATCGTTACTGGTTGAGCAAAAAAATCCCTGTTTGAAAGGTCACTGCTATCGCATTCAAGGTTTCGTGAAAGGGTTTTCTTGAGAAAATCCCACATAACTTCAGAAAATAGTAGCCAAAGTCACTCCGGTAAATTTTAAAATGGATTTGAACATGTCCATCATTAAATAAGGGAGCTGTCATTTTAATAACAGGGATGGGGTGGAAGCATTTTGAAAATTTGCCCAAAAAATTTTAGACCCCTGCATTCTAGCCATTAAAAATTTCAGACCCCATCTAATTTTCACCAAAAAAATTTCAGACCCCTGACAGCACAAAACGACTTCAAAAGAACCAGACTATCACAAAAGCATCAAACCAAACAAAGAAGAATTCAATTGAAGAAAAGAAGAACGAACTTAACAGACAAAAAAAACATTGATGTTTAACTTTTTTGAGAAAATGAATAAATAGTTAAGCTAAAATCTAGAAAATAGAATTTTTTCGAAAATATTCAAAAATGTGGCACATTTATTTTTAGACCCCAGCATAAATTCCACTAAAAGTTTCAGACCCCAATGATTTTACCCTAAAAATTTCAGACCCCTCCTCATTTGCTTGCTTCCACCCGGGTCCCTGCAATTATTTATGACTGCTCCCTAATATATTTGCCAATACGCGATCGTCTCTATTCCCAGGAAGCAGTGGCCTTTCGAACGAACGGTAGAAACATCAATCAGCAAAAAAGCTGGATTTGGCCATAGTCAATATGAATTGGCAAAGACGTCATGAAAGAAAGAAAAAGGACTACTTGTTCCCAACAGCTCACAGCTGGATAGCCAGATGGTTCTTGGTCCAGCATGTGGTACTATCAATCTTGAAATTGTTACCAATGGAAAGGACGGCTTGGAATCGTGTGTGGTTGAATTCTAATACAAACACTCGGTCGAGCAAAAGTCAGACACATTTCATGAATAATCAACAATAAGTTGTCCTCTCTTTGTCTTTCAAAGCAACTTGTGCCAGTAAAACAAAGCCTGAAGGTCATTACACATGGGTCGACATTTGGTTTTGTTGGCAATGTGTACAAGGTGACAACAACAAAAATGAACCGAAAAGCCTCTACTGCACAAAAAAGTAATCAACGGAAACCATTGATTCACAATAAAACGTTGTTGCTTGGTAGCTAAATGGCTTGGCTATATCTATCGCATCCCTATTATTTTTTTTGCTATCTTTATCGACATGAAAAACAGTTCTAAAACCCGTGAAAATTCGTCAAAATCAGCTTCACTTCTCCTATTCTTTGTATTGTAATGTGACTTATTCGCACGAGACAGGCTTTTCTTTTTGATAGCAAAACAAATGGTAATCATGCCAATTATTAGTTGCCTATACTAATTTTTCTTCAGATTCTGAAGAAAATTTCTGAACACGAATTAGCGCTCCGTTGCACAGGCCACTTTCCTTTCCTTTTCATGTGGTCTAGAGCACACGCAACTTGGTACCCATGATCAGCAAGCAATAATGAATCTAAAAATAGCATCATATACTAAGTGGTCCTATGATTTGTTGCTAGGAACGCAAAAACGATGGAAATTTACTGATTTTGGCTCTTCTCCTAAAAACGTAATATTTTCAACGAAAAATGTTCAAAGAATAACTGAAACACATTTATTGTTCTTATTAAAATGGTTAGAAGTTGTATTTTGGACTTCTATTGTTATAAAAATTAAAGGCCCCCATTAGCCATGTTTGAAGAATGAGATCATGCACATAGATTGCCTCCTATAGCTGAGAATATCTACTTGCAACTGCAATGCACGATTTAGTTCATATCGAAATGGCTGTAGCCTAATAACGAGTCCACTTGATGAAGCAGACCAGATTTCTTGATATGCATCAGAACTATTACATTAGATGTAGCGAGAGTCCAAAGACGTAGGGAACCGGAGGCACTCGTGGAACGTGCCCCCTCAAGTTTTTGCAATAAACCAAACGGTGCCCTTTTTGTCTCAGGATGTGCCCCTTTTAAAGACCAATGCGGACAGAAAGTAGTTTAATTATGTTATTATTTACTTCGTGATTTAGTTATGTTTACTTCTCACTTTGTTTCATTGTGAAGAAAATCGGATATCTATAAGCACTCGTACTATTTTCTTTTACAGTGCCATTCTTACGAAAAACGTCCCTTTAAATTGCCGTGCCCCTCCAAGTTTAAGATGCTTCCTAATGATCTGAGTAAAACTGAAGGATGGCCGACAATATTGACAATTTTTACCCTATTCTGACAAGAGTTGCTACTATAACAGTGCCACATTTGTTTCTTGATAGTATCATATGAGTTTGTTGGTTCCCTTGGCAACAGTTATCCATATCGAAGATTTCAAACAGTAAGGGCAGTGTGCCAGGTCAAAGAGCTCAAATTTTGAAAATTGCCTTGTAACGAGTTGGCAGCTGAATTAATGTTAGGAGCAAGTAGTAATTAGCCTTAATGAGGAAATGTGAATTAGCAACTACGCCAAGATTGATTGTTGGCCCAAATATATCAGAATTGTTTTGATTGTATACATTAACAATGCCTATAAATATCTCAGATGCTTCGCTGATTGTTTCGATTGTGTGCACAAATAATGCCCATTGTTACAACATTCCTATATGTATATATATATGTCTATACTTGATGTCAAAAATCTGGTGTATATTAAAGTGCCCTCTTACGAAAAAAGTGTAATTGAAATGCCATGCCCCTCCAAGTTTAAGATGCTTCCTACTGCCCTGAGTCAAACTAAAGGATAGCCGAAAATATTGACAAATTGTTTACTTTATCCAGACAAGAATTGCCACTACAACAGTGCCACACTTGTTTCTTGATAGTAATTTATGGGTTGGTACGTTCCCTTGCTAACAGTTATTGATATTGAAGATTTCAAACAGTAAGAGCAGTGTGCCAGGTCAAAGAGGTCAAATCTTGAAGATTGCCTTGTAATTAGTTGGTAGCTGGATTAATGAAGTAGTAATTAGCCCTACTGAGGAAATGTGAATTGGCAACTACGCCAAAATTCATTGTTTGCTCAAATCTATCGGAATTGTTTTGATTGTATACATTAACAATGCCTATAAATATCTCAGATGCTTTGCTGATTGTTTCGATTGTGTGCACAAATAATGCCAATTGTTACAACATTCCTGATTCCTATGTACCTATATGTCTATATATATGTCTATACTTGATGTAGAGAGGTTGGACGACAACAAAATGTGTGTTAAAACATAGCTTATAGTATTTTGTTGTCGTCCAACCTCTCTACATCAAGTTTCTGGTGATATATTTTACCAAGTTTTTTTTATATGTCTATATAGGTGTATTCCTTCCGGTTGGAGCAAAAGCCCTCCATAATGTATTCATTCTTTAAACATAAAAACTACCGGGTGAGTCAGAAAAAGAATCCCCGTTTGAAAGGTCACAGCTCCCTGGATATCAAGATAATGATATCGGCAAATATATAGTTTAATGGTAGAAATGTTCAAATCTACTACAAAATTTACCTGACTGAAATCGGCCACTCAATTCTGAAATTATGAGGGATTTCCTCCAGAAAGCCTCTTCAAAAACCTTCAAAACGTGCCCAAAATCATGAACAGATTTCCCTAGCATTTCTGCCTTACAATGGCCCAAGAGGACAAAATACATGAATTTATGTGAGTGTCATCAATTTTAGGAAGGAAAATGTGCTCATTGTTTTCATTCGCTTTTGCAGGTTTTTTGAAGGGGCTTTCTGCAGAAAATCCCCCATATCCACGCGAAGGAATGGCCGATTAAGGCCGGGTAAATTACTGAACCTAATTGAACATATTGGCAATAAAACAAGACATTTTTCAATATTATTGCTTTGATATTCATGGAGCAGTGGCCTTCCAAGTGGGGATCCTTTTTTCTGACTCATATCCAGTTGATCTTGAATTGTTAATTGGTCCATTTTGATCATAATGAACTAACTATTTCATAAGTTTATCATCAAATATGGCGTTGCCATAGATCGTAAATTTTGCTCATTTCAGCAAAATACAAATAAGCATGTATTAAAGGCACACTGTCGTGGCACTGATTGGATGAATAAGACAATACAAGAGAATAGAATTAAGCAAGCTTCAGTAATCACGCTGTACACTGAAATTCATGAAGGTGATAACGATTTGACTCCCTTTATTCTAGAATTAAAGTATGACACGAGAGCATAAAGGCTTGGTAATTATTCAGAGGCCAGATCGTTTGTTAGTTCTTTCAAAATTACGACTGGCCAATCACAGCCCCGACAGTAAGCCTAGAAATTAGATTTCAAGACAAATTGATTGGTACCAATTTCATAGATACGTACGACAAATGTTATGCAAGTCTTAGTGATCACATTCACGTAATTAATAGACCATTTTGTCATTTAGAAAAGGGCCTGGGGAGAGCAACATTTTTCTGGTAAATGGCTGCCACAGTTCAATTTATCGTTGGTGAAAAGCCCTGTGGCAGCCATTTACCAGAAAAATATTGCTCTCCCCATATCCTTTTTCTAAATGTCAAAATGGTCTATTATATGACAACGATCCATTGTTAACTTGATACAATAATAATTTGATTAAAAATCACACAAGTCCCAGTCTCTTTATCATGTTAAGAGCAATTAAAGGAAGTTTGGTTAAGGAGTGTAGAATAGCGTTAAAACTTTCCTCATTCGCAGACTTGTCGGTTCCAAAGCGAGACTATCCTGGGAATTAGAGCCGAATGTTTCAATTTTTAAGCTTTGGTCCCAGGGTAACGCGAGACAGGCTTTTTGCGGACCAATATATATTATTATTTGATCATGCATGATGATTGTCTGTCATTGTATGCTCACCTCCCTCTTTTGAGAATCCCGACTGTGCCCCTAGCAACAGAGAACGTCAAGGAAATATACAACGCGGAAAATAAGGAGGAAATCCAGCACACTTTTTCTTATCTCAATCATTCAACACCATTGCTTCCAGCAACCAATTTCAGCTGGAATACGCTCAGCTGGCAACTAATTAGGGTGCTAGAGTTGATGCTATAGAATCGCAGAACTGTGACGCAAAATCGAAACTGACTTGAAACTTCCTTTGTTTAGAACAAACAACGGAAAAAAGTCTTTGCATATCGAGGGGCGACCGTTTGGAATGGTCTTGATCACCAAATCAAGCTGTCTCCCTCGCTATCAAGTTCAAACTTCAAACTAAAGGAAGGTTTATAACAACCAATTTCACATACTTCCTTGCATATTGACCAAAGTCTGTCCCACATTAGAAGTCAGGCTAGATTGCCGTCAACGTCTACCACTTACTCCAACCTAGCCATCATTCACGGAAAGTCTCTTGCCTGAAGTGTAATGTGGGATAGGCTATAGATTTTCTTTCTGTAGCAATGTAATTTTCTTTTTCTTTTCGATAGGACTAATTAAAAATAGGTTTACTTTTGTAATACATCTGAAAATGTAGTAAATAGTATTAGATAGTTATTTATTAATTGACTTATTGTTATTATTATTATTATTATTATTATTATTATTTTTTTCGATTTTAACAGGGCACATTGTAAAACAGTTTTTGATTACTAACTGAATGTTTTCACCCTGTATAAAGAATTTAAAATGAAATGAAATGAAAGCAGATCAAAACGGTAAGTTGCTAGGTGCAAGGTGCGAGGTGCGATGGGCAAGCTAGGCCCGTCTTATAAATCTCGTCGCGCCGCGCCGAAACCGAGCGAATTTAGATCAATTTTGTCTGGTTCGGCGAGGCGCAACTCTTCTGAAACCAAAGCTGTATCTCTCTCTCTCTCCGATACCCAACAACATTCTTCTCGTTTTTGAAATGAATGAAAGTGAATAAAAACTTTAGAATATGCTTTTTGGGCTTGTGCATTATTTTGCTCTTTGCATATAAAACTCGTCTTCTTCTTGACGGTGACTTGTTTCTTCACGGCTATCTTTAAAATGCGGAGTCCGGAATTTCCATGCGGAATCCGGAATTTCCGCGAAAATGCGGAATTCCACGAAAATGCGGAAATTCCGGATTTCCTTTGAATTTGCGGAATTTTCAAACTATGTATCATACAAATGTGAATGATACCCCATTCTCATGCTGTTGGTCTCCTGCAACAAAATGTTTTGTTGTGTATCTTAAAATCCTGCTTGGATAAACTGTAAATGGAACTTTTAAGTTTTTCATATCTTACTTTTACGAAGTTGGCTTTCCAGTTAAGGGAATCTAAGCATATATAAGCCTTTGACAAAAATAACCTTACCAACACAATAGGCCGTGACACGTGCCGTACCATATTTGGGTATCTGATCTACGTCAACAGGAAATTCTAATGTATGATTGGCTAGGATTTGACCGCAAGTGGTATGAGCCACTTTTATATCCTTACATTCCCTTTAATAATTCTTATCTACATAATTTTTATGATCTGCAGTCTAGCCAGTCTTCTCCACATAACTGAATAGGGATCTCTCTATAACTTAATCCAATTTAGGTCTTCCTTCTCGGCAAATGACATTTTCTTGACATTTTTGACAAATAAAAAATTTTTTAGTTCTTGTTAGTTGTGAAGGAGAGAAAGGAAAGAACGAGAGGCAGAAATTTGGACAGTACACAAGTACCTTGCAAGTAAAATGATGCAGAAATAAAAATAAAGTAAAAAATGTTAAAGTGCACATAAACCCAAAAATTTTTATTTCATTTTCCGATAGAACTCATCAAGAAATGCTATTCTACCAAAAAAAATTTCCAAAATCATTTTCCAAACTCGTTTTATAATGCATTTTGTCAAGCTTGGACTGTGGACACTACCGGGCACCTACGGCCTGGGAACTAATGACGACTACTCAGGATGACAAATGATCGAATGAATTGATCGCTGTCATAAACCAGTTGTTATGAGGCGTTCATATCGAAGTTTAGACGAAGTGAAAGTTCCAATAAAATGCACCAAAAATGAATTTGTTTGAGTCAGACCTCCTCGCAGTCGTCTGTTGTAGGTTGCTCGGCATGGATTGTTGGAATTGGTATGACGCCAACTTCATCTCTCGATCGCACAAGGAATTGTAAGGTGTCCTTTCCTCATTGCCGAGCGATATTTTTCGTCCAGCAGAGATGACGAAATTCTCCTGGGTAGCATTAACCTTTTGAATGGAACAATTGGGGACAATTATGATTCATGAAAAGCGTAAAGAATCCGCTTTTCAATGGTGTCAAATGTTAATAGGGTGTTCGCACTAAAATGTGGAGTTATTGTGATTTTAGTGTCAGCAGGTCAATTTTGTTGACTGTTGTGATTCGTTTACAGTTAGGCTTATGATCATGGAAGTTCTTTCAAAGGGGTTTTTAGAGAGAGTTCCCAAGGAGAAAATTGTTTGAAAATACCAATAAAGATTTTAATAGATATTACGTGATGTCCTATCGCCCGAAGAACGTGTTTTTATGGAGGATGAAACGGAAAGTTAGGATTCGGAAGCAGAACATCTGTGCAGGTACGTAAACAAGATCAGTAAAAAATTAGGCCCGTTCTTAGTGGCGCCCCTTGGTGAATCTTATTACTTTGCTTGACATTTCTTATGTTCCTTCTAAATAGAGTTCAGAGTGTTATTAGGTAAGGTTAGTTATGAGTTTCTAGTCATTTCAATATGCTTTTAAGAACCACATTCCATCAACTAATCTAAGACTCTAAAATATACGCCTCGGACCTTGCTTGCGCCTCGGAGGAACTCTGAGCAACGGGAATCTTGGCATTTCTAGCATTACCCTCCTGGTGTTTTTTGTTTATATCATTTTTATTTCTCAGCATCAGTTTTCACTATTTGTTATCATTTTATCTTCTGCCTTATCGAAAGTTTCGTGAATACAAACAATGCGTTCTGCTCACACGAAAATTTCAGATCGACTTAAAAAATCTGACCGACATGAGAAACCGAGTTTCAGGGTTTCAGGTCGAGCTGAGTTTCATTTCGCCTGCGTCGTGTAAGCGTTCCAAGGGCTTCGAGAGCAGACCGAAATGAGTTTCAAACTGATCAGAAACTCAGACCAGTTAAATCTTCTCAAGTAATCCTCGGGTTTAAAGTGTTTTGAGCCCAAGCGAGATGCTGTCGAAGCTTCCCATTTGGCACGTTTTTGTTTCACGAACGCTATCAATTAGCGTAGTCTCTCCTTTGCAGTTGGATTTTCTTTGCCATGAAACGGAAAGGCATGCAATGTTATACCATTCTTTATACCTGAAGTATTTCCACAATTATCAGCCACGTATCTGTTTACCATATTTGCGTTGTTTCTTGCCTTCCTTCCCTCTGCAACCACCACTGGCACTAAAGTTTACTGCGAAATCACGTAGGCTACTCTGAGACCTGAGTGTATATACCTTAGTCGACGTCACATCCGCTATCGCCCCAGACTCCAGACTGGTCAAAATAGCCCGGCAGTGTCCACAAAAAATTGTCCAAAAACGCTACTTTAGTGGGGCATAACTCCGGAACCACGCATCGGAATTCAATGCGGTTTTCGGTTTTCAACTCAGCTCAACATCCTCGATCATAATCAAGAATAAAAAAATTTGGATTTAGTTGCACTTTAAGGATTTCAGTTTATCAAACCAAATAGTTTCTTAAGTTATCTTTTACCAGTACTTGAGTTTCTTCACTTTTTGGCGATATGAGAGTTGAGTTTCTGAGACAAGCAGTTTCCCATTAAAAGATATGTGTTTGGGCAGTCACAGGTATAATCTCCATGGTACCGCCATATACTTTTTCAAAAATTTCATTTTTAGAGAAGGAATACCTGGCTAAACTGCAGATCATGAAAATTATGTAGATAAGAATTATTGTTTAACGAGGCAAGCTTAATTGGAAAGCCAATTTCGTGAAAGTAAGATATGAAAAACTTAAAAGTTCCATTTACAGTTTATCCAAGCAGGGTTTTAAGATAAACAACAAAAATTTAGTTTCAGGAGACCATCAGCATGAAAATGGGGTATCATTCACATTTGCTTGATGCAGAATTTGAAAATTCCGCAAATTCAAAGGAAATCCGGAATTTCCGCATTTTCGTGGAAATTTCCGATTCCGCATGGAAATTCCGCATTCCGCATTTTAAAGATAGACGTTTCTTTCATATTATATATTTCATATTTTAAACATATCTATACAGGGTACAAAATTCAATAACTATTGTTTTAAAATTGGGCCCTGTCAAAAGTAAAGTTCCTAATATAAACATATAAGCAAATTAGATAAAAATTTACACCTGAATACAAAAAATATTTGTACAAAATTAAAGATTTTCGTACCCCAACTGTCTCAACCTTGATTTAAAAGAGTAGACCGAGGGAGCCTCTTTGATATTGTCGTTAAGCATGTTCCACACTTTTGTACCACGGTAAAAGAATGCCTTTTGGCCACATACTGTTCTCATTAACGGTACTGCAAGATCATTTTTAGTGTTTCTTAGCTCACGAGTGTGGAAATCTGATAGTCGTACGAAAAGATCACTGATGTACTGTGGTGCTAGATCGTTTAAAGATTTGTACATAATAGTAGATGTCTCTTTCAAAATCATTTCTTTGATGGACAACCAGCCTAGTTCTTTGCGTAACGGCACAGATGGTGCATCATAAGGACTATCCGTAACGATTCGGGCAGCCCCGTTCTGCAGTTTTTGTAGAGACTCTATTCTAGTAATACCACTATGTACCACCACGTTTGTATAACCCCAAACGGAGCAGCAATAGTTTAGATGTGGTTCTACAATACTACGATAAATGTCCTTCAATGTCTCCATAGATAAGAAGTTTTTACAGTATTTCAAAAGGCCAATTGCTCGAGAAACTTTCCCTTTTATACTCTCAATTTGGCACCTCTACGTTAGACTGTTGTCTATTTGGGGGTAAAAAAGCAGGCTGCACTGCCATTTTATTTACATTTTGCATTGACCCAACTATCATAGCCTGTGTTTTGACGACGTTCAAGGATGGCTTATTACCTTGAAGCAATTTCTCGATATCAACAAGTTCGGCGTTTAACACCATGTGCATTTCTTCCAAGTTTTTGCAGGAATAGGAAATCATGGTATCATCAGCATACATGTTTGCCTCGGCCTTCTTCAGTGCAAAGGGAAGATCATTTATATAAAGCAGAAAAAGAAGTGGTCCCAAACAGGAACCTTGCGGCACTCCGACATTAATATCTTGGATGTCAGAAGAGACGCCATGTACTTTGCAAAACTGCTTTCCGTTATTCAAATACGACCGGAACCAATCATGTTCCAAGCCATTGATACCATAGAAATTCAACTTATCAAGAAGAATACCATGATCAACGGTATCAAACGCCTTCTTAAGGTCAATGAAGATCATAGCTGTAAATTTCCCTTTATCATTGTTGACGAACCAGTCATTCGTGCATTTTAGAAGGCAAGTGACAACAGAGTGTAAAGAGCGAAAGCCGGACTGTTGTAAGCATATGAACTTGTTATCGTCCAGATATCTATATAATTGGTCGTACACGAGTTTTTCAAATAATCTAGAAACAGCTTTTAGAACAGATATTGGCCTGTAGTTTGATATTTCATCAGATGGGAGCCTTAAATATGGGAGCTACTCTAGCAACTTTCCAGCTGTCAGGGAAAACTCCAGAAGATATGGAAAGGTTCAAAATATCACAGAGTGAATCTGAAATAACAGGAAATGCTACTTTTAAGAAATAGCTAGAAATGTTATCCACACCAGACCCATGGGAGGTCTTGATTATATTTAATGCCTTTTCGATGGTCCTCTTTTCGATGGCTGCGAATCTGAATGGTTCTCTACTATTGGAGGGATTTGATATTTCATATTGATGAGACAGAAGGGGATTGGCCTGAGCGGGTATCTTGTCACTGAGATTCTTTCCCACACTGCAGAAATAATTGTTCATCGAGTTAGCGATATCATCATCTGTTTTTATCTCCTGTTCGTTCACTTTTAGGGAATCAATATTGGTAGTCTTAGATCTTTTATTCAACAGGAGGTTTATTGTTTTCCATGACTGCTTTAAGTCACCTTTACAGGCAGCTAACTTCTTGGAAAAATATTCTCGCTTGAGAGTTTTGTTGAGAATGTTAGCTTTATTTCGCAGTTGCCTGGACGCATCCATCAGTATAGCTGACTTGCGTTTAACGGCAGCAGTTTTTATTCTGTCCCTCTGACGAGAAAGCTTTTTAAAATCGCTATTAAAGAGCCACTGCTGACATATGTGCTTTGCGCCTGTGCGAATCCCACAATGCATTGCTTCTTCGACTTTCTGGGTGTCTAAAAGTGTTTTTTGGCCTAGCATGTCAACATTATCGCGGATGTGGAAAGAAGCCTACCTCAATTCCACTGTTGCCTCCTCCATCATTATCTTCATCGCTTTCTTCTTGGACGGTCATGATGCGTGATCCGTAGATATGTGGATTATTTCCTGTCGTTCTTGTTGTTGTACGGTTTAGTTTGCCATATCGAACGGTTCAAATACGAAGTTTAAATTACGAAAGAAAATGACGAGGCCATTTTGCCCTCCAGAGGACTGTATTTCAAATTAACATAATAAAACAGACGCTATAAGTAAAGAAAGGGCCTATAGAATTGTGGTTAATACGTGTGAAATGTTCCTCTCTTGTTTTCAGCAATGACGGAAATATAAAACAATAAACGATAATAAGCGCAAACAAAACATTGTTCTTCGTCGCCATTGGTGTTTACCTCCTTTCAATTTTCTAAGCGCGCAAAGCACTTATGTCAGCAGTGGCTCTTTAAGCCAAGGGGAGTATTTGTTAGATACTCTCATTTCCTGCAAAGGGGCATGCATCTCAACGACAAGAGACAGAGTTGTAGACCATTGACCATCTTTACCGCAGTTTCGATCCCACCTTCGAAATTTCCGACTTTTAAAGACAAATGACGGATATATAGCGTCTGGTTTAAAAATAGAACAAAGATGGCTGCATTCCTTCATTTGTCTAATTGATTTGATAATCTCTCGAGATAGCGAATACAATTGAATATAACAGACTACATATAGATTGCCTAGGCCTCTAACTTAAAGAGGCTCAGTCGTTAAACAGTAAACAAATTCGCAAACTCGCACGTGTCGGGGATTATCCATTGTTCATCCATTGTTCTCTGCAGTTTGTTTGTTGGCTTCACCCAAGCCACAAAAAAGTGACCGTTAAGAATCCACTTACAGTATATCCGAGCAATCGTTAGACTTGCCCCAAGTCTGTTTTGTCAACTGTAATAAGTCTACCGGAAAGTATTCCCTTCAATTTTTTTGACGAATTTTTTTTGACGAAATAGACTTGGAGCAAGTCTTAAGCAATCGTAGAAGATATGAATTTTTGGTTTGTTCCTTAGTGAAGTACAAGAATTAATGCCCAAACAGCAAATTTCATTTTGAAAAAAAAATACGAAAATCCTGTGTGATATCACCATTCAAAAAACTGCAAAAATCATCGTTTTGTTTACATTTTGAAGACGGAGCCCCTTTAAGTTGCCTTGTATCTCCGTCAGTTTGTCTTTAAGAAGAATTTCCAAGTCCTGTTGAATTGAGGGGGCACTTGCCCCTCCAACCCCCCCCCATAATTTCCGCCACTACCAAGCAGCCTTGGGCCCATTTATGGGAGTGTAGTGTAGCTTTAAAGTTTACTAACCTCGTTTACTTCCATGGGAAGGTCTTCCACAGTCCTCTGAAAAAAATGAAATTGACTTTCTTTGAAAATGGTATCAATGATAGTTGAGCATGAGCAAATGCCAGTAAAATGTCATTTGTAGACTGACCAGTGACTTCGATTGATGTGCAACAGAAAAGAATGTCCCCCTAAGCACTAAGAAACTATTCTGAACGATATTGATGGATAGAAGCATTGTGGCAATGCATGAAGCTGCTCCCCTCTCGGCCTATATGATCTACCGCAAAATTGTATTCCTTTTTAACAGTTCTGTTCCAAGTATAGCAAATGCAATTTTCATGTTATGTTTTTGCAAAACAACGGATGCACATGCACCATTGCAGAAGTACAGTATGCGGGGGGGGGGGCGGGCTCCATGGTACTGCGTGGTGCTATTCTTAGAGTACCTTCCTTACAATAGAATTCGGACTTATTGGGAATGATCTTCAGCGGTATTGATTTCTGCATTTATTGGTATGATTTTTGGTAAAGGATCATTCAAGAGTACAGTAAATTTTTTTCACTTTTTCTAGCTGCATGGGTATGCTTTTCAGAAAAGGTTTCGGATTTATAAAAAACTTAACTCTCAGATCGCTAAGACTTTAGGAAACTCCAATAGCAAACAATTAGTAGCCTGTGCGCAGACTCTACTACACTACAAAAGTCTACTGCAAAGGAAAAGTAGGAAAAGTACTACTTTTCCTTTTGTAATAGAGTCTGCGCGCAGGCTAACAATTAGTTAAGAAACTATTCTTTTTAGTAGTCAAGAAGATCCCCGGCATGTTTTTGCTTTGTTTTCACTTGTTCCCTATATCATATTACTCGCAAGGTACTTGAAAAATTTCTAAATATTGGAGACGCCTCAAAATAAATCGTCTTGAAAAACTTGTGAATGTAAACATGAAGATTGTTATGGAGCCTTTAACCCTAATCCTACGGGGCTTTTTTATGTAACATAGCCGGGGGGGATGCTTTCCACCCCCCCCTCTATAAATAGCCGTAGACTAATGGGAAATCATTGAAACTTGGCAAGGGCTTAGTCCTAACTATTCTTAGCCGATTGGTAGTTTTGGTCGTGGCCACCTCATTAGGTGACGTCACTATGACGTCATAATGCCGGAAAATGTCAAAATATATGGTTTTCCGGCTTATTTGTTCTAAAAACGGAATAAAGGTAATCTGGATGACTTTTTCCATCCTTATTTAGCGTATTATT
Source organism: Aurelia coerulea (assembly GCA_039566865.1). Classification (NCBI taxonomy): domain Eukaryota; kingdom Metazoa; phylum Cnidaria; class Scyphozoa; order Semaeostomeae; family Ulmaridae; genus Aurelia; species Aurelia coerulea. The sequence goes on from CM076943.1 coordinate 29,817,225, forward strand.
TATTTCCAATTCAAATATGATGCATGTAGGTGTTTTAGACTGTTATTTTGGAAGAAAATGACAAATATTGATGACGTCATAACTAAAAACTGTGTTTTTCTGCCAAAAATTTATAATAATTGGCTCAAAATGCTTTTAAAGTATTGCATAACGCAATTCTATGCATTTTTAACGAAATCTGTTGCAAAAAACTTCAAAATTTGCCAAAATGACCCAAAATGACCCAAAATCATTTAAGAATGCTGACGTCAGCAAGTTCCATTGTTATTGACAACAATAGAAAGCTAATTGTTTGCTGATTCTTTTAAAGTACAATAGTCAACATTTGGAACTAATTCTGGGAGTAAAAATATCAAAATCATGAATTTTTCCAATACCTTCCTCCAAATATGCTAGTGTCACCTGTCACGTGACACTATTGTTCAAAAATTTAATTGTCAAAATGTAGCTAATAGAAAATTAGTAATTGTCAGAGAGTTTTAGGGTCATAGTTTTTGTCGTTAAAGAATGCTCTGCAAAAAACCGACAGGGGGTGGAAAGCACCCCCCCCAGTAGGATTAGGGTTAAGAAACTCGGAAGAAACTCGGAAGAAACTCGGAAGAAACTCGGAAAAAACTCGGAAGAAACTCTGATTTCTGAAAATCTGATAATTTTAAGAAACTTTCGGTACTGGCCCTAATTCTTAGTTTCTCATATAAAAATACGCGTACTTTTGGCTTTGGGTTGTGAATGGCACAGCCCTGTACCGCGGAAACTTAAAGGTAATGTGTCCATGTAAGTACGGCCGCGTATACACTCTTGTCAAAATGTGCTGACACGATGCTGACGAAGAGCCCGAGGAGCGCACTGTGATTGGTAGAATTTAACTGAACACATGCAAAACTAGAATTTACATTTCACAACGAGGCTGCCTGCTGTGAGACTTCGGGTTCAACTCTGGAATCGTAGCCGCAAGCAAGTCATCAGTCTGCTTATATTAGACCTGGCTATCTTTGTAACTCTATGGTAAAGTGATCACATGAAATATCACGTGAAAATAGCAAAGTCGCTGTACTTACATGGACACATTACCTTGTTGGAGCATAGTCACTAGAATACCGCCAAAGCCTCATTTTCACGGACCAATCAGAAGGCTAAAAAGCGATGGAGACAAAAGAAACCCGTGAAGATTTTCCTAAATTTTCCCTACCTTCATAAAACGCAACCAGGACAAAAAACTGCTCGAGATTTCCCGAATTTTTTTAAAGCAATCTACTCTCCAGATGTTTGGGAGTACAAGTTTGGATGCCGGTTAAAATATCTGCAGGATTGGCGGAATTATTGCCTCTCCAATAGACAAAATCGGCGAAGGCTTGTCGAGACCTGTTTACGCCACTTCAAGTCAGGTGATAAAGCCTCTTGATAAAACCTCTTTTGAATTTTATAAGTTATTTCGCAACGAGCAAACTTTTGCCATGAATGTAAAAAGTAGTACAATACAGAAACTTCCCTAGAGTATTACCACATGACTTGAAACGCGCGAACAAGCCTTTGTAGACTTTTTCAATTCACATAGAAACCGTAGAGGCATTGAATCTTCAATAAAAGAAAATTTAGCGAAAGACAATAGCAAGAACAATTGACTACACAGATTGTGGCGTTTTCGGGTCGTTCTTACAACAATCACTATTGTTATTACTATTGTCTCCCGGCCAGAATCTCTATTGTTCAAGGTTCAGTGCCTTGTCGGTTTGTTTGTGGCCATAACTCCACCAATCCTGGAGATATTTTAACCGGCATCCAAACTTTTACTCCCAAACATCTGGAGAGTAGATAGCTTTAAAAAAATTCGGGAAATCTCAAGCAGTTTTTTGTCCTGGTTGCGTTTTATGAAGGTAGGTAAAATTTAGGAAAATCTTCACGGGTTTCTTTTGTCTCCCTCGCTTTTTAGCAGTCTGATTGGTCCGTGAAAATGAGGCTTTGGCGGTTTCGACCATGGGCCACGAGCAATCGGCTATGTACGACGAATGATTCCTATGCTACTGGCTGCTGACTTGGGCCGCGCGTGGGTTTTAGAAAGAAGATTGGGTGCTAACCTTTTTTTGCGCAAGCGCACTACAACTGTTGCATCTAGGTTGTTGCTGTTGCCCATTTGTTTTGATTTGATTCAGATTGCGGGCGAACTGGTGTAATGGCCGGTATTTTGCGTGTGCTATGATGGTTGGTATTCTATTTAAAGACAGAACTATATGTAAAGAAAGTGTTCCTAAACAGTGCAGAGGTGAGAAAAAATTGTCTGATAACGAATATGATATTTTAGGCTCTACTAGTACACAGAGAGAGTGTTAGGCGCTCTGACTCATCTGTACTCGCTGCATGTTTTTTATAAAGAAACTGGTTTATAAGAAAGAGGGGTACTTCGGGGGGGTCCCAATACCGCAATACCGCACGAAAAAGACACCAAATACCGCAAATACCGCACTAAAAATAGCAAAATACCGCAAACGCTAGAAAACTAAAAACAAAGCTATTAATACAGTACACCGGTCTGTAGCAGTTTGATTGCCACCTAAATCCATCTTCCTCCATCAAAATTTGTAGTCTGATCTATTAGATCGTAGTTAGATGTTTTACAGACAAAATAGTGATGTGAGAACGATGGGGAAAAATTTCATCGATGTGCTTTAAGTAAAACTGCATTGACGGCAGAAATTATGAATATATAGAACCAAGATAGAACAGATCTTATATCATAGTAGTATCATTGATCTAAACTGTTTACCCTTTAGTGGTACTGTTAATATCCGGGTCAAAGGTGCAAATGTATTCGAAAGCAACATGGTTCGAAAGGAAACTTTTCAAAACAAAAAGTAATATTAATGATGATAATATAAAAACACACTGTTATTTGTCAAGACGTTTCGATTAAAATCATCAGTTTCATATGATAATAATGATAATAATAATAACTAATATTTTGACAGGTTGACTTGTTCAGCATAAAACTATCTGTTATCATTCCAGGACCTGTAATCCTGGAACCTGGCGGATGCTTTTTTGTACACATTTTCAAAATGTTGATGTATCTTCAGATGGTTATCCAAATCTGCACCAATGTACTTGTATGATTTTGTCTCATGAATAGTTTGATTGTAGATTTTGATGTCCACCTTTGGCTGTTTGGACAACTTTTCATGTGATCCATATAGCAAAATTCAGTTTTACCTTTTTTCAAGTTAATGAACAAGTTATTTTCATTAAACCAGTCTGCAACTGTTTGCAGTGCACTGTTAAGTAAATGTTCTATTTCATTTTAGTTCTTTCGTGCACAATATTAAACACTATCGTCAGCATATAATATAATGCCAGCATCAGTGAGCGGAATATGGAATGATGTCGTTGATTATCAGCTAGAAAAGAAGGGGCCCCAGGATGGATCCTTGTGGGACACCACATGTAACATGTTCTTCGCATGAGCTGGTGCTATCAAAAATTACTTTTTGTTTTCTATCAAAGACATGATCACCTATCCATGGTAATTCCACATCACCTGGTAATTTTTCCCGCAAGGTTACATGACATGCTGTGTCGAAGGCTTGACGGAGGTCAATATAGACAGCACCACTACATAGCCCTTTATCAATTTTCTGTGCAACCTTTTCTGACAGTAAGGTAACTGCATGTTGCGTAGATCTCCCTTGTCTACACCCAAACTGATGTGGGCACAATAGGCCATTCGACTCAAGGTACTGGGACAGTTGATTATAAATGATCTTCTCCATAACTTTTGATAGAGGAGGAATTACCGTGATAGGCGTATATTTGTCCAACATTGTCAGATTGCCTGATTTGAAAGCAGGGGTGATTTTCCCACATTTAAAGTTTTAATTCGTGCAAATATTTGATTCTTTTTCTTCAGATAAAAATGTTGCGTGCCCTCCTCCGCAAGTACCTTTTTCAAGGTTGAGCAGGTAGAGCAGGCACACAGAGAGAGAGATAGATAAGGGACTTCCCTCTCCTTCGTTGTTCTTTCCTCTATATCAATTGGTCTCCAAGATGCTTCGTTCCTCAACAGGAAAATGGTATTACAGGAAATTTGGATGTTAATTTTCGTACAATACCGCATACCGCGCTGTGAAAGTTCGATACCGCAATACCGCAAGTTTTTTCTGTCATTACCGCAATACCGCACAAAATTTACCCCCGATACCGCAATACCGCAAACCCCGAAGTACCCCTCAAGAAACAAAAAGCTACTTCAAAACTAACTGTGCTAGAAATGGAATTTTTTTTTAAAGTATTGATTTTGGATCTACAGTATAACATATTTCCTACTATTTGAAAAAAATTTGGAGAAAATCAGTTGTTAGCAAATCAAATGGAATTTTCATGATAAGAAGGTAGTAAATTTGCCAATTCTCCTTTTTTTTATTGCCTGGCAATGAATCACATGATTAATTAACTGCCATTGTTAGTAACGATAGAGGCATGTCTCATTGTTATATCTCTTGTAATTTTGGAGAAAAGAGGGGAAAGTTTTCAACATGATGAGAACACTATTTATTCATCTATTATATGATGTTTTGAGTGGCAAGAATCATAGAATATCTGATCTGTATCAGTGTTACTTGTCATATTGATAAGTCATGCAGTCAAAAAATAAAAAAAATTGTTGGTACTATGCCCATGGGGGGGGGGGGACACTCAGCACATACGCATATGGGGGGGGTCAGACCCAAAAATATCAGTTTATCTTCATTACAACCCAAAAATATCAGCTTATTTTATACCTTGACATCTGTAAAGGAACATAAAAGATCCTGAAACAATGCAAATTGAGACCAGGATTGCCACTAGAGAACCCAGAAATATCATTGTGACTATATTTTATGCCCAAAAATATCAAAAACATAATTTCAGTTTATTTTGACCCAAATATATCACTTTCAGCAATATTCTGACCCAAAAATATTGGATTTACCTCCCCGTATGTGCATGTGCTACGTGCCCCCCTGTGGGGTACTATGGCCCGATCAGAGTTTCTTATGAAAAAAGCCAATAATGTACCTTTCAGCAATCTAATGCTTAAATTGACACATGGTGCAAATGTTTGCGTTCCTTCTTCAAAAATACAATATGGCCTTCATCAAAATGTTTTTTTTTGTCAGGTGGCTGTGCAACAGAATACACCAACATTTCCAGTGGTGATGGGTCCCTGTCATGTTCAAACTGTTTTTAAACTTCACAAAGTTCATTTGAACCATGTTTGATGGTTTCTAAAGGTGTTATCAGACTATGTCTGCATTTATATCAATCGTATTTTGTTTGTAGGGCATTTGCTAACATAACTTTAAATTCTTGTATCAGATTCCATGTAGGTCATGCATGCAAAAAGCATGTCAACAAATTGAGTGTTGATCATAAGCTGTTTCAAGTTTGTATTATTTAGATATTTATTGGCTTTCTTGTGGAAAAATTTGTATGTCTGAGACAGCATTCTCAGGGAATGAAGATATAAATACTGAAAGATTTATTGGTTCTCTTTATCTAGCTTGCAAAACAAAGTCTGGAGGCAACAACTTGAGATCATTATGATCAAAATCTGGAATTTTATCAATCATTGTACAAAATATTAGTCATTTGTCTGCTTCATGTTTCTTCAGACATGCTCTCAAATAATCAAAATTGTACCAATCTTTCCACTGCACTGTCTTTGACAAATCAGTAATTTCTAAAATCAGCACATTTATAAACCCTAAGAAATGTACACAGTAGCTGTAGCCATTCACAAGTACCGTTTCAGGTCTCAGCCATTTTATCTCATGGCAATCAGAAGTAAAACAACAACTAGAACAGACTCAGATTGCATATGCCTACTTATTTCTTTGTAAAACAAGGGGGAAATAGGCAGTTGAGCTAGAATTGTATGCTCGGGCTTTGCAGATGATGTTTGATGGTGTTGAGATTTTACTTTTGTTAATAGCAGAAGATCTTCAAGGACTAAATTCCTGATTATCTGAGCCAAATTCAGAATCTTTTGTAGACAAATGAAAAGAGGAGAATTTGAGGTTGAATAGCAATGCTCATCTCTGACTTCAAAAGTAGGGTTAACAGCAACAAGTGATGATATGGCAGTTGCAGCACTGTTTGATGTTTCATTTTTGTTTCTTTCGGCTTCGTTTACGTCTGAATGGTCTGAATATTGATTGCTTCGAGCCTGCATTCTCTTTTAACTGATGTGAAATCACACAATTTGCAGTGATATTGGCTGATATTCTTTGCATTTGTTGACGACTTCGCATAAAATGTGAAAGTTGACGGAACGGCTCATCATTTGCAGTGCTGGAACTTGCCATATCATCAGGTACTGTTAGGTATGTATCATTACAACAACTCTCAAACAAACTGATATGTTTCGAACTCAGTATGACAGTATAATCCTAGCCCAAACGACGAAAAAGAGAAAGATGTGTCCTCGGCCGTCCACTGCTCATCCTGCCTAACAAAATGGCGATTGCACGGAAGAACGGTGGTCACATGGCGATTAGCGTTGTTGTTGCTGCACGTAGCTGTGCAGGAGCAAGAAAGCTCCACTCTGATTGGTCAAAATGATCTACGCAGTCCGCATGCGCTCCCAAAGGATGGCTGCTGATTGGGGAAGTCGGCATTGTTTTTAAACAAAAGAATCTGAAGTTCATATCTCCAACAATACCTTTAACCCTATCTCACCTGGGGGGGGGGTGGATTCCACCCCCCCAACCAAACTTTTATTCGCCTATGCTAGAATATGCAATGCAGGATGCCAAGACTCCGCTACTTTGACTTTATATCTATACTGTATCGAATGATGAAAATTTCAAGATGCTAAATATAGCCTTGTAACCATGGCAACCAATGTTTTACTGTGTAGTCAACAAAATTTGTATACTTTTTTTTAATTGTTGCAAATTTTAATCCCAAATATATGCAAAATTATACTTACACATGTATTTGATGATATCCAACTCAATTTGAAACAAAAGATTTCAATTTAGTGCCTCATTTCATTGTTTCAATCATGTTGGTAACAATCATGATAATCATAACTTAAAATCTTCTTATTGTCATAGCAACGAGAACAATAGAGATAATTTGAATTAATCATGTGATTTTGATTGTTTGCATCAAAGTATATATATTTACCTATTCTAAAGATTGTAGCTACTACGACAGCGAAGAAAAAGAGGGGGGGGGGGGGTGGAATCCACCCCCCCTCAGGTATTGACCGCTTCAAAACGCCCAGGTGAGATAGGGTTAAGTAACCCTAACCTTAGGGAAGGGGTTTGGGCGGGGATGACGCAGACCATAAACGATTGTCAAAGATCAGTTGAAAACAAATATTCTTGGCAGAAAGATAGGGGCAAATGCAACATGACTGGATCAAAAGCTTCATTGAAGGAAAAGCTGTTCTCGTTTTCAGTTGAATTTGGGATAAATAGCCATAAATATTATGGGAAGAAACCTACCTTCAGGTATCCTTCTTTTGACAATTTTCTTTTCTGCCTAGAGAAGGAAAAAATTGCAAAAAGAATTTTTAAAACTAGCAATAACAACATTCAGGGAGTGCTGTGCACTGTGTTTCTCAGAAAAATTGTTGTCAAAATGTTTACGATTGTGGTCTTAGCAACTTATTGGTCAATAAGCAATAAGCAATAAGCAATGAGGACACCAAAGAAGTCAGTTTCTTGAGAGAACGAATATAGTTCAGACAGATTTTAAGTCATGATGAAATTTGGATTTTCATATACTTTTTTCATAAATATCTAGACATACTGGGCCAGCCCGGCTGCTCGTGTGAGCAGACAACAAACTTTGAATGGGAAACAGCGATAAGGTGAGATCTCGGCAAAACCTCCAGCCCGGTAATCAGGCTGGCTCGCCTCCATATGAACAGGTCCTTATTCAGGCCTACTCAGTTGGCTAGGCAGTGAGCTGTGAAAGTGGAGCGAGCGAAGCAAGCGCAATGCAGAATTCTCGCTCCGCTCTATTTTCGCAGCTCATTGCTAACCGAGTAGGCCTGAATAAGATTCAAAACAGGAAAATTATCACCAGTCAGTTTCAATACTTTCCTCTAGTCCCGGGCCTCCCCGGGGGGGGGGGACTACTTGACTAGGGAAGTGACGGGGTGTGCGGAAAATCTCTCCACACCCTGCACCCCGTCGCATAAAAATAGGCCAAAACGATACCCTGTGGCATTAAAATGTTGCCTCTCAAATACAGTGTAGGATGTAGAACGCAATTTTTGCTTGTGATAGTATAGGGCTCAAATCTTTCGAATCTTTAAAAAGGTGGGTGTAAAATTCTATGACATTTTTCTTTGAACTGAATGGCGTGAAAGGAACTTATGGGACTTTTTAGCTATTTTTGAAAAGATTCATGGATAATTTTGAAAACATTTAAATCATCGTAAATCTCAAACCAATGAAGGAAAAATGATATAACCATCAGTAAAACCATAGTTTATTGAGGTCTACAAAATGGTGGCAAGCAGAAGTCTGTTGCTTTTCTGGGCTAGGATTTAGAAATTTGATGACGTCACAGCCTCAAAATTGATAAATGCCGCCATTTTGAAATTAATCAAAATATCAATAAATTTCCACGGCAGATTTGTACCCTGGGTACCAGAGCCAAAAAATAATAAAATAAAAAAAAAATAAAGAAGGAAAGGCCAAATTTTCAATTTCTTTCTAATTTTGAGGCTCTGGTACCCAGGGTAGCAGATTTGCAGCAAAAACCTCTGAGTTCAGTGGCGGACTGGCCCACCGGGATACCGGGGAATTTCCCGGTGGGCCCTTGTCAAGACAATAGCCATTTTTTGGCTTGGGCCTTTGGGACACAAATGCTTGCTGGCGGCCCACAGTAAAAACAATTGCAATTGTAACTGATATCTTAACACTTTTCAAGCCCATCTAAGTAGTGTATGCCTGGAATTTTTCAGCTCGCTTCGCTCGCACTTCAAGACGTCTTTATTCCTGGCTACTGTCGGCCACTTTGTGCAACTTTGTATGCCAGTGGCGTGGCGCAGCCATGGATGGGGATGGGGCCATTTGCTACCCCCTACTTCTGTCAAAAGATGATCCTCGAGATTCTTTCAAAAACGAAGAGAAATTGGTTATCTATCCGAAATATACTGGAGAGTATTTGAGGGCATTGGGAGAGTCGCTCTAAGCCAAAGTAAAGGTACGCCTTTTACAAAATTTTCCCAGATGAACTATGATAAACTATGACAAACCATGATCGCATTGAAATAAGAAAATTAGACCATAGAAAATTCAGTTTCCTCAACAATTTTACTTGGGATGCTAATTTGAAAAAACAATTGTTACGAAATGATCAAATTCTATTTTAGCACTGCTAACATTAGATTGCGAGAAGTGTTCTAAGCCAAAGTAAAGGGCGTATCCTCTGAAAATTTTCTCCCCCAGACCCCCTTATTTCAATACCCTACCACTTAATTTGTCATGGCTGTTGTATGCTTTATTTAGGCTCTCATTACGTCCGCACATGAAAAAATTTTCTTGAACGAAGTGGTACTTCAAATGTTCAGCTCGTTTCGCTTGCTTCTTTCTTTTTAGCTGTGCCATCATCAGACGAGAATTTGATAAAAAACTATAATTTGTTTTAAAGCTGCCACGAAAGTCTCCGTCGCTTAATTCACTTTTCCAAAACATTTCATTTCACTTGACTGCTTGAAGGCTCACCCCATATCCAATTAAGGGTGGATTTTTCGAAAATAAGGGTGCTCAGCGGCATTGTAAAGAAAAGGGTAATTGTAAATTGTAAAATTGTAAATTGTACACTTAACAATTTTCCTAGACCGAGGCCCAGGCCCTCGATTAACTTGATTTGCCCAAAGTTGCCTCCTTTTGAGGTAAACATCTGGCTACACCACTAGAAACACTACGAAGTAACTTTTCAAACATGCTAGCTAGTTTACAAAAATAATTTGAACCTCTACAAATATGTGGCCCCTAACAGCGAATTTCCCGGTAAGGAATTGATGCCCCAGTCCGCCCCTGTCTGAGTTCCTTCCAAGCCACTAAATTAAAAGTGAACAGTTATAAAATTTTACTCCGACCTTTTTAAAGATTTGAGACCTATGTTGCTTGTGATACTCTGTCCCATAATTTTTACCGCAAAAGGACACCCTGTTGAGCGGCTCCTTGGTTAACTCCAAATCTCAGAAAATCGATGGAGACTAGGGACAGACTGAAAAAAATAGCGGCAAAATCTCCTGGGGTGTGGTCAGCTTATACCAAGCAGCGGAATAAAGTAACCAAAGAAATTAGGCACTCTATGCAGGATTATTACAAAGGTATAATTGAGAAAAATAAAGGGAACCCAAAGAAAATGTGGAAAACAATCAATAGAATCTTGGATAAAGATATTAAATCCACGACGGTTTCCAGTCTAGAAATTGACGGCAAAAGTTTGACAAAAGAGCGTGATGTGCTTGAAGCGTTGAATTGTCACTTTGTCTCTGTTGGACCAAAGCTCGCGAAGAGCATAGAAACGAGACCAAATGATAATTGTTTGCGGCATATCACACCAGTAAACAACGAAATGCTGTTCAAAATAGTCGACAAAAAGTATGTGATGAATGCTATCAGTCAGCTAAAGAACGGAAAAGCGTCTGGTCCTGACAAAGTTACCGTAGCTTTGGTAAAAGACGCGAGCGAATTTATAGCTCAGCCCCTTATGCTGATTTATAACTCATCACTTACGAATGGTGTTTTTCCTGACATCTGGAAATTAGCGAGAGTCACCCCAATTTACAAGTCGGGCCCAAAAACTTATCTAAACAACTACACACCTATCTCTGTAATCTCAGTGTTTTCAAGGATGCTAGAGCGACTAACGCACGATCAACTATTTGCGTTTCTCAAAATCAATGAGAGTACTACATGCAACCAAGCAGCTTTTCGTAAGTTGTACTCCACGATAACATCACTCATAAGCAGCACAGACTTCTGGTACGAAAACGTAGATCGCAGCAATGTTAATCTCACTATTTTTCTCGACCTTAAGAAAGCCTTCGATACAGTTGATCACGATATATTACTCAAACAATTACGTGCATATGGAATAAGAGGCAAAGCTGGGAATTGGTTTGAATCCTACTTAAATAATAGAAAACAGTTCTGCTCTCTGAACGGTCAGCATTCTAAAGCCAGAGATGTAACCTGTGGTATTCCCCAAGGTTCTTGTTTAGGCCCTCTTCTTTTCATCATTTACTTGAATGACTTGGAAAAGTGTCTTAAATTCTTCAAGGCTAGCATTTATGCTGACGATACCAATATAACGATTGCATCGAACGATGTAGCGAAACTAATTGAGGACGCACATCAAGAGCTTTCCAATCTCTCTGAGTGGATGAGGGTGAACAAACTTAGCCCATATCCCAAAAAACTGAATTCATGGTCATAGGGCATCCACTTAAAAACCAAAAATTTAGACCTGCCAGAAGTGCTTAAACTAAATAACTCTGATATCAAAAGAGTTGAAAAGACGAAATCCCTCGGAGTGATAGTTGATGAAAAACTAAGTTGGGATGAACAGTTTAAGCGCACCAAAGGCAAACTGAGTGGAGGTCTTGCAGCTTTGAAAAAATTGAAAAATGTCGTTTCACAATCCCAATTGTGTAATGTATATTATGCGTTAATCGAGAGTCACCTGCGTTATGCCGATGTTATCTGGGGTAGTCTTTCAAAAACAAAAGTAGCTGCTCTCCAACGCCTTCAAGACCGGGCGTATTCGATAATTGCAAACGCAAGAATAAAAGATGGCTGGTCGGCATCCTGGTTAAACGTAGAAAATCTTTTCCGTTACGATAGGAATGTCATGACTTACAAGATTATGAACAGACTATGCCCTGAAAACCTCTGGGATAAATACAAGCCAAGATATTTTCACTCGACCTACAATACGAGGCACTGTAAGGATATCCAGATCCCTAGATATAGGACTGAATTTGCAAAAAAGGGCTTTCATTACGCAGCTCTCAAGTCATGGAATGATACACCTGCCGAAATTCGCGAGTTACCGACACTTGATCGTTTTAAAAAACAACTTAAAAAGCATCTAAAGAGCTAGACTCTCAAGCCAAACACAACTCCCTGGAAGAACAGCAAGGATTAAGTTTTATAGGGCTTTAGGTTTTAATTCATAAGGTTTTATCATTGTAAATAGATGTTATATATTTTAATTTGCTGAAGGGTTAATTTGTGTATAAATGATATTAAATGAAAAAAAAATGAAAACATCCCGTCAGGTCAAGTATGGGAGTACCCCCCCCCCCCGGGGGGCCTCTAATCTGGATGTTTCCTGATGTTTCAAAGCAGGCAGCTTCACAAAAAAAATCAATAAAAAACAGGAAAGGGCTTTGAGAATTACTTATAAGGATATGAAGAATAAACTGCAGTTGCTTTATGATTGAGATGTACTAAACAAAAATGACCTTAGACCATAGATTCTATGCCTTAGACCTTCATTCACGCAGAGAATCTTCTGTGAAAACAAAAATTAAACGAAGGATTCATTCAATCTAGGGTGAGATCGGTCTGCAAAGGCACAGATAGCATCAGATTTAAAGGACCAGTCCGGGGTTCCGGGGTTGGCATGATTGATGATAAAATACAAGATGATACTGCTTTGAATGCTGCGTGATACTGTTTTGCACTATTTTTTGCCTTCTTGTGAAATTACGTATTCAAATAAGCAATTTGAGCGAAGTGACGTCATATCGCGCAAACGAGAATGAGGCTGTGCGATTGCTTTTTCGCCTTTTAATCGCTGCTAGCCTCTTTATTGTGTACTCATGCATTGAAAATGGCATTTCCTATGGAGGTTTTACGGTTAAGGTGGATCTGCACTTAAGGAGACTCAATACCTAAAATTTCAAAATGACGAAACAGCGATAAGGTGGCTCACTACCAAGTGAAAATAGGTAAAAACACACAAAAAACGATTGGTTAAGGTGGCTACCAATGAAACGATAAGGTGGCTCGCAACCAAAAACTTTCGCACACTTGGTGTCCTATCGCCCATGGGCCAACGACCAACAACCACAATCTCTTTTTAAATTGTTTCATAATATCATGGTTCTCAAGCAGGTTCTCTTATAAGCAACCTCTGGACCCCTAAGTAACTTAATGGGTACGCAACTAGCCACTTTTCCTTAGGAGACCCATGGCAAGCACTGCATGATTTTCTTTTGCCCAAAGCATCCAAGAACAAGAGGGTAATTTTGTTCAAATCAGGGGGGTAACTACATAGTGGAAATATTCCGCTGCTCATGTCAAGGAATCTCAAACGTAACAATAGCTTGAAATTTTGCAGTTTGAAAGAATATGTTAATAAAGGTTGGAATTAATCCGAATGTTCCCTCTCAGGCCTCTCCCTGAGTTCCACAACAAAAATGACTCGCGTATTTAGAACTATAGGCTCAATAGATTCTTAGGCTCACATCGAATACTATCTACAAACACATATATATATACAAAGAGGACTGTAACTTTTCATAGGAATATAGGCTCTAACTCGAATATAGGTCTTAACTTTAGGCTCTCTAGAATCCACTCTACTCAAAACAACAAAACATGTGTCTCTTAAAGTCTGTGGGCGTAACTCACTCGGGGGGTTAATACCTAAATTATCTAACACTCCCCCCATTGATCATCAACTGGATGATCAATTGTTCTCCTTATCAAGTCTGCGTTCATGGCGGCAACCCTCCTGGGTGGCCTTGTATGTTCTTCAACGTTCAGAGGTGGTTCTTCATTCAAAGAAATATCTAAAGTCTTACCTCTGTCTTCATCTGAATTTACCTCTATTGGGTACAACAACTGCAATGGTCTCTTCAATCTTGTAAGCGTCCCTTTAGTATTCACCAGTCTGACACTTGCTCCTCTGATCTCGCCGTCATTGCTCTCTATGAGATCTTCCACAACAGCTGTTTTCCATTTTCCACGAATCACATTTTCATCTTTCACCAACACTACATCGCCTTTCTTGATACCAGCTTGTCTCTTGTTTTGCTCTTTACAATGATGAAACTCCCTTAAACTCAGGAGATACTCATTCCTCCATCTCTTCCAGAAACTTTCCAACAAGCTATTCAAGTAACGAGCTCTTCTCTGCAATGTCGTAGAAGTATCAATGTAATCTTCATCTTCAAGCTCATCAGGTTTTGAGGGTAGTGTCAAGATACGTCTACCCATAATCAGGTGAGCCGGTGTGATTGGCTCCTCAATGTCATCACTGTAAATGTAGGTTAAAGGTCTTGAGTTGATTGTTCCTTCAACTTCAGTAATCACTGTAACAAGCTCTTCATAATTCAGCTTTGCAGATCCCAATATCTTCCTCAAGCATCTTTTGACAACTTGTACCATTCTTTCATAAAATCCACCAAAAAATGGTGACTTTTCAAGCATAAATCGCCAGATTATTCCCTTCTGTCCCACAAATCTTTGAACTTCCTCACTTTCAAATATTGCAATCAATTCTTTGTTTGCTCTCCTGAAAGTCTGAGCATTGTCTGACCTGATAGTGACAGGCAGTCCTCTCCTTGCAATAAATCTCTTGAAACATCTCAAAAAAGCTTGTGTCGTAAGGTCTGGAGCAACTTCTAGATGTACAGCGCGGCTTGTAGAACATGTAAACAAACAAATATAAGCCTTTGCCATTCCTTCTGATGTTTTGACGTATAATGGTCCTGCGTAATCTACTCCAACATCAGCAAATGCAACTGCTCCTGATAATCTTCCTTCTGGTAGTGCTGCTGGCTTTGGTACACGATAAGATTTTCCTTGAGCTCTCCTACAAGTTGTACAATTGTAAACAATCTTGCGCACCAATTGCCTTCCCTTTGGTACCCAATACTCAGCTCGTAATTCTGTAAGAGTATCCTTTGTACCTCCATGTTTGACTTTGTAATGACAATCTTCCACAATTAATCTTGTCAAGTAATGGTCTCTCTGTAACAATATTGGGTATTTCGTGGCTTGGGGTAGGTTTGCATTACGGAGCCTTCCCCTGCACCTCAGAACACCCTGATCATCTGCATATAATCCAAGTTGATTGTCAAGTTTCTCATAAACTGACTTCTGCTTCCTGAGATCCGCCTGCATTTCAATAATCAGTAACTTCTCTGCTTCTTTGAGATCATCTGCAACAATGCTTGCATCCTTTGCTTGGCCATGATTTCTTAACAATCTCACAAATTTCAATACCAATGCAACAACTCGCACTAATTTTCCCCATTTACTGAAACGCTTCACATCAATCAAACTTGACAATGTAACTGGAACATTTGCCGCAGGTATTAATAATGATGTAACAACTTCTCTTGACTTTATACGAACCTCCTTTTGACAATCTTCTAAGACTTCCTCTGAATCAAGATTTGAATCAACAACAGGATACTCTTCTGGGGGACCTCTAAGCCACAAAGGACCTTCCCACCATAATTGATTCTCCACAATATCTGATGCTAAACAGCCCCTGGAACCAAGATCTGCAGGGTTCTCAGTCCCAGGGCAATGTCTCCACGAATCAATTCTTGTTAACTCCACAATCTCCTTTCTTCTGTTGTACACAAACTGCTTGTATTCTTTGTCAGATTTAATCCAGTACAATACACATTTGCTATCTGTCCAACAATAAACCTTTTCGATCTTGATAACTGGTTGCAAAGCTTCTTTCACCGAATTAACAAGCCGAGCAGTAATCAATGCAGCAAGTAATTCCAGCCTTGGTATTGATAATTCAGCCATTGGCGTCACTCTAGCCTTTGATGCAACCAGAATAGATTTCCTTTCTCCATTATTTGACTCCACACACAAGTAAACTGTGCCACAATAAGCTTTCTTAGAAGCATCCCCAAAGGCATGCAATGAAACTGATTCCACCTTTGCCTCAAGATTTGATAAATAACATCTGTCAATGTGAATATTTACTTTCTCCAAACTGGCAATCCATCTCCTAATAAATGCTTGATCTTCTTCAGCAAGTAATGTATCCCATGCATACTTCTTGATACATAATTCTTGAAACAAAATTCTCAATGAGACAATGACAGGAATAATCAATCCCATAGGATCAAAGAACTTCGCTGAAAGGCGAAGAACATTCCTCTTTGTCAGCTCCATCTCCCTCGCAAACTCTGCCAGTAACGATAACTTAAGAATGAGATTATCTTCCTTTAGATCCCAATTCATTCCAAGAATTTTGTGTTGTGTATCCACTTCAATTTCACTTAGGCCACCAACTGATATCTTGGCAAAGGACTGGTCTTCTGGAACAAGATTATGCTCAGGGGAACCATTAACTGCTTCTGCGTTGTACTCTGCAATTCTGCTGGTAACTTCCTTGCAATTTGATGCCCATTTACGAAGATTAAACCCTCCGGCAGCCAGGCAAGATTTGGCTTCTTGGAACATAAACAAAGCTTCTTCGACAGTCTCTCCTCCGCACGTCCAGTCGTCGATGTAAAAACTCCGCAGCACCTTGTCTGCCATTTCCAAATTTTCTGCGAAGTACTGCTGGACATGATAAGCCAGTGTAGCATTTAATAAGAACGGCGATACGGACATTCCAAATAACACAGTAGAAAATTTGTAGGTAATAACTCTTGGATTTTCTTCGTAAATGTTGTCAATCCAGAAAAACCGCATCAAATCTCGCTGCTCCTTGTCAACCATGACTTGTAAGAAGGCCTTCTCTATGTCAGCAGCTAATCCGATTCGAAATGAGCGAAATCTGAGTAAAATGTCAACAATCGCGGGTGACATGGGTGGTCCAGTGTACAAACAATCGTTGAGTGAAGGCAGAGATGCCGCAGCCTTTGAACTTGCGTCGTAAACAACTCTCAATTTCGTGGTAAGAGCATCTTTCCTCAGAACTACTTGACTTGGCAGATAATGGACATTTCCAGGCTCCTTTTCAATCGATATATCAACTTTCTCGATTATTCCTTGACGCAGCTGGTCTTGAATAATGTTATCATACTCTTTCAGAGTCTCTGGGTCTCTGCGAAGGCGCTTGACTAACGAATTTAATCTTGAAAGGCTGAGATCGTAATTATCTGGCAACAACGTGTGCTGTTCTTTCAAGGGCAATTTGACGCAATATTTGCCATCTTCTTTTGTAATATTCTTCACAAAGGCTTCTTGGACCGTGTCCTTCTCTCGAATTCCGATAGATTCTAAATCCCACAATTTATTCACGAGGTTATTTGCAGAATCCGCGTCATCAACAACTGGTAATACCTCTGTTCCTACTTTCAAAACGTGAGTAGAAACGAAATTGGTACAACTTTCCAAATCGCCAGGTCCTCCGCAGGGCACACGACCTGACAAAACCCAACCCAGTCCAGTCTCTTGTGCAAGCAACCCTTCTCCCTGCTCCCCCCGTCTCATCTTGCCGGTGAAGAATTTCGCAATGTTATCACAACCAATTAAGATTGATATTTGGCAATCACTTTCACCGTCATTGTGGTCTGCCAATTCTAGATCCTTCAGGTATTCAAAATTCTCTCTGGCTGATTGAATATTTTGTCGCGTTATCGGTTGACAGATCTTCGGGATGGTAAAGGCTTGGACTTTGGTTTGAAAGGAATTTGATACGCTGCCAATGGTAAACTCCACCAACTCTTTGGATTGAATATCCTTGCTCTGATTGTCATTGCCAAATACATTAATTTGTAAAGATTCTTTTCCTATCACTCGCAAGTCCAATTGGTCTTTTATGTCGTCGCAAATGAAACTGCGCTGGCTTCCGGAGTCAAAAATGACCCGGACTCGGATACGATGTTCAGATCCGCTCACATAAGCTTGTGCTGTTTGAAGCAAAATGTTGTCACGTGCACTAACATACAGGCTGTTCGTCTGTGACGCTCCACTAGGCTTTCCCTCGTTGATGACGGTAGGCGTGGCTTGGTTTCGATTTTCGCAGATGCTCACGTGATGTCTTTCAGAACAATTAAAACATTTTCCTCTAGATTGGCAATTTCGCGCCATGTGATCTTTTCGAAGACAAACATAACAGCGACCCTGTTGTCTCAGGATGTTCTTTCTGGCTCCACGATCCGTTACAACGCTGCAGTGTGCAGAGGCGTGTCCTTGTTTACAATAAGTGCACTTGGTCGACGTCGAGGATGGTTTTTCAGATGTAAACAATGCAGCTGCAGTTGATGGTTGCTTCCTTTGCTCTGCGGTGAAATTGGCTGGTTTCTTGCTTTCCAGAACTTTGTTTGATGGCAAGGCCGCTTGTATTCCTGCGCATCTTTCTCTATTTTCGACTTCTTCTCTGAAAAGATCTATCAAACGATCTAGCTCCCATCGTTGGTCTTTGATTTCGCGGCCAATAAGTAACCGGACGTCTTCCGGAATCTTGCTCAATAAAACTGGAACTAGCAGGCTGCCATATGCCGAAGTAGGTACGTTTAAAGCTTGTAATCCTCGCACGTGTACTTCCACTGTGTCGCACAGGTTGCGAAGCTCTTTCGTGTTCTTTGATGAAATAAGGGGTGGTAAATTGAGTAAGGCGTCATGGTGTCCGCTGACAATGACTTGCTCGTCTCCAAACCTACGCTGCAGCACCTCGATAGCTGATGCATAATTCGCTTCCGTTGTTTGAAACGCTGCAATGGACGAAGCTGCGCTTCCTTCCAAGAGATCTCTGAGATAACTAAACTTGGTGATCAAATTCAGGCTTGGGTCATCATGAATGGCACATTTGTAACTGTCCCAGAACGTTTGCCACTTTATCACGTCTCCATTAAACTTGTGAAGCTTTAGTTTGGGCAGAATCGCCGAAGTTGACACGTGTCTTGGTTGACTTTCTGCCGCGCTACAAACTTGCTGTGCTTTTTGATCTGGTCCTAATTTTTCTTCGATCTCTAACAGTGTTTTATAGACAAAATCTCGAAATTCTCCAGCCTCTTGAATCTCGGTGAACAATTCTTCGTCGTCTTCGGTTAGTTCTATGATGTTGCTGTCAAGATTTTTGATAATATCAAGTTCTTCTTTGAGTGTCAACTTACATTGCTTCAACTTAGGGATGTTCGTTTCTTCTTTCTCGGCGATGAATTCTTTCGCAGACTTAATCGTTTGCTCCACATACTTTCTGTGTCCCGTTCTAACCTTGAACGTCTTTTCTAGGCTCTGTAAGGCTTTCGCTTTCTTCTGGTTCGGCATTACGAAATCCGACGCTCGTGGACCATGTTAATAAAGGTTGGAATTAATCCGAATGTTCCCTCTCAGGCCTCTCCCTGAGTTCCACAACAAAAATGACTCGCGTATTTAGAACTATAGGCTCAATAGATTCTTAGGCTCACATCGAATACTATCTACAAACACATATATATATACAAAGAGGACTGTAACTTTTCATAGGAATATAGGCTCTAACTCGAATATAGGTCTTAACTTTAGGCTCTCTAGAATCCACTCTACTCAAAACAACAAAACATGTGTCTCTTAAAGTCTGTGGGCGTAACTCACTCGGGGGGTTAATACCTAAATTATCTAACACGTTTTGGATGTTTTCAGAATAAAAACCAATGAATACTCATTCGCGATTAATGAAAGTCAGCTTGCTGGCGGCGCAAATTTAAATTTTGTTTTCGTGGGTGTTGACATGCTTTGAACAGACTAAATTCTTTCGGAACGACTAAACGAATAAACTGTCGTACTCATTAGGAATTTTGACGTCAGCAATGCAACGACGGTACCAAAATAGGGGGCTCTAGGGGTGAAGCCCCAAGGAAATTTGCTTGAGGACACGCCCTCTACTTTGGCTTAGAGGACCTCTCCCGATCCCGAGTTTGCCAGTTCCAATATAGAATTTTTGACTATTTTGACTATTTTGTATTTTATTTTGACTATTCTTTCATAAATTAGCATCCTAAGGAAAACTCAGGAATGATGATTTTACTGCTATTCTGCGCATTACATTAGTCTTCTTTCCGTTCTCTTGAATGGAAAACAATGGTTTGATGAGCCGTTCTTGTAACAACGTCGGCACAATCCTTTCTTTTATTCACATGTCACACATTCAATGTCTTTGATTGGTTAAGATTTTGCCTCATGTGGTGATCACGGATGGAGTTTCAGATATAGGCGTGATCTTCAGTATAACGACTTTTCCACACTGCGAAAACCGAGCGAAAGCGACTGGTTTTAGCGTGTTTATCGTCTGAGAAGTCTTTCCTTCGTGATTCTTAGTGTCTACAGTGTTAGCGCTTTTAATAGAAGCGTAAACCACCTTTGATCGATACTATTTGTAACCCATATCTCTTGGGGCGCATTCTTTTGGGCTCCACTGAAGACGATATACTTTTGCATTTGGACTCTCTCGCACTTTCAGAAAAGTAAATTCGACACAATACTCACAGAACCAATCGTGCAATTATCTTGGTTTTCTGTGACGCTATATAGCTTTTTGTTGCTTTGATAGACATCAATTCAATACTTATAATCCAAGCAAGAATCTAAATCAACTTTTTCATGATACGAACTAATCATATTGTAACTTCGCCACAATCTTGAATCATGTAATTATAAGTTTATCGCGGTCATTTTTTAGCATAACTTGTTTTTGTTTCATTTGTGAGCCACATTCCGTCCATGTTTTCTGTCAGATACGCAGTTAAACTTGAAAGATTTCTTGGTTTGTGAGTTGTTTTGGTGTCTAGAATTGCACAGAAATGTACTCGAATTAACTTTACACTTCCTCCACAAAACTGGTCGGTTTGATTAAGATCTATTGAGAATTCAGCCATGTACTAAGCAATCACCAAGTCCCGTATCGTTGTATCGTTAGCCGATCTCTTCCTTGTGTTTCTTTTGTTTCTGTTTCTGCTTCTGTTTCTGTTTCTGTTTCTGTTTCATTGTTTCTTTTCCTTGTAAATTCTGTTTCACATCAGATGGTCAGGCATTTTACTTACCTCAATCTACATCAAATGAGTTGCACTCGTAGCATCAACAAATTCATCGCAACCCCGACCAGACTTCTGGAGTGAAACAGAATCTAGGATAGTATCCTTTAATTTATAAATGTTTGTTTCGTATGTGTCGTAGTGTGACTGTATACGGTTTAGCGTTTCGTGTTTTTAGATATTGGCCATGGGGTAGTCATTGTCTTTTGCTCCCCATGGTATCGTACCTGCGATGTCGTCTTGTAAAATTTAATATTTGAATAGAAAAAATATTGCAACACTCTGCGACGCAATGTTATCTTGTTCAAGTTGTTAGCTAAAAAACGCCCGGGCAGGTTTCTAAATATGGGCAAAAGAAAGTTATGCGGTGCTTGCTATGGATCTCCTGAGGAAAAGTGGCTAGTTGCGTACCCATAAGTTATTTAGCGGTCCAAAGGTTTCTTATAAGAAAACCTGCTTGAGAACCATGACATTATGAAACAATTTAAAAAACAGATTGTGCTTGTTGGCCGTTGGCCTAAGCAAAACGTTGAGATTGCGCCCAACAAGAGAGCACTCAAAGCAGACAAAATACTGGGTGTCCCAAAATAATGTATTATCGTTTGATGGCTTATATGTCCATAACCGATGAACTGATTTTCAAAAACTGGCAAAACCACAACCAACATCTTGACATCCAATTTAGCCTTTAGGCAATCAAATAAAACAAAGTTTTTGAAAATCCGTTCATATTGGTTATGGACACACAAGCAATCAAACAATAATACATCATTTTGGGACACTCCGTAGACAGGAAGGAAAGCATTGAAATTAATTTGAAATATTTAGGCACATGCTCCACGTCAAGGTAAGCATTCAACTTCATTTGAAATATAGACATTTTCATATCACATATTCTTCACATGTCAGAATCGCCCTTGACGAGACTTGGGGCAAGTCCAGACATACCCTAGCTTAATCGAAAGTAATATTGATACCGAAACAAAATTTTTCTCATGCATCTCTTGGTTTATTGCTTGGTTTGCGGGCACCTAGTGCTAGTTATAGTTCCAGCGACGTACCCAGAAATTCGAAAGGGGAGAGGGGGAGTCGATGATTGTTTACCGTCGCGTAATTTAGGTAAGACCTGGTGTCTAGTGATAAAGATGATGGGGAGGGGGGGGAGGGCGGTTCGCCCATAGTAAAGGTACCTATGGATGTGCCTCGAGCCAGGGCATAGTTTTTCGGACATCTAGTCTAGCCAAGGGAAGACTTGCCCCAAGTCTGTCTCTTTAGTCCGTCTTACCATGCCCTTGGATCCGCCATTCCAAGATTCGGTCAAGAGTGGAATGGCGGATCCAGGAACTGCCGAAAAAGCAAAAGTCAGACTGAAGAGATAGACTTGACATGGCAAGTCTAAAGGCTAATTTCCAGTCAGTGGAATTTTCCGAGCGGGCGGAATTTTCGACAATAAAAGGTCACTCGGCCGTAACTTTCTATTCAATGTCAGAGCGACATTTTCTCTCGAATACAATAGAAATTCTGCCCGTTCGGAAAATTCCACTGACTGGAAATCAGCCTTAAGCCAAGGGTATCCTCTGTCGCAATTTTGGTCTTCTTACGTTCTAGCCAAGGGTATCATACAGGCCCGTAGCACCTATTGGGGCCGGTCAGGCCCGGGCCCCCCAAAAATTTCCAAAAGTTGAATTTTGTTTATTCTTCATAATAACGTAGAAAACTGATCATCAGTGACAGGTCCTTAGCCCAGCAGCGAGTCAAGACCAATCTGAGGTCAACAACAATAAACAACCGAATGATGCAACGAACTCAACATTGTCAGCATCGCAAACGAAATTTTTTGAGATTCCGATGCAAGAAAATTTAACTCTTGAAAGTTCAGCCCTTTGGATATCAGAAGCACTTCGTCAAATTAGATGAAAAGTACCCAGACTTCAATAATCATAACTAAACTAACTGGTAGTGGTGTGGCCACGGGGGGGGGGGGCACTTTTGTCGAAAGATGGTCATCGAGATCCCTTGAAAACCAAAGAGAAAAAAGCTGGGTGTAGGTTGGGTAAGAATGTCAAGTCTTTCACTGGCAAAATCAGGGGATGCATTCTAAGCCAAAGTAAACGATGTTTTTTCAAAAACTTTCCCCATGCTCAAATGTATAGGATAACTGTCACAAAACTATCAAAGTTTCATTGTCGCCAATCGCAAGCATGATACTTGGTAGACTTGCTCCAAGTCTATTCAGTGGACCATCAGCAATAAAAGAATATAATTTCTTCTGCGGGGGCGTAAGCTACTAAGGTGACGCTGCGAAGAAGAAGTGAGAACGAAACTGTTCGTTCTCAATTCTCCTTCGCAGCGTCATCTTAGTAGCTTACGCCCCCGCAGAAGAAATTATATTCCTTTATTGCTGATGGTCCACTGAATAGACTTGGAGCAAGTCTAGATACTTGGAGATGCATTCTAAGCCAAAGTAAAGGGCGTGGCCCTAAAAATTTTCCTGGGGACCCTGCCCCCACACCCCCTCATTTTAATATGTCCCCACTTAAAACTTACTCTGCCCTGGGTACCAGAGCCAAACAATAATAAAATTCGCGTAACCAGGGTAAATTTACTCTAATCACGCCACTGCTCACGAGAATTCGCGATGAGTTTTGTAAATCAAATAAGTCAAATATCAAGTAAATCTTACACAACAGTCTTGACAAAGTATTCTTATCCTGTCCTAGTTTGATTTTAGCTAGCCTGTTTGATATATATTTGGATTCGTAAATTTCCTATTTTTTCTCCAGGACCTCCGAGCATAAAAATACCCTTTCAGCAATGCACAGAAGGGCGTTGCCAAAAGAAAAGAGGGCATTGACCAAGAAAATTTTCTGGGGGCTTCGCCCCTGGACCCCCAAGTCCTTACGCCTTCGGCGCGAATTAGGGCCCCCCTCCCCCAATCTGAAAAACGCTCCTAAGGGTCTGGTATCATATTTGACAATATTGGTCTGGGGAACGGTCATGTTTTAAAGGTTCAGTTCAGTTCAGTTCAGTTCATATATTTTAAAGTTCATACATATAAGGAGGGGTACTTCGGGGGGGGGGTCCCAATACCGCAATACCGCACGAAAAAGACACCAAATACCGCAATACCGCACCAAAGAATAGCAAAATACCGCAAACGCTAGAAAATTAAAAATAGCGCTGTTAATACAGTATACCGGTCTGTGGCAGTTTGATTCCGACCCAAATCCACCTTCCTTCGTCAAAATTTGTAGTTTCGTCTATTAGATCGTAGTTAGATGTTTTACAGACCAAAATGTGACGTGAGAACGACGGGAAAAGTTTCATTGATGTGCTTTCAGTAAAACTGCATTGACGGCAGAAATTATAAATATATACCGGATGAGCCAGAAAAAAGTTCCCACATTTGAAAATTCGTAGCACAACAAGTTTTCCATGGATTTGAATGATTCATTTTCTAATCAAAAGCCAAAAGATCAAAGAATTCCCGCGACCAATCTCGCCTTCCCAGGAGCACTGCAAATATATGTAAATTCAACTTTACAAGAGTTTCATGTTCTCAAAATGACTGAAAAAGGCCCAAAACACTTGATCAAATCGTTAGGACTCTCCTAATCCAGAACGATGCACACGAGCGCTTCACCTCTGTCAAGAGCAATAATAAACAGATACTAAAGATTTTCAATCCCTCGGAAATAAATTCGCAGACGATATCTCTCACTCATGAGAAATTGCTTTTTCTATGTTGTAGTCCTTTATAATTTGATCACGTATTTTAGGCCTCTTCTTCAGTCATTTTGCAACCACAAATCTTTTCTAAATTTGAAATTACCACTTTTTTTTCAAATGCTCGTAACAAGGCGAGAAAAACCACAAAAACACTTCGATCTTTTGGCTGTCAAGCAAATATTGATTCATTCCAATCCATCCAGCACTCTTGATGCTACGAACTTTCAAAAGTGGGAGCCCCCTCTGGCTCACCCGGTAGAAGTTTACACTGGCTGATGCTTTTTTGTACAAATTGTCCAAATATCGATTAAGGGGTTCAGATGGTTATCCAAATCTACACCAACACTTGTATAATTTTGTCTCATAATGAGACAAAATCATACAAGTACCTCATGAATAGTTTGATTGTAGATTTTGATGTCCACGTTTGGCTGTTTGGACAACTTTTGATGTGATCCATATAGCACAAATTCATTTTTACCTTTTTCAAGTTAATGAACAAGTTATTTTCATCAAGCCAGTCTGCAACGTTTTGCAGTTCACTGTTAAAGGACAAGTCCGGGGTTGGTATGACCGACGATAAAACACAAGATAACACTGCTGCGAATGGCGTATGATGTACGAAAACGAGGCTGTGCGATATCCCTCCGCCCGCCCCCTAACCGCTGCTAGCCTCCCCATCGTGTGCTCATGCATTGAAAATGGCACAAGAACAAGATAAAGAGGCCCGCAAAGATAAAGAGGCCAAAAACAATCACACAGCCTCGCCCTCGTTTGCGTGATATGACGTCACTTTGCTCAAATTGCTTATTTGTATACGTAATTTCACAAGAAGAAGGCGAGAAATAGTGGAAAAAAGTACCATACAACATTCATAGCAGCACCATCCGGTATTCCATTACCAATCATACCAACCCCGGACCCGCCCTCTAAGTAAATGTTCTATTTCATTTGAGTTCTTTCTTGCACAATATAAACAGTATCATCGGCATATAGTGTAATGCCAGCATCAGTGAGCGGAATATGGATGTCGTTGATTATCAGCCCAAAGAGAAGGGACCCCAGGATGGATCCTTGTGGTACATCACATGTAACGCTTTCTTCCCATGAGCTGGTGTTATCAAAGATTTCTTATTGTTTCCTATTACCTATCCATTGTAATTCCACATCATCTATACCATAACTTGGCAAATTTTCCAGCAAGGTTGCATGATGTACTTTGTCGAAGGCTTTACGGAGGTCAATATAGACAGCACCATTAAGTGGCCCTTTTTCAACGTACAGTCTAAACTTCTCTGACAGTTTGGTAACTGTATGTTGCGTAGATCTCCCTTGTCTGAACCCAAACTGATGTGGGCACAACAGGCCATTCGATTCAAGGTACTGGGACAGTTGATTATAAATGATCAGATAACTTTTGATAGAGCAGGAATTACCGTGAAAGGCGTACAGTTGTCCAACATTGTCGGATTGAAAATATGGGTGATTTTCCCACATCTAAAGTTTTGATTCGTGCAAATATGTTGATTCTTTTTCTTCAGATAAAAATGTTGCGTGCTCTCCTCCGCAGGTACCTTTTCAAGGTTGAGCAGGTGGAGCAGGCAAAAGGAGAGAGGGATAAGGGACCTCCCTCTCCTTCGTTTTTCTTTCCTCTATCAATTCGTCTCGAAGATGCGTTGTTCTTCAACAGGAAAATGGCATTACATGAAGTTTGGATGTTAATATTCGTACAATACCGCATACCGCGCTGTGAAAGCTCGATACCGCAATACCGCAAGCTTTTCCCGTCATTACCGCAATACCGCACAAAATTTACCCCCGATACCGCAATACCGCAAACCCCGATGTACCCCTCTATAAGCAGTCTGGGTAAGGGTCGGTTTTTTATCATAAATACCCATTTTTGTTGATATAAACTATATTTACGTGAAACGAATTGTCCTTTGATATTTGTGAGTTCAAACCAACAATTTGAGATATCTGCTGGCTCGAATGGCATTGAAATGAATCTAGCCAAAGGTATTGCTTTCAATGTTAGTCAAACCAAGGGTATCATTTTTTTTTTAATTGTTCTTGCCAAGGGTACCATTTTCGAGAAAGCTAGTCTAGCCAACGATAGCCACTTTGAATATGCAGAATATGCTCGTGACAGACCCCTGCCAAAAATATTTTCCAAGAACCCCCCCCCCCCCCCTCCCGTGATTCGTTTCAAAAGATATATGGAAAGGGGGGAGTCGCTTCAAGAACTTCTGGCCGAAACATCGATTTTGTATTCAAGAATATCAAAATGAGACCAGTAAAAAATGAAGCAGAATGGCTTATAGATGGACTACTTGCTATAGATGGACTACTTCGTCCCGCACAAAATACTTCAAATGCAGCAAAGGCGTTCGTCAAGGTTGTCCCCTTAGCTCCACGCTCTTCAATCTTTACTTAAATGACTTTGTTGTGTTGATGATCTTAATAAAACAAATACTTCTCCTCTCACTCTCGGTGACAAGCCAGTCACCTGCTTGATGTATGCAGATGACATCATAATTCTTAGCTACTCCCACTCTGCTCTCCAAAACTGTTTGAACACTCTGTCAGAATATTGTAAGTAACCAATGGAAACTTTCTATCAACACTTACAAAGTAAACAACAAATATAAACATGAATTCTTCATCAAGGGCAGTCCATCAGAAAATGTTACTGAGTTTACATATCTAGGAATTACAATCGACGCCGCGTGTTCTTTCAAAGAAACTCTCCGTTTTCTAGTAGTAAAGCTACAAGGCTCAGAAGTCTGCTGGGGTGCCTTTCACTCTCCGTCGCAGAGGCCGTTTGTTGGAAACCGAACTTTCAGAACTGCGAAGGAGCCAAAGAACGCGCGTCGCGCTCGCATTTTTGGTGCCCTCGCAGTTTCGAGAGCTTCAGTTTAAAGCTCGGTTTCCAAAAAACAGCCTCTGCGATGGAGAGTGGGTGCCTTTGAGAAATCATGCATTGACCAATGGGACAAAACAGATATCGAAAAAGTACATACTCAGTTTCTGAAGAGAATTATCGGCGTAAACAGATCAACAACTAACGACCTCGTACGCGGTAAACTAGGACGTTTTCCTGCGTTTTCCATTGAGAAGCTTGGTCGAATCAAGACTCTGTAACTTTCTTAAACATATTGACAAAGAATGTAAACCAGATTCGCTTGTTTCAAGAGCAAAGCAATATGGAAGTCATATCACTGAACGTCTAACTATCACCTCAAATATCACACAAAGCATTAACAAACTATTACCTCAAAACTCTATAAATGATGCTTTTTTGCTTCCCTCTCAAAATACACCATAAACAAACTCCTTAGAACAAAATTTGAAACAATATGAAATGACAAGATTTAAATACAAGCTCGAAAAGAAAAACTCAATAACAAAACAAAACAAAACAAACGTACAAAACTCATAAAACAAACGTAAAATACGAGAAATACCTTTCATTTGGTCCATTTGTATTAAAAGCAGAACGCATAGACGAACACTAACCAAACTACGACTCAGCGACCACTGCCTTGCTATCGAAAAAGGAAGACATAGCAAACCACCTATCATAAGAGAAGAAAGATTCTGCAAACTCTGCCCAAACATAATCGAAGAAGAAACTCACTTTATACTCTCGTGTAACACATGCAATCCAGAAAGGACAGTTTTCATAAATCACATCAACGAAATTTACCCAAATTTCATTAGAATCCCAACAGACAAACAAAAATTGATCTTTCTTCTTACAAATGATGATGAAAAATACCTGCAAATATTTGCCGACTACCTTGATATAATTTACAGCAAACGCTTGGATAACACATAAACTTTTTCTTAGAACTTATCAACATACTGTTAAAATTAGCTTGTTTAAAATTTGTTGTTGTATTAGATTGTTAGCTCTTTAGTTTTTGTTAGATTAGACCATGTAGCATATGATGATATTGTGTCGAATTATAGATTATTTTTTGCTATAGTATACCACATCAAAACCATAAGCGTACGAGGCGGGGGCACAGTGGACCCAGAATGCTAAGTTTTGGAAATAAGTTTTTAAAACAGGAATATGGCAAGATAATATGGTGATTTATAATCAATCGAAAGATATAAAAAAGCGGAGTTTGAAAATTGAGACAAATTTGAATTTTGGGGTAAGAAAAGGGGCTTTAGTCCCCTGGGAATTCTAGCAACTTCTTTGTTTCGAATCTTGCAAACATCAATCTTATATCATCTGAGAGTCCATTATCTCCTGATGCCAAATCTGAAAACCGCACGTTCATATAATTTGTGCTTCTAAAGTTATAAGTCATATTTAACATCAGATAATAGATATATCTGCTATGGGCAGTAACCTACACTAGGATTCAATCTTTGGTAAATAATTCCACAATGATGCAATTTACAAGAAATTGAACTAAATATTCGAAATCAGGAGCAAATGTGCTTTCAAATGATATAAGATTGGTGTCGGTACGATATGAAACAAAAAAGTTGCTAGAATTCCCAGGGGACTAAAGCCCCCTTTCTTACCTCAAAATTCGAATTCATGTCGATTTTAAAACTCCGCTCTTTGAGATCTTTCTATTGATGCCTGTTTGACCATACTTTGATGAAAATTACAAACTTTATAGCAAAAATATTTTCTGTCCATCTACTTTTTGGGATTCACTACAAAAACATTATATAGGAGCACATTACATCAAACATAGCATTGCTGCTGCACAATCATAAGACCTGACAGCATTTTGAAGAATATTGCAAATTATCATTGAGTTTAGGGGGCCCGTTGTGCAGGGATTGGACTCTAATTTGCATGTGAATTGAAAATATTTGGTAAGAATTGCCTATTACATGGATAAAACCATGGTTATTTGCCTCCTACGACCCTAAAATTGCTATTTTCTCAGGAATTGTCAGTGGCGTCGTGGCCGGGGGGCCAGGGGGGCCATGGCCCCCCCTGTGAAAATGTTGTCGGAAAATTCGTCAGTTTTCCACTCTTGTCGGAAAATCGAAAAAAATTGAATTAATCTATTTTCTTTACATAGCTACTTTATGGTAATCGAAATGTGTACATGAAATATCGCTTTTTTGGTCGCGAAAACGTAGTTTTTGATGAAAAAGTAGGTCTTTCGGCAAAAAACTAGGTCCTTCGTTCGTTTTTCTGCAAAAAATTCCTTTTTCAATCGATAGAAAAGTGTGTTTTCTATTGGAAAAATAGACACAATAGGCGCAAAATTTTCGGACGAAGAAATTTCAGACAAATGCTTTCGGTCAAAACATTCCTGGACTTTTCCCCGAAAATTCGGTCGTTTTACCTTCATTTTGGTGCTTAAAAACGATAAATTTACAATTCATTTTGCACGCTTCATACTTAAAAAATGTCATGCATTTATGGTTTGTGCATTAAGCTTTCAATGAGTTCATAAGCGTACAGGAAGAAAAAATCTAGGGGGGCGGCCCGACACAACGTCCATTGTTTACCAACACTTTTGCCCGACCGAGGGCAGATTTTTGCCCGATTGGGGCTGATTTTCGACGATTTTTCCAACATTGGCCCCCCTTAAAATCATGCTCCCACGACGCCACTGGGAATTGTCGTATTTTGAAGCTATTGAGTGCTAATTATAAATAACCCCTTAATTCAGTCTTTCAAAAGACATTTGTAAAGGTTCTTTGAGCTATTCATACCTGCATAGGAATCATTTTGTGAACTTAGGTTGTTACCGAGAGAACAATCATTGGGTTTTTTTATGGGTAGCCGTTGATAAAGTATAGTATGGTTCTCTTAGTGCTGACCAAATTCATAATTGTTATGCATCATTCGAAAGCTTATTGAATAAGCTTTCCAAATATCATATGGTTTAGGGGGCGCCCATGGGTCGGGATCGGGCCCTAATTTACATTTTAACTGAAAGTATGCGAGTAAAAACAGAGGGAAAAACATTGTCTTTGCCTCGGACAACCCTAAAATTCGTATTTTCCTCATAAATGTTTGCCTTTTCAAGCCCTTTAAATGCTAATTTTGAACAATTCATCCATCAGAAACCAGTTATGAAGGTTCTCTGAGAAATTTTATGCTTCTAGTGTTGATTTTGTGGAG
Source organism: Aurelia coerulea (assembly GCA_039566865.1). Classification (NCBI taxonomy): domain Eukaryota; kingdom Metazoa; phylum Cnidaria; class Scyphozoa; order Semaeostomeae; family Ulmaridae; genus Aurelia; species Aurelia coerulea. Next base: position 29,848,025 of record CM076943.1, read on the forward strand.
ACAGGTGATTTTTGCGAAATAATGTAACCAAAGTTATGAGTCCTCTGATCTTTGATAAACCCCATCACTCCAAAAAACCATATTTTTACCTAGAAACGAGATACTGACATGCGGTTTTTTGCGTTTTGTCCGTCTAACACTTGTGCTTCAAATAAATAATGTAAACTGCTATAAAAGAATACAAATTTTGTTTACTTATTTCCATCCCTGGCTGGGCCCACTGTGGGCCGGGGGGCGGCAGCCCCCCCCCCAACTTTAGAAAAATTATCGAAGATTAGCCCCAATCGGGCAAAGAAATGCCATCAGTCAGGCAAAAATGATGGTAAACAATGGACTTTGTGTTGGGTAGCCCCCTAGATTTTTTCTTCCCGTACCCATATGATCAAAACAGACAAAAACCACCGCCATTGTCTGAAAATAACCGCCAATATCACAATATCAGCATTAAAAACGTCGTCTCCAAAGGCAAGAACGCAAGGTCAAAAGCTCCCGGGGGGGGTGGGGTATTAGTACATTTGTCCAACGGTGCGGGGATGTGCCGTTTTTAAGGGTATCGTTCAAGTCAAGTACCCCCGGGGCAAAACTAAAAAATTGTGAGAAAATGCCAAGCTGTTGACTCGATTGGTGATTTTGCTTTTAGCTGTGTGCCCCTATGGCTTGCCAAACAACGTCGTTAAATTCTGTTTAACCTTACTCGTAACTTTGTTCACGCATCTCAATCGATACCTTCATCAGAGCCCACTGGATAGAGCGGCTTTCAAGATCAAACATTCAACAGATTGATCAACATCGAAACGTTCAAAAACCTGTAAGACGTTTTTAATGTCTCTTCATTTCATCAAAGCAAAGATTACTCTTGATTTACCTGTACTCTTGATTTACCTGTATTACAGCAGTCAGATAAAAAGCAAAGAGCAGCACTTGCAACGCTAATCTCATTCTCTCCATTGCGGAATACCCTCAGCAAAATGCAAGTTCCTGCTTGGTATCATTTTGAACATCAAACCGCATCTGATACTTGTCACGTCGTTGAAACCATCGTGTTGCTTTTCCTTTATTAGTTCGTCCAAGAGAATTTTTTATTCGTCTTCAGCAGGAATGAAAGCTCCGCATTCTTATTCGTCTCCCAAAGCCGGCATACAGTAAAATCCAGACCCTAGGACCCTAGGACCATTAAGTACCAATGTATGATAGGACCCATAACACCGGAGGGTCATCAAACTCAAGAGAGAACAGAATATATCAATATTTCCTCGCATAATACTACCATTTCTGCTGCTTTTATTACATCAGATGAGGTCAAGAGTAGGTTTAGAGAACTTTTTCTTATGCTGTGCTGAGTGCTCAGTGTGAATTTAATACATGGGAAGGAAGATGATTCTTTACGGTGGAGTCATGCCATTATTGCTCTCTGTCCTGAATTTCAATGAAATTCTATTGTGTGCTTTCTAACTTTAACTCTAACTTCGGATAAAGTGTTTGCACGACCCCGGTTGACTTGCCTTCACATGGATGTTTTACCAAACGACAAAAAAGTTCTTTTTTCTTCAGCCGTTCACAAGGGAACTGGGTCGAGTTTGAATTGTTTATACAGTTTGGAAAGGATTTACAAAAAAAGTTATTTGAACCATGTTTGAACTCTTCTGTGATTTGGCAGGTATTTGTATTTCAGAAGTAAAAGAAATATCTCAACTTCAAAAGGTCGTTTGGAATTCTCTATTTGTGTTCTGAGTTTCCTTCATAAAAGAAACCATGGAAAACTAAATAAGGTTTCTAAGGAACGTTTTGAAATTGAAAAAACACTCTTTCAACGAAGAATTCCACGTCAATGAAGCAAAGCGCCAATAGAGTTTCATTGAAATTTAGAACAGAGAGCAATAATGGCATCATTCCACCGTAAAGAATCATTTGTTTTCTTCAGTATGAAGACCATGGAGATAGGAAATTTGTCGATGATGAGCAATGAAATATAACACGTTTAATTGCTGAAAAGCATTTCTTTCCATGTAATAAATTCACACATAGCACTCAGCATAGAAAAAGTTCTCTAAATCTACTCTTGAGCTCATCTGATGTAACAAAACAGCAGAAATGGTAGTATTATATGAGGAAATATTGATATTTGTTCTCTCTTGAGGGTGATTACCCTCCGGTGCTAAGGGTCCTATCATACATTGGTACTTAATAGTCCTAGGGTCCTAGGGTCCTAGTGTCTTAGGGTCCTAGGGTCTGGTTTTTACTGCATGCCCCCAAAGCCTACTGATAACCATGTCGTAACGGAACATTTGCCTGAAACAAAAGGCAATCAGAAATCAAATCATAATATTCTAATTTTATTCCAGCAGAAACATAATGACGCAGGCATTGGAATTTGATGACTGAAGACATTTTCTATAGGCCTTTTGTTACAAAAGAAAATCACAACAGTGCAGATACTCCAACGAATTCTAAGGGTATAATACCTTTATATCACGCAAGAACGACTCTTCTGTATTCTTTAACTTGATTGTCTCAGCGTCACGTGATCAAAGTATCAGTGTACATTGTTAATGTAATATCCACTTATTCTTTTATAAGAAACTAAGAATGAGTTTCTTAGAGGTTCTATGACCATCTCCATGTTCACTACCATTTCAATACTCAAGTATCTTACAAGCAATATGATACACGAAACAAGTGAAATTAATGAACAATTTTTCAAGAATTTCCTTTATATAATAAAAAGTTTCTAAGTTATATTTTCCCAGTACTGGAGTTTCTTCATTTTTGGCGACAAGAGTTACGTTTCTTATGGGCAGTCTCTTATAAACAGTACGTGTAGTGTAGTCATGCAAACAACTGTGTGTGGTTCCTTGTTGTCTCCTCCATTCTAACTCCCACGCTTTTATCAAAACAAATCCAACGAATGCGTCGGCCATTTGTAATCACCGGCATTGGAATACTGGCATTAGCCTGCGTCGCAGACCGAATTCCAAAAGGAAAAGGATTTTTTCTTTCCTTTTGGAATTCGGTCTGCGACGCAGGCCATACCATAGAAATACTAGCAGCGGCATTGGCATTGGTATTGGAATTGGCATCGATATTGCATAATTGCTATGACGCATGCAAAACTAGTCAGGGGGTGCATGACAGTGATTTGCGAGGGTCTAAATTCTTGTATTCCCAATTATCTCTAATTAAAAATCTTAGTTGGAAGAATGGCACCGTTATGTACCACAGGGACGTGTAGGAATCATCTGAAACTTGGAGCGGCACAACACTTCAAGGGCACTTTTCCATAAACTATAAAGGGTAATTCCTGAAAATAAGAAAGAGGGCCACTTATTTGTTTAATGCAAATTCTTCCTCCCCCATAAGTTTTCATTATGATCAGAATTCTATTCAACCCGCAAACCGTAACGCTTCTAGCATACAATACAGTTCAAATCCTCACTGGTTGCTGAAGCATGCGGAAATCATCCAATTTCACGGTACTTAGCCAATCAAATCGCCTCTTTCTAACCTCGTGATAGTAAATCGGTCATTGGAAAGGAATTCTTGAGTACCCTTACGAAAATTGAAAATGGCTACTAGGTTACAATAATTACATGAATTCTTTTTTTTTCAATCGTTAGAACGGATCCCCCTCTGCAGTTTGTAGCGTGCTCAGACAAATATCTCATTTGGAGCCGAGATTGTATTCATATTCCGGTCGACGAATATTGACCTTCGCTCAAACATTGATAAAATTTGCTACAAATAAGATATAAGGATAAAAATCTCAGCGAGTATCGATATTGCCCTAAGAAATAACCTGAACACTTCCCTTCTTTTACATATCAAAATCGCAGGCGATTTTCAGCGATTTCTATCTTCTGTCAGACCTGTCACTTGGGCCTTAGTTTCTCACCGATCAAAACTCATACGCTGCGCTGGCCCCAATAAGGCTAAATGATCCACTTACCAATGACTCAAGCATCAATTTGACTCCATTTGAAATTCAATGTCTCCAAATTTTATTTAAAAACATCGAGTCTTGAGCAACTTCTGCAAATTTGTTTCGTTCCAACTTTCTCTGCAAGCGCGAGTAACCTGCTCAAGTATTGCATTGCTAGGTGAAGGTGAAGGTGAAGTTGCGTTTTACAGCGTCAAGCGCTGGGATCGCAGAAATAGAGCAGACCTAATCGAGTCCGCGACCCCTGTCATGACGCTCAAGTGATGGGGTCCTACCGGGTGTCGAACCCACTCCGCCTGACTGTTCTGGCTGCAAAGTCAGAGGATTACACCACTGCGCCACAACAACTAGGTTATCGTGATAGAAAGTACACCGATTCGACGCAGTTGCAGGGCCGCATTTAAGTCTGTTGGGGCCCTGGGCCCAAAACTGGTTGGGGCCCCTTAGAATATACCTAAAAAATTTTTTTCATAGTGAAGGTGAAGGTGAAGTTGCGTTTTTCAGCGCCAAGCGCTGGGATCGCAGAAATAGAGCAGACCTAATCGAGTCCGCGACCCCTTGTCATGACAATCAAGTGGTGGGTCCTACCATACCAGGTATTGAACCCACGCCGCCTGACTGTTCTGGCTGCAAAGTCAGAGGATTACACCACCACTGCGCCACAACATAGTACTCGCGATACCCTGTTAGCATGTATGCCATGTATGGGTAAGGCCACCAGATTCAGCCGTAGCCAAGCAAGTTAATATTAACTAAACATTTTGAAAGGGGAAAATTCGAAGAAATTAGTAAACTTGTACAAATATAAACTCGGCACAATCCCAAAAAAACTCCCCTTTGTCCAATGGTTTTTCATGAGTTTCGTCTTGCCTTCACTGCTGCAAAATTTCGGATGATATTCTTGGGGTCTAAAAACCTCACGACAGTGGCGTGGCCAGGGTAAATTAAATAAGGGCAAGGAAAGGAGGGGTCTGGGGGCAAAGCCCCCGGAAAATTTTTGGGACTACGCCCTTTACTTTGGCTCAGAATGCATCTCCTAATATCATGCTTGCCATTAGCGACAAGGAAAACTTAATATTCTGTGACGGTTATCCTACAAAATGCCAGTGCTAAAATGGAAGTTTTGACATTTCTCAGAAAGGTCTTTCCCAGCCTATACCCAACTTTGGACAAAAGTGGGGGCAATCCCCCCCCCCCCCCCTCGTGCCTCTGGACATCAAAAATTTGCTGCCATTCATTAGGCAAAAGGTAACAACGCGCTCTTGTGACATTGTGAACCTTAGTTGACACCTGACTCATGACCCTTTCAGCATGGAGAAACTTCTTTCACTGGAGGAAACTCTGCATGGCAAAGTGAAGTGCGGTCATTGCATTGAGCAACAATTTAAGTGCGGTTATTGCCTTTGGGAAGTTGCAGCTTCATCTCCTTTCACAATTTGCTCTAATAGATCATCCGAAAAAGGCTTTTACGTTCCATGGGGTTGTCGCCTCTTTAATTTCTTTCTTTTTTTATGGACTTCGGCTTCGGTATCAACGAGATTCCTCCTTTTATCGAGGAACTTTTCGAGAGGCCTTTTTAACAATCATTTCAAACACAAGAGTGAAATCAACAGCACTTCATAGGCTTTTTCAAATTTTGCTCGGGGCCCCCTAGATTTAAGAATTCTAGGGGGCCCCTGGGCCCGGGCCCAGTGGGCCCATGGGTAAATGCGTCACTGCGCAGTTGATGCACTCGTGAACAATTTTGGCACGTCTGTCTTTTTAAACAAAATTTGGAGACATTAATTGAAAATGAAGTCAAATTTAAGCCTGAGTCATTGGTCAGTGAATCATTTAGCCCAATAATGCAAACGAAGCCTTATTGGGGCCAACGTACGAGTTTTAATCGGTGAGAAGCTAAGGCCTTTGATGACAGTTCTGACAGAAATTGCTGAAAATCGCCTGCAATTTTGATATGTAAAAGAAGGGAAAGTGTTTAGGTTATTTCTTAAGGTAATATCCATAATCGCTGAGATTTTTATTCTAATATCTTATTCGTAGCGAATTTTATCAATGATTTAACGAAGGTCAGTATTCGTCGACCGGAAAATGAATACAATTTCGGCTCCAAATGAGATATTTTTCTGAGCACGCTACAAGCTGCAGAGGGGCATCCTTTCTAACGATTTTTCAAAAAAGAATCTATTTGATTATAGTAACCTAGTAGCTATTTCAAATTTCGTGAGGATACTCAAGAATTCCCTTCCAACGACCGACTTGATATCACGAGGCAGGGCTTGAAAATTGCCAGAAAATTTTTTACGAAAATGGTTCGCAAGAAATTTTCCACTCTTTCGCAGGAAATTTTTGGCATATTCTGGCATATTCCTCATTGTCATGTTATTTTCTTGTTCTTAATTTCTTTTATTTGCAACACAATTTTCGCGGTCTTACCACTATTTGATACTATTTCTACAATACAAATACCGGTGAACCAAACTAATCTTCAAAAGCTAGATCATAGGTAGCTTTCTGAGAAAAAAAAGTTATTGAAAATTGTTTGTAACACCGTTTATTCAAAAGACTTAAGTATCTTTTGAGTTGTTGCATAGGCACTTCGAGCTATGATTACTGTTCGAAAAACGAGATTTAAAGGAAATTTCGAATCCATTATTTCTCATTTGCAGTGAAGTAATCAAGACTCCTTTTCCAGTCACCATTTTGTGAAAACATATCGCAAGAGGTAGACTCAAAACTAAAAACATTCTTCCACAATCTAAACTATGTGTAGCCTGATAACCAGACCCTACTAAGGAAAAGTACTACTTTTTCTTAGTAGGGTCTGGTTATCAGGCTAAGCTACGCGAGGTTTACCATGCGCTGGTTGAAAGTCTCCTCCGATATGGAAATGTTATCTGGGGTAGCCTGCCCAATACGAAGCTGCAAACGCTTCAGCGTCTTCAGAATAGGGCCTTCTCAATTATTCAAAATGCTAGAATAAAGGACCCCTGGATCAATAATGGGCTGAACGTTGATCAGATCATCTATTTTGATAGATCTATCATTACACACGAAATAGTCAACAAGCAGTGTTATGAGAGCCTCTGGAACAAGTATAGTCAGAGGAATGAAATTTCTAGGTATAACACAAGAAACCATAGAAATCTCGACATCCCAAAGTTTAAACTTGAGTGTACAAAAAAGGTTTCCACCTTTCCGGGTTTAAGGCTTGGAATGAAATACCAATCGAAATAAGGGAAATCCCCTCACTCTATCAGTTTAAAAGAAAATTAAAAACGCAGTGGCGTCGTGGCCGGGGGGGCCAGGGGGAGCCATGGCCCCCCCTGTGAAAATGTTGTCGGAAAATTCGTCAGTTTTCCATTCTTGTCGGAAAATCGAAAAAAATTGAATTAATCCATTTTCCTTACATAGCTACTTTATGGCAATCGAAATGTATACATGAAATATCACTTTTTCGATCGCAAAAACTTAGTTTTTGATGAAAAAGTAGGTTTTTCGACAAAAAACTAGGTCCTTCGTTCGTTTTTCTGCAAAAAATTCCTTTTTCAATCGAAAGAAAGTGTGTTTTCTATTGGAAAAATAGACACATTAGGCGCAAAAAGTTTCTGACGAATAAATTTCAGACAAATGCTTTCGGTCAAAACATTCTTGGACTTTTTCCCCGAAAATTCGGTCGTCTTACCTACATTTTGGTGACTAAAAACGATACATTTACAATTTATTTTGCACGTTTCATACCTAAAAAATGTCATGCAATTATGGTTTGTGCATTAAGCTTTCAATGAGTTGCTCATCAGAATTTGCACAAGTGAATATTGTTGAGGAAGATGGAAATGATTACTAAGATGAGATTACTTTCAGTTTCTGTAAACGGATGCGTATAGAAATGAAGATTTATATCAAGCTATCATGCTGCTATCTAAAATTTGAAAACGATCTATTTTTCAGTGCTTCTAAGGTCATTTTTTTCGAAATTTCCCATGAAAAACCAATAGTAGATTCTTCAAAATAGGGGCGTTTTGCAACGATCTAAAGGGCGTGGTCACAGAAAATTTTCCCGGGGGCAAGCCCCCGGACCCCCAGTTTTCCACCCTCCTTGCACATATAGCTTCAGCCTCACTTTCATCACCAATCACGTCTCAACAACAGCCTCACCTCCAACAAGAAACGCCTCTTAACAGGACTGCTGTGTCCCTTTCAAAAATTCTTCGCTATTATGGAACTTTTATATGACAAAAGTTCTTGCCATTTTGCCACTTTTTGTTCGTTACATTCCTGCTTAATTTTTGTCGGAAAAATGTCTCTTTGTCGGAAAATTATGACCCTTGGCCCCCCCCTAAAATCATGCTCCCACGACGCCACTGTAAAAACGCATTTAAAGAGCTCAATAAACCCTAACTAAAACACGACTCCCAGGAAGATCAGATCTCAGCCTGGATCCAATCTTAGCTAATACCAAATTTTAAATTTTGTTTTTCATTATTCATTCAACGTTTGTAACTTTTGTAGTTTGATTTTGTACTGATGGGATATCGTGTAAAAATATGAATAGATAAAAAAATAATAATAATAATAATTGCAGTCATCTGGGGAAATTTGTTGTTTGAAAGGCGATCGATATCTGTTCCTTATTCAAAAATCGTGCTCAGGTATTAATTTAAAGATTTCTCATCATTGCGCAAAACAGCGTAAATCGCAGTTATCGGCTTATAAGGGTGTGGCACCCAGGGGGGGGGTACTTGACTTAGATTTGTTAGGGGGTGAGCCCACAAACAAAACTTTTACCCTGCTCCAGAATTTTTCGATGAAAATGATAACCTGTTCCTGAAAAACATGGTGAAAAGTGTACTCCAGAACCCGGAATTTGACCGAAAAACGATCCGATCTAACAAAATATTCCTTTTTGACATGTTTTGACAACCTGCTCTAGAAAATTGCCTCATTTTGATACCCTGTGCTAGAGAAAATTGGTGAAAACGATCCCTTAAAAACGGCACATCCCCGTCGGACAAATATACTAAGTACCCCCCCTCCCCTCCGGGGTGTGGCAATGAGCTCGACAAAGTTTCTGGTGACCAGAGGCTGTATGGAGTGTAACATTTTTTCATGACCGAAAAAGATTTCTCCATCAAGTGCTGAGCACCATTAATTATTTGTTGTCCACCAGGTGGCAAAACCGCTAGTATATAGCAGAAGTGCATAATTTTAGGGGTCCAGGGGCATGCACCCTTGGAAAACTTTTGTAAATATGACCTCTAAAATGCCCGGGATACATTTAGTGCTCCCTTTTTCAAGGCAGTTTGCCACGCAGCCGAGTTGCAGAAATATGAGCTAGAAATAGAGAAATAGAGATCATTGAACATTAGACGCTGATATCCGTCTAGAAACTTTCTCTGCGAGGGGAATCAGCCCGAGTTTGAAGGAGGCAACTTGCAGAGGGAGTACCAAAAGTACAAGAGAACATAGAAGCACAACGAAAGCTCGAGCAAATGTTTGGGCTTCTGGTTACGAAAATTATTTAGTGTTTTACTAAACAAGAGCCCAAATTTAGAAGCTATGATTAAACAAACCTGACCTGATTTTTTTTCAAAGCCCGTTTCAAGTTATGAAGTGAAGTAAGAAGAAAGAGATTGGATACAAAAAGCACTACTGAATCTTTCTACACACTGGGGCCTTTTGCACCTCTTTCCATGGATCACTAACTTATGAACATCTTGAACGGAACACAACAGGTTCAAAATGCTGCAAAACACGAACTATTCATTCAATTTCAGCTGTCTTCCAAGCTGGTTAGGAAAATCACTAGTTTTTCCACCAAACAACGCCTAAGTTGTAAACTTGTCCAATTATTTTTGAAGAAATTGAAAGGAACTGAAGTTGCTTCACTATAAGGGGCGAAATTCCTGTCAGGGAAAGGTGGTCAAGCTCAGGGGCGCATATTAGGGCGGTGTGGGGTGAGACACCCCCTTACATTTTCTTAGTTGGTCTAAAATTTTTCTCGTCAGGAAAAGTCGGTCAACGACAAAGCTGGGATTGTTTGAATCCAAATTGGTCCGATTTTGAATATTTTACGCAAAGGCCTACTCTGACGACAACTAGAATATTTACGAGTCAAGCTTGATTGGGAGAGTCGTTCTGAACCAAAGAAGAGGATGGGATTTTTAAAAGATTTCCTTAGATGTATCGCAGAATTGCCCAGGACTACATACATTGTTAGGAGCAAGGGATCATGGGATTGTGAGAAACTTCTTAGACAAAGCAAAAGGTGTTTTTGGGCAAAGGTTGTCCCAAAGGTAAAATAATGTTACAAATACTAAAAGTTTCCAATCTGGCACTTTTGGTGCCGGTGGTATGGTGGTATAGTTGTGCTGTGCGGTATTTTGAAATAGACAAAATCGGCTAAGGTTTGTTACCACCAATTTCAAGACATGTGATCAATCCCTTCATAAAACATCTTTGACTTCTCTAACATATTTCGTGCCATGCAAAGTTGTGCCATAAGTGCAGAAAGTAGCGTAATGCTTAAAACTTGTGAAGAGTATGGTCACATGCGGCACGGCGTCACTGAAAGTTGGTATCAGTCACACCGGGTCGACCCAGTCGAGATGCCTTTGGCATATGCCTATGGCTCGAACCAGACAAAATAGTTCAAAATTCACTCGATTCGGCGCGGCGCGGCACGACTTATTAATCGGGCCTAAAAATCATGAGAGAAAGACTATGTGCGTTTATTAAAAGCTCAATTGGGAATTTATGTAACATTGCGTCGCAGAATGTTGCTCGACTTGCAATTGCCTAAGGGGTACAAGTTTTTTTTATTCAAATATTAAATTTTGCAAGATACTTTACATTATACTACACCTAATTCTAATTACTATACGACACTGCAGGTACGATACCATGGGGAGCGAAAGACTATGACTTCCCCATGGCCAATACCTAAAAACACGGAACGTTAAACCGTATACAGTCACACTACGAAACATACGAGACAAACATTTATAAATTAAAGGATACTTTCCTAGATTCTGTTTCACTCCAGATGTCAGGTCGGGGTTGCGATGAATGTGTTGATGCTACGAGTGCAACTCATTTGATGTAGATTGAGGTAAGTAAAATGCCTGACCATCTGATGTGAAACAGAATTTACAAGGAATAGAAACACTAACGATCGGCTAACGATACAACGATACGGGACTTGGTGATTGCTTAGTACATGGCTGAATTCTCAGTAGGTCTTAATCAAACCGACCAGTTTCGAGGAGGAAGCGTAAAGTTAATTCGATTACATTTCTGTGCAATTCTAGACACCAAAACAACTCACAAACCAAGAAATCTTTCAAGTTTAACTGCGTATCTGACAGAAAACATGGACGGAATGTGACTCACAAATGAAACGAAAATAAGTTATGCTAAAGAATGACCGCGATAAACTTATAATTACATGATTCAAGATTGTGGCGAAGTTACAATATGATTAGTTCGTATCATGAAAAAGTTGATTTAGATTCTTGCTTGGATTATAAGTATTGAATTGAGGTCTATCAAAGCAACAAAAAGCTATATAGCGTCACAGAAAACCAAGATATTTGCACGATTGGTTTTGTGGGGATTGTGTCGAAATTACTTTTCTGAAAGTGCGAGAGAGTCCAAATGCAAAAGTATATCGTCTTCAGTGGAGCCCAAAAGAATGCGCCCCAAGAGATATGGGTTACAAATAGTATCGATCAAAGGTGGTTTACGCTTCTATTAAAAGCGCTAACACTGCAGTCACTAAAAATCACGAAGGAAAGACTTCTTAAACGCTTTCGCTCGGTTTTCGCAGTGTGGAATAGTCGTTATACTGAAGATCACGCCTGTATTTGAAACTCCAAATCCGTGATCACCACATGAGCAGTGGCGGCGCCAGCCTTAAAAAAGTGGAGGGGACGTAGGAAAAGGCGGGTCTGGGGGCGTAGCCCCCAGGAAAAATTTTCAGGACCACGCCTTTTTTATACTCAGGAAACGCCCTTTTTGCCGTCAGGAAACACCCTTCTTTGTCTATCAAACTCTAAAGATACCTACCTAACCCCTCCTAAGACATTTTCTCAACGGATTTAAGCGAATCGAAAAAGTGACCTCAGAGAAAAGTGGGGGGGGGACTTGTCCCCCCCATTCCCCCCCCCCCCCGTGGCTCCGCCACTGCACATGAGGCAAATCTTAACCAATCAAAGACATTGAATGTGTGACATGTGAATAAAAGAAAGGATTGTGCCAACGTTGTTGCAAGAACGGCTCTTCAAACCATTGTTTTCTATTCAAGAGAACGGAAAGAAGACAAATGTGATGCGCAGAATAGCAGTAAAATCATCATTCCTGAGTTTTCCTTAGGATGTTAATTTATGAAAGAGAACCTGTTACAAAATAGTGAAAAATTCTATTTTGGAACTGGCAAACTCGGGATCGGGAGAGGTCCTCTAAGCCAAAGTCCATACAGCAGTATTTCAAGTATTATCATTTTCGATTCATCACTGCACAAATTGGTCATCACTGCACCTTAGCCCTATCCAGACTGAACTTTTTGAGCTACTAGAAGACTGGAGGGGGAGGGGGCTCATTCAGCCCCCCTCTCTAAAATCGCCATTCCTTCACTTACGAAGACGAAACTCGCCACACTTGTAGCCGTGCTTATGATCTACCATTTTTCACAAAAATAATTCTAAAAATAGATATGATGTCATAATTATTGAAGACCAACTGGCACGTGTTCACGAAAAAAATGAAAAAATCAACTTTTTTTAAATCTTTATAATTTTCCAAGATTGATTCATGAAACCAAATTATGCCAATCAAAGCATTGTTAGATGGTGAAAATATACTTATGAAGTGAAAATTTGATTTTAGCAAATCTAAGATTGTGGATGAAAACTACTTCAATGATAAGTGATCGATGCATACTTCATTTTTTTCTTTTGAAACTTTTGTTTTCATTATTGCAAAACATGCTAACATTGTCCTTAGTCCTTTTTTTATTAATCCTTGGTTAACCCTATAGTGGTTGGGCTATCTGACACGTCCTATTTTGGTTGGGGGGCAAAAAAGCCCCCCCCCCTTACCTAACTTTTGACTGGAAATAGATAGAGCAACCAGATTTGGTGTACTAATAGCCCCAGGCATGCACTTTACGAAAATATCAAAATTAACCTAAAATTAGCCGTCATTATTGCTTGGGTCAGCATTTTTCTTTGTGTGGTCAAGCAAAGTGGCAAAATCGGTCAAAATCAGGAAAAATGCGATAAAATATAAGTTGGAGCACACCTTCCATCCAAACATGACAATTATGATAGAATACATCAAATAGCACTACCCTGCAAAACATCTTTGCAAAATTTTGCAATTTTGCTACTTTTTTCGCGAAAATTAACATTTGAGAAATGGCGATTTTGACAAAGTCAGTTCCAGAAAATTGTTTCCCTCCACCTTATTTGTCAAAATATTTTTATGAAACTTCTTCCGTCACTGCACAATAAGTATAAGCAAAAAGTCAGAAAGTTTCATGGTCATAATTGTTATCCTGACAAGAGTTATAACAAAAAGTCTACTAGGGGGAGGCAAATTTGCCCCCCCCCCCAACCAAAGTAGGGCTAAATCAATCCTCGATCGTGCTACCATTCAAAATTTGGGATTCCGCTTTTTTCCGGCTTCCAAAACATGGACGGGAGAAGGCGGAAATATTCCATGAAATATACTCAATCAGCATATTTTAGGACTAGTTTTTCAAAGGGTAGTCTTAAGCTAACCAAGCAATATCTCAAAAACAGCTTAGCCTTTCAGCTACATGCTGACACCTTGTTTGTGTTCATAAATTTGCTTTCAAAAACCTAGACGTGATCCAGCTTCCGAAGGTTATTTCTGGGTCAGCAGGTGCCCCTTTTCAAAAGGCTCTTTGTGGGAAATCCAACTCTCGGATATCGCCAAAAGCTTAAAGGCCAGGCCCGTAGGAAGCGGGGGGGGGGCAGGGGGAGCTCAAGCCCCCCAATAATTTTGTAAAACAATGGTGCTACGTCACATGATTTAATTAGGTGTATTATTCTCTATTGTTTTAAGTTCTCTATTGTGTTAATCATCAAAAAAGAGGATTGATTTAAAGCCATTTCAGATATCCTAAACAATGAGTGTGTTTCATTCTGGCCTAGGAATACTTTTCGGTACCTAGGGACTACAGTATAAATTTGTTCTGAAAACTTTCAACTGAGTTGCCTATTCCCAGGCTAAAATGAAACAAGCTCCTCGTTGCTTTGAAGATCTGAAATGGCTGTAAATCGATCCCCTATTTTTGATGACTCTTTAAAGGCATAATGCAGCCAAATTTTAGTCCTCGATTTTTCATTGTTTTCAAATAACTTATAATGTTTTAAACACTTTGTGAAAGTTTCAAATCAAAATTATCAGTTTAAGTACAGAAAATTGTGTGTCAAAGTTGTTTAGTTTTGCGATTTTAGCACGACATTGACTTGGCCAATGTGACGTCACAATTATGACGCACGAAACTGCGTGCATTGAACACACAGTACGAGCATGTCGATTGCATCAACGAGAAAGGGAGGGACCCGTATGAAAAAAGCTTTGAAAATCTTGGGAGTTCTTGAAGAAAAGGCTGGTATTTTTACTATGATATCCATGAAATCAAGGAGTTTGGAATCAGGGTGAAAAAACCGTAACGTCACCGTCATTAAGGGCGATGTTGTGATGCTCTGCAGTGCGGCCTAATGAAGTTCAATTGGTTCCTACATCAAATTGCCTGGTCGTCTGAATCAGGGCCTTTTTTAACATTAGAACTGGGGGGGGGCAATTGCCCCCCGATCCCTAGACTTTGCCCCCCCCCCCCAGTGTCAAAATTTTTGACCCCAGAAAATTATCCCTTATTTCAAGTAAGTGATTTTCAGAAAGTAAGCTATTGCCCCCACCACTGCGTAGGCAACCTGCAAAAGCCATGTGTAACGGATGGAATACGATAACAGGACTGTTTACCACCAGAGACAGGATGTTTCAGCCAACGTCAAGGATATTTCTTCAAAAATGTTACTCACGCATAGGATAAATGTCACAAAACTATCAATGTTCCCTTGTCACTAATTGCAAGCATATGATATTGACAATATCATTGATATTGGGAGATCCATTCTAAGCCAAAGTAAAGGGTGTGGCCCTGAAAATTTTCCTGAAAATTTCTGGCCACGCCGCTGCTCACAAGAATTCGGGATGAGTTTTGTAAATCAAATATGTCTAATATCAAGACCAAAAAAAAGTTCGGACCCCCGAACACTTTATGCCTTCGGTGCGAATTAGTGCCACCCCCCCCCCCCCCGATCTGAAAAACGCTCCTACTGGCCTGTTTTTTAGCTTGCTTTTCTAGCCAATCAGACTAACATATCCCCTTTTTAGGATTTGCCTCCCCACTTAAAACCCCTTAAAAAAGGCTCTGGTCTGAATCAAACTCTTCTATGACGATAATTTGGAGTAAAGATACCTTTTTAAGTGCTTGCTTCACTCCTCTTGGATGAATCAGAAATATCAGGGCTGAATCCTGTCCTCGGTTAACGCTGAAGCGCTCAATAAAGTTACTACCCTGCGATTCACTGTAGTTGTTTCTTTGAAGGGACCTGTGTGAGGCCCTCTGCGGAGGCCCCCAAAAGACTTTCTGCACAAATGGGGAGTTTGACCCCCGGACGAGAGAGACGAGGGAGAGAAGAAGAGAAAGACAAGAGGAAGGACGCTAAATGACTGAGAGATGAAAGTATTCGAGTTTTGATGTAGAAGAGTCTTGATTTTGAAGGATTTGGTTCTGGAAAAAGTCGTGTGTTTTCTTTCGAGTGAATCGCTTGGTTGAGTCGTTACAGATAGTTTTTGGGTCGTTGTTGTGTGCGTCTAACACCTGGTTGCTATCGAAAGCTTCCCCGCCATGCGTTCTTGCTTTCAAATAGAACTTGCCAAGCAACTGAATGTTTTCAAGACACTACATAGTTTTTTGTTTACATATCAGACTTTCCGAATGACCCTCTCTCTTGTTTTGTAATTATGCCTCGATGTCTTTCATTGCCTCTGCCGACTGCCCACTTCAGGGTCATAAATTAGGACTATGTTTGACTAGAGTATATATTTCCCTTGTAATTCGTTATCATTTTGCATTCAGTGTCCAAGCTCTCTAATTTCTTGACCTTTCTCCAAGCAACAACCAGGAATCACAGAGCAGAGACGATCGTAGTAATAACTGAGAACTTTAATGAAAGAGCCATGTAAGAAAAGCACCAAGTCAAACTTTCTGGTGGCTCGCACCACATTTGAAATCTAGCCAACAAAATAAATTTTTTTGCGCATTGGGAAAACTCTTTTCTTATGTAAAACAGAAAGATATTTCTTTCACTCTCCGTAATAAAAGGAGCTCACACCATTAAACACTCCCGTGAGAATATTACAATGACTCAATCTACGATAAAATCAACAACAACTTTTGTACAAGCATTCCTATAGCTTGGTTCCAGTTACTGGGATGTTACAGGGATGGCTTGACCTTCCAGACAATTCTTGTTTTCCAGGATTTCAGCTAGGCTTCACTTGTACGGGGACTTCGTGAAGCTCTGATACATCAGTCTCTAAAATTGTTTTCAAGAAACCTCAAACGATCTTTGTTCTTTCAGGATAATTCAGGTAAACTTGGACCCTGAACTCTATTTCCAGCCTTTTTTATTATTATTATTATTAAATATCTATTTAAAGTAGGCTAAAAAATGAATAGCTAAATTGCAGCTAATTAAGGCCTACTATTTACAATATACATAATTTACAATAAAACTAAAATTAATATATATTACAGGACAAATCAGAGTTAAAATCTATCATGTTAGAAACCCAACTTGCGGGATATATACTTTGCAAAGCCTACAGTTGCATGTTCCACCATTCCAGCCTTCTCTCGGCATTTTGCAAGCCTCTGGTATCGCGGCTATCGCTGAGTAATTGCATTACACTTCACTTTCCACACTAGCCTGGAATCGAAGTCCAGGCTTCCGTGGCTAGTCAGGAAAATTTCAAGCCACTAGGCTCGCAGAACAGGCACCAGCCCTGTCGAGTCCGGCTCACTGTTTCCGCCTGTTTACCTTATTATAGCCCTAGAAGGTTGGGAAGGCTGGAACTCCCAGATATTTCCTATTTTTCCAGGCTTTCAGCTAGGCTTGACTTGTACGGGGACTTCGTGAAGCTCTAATACATCAGTATCTTAAATTATTTTGAAGAAACCTTGAACAGTCTTTGATCTTCTCGCGAGCTCCGCATTGGGGTTTACTTAACAAAACTTGTGCGTTGTTTTTGTGGTCATAATTGTGACGTCACGCGCGAAGGTCAAATGTCGCACTGAGTAGCAATTTTCAAAACGGAATTTCACTCCCTAACCACGATGATGTTGAGTAAAATTTGGTATCAATGAAATCAGTAAAGTTTGGATATTTCGAAAATCGAAAAAAAATCAATGTCAAAAATTTGGCTGCATAAGGCCTGCAAAATATCAGTTAAGACAAATTTTCATTGAAGCATACTTCCACTTTTTGTTCTACTTTGTTACATGCATATAACAGAGGCGTAGTTTTATAAAATTGGCTATGATGTATTCACAAAGGTGCAGGAGATCTCCAAAAAAATAAATACAACATCAATTTGAAGAGCGTTTATGAAACCGAAACTTTCAGTACTCAAAATCTGCTAGAATCAACGAACTTTCAGTTATGGGTCAATTCTTATCTTCTTATGAAAATCACGTGTAAGGGTGGAATCAATCACGAACTGCAAGTCTGAATTTCATTCCAATAAATTTTTGAAATCTGCACAATGACGGTCAATGTGAATGTTCTTTTGCCACGTAAATCGGGTTGAGATGGCATCCATCAAAACAATTCTAAAGGAAAGAAGATCCAACGAAACTATTTCCTCTTGATAATATTTTATGAACCAAACATTTGATAATAATTGAGGCTTTTGATAATTTAAACTATGAATCCCAGATGAAGATAGGGAGTATCCTATTATTGATTAAAAACCTTTTTTTGGCCATCAAGACACAAAATAAAGCTTTTATCCATGTAATTGAGTCTTTCATGAGATCCTCACATGGATCAGCAACCATGAAACCCAAAGCAAATAGATGGTTCACCAAACATTAGCTGGGTTTATAGTTATGTAAGATTAAGCTTTTCAGATACAGGTTAGTACTTAGTTAGAATGCAAGTTCATTCTGGAAAAAAGTCAGGGATGCTGCTTGAACCAGTGAGATATCTTATAATCCTACTTGCAGGAAATTTTGGCTAGATTTCGCAGGAAATTCTGATTTTTGAATTTTGCTGCCAGGAAGAATTAAAGGCCCCCATTAGCCATGTTTGAAGAATGAGATCATGCACATAGCTTGCCTCAAAGAATTAGAATATCTACTTGCAATTGCAATGCATGATTTAGTTCATATCGAAATGGCTGTAGCCTAATAACGAACCCACTTGATGAAGCAGACCAGATTTTTTGATATGCATCAGAACTATCAAATTCGATGTAGCGAGAGTCCAAAGACGTAGGGAACCGGGGGCACTGGTGGCATGTGCCCTCCAAGATTATGCAACAGACCAAAAGGTGTCATTTTTGCCTCAGAATGAGCCTCTTTTAAAGACAAATGCGGACAGAAAGTAGTTTAATTTTGTTATTATTTACTTCGTGATTTAGTTATGTTTACCTCTCAATTTGTTTCATTGTGAAGGAAATCGGATATCTATCAGTACTCATACTATTTTCTTCTATATATCACATTTTTCCCGTCAAAAATCTGTTGTATATTACAGTGCCATTCTTACGAAAAAAGTGCCTTTAAATTGCAGTGCCCCTCCAAGTTTAAGATGCTTCCTACTGCTCTGAGTAGAACTGAAGGATGACCGACAATATTGACAAATCTTTTTACCCTATCCTGACAAGAGTTGCCACTATAACAGTGCCACATTTGTTTCTAGATGGTATTATATGGGTTTGTTGGTTCCCTTGGCAACAGTTATCCATATCGAAGATTTTAAACAGTAAGGGCAGTGTGCCAGGTCAAAGAGGTCAAATTTTGAAAATTGCTTTGTTATGAGCTGGCCGCTGGATTAATGTTAGGAGCAAGTAGTGATTAGCCTTAATGAGGAAATGTGAATTGGCAACTTCGCCAAACTTCATTGTTGGCCCAAATATATCAGAATTGTTTTGATTGTATACATTAACAATGCCTATAAATATCTCAGATGCTTCGCTGATTGTTTCGATTGTGCGCACAAATAATGCCCATTGTTACAACATTCCTGATTCCTATATCTCTATATAGGTAGGTGTATTCCTTCCGGTTGGAGCAAAAGCCCCTGCATAATGTTTTCATTCTTCAAACATAATTAAAGGCCCCCATTAGCCATGTTTGAAGAATGAGATCACGCACATAGTTTGCCTCAAAGTAACAGAATATTTATTTGCAATTGCAATGCACGATTTAGTTTATATCGAAATGGCTGTAGCTTAATAACGATCCCACTTGATGAAGCAGACCAAATTTCTTGATTTGCATCAGAACTATTACATTCGATAAAGCCAGAGTCGAGAGACGTAGGAACCGGGGGGCAGTAGGGGCGCGTGCCCTCAAAGATTTTGTAACAAACTAAAAGGTGCCATTTTTGTCTCAGGATGTGCTCCTATTCAAGAACAATGCAAACAGAAAGTCGCTTTATTTTGTTACTATTTACTTCGTGATTTAGTTATGTTTACTCTCACTTTGTTTCATTGAGAAGGAAATCGGATATCTATCAGCATTCACACTATTTTCTTCTATATATCACATTTTTACCATCAAAAATCTGATGCATATCAAAGTGACAGAGCGGAAACGATGCGCGCCTGCGCACTAATGTTGCCTAAATCGAAGGATGGAAGGCAAAAACTCACGCCGTCGAAATTCTGATCGAGCAGTGAAAATGAAATGTTTTCGATCGTAAAATGCTTCTTTGCGGCAGTTTATAGAGGGAAAATATTGATTACATGGTACACATCTTGTTCAGTTTTCTTTCGTCTTTCTGTTAAAAGTAAAAACATTTATGTAAGCGGAATATATTTCTGTCAAAATAGCTCAATGAAATTGCAAGTGAAAGCTAGGACTGGCAATTTCTCAAGTGTCGCCCCTATGAAAGTCCCAAACATAAGGCCGTTTCTTAACACATAAGGGATTTTATGCTTTTAATCTAAGAGGTGGGGATGCCTCCACCATATATCAAGAGTTCTCGTGAATCCAAGGTTGTTCTTGCTCGCAACACCGAAAGAAAGTCGAGGTTTGATTAATTTCGAAAATTTTCAACGCCCTCGAAATTTCACAACAGTGTTGATTCACGGCAGGGACCTTATTTGGTGGAAATTGCTTGAAATCACTTACCAATGAATGAATTCTTGTTAAAACCAGTTGCAAAATTTGTGTATCCTCCAAATACAAGAATTTTAGTCACAAATTGACAATTATTTGCGATGAATACCGGCAATGTTTCAAATAAATCCAGAAGTCTTGCCTAAAATGGGCTCCTTCCATGTTTCTAGTCGCTGGAGATGCTTCAAGTCGTCACTAAAACTCGACTGACGCGTAAAAGATATACTCTGAGTATTTAAAAATCAAAGGCATGCCTTTTCTAGAAAAAAATAAGCTTCTCCACAACTTCTTCTTGCCAAAACAATGCCAAAAAAGTTCTAAGAATTTCGCAAGGAGAACATGCTATTTCTCTGACGCGACAGTGTATTCGAATTTCGAATAACAGAGGGGCAAATATAAAGTTTTACAAAGGTTTCATCATAATTTTGAAAAATATTTTTCAAAGAAGCCAAATGGACAAATATTTTCGAAATCCAAGATCAGGAGGGAAATTGATTTTCATCCATACACGTACTTTTTCATAAGAAATTGCCCATAGTATAAGAAACTCAACTCTCGGAGCGCCAAAAAATTAAGAAACTCCAGTACTGGGAAAATATACTATTTATTTTGATGAAGGTAATCCTTGACATATTTTAAAATTACTTTCCTTTGTTTCCTATATCATATTACTCGTATTAAGAAAAGGCTTAAAAAAGCCTTGTTTTGAAATATTCACGAGGGCACATGTAGTGAACAGTTATGGCTCGTGTTATGGAGCCTCTAAAGAAAGCCGTAAGAAATTCTGAGTACTCAAAATCTGACAATGTTAAGAAGCTTTCAGTACTGGCCCATATTCTTAGTTTCCTATGAAAAAATACGTGCAATGTGTTTTTGATTACACTCTGCTATGAATTTAGAACGGTTTTCAGAAAAATGGAGAAAAAGGCCACTAAACTGACATATCAAATTTCTTCAAAAAGTATTTGAAATCTACCCAGCTGCAGTTTTGGAATGAGCAATAGAAATCTCGCATGCTTGAAGATCGTTCCGGATTGTTCAGTAACGGGACTCAAGCAACGGCGAGTGACGGGGCGGAATATGCGGAGGAAAGGAGAGATAGGAAAAGAGAGATAGGCTCTGGGACAGTTGATACAATGCTTCGTTCCTGTGAGGTGTGATCATAAATAAACACGACAGAAAGTTGTCTGTGACATCTTTTCATCCTGCTCCTAAAATAGGAATATTGATTTCTATTTGTTCAGAGCATGTCAAGAGTTCTTATCCCTCTTTCTGTCTTTCGTTGCTCGGACTTTTGTTCCTTTTCTTTGCCTCTCAATTCTTTTGGTTCTGGTACCCAGGGAAATAAAACTTAAAATGGTTAAGACTACAACTGTAATTGAGGTGTCTTGGCAAGGGAAAAGATTATCATATTAATGTTTGTCAAATGCTTTCGATTCTTTAATTATAACCGCCCGTGTTTCAGGCATATTTTTCAGACCGCCTAAGCAAGTTTCTGCAACAAAAGGGCCTGTACCAAAGCCTACTAGAAATTAACTGAGAGAAAGCTATTCATTTTACGCTAAAAACATTTTTTCAAAATCGTGCCTAAAGTGCAAAAGAAATATTAGTTTGGCCGGAAAAATATAAAAGGTCGTACAGCCAGGCAGACTTTTCACTACTTTTTCGGGAAAACTTGAATGATCATTGGTAGAAAGTTTCTTGATTTTTTTAAATGTTTCCATGGTCAACATGATGTTTCCTAACTTTTTGAGTGGATTTTTTCCTTTCTGATCTTGACTTCTGTCTGTTAATTCAACTGCTATTTACTTGATTTATTTCGAAAACATTGGTCTATTTGGCTTCTTTGAAAAATATTTTTCAAAATTATGATGAAACCTTTGTAAAACTTTATATTTGCCCCTCTGTTATTCGAAATTCGAATACACTGTCGCGTCAGAGAAATAGCATGTTCTCCTTGCGAAATTCTTAGAACTTTTTTGGCATTGTTTTGGCAAGAAGAAGTTGTGGAGAAGCTTATTTTTTTCTAGAAAAGGCATGCCTTTGATTTTTAAATACTCAGAGTATATCTTTTACGCGTCAGTCGAGTTTTAGTGACGACTTGAAGCATCTCCAGCGACTAGAAACATGGAAGGAGCCCATTTTAGGCAAGACTTCTGGATTTATTTGAAACATTGCCGGTATTCATCGCAAATAATTGTCAATTTGTGACTAAAATTCTTGTATTTGGAGGATACACAAATTTTGCAACTGGTTTTAACAAGAATTCATTCATTGGTAAGTGATTTCAAGCAATTTCCACCAAATAAGGTCCCTGCCGTGAATCAACACTGTTGTGAAATTTCGAGGGCGTTGAAAATTTTCGAAATTAATCAAACCTCGACTTTCTTTCGGTGTTGCGAGCAAGAACAACCTTGGATTCACAAGAACTCTTGATATATGGTGGAGGCATCCCCAACTCTTAGATTAAAAGCATAAAATCCCTTATGTGTTAAGAAACGGCCTTATGTTTGGGACTTTCATAGGGGCGACACTTGAGAAATTGCCAGTCCTAGCTTTCACTTGCAATTTCATTGAGCTATTTTGACAGAAATATATTCCGCTTACATAAATGTTTTTACTTTTAACAGAAAGACGAAAGAAAACTGAACAAGATGTGTACCATGTAATCAATATTTTCCCTCTATAAACTGCCGCAAAGAAGCATTTTACGATCGAAAACATTTCATTTTCACTGCTCGATCAGAATTTCGACGGCGTGAGTTTTTGCCTTCCATCCTTCGATTTAGGCAACATTAGTGCGCAGGCGCGCATCGTTTCCGCTCTGTCTATCAAAGTACCCTTCTTACGAAAAAAGTGCCATTGGAATGCCGTGCCCCCTCCAAGTTCAAGATGCTTCTTGCTGGCCTGAGTCGCCTGAGTGAAACGAAAGGATAGCCGAAAATATTGACAAATTGTTTACTTTATCCTGACAAGAGTTGCCACTATAGCAGTGCCACACTTGCTTCTTGATAGTATGATATGGGTTGGTAGGTTCCCTTGTTAACAGTTATTGATATCGAAGATTTAAAACAGTAAGGGCAGTGTGCCAGGTCAAAGAGGTCAAATTTTTGAAGATTGCCTTGTAATGAGTTGGCACCTCGATAAATGATAGAAGCAAGTAGTCAATTAGCCGTAATGAAGAAATGTCAATTGGCAACCACGCCAAATTTGATTGTTAGCCCAAATATGTCAGAATTGTTTTGATTGTATACATTAACAATGCCTGTAAATATCTCAGATGCTTCATTAATTGTGTCAATTGTGTGTACGAATAATGTCTGTTGTTACAACATTCCTGATTCCTATGTCTCTATATAGGTAGGTAGGTAGGTAGGTAGGTAGGTAGATCTATTCCTTCCGGTTTGAGCAAAAGCCCCTCCATAATGTTTTCATTCTTCAAACATAATTAAAGGCCCCCATTAGCCATGTTTGAAGAATGAGGTCATGCACGTAGCTTGCCTCAAATGAAAGAATATTTTTATTCGCAATTGTAACTGTTTAATGCACGATTTAGATTATATTGAAACGGCAGTAGCCCAATAAAAGCCCACTTGATGAAGCAGACCAGATTTCTTGATATGCATCAGAACTATCTATATACATAACGGCTGCAAGGTCGGTTAAGATTGTTCTTTTGTTGTGGACTATGTTTGTGTGCTGTGCCGGGATCTCCATCTTCCCGTGCCCCCTCACCGCCGCTCTTCCACTCCAAAAATCGCCCCGAAAACCTAGGTTTGCAGAATGCGTTCGAGAAGTTGGGGGCAGCCACTCGGGCTGGGGTAGGAGCGGGGGAACTTTTTGGCAGCCGTCCTATTTTCCAGTTTGACGTACGTTCAACGTCACGGAACAATCGAGGTGAGTCACTAACGACTCTTGATGGGGTCATCAAGGGTCGTTAACGGACAAAATCGGTTTGTCAACGGAAAACAATGCTGGATTGTCAACAACGTAGGGGCTACGTAACACCGACGTCAGGCAGTGGAACTTCACAGGGGCTCAGGTCCTCCTCCGTAGAGGGTGGGGCTCGCCTCCACACAAACAATGGGAAAACTGACTGGGGGCAGTCACGTGATGTCACCCCATGTCACGTGACTCACTTGGCACGTTGCCAAAATTGGTCATGTGACTCGGCACTACCCCCGAGTTCCTATCATGTGACTTTGCAAGTTCCTGCGTTTCCAGTCAGCACAACATGGAAATCAACACGAAGTACATAGGCCTATTCCCATCTGAAGCAAGAAGTAAAACTGTTCTGTCGTCAATAATACGCAAGAAGCATATAACTAATGCTTTCTTCCTGCTCCAGCGAAAACATAGGCCTACTTACGTTTCACTTCCATCCTCTTGCTTTCTGAAACTTCCGTTGAATTCCCTTCACTATTTCCCTCAAAGGTAATTTCATCCAATATAAATTTAATAATCGCTATCTTCAAAGATCTACTCCCCAAACAAACACTCCTGTGGATATTTCAACTTCACGAATCACTATCCTAACATTCAGCGGTCAACTACAGAGAATCTGCAAGACCAAATCTTATGTCGCAAAAGATTTTGCAGGTAATTTTATCGTGCCAAGATCATTAGGTAGGAAGTTAATCGTGCCAAGATCATTAGGAAGCCCCTTCTCCAGGAAACAATCGTTTATAAGAACGATCACATCATTAGTTGCTCATTACTTCAATTCATAATGAATACGTTCACCTGCACAGAGGTTATTGTGCGCAGCATTCAGCACTTATCCAGCAAAGACAAAGGGTACTTCCTGTTAGCCATTTTCATATAACCTAGCGTCTCTACCATATGCAGATTGCCATTGGCCAATTTCAATTGGTAAACAACCCCATAGTGAAGCTACTAAAGATGAAAGCCGACTGTTATTGGCTAATTTCAAATGACCCAACCCATAGGCAGATTGCCATTGGCTAATTTCAATTGGTACGGACTCCATACTGAACTTACTGAACATAATAGCCGACTCTTATTGGCTAATTTCAAATGACCTAACAGATCTAGCATATGCAGATTGCCATTGTCCAATTTCAATTGGTAAAAAACCCATAGTGAAGCTACTAAAGATGAAAGTCGACAGCTATTGGCTAATTTCAAATGTGATACGGACTCCATACTGAACTTACTGAACATAATAGCCGACTCTTATTGGCTAATTTCAAATGACCTAACAGATCTAGCATATGCAGATTGCCATTGGCTAATTTCAATTGGTAAAAAACCCATAGTGAAGTTACTAAAGATGAAAGCCGACTGCTATTGGCTAATTTAAAATGATCCAACAGATCTAGCATATGCAGATTGCCATTGTCCAATTTCAATTGGTAAAAAACCCATAGTGAAGCTACTAAAGATGAAAGTCGACTGCTATTGGCTAATTTCAAATGTGATACGGACTCCATACTGAACTTACTGAACATAATAGCCGACTCTTATTGGCTAATTTCAAATGACCTAACAGATCTAGCATATGCAGATTGCCATTGGCTAATTTCAATTGGTAAAAAACCCATAGTGAAGTTACTAAAGATGAAAGCCGACTGCTATTGGCTAATTTAAAATGATCCAACAGATCTAGCATAGGCAGATTGCCATTGGCTAATTTCAATTGGTACAAAGCCCATAGTGAAGCTACTAAAGATGAAAGCCGACTGTTATTGGCTAATTTCAAATGACCCAGCCCATCTAGCATAGGCAGATTGCCATTGGCTAATTTCAATTAGTACAAACTCCATACTGAACTTACTAAACATAACAGCCGACTCTTATTGGCTAATTTCAAATGACCTATCCCATACCAAAGGGGGCTACACTGTCAGGGCAGTCATACTATCTCACTTTAGTTGGGGGCAGTCACGTGTCTGCCCCCATGTCACGTGACTTACTTGGCAAAGTTCCAAAATTGGTCATGTGACTTGGCACGGTGCCAAGTTTCGGTCATGTGACTTGGCACTTTGCCAAATTATGTGACGTCATTTGGCAATGTGCCAACTTCCCCCCACAAATGCCCCTGCGCATGAGCGGTCCATTTCTTCAACTGTTGCCACAAATTTTTCCTCGAAGGGCTGAGTATAACTCTTGCAGTCTTCCTACCTGATCTTATCTTCCACAAGGGAGGCTGAGATCTACGGAAACGTTCTAAAATAACAACAACGTCAGCAAATGCAACTAAGGGAAATTACCCAAGAAGAGCAACTACATTAATGGACGGAGTTAAAGCTACTGGGAGGAACTTGAACAACTAACGCAACCACAACAGCGAGGTTTACCTTGCACAACTAACACTAATAACGGAAGGAAGGCAACTAAGGGCACAAAAGCTACAATGGCCACTATGGCAACCAGAGACGTAGGAACCGAGGGGGCACTGGGGGCACGTGCCCCCCCAAGATTTTGCAATAAACAAAGAAGTGCCCTTTTTATTTTCAGGAAGTGCCCCTTTAGCTTAATGAAAAACGTGCCCTTAAAGTGTCGTGCCCCCTCAAGTTTGAGATGCCTCCTACGTCCTTGATGGCAACAATTACGACTATATTTTCTCTACTAAACAAATAACGCACACACCGAAACGAAGTTAACAACTAATTTCTCCCACAACAAACGCTACGAACGCCACATAAGAAAGAAAGAAAACTAGGGCAATGAAGGAATCTAAATCAACTCTACTGACTCAAATAAAGCTCTACGAGTAGGGAGACTAGATATATACAGAAGCTGTCATAATAATCACAACGTCACGAAAATGCAACTGCAACTTACGGCAATGAGGCAAGAAGAGCAACTTCATTTAATCAATGGGTCAACGCAACAAACGCTACTTGGGCAACCAAATGAACAACGCTACCACAACAACAATGGTACCGTCAATAACGGCAAAAAGCTACTATGGCCGCTAAGCCAAGAATTACGACTACATCATTTCTACCAAACAAATAGCGCATACACTAAAACAAAGGCAAACAACGAAGGCTGCTAACGCCACAAAAGAAACAAACACCTAAGTGAACAAATACCAGGTAACTAAATCAACCCTACTGACACAAAGCCGCCTGAGGAAGCCAAGGGGTCTATCTCTCTTTCCAAAAAGCCTACGGGACTCTTGAAAACAATGGGCTTTGTAGGGAATTTTTATGGATTTTCCTTTAAAATATTATGGATTAAATCAAATGCAAACTACCGCTCCCCACCCCGCCCTTGGGCTACTAACGCCATTAAAGTAAAGAGGATAGCTAGAAAATAATAACAAAAATGTCAATTAATGAAAAAGAAGAGAATCATGTTAAAGGCAACAACTAATTTCTCCAACAACGAAGGCTACTAACGCCACAAAAAAAACAAACACCTAAGTGAACAAATACCAGGTAACTAAATCAACCCTACCGTAACAAAAAAAGCTGCCTGAAGAAGCCATGGGGTCAATCTCTCTTCCCAAAAAGCCTCCTGGACTCTATAAAACAATGGGGTTTGTAGGGAATTCTTATGGATCTTTCTTTAAAAAATTATGGATTAAATTAAATGCAATCTACCGCTCCCCCATCCCGCCCTTGGGCTACTAACGTCACTAAAGTCAAGGAGATAGCTAGAAAACAATAACAAAAAATGTGAATTAATGAAAATAGAAGAGAATAATATTAACTGCAATAACTAATTTCTCCAACAACGAAGGCTACTAACGCCACAAAAGAAACAAACACCTAAGTGAACAAATACCAGGCAACTAAATCAACCCTACTGAAGCAAAAGAGCTGCCTGAGGAAGCCAAGGGGTCTATCTCTCTTCCCAAAAGCCTCCAAGACTCTTTAAAACAATAGGGTTTGTAAGGAATTTTGATGGATTTTGCCTTAAAAATTATGGATTACATTCAATGCAAACTACCGCTCCCCCAACCCCACCCTTGGGCTACTAACGCCACTAAAGTAAAGAGGATAGCTAGAAAACAATAACAAAAAATGTGAATTAATGAAAATAGAAGAGAATAAAGTTAACTGCAATAACTATAGATATCGTAATTTTTGTTATTATTTTTATTATTAATAATCTATTTAAAGTAGGCTAGAAAATAAATAGCTAAAATTACAACTAATTAAGGCTACCAGAGCTAATTAACGCCTACTAAGAAGGCCTACTACTAATTAAGGCATACTGCTAATTAAGGCCTACTACTAACACACTTCAGGCTCGTGAAGAACTGCGGCAACTATTCTCACTTCATCTACCAATGCAACTACATCAGTTAAGGTAACTAGAACAATGACGGATAACAAGAGCAAGTATAAAGCAACCATACCAACGAAGAAAATAACACTGCAAGTACTGATATTGTGGCGCGCGAAGCGCGACAGTGGTCGCCGCAGGCGGCCCGGGCGCCGAAGGCGCCCAAGCCCTCCGCAGGAGCTAGGAACTCCGAACCCGCGCGCAGCGCGGGTTCGGATTCCTAGTCTATATACATAACGGCTGCAAGGTCGGTTAAGATTGTTCTTTTGTTGTGGACTATGTTTGTGTGCTGTGCCGGGATCTCCATCTTCCCGTGCCCCCTCGCCGCCGCTCTTCCACTCCAAAAATCGCCCCGAAAACCTAGGTTTGCAGAATGCGTTCGAGAAGTTGGGGGCAGCCACTCGGGCTGGGGTAGGAGCGGGGAAACTTTTTGGCAGCCGTCCTATTTTCCAGTTTGACGTAGGTTGAACGTCACGGAACAATCGAGGTGAGTCACTAACGACTCTTGATGGGGTCATCAAGGGTCGTCAACGGACAAAATCGGTTTGTCAACGGAAAACAATGCTGGATTGTCAACAACCTAGGGGCTACGTAACACCGACGTCACGCTATGGAACTTCACAGGGGCTCAGTCCCTCCTCCGCAACAGGTGGGGCAAACACCCACACAAACAATGGGATGACTGACAGGGGGCAGTCACGTGATGGCACCCCATGTCACGTGACTCACTTGGCACGTTGCCAAAATCGGTCATGTGACTCGGCACTACCCCCGAGTTCCTGTCATGTGACTTTGCAAGTTCCTACGTTTCCAGTCAGCACAACATGGAAATCAACACGAAATACATAGGCCTATTCCCATCTGAAGCAAGAAGTAAAACTGTTCTGTCGTCAATAATACGCAAGAAGCATATAACTAATGCTTTCTTCCTGCTCCAGCGAAAACATAGGCCTACTTACGTTTCACTTCCATGCTCTTGCTTTCTGAAACTTCCGTTGATTTCCCTTCACTATTTCCCTCAAAGGTAATTTCATACAATTTAAATTTCATAATCGCTATCTTCAAAGATCTACTCCCCAAACAAACACTTTTGTAGATATTTCAACTTCACGAATCACCATCCTAACATTCAGCGGTCAACTACAGAGAATCTGCAAGACCAAATCTTATGTCGCAACAGATTTTGCAGGTAATTTTATCGTGGCAAGATCATTAGGTAGGAAGTTAATCGTGCCAAGATCATTAGGAAGACACTTCTCCAGGAAACAATCGTTTATAAGAACGATCACATCATTACTTGCTCATTACTTCAATTCATAATGAATACGTTAACATGCACAGAGGTTATTGTGCGCAGCATTCAGCACTTATCCTGCAAAGACAAAGGGTACTTCCTGTTGGCTATTTTCACATAACCTAGCCCCTCCACCATATGCAGATTGCCATTGGCTAATTTCAATTGGTAAAAAACCCCATAGTGAAGCTACTAAAGATGAAAGCCGACTGTTATTGGCTAATTTCAAATGACCCAACCCATCTAGCATAGGCAGATTGCCATTGGCTAATTTCAATTGGTACAAACTCCATACTGAACTCACTAAACATAATAGCCGACTCTTATTGGCTAATTTCAAATGACCTAACCTATCTAGAATATGCAAATTGCCATTGGCTAATTTCAATTTGTAAAATAGCCAATAGTGAAGCTACTAAAGATGAAAGCCGAATGTTATTGGCTAATTTCAAATGACCCAACCCATCTAGCATAGGAAGATTGCCATTGGCTAATTTCAATTGGTACGGACTCCATACTGAACTTACTGAACATGATAGCCGACTGCTATTGCCTATTTTCAAATGACCTAACAAATCTAGCATATGCACATTGCCATTGGCTAATTTCAATTGGTACAAAACCCAGTAGTGAAGCTACTAAAGATGAAAGTCGACTGTTATTGGCTAATTTCAAATGACCTAATCGATCTAGCATATGCAGATTGCCATTGGCTAATTTCAATTGGTACAAAACCCATAGTGAAGCTACTAAAGATGAAAGCCGACTGCTATTGGCTAATTTCAAATGATCCAACAGATCTAGCATATGCAGATTGCCATTGGCTAATTTCAATTGGTACAAACCCCATAGTGAAGCTACTAAAGATGAAAGCTGACTGTTATTGGCTAATTTCAAATGACCCTGCCCATCTAGCATAGGCAGATTGCCATTGGCTAATTTCAATTGCTACAAACTCCATACTGAACTTACTAAACATAACTGCCCACTCTTATTGGCTAATTTCAAATGACCTAGCCCATACAAAAGGGGGCTACTCTGTCAGGGCAGTCACACTATCTCACTTTAGTTGGGGGCAGTCACGTGTCTGCCCCCATGTCACGTGACTTACTTGGCAAAGTTCCAAAATTGGTCATGTGACTTGGCACTGTGCCAAGTTCCGGTCATGTGACTTGGCACTTTGCCAAATTATGTGACGTCATTTGGCACTGTGCCAACTTCCCCCCCCCCCCCAAATGCCCCTGTGCATGAGCAGTCCATTTCCTTCACTATTTCCTGAAAACTCTCCTCGAAGGTCTGAGTATAACTCTTGCAGTCTTCCTACCTGATATTATCTTCCACAAGGGAGGTTGAGATCTATGGAAACGTTCTAAAATAACAACAACGTCAGCAAATGCAACTAAGGGAACTGAGCCAAGAAGAGCAACTACATTAATGGACGGAGTTAAAGCTACTGGGAGGAACTTCAACAACTAATGCAACCAAAACAGCGAGGTTTACCTTGCACAAATAACACTAATTACGCAAGGATAGCAACTAAGGGCACAAAAGCTACTACGGCCACTATGGCAACAATTACGACTACATCTTCTCTACTAAACAAATAACGCACATACCAAAACGAAGTTAACAACTAATTTCTCCCACAACAAACGCTACCAACGCCACAAAGAAAGAAAGACAACTAGGGCAACGAAGGAATCTAAATTAACTCTACTGACTCGAATAAAGCTCTACGAGTAGGTAGACTGGAGATCTACCGAAGCGGTCATAATAATCACAACGTCACGAAATGCAACTGCAACTTACGGCAATGAGGCAAGAAGACCAACTTCATTAAATCAAGGGGTGAACGCAACAAACGCTACTTGGGCAACAAAATGAACAACGCTACCACAACAACAATCGTACCATCAATAACGGCAAAAAGCTACTATGGCCGCTAAGCCAAGAATTACGACTACATCATTTCTACCAAACAAATAACGCATACACTAAAACAAAGGCAACAACTAATTTCTCCAACAACGAAGGCTACTAAGGCCACAAAAGAAACAAACACCTAAGTGAACAAATACCAGGCAACTAAATCAACCCTACTGAAGCAAAAGAGCTGCCTAGGGAAGCCAAGGGGTCTATCTCTCTTCCCAAAAAGCCTCCGGGACTCTTTAAAACAATAGGGTTTGTAGGGAATTTTGATGGATTTTGCTTTAAAAAATTATGGATTACATTAAATGCAAACTACCGCTCCCCCAACCCCACCCTTGGGCTACTAACGCCACTAAAGTAAAGAGGATAGCTAGAAAACAATATCAAAAAATGTGAATTAATGAAAATAGAAGAGAATAAAGTTAACTGCATATCTATAGACATTGTTATTTTTGTTATTATTTTTATTATAAATAATCTATTTAAAGTAGGCTAGAAAATAAATAGCTAAAATTACAACTAATTCAGGCTACCAGAGCTAATTAACGCCTACTAAGAAGGCCTACTACTAATTAAGGCCTACTGCTAATTAAGGCCTACTACTAACACACTTCAGTTACGTGAAGAACTGCGGCAACTATTCTCACTTCATCTACCAATGCAACTACATCAGCTAAGGTAACTAGAACAATGACGGATAACAAGAGCAAGTATAAAGCAATAATACCAACGAAGAGAATAACACTGAAAGTACTGATATTGTGGCGCGCGAAGCGCGACAGTGGCCGCCGCAGGCGGCCCGGGCGCCGAAGGCGCCCAAGCCCTCCGCAGGAGCTAGGAATTCCGAACCCGCGCGCAGCGCGGGTTCGGATTCCTAGTCTATATACATAAGGAGTGAGCGGTCACATCAAACGCTCAATTTGCTCCTCTCCCACAGCGAGATCTCAGCTCTCCCGCCCTCGGCGATCTCGCTCTTCGTCTCGAAAAATCGACGGGAAAATCTATGCGCCTCATCAGAGCTCCAAATTTTGGGGTCACCTCCAGCTGCTGGGGTATCAGCGGGGCAAATTCCCTGGCAGTCTTCTTCAGCAGGTCATTGTTTTTGATTGACAGCCGATTGTCTTCCCAACTGATGACACTTGATGGTGCTATCAAGGGTTATCAACGAACAATCCAGTCAGTGTGCTCGGTGGTAAACAACCTAACACGTCACATCGCCCGTGGTCACGTGCACATTCACCCTCGCAGGGGCTGGCAGGCTCGTGCCAGCGGTATCCTCCTTCACAACGGCGCGCTCTGTCAGGGCTTCATCCCCCAGTATGGACGATGTCGTTGGGTGGTGGGGTGCATGGTTGGTGCCAGCGATTGGTACCGCCTATTGGGGGATGTCACGTGACCACACCCATACCACGTGATATTTTCTCCTCCACAATGGTGCTCTTTATAAGAATATACAGGGCTCCCTGTATGAAAATGCTTCATTACAGGGGTGATAGTAAGTAAAGACTACATCAGTTAATAACTAAGGAGTACAGTATGTAGGGTGCTAAAACGTATATTTGTTGGGGGCAGTCACGTGCCTAGCCCCCATGTCACGTGACTTACTTGGCAAAGTTCGATATTTTCTCCTCCACAATGGTGCTCTTTATAAGAATATACAGGGCTCCCTGTATGAAAATGCTTCATTACAGGGGTGATAGTAAGTAAAGACTACATCAGTTAATAACTAAGGAGTACAGTATGTAGGGTGCTAAAATGTATATTTGTTGGGGGCAGTCACGTGCCTAGCCCCCATGTCACGTGACTTACTTGGCAAAGTTCCAAAATTGGTCATGTGACTTGGCACTGTGCCAAGTTCCGGTCATGTGACTTGGCACATTGCCAAATTATGTCACGTCATTTGGCACTGTGCCAACTTCCCCCCCCCCCCACCAATGCCCCTGTGCATGAGCAGTCCATTTCCTTCACTATTTCCTGAAAACTTTCCTCGAAGGGCTGAGTATAACTCTTGCAGTCTTCCTACCTGATCTTATCTTCCACAAGGGAGGCTGAGATCTACGGAAACGTTCTAAAATAACAACAACGTCAGCAAATGCAACTAAGGGAACTTACCCAAGAAGAGCAACTACATTAAAACAAAAAAGGCAACAACTAATTTCTCCAACAACGAAGGCTACTAACGCCACAAAACAAACAAACACCTAAGTGAACCAGAGACGTAGGAACCGGGGGGCACTGGGGGCACGTGCCCCCCCAAGATTTCGCAATAAACAAAGAAGTGCCCTTTTTATTTTCAGGAAATGCCCCTTTAGCTTAATGAAAAAAGTGCCCTTGAAGTGTCGTGCCCTCCCAAGTTTGAGATGCTTCCTACGTCCCTGAAGTGAACAAATACCAGGCAACTAAATCAACCCTACTGAAGCAAAAACAGCTGCCTGAGGAAGCCAAGGGGTCTATCTTTCTTCCCAAAAAGCCTCCGAGACTCTTTTAAACAATGGGGTTTGTAGGGAATTTTGATGGATTTTTCATTCAAAAAATTCTGGATTAAATTAAATGCAAACTACCGCTCCCGCACCCCGCCCTTGGGCTACTAACGCCACTAAAGTCAAGAGGATAGCTAGAAAACAATAACAATAAATGTGATTTAATGAAAAAAGAAGAGAATAAAGTTAACTGCAATAACTATAGACATTATTATTTTGTTATTAATTTTATTATTAAAAATATATAGATCCATTTAAATTAGGCACGTTCACCTTCGCAGGGGCTGGCAAGGTGGTGCCAGCGGTATCCTCCTTCACAACGGCGCTCTGTCAGGGCTTCATCCCGCAGTATCAACGAGGTGGTAGGGTGGTGGTGGGGTGCATGATCGGTCCCAGCGATTATTATCACCTATTGGGGGCTCTCACGTGACCACACTCATATCACGTGATATCTTCTCCTCCACAATGGTGCTCTTTCTAAGAATATACAGAGTTCCATTTATGAAAATGCTTAAATGACACCGGTTATAGTAAGTTAAGACAATACAAATTTGTTACTAAGGAACAATAGGGTGCTACCACGTTTAATTGTTGGGGGCAGTCACGTGCCTAGCCCCCATGTCACGTGACTTACCTGGCAAGTTGCCACTGTAGGTCACGTGGGGGCTAACATGGGTAAAAAGATAAAATCAAATCAAATCGAGCTATAACCAACTCCACTTAGGTAAGAAACGCAACCAGATCTACTTAGCAACTGAAACAAGACGCCAACTAACGCAAGAAAGCCCACTAAAGCTACCAAGGCCAATAAGACAACTAAGGGCACTGAAGGTCCTGGCTCAACTAAGTCCACGGGCAAGAAGCGCAGCTACATCTACTCAACAACTAAGAAGCCAACTAACATAAGTAAGGCCACTAAACCAACCGAGGCCGGTTAGACAACTAACGCAACTAAAAGCGCTAAGGCAGCTATGTAAACGAAACCATGATTTTCGCAGTTTTTCTGAAAGGTCTTCACATAGGATTTTCATATTTTTTTCAAAATGAAGGTTGCCGTTTGGACATAAATCATTGTACTTCACTAAGGAACAAACCAAACATTCGTATCTTGTACCATTGCTCGGATATAAGTGGTGACTTGGCACTTTGCCAAATTATTTGACGTCATTTGGCAATGTGCCAACTTCCCGCCACAAATGCCCCTGCGCACGAGCAGTAAATTTCTTTCACTATTTCCATGAAACTTTCCTCGAAGGGCTGAGTATAACACTTGCAGTCTTCCTACCTGATGTTATCTTCCACAAGGGAGGCTGAGATTTACGGAAACGTTATAAAATAACAACAACGTCAGCAAATGCTACTAAGGCAACTCAGCCAAGAAGAGCAACTACATTAATGGACGGAGTTAAAGCTACTGGGGGAAATTCAACAACTAACGCAACCACAACAGCGAGGTTTACCTTGCACAACTAACACTAATAACGCAAGGAAGGCAACTTAGGGCACAAAAGCTACTATGGCCACTATGGCAACAATTACCACTACATCTTCTCTACTAAACAAATGACACACACACCGAAACGAAGTTAACAACTAATTTCTCCCAAAACAAACGCTACCAACGCCACATAAGAAAGAAAGAAAACTAGGACAACGAAGGAATCGAAATCAACTCTACTGAAACGAATAAAGCTCTACGAGTAGGGAGACTGGAGATCTACAGAAGCTGTCATAATAATCACAACGTCACGAAATGCAACTGCTACTTACGGCAATGAGGCAAGAAGAGCTACTTCATTAAATCAAGGGGTCAACGCAACAAACGCTACTTGGGCAACCAAATGAACAACGCTACCACAAGAACAAGGGTACTGTCAATAACGGCAAAAAGCTACTATGGCCCCTAAGCTAAGAATTACGACTACATCATTATTCATTTCTACCAAACAAATGACGCATACACTAAAACAAAGGCAAACAACGAAATGAAAAAAACTAACGCCACAAAAGAAACAAACACCTAATTGAACAAATACCAGGCAACTAAATCAACCCTACTGAAGCAAAGCTGCGTGAGCAAGCCAAGGGGTCTATCTCTCTTCCCAAAAAGCCTCCGGGACTCTTTAAAACAACGGGGTTTGTAGGCAATTTTTATGGATTTCAACCACAACAGCGAGGTTTACCTTGCACAACTAACACTAATAACGCAAGGAAGGCAACGAAGGGCACAAAAGCTACTATGCCCACTATGGCAACAATTACGACTACATCTTCTCTACTAAGCAAATGACGCACTCTCCGAAACGAAGTTAACAACTAATTTCTCCCACAACAAACGCTACCAATGCCACATAAGAAAGAAAGAAAACTAGGGCAACGAAGGAATTGAAATCAACTCTACTGAAACGAATAAAGCTCTACGAGTAGGGAGACTGGAGATATACAGAAGCTGTCATAATAATCACAACGTCACGAAATGCAACTGCAACTTACGGCAATGAGGCAAGAAGAGCTACTTCATTAAATCAAGGGGTCAACGCAACAAACGCTACTCGAGCAACCAAATGAACAACGCTACCACAAGAACAAGGGTACTGTCAATAACGGCAAAAAGCTACTATAGCCCCTAAAGGCTAATTTCCAGTCAGTGGATTTTTCCGAGCGGGCGGAAATTCTTTTGTTTACAAGAGAAAATGTCGCTTTGAAATTGAATAGAAATTTAGGGTTGACTGATTTTTATTGTGTATAATTCCGCCCGCGCGGAAAATTCTACTGACTGGAAACTGGGCTTAAGCTAAGAATTACGACTACATCATTTCTACCAAACAAATAACGCATACACTAAAACAAAGGCAAACAACGAAGACTACTAACGCCACAAAAGAAACAAACACCTAAGTGAACAAATACCAGGCAACTAAATCAACCCAACTGAAGCAAAGCTGCCTGAGCAAGCCAAGGGGTCTATCTCTCTTCCTAAAAAGCCTCCGGGACACTTTAAAACAATGGGGTTTGTAGGGAATTTTTATGGATTTCTCTTTAAAAAAATTATGGATTAAATGCAAACTACCGCTCCCCCACCCCGCCGTTGGGCTACTAACGCCACAAAAGTCAAGAGACTAGCTAGAAAATAATAACAAAAAATGTGAATTAATGCGAAAAGAAGAGAATAAAGTTAACGGCAATAACTATACACATTATTATTTTTGTTATTATTTTTATAATTAAAAATCTGTTTAAAGTAGGCTAGAAAACAAATAGCAAAAATTACAGCTAATTAAGGTCTACGACAGCTAATTAACGCCTACTCAGAAGGCCTGCTAAGAAAGCCTACTACTAATTAAGGCCTACTACTAACACACATCAGCTACGTGAAGAACTGCGGCAACTATTGTCACTTCATCTAATAATGCAACTAAATCTGCTAAGGTAACTATAACAATGACGGATAACAAGAGCAAGTATAAAACAACCACACCAACGACGAAAATAAGACTGGAAGTACTGATAATGTGGCGCGCGAAGCGCGACAGTGGCCGCCGCAGGCGGCCCGGGCGCCAATTACATTAGATGTAGCGAAACCAGGGATGTAGGAACCGGGAGTACTGGGGAAACGTGACCCCCCAGATTTTGCAACAAACCAAAAGTGCCCTTTTTGTCATAGGATATGCCCCCTTTGAGGAACGATGCGGACAGAAAGTCGTGTAATTTTGTTATCATTTACTTCATGATTTAGTTATGCTTACTTCTCACTTTGTTTTATTGTGAAGGAAAACGGATGTTTCGATTGTGTGCACAAATAATGCCCATTGTTACAACATCCCTGATTCCTATGTACCTATCTATATG
Source organism: Aurelia coerulea (assembly GCA_039566865.1). Lineage (NCBI taxonomy): Eukaryota > Metazoa > Cnidaria > Scyphozoa > Semaeostomeae > Ulmaridae > Aurelia > Aurelia coerulea. The sequence continues at coordinate 29,886,217 of CM076943.1, forward strand.
TCTATATAGGTCTATTCCTTCCGGTTGGAGCAAAAGCCCCCGCATAATGTTTTCATTCTTCAAACATAAAAATTGTTTAGATTGTGTGTGCTAGCAATGTCAGTTGTTACAACATTGCTGATTCCTATCTATCTATATTTCAAAGATAACCAGAGACGTAGGAACCGGGAACACTGGGGGCAAGTGCCCCCCAAGATTTTGCAACAAACCAAAAAGTGCGCTTTTTGTCTCAGGATGTGCCCCTTTTCAAGACTGATGCGAAACTGGTTTAATTTTTTTCTTTGTGATTTAGTTATGTTTACTCCTCTCTTCGTTTTATTGCGAAGGAAATCGGATATCTATCAGGATTCACAATATATTCATGTTTGATCTTCAATGTATCACATTCTTTGCCTTGAAATGCCGTGCCCCTACAAGCTTTAGATGCTTCCTACGGCAATGAGCGAAACTAAAGAACTGACAAATTTTCACTTTCTCCTGACATGAGTTGTCACTATAACAGTGCCACACTTGTTTCTCCTTCCTACTGCCCTGAGTGAAAGTAAAGGAAAGCCGACGATATTGACAATGTGTTTACTTTATCCCGACTCGACAAGAATTGCCACAACAACAGTGCCATACTTGTTTCTTGATGGGTTGGTAGGTTCCCTTGTTAAAAGTTATCGATATTGAAGATTTCAAACAGTAAGGGCAGTGTGCCAGGTCAAAGAGGTCAAATTTTGAAAATTGCCTTGTAATGAGTTGGCAGCTGGATTAATGTTAGGAGCAAGTAGTGATCAGCCTTAATGAGGAAATGTGAATTGGCAACTTCGCCAAAGTTCATTGTTGGCCCAAATATATCAGAATTGTTTTGATTGTATACATTAACAATGCCTAAAAATACCTCAGATGATTCGCTGATTGTTTCGATTGTGTGCAAAAATAATGTCCATTGTTATAACATTCCTGATTCCTATGTACCTATATGTCTATATGTCTATATATCTATATATCTATATAGGTGTATTCCTTCCGGTTGGAGGAAACGCCCCTGCATAATGTTTTCATTCTTCAAACATAATGAAGCAGACCAGATTTCTTGATATGCATCAGAACTATTAAATTAAATGTAGCAAGATTCCAAAGACGTAGGGAACCGGATGCACTCGTGGAACGTGCCCCCAAGATTTTGCTACAAACCAAAAGGTGCCCTTTTTGTCTCAGGGTGTGCCCCTTTTAAAGACCAATGCGGACAGAACGTAGTTTAATTATGTTATTATTTACTTCGTGATGTAGTTATGTTTACTTCTCAGTTTGTTTCATTGTGAAGGAAATTGGATATCTATCAGCACTCATACTATCTTCTTCTATATATCACATTTTTCCCTTCAAAAATCTGTTGTATATTACAGTGCCATTTTTACGAGAAAACTGCCTTTAAATTGCCTTGCCCCTCCAAGTTTAAGGTACTTCCTACTGCTCAGAGTAAAACTGAAGGATGGCCGACAATACTGACAATTTTTACCTTATCCTGACAAGAGTTGCCACTATAGCAGTGTCACATTTGTTTCTTGGTAGTATTATATGGGTTCGTTGGTTCCCATGGCAACAGTTATCCATATGGAAGATTTCAAACAGTAAGGGCAGTGTGCCAGGTCAAAGAGGTCAAATTTTGAAAATTGCCTTGTAATGAGTTGGCAGCTGGATTAATGTTAGGAACAAGTAGTAATTAACCTTAATGAGGAAATGTGAATTGGCAACTTCGCCAAAATTGATTGTTGGCCCAAATATATCAGAATGGTTTTGATTGTATACATTAACAATGCCTATAAATATCTCAGATGCTTCGCTGATTGTTTCGATTGTGTGCAATAAATAATGCCCATTGTTACAACATTCCTGATTCCTATGTACCTATATGTCTATATGTCTATATGTCTATATGTCTATATGTCTGTCTATATGTCTATATAGGTGTATTCCTTCCGGTTGGAGCAAAAGCCCCTGCATAATGTTTTCATTCTTCAAACATAATTAAAGGCCCCCATTAGCCATGTTTGAAGAATAAGGTCATGCACGTAGCTTGCCTCAAATGAAAGAATATTTTTATTCGCAATTGTAACTGTTTAATGCACGATTTAGTTTATATTGAAACGGCAGTAGCCCAGTAAAAGCCCACTTGATGAAGCAGACCAGATTTCTTGATATGCATCAGAACTATTACATTAGATGTAGCGAAACCAGAGATGTAGGAACCGGGAGTACTGGGGGAACGTGACCCCCCAGATTTTGCAACACACCAAAAGTGCCCTTTTTGTCATAGGATATGCCCCCTTTGAGGAACGATGCGGACAGAAAGTCGTGTAATTTTGTTATCATTTACTTCATGATTTAGTTATGCTTACTTCTCACTTTATTTCATTGTGAAGGAAAACGGATGTTTCGATTGTGTGCACAAATAATGCCCATTGTTACAACATTCCTGATTCCTATGTACCTATCTATATGTCTATATAGGTCTATTCCTTCTGGTTGGAGCAAAAGCCCCTGCATAATGTTTTCATTCTTCAAACATAAAAATTGTTTAGATTGTGTGTGCTAGCAATGTCAGTTGTTACAACATTGCTGATTCCTATCTATCTATATTTCAAAGATAACCAGAGACGTAGGAACCGGGAACGCTGGGGGCAAATGCCCCCCAAGATTTTGCAACAAACCAAAAAGTGCGCTTTTTGTCTCAGGATGTGCCCCTTTTCAAGACTGATGCGAAACTGGTTTAATTTTTTTCTTTGTGATTTAGTTATGTTTACTCCTCTCTTCGTTTTATTGCGAAGGAAATCGGATATCTATCAGGATTCACAATATATTCATGTTTGATCTTCATTGTATCACATTCTTTGCCTTGAAATGCCGTGCCCCTACAAGCTTTAGATGCTTCCTACGGCAATGAGCGAAACTAAAGAACTGACAAATTTTCACTTTCTCCTGACATGAGTTGTCACTATAACAGTGCCACACTTGTTTCTCCTTCCTACTGCCCTGAGTGAAAGTAAAGGAAAGCCGACGATATTGACAATGTGTTTACTTTATCCCGACTCGACAAGAATTGCCACAACAACAGTGCCATACTTGTTTCTTGATGGGTTGGTAGGTTCCCTTGTTAAAAGTTATCGATATTGAAGATTTCAAACAGTAAGGGCAGTGTGCCAGGTCAAAGAGGTCAAATTTTGAAGATTGCTTTGTAATGAGCTGGCAGCTGGATTAATGTTAGGAGCAAGTAGTAATTAGACTTAATGAGGAAATGTGAATTGGTAACTACGCCAAAATTCATTGTTGGCCCAAATATATCAGAATTGTTTTGATTGTATACATTAACAATGCCTATAAATATCTCAGATGCTTCGCTGATTCTTTCTATTGTGTGCACAAATAATGCCCATTGTTACAACATTCCCGATTCCTATGCACATATATGTCTATATGTCTATGTAGGTCTATTCCTTCCGGTTGGAGCAAAAGCCCCTGCATAATGTTTTCATTCTTCAAACATAAAAACCTTTTTCCAGCCCTGTCACGAGGTTAGAAAGAAGGCGATTTGATTGGCTGAGTACCGTGAAATTGGATGATTCCCGCGTGGTTCAGCAACCAGTAAGGATTTGAACTGTATGCTCTACTTTGAAACATCAAACCCTCAGCCCCTGGGGCAAAAACTGGCCAAACCACTTGGGTGCCGGCGGTGGTAATCGGACGCTTAAGGAAAACTAAATATTTTCATAAGAAACTTTAATTAAAAAAAAAACCAAAAGTACCAGGTGAATGGACAGGTATTTGGACATATCTTCCCGAAGTGTTTGGTTTTTTACTTTGCCTTCTTTTCTTTGACAACGATGTTTTTGAGACTGATCTTGGCGGTGGTTTTCGGACAGTGGCGGTGGTTTTCGGCCAGTGGGTTCACAATGCAGAATGTGCCAAGGAAATTATTTTTCTGTTTATACTTGGCAAGTATTCCGTCTATAAACTCTTTTGCTTCATTTTTCTTGTCTTTTTTTCTATTCTTGAATGCGAAAACAATAGTTCGAATGTCGGTTCTCGTAATGACATTCTGGAGAGCTCTCGATACACACAAAACAATCTAAAAGCTAACAGATGCGTTAGGAAAATGTTTTTTGATCTCATTACTATTTTCGATTGATGTATGTATAGATGTTAATGAACGAAATTTCAAAATTCAATCACATTTCAAATCCGACCTTTATTCATGCTCCCAAACAACTGATACACTTGGTGTCCGAAAACCACCGCCATGAACTTTTAAGATAATTCGATATGGCATCCGCTGTCCTCCCTTCAGTGAAACCGTTTTAAGTCTTTTGCATAATGCTTTGAGTTACTTAAAAGCTAGACATCCAATCTAAGTGATTGTTTAAGATTTTTGCTTCTTTCTGGAACGGATTCAGAGTTTTGAATCTGCGGTGTGATATTCGCAACGATAACTTCTACACTGCCAAGCACAACGACAACAACTTCTTTAGCGTGTTTTACATTCATGAAGGACTTTCGTAAAGTCGTTTAGTATCTATAATATTAGCTTTCAGTACCAAGAAATACCCTCTTTGATAGATTTCATTTGTAACGTACTTTTCTGTTGGTTTTCGAGATATTTTCGCAAGTGTCCGATTACCACCGCCGTCCGATTACCACTGCCGTCCGATTACCACCGCCGACACGCCGTCCGATTACCACTGCCGTCCGATTACCACCGCCGACACCCTAACCCGTGCAAAGTGTCTTCGACGTGGGTTTCCGGTTTGATAATTATTCAATTGAAAGAGTTTGTTCACTTAATTAATTTAGGCCCGCGCAAATCACTGTCATGCACCCCCTGGTTAGTTCGCATGCGTCATAGCACATACGCAATATCGATGCCAATTACAATGCCTATTCCAATACCGATGCCAGTTGTCCAATGCCGGTGATTACAAATGGCCGAATGCGTCCTTACACATTGCATCAATTCATCTTCAGCGATTATTCATGTTCAGATACAGACATGATTCAATCAGACGGGTGGAACAATGCCTACTGCAGTGCAGATCCTTATTTTCCGCGTAGGCCAAACAACTCTTGCCCGTAGACATTACTTACTCCACAGGAAAAATCGAAGGCCCCCATTATTAGCTATGTTTGAAGTTCAATGAGATCACGCACGTAGCTTGCCTCATGAAGTAATAAAAAGTAATATATTCGATCTTGTGAAAATAAAGGACGGTTGATAATACTGACAACATCTTATGTTTCATCTAGTCCTAGATAGACTAGGTTGCCATTATAACAGTGCTACACTTGTTTCTTGATAGGAGTAGGAGTACGCACATTGTTTATTTCGAGGGGTGATTCACTCCTGAAAAGGGTGTACGAGATTTTGAGATTTTGAAAAATCCCATGATAAAATGAGAGATTTTGAGATTTTTCGGGATTTTTAATGAGATTTTAAGATTTTTAAAAATCTTTATGTTTATGAGGTTTGACTTTTCATGCCGATAAAGGTAGGAACCTAAGGATTTTGGGATTTTTGGAACATTTAGCAGCTACGGCAGCAGCATACAGAGTTTGTTCGAGTTTGTTCTTGAAATAAAGGCGCATACTAGTATAGTATCGTATTTGTGATAAATTATATTGCTATGGTCAAGATGAGGCCTAACATAAAGTCTATAGAGTTGGATTAGAACATCTCCAGAGACATATCTAGACAAATGCTTCATCCGTCTCCCTCAAATCTCGGGAGAGACAGAAACACCATTGGGGCAATGTGAGGGCATGAGCGATAGGACACCAAGTGTATGAAAGTTTTATTGGTAGCGAGCCACCTTAACGTTTTACTGGTAGCGAGCCACCTTAACCAATTGTTTTTTGTGTGTTTTTACCTATTTTTACTTGGTAGTGAGCCACCTTATCGCTGTTTCGTCATTTTGAAATTTTTGGCAGTGAGCCACCTTAAGGGCAGATCCACCTTAAGTAAAAATGGGTAACAACACAAAAAAGGTGGCTCCATGGAGGTTTTACGGTTAAGGTGGATCTGCACTATATCTCCCTGCACTAGTCTATATCTCCCTGGTAAAAACACACAAAAACAATTGGTTAGGGTGGCTCGCTACCAATAAAACGTTAAGGTGGCTCGCTACTACTAAATCTTTCACACACTTGGTGTCCTATTGCTCATGGTGATGGATTCCTTTTTGAAAACAAGAAATCTACGTAGAGTCAATCTACCTCATTTCCAGTGCTCATAAAAGCAAGAAAAAAATGCAAGAATATTTCGATTGGCAATTGATTGAAATTTGATTCCTCCAAGGCTTTGAATTTTCCGAAATTGCGCAAATTCTTTCGGTTATTGCGAAAGATTTTGAGATTTCACGGATTTTTCTTCAAGATTCCAAGATTTTTTGAAAGATTTTGAGATTTTTATAAGATTTCTTAGATTTTATGACTCTTTTCTAAAGATTTTGAGATTTCAACAATTTCATAGAGATTTCAGAGATTTTTTTTGGTAATTTGTGAAAGGTGTACGAGATTTTTAGGAGTGATTCACCCCTCGGTTTATTTTTACAAGAAACTAAGAGTCAAGAGTTTGAGCCAGAACTGAAACTTTCTTGAAATTATCCACCTGTGCCTCTGTGAACAAAAAGGCTGAATGCTGTGTTTTCGTCCCTGTGATTGACACTGCCATGAAGCATCGAAAGCTCCCTAAGAACAAGGGTATTTTACAAACAGAATAGACCCTTTCACGGTAGATCGAACGGGGGATTCGAATGGAGTTTTCGAGACCATGCCGCGTGAAATTTTTGATTTCAATATCATTCGGGCATCGCTACATTTTGCAAGATTTCTCTTCTTCAACAAACTGGAACGCGATGAAAATTTAACTGAGCCTACCTGAGCATCCAAAATACGTATCTTTTGTTTCCATTCTTTCTAAACTTTCTTAGAAATGACGAGGAACCTTCCCAAACTCCAACGACTCTTTGCTCCCTTCACAAAGCCCCTGCCTAGGCCCAGCGACCGCCCGAAACCCTTTCGACCATAAATTCTGTCCAGAAGTAGCCACCCTCGCGATTTCCAAAATGAAGAGTCTTTATTCATCCATGATGATCCTCTGAAATTTCCACACTTCTATCTCACTTGGTTTTTGCAAAATTTCCTCTTGATTTCACTCTCTCCTTGTTTTCCAAGTAGGCTCGCGGTCAGAAGCCGGTGGCAGAGAAGTTGGCTTGGAGGAAGTGCTTGGGAAATCCTTGTAACAGAGAAGGGGTGAATAAACGGGGGTCACTCATTTTTCATTTTTATCAATATTTATACACGAAAAACCTTTCAGCGTATTTACAAATTATCTCAGAGAAAAAATTTAAAGAAAACATTGTAAATAATTTAAATATGCTGCTCTACCAAGGGGTCGTGTTTGGGTTTTGTAGGTTCAAAAGATACTTTCTAAAACCTGTTTTAAAACGAGCGATTGATTCTTGTTCTCGAATGTTGTCCGGGATATCATTCCAATTTTTGACACCAGAAAAGTAGAAACTTCGCTTTGCATATTCTAACCTAACTTTGGGAATTTGCAGATCTCCATGATTTCTGGTTCTATGCTCTGAAATCATGGATCTTTCTATGACACTAAATGAATTTACTGAACATTTCCCGCCAAATTTAAACTCGTTCTCCCATCTATCAGCTTTCTATGTTGTTTATAAACTATTTCATCCGGAGTTTACGATGTTTGCAATGGTTTTGGTTTCTTTTGCAAATTTTGCATACAAACTGTGATAATAAACGCATTTTTTATGAAAAACTGCCATAGGAAACTCAACTCTCAGGTGGGGGGAGGGGGCTTTGGGTTTCAGGGGTTGTTGGTTTGGCCAGATTTAACCCTCGGGTTCCGGGCTTTACGTTTAGATCGTACGAATTTCGGGTTTTGAGATGTGTGACGGGTTGCAGCATGGTTGCAGGTTTGGCCAATTTTTATGCTCGGGTTTCGGGTATTTCATTCAAAAATTCCTATGTTTTTGCCTTTTCAAAGTCACACAGTCCCTGTAGCTAACTGAGATCGAAAAACCAGCTTTCGAATTACTCAAACCATGCATAGAGGGTCAGTGAAAACGAAAATGTTGGAAATCTAACATTGTTGACGACAATTTAAAAATTTGTTCAGAAATGCAGTCTCGTATTTTGGATTTTTTCACTTCCCGTCTCCCTCTCTCAGATCGCCAAAAATTAAGAATTTCCAGTACTGGGAAAATATAAGCTAAGAAACCATTTCTTTTGATAAGGGAAATCCTTGACATATTTTTACTTTACTTTCGCTTGTTTTCTGTATCATATCGCTTGTAAGGTACTTGAGTAATGTCTAAACATTTGGATAGTCTTAAAATGCCTTAAAATGAAATGTTCATGAGGGCACAGCACAATTAGTGAATATGAAGATTGTTATGGAACCGATACGAAACTCATAAGAAACTCTAAGCACTCAATTGATAATTTTAATTGATAATATGATAATTTTGAGAAACTTTCAGTACAGGCCCAAATTCTTAGTTTCTTATAAAGAATTTCGTGTAAGCTGTGTCGGGAATCACGCTTTAATCCGCAACAAAACTCACGATAGATAGACCCACAAAGAATCTCGATGTTGAAGCTCACTTGATCACAACTGCGTATGTCTACTCTCTCTGATTTTACTGTTAATGTGACGTTAATACTGTTGATACTGTTACGCTATACACACTTACACTCACTCTCCCTCCTCTACGGTAAGGCTACAGCTTTTATACTGTTTGCTTAGAATGTTCTCGTAATGCTGCGTAATGCTGTATTATCATGACTACTCAAATTATTATGAAATACTCCTAATTTGTCCAAAGTCCAAAGAATTCCTTTGTGTTTATTCACCCTACCCCTAGAATGTTCCAGATAAGCCCCTACGTGTCTAGATTACGATTTCGTACGATTACGCAATTTCTATACGAAAGCGAGGCTACATGTTTGTCATTAGGCCTAAAATGGCGAATGGCGAAGCAAGATGATTCAGCTGTTGACTACAATGTGGCATGCGTAAGCGTTAGTTATTGCTGATTTATAACTATATTCTAGAATATTCTCGACAGCTGATGTTTTGGCAAGATTTGAAAGAAAAATGATGTGTGACATTGTGCTTGAATAGGAAAGCATGTGCAGATAATTGGGAAACCAGGAGTCATGTTGAAAAACTACTGTTTCATCGCTTTCCAAAAGATAAAGAAGCAAGACATAAATGGGAGTGCATGATAAGAAAGTCCTTTGACAATCCCAACTTCTCTGCCACTGACAACAGCGTCATCTGTTTAGAGATGAAAGCCTGCACTCCAGTCACCTTTCCTTCAGTTTTCTTAACCGAGATTGAAAATAAAGAGAAGAAACATTGTTCGCGAGGTTGCCACTCCTCCCCCAACAGACATAAAAAGCACTGCAACTTCTTTTAAATACATGGCTTCTCAGCTCCTCAATGGCAAGATAAGGTCCCAATGCACTTTGCACAAATGGGCTTTTCATTGGTGTCAGAGATACAGGAACTTTTAAATTTTTCTTTGATCAACTGCCGATCAACTGTCTTTAGATGCAAGGCAAATGACATGATAAAAACATCGTGAAAGACCAGCAAAGAACGTCCCCACAATTGTCAGCCAGAACCCAAACAGTATGATTACCACTTGACATATTTTGAGATGGCAATGTATTTCATGTGAAGTACCAAGTATTTTATACGAAGTACCAAGTATTTCGAATGAAGTACCTAGTATTCTCAAACAAATATTTTTGACGTAAACGGCACCTCATAGGAAACGAGTGAAAATAAAGTAAAGATATGTTAAGGATTCTCTTTGTCCAAAAATATAGATTCTTATATATTTTCCAACTACTGGAGTTTCTTAATTTTTTTTGGCGATCTGAGAGTTGAGTTTCTTATTGGCAGCCAAATTTCCGAAATACCATTACACTCTTTTACAACAGCTTTCTGCAAGTCAACATATTTTTTTGGTTTTTAATTGTTCTCGTATGCCACAAAAAAATTCAATTCTTCAACAGAAAACTCCAAGAAATCATTATAACTGGCATTCTCCAACAGCAAAGTCAAACGAAACACTTTCTTACAATTCGTTAAATCTGGATGAGATAAGATATAAACAATATAAACAGCTGATAGCTGGGAGAACGAGTTTAAATTTGGCGGGAAATGTTCAGTAAATTCATTTAGTGTCATAGTGACCCCCGTTTATTCACTCCGTCTCTGCTCCATAAGTATGGAGTGTCGTTTGCGTCTAAATGCTGATGGCTTAATTTTCATGGTCTTTGTCATTATATGCGCCGTATCCTCATTCCCTTTTGGTTTATTCGCCATTCCCTTTATGTTTATTCCATTCTCTTTGTCTAATTACAGCATTTTCTAATTCCCTTTGTCAATTCTCTTTCGCTGTTTCATCATTCCCTTTGGTTTATATTCCATTCTCTTGGTCTAATTACAGCATTTTTCTATTTCCCTTTGCAAATTCTCTTTCCCTTTGCCTCATTCCAATGGTCTTTCTTATGTTATCATATTCCCTTTACCTTTATTCTAATTTCCTTTCTTTTGCACATTTCTTATTCGATTTGGCCCTTACCTTTCTCTTTGATCTTTCCCTTTCTGTTTGTATTCATGGCCTTTCTATGATGCATTGCGGCATGGTATGATGCATTGCGACATGGTATGATGCATTGCGGCATGGTATGATGCATTGCGAATTTTGTAGCGAAATTTAAGACGAATCAACACACGTGAGAGGAACGGCCCCACGAACACACGTGAGAGGAAAGTTTCGCTAGGCTCGACACGCCCTCGTGTCTAGATCGATTCTCGAATCTCATTCTCGAATGACAAACAATGTCTTCCACCAGCGAAGTTCCTTCTTTCAAGGAAGCCGGAGCCACGGGGAAGTGGGGGCAGCTGCCCGCATTGCCCTTGTGGTAAGAGGGCAGCAAAGTGCCCTTTCTGAAAAATTATTTTAGAGAACTATTAATTAAGCACGTCTGTTAGACAATGGAAGCGAGTTGTTTTTCATCCGCAGTCACAATAATAGAACGACTCCTTCTGCTCTCAAGATCACAGTTCGTTCGAACATAGTTATTATGGGTCGAAGGACAGTGGCGTCGCGTCGCCAAGGGGTGGTCTGATCTGGGGCCCTGTTTTCATAGAGGTTGATCCTATAATTTCTCTAAATCAGTTAAAAAAGCTTGGGGAGGGTAAATTTTGATTGAGTTGAAACTTTTGCGATACAGGCCTTCCTCTTAAATTCTGAGTTCCTTTATTGGAGATTTCGAGAAAGGCCTTAAAGTTCAATTTCTAATCATATCTTTTCCTTCCTCGTAAATATATAGATGATGCACCTCTCTGTTTCGATTTTTGTTACGCAAAAATGCCCGCTGTTATAAAGAGTGCTGCTTGAGATGGTTACTTTTCCAGAAATGTCGAAATAGATCAAAATAATAAGGTAGGTATTCCCACCTCTTCCGAGTGTCTGAAGGGCGTGGTCAAGAGAATCTTTCTGGGGGCAGCCCCAGACCCCCTGATGTCTTTCCACCCCAGCTTTTTGTGCTGGTGACGCCCTTGTCGAAGTAGCTATTTAGCACAATATCCAAAATGACGATTCCCGAATATCTTCAACGGCAAACTTTGACACCCCAAGGTGCCCTTTCTGTGATTCCTGCCCCCGCCGCATCATGAAGCTTCCGGCGCCTCTGCTTCTTTCACTAAAGATTCGAGAATCGATGTAGACGTAAAGACGTGTTGAGGAGCGAAACTTGGGCCGTTCCTTTCACGTGTGTTGATTCGTATTAAATTTTGCGCCAAAATTCGCAATGCATCATACCATGCCGCAATGCATCATAGAAAGGCCATGAATACAAACAGAAAGGGAAAGATCAAAGAGAAAGGTAATGGCCAAATCGAATAAGAAATGTGCAAAAGAAAGGAAATTAGAATAAAGGTAAAGGGAATATGATAACATAAGAAAGACCATTGGAATGAGGCAAAGGGAAAGAGAATTTGCAAAGGGAAATAGAAAAATGCTGTAATTAGACCAAGAGAATGGAATATAAACCAAAGGGAATGATGAAACAGCGAAAGAGAATTGACAAAGGGAATTAGAAAATGCTGTAATTAGACAAAGAGAATGGAATAAACATAAAGGAAGTGGAACAAACATAAAGGGAATGGCGAATAAACCAAAAGGGAATGAGGAAACAGCGCATATAATGACAAAGACCATGAAAATTAAGCCATCAGCATTTAGACGCAAACGACACTCCATACATAAGGACTTTCCAAACACTTCCTCCAAGCCAACTTCTCTGTCACCGGCTTCTGACCGCGAGCCTACTTGGAAAACACGGAGAGAGTGAAATCAAGAGGAAATTTTGCAAAAACCAAGTGAGATAGAAGTGTGGAAATTTCAGAGGATCATCATGGATGAATAAAGACTCTTCATTTTGGAAATCGCGAGGGTGGCTACTTCTGGACAGAATTTATGGTCGAAAGGGTTTCGGGCGGTCGCTGGGCCTAGGCAGCGGTTTTGTGAAGGGAGCAAAGAGTCGTTGGAGTTTGGGATGGTTCCTCGTCATTTCTAAGAAAGTTTAGAAAGAATGGAAACAAAAGATACGTATTTTGGATGCTCAGGTAGGCTCAGTTAAATTTTCATCGCGTTCCAGTTTGTTGAAGAAGAGAAATCTTGCAAAATGTAGCGATGCCCAAATGATATTGAAATCAAAAATTTCACGCGGCATGGTCTCGAAAACTCCATTCGAATCCCCCGTTCGATCTACCGTGAAAGGGTCTATTGACTGACTTAAAGGGAGAAAAATCCCTGGTCCGACATCTCCGACGTCTAGTTTATAACATATAGGGAAGAAACGAAAAGTCGGAGGAGAATCTTAGAACCATACTTCTACAGAGCATCGAGAACTGCCTTAGAACAAGGGTATTTTACAAACGAAATCAACTGAATTAAAGGGAGAAAAATCGTTGCTTCGACATCTCCGACTTTTCGTTTATAGCATATGGGGAAAAACGAAAAGTCGGAGAAAAAAAATTTTGAGATTGCTCCAACATCTCCGACTTCAACCTCGTTGGAACGGGACTTTTCGGCCTTACTAAGGTCTGATTTAGGCCCAACTTTAAAAATTAATATCTCCGCTTTCCGTTGACTGATTTTGAAACTGTTTGCAGAACATGAACCACTAGGTTATGCTCCATCTGTCTGGGATTTGGAACTTTATATTTTTGCATTATTAGATAGAAATTGCCTTATGGATCACAGTGTTTACGTGGCATCCTAAAATCAGATCCATCTCGGTTGGCTTCTTTGTGTGTTACTGTTGCCAACGTTGAGGATCCATATGGAGTATTAGTAAGTAAACTCAAATCAATATATGCTCATAGCTGGGCGAGGAGGAAAGGTAGAAGGGGGAAGGGATTATCCTTTAACTGTCTAAATTCGTGAACGGTCTTTATACACAGCCAAGCATCCCAATATCGTCCAGAATCACTTATGACTATTTAAAGATATCTGGCCATCGAATTATGATGGTAGTACAGGGTGTCCCAGAAAAATTGTTCGACGTTTAATCAAATGTTAAAAATTAATGATAAAAAGTAAAGGGTTTCTGGTTAAACAACTCTGTTCCTAAGATTTTAAATTTATTTTTTACGTCAGAATCTTGTGAATCCGCTAAGAATTCACGGATTTACAAGCTTTTGAAGTTCAAGTTTGTGCGAAACCTGAAACCAGACGCCCCTAACTGAATTGTTTTCCAAAACGACGTCCCAAAATCGAGGTAAAAAAGACTGTCCAATATGTCCAATATTTAAACTCTTGCTGATGTCAGAGCAAACCAAATAGGACTTCAAAAGAAATTTAATTCTTGTAACCGTTGCCAAAATTTATTTAAGGAAGCAAGGATCCAAAAACATGGAATGAAAACTTAATCAATCAGAGATGGGGCCGTTCCAAATTGTGCTCAACAGGATTCCTCCAAGAATCCATAATTTTGATTCAATGTTAGAGAAAGTTAACTAATCGAAAGTGCTTTTTAAATTTCATTTGATTTGGTTTGAATAAACAAGATGCTACTTTCACAAAATATGCAATTTAGGGGCGTCTGATCTCAGCTTTCGCACAAAAAATGGAACTTCAAAAGCTCGTAACTCCATGAATATTTGGCTGTATTGCTAGCTACTAGTGCCTAAAATTAATTCAAAATCTCAGCAATATGATTATCTTACCGTGGAATCTGTTCATTATTTCGTTATTTTTTAATATTTAATCAAACGTCGAACAATTCTTTTAGGACACCCTATACGTATGTCATCTAAAATGTCACAGTGATGCCTGCTCAAGACCACACTATCTTTGAAACTACACTATCCCCCGAAGAAAGGCACAGCCCCATCAAATGCTCTCAAATACGAAGGCAATTTATGAAATTCTAAATTGCGTCATTTTACTGAGATTTCAGCATAATTTTGAGATTTGTCTCTTAATTCTAGGCGCAGTGCAATCTGAAATCAGGATTTTTTGAGCCAAATTACTATTTCTCAGTTTGCCCAAAAACAGCCAGAAGTGGCTGCTTACTATCATGTAAATTTTGACTTTTTGATGCCCAACATTGACGAAAGGACGTAATTACATTTCAACAATTGTTTCTCATTTTGACAGTTGAAAATGAATTAGATTGGACCATTCACTAACAATTTTTGCCAAAGCCCATAAAAGCGATTTTTCAGGACTTCCTTTGAGATTAAAGGCATTGAATCATGGTAAATAGACCTTGTTTGCCGTGTATCATGTGACCCATGTGATAAATAGCAATTATCACTCTTAAACAAACAAAAAGAACCTGATGTAGCACAATGCGTCTCATGTGATCCGTTTCATTTCACATGAACTTCAGCGAATCAGATGCGCTGTCCAGAACCATGAGTCAGCGAATTCTGACTGATAGGGTACACCTTGCCGTCTCATGCTGATTCAATTCCTTTAAGATCTTGCATTTCAAATTATGCATAAATTCTCAAAAGCAGTCAAATTCTCAGCCAGTTGCAATTTTTCAAATTGCTTTCGTTCTCTTTGTAGCACGATTTTTCAAAAATATACCGGGTGTCCCAAAACAATTTGTATACAAATTTGGTTGACTCCAGCGCTGTGAATTTAGCTTCAATTAATGTCTAATCACTCTAAAAATGTTCCGCGATAGTTAACTTGAACATGGATACCTCGTTTGTTGATATTGGTACTTTTGAGAGCAGAGATATCAATCTTGAAAGCTCATATTTGCCTAATCTTGCAAACCAGAGCTTTAGCCTTTTGGCCTAAGCAATTTATTAAGACACAGTGTATTTGCACAATATTAGATCTTGCGTTATTCTGTTTACAAGAAGTCACCCCCAGTCACACATCGAGAAGTTTCTTAATTTTTCATTAATTTCAGTTTTTAATTTCAATGTGCTTCAGGAATTTGCTTAGGCCAAAAGGCCAAAGCTCTGGTTTGCAAGTGGACACAAATTTGAGCTTTCAAGATTGATATTTCTGCTCTCGAAGCACCAATACCAACAAACGAGGTATCTATGTTCAAGTTAACTATCGAGGAACATCTGAGAGAGATTAGCTTTTGATTAAAGCTAAATTCACATCGCTGGAGTCAACCAAATCTGTATACATTTTTTGGACACCCGATGATATTCTGCCTTACCCAGTACGTAACATTTAGCAAGAATAAACGTACATGTTGCCCTAGGTATATTGTTTCGTTTTCTCTCAACATAAAAATCAGAACAAGTGGCATCAAACGTGAGTTATTTATAGCTGGTCGCCCTTTTTCCTTATGGAAAGGCCTGTATTAAGATTGTTAGTCACAGCAAAGAGTACTCACTAACTTCAAGCAGGAGAAAACTTATCGTTTTCTCCCGTTGCAAGTAATTTTCGTATTTCATCAAGCTGTTTCCAGGAAGAACGAGAAATACCACAAGAACCAAATCAAGTCATTTGCAAAAACGTCATCAAATTGAATCCAAAGAGATTGCAAAATGTCAAGATTTTATAGATATTCGCGAACGATCTTCACACATATACTTCAATTTACGAATCAATCAATCAATTGACTTCAGAGTTCTGCACAGGTAAAATGAAAATAAATGCAAGCACACAACTGTGATATTTCAGCTTTTCTTGGCAAACTGAAGAGGGACAATCAAACATTTTTCATACCGGGAGGTCAGTCCAATGTTTCTTGGTAAAGGGTTTCCAAAATATTTTTTTCTCAAAATTTATGATTAAATTTACTTGAAATCTTTTGAATAAAATAAATCAACTGAGCAAACATTGAATTTCAACAACTTTTACAACTGAATTTAGCAATCCCAAAAACTATGCAACATAGCGGCAAAATGTTCATCGGAGAACTGTATGTTATCTCTGGGTCAAAAACTGTCAGATTTTGATTTGTTTGGATTGCCTAAATTACTTAAACTGTTCATCTCCCTCCTCCCTGCATGCAAACTCAAAACTCTTGGAAATTACATGGTATTTGTCAGGTACCCCTATGCAATGTGCTGCATATCACATTCGTTTTACCGCCGCTGCACGTAAAAATTTGATGACAAAAAATTGGTGGAAACAAAACTGAGTAAAGCATGGTAATTTAGCAATTTGGATCAGTTGACTACAGTAAGACGGAATCCCAAATGGAATTCAGCCGATTCTTTGACCAGGTCGGACACCAGCCTTTAGCAGGACATTTACATTTTCGTCTGAGAATTAATCGTATAACTTTCCACCGAAATAAAGAGCTTATTTTTCATTAAAGAAGAGCCTTGAAAAAATAAATAATTGTTCATTCATGAGGTACTTGAATAGTTGGTCCTTTGGGATCATCAAAACGGTCCATTGTTGAGATACCCATCATTGCCATAATTCCACCAAGGACAATGCTGATAAGTAGGGCTGTGACAAATATACCAGTTAGAATTGGTGTAGTAAAGAAGCCAACACAATCATACGCAAATGAGAAGCTACCTGCTTTCACTGCGAACGGCTGGATCTGCGAAAACAAGAGCATATTGTTACATAAGAGGCTGGTTCATTGTTCGAAAATGCAGAACCTGAGAACTACCGCAAGTCCTCCAATAAGCTCCCGCCTTCAAATAAGCAGCCTCCACCCACAAATATTTTTGTGAAATAAGTCCCCATGGCGGTTGATCGATTTTAACAAAACAACTTCATATCGCCATTTTTTCTCAATAATCAAAAGTTATCATTCAATTCATTGCTCAATCGCACAAAATATGACTTGAATTGCTGATCGATGAGGAGAGCGAAGACGATGAAGATGATTAACAGGATAACGATGTGACAATATTTTGGTATTTGACAACTCTTGTCAAAAACTGTTTGTTATTTAGTGAATACTTTTTAGTCTCTTTTTGACTGACTTTCTTCGTATTTTTTCAACGTACTCAGGCTTAGATATTGCCTCGAAAACAATATATCCCAACATATCTGATGTTTTAAGCATACTGGCCAGCCTCAACTAAAAGAAGAAGATTAGTCCTGGTAATATTTTTGGCTGCTGCTAAATAAGCCCACCCCCTCGAATAAGCCCCTGCCCCAAAATATTCGTTGCGAAATGAGCCCCCCCCCCCGGCTTATTCGAGGACTTACGGTAGAGGGAACAATTTAGATTCAAGCCAACGATGCCCACAACTCGATTCGGTTGCCAAAACTTCTGAAAATTTGTTCTTCCCGTGGAGAGTTGTGTTATTCCCATTACATTCAAATTCATTCATTAAGCAATATGTAAATGGCCTTGTCCTTTTAGCTAAGGAACACTCCTTTATTCTTATAAGAGCATCCAATTTCCTGGTTCAGGCGCATGATCTTCATACATTATCTATTGTCCAAACAACGGACCGATTTTTGAAGCCTATGCTGAGCCTCGTGCTCTTATCAAAAGAGTCTTTATAAAAAAGAAAGAGTGTAGTTAGTATAAATATGATGTAATCTTGTGTATCTTGCACCGTATAAGTTCTGGTTTTCTCGTATTTGTTGAATGTAATGGCCATCGGATGGATATTTACCATTTTATGCCCGGTGTTATCGTAATTGTAGTTTTTTGCTGTACATTTTTGTGAGTTTATATAAACGTTCCTGCAGTGACTTCAATCCTCTGATCAAATGGTATCTAAATGCGATTGGTATTTTTAGAAATATGGACAATCAATTAAAAGGGGGCTTACATTTGTTGAGGCGCTTATGTTCTTAGCTAGCCATAGGCCACTTAGAAATAAGTATTCAAATTCGAATCGAAAGTTTTGAGGGATCGACCAATGAGATTTGGTCTTCGCATTCAAAAGATCTCCAATAGACAAAATCGGCAAAGGTTTGTTTGCACCCATTTCAAGTCCAGCGACTAATCTCTTGATAGAATATGTTTTTAATTCCTAACATATTTCGTGACATGAAAACTTGTGCCATGTATGGAAAAAATAGTATAATAATGAAGCTTCCTTAGTGTATGATCACAAGACTTGAAACGGGTAAAGCAAACCATATTTACCAGAATTTGCCAGAAAAAAACAGTTGCTCGTTTCACATTTAGTTGCAAAAAACTTACAGGTCTATCAAAGTGGAATGTGATAAAATAGAAAGGGTAAGAACCCGCAAGATAGAAACCATTTTTTTCAAAATAGCCTGCTTAGTTTCTTATCAAAAGGACATTAATCTAGAAACAGGCCAAAAGGTTTCTTATCGCATGGTTGAGAAACCTTCTGTGATTTCAACTTAAATCTTTAAAGAAAACTCAGAACAAAAACTATCGAGCAGTATGTTCTTGTTACCTAGCATTCTCTCTAAATTTAAACACACATAGCATACACAAGTATACTGTAGATTGAGATGCTTTTGCATGAAGTCTCTAAACATGTTTTACACCTGATTTTTACCAAGACTATTAAATATGAATCTATTTGAGATCCTCCCATGAGAAACCCTCATAAAATCAGGCTGAGAAGTTTCTTACACAAGGGTATCATTTCTAAAAAATCAGCCTGATGTTTCTTAGAGTGGTTTCTATTTTCCAGGTTCTTACTGTAATCTATTGCAGTGGTGGAAACAAACAATTGCCTTTCTGTGAAGCAGAGCCAAACTAAAATTCTTCCATCAATTGTTTTATCAATTTTCTGTTTTGCCAGACTTCAGTTGAACTCTTGCACAACAAATATTTTAGTTTTGTTGGGCATGTTCAGAGTCGCTGGGAAGAGTCTTCTGCTGTAGTCGGGTTTCAGGAAGCTAAAAAGTTTATTGCTTCACATGTTATGAAAGTCCATCTCTAATTAGATGTTACCTGAGATTTGCGATAACGCAAAATTCCTTTGAAGAACACTTCTATTGTTGTTATTCGCAGGAACCTGCAGGTGATATATAATTTGAGACAGACTTTAGGCTCAGCGTTATCACGATAATCGGTTTCTAGGCAATCAATTACCACACACAGTGTAGACGATAATCCACTACAAACTGGAATTACTCATAATTAATGGCTTCGCAACCTTAATAGCGTTGCAACCATTGAATAACGCAATCACACACAACCATGGAAGAAAAGAGCACAATCCAAACATAGATTTCCTTTTCTTTTCTTCTCTCCTCCATTTATTCCTCCCTTTCCTTTTTATTTTTCAACATTTGTTTTCGCTTTCATCCTATCTTCTTTCCATCCTTCGTTCTTCCTCTTCTTCTTTTTTCTTTCATATTCCTTTCCCTTCATCGTTCCTTTACTCTCCTTCCTGCTGTTTCACTTTCTCTCGTTCCTTCCCTTTTTCCTTCCAGACAGACAAACGAGCTTCCTCCGAAGCTGCTTTGCGCACTTTTCCCACCCCTGATGTATTGATAATAATAAAAAGATTCACAGAAAGAATGTTACCTGGAAAGTCTTGAACGCAAGAGTTGCTCCATCCAGTTTGAATTTGAGATCTCCGCAGGCATAAGACATTGACTTTGGTGCTGTGACCAACACTGGACATTTCGGGAAGTCTACATTTTCATTTGTCAGTGTGGCTCCTTCGACAGTACCACTGTAAGTTACTTTCAAGTCAGAACAAGCCCAGTCTGTGTCGGGTAATTTCTTGAAGCTCAGCCTTTAAAGAGACAAACATTTCAGCATCTGCCTGATGAGTTACACTCGAACAGAATACTATAGACGTTCATATGGAATGAACGTCTTCTAAATCTAATCGAAAGCTTTTGTAAAGAGAACATATTTTCACAAGTTTAAAGACATATCGTAGTGGCCTAAACTGGATAAACCAAACAATCCGACAAATCAAAATTAGGTAGGCTTAAATAATTGTGATGGGCAAAATGATTCAACTTACCATAACAATCTGAATCCGTATATTCAGGGAAGAAAGCATGAAAACAAGGCTTGGTAAATACTTAACTACCAAATCTTTGGTATAGATTATGAATCTGCTTACTCCAGCAAAATGGGATGCATTGGATTGATCCGAAAATTTCGCAGGCGTTTACACGGGAAAGATCTCAAAAGTTTTGAGGTTTACACGGGATTGGATAAAAATAGATCCGGCTTGATTTCGACCTACATCACAGGCAACAGGATAAATAGTTGTAAAATCATAATCTAAATACTTTCCGTTATAAAATTATAATCTAAACACTTGCCTCGCGCTACCAAAATGTATTTTTCTTTGTTTTCTGTCTGTTCTGCTGTTCAAATGTGCACAAACAAGCGAGTCGTTACATTATTTCCAATTGTTTGTGCACATTTGAACAGCAGAACAGACAGAAAACAAAGAAAAAGACATTTTGGTAACGCGAGGCAAGTATTTAGATTATAATTTACAACGGAAAGTATTTAGATTATGATTTTACAACTATTTATCCTGTTGCCCGTGCCTACATGAAACGTCAAACGCATTTTTCACCTCTTTGTCAAAGGAATAAAAAGAATTTCATAAAAGGTATCAAATGAATCAAAGGAATTGATAAAGCCAAACAAAAGCTAGCAAACAATGGAATTAGCATCATTTCCTAACCATATCAATTTGGGATCGAGCCCATCATTTGCACCCTTGTACATGAGACGGGGTAAATCCCAAACTGGAATGCCCGCCTAGCGAACCCAAACTAGCAAGCATACCGAATCGATCGCGAGCGTTTCCGTATAAATGGCGTTTCCGTATAAATGGAAAGCCCATCTGCAGGATCGATCCCATGTGAACGGGGTCTAGAGCTCTAGCCAATCACATCCACAACAGTGTGCCTTTAATCAAAGTTCTGAAACACAGCCAAAAGAATGCAAAGAAACACTTCCAGTTGCAATTTAGGTCAAGAAGGTTTTTTGCCTTTATTTAGAAAGAAACAAAACAATATAGGACCACAAGAACAAGCCAAGATGAGGGAAGTGGCGTCAGCAAACTGCGTTGGCATACTTTTTGAAGAAATTTTGACCAGCAAATCAATTAACGCCTTGAAAATAAGTATGAAGGAATTACCTGAGTTCAAATTTTGTGAAGTTTACTGGCATATCCTTGAACATGATAGAAACACTGCAAAAAGAACGAATAGGATCCATAATAAACATTTTTGCGAAGATGATAAACATTCGCATGTTGCAACTAAACATGTGAGAAACATATGGCTTTAAAGACCTTTGAATAAGCAATAATACCAATAAAACACCCATATTGCTGGCCAAAATGTGATGAAAATAATCAAGGGTGCCTTCCCTATTGTAAAAATTACATTTTCTCCTTCTCAAGCATATCGAGCAATGAATTCTTCATTATTCTTACTATGAGTCAAATAAACGCTCATAAGTATACAATACTCCCTTTTCTTTCAGTTATCAATAAATGTTTACAAATAAATACAATGATGAAATAAAAATATAAACTTGAGTTCATCGAAACGAGATTAATATCATTATCAAGAATGATGTCCGTGAAAAAACAGTTTGATACAGCCATGCGTTCAACTGACTATGGCTGAAAAATTTATGATCAGGCAGTATGCCTTTGCAATAAGATCGCATTGAGATAACGTAATGCAAGTAAAATAGCTGATGGTCAGAATGCAAATATGATAAGATTGCTTGATTACTGCTCTCACGCCTCCTTAATCAACAAAATATACTTGTAACTCAACAATGGCACATTTGGTTTATTCATGTTTTCTTTCTATAATATCTATACACGTTAAAAAGTTTCAGTACCGGGTGCGCCAAAATAAACTATGCACGTTTGTCAGGCCATAATAAATCGTACACTGGACCGATTTTGAAGATTTATGACTTAATCTTTAGCAGAAAGCCTGAATTAGATGCTAGGACTTTTTGCAATTTTTTCCGTTCACTGCTTTTAGAGCTAGAAGCGAGTTTCTTAAACTGTTCGTTTTCGAAAACATCGAAAACGATACAAAAACGTCGATCAAATTTTAAAAGATTCAACATGAATGAACAAAGAGAAAACGTTACAGGGGGATTTGGGGGCTTAGTACGAACTCTTGCATAACAGATTACGATTGGTCGATTTCTGAATCGCAAATCACCACGTACAAGTTCTCTCTTTGTCCATTCATGTCGATCATTCAGAAAACTTGATCGATGTTTTTCGATCGTTTTCAGTGTTTCCGAAAACTAAAATTTTAGGAAACTCGCTTCTAGCTCTAAAAATTGAAAATAATAAAATTTGCAAAAAATCTCAGTATCTAATTCAGGCATTCTGCTAACGATTAAGTCATAAATCATCAAAATCGATCGAGTGTACGATTTATTGTGGCCTGCCAAACATGCATAGTTTATTTTGGCGCACCCGGTAGAAATGTTATTTTTTCAAACCGACGTGTTAACAGCCAATTAGTAGATGTAACGTATAACAAAATGGTGACGAAAACTGGATGACAATATTCATTTTAGTTAAACAAAGAAAACGAGAGATAAAGAAAACATTAGCTCTAACTGACTTTTGACCAGCGCTCGTTTTGAAACGAGGTAATACACCACGTCAATTTAGCAGCCTCGTTTTGGAAATTCATCAAAATTTCGTCGGATTTTGCACTCAAACTTTGTCTTGTTACGTGTTTTTCAACAACTGGCGCTTGTGGTGTTAATTTTATGACCATTTAAAGTCTAGCAACTTGACAGTGAGAATTGTTCAGGGTGAAACTTGACACCCCGAGTCATTTTCCACGGTCAAAGCCAAAGTCAAAGTTAAATTGTAAACTTTAATCGTCATAAAATTAACATTACGACCACTAGTAGCATGAAAACTCGTAGTTAGACTAAAGATTGGGTGTCCTGAGAATCCGAACCTGGGCTCTAAAATTTGGCATGAAATAATTTTGAAAGATTTCCAAAAACGAGGCTTAGAATTGTCTTGGTGTATTATATAGATCGGTATTAGTGGAACGGAATACATGATCGTTGCTTTTAGGACATCTTGTGAAATATTTTGCATGAGACTGGGTGCCGATTTTGTGACAATAGCATCAGTTTGCCTTGATTGACATGCCATTGAAAATCATCAACAAGCAGCACAGACAAATAGAACGGCAGAGTATTCAAGCCATCAATGTAGACAATTAGACACTTAGCTGATCGTAAGCAGCGTACTGTCTTAAACGGCAAAGCATCACATTGGGGAAATGTTACAGCTGGTGTTCCTCGGGGTTCAATCCTTGGGCCTCTTTTCTTTCTCGTGAACATAAATGATTTAACTGATAACTTGAGGTGTAATGTTAAACTCTTCGCTGACGATACATCGCTTTTTACTGTCGTTCACGATCCTGATGCAGCTGCCCAGGATATGAATCATGACATGAACCTCATAAGGCTTTGGGCACATAACTGGCGAATGTCTTTTAATCCTGATCCAACGAAACAAGCCGTCGAAGTAACCTTCTCAAGGAAGAGAATCCGTGCAGACCATCCACCTATTCTATTTAACAATACTGCTGTCATAAAAGTTGATGAACACAAACACCTTGGGATTGTTCTAGATTCAAGATTGTCCTTTGCTAGTCATATCCAGGCAGCTATCAATAAATGCAGACAAGGAATAGGAATGTTACGCTTCCTTTCGCAATACTTGCCGCGACAAACATTAAATGAATTATATAAACTATATGTCCGACCACATTTGGATTATGGTGACGTCATATATCATACTCCACAAAATGTATGTGAATTCAGTCAGAACATTACGCTTTCAAATCAGATGGAAAAGCTAGAATCTATTCAATATTCTGCAGCACTTGCAGTTACAGGTGCTTGGAAGGGCACATCTCGTGTGAAATTGTACGATGAGCTTGGATGGGAATCACTCAACCTCCGACGATGGAGCAGGCGTCTCCTTCTTTTTTATAAAATTGTCAATAATATCACTCCTGACTATACAAGGATACCAATTCCACCACTCCGGCAGTCCTCGTATCCCCTGCGCCATCAAGCTACAATTGGCCAAATCAGTGCACGAACAGCATGTTTTAATGCAAGCTTTTACCCTAGTTGTTTGCTTGAATGGAATAAGCTTGACCACGAAGTAAGAGAATCACTTACAATCAGCATTTTCAAAAACAAGCTATTATCTCTTATACGTCCTCCTCCTAAGCCAGTCTACAGCATTCACGACCCAAAAGGTCTTGCAATACTCACGCAGTTACGAGTTGGTCTCAGTAAGCTAAATCTGCACAATTTAGACACAATTTTAGAGACACACTGAATCCACTGTGCCCCACAAATGATGGTGTTGAGGACACAGAGCACTTTTTGCTGCACTGCCATGCTTACGATGCATACAGGAGAGATCTTCTCGATAGGGTAAACGCAACGTTGCAACCGTACGGTTTGTCAAATCATTCAAACGCGCTATTACTTGAAATGATGCTGTATGGTAATGAAAGCTTTTCTGTTGATTCTAATACAGAGATTCTCAAGGCAACTTTAAAATACATAAATGCAACACAACGCTTTGAATAAAATGATGCTACTAATGATTAGCTGCTGCTACCTGCAAGGGGGACGTAATTTTAAGTTCCTTATCGTTAGTGCTTCTTTTCCTTGTGAATTCTGTTTCGCAGCGGAGGTCGGGCATTTTGCTGGCCTTGGCCGGTGGCGGGTGAGTTGCGCTCGTGGCATCAATAAATTCATCGCGGTTGCGATGGGTATGTTGGTGCTGCGGGCGCGGCTCGTTTGTTGTTGGTTGGGGTGGGTGGAGTGCCTGGCATCTGGTTTGAAACAGAATATAGTATAGTATCTTTTAATTTATAAATGTTCGTGGTGTGACTGTATACAGTTTAATGTTTCGTGTTTTTAGATATTGGCCATGGGATAGTCATTGTCTTTCGCTCCCCATGGTATCGTTCCTGTAGTGTCGTATAGTAATTAGAATTAGGTATAGTAGAATGTAAAATATATTGTAAGATTTAATATTTGAATATAAAAACAAAAAACAAAAAATGTAGACAAAGTAAACCACAAATGTTGCCATAAAACATAGCCAAGGAAGTCAGTCACTATGCACAAGAAAAGGGGACTTTGAAAGAAGAAACGGATATATATTGAAAGAAGAACGACACAAGTTTATTCAATTACTGTACAAAATTAATAAAGATTGTCAAAAATATAAACACTTCAATGTTTCTCTTTCATTTCATCAGAAATAACCTTCAATAACGAGAGGCCTACCTATAAACCTAAATTACAATGGGGTAAAACGGCAACGACAACCTAACAAAGGAACCTAATGGATACAAAATATCGAAATGGAAATTGATAAAAGGGGCAAGAACACCAGATTATCTAATTAAGAAGCTGGACAGTAAGCTTTACAAATTTAGTATTTTTTGTGTGTTCTTTCAACAATTATTGCTCAGCTTCTGAAATGAAATTTAGGTGGCAGATGTATAGATACGTGCATGTGTTGTCGATATGTTCTCCTTTCTTCTCTTAAAATCCCTTTATGCATGAACAATAACTGAGCTACCTACTTATGTTTCAGGGCAGTCTGTTTTTTATATGTATGGCGTGATTACTCGACTGCTGAAATCTCTGGTTGCAAATGATTTTGAAACAGAATGTCAGTCAAAGGCAACTGATTCTATGGTCACAAAATCCGTCATTGTTTGTTATATTATAGAAGTAGCGACTGACAAATCCAGACCAATGAACGGCATGATTGTAGACTATAATTTGAAATGTCGTTAGAAATACCAAATGAGTAAAACGCTACAGCACAGAAAGAGAAAAAGGCAATAATAGGACTCTGGTCAACTATCATCCTTAGCGGCCTTCAGTTATTGTCAGTTTCAGAGTAACGGCAATGGCAACAATATCACTGTCTCTCCCTTTATACGAAAATGATTTTGCCAGTCCTCAAAGAAAATCAACGATCCAATGAAAAGACAGCATTTCGTGCTTCTTTATTAACTCAATAACTGAGTGCTGGTAGAGGCATTTTGATAGGCTTTTATTTAATTTCACACATTGGCAGAGAAGCTCTGCAACACTGCATGAGGTACAGAAAACGCCAGAATAACTTGTGGAATTATGTCCCAAAGCTTCATCAAAGGCCAGATTACGTTTCTAAAATTCTGCATAATTTGCGAAATTGTGCGTACCACTTTCTCAGGCTACATGGTGCCTGTCGGATGAAAGAAAGTACACCACCCTACTCTTTCCCCAAGGAAATTTCTCAAAGAACGAATTTGAGTATTGTAAGATGCACTGAATATTTCACTCGCAACTCATGAAAATAAGAACCAAACTCACGTTGACGCGTTGGAAGCGCATGTGCCGCTGGCAGTATAAGAGGAGTTGAAGAATTCTCCAGATGTCCCGTTTACAGCAAACTTGATACTTCTTGCATAAAGATAAACACAATCGGAAAAATTGAAGAAACCGGGAACGGTGACTTGTCCTTTTCCGATACTTAACAAACGACGTTTTGTGTCCATTTCTTCGTCAAAACGAGGCTCACTTTGAATCTTTTCAACAATCTACAAGATGGATAAAAACGTGTAAAAAGCAACTGCATTTGTTTCAGGGAGGCAAGAATAAATTTCTACCAACAAAAGCACATCAAGAATTCAGTTCGCTCGTTTAGAAACTGTGGTATTGAAGAGACTTCAATTTAGAGTTTGCGACACTCATTAACAAAGGGGTCATTGCAGCAGTATGGTAACAAGCAAGTCGAATTAAATGAGACCAGAAGGACTTTCAACTCCTTTTTACCTTCTTCAAATTGTAGTTTATGCATGGTGTATCCTGTCCCAAAATGATTGTTAAACATTTTAACAGTTTCAGCCTAGATTTCTGGACCGCATTGTTTGTTCCTAATGTTAAAAGAAACTACAATACAATAATCTGAGCCAATCATAGCAGGAAAAGGCACATGGTAATCTATTCTCCCCTATTAATGACTCTTACGATGAATATAAACAATAATCTATAGATTTAACTAGCAAAAGAAAAAACACTGCACTGCACCGCACCGCACCGCACCGCACCACATTACATTAAAATACAACGGAAAATCATACAGAGTAGAGCCGTTCCCAGCCATTAACCACCATCAACCCACACAACACCACAAACCAGGCCCCATCCAGAGAGCCCAGCGAGCGGAGCCCGAATCTCACCATTGCAAGCTCCAAGTACCACCAACAAAGCTCCCAAACGATACCCAGCCCACAGCACCACACAAAGCAGGGCCGGCAGCCTCATGGCCAAAGAGAAGGCAGCCCCCCTCCACATAGCCCAAGTTGCATTACAGTAAAGTACAACAATCTCTCAGATTACACTACAGGGATTTCAATCTAATGTTCCATCTAAATTGTACTTGGTCAAACGACAAAGACCTCTCAATTAATTACATGGTTGCTTCTAGGATTATTCTGTTGTAAACTATATTGAGCTGAGGGCTACCGTAGAGAAGCAACTTGCTAATGCTTTTTAGTCCATATTTGTAAGATTGAGACAGTTCAAAAAAATTTTCAAATCGGTGCAATATTAGCTGAGATATAGCAGATGAAATCCAATATCAAAGTTTTCCTTCTTTTCAAAAAGTTGAAAGGAATACTACTGCAATGTAACAAGTTTATCAAAACAAAAGTGCCTTCACAAAATCATATTTTGCATATTTCTCCGAGTACCTATCAAGTTTCACTATATGATCGATTCAAATTTCAAACTTTAATCACTTTGATCATTGCATGAAATTAACCTTCAACATTGTTTGGAAAATATACTTGAGATCAAACTTTCTTTCTTTCAGCCCCTTCAGAGTTAAAACTCTGGTTTTGAAATGAACGAAAGACATATTGCTCCACTTTAATTTCTCTTCATTTTTGTTGATGAAAACGTTGCCAGTTCACATTGCCTCGTTCTCAAATGAATATGCCATGAATACGATAGGCACTCGCACTGCTCCAGTGAAATTGTGTTACCTACTGTTAGTAACTGTCAAAAAGACGCCAATCACGAGATTGAAAAACAGATCTTGTTCAAATCTATCCATTCTCACTAGCGTTTTTATCAATGCAAAGCGAAACCGGATATTTTTTGCAACGTTTTCGTAACAAAACGGAGCAGTGTGAACAAGACCTCGGTTTTAAAGTGCGCGTTTCTTATTTATCCATTTTCATTCGCGTTTTAGAAAAGCTCTCCGTTCACAACACAGGGAGCCCTCATAAAAAAATGGAGTAGGCAAACGAAATGCGGCTTCTGCGAGTGAGACATGGCAAAAAGCGGCTCCTTGTGTTAACAGCAGAGAAGTGTGAAAGGGGCCTCAGTTTTAAAGTACGAGTCTTCAGTTGCAGAATCAGTTAAAGTTTCAGTTGCAGCACTTTTAGAATAAAAACTTGAATATATCTTTTCAGATAGTCTTACAAGAAAAAGTAAGGACTTGCTTGCAAGTAATAATACCTACTTCCGATGGTTCTGATGATGTCAGTAAGGCAGTGTACAACATGTTAGACGGCATCTGTGAGATGATCTTCTTCATTATGCCATCTGAAAAAATCATTAAATATCATGAATTGCTGAATGTTTAAAAATTCGCATTTCAACATCTACCAAATGATTAAAAAAATGTAGGGCGTTTAACAGGTCATATTTTGATGAAAAACAAGTCAAATTGGGTTTGTTGGAATTCTATTTTGCAGAAGAAAGATGTTAAATTAGGTATGGAAAGAGAGTTTGTTATGATCAGTCATTTCTTTCCATATCTATTTGTGATTTTGTGATAAGGCCAATTTGGTGAAGAGGTATCGTTTTTTCAGAACATTTTGCTTCCTACCAATGACATTAAATGAATAGCCCCTGGGGATGCAAAATGAATAAAATTCGATTTCCTTTTTTGTGATCTAACACCATTCATACCTTGCCTTGCTCTAATATTTTGTAGATAAACAGGGTGCTTGTCAGTGTTAAGATGTTCATGCGTGCAAGAACATTAATCTGATCGAAGGCCTGTTTTAGGAGCCTATTTTCAAACACAAGTGCTCTTTGCACATCAAGAGATTACATTATTTCATGATGGGCATGCTCAAATTCAATTTAACATTTCCCTGACTGAAAAGGCCACCCTGTTTTAAAGTTATGGGGGATTTCATCGAGAAAGCCCTTTCAAGAAACCTTGAAAACGTGCCTAAAGTCATGAGCAAATCTTCCCAATACTTCTGCCTTGCAGCAATGACTTCAACACGTTTCAGCACGTGTTATCCTCTTGGGAGGCTTAAATTGCCTAGAATAATGTTGCTATGCTCCCAGTGATGACACTTTCATCACCCCAAAGGGATAATACGTGCTAAAGCATCTAAAAGTCAGTGATGTAAGAAAGATAATTTGGTCTAAATTTTAAGCCTGTTTGAACATTTCTTGATGTGGCTTTTTTGAAAAAATTCCTCATAATTTCAAAGTGGAGTAGCCGATTTAAGTCAGGTAAATTTTAAAATCTACTTGATTATGTCCATTCTTGAATGATATACTAGCCTTGATATCCAGGAAGCAGTGAAAAAAGCTGGATTCCATGTAGTTTTAATGATAGATAAGCCTTTGATAAAAATAGCCGTCAAAGACAGTAGGCCGTGACATGGGACACCAAAAGTGGGTAACTGATCTATGCCAACAGGATATCTTATAGGCTAGAATTTGATAGGCATAAAAACGTTGGTATGAGCCATTTTCCCTTAGATCCCCTTAAACTCACGAGGACACATGCAAAAATAGTGGAATAAAGGAGTCATGCGCAAAAATGATTAACGCTAGTGAAAACGCCCTCTTCTAATTTACCTGATGAATCCTATTAGTGGAGAACCATATGTCGCAAAAAGTGGTTCAGTGATTTTTTATGTAAATTTGTGGCAACATGCTTTCCTACCTCCTTTGGCTTGCTGAGAAACAGACAATTTTTGGTGACAATTTTTCTGAGGACGTTTAAGAGAATCTTTCAAGTTTTTCGTGCCGGTATTAACGACTGCTGCAGAGTCATGACGTTAAGTCTATGTAATGAAAGCTATTGTTCTTTAACAACAAAGAGAACATAATCCTTATATGTCATCGGCTTTAAAGATAGTGGGGCCCATACATTCAATTCTCATTACGTGAACAGGTTGTTTATATTGGTTCAGGTTGTTCGTTGCTTTTCTCTTGTTTATGTTCAGTATTCATCAAGTTTTGACACCTCATGAAATAAAACAAAAGCCTTTACATCTACGTCAAGCAAATTCGTTCACAAGCTTTCACAGGAGGCACCATAGTGAACATTCCAGTCTCCAGACCCTCAAAATCCCGGCCAAAAAGAAGGTGGGACATGGGCAAATGTCAGTTTTTTCGTGATGTTTTCCAAAATATCGAGGCTAAAGCATATGTTCAGGACCTTCTCACCCCCCCCCCCCTCTAATTCAGTGTTGAGAAAGTTGAATGGCATTTGATTCTAGCAAAATTGAAACGAGGGGGGGCGGGGGACGTAATGAGGACCGAAGTAGTGCAATTTTGTAACTGGTCCCAAGTACCGGGTGAACCAGGAAAAAGTTCCAACTTTTGAAAATTCATGGCACCAAGAGTTCTGGATGGATTGGAAGGAATCATTATTTGCTTGACAGCCAAAAGATCGAAGTATTTTGTAATTGTTCTCGCCTTCCTACAAGCACTGCAAAAATTGGTAGATTCAAGTTTACAAAAACTTGGTGGTTGCAAAATGAGTGAAAAAGGCGTAAAATACTTGATCAGATCATAAAGGATTCCTCACTCAGAACAACAGAGAAAATGCAATTTCTCATGGGTGAGAGATATCGTTTGCACATTCACTGGAATGGCATTGAAAATCTTTAGTATCTGATTGAGAATCTATGTCTTATAACTCTTGAGAGAGGTGAGACGCCCGTGCGTATTGTTCTGTGTGAGGAGAGTCCTAACGATTTGATCAAGTGTTTTAGGCCCCTTTTCAGTCATTTTGCAACCATGAAATTTTTGTAAAGTTGAATTTACCTACATTTGCAGTTCTCGCAAGAAGACGAGAAAAATCACAAAAATACTTCGATCTTTTGGATTTTAACTAGAATTTGAATCATTCAAATCCATGAAGTACTTGTGGTGCTACGAATTTTCGAAAGTGGGAACTTTTTTCAGGCTCACCAGATATCTTGGACAAGATTGCTGATTCATTCAATATACATTCACCCGCCACGTCCAAGCAAGATAATCAATTTAACAAAATCAAAATTATCTGGAAAATATAGAAGAGTGCACAAATGGACAAATTTATCCTATTTATTCAATGATCGAAAGCTGGGGTAATGTTTTTCTTTATCATCAGGACACTTTGCTCACAGCTTTAAATGCAACATTGATTTTGTCATTAAAAGGGCTTCCTAAGTACCTATAGTAAGATCTCAAAACGAGTGTCCAGAACAATCACAATCAAATCAATGTCAACAAATCCATGAATACACTTATATTTATAATAAACTACATACAGTAGTAGTTTATGCTTATGAGTTTAATAGAAACTATCGTAGCTTACAAAATTTGGAATCAAATTTGTTACCAAAAAATGGGTGTAGTATACAGCTTTACAGTACAGTATGGAAACATCTGTGAGCGACCTGGCCAAATTACAGCTGCAAATCATTAAAATTTATTCAGGTTTTGTAATCTGAGCAGCACGGTTTCTTGACTGTTGATAAATTGAGCTGACAGTTTCTAATAAATGGTTTCTCATAAGTGAGCACAGCTGATTTTGCGAACAGCCCGCTCAGAACCACCCTTTTTCTAATAAAAGCCCTCAGAAGTTCAAAGTTTTATTGAATCTCTTATAGAGTTTAAGTCCAAGGAATGGCAGATGATACACGATCATCAAAACATTTTATCTTCGAAAAACATGACAAATAAAGAATAGTGTTACATATTTGTTTAAGAACAATACACTTAGTAATGTTTTCAAAATTTCATACCTCTTAAGGATACATTTACCCATGAATAGAAAGATACAATTTACACGTGCAGAGGCGGACTGGCCAGTCGGGCTACCGGGCGATCGCCCGGTGGGCCCTCTCAAAAATATCCAAAAAATATTTTTTTCAGTTTAATTTTACAATAAAAAGGCAATTTAACTAGCTTGGTTGGGGCCCTTTTTATCAGCCGCTACACTAAGGCTCTCTCCGTGTCTGGCTTCGTCAGTTGTTATTCAAAACGATCTCATTCATATAGCATTACTCGGGGCCCCATGCGCACCCCTTGATGTCGTGAAAAATAGCGTCACTTTCATGTGACTATTATCATTTTTGAGTTTGACTCTACCTCAGTGGATACCAACGTAAAGAGTCTGTAGATCAGATCAAGATGGTGATGGAGAGAAATAACGCACAAGTAAATAAATACTTTAAGCAGCACCTCATTTCCCAAAACTATGAGGCCCCACCCTGGTTCTAATGGTAAATGTAGCACTGTTGTGGACCCTTTTCTGATGCACATGCGAAGTGTGACATAATGTTTTTCTACTATTGTTAGAGATAAAAAGAGTTGGCAGTGGGAGCAAGTTGGGCGAAATGGAACTAGCAAAGAATATTGAAGGGAGTTAACGAAAATAATTGATGAATTTTCACAGGTGTATGTCGAGAGAATTTCGGAAGCTTACTGACCTTTATTGGTGACAACGTAGACTGTTGTAAACTTTATATTTGGTGTACTGACATTATCTTTTTCGAGTCATCCTCGTCAAGGATTGCCGGACTCTATGGCGGTGCTATGGCATGAATTGAGGTGGGAAATCGGTCAAGTACGAAAAAATTCGTCCAATCCTGTCAAGAGAGTATTGAGGGATTGGTTAGCTAGCTACCGTGGGAACCAGAAAAAAGTTCCCACTTTTAGAAATCAATATCATCAAGAGTGCTGGATGGATTGGAATGAATCGATATTTGCTTGACAGCTAAAAGATCGAAATATTCTTGTGATTTTTCTCGCCCTCGTACGAGTACTGGAAAAATTCATAAATTCAAGTTTACAAAAACGTTGCGGTTGCAACATGACTGAAAAAGGCCTAAACTACTTGATCAAATCATCAAGGACTCCTCGCTCAAAACAACAGAGAAAATGCAAATTCTCATGGGTGAGAGATATCGTCTGCACATTAATGCCATGGAATTGAAAATCTTTAGTATCTGTTTGAGAATCTATGTCTTACAACTCTTGAAAGAGGTGAAACGCCCGTGCCTATCCTATGGCTTTGTGTGAGAAGAATCCTAACGATTTGATCAAGTGTTATTTGCCTTTTTCAGTCATTTTGCAACCATGAAACTTTGTAAAGTTGAATTTACCTATATTTGCAGTGCTCGTAATAAGACGAGAAAAATCACAAATATACTTCGATCCTTTGGCTTTTAACTACAGGGTGTCCCAAAAAAGTGTCCGACTTTTAAATTTGAATAAATCAGGAAATATCTGATGCAAATGAACCATTCTGGTATTACTTGAGAACTGAGACGTGCAATTTTCTTTTGAGCCTATTGCCTTTCAAATGGGACAACTACAAAGAAACCAGGGGGTTCTCAAAGTTATGGCCAATTTTTACATGTTTTCTTGACCTATGCTCTACTATTGTCTGCTATTGTTTACAGTCATACTTACTGTTGGAAAACCAAACTAGCCCTATTCTTTGTGGAAAGGAAGGCTTCGGGTTTCTTTCTTTGAATCTGAGTTACTCGAATTACCAGAAATTTAATTGTTACCACTGGTAAGGAAGTATGTTACCCCCAGATAATGCAGCAATGCATTATTTTAATATTGACGTCGACATGCACAGAGTTGGAGAAAAGAAGATCACTGCCTGGTTTTGAAAGAATGATTGAAAAAATGCCATCAAGGAAAATGTCCAACTGTCAGAATGCATTCAATGTTATGTTAAAGCGGAATGTTTGCATAACGGACCAAACTTGAAAAGCTGACATGTTCACTGTGTTCTTCATAATTAAGTTTTAGGTGTCCCCCCATCTTGCAACATCTAAGATTTCGAAATTTTGCAAGTAAATAAACTACGTTCTCCGGTTTTACAAGCAATTTGACTGTTTTTTCTGGACTACCAAGGCAGTCTATACAGAAATAAGAATAACATTGGAGAATAGTAGAGTAATGAGTGAAAAACATTTAAAGTTTAGCATCAATTTTAAGGAACCCCCTGGTTTCCTAAAACTTCCCAAATTGAAACAGCAATAGACTTAGCAAGAAATTATAAGTTTAAGCTTTCAAAAAATGTCTAAATAGTTTATATACATCAATTAGTCTCGGACAAATTCAAATTTAAAAGTTGGACACTTTTTTGGGACACCCTGTAGAATTTGAATTATTCACATCCATGAAGTACTTGTGGTGCTATGGTGCTACGAAATTTCAAAAGTGGGAACTTTTTTTGGCTCATCCGATAGATTGGGCTTTGAGGGCAAAAAGGTCATTCCCTTACGGAAAAAGGGCATTCCTGGAGAAAAATAATAAGGTCACGACAAATTTTCGGCTGGCGCCACCACTGACTGTCAGGAGCTTGAGCATTTGAACAATTACTGAGGAGCTCTCCGATAACATTACGGACACTTATTAATTGTAGAAACAATCTTTTTGTATGCGTGTCGTACAATGTTGCTATAATATAACTATTTAAAATAAATTAATTGTACCTTGAACAGAGATGATAAAACACGACGTTTCGAGCATAGCCCGTTACCAAGTCACTTTTTAATTGTGCAAGCATTCTACTGACATAGAAATAGTGATATAAGATGCCGTTTGTTAGTTCCTATTTTGAATCGCTGAAAATTTTGGCAATACCTTTTCATGCCAATTTAGAGGGCTCGACCACAAAATATTTTCGCAGTCCAGGTAAGTATTCCCAGACCCCTGAATTTCTCTGCTTGTTTCGCTCACCTGCGGTATTGGTATTGGGGCCCTTTTCCTACAAAATGGCCCGGGCCCTAATTTTGCAGCCAGTCCGCCCCTGTACACGTGCACGTGTACATCCAACAAATCACTCGGATTCATACTTTCTCCATTATATTGGCCTTAGCTACAAATAACCGGTCTAAAATAGCACTAATTGTTTTTTCTTCAACTTTCCTTATGAAGATCTTAGTCATTGTCTTCGTAAAGCGATAATTGCTACGTTGCACTTCCTAACTGATGTCTCAACACGAGACTATTAATCTATTGACGTGATAAAAGCATGTACATAATGAAATGCTGCAACTGCTAACAGTCAAACGACCTCAAGCATTGGAAAAAGGTGAAGTGAAGGTGAAGTTGCTGTTTTTAGCGCCAAACGCTAGGATCGCAGAAGTAGAGAAGTCCTAATCCAGTCCGCAACCCCTTGTCCTCACGCCCAAGTGGTGAGGCTCTACCTGGTATCGAACCCTGTCCGCCTGACTGTTCTCGCTGCAAAGTCAGAGGATTACACCACTGCGCCACAACACCTTCATTTTTTGAGTTTTCAAGAATTCAGTTCAAACTGACAATTCGTTCAGAGTTTTCAGTACATAGATCACACCAAAAGTCAATGCGGTGAGTGTGGTAAGGTCTTCTGTGAAGATATATAAGTGCACACGAAGGTCCATTTGGACATTCAGATTTCACTTTCGAACTTAACAAGAAAACCTCACAAATGGACATGCCTAATGCAAATAAAGCTGGTGGGGTTTACTTTTCAGGCAAGCCTCTGCCTTATTGCAAAAATTTAACGTCAACTTCCAAGAATGTGAAGGCAAATTATCAATATGTGCGAGGCGAGTCAGTCTCTAGCCCAAATATCAGCCCATGTAGGCGCAAACTATGGGGTAATGAAACTTAGCAATGTTGCTGCAAAGTATGGAACATCAAAACCATTCAAAATAGGTAGACATCGCCCTACTAAGGTGACAGCCGATGTCCTTCAAGCATGAGAAATATTTGAATTGCAAAAGCACAGTATTTATGAAGATGAGATCCAGCAAAAATTACTTGACGATGTGATCTGTGAGAATGATTCTCTGCCAGCAAAGAGTACTATCAACAAGGCAAAAGAAAGTAGCCCAGATTCATGCAGAACGGAGAGATATCAAAGTAAATGAATTTCTAGAAAATTCACTCACATCGTGCGAAAGCCTTTCCCTATTGTCTTCGTCTCGTAAGAGGAAGCCATGTCTTTCTAGTCTGGTTCCAACTCTATACCGGGTGTCCCAAAAAAAAGTATACGGATTTAGTTGACTCCAGCACTATGAATTTAGCTTCAATCAATGTTTAATCACTCTAAAACTGTTCCTCGGTAGTTAACTTGAACATAGATACCTCATGTGTTGATATTGGTACTTTGAGACCAGACATGTTAATCTTGAAAGCTCAAATTTGCCTCTTCCTGCAAACCAGAGCTTTAG
Organism: Aurelia coerulea; assembly: GCA_039566865.1. Lineage (NCBI taxonomy): Eukaryota > Metazoa > Cnidaria > Scyphozoa > Semaeostomeae > Ulmaridae > Aurelia > Aurelia coerulea. The sequence continues at coordinate 29,923,215 of CM076943.1, forward strand.
CCTTTTGGCCTAAGCAATTTCTCAAGGCACAGCATAGAAATCAACGATAGCCTTGATAAGAGTTGAACAATACTAGATCTTTTGTTATTCTATTTTCCAGAAGTCACCCCCCAGTCACCCATTGAGAAATTTCTTAATTTTCATTAATTTCAATTCTTAATTTCGATGTGCTTCAGGAATTTGCTTAGGCCAAAAGGCCAAAGCTCTGGTTTACAAGCGGACGCAAATTTGAGCTTTCAAGATTTATATTTCTGCTCTCAAAGCACCAATACCGACAAACGAGGTATCTATGCTCAAGTTAACTATCGAGGAACATTTTGAGAGTGATTAGCCATTGATTAAGGCTAAATTCACATCGCTAGAGTCAACCAAATCTGTATACATTTTTTTTGGGACACCCGGTATATATTCTATTTCCACCATTTTCAAAGTCTGTACAGCTTTGAGAAATTCGCAGAAACAACAATCCGCAAAAATCCCAAACGTGAAATTCAAATTTAGTATGGGATTACAAAATTGTATTTACTCTCAAGAATCAAGTTTGGCATGCGTAAAAGAAACAGAAAACAACAAAACGAAACTCGAGATATGAAATGGGCCCCAAGTCCAATTTTCGGATGTTTGAAAACTCATCCAACGCTCGAGGTCGTTTGACTTAAAAAAAGTAATTAGAATCAAAGGCCCTGAAAAAACTCAAGAACTCTTACCGTTCCGTGATAAAGTGGAGATCTTGCCTTTTTCAGTGCTAAAAGATCAATTGAACATTCATTAAAAGACGTATTCTTTTTGCTATATTTCTGTAAGGTGAGCCATAAAAACTAAATGCATTTATGATCTAAAAAAAATTTGCAAAATAATGCAAAAATCTTCCAGAATGATTTGGTAAGATTGCAAATTCTATGGCTCACTTTTGCTGCAGTCATAGATTCAATATCACTTCGTGGTAAAATAATCAGATGTAAAATAATTTCCGTATCTGCCTAAAAATCCGCAGAATTGACTCAAAAAGTCTTTTCTTTATACATTCTGCTAAAAATTTACAATACATATTTATTTAATTACTATGCTTACAAGCTACTCTACTCTACTACAGGGACAAGACCACGGGGAGCAATAACTATGAAATGTCTCCTTTGGTGACTAGTATTTTCTGTAGACCACAACGCCCAAAGGCAAGTCAAAATGCAAGCGCCGTTTACTACACAATAACATTTTCATTTCATTCATACCAGATTGGTTCTATATCGGATTGGCATTCTGTTTACACGAGACCGCACCAATCCAAAAAGCTTCATACCGTTTTCACGTTTTAAAAGGCTCTGAGTTTGGCATGAAACGAATCCGATATCGTAAATGGTTGAATCCGGCATCAACTCAAAATGGAACCTCTTTACCAATTCTACGAGCCTCCTATTCATCTGACGCACTGCACAGTGGGTGTTAAAATAAAGGTGAATCCTTCACAGCACAAGACGAAGTGTTTCCATGCAAGCAGAACCCAATCCGATCTGAAATGAAACCGGTGTTGTGTAAACAGAACCCCAATTCGATATGAAATGAAAAAGGTATCATGTAAACAGAAAGCTTTTCGCATCAGATTGTCACCCCCAATCCAATCTAAAATGAAAATGGTATCAGGTCAATGGGGCCTTAGATTCCAGAACTTCATTGAAGCTTCAGAACATTTAGCTTGAATTTGCAATGGTTTAGCATGTTGGTTGGAATAAATGGATAAATTTTTGGAAATGCTGGATTTGAATTTTATCGGAATACCGAAGCTGTGTGCATACGAAACATAATCAAGCATGCATGTAAATCACTCACTACAAATATTCTGTTAATATATGGCCTGTTTTTGTCATTCTTTGAGTCTTTTTGCCATGTCATGTATCAACAATAATTTCTTTATTTTCAGGGGGAAACTTTTTCACCAGATGATTAATTAAACACCTATAAGTTTCAAGGTACTCTTATTGTTGGCCACCTGTATTTTCTCCCTCAAAAGGTGTTGTAAACTAAATACTGTAGCTGCACATCTTAACATCTATGCAGTGGTGGGTAAGGAAAAACACTGGCTAAAGTATTGCAAGTCTGATACAAACGAATGCCAGTCAGTCACAAACTCTTTACAACGGTAACACTAACAGAAACAGTGATTGTTGACTCTTGAAATAGCAAAAATTAGATAAGTCAGTCATGATCTTACCTCCCTTTTACTGGAAGAAGGTGGAAAACATACAACGTCTTGAAGTCTTTAGCATCCTTATACCTCCAGGAATCTATATCTGTGATAAAGAAAGCATATCTGATAATGAAGACAATCAAATTTAAGAAATAAAGACGTACAGTAGAGACATTAGAACGTAAGTAATTTCAATTAGGTCTATTTTGATCACAATTATCACACATCGCTTTTCTGTTGAAACTAAACAATGCCCATGTGAACAATGTGACCCAGCAGGGACAGGGTAGACTTTTCTATTACTTCCTATGTAAGTTCACAAGTTTCTATGATTGGCTTGAATTGAAACAATACATGATATGCATATTGACGTCATAATCACGTTCGAATCAAATTGAGTGGCAAATTGAGTCCAAAATGGCGGCCGCGAGCTTCGAGTGTTTTGCCTAGGTCTTCTTCTCGGATGCAAGAAGCACACTTGGAAGCTAATTAGATATTTGATAATTAGTAAAAATGTCATGGAAGAATTTAGAAAGCTAGAGTTTGTTTAATTGCTAAGCCATACACAGCAAGAGGAACTTTTTTTTCAAAAATGAATTTTAGATTTAGGCCCACGGGTTTTCCCCGACCCGTCAAATAGCCTGAAAAACGGGCGGATCTGGGGCGAGGGAGAAGGGCTGGTGATGAAACTGAAAAAAGCGCGCAAACGCCAGCTCCTCCTGTGCGGGATCAAAGATGGTGAAGAGTTGCAGGGTGCCTGGTTGCACAAATAAATGGACTAAAGATGGAGTACTGAAATTCCATAGAATTCCAAAGCGCCCTGCACGGCTAAGCCAATGGCTCGCTGCTCTGAAGCTCGACGATGGTGCTAGTTTGGACAGTGCGTGGATTTGTGGAAGCCATTTTATATCTGGTAGGCCATATGTTTTTCATATTTTTTTCGACTCGATTCGTAGAATTTCGTGGGTGCTTTCGCTAAAAAATTTCCAAGAACAGTAGCACAAATATCCAAGCATGGAACTTATGCATAAAGATGAGAACGAACTGTGGCAAGTATATCAATAATTAGTCTGTTTTCCTTCGTCTGTAGGAGAGAAGAACGCCGACCCAACGCATCCAGACTTCGTTCCCAGTATCTTCAAGACGACCTCATCACCCAAGAAAAGAGCAATTGAAACAAATCTTTGTCGTCATGAAAGAACACGTCAACTGGGAGAAAGACGAGGACACAGTGAGCCTGCACCTTCGCCATATCTTTCGTGGACAAAGGCTGCTCTCGCTGCAGAAATAGAAAGGTTGCAAAGTGAGATTGACAGCAAGCTGCTCGAAAACAGCCAACTGAAGGAAACAGTTTCTTCACTGCAGCTTGACAATGCTTCATTGAAGTCAGAAGTTTCCCACTTGAAAGACATTATTTCAACCATGTCATTTGACCAACTGTCCCTCGAAAAAGATGACCACGAAGTTATGTTTTTGACAGGTTTGCCATCTTACTAAGTAATGATGAAAGTGTTTGGTTTGGCTGATCCATTCATCCAAGAACACTTCAACAGGAAGCTGGACAATTGTCAAGAGTTTCTTCTTGTGCTTATGAGGCTGCGACTCAACCTTTGTGAGCAATACTTGGCCTACAGATTTGGCATTCACCAATCCACAGTTTGTAGAATCTTTTACAAGTGGATTATTGTTTTGTCTAGACGATTTGCTGCTCTTGTTTTTTGGCCTCAAAGGGATGTGCTTAGAAAAACAATGCCTACAGCTTTCAGGGAGCATTTTGCTAAGTGTGCTGTGATCATTGATTGCTTTGAAGTATTTACTGAGAGACCTCAGGATTTACTGGCCAGAGCACAGACATGGTCACAATACAAACACCACAATACTGTTAAATTTTTGATGGGTATCTCCCCCCAAGGCACCATTATTTTCATCTCAAAAGCATATGGGGGTAGATCATCAGATGTTTACATTACTGAAGATTGTGGTATTCTTAGTAATTTGCTCCCTGGAGATGTTGTGCTTGCAGACAAGGGATTCACTGTAGAAGATTCTGTGAACTACTACATGGCCGAGCTGAAAGTCCCAGCATTCACCAAGGGAAAGCCACAGTTGTCGCAGAAAGAAATAGACTGGTCAAGGGAGCTGGCACATGTACGCATCCATGTTGAGAGGGTGATTGGTTTGCTGCGGAACAAATTCACTATCCTGCAAAGCGTCATTCCTGACAAATTATTGATGAGCAAGTCTGGTGAAGATGACATGGTTCTCGATGACATCATGCTGGTTCGTGCAGCTCTGTGCAACCTCTGTGAATCTGTTGTGCCACTGGATTAGGCCAACATTGCACAAATTTATAAAAACAGCTTTTTTAAAAGCTACCAAATCTACCTTGCCACTGACCGGTTTCTCATACAACTCACATTTTCTCTGCGTTTTCCTGCCAGTTTATTGTTTTTGGGGTTGTTTGAATTTTAGGATGAAGCATGAATGTGAGATTAGCTTCTTGGAAAAATTTAGTGAATAATGTCAATAAAGGTTTTTTAATTTAGTTTGGAAATTGAAGAAATAAACTTTGTCCAAGATGAAATAAAACAATCTTTGTTAGCACCTACATATGGCTCTTTGGAAAAACAAATTTCTCCTCATTCATTTCAAGTGCCAAGTTTCCTCCATAAAAATGATGATACTCTGACTTCAGTCAGTTTCTACTTCTGATTCAATTTCATTTTGATATTTTACCTATAAATTTATGGAATTGAGAACCAAATCTTTCTCAAAACTTCATTGCACAGCTAAAGAAGAAACGTTTCAGCTATTATGCAAAGAGTCTTGGATAAAACAGTATTTTGATAATTTTTTGCAGTGATCTGATGAATTTTCTGCTGTATACAGCATCGATAGAAGCTCCAAATGCAGTCATTCTCTGGTGCTCAAAATGCTCAACACTATCATATTGGTTAGAAAAGGCAAATTTGTGAAGGAATACATAAATATCGAAAACTTTCGGACGATCAAACTTTCGGACAATTTTTTGTCCGAAAGTTTAATTGTCCGGAAGTTTTTAATTCTTTGAAAATGGAAAGAAAACATGAATTTTGCCCATGCAACTATTAACAAATGATAAAGTATCATCAGTGATCCTGCTCCTAATGTGAATTCCCACATTGCAGTTGTCAATAGCAATGTTCTTGAGTCGATGAAGGTACCTCTCGTTTTCGTCTGCAATCTTTAAAACAGCTTTTCGGATGCTCCTGATGCACAGACCTCACCAAATTTTTTTGTGTGCCTGCGAGCGCAAAATTGCCACAAAAATGTGCCTGCCAAATTTTTACAACGTATATCATCTAGGATTTAAATTCTTCCTGTGCATCACATGAAGCAAACTTTGATACAGCGAGGGAAATTTTGGTTCTAAAAGTTGGATGGTGCGGGTGCCTTATGCCATAAACGTTTATCATAGACAATATATGAAACTTTGGCTTTGTTTGGGAATACTTCCATTTCAATAATCATTGACACAGTATACAGTTGTTTCTTTGCTTTAAAACAATGAAACTCATCTGGTACACAATCCTTCAAATCACAAATTTTCCATTAATTATGGTTTGGTTACAGAGTTGAATTTGAATCAGGTCTCTTTGTGACTTTTTCATTCGCTCTAAAACTTTGAATGCAGTAAAGCCCCTCATTTTATCAAAGCGACATGCGAAATGTCAGTTTTATTCCCTTTCCCAGATTCCTTCCTATATTGCTTCACACTGTCATCAATGACACTGTCCACATGTTCACGTTTAAAGATTAGCTCGATGTCCAAATCAGTGATGGTTTCATTATTCTTAACCTTTCAAATCATTTTAATGCAATATCTTGCTACCCAATTCCTACCAAATGATCGTTACAAATTTTAGAAAATATCATTTTGATAAATGTGCCTGCAGATGTTCGCTGGATTTTGAAAATGTGCCTGCGAGCGGCGCTCGCACGCTCGCGCACTTTAGCGATGCCTGCTGATGCATCTAGATGTATCTATGTAGTTTGTTTAACTTGCACATGATTAAATAACATACAAATTACAGCTTGTTTTGACATGTAGGTTGGCTTTATGCAAAAATTGTTAGTCCGAAAGTTTTTTGTCCGAAATTCTCGAAAAAGCGTCCGAAAGTTTTTTGTCCGAAGTTGTTTTTCCGAAACTTTTCCGTCCGAAAGTTTTAGGTTTTAATGTATCATGTTGCTACATCAAATTTCTTGTTGAAACTTGAAACAAAACAGCTCATCAAATTCACAATCAATTTTCGACTCTCATACCTTTTTTCAAAATGAACCCTTTGTCAGTTTTTTTTAACCCATTTACTTTGTTCGCAAAGCATCAAATTTGGAGTGCCCAGCTCTCTAAAATAGTTTTCCAAATATGATATTAATGTGATACCATGCTCAGGCCAGTTGGCACCATACCCCCTTTACCAAGGAGAAAAATGACACAAAAATGAGAAACTATATCGTGAGTGCTTGGCAGCTGTGGTGGCTTTTAAAAAAGCTGTTTTATGTAGGAAGTAATAGCAGGTATTAAAACTGCATCTTCCTCTTTTGGCCAAGTTTGGCACAGGAAGGACAGTACCATTTCTTCGATCTTGGTGAAGATTCTAGGCCAAGACATGTCAGATGGAATCTTTTGATGTTGCAACTTCTTGAACTGCACACAATTGTGTCATCTGAAGAGGGCTGTTGGCAGTAGCAGCAAGGTGCATCTTCTCTTTCTTCATTGCTGTCCATGGAAATGCTTGTTGGTGGTTGTCCACGCCTCTCTGTGTACCACTTGCAAGTCAGTTCTGGGAGTATGCAATGTCGAAACAAGTTTTCTGCAATTTGGAGGTTTTTTCAATGAAAGATACATTTTTAGGAATCATTTGAATGAATGAACCTTTCTCGCTCCAAACTACAAAAAATGATGCTTCTATATTGCATACTTCCATCTGCATCTGTAGCTGGTAATAGTAGGAATGATCCTTTCTCAAGCTGCAGATGCCATTAACATTTTCCAAGCAGAAACCCTTTTCTTCTGTGGCAACTTCATGTGGTCTTTTCTGCATTGTCTTGCACAAGTGAGGACATTTTACTTCCACAACAAACTTTCCATGGCACTGGCAGGTGAAGATGGAATCTGGAGATGCACCAATGAAGGGGTGTTTTTCAGATCTGTAAAATCCTGCATCTGATAGCCGTGCATCCTGATGAACAGGAAAAAGCTGCTGTTGCAAGTGCTCAATTGCAGTCTTTTCATGTTGACATTCATATCTGGTTGCAACAGTGCTAAACTTGCTTTTGAAAGGGTAGCAGATCCCTGAAATGAGGCTCTGAGAGGGCATTGCAGGGTCTGTACGACATGCGGCTTTAAACCTGCTTGCTGTGATGATTCCAGACCTTTGTTGAAACCATGAATTTCAACTGGCCTGACCCCTTGTTTTCTCCTCAATTATTTCTACCTCATCTTGTGTGATAGAGATATTTGAGAAGATTTCGTCACACTTCGTGAGAAGCAAGTGGTAGGGTTCAGCAAATTTTTCATCATACAAGGATGTAAGTGGAGGCTTTATCCTTGCAGACACAGAAATGAAATCATTACAGAAAGCTTGGTGTGTTGGCAAGACAGCACTGTTGACCCCAGTGACCTTGATGTCAGCAAGAAAAGACTGTAATTGATCAGATGAGAGTACAGGAACTGCATCCCTTGATTGCTGCCTCTCCAGCTGTGCCTTGCTTGTTTCCATGTGGCTACCATTTCCAGATATCATACTGGTAAACCTTCTGGCTGGAGCACCAAACTGAATTTGATTCACTGCTGCAAACTTCACTTTCTTCAAGGAAGGAGGCAACCAAGAACAAAGTTCAGACGTACATGATGGTGTTTGTCGCTCTTTGAACTCAGCTACGCCTTGAACATAAAAGAGGATTGCACCAACATGTGAACAAACAGAGCCCTGTCCTGCCATGCATGTACAGTGTGCATTTAAAACTGAACCATCTTCGTGTACAGTCAACCAGACTTTGTTGGAAACTTTTGAAAACATGCTCTGGGAATGTCGAACTTTTCCAAAAAACAAATACAGGTCTGGCCTAATTTTTCTGCGCACGACATCATATGTTTGGCCGGTGACAACAAACTGGTATGCATCAAGACTTTTATAGGCTTTCATCTGGGAATGCGTGTAAATACTCGTCGAATTCACCAGGTGTAAGTAGATATCTGCAAATGTCACCTTAGGCCATCTTTCCGGCTCAATGTCGAAGTCCTTCTTCTGCATTCCGAAGGGGTCAGCGATGTTTGCTTCCTGCAGTTTCTCTTCATAACGGTTCTTCAGGTCACCTGACAAGCTCTTGTGATACGCAGACATCAAACAATCAGCAGACAAAGGATTGCAGGCGCTAGACAAAAAAGGCGCGCTTTCTTTGTCCGCCATTATGATCTCCTCTGCCACTCAAAAATTCCTGTGACGTCAGTATACATATCATGTATTCAGTCAAATATGAACATTGCTAACTTTTGAAATGAGTAAATTCAGATCAATCTTCCATTGAAAACGGTAGTAATGAAGACTTCTTGGTCCTTGGTCTGCAATAGTGTAATGTCCACTCTGGTGCTAGATTTTTTGTGTACAACTTCAGGAGTCACCTGAACTTGCAGCGTTATGACTTTATGTATCACCATTTCTTGCACATTACTCATGTTAATATCAGAACAAGGGTTTCAAATCTCACTTTGTTTTGTGTGATAACTTCCCAACATAATCATGCCTTAACCCTATCTGGACGGGGCCGGGAGGGGGGGGGGGGTAAAATAGCCCCCTACCAGCTTTGTCTTTGTAACTTTTTTATGATAATTTCTAGGCTAACTATTTTTCGTGACTTTTCGTAACTATCCATTTCACATCTTTCATCCAAATTTCTACAGGATATCTCATGTGTTTTCGGAAATCTAAAGCTTTTTCAGAGAGTAGCTTTAATAACTCGCTAGTTTTACGGTCAAACCATTTGAACTTAAAACCAAGATAATTCTTGACAGAGGTGAGATAATGTGGATGAAATTTTCAATGTTTTTGAAATTTTCAGAAATTTTCAACAATAAATCAATAAGACAATATGGAAATAACCTAATTCTTTGTTCCATTTTGTATGACTTCATCCATGACGTCACATATATAATGAATTTAGGGAACAAATAGAAGTTTACAAATTTTATAATTTTTCAAACAATCATTTTTTTCAGAGCCATTGATATTTTGTCTGTCAATTCACCTTTTAAAGGTAAGAGGCGCAAAGCGGAAGTTTTTTGTTATTTGAGATACTGCATTTTTGAGGCCAAAATCTTGTTCTGCGTACTAAGTTTAGCAAAGTATCAAATTTTCACATTTCATATACATGTGCTCATTTCAAAATTATGACAATTTTAAGAATTTAAAGTCATAAGAGCTTTGAATGTGAAATCAAAGTTTGGACAACAGTCAAAGCCCTTATGAATTGAAATTCTTTATATCATCATAATTTCTAAATAAAGACAGATGAATGTGAAAATTTGTTTCAACACTAAACTTTGTACGCACAATAAGATTTTAATCTCAAAAATGCAAAATCTCAAACAATAAAATACTTCCCGCGTTCACACCTCTTACCGTGAAAAGGTGAATTAAAGGTATAAGAAGCATAATATTTCTCGAAAGAGATTTTTTACAGCCAAATCTGTAAAAGTACTGTTTTTGGCCTAAAACAAAGAAAATGGATGACATCATAAAAATACGACAATTTAGAGTAAAAAAAATAAGATATTCGGAAGTTTCTTATGCATAAGATGACCATTTTCATCTTTCTAGCCCTTGTCAATTCGGAATTTCGAGGGGGGGGGGCTAATTTAGCCCCCCCCCCAGTCTGGGGATGCTTGAAAAAGCCCAGTCCAGATAGGGTTAAGTTAGACACTATTTAGCTTCAAATATACATTACATGAGGATAAATCAAATAATCTAAGATATTTCACCAAAAATAAAAAGGAAGATAATTACCTGAGCTATACACCTCTTCAGTTTTGCCAGTATTTACTTTCTTTAACGACATTAGCAAAGATGCATCACCTTCAGGGTTCATAACAGATGGCAATATACTATTTGGATTTGATTCAAGATATTTCTCCATGTTTTCAAATACTGATGACTTTTCTTCAAATGGTTTTCTTCCATATTTTGTGAGGTCATCAAAGCTAAGCTAGTAAAAATAAATTATGCATTTATCAATTTTGCTCTCTCTGCCTGCCAGTTAATATCGGGCCTGATTACATTTCAGTTTCACCATGGGTTTGGATTTTGGCCCTCTTATTCCAGCTACCTTGAAATACAAATTCTTTTCATTGATAACATCAACAAGTTTCAGCCCTGAGTTGAGACTCACCATAGAGCTGGAATCTCTAAACTCCTTTTGTTGTACTAGGGAGGAAACTTTAATTGTCATGCCTCATTATTGCTTAATCTGCATTGCCTTGCATTGGATGCAATGAAATAATTGCAATACTGGACCATTTTACAACTAGAAAGCTTATATGGCATGTACAGTAACACCAAATCTCAGCCCTGGGTGAAACAAAGCAGCAAGTAATCTGCAATGGGCAGGTAGGCTGAAATCCTAACCCTGTGGTGAAAAGCCCCATGTAATCAGGTCATTACACTTCCTTGTGATTGCATGTAAACTCAAATCATAAGCATGTACCAGTCAAGTGACCTTTGCAAATCCTAAATGAGCATTTTAGGAAATTATGCATTTACAGTAAATACATAATGTTTATCAATTTATTGAACCAGCCCTTTTCGGGAATAAAACAACACGCGTGCGGCAAAACACACAGGTAAATTCATTTGCGTGTGCGATTCGCACACGTACTTATTCAAGATGGTATTTAAGAAGTGACACAAAAATAGGTCTTCAAGTCTCCCTTTACTGATTGAATAAATTGAATATTATTGTTCATATGTTTATGTGTCAATGAATTTTTTGTTTTTACAGGACTATACTTAGCAGGTTCTTCCTCTGTGAACTCAGACTCGTCTAGTGTCCGATTCTTCCAAACTATCAATGTCAACAGGACAAATCTGTTGTCTGCTCAGTTGATTTCCTTCATGAACATCGGTATCGGTAACAAAAATTACCTTCGCTCTATGAGCACCAAGTGTATCCATTATTTCATATTGTGGGAATTGCCACTTGGGATTTTGTCGAAAGTGTTATAGGATTTGTCAGTAATCATGGTTTATTGAAGCACATGCTTTGACATTGGATCCACATTGGATGTGTCAAACATCAGAGAACCACTTTACTTAAGCAAAATAACACTTTGCGGTGCGATGAAAAGCACTCCTGACTCAATTTGTGTGTGTGCCAACGCGTGCGTGTGCGATCACACGCGTCAAACAAAAAGGTCTGTTGAACGATCATGACCTCAGTTTTTCAAACTGAAAGAATTAGCGGAGCACCCCCACAAAAATTACCATGAAGTTGCAAAACGAAAATATACTCATAGTTTTTTGGCTACAGATCACTTTAGGCATTTTGAAAATTGTTGTTGAAGCGTTGTTCAGTCCGTGGCGGAGCCAGATAAAAATAGCGAGGGGCAAGTCCACAATCTTCTGACTTGGGGTGTAAAAGGGTATACCCAGGCATTTTCATTACATTTTCAAATTACAATTGTAGCCAAATTTCTTAAAGTGGGGGTACATTGACCCCCTCGTACACTCAAACTAAAGTTGGAGGAATAATTTCCTCATCTCTTACATACAATAGGAATTGACCATGGTATCATATTTGGGAATAATACAGTATTACCCCACCACTAAGAAACTCATTTTGTAAAACCAGGCTGCTTGGTTTCTTATAAATATTATGTAAATATTATATGAAACCAAATGTTGGACAATGACCATGGTGCCATCTGGCAGGCTGCAGTTTTTTATAAGTCAGTTTCTTAGTGGCGGGATAATACTGTACTATATGATCTCAGAAACTGTTCACCATGAAGAAATTCTTGAGGTTATGCAAATAATGTTACAGCTTATTGTTTTAGTCAGATTACTAAAAAAAATGTGTATCACATATCTACCTTGTCTTGTAAAAATATAATTGTTGCTTTTGTTGATGATAAGAAATTATTCAGATATTTGCTTTGCACATCTTGCAAAGAAATGTGGTGTCCAAGAGCCACATCATTAGCTGTTGCTGAAATATCCCTGCATAGAAAATGAAAAAAATTATTGCTTCTTTAAGAAACTCGTAAGAAACTCTGAATACTCAAGATCTGATAATTGCTGGCTCAAATTCTAGAAGAAAAAAAACGTGTGGATCTCACGCAAGCTACAAAGGTGTGGTTACTGAAAAAAGTTTGGTCAGTCATTGTACTGTATTTCCCCATTGTATTTTCCAAAACTTTATTTCCTTGCAATTAAGTATACCCGACCTTTATACACCAATTTTCTGAAAAAGTATACAGTATACAGTTGATATGGTTCCTGATACAAAAATCGTACAATCGATACTGTTCCTCATACAAAAATCATGAAAATCTAGAGTACTGTCACCCTGAATGGGTCTAACCACAAATAGGAATGATTTTCTTATTAAAGTGCATGCCTCTTAGAAATATTTTCTTTATGAATATAGGCTTCATTTCCTTGCCAACCGTAATTTCTAGGCCAGATATATTTTTACTCTTGTTTCCTCTTGAAACTGAGGCTAACATCAGCAGTAGTTAAAACAATACTTTCTCCAATTTTCGCCCTGAATGGGTCTAAATATTGTTTAGTCCTCAGCAGGGAAATTCTACGAGCAGGAAATCCAAGCTTCTCTCTACAGTTACCACACTGAATGGACTTTGAGCGAATGTTTTAAGTATCTGGCTCTTGACATTTTTTGTCAACTCAAAACTTAAACAGACAGCTCTCACTTTTCCTATGCCGATGAAGCTCAAATTTACGTAAAACTCAACTGTTATGGTAATTTTCAAAGCTGATGAAACACCAAAGTTGATGAAACCCTCAAAATGTATCAAAATAACTTTTGTAGCACCCTTCCTTTCTAAACTGACACAAAACCAGCATGCACAAACTTGGATTGCTATGTGGAGTCGTTTGAAAAAGATAGACCCATTCAGGGCAAATTTTTCCTGATTTACGTGCCTTTGGAATAATACGCATATCAGCAACAAAAATTGATCAGATGTTTCGATAAATGTTAGAATTTACTCTTGAAAGGTTGGTATGACATGTGAAACAGTTTAGCGGGATATCAAATGTGCAAAAGTGAAAATAATACAGGGTGACTCATTCAACCCATTTGAACCAGAAATAAAGATTTGATGAAACATGCAAATCAACAGAAGATAGTCTGCCTGAAAAACTTCATATTTTTGGAAATATCCTCTTCAAAGAAACACAAGCAAAGAATGTTATGAAGAAAGGCATCAAAAAAACATTTTCATTGTATTTTGGAAAAAATCTTAAATCCAGGCGCCTTGTATTTCCTTTGAAAAAAGAGCCCGCGATTCCGACGAAAAACGGCATTAGACCCATTCAGGGCGACAGTACTCTATACGTTTCTCGATGGCACGTCCTTGTACCCAAAATATATGTGTGCCCCCTCCAGGCACAAACTGCCCAACATGGAAAGACAGTAAGAGAAGAAGGAAAATGATAAAGGAGGAATGCATTTGAAGGAAATAGAAAGACAGACAACCTGTGTTCCAGACCCTAATAAAGAAGAATCATTGCGGTCTTCGTATTTGTGGTCTTCGTTTTTGTGGTCTTCATTTTTGTGGTCTTCGTTTTCTGGGTCTTCATTTTCTGGTTCTTCGTTTTCTGGGTCTTTGTTTTTGTGCTTTCGTTTCTGTGATCTTCCTTTTCGTGGTTTTCCAAACACCCGGGGGGGGAAACACATATATTTTGGGTACGGGGACATGCCACTGGGAAGGGTATCGATTTTCACGATTTTGTTAAAAGGAATGGTATCGATTTTACAATTTTGGTATAACAGTATCAATTTTCAAGATTTTGGTATAACACGTAGGTTTGGTATACTTTTTCGGAAAATTGGTATAAGGTTGGGTACTATACTTTTGCAAGGAAATAGCGTTTTACTTTCAGAAACCTTTGTTTTTAGTAGATTGTAATGCACATCATCCTTCGGCTATCGTTTAAAACACATAATTTGTTTGTCCACTTATTTCATATCGATTATTCACATCTAGCTTACTATATACAATTTCATATGTACATGCAAACCAAAGGAAGCTGACACTTCCAACGGCTTTCTGATTTAAATAATCGCCCCCGTCTCTTTCAAATTATTAGTGTTGTTGACGGGGGGATTATTTAAATCAGAAAGCCGTTGGAAGTGTCGGCTTCCTTTGAAGTGGACCAGATGGAAAGGCCACGCTTATGGAGAAACGATCGCTGTCCACAGTAGTTGATAATTTGCTGCAGTTTCTTGCTGATAAGTGGTTGCCTTCTCCAAATAAACCCATCAGGTATGTTGAATGAGGCTTGGACTTTGATTTCTGAGACTTATCTGAAGGATTTAGACACTGGGAGTTGGAAACCAAGCGAAAACAAAACGGTTGCTGTGACATCGGGCCTGAGAAAGTTGCAGTCCTTGTCTTTATCTTCTCTCTCGTTCTTCCGTTTTTCCTTTTGACTCCCTTGTTACCTTGTGCTCTCTCAAAACATGTTGTATTTATTTCACAAATAACAAACTGGAAAGGCGTAAGAAAACAACAAACGCTTTAGTGACGAAAGGGAAGGTATTTTCTTTTGAACAAAATATTTTTGAAACATTTTTTGAATTAACTGTAATGTGGGCTTCCTGTGGAATGAATATTTTTACAATGTTTTACTAATTAATAAGAATACACAAACACTAACTTTCCGAGGCATATTGGCAAGCATTGCATTTACAGTTTGGACCATTCCACATTTTTATCATGCGTTTGAAACTACTTAAAGTGCCACTAAACCTTTTGGGGAGTTTTTCTTATTCGGCAGAACTCGTCGAGCTGGTTTTAAATCCAAAAAGATTTTTCAGATGCGATGAGTAGTTTTTTTTCTACGAGTTCTCAAAGTTCGGATTTTGACCATATTTTGCAATCAATTTTGGTCCACGACCGGGCAATCTACGATCGTTAAGAGATCTCGGGCGAGGCGCCTGTGATGTCATACCGGGAATGACGCAATCGCATTCACGATGGCATGAACAGAAACACACTGCAAAACTGAGTGTGATTCTTGGATGGCACTGGAGAAAGAAAATCGGAAGAAAATGTCTATGAGCAGTCAACTGCAGTAACTTGCCTGACAAGGAAGTGGAAATAATACTTCGACGTATTCTTTTTCATAACGATAAACTGTTGGAGGCAAAGAGAAGGCAGAAGAACTACAATTTCACGAACTGAACTGAGGTTGAAAGATCGACTAGGCTAGGTAGTCTAGGCCTAAGCAAGGCGAAAGGGGAACCAACTCAGCAATACTGCACATGCTCCTCTCTTTTTACGCTGGACAGTTACCAAAGAAGGATATTTATCCCTGAAAACATTTGGCCACAGATGAATACGGGGTAGCAGCTTCTTTCTCATTTATCGTGGCAACGAAGGATGGAGATATCGTTTCATTTCAAGAAGGGAGCTTCGAGAACGGTAGGCATATTTAGCTCATATTTAGCTCATATTTATTATTACTATTCATAGGCCATTTACTTTTCTTCGTAGAGGCACAGGTATTTTGATTAAAAGCTCAAAGTTTTGTTGTTGATAACAAGCAAACTTTGCTTCCTTCGAATAAGGCATTTCTTGGCACAAGGCCAACGACAAGCGGTGCGATTTTCCACATTATCGACCGTGTAGATACTTCGCTTTGGAAAGACGCGTCAAGAGGGACAAATGCCATCCAAGGCTTGGGGTTGGATTTCAATGATGCCGATTGACTTAATTCGACCACAGAGTGTTTCAATTGTGCATCTTTCTCGCTTGTGATGCTCATAAATGCTTGTTATTTATTATGAGAAAACCTTCTTTTAAATTTAGACCTTCTGACACAACTTCACTTATTCTTGTTGTATTTCTTATGACATTTTGAAATTTATTACTTGCACTGCTGCACTGTGAAATTCTGAATGAAAGTATGAAAGTAGTTTTATTTGTAACGTAAGAAACTCTGTTTGCCTTAAAAAGAGGGGGGTGACAGGGGGGGTGTTTGGTACCGGTACCACATGGTTTGGTACCAGGTTCCACCCCTGATGGTACCAGGTTCCACCCAAATTGAAAGCAATGGTACCACGTAATCCCAATTTTGATCGAAGGAGATAATAGCTGATAATGTAGACATAGTTTACCATCTACGAGGAGTTCTCGAAAGAGGTCGTGAAAATAGCTCCTCTAACAACGTACCGAAGGCACCATAGACAGCTTGAATGAACAAATATTTCAAACAAGAAAGGAGAGAGTAAGGAGGATTGTGAGCTTTTCTTTTCCTGCCCCAAAAACAACTGTTCAGAATGAAATGTCAATACGTATAAATTGCAATGTGTTTGAGGAGCTGAACAACTTTGATGATGACATTGTTTCTTGTTCGAATCCTTCTCGTGGTTGTGATGGCCTACAGCTTCATCCAATCCCATTCCAAAGAGTGCACTGTGATCCAGATTTCCATTTTAGTGTAATTAATGCCAAAAAATGAGAATTTCAGAATTGTACAACACTGATTTTTCTATATTCAACCGTAGCCTGAGGTATATCAAGACGCAAAAATTTTTCAAATCGGACAATTTAGTGCTGAGAAAATATCATTTCAAGTTAGGCCTAAAAAGTGTACTGCAGGCTTCTTTTGTAGCACAGCAAGGCTACAAAATAGCACTAACTTTCAAATTCAAATTTCTTGGCTTGCACTCACTCGATTTTCATGATCTTTGCTTTGTTTGACAGATTGAACCCTGCAGAAAATGTAGTTAAAAGGTCGATTGAAAATTTCATCTTGGGATGTGCAAATTTTTCAAATCCATAATGGTAACCAATCGTTCATAAAAACTAAAACTGAATCACGAAACGCTCCTTCTACATTGAAAAAAAATCTATGTTTCAGAACTCTCGTAAAGCCTATTGCAGAATCAAGTTGGGAACATTTTGGCAAAAGGGCTAAGTAGAATAAGCTCTCAACTAATTTTGGCGAATTTATCACGAAGGCCAGTGAAGAAGAAGTCTTTTTTAACAAATTATGTCTGTATTTGCCACTGTACTATAGGCTGAACTAGATGTTCAATGAAACAAATATTTCCCGCTTATAGTCAAAAGGAGGTTAGAGATCAACTCCCTAATCATATTAGGTATCTATTTTGGTGTTTGTTCTGTTTTTCGATGTTACTAGGTGCATTTTTCACCTTGGGATATAACAAATCATTGTAGAATTGGCTGCATGTTTTCAAAACCTTAGAAATTAGTGAATTATGTAAAAAGACTTTATACTTCTATTGCTAAAAAGCATGTATTTGAAACTGTGGAGATATGATGAAATATTGGCTTTGCTAATAGATTTTCGTCATAAAAAATGCAATTTTTACTCTGAAAAGGCGCAAAACTGGTCTTCGTGAAAAATTCGCCAAAATTATTTCAGAGCTTATTCTACTAAGCCCTTTTGCAAACGTGTTGCCAATAGCTTAAACCTGATTCTACAATAGACTTTCCGAGAATTCTGAAACATAGATTCTTCTTTTTTAATGTTGAAGAAGCGCTTCGTGATTCAGTTTTAGTTTATTTAACGTTTAGTTACCAGTATGAATTCGCAACATTTCCGCATCCCAAAATAAACTTTTCAATCCACTTTTTCACTACATACTCTGCAAGGCTTAATCTTTTGAACAAAACAAAAATCACGAAAATCGGGTGAGTGCAAGCCAAGAAATTTGAATTTGAAACTTAGTGCTACTTTGTGGCCTTGCTGTGCTTAGAAAGAAGTACACTCTTTAGGCCCAACTTGAAATGATGTTTTCTCAGCACTAAATCGTCCGATTTGAAATTTTTTTGCGTCTTGATATACCTCGGGCTACGGTGAACAATAGAAAAATCAGTTTGGTATAATTCTGATACTTTCATTTTTCACATTAATTACATGCCCTGGAACACTGTGGAGTGGTTGCTGTTGTCTTTTGGCGCGAAATTGTATTGTAATCTCTCTGAAATAACCACTGATGTGGAAATAATTGATGTAATAACAACAACAGCAACAACTCTGTGCTTGCAAGACAACGCAATTGCGCACCTGCACGTCGCAGACGTCGCATCGCTTCCGCTAAGCTGAAACTTTGTTTGTACTGTTAAAAGCTGTTCAAAGAATTCCAAAAACGTCAATTGACAAAACATTTTGTTGGTACCAACTCCCATAGGTTGGGTACCGGTACCACTACTCTTGGTACCAGGTTCCACCATCTTTCTAGAATTTGGTACCAGGTACCACCCCCTCTGGTACCATGGTACCACTACCCTGTCACCCCCCTCTGCAAGAAATGACATTGTATCTCTAGACCATATCATACATTGCATGTCAAAGGAGGATAAGGTTGTGGTAACGCACATTGCTGAAGGGATTTAAGACACTTATACAGTAGCAAACTCTTATTTTCACAAAGTTTTTGCTAAAATCATGGTATCATGTTGTACTATGTAAGAAAATTAGGCCAGGATAAACATTTAGAGTTCAAGAATTGTACTAGTTGTTTCTATGGTTGCCATTCTCGACAAATTTGGATTTCCAGGTTTATTTGTAATTCTATGCAGAATTTCTTGAATTCTTGGCCATCCTGATAGCCCCTTAAAAATGAGTTTGGATAAAAACTGTAAACATTCTTCTTTCAAACCTGGCATTTTATGTGAAAATTTTATGTTTGTTGATAGATCTTGCAGGTTTGTCTGTCAAACTTTATACATTATGGGCAATCATGTTAGCTGAAAGGTTGGCAGAGAGTTCTTTCTCAAGTTCATAACAACAAATCATACCATGAGGTTTTCTTTTCATGCCAGGAAATTCTTTTCTAGGGGCTTTCTAGCAACGAATTGTACCATATACCATAAAAATACACAACAGCTAATCTATTTTCAAAAGTTCCTTTGGGAATCAATATTGGATTTATTGTGTCATCTTTGCACAAAAATAGTTCTCTTCCACAATCAAGAAAGTTCTCTTTGAAGGTTCTTTCTACCAGCAATCAGGGAAGTGAACATAGACATATTTCAATTGCACTGATAGATGATTGATTGGGACATCTCTTGGAAATTCCTTTGATGTGCAAGGTCTTGAAAGAAAACAGGACACTCTTCTTGGATGTTCACCTGCAAAAATTAAAATATTCCAATTTACAAGAGCATAAGTTAAATTACATCTAATTAGCATACAGCCCTCCATTTCTGTGCAGCATCAACACTTTGGCACTCCCAAGCTATCCAACAAACATTTTCCCACATTTGCCACAATATATCGAATAAAGCGTGTTTAGATTATAGCTTATGAAGGATTTTCTGTAAATAAATGATTTAATAACTGTGGCAAACTTTGTATGAAATTCTAGCATCAGTTGATCACCCTAGCTGCAAGGTTTCCCAAATGAAAGAGCATAGGCCAATAACAAAAATTAGTTCAGTTCACATGATTTCATAACCAACATCTCTGTCTGCCAGACCAAAAATTGGCAACAAATTGATATGAAAGGGAAAGAAAGGCGTGCTCTCCCAGGGCATGCCTGGATATGAAACTGTAATTTCTGGCTTCCTGAAACATTCTGGACAAAGTAAACAGACTGGCTATCTGTCAGCACAGGTAAAGGGGAAAAATTAGTACAAAAGTAACAAGTAATTTTGTCTAGATTAGAATAGGCCAACCACACCAAGGTTTGTGATACAAACAGTTCTAGTTTCCACTCAAAACAACAGGAAATGTGTGGTTGGCCTACTCCAATCTAGAAAAAATTTGGGAGCTTACCTGTGCTGTCTGGTAATTCAATAATGAATAAATGTTGACCCTGGTATCATTCATCTTTGGCTTTTCATACCAAACCTCCCTGTTCTAATATTTCTGTAAATGCTGTAATTACTTTTGGAAAGTCCCATCCCTCGGCAGGTAGTATATTTTTCGCTACTGATATGGGCTCATTGTGGCCTAATGCACACAAGCCCAGGGCCGACATTGATGTTTGTTATGATTGTAAATCTAATCGATTTATGCTAAAATTACACTACAGACAGCTGATATCGAAGGAAATATTGCTTACCATAATTCTGATGAAATAATTCGTCGAAAATGGCAATAATGCAGTCTCTCATTTTGGCAAGTTTGTTCGCTGTTCAATCGATATATTTCAGGATTGTCATCATCGCTGTCTTCTTGGGTCTAACAGCCGTTGGTGCTGCTCTGGCACTCTCAACTTCTTCGAATTCTGTATCGTAAGCATCATTGGAAATCTAAGAGAATACTAGCTTTCTGAAGAGCCAGCATCGTTCATGGATGCCAATATAAAAGAACAAATACAGCGCACAATTCCTCTTTCATTTCCTTCTTCTGTCACTGAACTGCTCTGAACTGACCAAACTCATTGTGTGAACAGTTGAACAATGAAAGCGAGATTCCCGGTATGACGTCGAATGCTGACTAGTTCCCAGCACCCTAAAAACCCGGTCGTGTGCCACGAGTGGGTGTTGTAAAACCCCCCATAGCGGCGAACCCCTGTCGCAAAATAAAAAAAGAATGATTGTGCGAAGATGCTCGATGATTGATCTTTCAAATAAGCCAAACTCTCCAAAAGGTTTAGTGGCACTTTAAGTTTTCGGCGGATTTTATTTCATTCAGCAGTCCATTCCAGATTTGAGGTCCCAATGATTGTAGGCTGTTAGAACCAAAGGTGACTTGATTTGGTCTATAATGTTGTAAATCATTTGGTTTTCGTAATGAGTATGTAGAGGATCTAATTTTCAAAATATCATGCATGCCAGTCTGCATTCTTTGTAGTGCGCAGGGAAGATCTTCCCGCGCCACTTTGATTGACTCCAGCCGCACCTGCGCCATAACTCTGTAAAAGGGCCACATTTGGCAGTTTGCTTATACAATTGGCTTGTACCCCCAACATTCAGATGCGCCAGAATTTACTTCAAAATGAGCTTCCTTGTGTCAAAATCAAAGAATGCAATCTGACATGCATGAAAGATGGATTTAGATTTCTCAAAGTCTCAAAAATCTCAATGCAGAGAACTCTCAAACGGGAAACATGCATTGTACACCTTTCTGACTTCACTAGTAAGTCGCTGTAAGAACTAAGATGCATGGTGATCATTAAGGTATAAAGATAGGTAAAACACATGTGAAAAATGGCTTCCTTTGAATGACCCCATTTCAGTCTATAGTGACAAAATGCTAAAGTTTTTGCAGGTTTCGGAATAACTTATGCATATTCTCCAAACTTCAGTGGAAAAAATTATCTTCAGGCAATTGGTTGCTGGACAACGCCCAAATATTGACCACACCCTTTTCCGCAACTTGAAATTTGTTTTGCCACAGGAAGAGTAAGATCTTGAAAACTTTAACAGATAAAGCTCTGAAATTTTCACTGGTTACTAAGGACATGTAGATCTATGAAATAACCTATCAATACATACATCAATTGATGCTGAGTAGGGTAATCAAAGTTGCTAAAATTGTTCAACAAAAAATACTTTTCTGCAAAATAAAATGAGTAATATTTTCAAAAGTGTTTCTTTCATAGGGCTAAGTATTGGTCATTTCACAGTTCTACCTTATGTCCTGACACAGTGAAAATTTGGAGAGGATACCTCTCATAGTTTTAAAAATATCTTTGCAGCAGTGTTCGGAATGCACAAAATAAGCCGTTTTGAGAAAATGAGCGTTGAAGTTGAAGAACCGTAAAAATCATCAGTAAATAACTAAATAGCATCTAAAATGCTCCAGATTGTTATTGGAGTCCCCCCTCCTG
Source organism: Aurelia coerulea (assembly GCA_039566865.1). Taxonomy (NCBI): domain Eukaryota; kingdom Metazoa; phylum Cnidaria; class Scyphozoa; order Semaeostomeae; family Ulmaridae; genus Aurelia; species Aurelia coerulea. Next base: position 29,945,431 of record CM076943.1, read on the forward strand.
TCCTCTGATGTGTCAGTATAGCCCTTTCTCTTGTTCTCCAATGCCCTTCTCATTGCTTTTCTTTTGTTAGTACTCTGGGGACGTGACTAACTGATCCTCTGCTTATCAATTTTTTGGCAGCCTGCTTCACAAAATTTACCAGCTTCCAACCCAAGCTCCAGCAGTATGCTCTTTATTGTCTTGCTACCATCATTGAATTGTCCTATTGCTAAATAGGTAGCAAGTTCAGCTGTTCGCAGGCTTGCGTGCTTTGTCTTTGGGGCCCATTGCCATATGAGGGATTTGAACGCTTGAGAGACACCTGCATTGGTAATACAATCTTCACAAGCTTTGTAGTGGGTCTTTGTGGCTTCTGCTGCTCTCGCATGCTATTGTCTGCAGCAGTTTTGGCAGATGCATCAAATGATTCATGGTATCTATGTATGCACTTGTATTCCTTGGTTGGGGCGTATCCCCTGATTGCAAAGAATCTGGATTGAGAACGTAGGAACTGGAATTTTCAAAGATGCCTTCAACCATGAAGTTGTGTTGTGAGCATTGTGAGTTTGCAACCACATTCTATACGTCAAGGCAAACTATTTTGAAGTCAACAAAATGATCATTTTAGCAGCAAGAAATATTGGTGTTGGTCATGAAGGCCTAACTAAAAAGGTTTTCAACTGTAAATGGGCAAATCAGTAAATTGAAGGTACACTAAGCAGCCAGCACTGACATGTCCATAAGTCTATACAGTGCAGCTGTAGGCTCTGTTTCTGCATCTGATGTGTCACTGTCTTCTTCATCAACGATTCCTGAAGAGAGGGTACACTCACTGGATGCTGTTGGGTTTACCATTTGATGATAGATATGATGTTGATGGGCCTAAATTTTCTTCATCGACAGGGACATCGCTGGGAGTCTCTTCAGCCCCTGAATCTTGCTTCTTTGTGAACCTATTCCTAGGAGATCTTCTCTTCTTTCTTCTGATGCTTCTTAGTTTCTGATGTGTTGGCATTTCGAGTAATTTTGTTGCTTGATAATTTTGAGAGAAACGATTTGAGTTTGGAAATGTTCCTTTGACAGTTTCTGGCATCAACAGCTCCATATCGAGTTAGCCTCGTTATCAGAAGGAATGGAGCACAGGACTGATGGAGCCAGGGGAAGATAGAGCCTGTAGAAGGGGTTTTTTTCACAAGCAGCAACCAATATTTTGGACTGGTTTCCATGGAAACGAGGATTTTATCTTAAGTTGAGGGTAAAGAGGGAGCTTTTTAGGGGTGTAATCGTTCTCAAAGCAATACAACTTTGATGTCATCTTGAAGTACATACATTCAGCAGTCAAATCAAAGAAAGCAAAAAATATTTGAAAATTTGAAAAATTTACCTATCTTTATACCTTAAATCAACATACATAAGCCTAGGCTTTCGCATAGGCTTCCATAAATATGCTGGGGTCATCCTTTTCTGGTCTTCATTTTTGTGGTCATAGATCTTAGGCAGGGGCGCACATCATGGGGGGTGAAGGGGGTGAGACACCCCCCAATAATTCTGAATATTCGGTCCCAAAATCTTGAAATTCGGTCCCGCGACACCTTCAAGACCTCAGTTGTTAAACTGTCTTTCGGCAAGGGCAACTTTCTTTTTTCGGGCCGAAATTTTGATCGAAACATCTTCCAATTTCTCTCGCGACTCCTTTCTTAGTGCTTGATAGAACGTTCTGATTAGCAACAGGGTACATGTGTCATTCATTAGTCAAAATCATTTTCTCGTCAAAAACTGGTCCCAACAGAGGCAACAAGTAAATCAAAGGGTGCCAAAAGTCTTTCGAATAAAAAAGTTGGATTGTCTTAACCCTATCTCACCTGGGGGGGGGGGGGTGGATTCCACCCCCCCAACCAAACTTTTATTCGCCTATGCTATAATATGCAATGCAGGATGCCAAGACTCCGCTACTTTGACTTTATATCTATACTGTATCAAATGATGAAAATTTCAAGATGCTAAATATAGCCTCGTAACCATGGCAACCAATGTTTTACTGTGTAGTCAACAAAATTTGTATACTTTTTTTTTAATTGTTGCAAATTTTAATCTCATATATATATGCAAAATTATACTTACACATGTATTTGATGATATCCAACTCAATTTGAAACAAAAAATTTCAATTTAGTGCCTCATTTCATTGTTTCAATCATGTTGGTAACAATCATGATAATCATAACTTAAAATCTTCTTATTGTCATAGCAACGGGAACAATAGAGATAATTTGATTTAATCATGTGATTTTGATTGTTTGCATCAAAGTATATGTATTTACCAATTTCAAAGATTGTAGCTACTACAACAGCGAAGAAAAAGAGGGGGGGTGGAATCCACCCCCCCCCCCCCCTCAGGTATTGACCGCTTCAAAACGCCCAGGTGAGATAGGGTTAAAGAGGACTGGCCAGTCATGTTAGCGGGATGGGCCCCGAATGGACCTGTCAGCAATGGACCCTTGGGCCCTTCAAAAACTGAAGAAAAGAAATTCTAGATAGCAATTTTTAGGCTTGACTTTACATTGAAAACAACGAAAGTGGTGCTAAAGGGTCTTATAACAATATTACAACAATGAATGTTGATGTTAAATTGTTTGCCTGGGCTCAGAAAAAGTCCAAAAAATGCAACTGGGCCACGATAATCAAGATAAGGGTAAGTTGAAATTTAATCATCTCTGAGTTCTGAATAAATGAATGAATTCGACCTAGTTGATGAAAAGGTGCTGGGGAAGGTGCCTATGTGGAAATTGACGGAATCGGGGCAGCTCGGGCCTTTGGGCTCTACAAATATTTTTTCATAAGAAATGCAGTTCTCACGCGAACATTTGTTGAAGCAACTAACCATGTAGCCTGCGTCACAGACCATACGGAAAGGAAATAGTATAGTCGTCTACTATTCATTTCGGTCCAAGAAATACTTGGCATGTTTGTACTTCATCTTTACTTGTTTCCTGTACCTTTTCGAAAGCCTTTAAGAAACTTCGTTCGAAATGTCCCTGAGGGCACAGGAAACTTATCTCTGCAACAAAATTTGCACGGCTTGGAGCACGAGTCAGGTTCAAACTTTTCTGTGACTTGACAATAAAGCAATTTCTAAGAAGGTTTTTAAGCTCTACTTTCAAAAAAAATTTTTCACTTGGAAAACTTTTCATCAGCAGTTACCCTTCTTTGTAGAAAATTAATCTTTTCAGAACTGGGGAATCTTGAACGATCTGAAACGCCTTTCATCAAAATTTTGCCTGAGAGCAAATGGTATTCTCGTATTCAACTTTTGGATGCTTTTAGGCTGATGCTAAAACTTTATTCTACGAACATCACTATGGAGAAAGTAGATAGCAATTCGTTGGTAGCCCATTCAACTTATTAGAAACAGTGGCGTGGCCACGGGGAGGGGTATGGGGGGCAATTGCCCCCCCCCCCACTTTTGTCGAAAGATGGTCCTCGAGATTCCTCTAAAACAGAGGAGAAAATAGCTGGGTATAGGCTTTGGGTAAGAATTTTCCGAGAAATGTCAAATCTTCCATTTACCACTGGCAAGCATGATATTGGGAGATGCATTCTAAGCCAAAGTAAAGGATCCTTCTTCAAAAATTTTCCTTGTGTTCTGATTTATAGCATAACTGTCACAAAGCGATCAAGGTTTCCTTGTCGCTAAAGGCAAGCATGGGCATGATATTGGGAGATGCATTCTAAGCCAAAGTAAAGGGTCTTTCTTTAAAAATTTTCCTCGTGTCTGATTCATAGGATAACTGTTACAAAACGCTCAAGGTTTCCTCGTCGCCAAAGGCAAGCATGATATTGGGAGATGCATTCTAAGCCAAAGTAAAGGGTGTGGTCCCAAAAATTTTCCTGGGGGCTTCGCCCCCAGACCCCCTCGTTCCAATCCCCCCCCACTTAATTTACCCTGGCCACGCCACTGATTAGAAATGACAGATTCGAATGCTGTTTTTACCCAAGCTAAAACTTGTGTAGCTTCAAAGTTTTTCTAGGGAGTACACCCAGACTCCTTTTTAAATGTTCAGCTCCATTCACTCGCTTTTGGCCTCTCATTTTATCGCCAGTCAGCACCCTGCCGAAATGACGTTGCTATATGCTCAGTACTGCCTCGAGATATTTAATGAAAGTAGTTGTTGGCAAAGTCTCCTTGGACAAGGGCACAAAGCAAGTTCAGATGCCGCACGGTCGATACTAGGGAGCTATAGACTATTGCTCCCTGATCAATACAAAGTCAAGTGTGCGCCGTAGGTTGTGGAAGGAAGGTATGGGCCAGAAAACGCACCCATATCTTAAAGAGCTAGGTACAGTGAATCATTCAATCAACAAAATATGACATCTGACAATTCCAAAATATCCAAGCCTAATTCATGTTTGGATAATTTTTTACCCATGAGCAAGTTAGTAAAAACAGGTAATCTAAAAGCACCAGAAATTGGTCTGATAGCATCGATCAAACTTCCAGAAGCTGCGCTCTTAGACATGACTTACAGTCTTATAATTCGAAAACGTTTCTTAAATTTTGCACGAGAGTCAACTGGTGTTTCCAAAAATAAATTAGTATTTTGAACTAAGTTTTCTCATTGCTTTTTTTTAGCTCTGGGAAATGTGATCGATGTTTTCAACTGATTTATGCAGCTGCCGAAGAAGGGTTATCAGAAAATTTTCACGTGATTTGCAGGGCGAAAGGATCAGGAATAGATTTCATTTGTACCAAAGCAATTGGCTATGATTTAGATAGAGAACGACATCACATTTGGTTTATCATAATATCAGAAGTGGGGAATTTTCAAGGTGGACCCAGAATATGACACAAAAAAAGTATTGTTTGGTATGCTGTACCTGAATCCAATACATATGTTGGGAAGCTTCAGTGGCAGATTTAGGGGGGCAAGTGGGGGCAATCCCCCCTTCATGATGAAAACTCAGCTTGGTGCCCCTTTTTGGCGAGAAAAGGGCGAGAAAAGTGCCCCCTCATCCTGACTCTAACGCACAATTTTTTAATTTTTTCGATCTAAGTATGGGAGAACATATATATCAAGGCTTAATTTAGTAATAAGTCAGAAAATGTTCTTTAAAAAGCGTCCAAAAAATTTTGGCACGTCTTCAGTGCGCTCACTTTCCATTATATTTTTTGGCGCCCTCTTTGCAAGTTGCCCCCTTTTGAAGTTCGGGCTGGATCCGCTCATGGGAAGCTTCGATGGCAATCCAACATATTGTAACTTGGGCCCCAGTTCAGCTGTTAAAAATTCGGTCCCAAATGCATTTACAACCCCCCAATGAATTTCGGAATGTGCGCCCCTGATCTTAGGTCTTCGTTTTCTGGGTCTTAGTTTTCCAAACACACACCAAAACCCATGACTTGGACAACTTGGCCTGGGTCCAGCTTGTGTAAAACGCAGGCCAAGCAGGTTAAGAAAATGTGGGTTAAATTGTGCGGGTCAAAACTAGAGGCCATGGGCATACTGGCTTTCGGCTTACAGCCTACTGATGTTTTAAGTATGATAGTCCAAAGGTTACCTGGCTGCAGAAGCGCCGGGAGGGGGGGGCAAGGGGGGGCGGTCGCCCCCCCAATATTCTCCAGGACCACTTTTCTAATTCGTCTAATTCCGGTGTGAAATTATTGGGGGGGGGGGTAAGGCCGATGATCTTTGGCAATTATAATGTGAGTATCGGTTTGTACAATCTTGCTGTCTTATTGCATTTTCCAACGATCTGTAGGGCACTGACTCGGAATTTTTTTCTGGTCGCGAAGGCCCTAGACCCCCGTCCTATGTGCCCTCCGAGCTTGCACATCTCAGCAACATAGCTTGTGAAAGATCTTAGTCAAGATCTTTTTCAGAAACCAAATGAGGAGAAAGTAGTTCTGTATAGGATGGGTAGTAGGGTAAGATTCTTTCGGAGAAATGATGGAAAGTGAATGGTAGAGTCATTCTAAGCCAATGTATAGGTTGGATTTTTGAAAAATTTCCGAGACAAACTATCACAGAACTGTCAAAATTTCCATTTTGAGGCCAGGCAAATTGGATTGTTAGAACGGTTCTGGGACAAATTATAGTGTGTTTGCACAAAAATTTCCTGTGGTGGTAATTCATAAAAATACTCACTGTTACCTAATTATGAAAGTTTTCAATTGGGCACTGGTAAAGATGGGATGCATTCTAAACCAAAGAATATCATATTTTTACAAAAATAGTTTCCAGGGGATGCTAATTTAAACAACTGTTACGAAATGATCAACAATTCTATTTCACCACCAGGTAACATGTGATCGGCAGAAGTGTTCTTAGCCAAAGTAAAGGGCGTGTCCCCGAAAATTTGCTTTGCCCCCAGACCCCCTCATCCAGTGGCGGATTTGACGTGAGTTTCATGAGTTTGGGAACTTAGTCAAGATTTCATAGATAGATTTGTCTCTGAGAATAGAATTACGATAATTATGAAATGAGATCCGCGATGAAAATAACAAACGATTTCAAAATATGTTCAATTGCGCTTATATAAGGGGCTACAAACTAGGCCCCTTATATGTGTCAATAAGGCAAAATGTTGCTGGCTGAAGGAGAAACATCTGAGGTAAACTTAGGCCGTATGATCATATGAAGGTCCAAAATTTCAAAATTTTATCAGTTATTAATTAGTGAAGAAAAATTTGACAGCATTTTAAGGCAATCTAAAGGACGTGGCTGCAAAAATTTTCTCGTGGGAGTACCCCCGCACCCCCCTAGCTTCGCTCACCTTCGATCTCATCATGGGACCTCATTAAAACATCCGGCTAGATCCGCCCCTGAATATATACTGAACTTTGAAGCTTCTGCTGGTCCCGATGCCCTCCTTTTCACAAACCATATACTTCAGATTTCTGAATCTGAGAGAACTTGACATCCCTTCGATAATTCCATTACGGAGTGACGTTTTAGATTCGTTGCGGAAATTTTTGGAAATTCGAAGTTCGTCGTTCGGTCGCCGGTAGGACGTCATTTTCTAACTGTGGTACCCTACTTGTGTTATTTCAACAGACTCATTTATCTTTATGTCAACCTAAAAAGGGGCGTTGGCCGCATTTACAGCCAAAGTAGAGGGCGTGGTCCAAGAAAATTTTTCTGGGGCTCCGCCCCAGACCCCATTATCTTTTGCCCCCCCAACAAAAAATCCTGGCGGCGCCACTGCCTGGCTGCATTGTGATAAGAAACCTTCATAGTCTCGACGATCATTTGATTTGGGAAATTTTGAATGCAAATTATAATATGTCCACATAATGAGATTTGTTGCTAGGGGAAAGCCCGGAAACCTCTCCAACATAATAAAATCTATTTCAAAACGCTGTATGTTGGAATTGACATTTTGTAATCAAGAACTAAATTTGTCAAGATCATTGTTAGTTTCTAAGAAATTTTAGGCATTGGATCAGTCAAGTAGAACACCTATCTATCAAAGAGGGTTTTCAGGAAACCAATACCTCATGCAGGCAGACTCTTTTTAAGCGTTCAGCTGCTTGTAGCTGCTTTTTGCAAAATGTTAAAAATACCATGTCATGGGTATCAAAGGTTTCTGCAGTTTCACAGCCTTCTCAAATTTCGTTGTATTTAGTGAAAGGTTCCTTAAGCATTTCGTGAGTTTTGTTTTTTTACCATACTCATAACACAGCGGAAATATGCGCATTGCCATCTCAGACAAAATGTAAGATAGGCATAAATTTTTCATTATTTTGGCAACGCATTTTTGTTTGAAACACCCAGCAACTTGTTACCAAAAATTCAAGGGGTCCTGTCTTTCAATCCAACCAACAACCAAAAGAACGCTTTCCGCGAACCCCTTGTGCAAACGGCGGAGGGCCTAAAGCATGATTTAACCTGCATGACCTGCGTTTTACACAAGCCGGCCTGGGTCTGTGGTGTGGAGGCATGAATGAGATGAGCAGTTGGATGGTCTGGCAGCATCCAACATCCAAGGTTTTGGTATTATTATGGGCATTCACTGACGTGGGCAGATCCTCTACACAAGCAATTAATGCCTTCTTGTCATGATGGGCAAAAAATCCGCCAGTCCTAAAAAGAGCTACTACGGTTGTTCCCCACTAAAATTGAACGTATGATAAAATATGTTGCTTATATATAAAAGAAAGGTGTGTTCGCTATTTAGCCCAACTTTACACGCTTTTGCCATCGTCTTTCATCAAACAAACAGATGTAACGAGTGTACAAACCTATCATTTGTCCATATCAGGAATGGTACTGGTCCAGAACAGCTACAATCAAGCACTAACGAAGTTAAAATCAAGGCGAAACTCTTCCAGAGGATATTTTGACCCGCCATCTTGTTGCATTCCAAGGTCATCCTGCGCGCGCACGTCGCAGTTCCATTAGGTGAAGTCAGCTGACCATCATCACGGGAAGCAAGCGAACATTGCTAGCCTGGAGATGAGTGAGTGAGTGAGTGAGTGAGTGAGTGAGTGAGTGAGTGAGTGAGTGAGTGAGTGAGTGAGTGAGTGAGTGAGTGAGTGAGTGAGTATTTGTATTTAACGTGCCTAGCCTGCGAAAGTCTCGAGATGACTTGTTTCCAGCAGGGGACACGGGTTATACATAACCTTTCACTTTTTAAGCACATACACTTCACAGTGATCCAGAGGATGGAATAAATAGGAAAAAACGAAGTTTCAAAAACTTGCGGCATTTGATGTCCTCCATGATAAGGGGATGTCAGGGGTCAACGCAAAGCAAACATTTTTGAAATTGGACCAATGGTTCCGTCACAATGATTTTTTGAAGTTTGGGGAAATGACATGTTGTTGTTTATCATAGCACTTCCGGAAAATAATTGTTGTTTTAGCTTAACTTTAAACTTTCATAGCTCCACTCATCATTGTCCGATTTCTACAAACTTAGTTTCATTTGAAAGATGATCATCTACTTGTACGTCACATGTAACTTGTTTTCAACAAAAGCACACTAAAGCATGGGTGACTGGACACACATTATGCTTTGTAGTTTTTGAGAATTTCGTGACAAAATAGCCACTCAATAGTAAAAACAAAAAATTCAAGTGATATCAAGTGTTAGCTATAAAAATACTACAGGATCTTGGGAACATTTCTGCGAAACGTTTCGTTCCAGATCGTTTTAGTTTCTTTTCAACAATTTTTTGAAAACTGTCACAAAAAGCCCATATCTGCAAGCTGAGTTAGAAAAAGAGTCATCGTGTGATATCTGGCTTTCTTTTCTGTTTACCAATGTTCTCTGCATACTTGGAACCATCTAAAAATAAGAAACGATGACCTACTGTTTCCATGAAATAGGTATCAATTCAGTAAAATTCCATTTTAATTGTAAGCGTTCGTTGCATAAAAGACCACACTTGAAAGCATAATTTTTATGACATTTAAGCCTTCGATTGACACTAAAAGAGGTTAATTGCATTAGTTCTGTGCAAGTAAAACTCCTTTTAATTGTGTAGCGGAAACCTTCAGATTTAACCGTTGAGTTCAAGTTATGAATAGAAGGATTTTTTAGCATTGTCTATGGCTAGCTTAATGTATGTATTGGTTTTTTAACAGAATACAGGCAAAGAACACTTGTCTAACATGATACATTTTTGTATGTTGAAACACTTAAGCATTGCTGCTATAATGTGAAGCTGCATCTTTACCTACACTTTACCCATCCACCCATCCGATGGTTGTTCACAGATAAGAGCATGCTTTAAATGATTTATATTGATGAAGGCCCTGTTGCAGTTTGGTCTGGAAACAGTTTAGAAGAATAGAAAAGGAACAGAAGAAACCTTGGAAGTGGAACTGGTTGCAGGGCTAGGCAAATTTCAATATAAGCAAAGACTCCAGCAAAGACTCCGATTCTGATCATATCAGCTTCTTTGTAGCTAAGGCCAAGCAAAATTTCTTAAGAAAGCATTGTCATTATGTCGAAGTGCGCACAACAGATACCAAAGAAAGTAAGAGATGTAATTATCGCTGTGTAATATCGATGAACAAAATAAAACTTGTTTCATTATTAGTGAAAGCTTGGTTTTTGACACAATTTCATACATTTTTAGCTGTGGCAGATTGCATATATTGTTAGTTGTTCAGAGGGGTAAATGCTCAACAGTAAGGAAGCAAGGCTTGAAAATTCATGCAATTATTTGGAAACAATAGACTGTTGTTTTGCATTACTGCTAAAATTTAATTGTCCTGATAGTACAAATGGTTGCTTCTATAGATGTGGAAAAAAATTGCGAAAATGAGGGATTCCACATTAATTATTTTAAGCTTAGCTTGCAGATCAGGATTTCTGGTAGCATTTTTCAAAAAATTGTTGAAAAAAAACTAAAACGATCTGGAACGAACCCTTTCGCAGAAATGTTCCCAAGACCTTGTAGTATTTTTATATGTTTATAGCTAACACTTGATATCACTTGAATTTTTCGTTTTTACTATGGAGTGGCTATTTTGTCACGAAATTCTCAAAAACTACAAAGCATAATGTGTGTCCAGTCACCCATGCTTTAGTGTGCTTTTGTTGAAAACAAGTTACATGTGACATACAAGTAGATGATCATCTTTCAAATGAAACAAAGTTTGTAAAAATCGGACAATCATGAGCGGAGCTATGAAAGTTTAAAGTTAAGCTAAAACAATAATTGTTTTCCGGAAGTGCTATGATAAACAACAACATGTCATTTCCCCAAACTTCAAAAAATCATTGTGACGGAACCATTGGTCCGATTTCAAAAATGTTTGCTTTGCGTTGACCCCTGACACCCCCTTTTCATCGATGATATTAAATGTTGCAACTTTTTGAAACTTCGTTTTTTCCTATTTATTCCATAATTTCTCTGATCTGGATCACTGTGCACTTGCTATTCTCGCAAGGTATGGGTTTCTGCGCTTGGCGCAGGGGGGGCCCATCAGGGCGACCTCGGTCCTTCCTCTCGATGTGACCACACCTCGTGATTCCTTTTGCCTTTGCTTGGAATTACAGAGAGTTAGCAGCTCTCCTCACACTTTCGCAGCAAGTATGACCCTGGTGGGATTCGAACCCACGACCTTGCGGTTGTGAGTCCGGCGCCTTAACCACTGGGCCAACCTCGCTAGCAGGAACATTGCCGAACAGGACGCAAACATCTTATCGGGAACTTACCTTAGCTTAGTCCTTTCAAATTTCACCTGCTTTCAATTTTGGCTCCCTTTAATTTTCGCCCTCCCCCCCCCCTGTGCAGAAGTTTCGCGGGAGTTTCGCTCCCTTTAATTTTCACCCTCCTGGTTAGGATTGATATGACGTAATTTGGATGGATATGGCCCCGAAGAAGAGAACACGGTGGATTTAGAACAACAAAATCACCCCTTAGACACAGGGGAGGACAATGTCATTGTTATCGAAGAGTAATGCATGTCTTGTATTTTGTATTACAATCGAACCTAAAGTTCTTTCATAGACAATGTATTTATTCGCTTCCTTTAATTTTCGCTGCCTCTAATTTTCGCCCCCCCCCCCTCCGGAGCGAAAATTAAAGGAAGGCGAAATTTGAAGGGACTAAGGTATCACTTCGAAATCGACAATATCGCCACAACAGATACCCTCCTGATCGCCTTAACGTCAACGTCAAGCAGCGCGATTGATTTACAGGAATTATTTGTAATTTTGTAATTGTAAGTTGCAGATCATGCTTATATCATCATGCTGGGCATGACCATAATTTTCAAAAATAACAGTTTTTTCGATCACAAAAAATAGGTTTTTTCCTCGAAAATACAGTCTCTTGTCGCCCTCTCTCTCTCTCTCTCTCTCCCTTTTTTGTGCTTCTGTCCTGTATAAAATACAGTAAAAACCCGCATATAAGAACCTACAATTTTGCAAGTCAGCCTAACGAGGTTGATATGTTTTGGGTATTTGGTGGGAAATGAGGCTGTTCGGGTTCTTAAATTGGTTCTTAATTTATTCAGGGCCTTCAGGAATTTCTTTTCTTAACCCTATTCCACTTGGGGGGGGCCATTATGGCCCCCCCAACCAAACATTGATATACAGCTCTTTAACGACATGAGACAGAATACTGGTACCAACCGACTTTTCCTAAAATTTAATGCTCTACAAGATTCTACAAATTTCGTTTTAATTATATAAGTCATGTGACCATTGAATGCCCTTATTTGGAGAGATGTCACAAAAGAAAACACTAAATTGCTTATATTTTAGTCAATCCTTGTTCGATTTTGTTTAAATTAGTGTCATTGAATTGCTCTCATTGAGGGCTTTCATATGGTATATAGTTTGTTAATTTTCATTTATATCTAGAGTTTTTAGACATATGACGTCACATATGTTTATGACGTCATTGTTCGAAAAGGTGTGAAAAAAATTAAAAATTAATAGATCATTATGCAAGAAAATATGATGTTGTACAATATTTTTAACAGTTTATAACAACAAACTTTGTTTTCTCTAAAATATAGGACATTATTGTAGTTTCCATACATAAGCTTATTGCAGACTGGCCACAACATGTCCAGTTGCCTAGCAACAAGTCACGTGACTAATTAAACGTTCATTACTTAATCAGAATCACAAAAGATTGTTGATACTGTGTATAAAGTTACAACTTCATAACTCTATTGGTTTTGGAAATAATTAGGGGGGGGCCATAATGGCCCCCCCCCAGGTGAGGAGTGAATAAAAAGAGCCCATGTGGAATAGGGTTAAGATTCAAACTTCAGGCTTATTATTTGCTGTCAGTTCACATTACTTGAGTTTATGAGGCATTATTCCCAACAGAAAATACGTCTGATGCACAATGCCCACATGAAAAGTTACATTTCCTCATTTCTGATCGGAAATGTGGAGAAAAAATATCAAACATTTATCAAATTCACCGACACTTGAAGGTAGGGCATGGGGGGGGGTAATAAGATTGATAGGGTGGTGGTAAAATGGGTGGGGTGGTCTATTTGCGGGAAATGGTAGAATGGTAGAAAGGTCAGGTCATCAATTATTGATGCCATGGTTACCATGTAAACCATGCTACCTGTATCATGGCCGGGTAGTCACCGGGTTAAGCGGCTCCCCCATCAGCTTGGCTGATTACATTACATTACATTATTATTATTTATACACGAAACCCCTTCAGCTAAAAACCTAATACAGTTCTTTCTACTATAAATAATGAAATAAGATCTAAAAAAAATGTGCTGTTCTTCCAGAGGGTCGTGTTTGGGATTATTTGTTTCTTGGCATGTTCAGCTCATCAAATGCGCTTTTAGTTCTTTTTTGAAGCGCCCGAGTGTTTGGATTTCTCTAATATTAGTTGGAATAATACCGTTCCAAGTCTTTAAGGTAGTTCCACAGCAAAAAAACTCAATTTTTCTTAAATTTCGAGTATTTTATTTTTTCTTCCAAAGCTATGCCTTAACTAATGAAGATTATGTTAGGATAAATTTAGAGTACGTCCTGAGTGAGTTTTATCAGAAAAGTAAACTTTTTTATCCAGTGGTACAGCAAAGCTCCCATAGCAACGCCTTAGCAACGCAAAAAATTTCATTCTTTCGGGCAATTTGCAACCAATTTTTCTGCTGAAGTCCTTTTTCTTGCTCATAGGCTCCATTCCTTTTCCGATAGCCTCATAACTAATCTCTATCCTTGCCTCTTTTTCGTGTGGACCTTATTTTTATGTTTGAAGAATGAAAACATTATGCAGGGGCTTTTGCTCCCACCGGAAGGAATAGACCTATATATATAGACATATAGACATATAGATAGGTACATAGGAATCAGGAATGTTGTAACAATGGGCATTATTTATGAAGATAATCGAAACAATCAGCGAAGCATTTGAGATATTTATAGGCATTGTTAATGTGTACAATGAAAACAATTCAGAGATCTTTTGGGCTAACAATCAAATTTGGCGTAGTTGCCAACTGACATTTCCTCGTTAAGGCTAATTACTTCTTTTTCCTAACATTAATCGAGCTGCCAACTCGTTACAAGGCAATTTTCAAAATTTGACCTCTTTGACCTGGCACACTGCCCTTACTGTTTGAAATCTTCGATATAGATAGCTGTTGCCAAGGGAACCAACAAACCCATATAATACTATCAAGAAACAAGTGTGGCACTGTTATAGTGGCAGCTCTTGTCGGGATAAAGTAAACAATTTGCCAATACAATATTGTCGGCCATCCTTCAGTTTTTATCAAAGCAGTAGGAAGCATCTTAAACTTGGAGGGGTATGGCAATTTAAGGGCACTTTTTTCATGAGAAGGGCATTTTAATATACATCATATTTTCGACGGGAAAAATGTTATATATAGGAGAAAATAGTATGAATGCTGATAGATATACGATTTCCTTCGCAATGAAACAAAATGAGAAGCAAACATAACCAAATCAAGAAGTAAATAGTAACAGAATTAAACTACTTTCTGTCCGCATTAGTCTTTAAAAGGGGCACATCCTGAGACAAAAATTACACCTTTTGGTTTGTTGCAAAATCTTGGGGAGCACGTGCCCCCTGTGTCCCACTAGTTTCTACTATACGTCTCTGGACTCTCGCTACATCTAATGTAATAGATCTGATGCATATAACGAAATCTGATCTGCTTCATCAAGTGGGCTCGTTATTAGGCTACATCCATTTCGATATGAACTAAATCATGCATTGCAATTGCAAATAGATATTCTATTACTTTGAGGCAAGCTATGTGCATGATCTCATTCTTCAAACATGGCTAATGGGGGCCTTTAATTATGTTTGAAGAATGAAAACATTATGCAGGGGCTTTTGCTCCAACCGGAAGGAATACACCTATATATATATATAGACAAATTTAGACATATAGACATATAGATATTAGACATATAGACATATAGGTACATAGGAATCAGGAATGTTGTAACAATGGGCATTATTTATGCACACAATCGAAACAATCAGCGAAGCATGTGAGATATTTATAGGCATTGTTAATGTATACAATCAAAACAATTCTGATATATTTGGGCCAACAATGAAGTTTGGCAAAGTTGCCAATTCACATTTCCTCATTAAGGCTAATCACTACTTGCTCCTAACATTAATCCAGCGGCCAACTCATTACAAGGCAATTTTCAAAATTTGACCTCTTTGACCTGGCACAATGCCCTTACTGTTTGAAATCTTCGATATGGATAACTGTTGCCAAGGGAACCAACAAACCCATATAATACTATCAAGAAACAAATGTGGCACTGTTATAGTGGCAACTCTTGTCAGGATAGGGTAAAAAAAATTGTCTATATTGTCGGTCATCCTTCAGTTTTACTCAGAGCAGTAGGAAGCATCTTAAACTTGGAGGGGCACGGCAATTTAAAGGCACTTTTTTCATAAGAATGGCACTGTAATATACAACAGATTTTTGACGGGAAAAATGTGATATATAGAAGAAAATAGTATGAAAGCTGATAGATATCCGATTTCCTTCACAATGAAACAAATTGAGAAGTAAACATAACAAAATTACGAAGTAAATAATAACAAAATTAAACTACTTTCTGTCCGCATTGGTCTTTAAAAGAGGCTCATTCTGAGGCAAAAATGGCACCTTTTGGTTTGTTGCAAAATCTTGGGGGGCATATGCCACCAGTGCCCCCGGTTCCCTACGTCTTTGGACTCTCGCTACATCGAATTTGATAGTTCTGATGCATATCAAGAAATCTGGTCTGCTTCATCAAGTGGGCTCGTTATTAGGCTACATCCATTTCGATATGAACTAAATCGTGCATTGCAATTGCAAATAGATATTCTATTACTTTGAGGCAAGCTATGTGCATGATCTCATTCTTCAAACATGGCTAATGGGGGCCTTTAATTGATTACAAAGTACTTTGTAATCTAAGAGGGGGCTCCAGGTCAGGAAGAAAGAAAGAAAGAAAGTCCGTCACGCTCGTTAAAGCAATTGATTAACGTTTTATCTCTGCTAATTGGCACTGAAATAAAGAAAGCGCACAGAAAGCGCATACAAGACAGAAGTTTCCCGCGATCCTATAGCAACATTTGACGTCGGCTTATTTCATGTTAGACAGATTTGACACCATAAGATGGATAAATCACCACGATGTTTACCCTGGCACAACAACAAATTTACCCAGAATTGGCACGTTCTTGACTTCATTAGCAGCTTAATTATGTTGAAACAATCGTTTTCTAGAACGAACGCATCATTAGCCACTTATTGATGGTATTCATTATACAAATAAGTCAAGTTTAGAGGATGATGTAACCGGCGGCCTGCACAGAGGCTAGCATTCGCAGCATCACCGAAGGTAGAAGGACCCCCCTCCTACACAGCTACAGATGCAAACGTCGCAGGTGAAGTTGAGAGGAAAGGTGCAGAATTACAGCAAACAATGGCGCATTGACTGGGGGAAGGCACGTGGTCACACTGAACCAAAAGATCTCCATGCATATGATTCTGCACAGAGGTTATCTTCGTGACTGCTTGCCTCAAATTAGAAGCCCGCGAATAGATACATTCTGCAGGGTTCCGTATAAGCAATTTTGCGTTATCGTGAATCTCACATGACATCTAATTTGAGACAGATGCACCAATAGTTTCATGCACGAACTAAGCAAACTGGGGGTAATGACTTTTGATTTTTTGCGTATCATCCTCGTTTGACATAAAGATCAAAATATTGCTTTCAAACGATTCTTGTCCTTATACAAGGCGCTTGATTTTCTATTGAAGGCAACTTTAGCAGCAACACGCATCTCTCTGACTGTAGCAGCATCAATGATCATTTGGGCTTATGGAGAAATCAATATTCAGTTTTCTTATGCTTGCTTAGCTCAGGTCATACTTTGTAATCATCCAAAAGGATCTTATGTTCCAATTTTCTCGTCGCTTCAACTTTTTGTGGATGATCGAAAAGTTTTCCAATACATTTCAAATAGCGTTTGCCTGGCTTTTGGTGACTATGGGTAAAAGAAGACTAAGAAAAGATCACGCTCGTCTGCTTTTAAGAAAAGGAGCTTTCATGGGAACAAGCACACTGCAAGGAATGAAGAGGAAGTTGATGTTTCGGGTGCTAGGCCCGTTGAACCAACTCAGCCAAATGTGGAGGGAGAAACCAGCCAACAAAGAAATCGTCTTGCAGGCGAGGGACCATCTGCTTCAAAGAAGCCAAAGCTTTGCACAGATGATATAAGAAATGATATGACTGATGAAGATAGTACCAACTACTTTGTTCTAATAAACATGAGCATTCTTATTGATTTGATATCATCACTCGGAAAATGTCCAGAATGTGGCTCTGTGATTGAAGTTACAGTATCAATGTGCCCAAATCAAGAATGGGTTTTGCAAATAAACTTAGGATCAGCTGTATCTCTTGTTCGTGGGAAGAAAGAAAGTACGTTGCTGTCAAAGGAGTGCTCACCAACTGTTGGACGTGGCAGAAAATTTTTTGAGGTCAATTTAAGGTCAATGATAGCCTTCCATGAAATGGGTAAAGGACACTGGGCAATTCAGAACTTTTCAAGATGCATGAACATGAAGGGTATTTCAGAGAATGGATATGCAAACCTCAATAGGGAATTGTCAAATGCTTATGAAAATGCAGCAGATGCATCAAAATCAAAGGCAGCCTTAGAGGTCAAGCAACCTGATGCTACAGAAGTGGATAAAAATCATCTGTGCCAGTGCTCTTTGGACGGGTCATGGCAGAAGCGTGGTCATGCTTCTTTAAATGGGGTTGTAACAGCAATATCCTCCGGAAAGTGTTTGGACACTGCAGTGTTCACAAAGAATTGCAAAGCTTGTCGAATATGGGCCAGTCTAAGAAGGGAACGCCAGAATATGAGATGCAATCCGCTGGAAAGCTAAAAGCCAGAGTGAGAAGCATTGAGAAAAAAGACTCTGAAATTGTAAAAAGGAGAAGAAAGCAACTCAGAAGTATCAAAAAGGGTACATTGACCAGGAAAGAGAAAAAGAAGGTGGAGAATCCTATGTTGCTGGAGCCTATTAGTGACTGCTCTCTTCATCAACTTTCTTTTCATGATTTCTCAAAATCAACTTTTGCAGGATATGGTAGATTTTCATGTAAGATATTTTCATTTCTACATGATCAGTTGTCTTGAAATTTGGCAGTTTTAGTCCATAGCTAGCATTAGAGGGCCAGAAGTGAAACTTTTTGATTATGTATGTATGTATGTATGTATGTATCATTTTGCCACAATATTTACAATTATTTACAAGTTATATAATATAAAAATAGATACAATACAATAAATAATGTTAAAAACGTAAAGGAAAAACACCCCTAATCACAGTGGCAGGGATAGCATTAAAAGGTCAAGATGACCTTAATTCCATAATGGTCCCCTTAGAGGTGCTGGTACAACGAAAAACGTAAGAAAAAAAAAAATACTAAACTGTAGTTTGTTTTCGGTATAAAACATGGTTTATAATACCATACCATGATCGGGAGAGATGATGACAAGTCTTAATAGAAGACATATATGTCATCTTCCTCTTTTTGTATGTTTTGGAACAAATTCTCTTTGATCTTATGTTTGAATGTGTCGATATTGTTTGTTGATTTAATCTCTGATGAAAGACTATTCCATGTTTTGGGCCCTAGATAAGATAGACATTTTTGTCCAGCAGTAGTTTTGCGAAATGGAATATCCAATTTGAACTTGGACCTTCGTGTTGTTCGGCCCTGGTTGACTGGACGGAATATCTCAGCACTGTATGCTGGGGCAGTTTCTCTGAAAAACTTCATTATGTTGACACAGACACATTGATCCATCCTGTTCTTTGTAGGGAGCCAATCTATAGACTTGAATTCTGTGACCCCAATATGTGCTGTGTTTTTTAAATCGAGGTAAAAACGAATGCATTTGTTTTGTGCCGTCTGAATTTTTTTAGACAGCCTCTTATTCAACCCTGGATACCAAGAAGTGCATGCATAATCAAAATGAGGTTGAATAAGAGCATTTAAAAGCAACCTGCGAAGGGATTTATCCAGGAAGTTTTGTTTCCTGTATAGGAATTTTAGCTTGCCATTTATTTTTCCAAGCATCTTAGTCGCCATCGACTCCCCAGAGAGATTTTCATCTAGGACACATCCCAGATATGTGACTGTTGAATGTTGTTTAATCCTTATGTCACCTCTCCTAATGTCCAACTTTTCAAGTTCTTGCTTTTTTTTCTTTTTTTGTCCAAAGAGAATGGATTTGGTTTTGTCCTCTCCAAAGTGAATGCTTAGTTTGTTTTCTACAAACCAATCACAGAGGGAATTGAAATTTCTATTTAAATTGCTCTCTATTAGTTCAATGTTTTTGTCTCTAACAATTAAACAAGAATCGTCTGCATACAGAAGCAGGTCGCAGTCGATCGCTCGTGCCATGTCATTCACGTAAAGAAGGAATATGAGTGGGCCAAGAATTGACCCCTGAGGGACCCCACATGACAGACTACCATGATTTGAGTATTCCTTGCCAATATTGACGGCAAAAGAACGGTCCTGAAGGTAAGATTTAAACCACAAAATGGCAGATTTGCTAAAGCCAAGGCATGCCATTTTATCCAGAAAGATGTTATGGTCAATTGTATCAAATGCTTTTTGAAGGTCAATTAAGATCATGCCTGTAAACATTCCAGTTTCAAATCCTTGAAGGATCTTATCACTCAAGTAAGATAAGCAGGTATCTGTTGAGTGATGAGCACGAAAGATTATCTCATCTCAGTCAGACAATATGCATTGTTTTAACAATGCCGCCATGCCTAGAATTTGTAGAAAATTTTAAATTGCCTCTGAAATATTTTTTATTTATAGTTTTTACAAAATGCCACTTCTGGCCCTTGAGGAAGGTGTCCCCCAAAAGCTATAAAAGTTTGGGCTATGTGGCATTTCCCATTTCTGAAATATGTTACATGAAAATATAGTGACTTTGAGATTATGATTATGATTGTTACGTCATCAGATTTGCATAAATTAAAAATTTTTTTCAAAAAATTCTAATATCAAACTATATGTAACAGAAAACATTGATAAGTTTCCATGTAACAGGTACAAGTTCAAATTTGAGTTATTTGTTGTGGAACTACCTTAAGGCAGAGTAGTAAAATCCTTTTTTGGCATGTTCAGTTTTCAGCCTGGGGATCTGGAGATCCTTACAGTTCCTTGTTTCATAATTTGAGAATGCGGATCTATATTGGTACTTATCCCAAAGGCATTCCGGACTCAACTTGTTTAGAATCTTATATGCCATCACAGAACGATCAAATCGAATAAGATTTTCAACACTTAGCCAATTAGATGACCACTCGTCCTTTATGCGTGCATTTTCTATTATTGAATGAGCCCTGTTATGCAGACGTTGGAGGGTATCTAATTTAGTTTTTGAGAGACTCCCCCAAATAACACTTGCATAGCGAAGATGACTTTCCACGATTGCGTAGAATACACTACACAATTGTGATTGCGGTATGATATTTTTTAACTTTTTTAAGGCAGACAAACCACCGCAAACTTTGGACTTGACAGCTTTAAACTGTTCGTCCCATGTGAGACTTTCATCTATGATAACTCCGAGAGATTTGGACTTTGGTACCCGTTTAATTTCCATGTCGTTTAACAACAGAGCTCCCGAGATTTGAAGTGGCTTTATTCTACGGGGGTGACCAATTGTCATATATTCTGTTTTAATCGGGTCAGGACTTAATTTATTTAACTTCATCCACTCAGAGAGGTTGGTCAGTTCTTGCTGCGAATCAAGTACTAGACTTTCTATATCATCTGACGCGATCGTGATTTGTGTGTCATCGGCATAGAGACTGGCTTGTGAAAATTCTAGGCACTTTTCAAAGTCGTTGAGATAAATAATGAAAAGGAGAGGACCAAGGCAAGAGCCCTGGGGTATGCCACAAGTAATATTTCTTATGTTTGATCGGTGTCCATTAGCAGCACAATATTGTTTTCTCTCATTTAAATACGATTCCAACCAATCACCCGTGGATCCTCTAATACCATACGCACGAAGCTTTTTCATAAGGACAGAATGGTCAACTGTATCGAAGGCTTTCTTGAGGTCCAAAAATAAGGTCAAATTAATTTTCCTAGAATCCATGTTTTCATACCAATAATCAGTGCTGCTGATTAAGGATGTTATGGTGGAGCATAACTTTTGAAAAGCTGATTGATTACAGGTAAGCTTTTTGTTCGCTTTAAGGAAATCAAATAACTGATCATGCACTAGTCGTTCTAACATCCTAGAGAAAATCGAAATGACAGAAATCGGCCTATAATTGTTTGCATCATTTTTAGCGCCCGATTTAAAGATTGGAGTTACTCTTGCTAATTTCCAGATATCGGGGAAAACACCATTCATCACTGAATCATTAAAAATTATTTTCAAGGGTTTTGCAATGAGGTCTTTCACATCTTTTACGATGGTAATCGATACCTTATCAGGCCCTGATGCTTTTCCATTTTTTAGCTGATTAATTGCACTTACAATGTAATTTTCATCAACAGTTCTGAAAATCATGTTGTTTGATTCCGGTGTGATGTACTGAAGACAATCATCATCACTCCGAACCTCAATTTTTTGGGCAAGCTTAGGTCCTATAGAGATGAAATGATGATTAAATGCCTCAAGAACATCAGGCTCCCTCGTTAAGCGTTTTCCATCGAATTCAAGACTCGAGGGGATATCTGAGTTAGTGTTTTTATCTAAGACTTTGTTTATGGTCTTCCACATTTTTTTTGGATCTTTCTCGTTTTTTTTTTATTAGTCCGCTATAATAATCCTGAATGGCAATACGAATCTCTTTTGTTACTCGATTCCGAAGTTGCCTATATGTCGGCCACAGTTCCGGTTGCCCCTCAGCTAGCTGCTTCGCCTTATCACGTTCCTTCATCAGGCTCCTAAGAGAGGCAGAGAGCCAAGGTGCATATTCACTACGTACCCTTTTTTTGCGTAGTAGGGCATGGAGATTCAAGACTGATTCAAAAACATCCTGAAACGTGGCCGCCATACCGGCAGGATCGCCTTCAAATGGGCTGAGTATGGTTTCCCAATCTATCTGTTGCATTTCCTCTCGGAAAAGCGATTTGTCATATTTTTTCATGCTGCGAGATTCAATAAATTTTTTATTTCTTTTTTCTTCAATCTCCAAGCATTGATTCAACCAATCCCGTTTTAATAACATCGGCCTTTAAAATATACTTTGGGCAGGAGGTAGAGAAATGATCTATTAGTGTTTTGCTTGTTTTTTGCTCTCCGGTCTCGGCTGTTGTGGTGGCAATTCTGGTATAATCTTTTATCTGATGAGGAGGGATTCCTGGATACCCAGCAGCAATAAAAACAAGAGCGGTAAAAAGTCATTTATACTAATCCAGGGGTGAAGGTAACACTGAAAAATTACCAGTCCAAAAAGGAAAAGTCTTGGGTGGTAGAGAAGGCGGAAGATCTCTTACAGGACAACGATCATCATCATCATCATCATCATCAATAATTTATTTAATGTAGGCTAAGTAAAATAAAAAGAATAGCTAAATTACAGCTAATTTAGGCCTACTTTACAAAAATTTACAAAGTTTACAAATTAATTCCTAAAGCTAATCAATAAAAACATTTAGTGGATTATATACAAGATAAAAGCATGCCTTCCCTACGAGGTACGGAGCGACGCCCACCTCCCAGAGAGACGGCGGACACACCGCGCGAGGGAACCCCCACACGCATATCCTAAGCTGCGGTCGCCGCTAGGGAGCAATTCCCCAGTTCAACCGCAGCCCAGTGCCTGCATCGTGAAGGGGACCTCACATCCCGCACAGCACATCCCCCATCCCACCGGGAAGCAGCGCACCGCTCCCATCCTCGCGAGAAGGCCCAAGAAATGTTTATCATGTTAGAAACCCAACTCTTGGAATGTATGTTTTGCAGAGCCTACAGTTGCATTTTTCGCCATTCCAACATCTAATTCGTTTTTTGAAAATAGGAAGGGTGCTTGATCGTTTTATTTCGTGCGGTAAAAACTGCCAAAGTTTATTTCCAAGGTAGGCTATGGTCTCAACTCCAAAGGACGTGGTTCGCACCTTTGAAATTTGAGCGTCATTGCCATGCCTTAGGTTGCAGCTAATACCTCTCTCCATAAAAATATCTTTCATGAAAGGTGGATTTAGATCAGACTTTGTTTTAAAAATTTCCGTCATAAGCAACTGTCGGTTTCTTACATGGATGAACAAGGGCAGATTTTGTAATACAATAGCACAAGTTGCTTTTGTTAACACCTCAATTCAAAACGATTAGTGATTGCAGACAAAAGAGATTCTCTCAACCAGCAATTCAAAACAAACAAAGCCGCAAAAGTTTCTTTGAAACCCAAGTAGCTAGCTTGCTCGTTGTGCATTTCAGAAACTGTTTTTAAGGGCAAACATGAGCGTAGATCGAAAGAAGAAGGATGCATCTACACATCTGCCGCGGGCATTTTATTTGTTTAGTTCAAAAGCCGTTTAGGAGGCGATTCAATTCTCTTATTTTTTTGGGTGTTATCAAAACATTTACTGCTCAGCTTCTGGACCAAAAAAATAAAATGCCCGCGGCAGATGTGTAGATATATCCTTCTTCTTTCGATCTATGCTCATGTTTGTTCTTAAAAATAATATCTGGAATGCACAGCGAGCGAGCTAGCTACCTAGATTTCAGAGAAAATTCTGCAGCTTTGTTTGTTTTGAATTACTGGTTGATAGAATTTCCTTTGTCTGTGATCGCTAATCGCTTTGAATTGAGGTGTCAACAAAAGCAACTCGTGCTATTGTATTACAAAATCTGTCCTTGTTACATGGATGGGCACCGAATTGCTCTGTTCCAGGAGAGAACCAAAATCACTTCCGTGATCCTTGTACGCAATGCGCAGTGCCCTTTCGTGAACATGATTTATTCTATGGTTTAAAGTTCTGTCATAAAACATCCAAACAAGTGGACAGTAGCTAAAGTGCGATAACACAAATGCTCTCATTAACGACTTCAAAGGCATCCAAGCAACGTGCGTGGCGCGCGCAAGGGCACACCAGGATGCATCAGAAGGTGGTGATCAGCCAACTTGGAAAGGATTGGGGCCCTACCAAGTATTATCCCATAGTCAGATACAGTAGAATGAGTGAAAATAGAAGAGACAATGATATGAGCCACCCCATTGGCACCCCTGCGATGGAACGCTCTAACAATTACAGGGAAGGAACCCAAGAACCTGCAAATAGGAATACTCATTATGAAACTGCTGGCCAATACCCATCTGGGAGGCCAGGATCTGATGCGAGTCATCTGAAAGCCAGGGGAATGGTGTTCAAATTTGCAACATGGAATGTGAGGACAATGTTTAAGGTAACTCTGCTTTCCGCTCCAGTGCACAGCGAGATGCCGTTTCGCAAAACCACTCTCCTCAGAAAACAGTTAATTTCTCCAATATTATTCGGTCTATCGAAAAGCGGTAAAAAGGATGTTGTTCTGTATAATCTGGGCAATCGAAAGATGTATAAATCGCAATGTTCCCGTCAACCCTGATTTCGCAAATCGTAGTTCAGATCTTTTTGCTAATTTCAGAAAAGTGGGTTTATCTCCAAAACTACTCGAAAAAGTTTCGATTTTTTTTCGCTCCATCACTAGCTAAGTAGTTGATCTACAACTTTGCCAAGTCTGATTGAAAAAGCTAGGCTAGATTTCCTGCAATCGAATTTTACATTTCTGTTTACTTTTCGACATCGAAGGGGAAAAGCGTTGGTCAACAGTTTAGCCCATGCAGAACGATTTGAACGCCCGTAGAATGTTTTTGCAAAAAAATTAGTTCTTGATCTAGATCTACGCTCATTGTGGACTCTAAAAATAAAATTGATAATCTGTGAATGCTTACGAAAGTCTCGAAAGACACCAAAAGCATGGTTTCGTGAAGTTGCTGGTAAAAATCAGTAATTTTTAATCAATAGATGCAAATGTTACTTTTACAAGCGCACTAAGGATTTCTTTTGAGACCTGCATATGGTATTCCCAAAAGATGACGTTCATTTTTTTTTCCAATGGAAAAACTTCTGAAAGTTATTTCCAGCCTGAGCTTTAGCAAGCATGCTTCATAGCATGGCAATCTGTTGACCAAGGTTTCTCCATTTTGCTGTCGAAAAGTAAACAGAAATACGAAATTCGATTGCAGGAAACCTAGCCTAGCTTTTTCAATCAGACTTGGCAAAGTTGTAGATCAACAACCTAGCTAAAGATGAAGCGAAAAAAAATCGAAAATTTTTCGAGTAGTTTTGGAGATAAATTCACTTTTCTGAAATTAGCAGAAAGATTTGAAATAGGATTTGCGAAACCAGGGTTGACGGAAACATTGCGACTTATACATCTTTCGATTGCCCAGTTTATACAGAACAACATCCTTTTTACCACTTTTCGATAGGCCGAATAATAGTGGAGAAATTAACTGTTTTCTGAGGAGAGTGGTTTTAAGAAACGGCATTTCGCTGTGCACTAGAGCGGAAAGCAGAGTTACCTTAAAGCAGGAAAGCTTGATAACATTAGTAAAGAAATGAAGAATATGAACCTTGATGTCCTTGGAATAAGCGAAACGAGATGGACAGGAAGTGGAAAGATAAAAGAAGGAGACTTCACTATTGTATATTCTGGAGGTGAAAAACATCAATATGGCGTCGGATGCTTCCTCTCGAAGAAAGTGGCGAACTCTATGATAGGCTTCTGGCCAATATCAGAAAGAGTTGTGATGGTTAAAATACAAGCAAAACCCTTCGACATCAACTTAATTCAAGTCTATGCCCCAACATCGGACCACAGTGACAATGAGATAGAAGTTTTTTATGATGAAATTGAAGCCACTCTCAAATATACGAAGTCCAGTGAAATAACAATGTTGATGGGCGATTTCAATGCAAAGGTTGGAAATATGAAAGAATACCCCATAACTGGAAAATACGGCATTGGTGCTAGAAATGAAAGAGGGAATAGATTAGTGGAATTCTGTAAAGGCAAAGAACTAATCATAATGAACACCATGTACCAACATCATGTCAGAAACCTATACACATGGAAGAGCCCTGGGGACATAGTGCACAACCAGATAGATTACATCATGATTAACAACAGACATAGAAATTCTGTATTAAATGTTAAAACATATCCTGGAGCCGATGCTGGATCAGATCACAACCCAGTAGTGATGAAAATCAGAATGAAACTCAAACGTAAACCAAAGTCCAAGTACGAAGAGCAATACGATTGGAACATGCTGAAAGACGCACAGATTAGAGAAAAATATAATATCGAAGTTACAACAGATTTCAAAGTCTTAATGTTGAAGAGCTGCAAAACCAAGAGGAAGAATGGAAAGGTGTGAAGACTGCTCTAACTGAAGCTGGGAAGAATACAGTGCCAGTTAAACAGAGAAAAGCAAAACAAAGTTGGATGACGAACGAAATTCTAGACATGATGGATAAGAGAAAGCAGGCGAAGAATAATGATGTGCTTTATGCAGAAATTGATCGTGGAGGGGTACTTCGGGGTTTGCGGTATTGCGGTATCGGGGGTAAATTTTGTGCGGTATTGCGGTAATGATGGGAAAAACTTGCGGTATTGCGGTATCGAGCTTTCACAGCGCGGTATGCGGTATTGTACGAAAACTAACATCCAAAATTCATGTAATGCCATTTTCCTGTTGAAGAACAAAGTACCTTCGATAGTACCTTGTACTATCTACCTTACAGAAGTTGAAGAACCAAGTACCTTGGTTGGGCCTATAGTGCTGCAAATCATTTTGACGATGTGAAGGTCGATTGGAGGTTCTCGTTTCGAAAATATTTTGCATGAATGGAGGATTTAGCTAGTTTACAGTTTTGAAAATCTCAATGCAGAGGTATCTAAGCCTATTTACATGCATTGTGCATTTTTCTGATTAGTTCCAAGTAGTTCTTCATAAGAAGAATTATGGTCATCATAAAGAAATCGAAGTGCTCCCTCCTGTATTTTTTCGATCTTATCCATAGATCTAGACGATGAGAAAAACCATACTAAAGGGCAGTAGTTAAAGTTAGAAAAGACAAAGCTTTGGACGAGTACCTTTTTCTCCGCAAAGCCAAGAAATGATTTCAGTCGTTTCAGTACATTTAGCTGGGTGGCTGCTTTTTTGCAAAGATCAGATATGTGGAGGTCAAAGTTTAGTTTATGGTCGAGATTTACACCAAGCAACTTTACCGAAGCTTCAGATTTAATCTTTTTCCCTTGAATAGAAATACTATGCCCAGTGGTGTCCGATTGATCTTTTTTAACGAGAAGTGCGCGGAATTTTTCTGGGTTAGCGATCATTTCATTTCGATCGAGCCATGTGAGAGCAATGCATGCCTCCTTTTCGAACACGTCAATTAGTTGTGGGAGACTATTGGAAAAATAAGATAAAGTATTATCATCTGCGTAATTGACAAGAGGTGCTTCTTTGATGAAATGAAACAGGTCATTGATATAGGAGTTGAAAAGAATAGGGCCTAAGACGGATCCTTGAGGAACCCCTGATAAAACAGATTTATAGTTGCTGCAAACATTGTTTATTCGAACCGATTGTCTGCGCCGTTTTAAATAGGAATAAATAAAGACCAGAGAATTTGCATCGAAACGATACGCATAGAGTTTTGCTATAAGCAAATCATGCGGGATACAGTCGAAAGCTTTCGATAAATCCATCAATATTGCTCCAACAGTGTAATCATTATCTAGTTTGGTCATTATCTAGGTTGGACAACTATACGCCTATCACGGTAATTCCTGCTCTGTCAAAAGTTATCAGATCATTTATAATCAACTGTCCCAGCACCTTGAATCGAACGGCCTGTTGTGCCCACATCAGTTTGGGTTTAGACAAGGGACATCTACGCAACATGCAGTGACCTTTCTGTCAGAAAAGTTTAGACAGATCGTTGAAAAAGGGCTACTTAGTGGTGCTGTCTATATTGACCTCCGTAAAGCCTTCGACACAGTACGTCATGCAACCTTGCTGGAAAAATTGCAAAGTTATGGAATAGATGATGTGGAATTACAATGGATAGGTGATTATCTCTTTTATAGGAAACAATAAGAAATCTTTTGATAGCACCAGCTCATGCGAAGAAAACGTTATATGTGCTGTCCCACAAGGATCCATCCTGGGATCCCTTCTCTTAGGGCTGATAATCAACGACATCCATATTCCGCTCACTGATAGTCAGTGATGCTGGCATTATATTATATGCCGACGATACTGTTTTATATTATGGAAGAAAGAACTCAAATGAAATAGAACATTTACTTAACAGTGAACTGCAAAAAGTTGCAGACTGGCTTGATGAAAATAAATTGTTCATTAACTTGAAAAAAGGTAAAACTGAATTTGTGCTGTATGGATCACATCAAAAGTTGCCCAAACGGCCAAACGTGGACATTAAAATCTACAATCAAACTATTCATGAGACAAAATCATCCAAGTACCTTGGTGTAGATTTGGATAACCATCTGAACCTTCATCGACATTTGGAAAATTTGTACAAAAAAGGTTCAGCCAGGGTAAACTTTTTATCTCGTATTCGCGAAAAAGTCATCCCTTATGTAGCAGAATTGATATTCAAAACAATGATATTTTCTATGTATTCGTAATTTCTGCCGTCAATGCAGTTTTACTGAAAGCACATCAATGAAACTTTTCCCGTCGTTCTCACGTCACACTTTTGTCTGTAAAACGTCTAACTACGATCTGATAGACCAAACAACAAATTCTGAGAAGGAAAGTGGATTTAGGTCGGAATCAAACTGCTACAACAGACCTGTATACTGTATTGACAGCGTTGTTTGTAGTTTTCCAGCGTTTGCGGTATTTTGCTATTTTTTGATGCGGTATTTGGTGTCCTTTTCGTGCGGTATTGCGGTATTGGGACCCCCGAAGTACCCCTCATCGTGATATCTCTAGAAAATGCAAACTAGCTAAAGAGAAATAGTGGAACAACAAATGCGATGATATAGAAAGACTGGAAGCAATGAACAGACATCAAGAAATGCATGACAAAATCAAAGAAATAACGGGCACCAAAAAGAAATCTAAAGGCAGTGAATGCATTAAAGATAAAGAAGGAAATATGCTCTTCAATGAAAACGACATCAAGAAAAGATGGCAGGAATATGTATCTGAATTATTTGACGATGACAGAGATGATACCTATGATATTATAACAAACGGAGAAGAAGCTGACATGTTAGAGTCAGAAATAACAAAAGCCATACGATGCATGAAAACAAGCAAATCCCATAAAATCAACACAGAGATGCTCAAAGCCTTAGATGAAGCTAACATCTACATTAATTGATCATGTTGCAACAAACACGCCTGCAAATATTGTCGAATCCGGTGTCCTAAAAATTTCTCTTAGCGATCATTATTTAGTATTTTGTATTCGAAAATTTCAGGGCTTCATACAGCGTCAACCCAAACTTATCAGAAGTAGGAGAATGAAAAACTTTGACCATGAAAGTTTTTTATCTGATCTTAGCCAAATTGACTGGGATGGTATTATACGTAATTGCGATAACGTCCATGATGCCGTTCAACAATGGTCTACAACTCTGTCTCTTGTCATTGAGATGCATGCCCCTTTGCAGGAAATGAGAGTATCTAACAAATACTCCCCATGGCTTAATAGCGATTTTAAAAAGCTTTCTCGTCAGAGGGACAGAATAAAAACTGCTGCCGTTAAACGCAAGTCAGCTATACTGATGGATGTGTACAGGCAACTGCGAAATAAAGCTAACATTCTCAACAAAACTCTCAAGCGAGAATATTTTTCCAAGAAGTTAGCTGCCTGTAAAGGTGACTTAAAGCAGTCATGGAAAACAATAAACCTCCTGTTGAATAAAAGATCTAAGACTACCAATATTGATTCCCTAAAAGTGAACGAACAGGAGATAAAAACTGATGATGATATCGCTAACTCGATGAACAATTATTTCTGCAGTGTGGGAAAGAATCTCAGTGACAAGATACCTGCTCAGGCCAATCCCCTTCCATCTCATCAATATGAAATATCAAATCCCTCGAATGGTAGAGAACCATTCAGATTCGCAGCCATCGAAAAGAGGACCATCGAAAAGGCCTTAAATAAAATCAAGACCTCCCATGGGTCTGGTGTGGATAACATTTCTAGCTATTTCTTAAAAGTAGCCTTTCCTGTTATTTCAGATTCACTCTGTGATATTTTGAACCTTTCCATATCTTCTGGAGTTTTCCCTGACAGCTGGAAAGTTGCTAGAGTAGCTCCCATATTTAAGGAGGGACCATCTGATGAAAGATCAAACTACAGGCCAATATCTGTTCTACCAGCTGTTTCTAGATTATTTGAAAAACTCGTGTACGACCAATTATATAGATATCTGGACGATAACAAGCTCATATGCTTACAACAGTCCGGCTTTCGCTCTTTACACTCTGTTGTCACTTGCCTTCTAAAATGCACGAATGACTGGTTCGTCAACATTGATAAAGGGAAATTTACAGCTATGATCTTCATTGACCTTAAGAAGGCGTTTGATACCGTTGATCATGGTATTCTTCTCGATAAGTTGAACTTCTATGGTATCAATGGCTTGGAACATGATTGGTTCCGGTCGTATTTGAATAACAGAAAGCAGTTTTGCAAAGTAAATGGCGTCTCTTCTGACATCAAAGATATTGATGTCGGAGTGCCGCAAGGTTCCTGTTTGGGACCACTTCTTTTTCTGCTTTATATAAATGATCTTCCCTTTGCACTGAAGAAGGCCGAGGCAAACATGTATGCTGATGATACCATGATTTCCTATTCCTCCAAAAACTTGGAAGAAATGCACATGGTGTTAAATGCCGAACTTGTTGATATCGAGAAATGGCTTCAAGGTAATAAGCTATCCTTGAACGTTGTCAAAACACAGGCTATGATAGTTGGGTCAATGCAAAATGTAAATAAAATGGCAGTGCAGCCTGCTTTGTTACCTGTGTTTAACGTTGGTGGCACTGACATTGATTTAGTGAGCAAAGTAAAATACCTTGGTCTCCAAATAGACAACAGTCTAACGTGGAGGTGCCAAATTGAGAGTATAAAAGGGAAAGTTTCTCGAGCAATTGGCCTTTTGAAATACTGTAAAAACTTCGTATCTATGGAGACATTGAAGGACATTTATCGTAGTATTGTAGAACCACATCTAAACTATTGCTGCTCCGTTTGGGGCTGTAGTGGTATTACTAGAATAGAGTCTCTACAAAAACTGCAAAACAGGGCTGCCCGAATCGTTACGGGTAGTCCTTATGATGCACCATCTGTGCCGTTACGCAAAGAACTAGGTTGGTTGTCCATCAAAGAAATGATTTTGAAAGAAACATCTACTATGATGTACAAATCTTTAAACGATCTAGCACCACAGTACATCAGTGATCTTTTCGTAAGACTGTCAGATTTCCACACTCGTGAGCTAAGAAACACTAAAAATGATCTTGCAGTACCGTTAATGAGAACAGTAAGTGGCCAAAAGGCATTCTCTTACCGTGGTACAAAAGTGTGGAACATGCTTAACGACAATATCAAAGAGGCTCCCTCGGTCTACTCTTTTAAATCAAGGTTGAGACAGTTGGGGTACGAAAATCTTTAATTTTGTACAGATATTTTTTGTATTCAGGTGTAAATTTTTATCTAATTTGCTTATATGTATTATATTAGGAACTTTACTTTTGACAGGGCCAAATTGTAAAACAATATTTATTGAATTTTGTACCCTGTATAAATATGTTTAAAATATGAAATATGAAACACCAAATCGCTCGCCAAGTTCTGCAATCAAGTATATCAAGTTGCAACAATACCTGGAGACATGAATGACTCCATATTTCTAAGAATTCGAAAAAAGTTAAAGGCCATCGCATGCAAAGAGTTTAGAACAATTAGCCTTATGAGCCACATTCTGAAGCTTATACTACGAGTTATACTGGGAAGAAACAAACAACGAATAGAAAAGGAAGTAAGCGATACGCAGAGCGGTTTTATGAAAGGAAAAGGAACTCGTGAAGAGATATTCAATATGAGAACTGTATGTGAGAGATACCTGGCAATGAACAAAAATGTATATGCATGCTTCATAGACTACGAAAAAGCATTCGATAGAGTGAACCACCAGAGGATGATTGAAAACCTCATAAAGATTGCAATACCAGGAAGGGATATCAAATTCATAAGAAATCTGTACTAGACTCAAAAAGCCTTCGTGAGACTAGAAAATGGACTGTCTGATGAAGTGATGATAAAACGAGGAGTAAGACAGGGATGTGTACTGTCCCCTGCTCTCTTCAATCTCTACACAGAGATGATATTCAGAGCTATAGATGATATGGATGGTGTGAAGATAGGTGGACTTAACATCAACAACCTGAGATATGCTGATGATACGGTTCTTATTGCTGAAACACCTGAGCAATTGCAAGAAATAGTAAATAAAGTTAATGAGGAAGGGAAACTGTATGGAATGAAGATAAATGCTGAAAAAGCAAAACTATGTTGGTATCAAAAGTAATGCCAAGCGTCAAATTTCATATTACTGTTGACAACGACATAATTAAACAAGTAGATTCATTTGTATATTTAGGACAACTATTGACAGAGGATGCTAAATGCGATAAAGAAATCCTACGTCGTATTTCTATAGCCCGAGGAACATTTAATAGAATGAAGTCAACATTAATAAATAACCACATCAATCTTGAGACGAGAAAGAGAATTCTGAAATGCTATGTATGGAGTACCTTATTTTATAGAGTAGAGACATGGACTGTAACAACGACACTTGAGAAACGTCTTGAAGCATTTGAGATGTGGACGTATAGGAAAATGCTGAAATTGTCATGGACGGAGAAAGTGAAAAATGAGGAAGTGCTTCAACGAATGAATGAAAAAAGAAAGCTGATCAATATCTTGAAGGACAGGAAACTGAAATATTTTGGGCATTTGATACGGCTAAATAACATATACAGAACACTGTTAGAAGGATATATAGATGGAAAGAGAGGTAGAGGTCGCCCAAGGATGAGTTGGTATGACAACATCAAGGAGTGGACTGGGATGCGGTATGAGAGGGCAACAAGAACTGCAATGGACCGAGACAAATGGAGAGCTACTGTGTCATCCAACGTCGAAAGATTTGGAACATAAAGAAAGAAGAAAGAAGAGGTAGAATCTTAAACTCTTAAATTCACAACAAAGAGGGTGATTCAAAAAGACGTAGCGAGAGAGAATCTGTCAAACATGATTTTCATGAAATCTATTCGGATTTTTCCTTTCGCACATCATACCCCAAGCTTGCCTATTTTACCAATGAAGACCCTGATTGGAATTACGTTCACGAGATTTCATGCACAATACAATACAGGATAGAACCAAACCAACGTCGATGTCAACTGATCCTTCGCTGGTGGGCTTCTTAGATAATGCAGTATCCGTTCAACGCAATCTACAGTACTTGATGATAGAAATATACAAAACCAACAATAACCTAAATCCTTGTTCTATGGGCGAGATGTTTGATATGTACAATATGACTTGCGAAATAAGAATACTCTTGGCATTTCATATGCCAGGACAACTTCTTACGGCATAGAAACTGTGAGGTATTCGAGTTAAAAGCTGCGGCAAACATTACTTCACAGTAGCAGAGAGTCCCAATCATCGATAGCTTTTCAAAAGAACTAAGAACCCACAAAATAGCGTGTGACGTAGATTCTGTAAAATATAAATTTCTGGCTTAAATTTTATCTAAATTAATCCTTTGTTTAATCTTTTTCCAACATTAGAACATATATATACCGGGTGTCCCAAAATAAAGTATACGGATTTGGTTGACTCTAGCGATGTGAATCTAGCTTCAATTAATGTCTAATCACTCTAAAAATGTTCCTCGATAATTAACTTGAACATAAGTACCTCGTTTGTGTTGGTATTTGTGCTTTGAGAGCAGACATGTTAATTTTGAAAGCTCAAATTTGCCTCTTCCTGCAAACAAGAGTTTTAGCCTTTTGGCCCAAGCAAATTTTTAAGGCACAGCCTATAAATCAACGATAGCCTTGATCAAATGTGAAAAATATTAAATCTTGAGTTATTCTCTTTTTCAGAAGTCATCCTCCAGTCACCCACAGGGAAGTTTCTTAATTTTCATTAATTTCAGTTCTTAATTTCGATGTGCTTCAGAAACTTGCTTAGCCCAAAGCTCTGGCTTTCAAGATTGATATTTCTGCTGTCCAAGCACCAATACCAACAAATGAGGTATCTATATTCAAGTTAACAATTGAGGAACATTTTGAGAGTGATTAGCCGTTGTATTAAAGCTTTATTGCTCATAGCTAAATTCACACCGCTGAAATCAACCATATATGTATACTTTTTAAGGACAACCGGTATATATACTTATTTATGATATTTTTGATAGTTGGCATTAATTAGCTTTAACATAGCTATCACGGTTGTACACCAGCTCTAAACAAACTAATCATTATTATCCTTATATACTCTAACAGGATGACGTCAGTGCCAAATGAAAGAAGATGTCGAAAAGTAGTTTGGAAAACAAGCAATAAAAAGGCCATTGGTTCGAGATTGAATGATATGTTAAGGGAGCACTACACGTACAACGAGTCTGGTTTCAATAACGATATAAGAACACATCTGAATTGAAAAAGATTTCATAACTAAGATCACAAAGGTATTGTTCAACGTTCTTCTTGGCTTGGAATGGCCTAAATTTGTGTTGCTCAACATTGTCGTTCTCCTGATAACGTTGCACTTGTTTGTTGCACTACGCTGTTTCTTACGTCATCAGATTTATTATTACTCTTTTCTTGCTCTCCTTCTTGCAGCTCGTGTCCTGATTTGGAATGAAAACAACAAATCTAGTCAATCGCAAATATTAAAATTAGAGGCTCAAGTGCACAGAGATCTAAACAGGGGCTGCTGCAAATTCATGAGTGCAAAGTGTACGATAGCATAATGTCAATGAGCTAAAGCATCATGTAAGACCTACATAATTTGGAATAATACACAGCACCTATAAATACAATGAGGTATCTAAGAAAAGGGCTGTTGATGATGTTTATGATATCAAGTCTCCTACAGGGTGCCCCAAAAAAATTGTTCCGACGTTTGATTGAATATAAAAAAATAACGAAATAATGAAAAGATTCCATGGTAAAATAATCTCATTGCTGAGGTTTTAAATTTAATCTTACACATTACAAGCTAGTAAAACGGCTAAATATTAATGGAGTTACGAGCTTTTGAAATTCAATTTTGTGGGAAAGCTGAAACCAGACGCCCCTAAATTGTATATTTTGTGAAAGTAGCATCTCGTTTTTTCAAATCAAATCAAAATTGAATTTAAAAAGCACTTTCAATAAATTAGCTTTCTCTAACATTGAATCAAAGTTATGGATGCTAGGAGGAATCCTGTTGAGCACAATTTAGAATGGCCCCGTCTCCCATGGATTAAGTTTTCATTCCATGTTTTTGATCCTTGCATTCTAAATAAATTTTGGCAACGGTTGCAAGAATTAAATTACTCTTAAGGTCCTTTTTGGTTGGCTCTGACATCAGCAAGAGGTTAAACATTGGACAGTCTTTTTTTCCTTGATTTTGGGACGTCTTTATGAAAACAATTCAGTTTAGGGGCGACTGGTTTCAGCTTTTGCACAAATGTTAACTTCAAAAGCTTGCAACTCCGTGAATTCTTAATGGATTCACAAGATTCTGGCGTAAAAAATCAATTTAAAATCTTAGAAACAGGGTTGTTTAACCAAAAACCCGTATTTCTTATCACTAATTTTAATATCTAATCAAACGTCTAACCACTTTTCTGCGACACCCTGTATATCGGATGATAAATTTGACATAAAAATGAGTAAATAACAAAGGGTACCAAAAACTAGAAATTGCAATATAAAATAACAATTGAATGTTAGTGATAAAATTACTTTTAAAAGCAGGAAATAGGGAGCAAAAACACAATTTTAAGCCAACCAAAGAAAGGACTTCTAACCGCGGCGTGTGGTGGCGGTGGCTCAGAAAGTTATAGGGGCGAGTCCTTCTTTGTTGGTTTTAAAATGAAGAATAATAAAAAGGAAGAGAAAATGTTGCCCGATATTTATGGTCACCATAAAACCAATTTCTTTACACAATTAAACAAAAGATTTGCAAGACTTAGGTGTCCCATATGACACAGCAAAATGATACCGTAGAGAATAAATCTCACATTCGTAAAGGCATCCTATCGTAGCAAAATAAAGAGAAAACAAAAAATTTTTCAAAAATTGCAAATCTTTGTCACGTAGGAAAAGTACATAATTTGTGTAAAGAACTTACCCCTGCAATCTTTTCACAAAGGTGTACGATCTAATACTTAAGGTATCAATTTGCTATTTCATAGGGGAGACCTGAGCCTTGCACAACCTTTCGTTTTTTGCAAGCATTCAGAGGTTTTTGCAACAAGAAAACTTTGAATCGACGGTAGTTGGACGGTTTGCTGCAGAGGCTGTGAAATCTTATCACATTTTATCGAAATTATCGATGATAAAATGGCGGAAAGAAATTGGATTTGTGGTGACCATATTCGTAAATGTTTCCGCAGCTTATCATTGCAAAGGAGAGTGATTTAATGCCGATTACTGGGATTCTGCTGCGGGTGAAGGTAGGCACATTAGCTTTCTTGGTAGCAAATAGCTTTAATTTGTCAAGAATTTCGAACATCACACAAACAAATATTTGCATGTTATTCCTGGACATAATTCATGTAACATGTGAACTTTCGAAAGCTATATTTTATTTGTAGCGTTGCTGAAACATTCTTGAACATAGGCCAATTTTCGAAGGAATGAAATTCGATGTAACGCCGACCCCTGGTGAGATTTCAACCAAATGCAGGAAAACAAATATGGAATGGGGCCTGTAGAATCGATTCGTGGTAAAACCAGCTCTATATATCTTTAGTGGTCGAATATAAATTTCTAATTTCGTGATGGTACTCGAAAAGTTGTCTCAAAAACCTTATTTTCAGTCATGTGATCGGAATACGACGATACTATTGGCGTATAAGCGTGAAATTGGAAGATTTGCGGGTTTCTCTGTGCCCTAATAAAAGATTTGACTTGTATGCTGAGTTGGCCCACGTTTTATGCAAATTGAATTTTCTTTCAATAAATTAGTGACAGACAATGCGAACGAAACATTTGCAAAATCATAGATAGGCCCTAGATGTTGCAACTAACTCATAGAAGAATGAATATTATATTTCTTAAAGGTTTGCCCGAGTCGCCTGAATTTTCGTTCTGGCTAAACAAGAAAAGTAAAAGCTCGGGTGACTCGGGTAAATTCTAGAAAGGGCCTTATTTTGAAAGGCAAATAAATGATATTTGTGACTTCTATGACTTCTATGACAAAGGAAAGTCTCAATAATACCATCAAATATCATTTTTGCAGTGATAGATATCTCGAGATTCCGACCTGGCCATTTTAGGCCACATCGTATTCTCGCCGCTGCACTATACAGAGACCAATTTTCATTTTATCTTCGTTAAGAAGCACCATTTTTTCCCATAATTTTCCATAATTTCGTCGAATTTTCGCTGTAAACTTGTCGATGCAATCTAGAGCTCCGTACGAACATCATAGAAAAACACACACTACTGATCACGTGTCAAAAACAACTACCAGAATTCACTACACGCTCACAGATGTGTGACGTAATCAGGGCAAATTTCGACTCATTTTTGTTGGTTTTAGGATTAAGAACAATAAAAAGCAAGCAACTAATGATCAGTTGCATAAATATTACAGTATGAAGGCTTCAACCAATCATTCTGATGGCATTGACTTACAAACTCGTAGGTTCAAGTCCTATTTATTGGTTTGAAAATTAAGAACAATAAAAAGAAAGAAACTTCTAAAAACACTTGCCAGGACTAAACTGGATTCTTAAACCGATCGTCTCTGATGTGATGACCCTGGCTTACAAAGTCATGGGTTCGAGTCCTACTGTCTTGGTTTCCAAACTAAGAATAATAAACAGAAATAAAACAAATGCTACGGTAGTTATTCTTACCGAGGTGAAGCATCAGGTGGTGGTATGTCCTCTTCTTGCTCTGCTTCGGGTTCTTCTGCCTGCTGACAGTAAAAAGTAAACTTGAAATAGAAAGCAAGTTTATTGAAATTTTAAAACGTCTTTGTTCCCTTTTCGGCTTATTGTCGAAGTCGTACATACATACACTCTTTTCAACGTTCAATCGGGCAAGTAAAATAACAGTCACCCAAATTCATGATTTCTGCTGATGACATTTCTTTGCAGGCATTATATAATTGACATAAACTTGTTGATAATATTTGCAGTGTTCTTCGAAGAACCTAAAAGCCTGGCCAAACGACTGAATGTTTTACGGAACAATATTTCATCATGATCTGCCTTGCTCAGCGTTGCTGAGTAGGGAGTGACCCAACGACTGAACTTTTCACTGAAAACGTCAATGAACAATGTTGATTGACGTTCAGCCTGTATCAGCGTTGTTGAGAAAGGGATGGCCAAGCAACTTAATTTTCACTGAACATTTTGCGGAACAGTGTTCAGATATATACTATGTTGTTGAGTAGGGGGTGACCAAATGACAGACATTTTTCACTGAACATTTCACTCAACAATACGACTTTTGAACTCAGTTGGGGCTTGGAACCTAGGAGAAATCTGAAATCAGGAGCAAATCAAAACAACGGACTGAAACTACATACATACAAATATATCTTCTGCATAATAGTATGGAATGAATGAAAGTTGTTTATGTATACATCTGTTGAATTTTTGAATGTATACATAGAGAACTGTGCAAAACTGATAGAAGCTTTGATGCAGATCACTGGAACTTTTCAAATCGAGTTTGGCTGCTATATGCTGACAGCTGAAAAAGTACATCGACTATTCTCGACTATATCGACTATTCTCGACTACATAAATAGATACTGTGCGACTGTTTGAATGAAACCTTACCGCGACTTCATTCTCATCATTCTCCTCATCGGAATCATCTGAATCCCAACTGTCTAAAGTTTGCTCAAATTCAAACTCCATCTCACTTCTATCTTCTGAAACAAACTCCGTGTCACGTTTGTCGTCTGCAACTAGAATCTGACTTTTGTCATCTGAAGCTAGAGTTTGACTTTTGTCGTCCAAAATTGACTCAATATCACGTTTGCTGTTCGAGGCAACCTCAATCTTACTTTTGTCATCTGAAGCTAAGATCTTACTTTTGTCATCTGAAGCTACGTGCTCTTTACTTTTACTCTGTGGATGGCAAGGTTTCATGTAAAACTACCAACTCACAGTGATCCAGGGCAAATAACTAATGCAAAAAATGAAAGTATCAGAATTGTACCGAACTGACTTTTCTATTGTTAACGGTAGACTGAGATATAACAATGCCCAAAAATGGTTGAAACTGGAAAATCTACTTCTGCGAAAACCGTATTTCAAGTTAGGCTTAAAAAGTGTACTTCAGCCTTCTTTCTTGGCAAAGCAAGGACCCAAAATAGCACTAACTTTACGATTCAAATGTCTTGGCTTTCACTCACTTGACTTTTATGATCTTTGTTTCGTTTGACAGATTAAACTTTGTAGAATATGTAGTTAAAGGGTCGATTGAAAATGTAGTTTTGTGCAAATTTTGCGAATTCATAATGGTCACCAAAAGTGAAAAGTGAAAAGAAAAGTGAAACTAAAACTGAATCTTGAAACGCTTCTTTAACATTAGAAACAAAATATCTATGTTTCAGAATTCTCGTAAAGCCTATTGCAGAATCAACTTTAACCTTTTGACAACACTTTTGCAAAAGGTCTGTAAATAGAGTAAGCTCTCAAATAACTTTGGCGATTTATTCACGAAGGCCAGTTTTTCACTTTTTCAGAGTTAAATGGCATTTTTCTGCTTATATGACTGGTAATATTTCATCACATCTCGACAATTGCAAATACATGCTTTTTAACAACCTAGTAGCATAAAGTATTATCTATATTCAACTAATTTTCCAAGGTTTTTCAAAACGTGCAGCCAACTCTGTGATGATTCCTGATATCTCAAGGCGAAAAATGGGCCTAGTTACATAAAACAGAACAAATACCAAAATTAGACATCGTATATGATTAGGGAGTTGATATCTAACCTCCTTTTCATTATAGAGGGAAATATTCGTTCCATTTGACATCTATCACAGCCTATAGTATGGTGGCAAATATAAACAGAATTCGTTAAAAAAAGACTCCTTCTTCATTGGGCTTCGTAAAAAATTTGCCAAAACTATTTGGGAGATTACTCTACTTACGACCCTTTTACAAATGTTGCCAATAGGTTAAACTTGATTCTGTAATAGGCTTTCCAAAAACTCTGAAGCAAAGGTTTTTTGTTTCCAATGTCGAAGAACCATTTCAAGATTCAGTTACAGTTTTTTCAACATTTGGGTACCATTGTGCACTCGCAAAATTTGCAAATCCCAAGATAAAATTTTCAATCGACCCTTTCGCTACATATTCTGTCAAACAAAGATCATGAAAATCGAGTGAGTGCAAGCCAAGAAATTCAAATTTGAAAGTTAGTGCTATTTTGTGGCCTTGCTTTGCCAACAATGAAGCCTAAAGTGTACTTTGTAGGCCTAACTTGAAATATTGTTTTCTCAGCACTAAATTATCCAATTTGAAATTTTTCTGGGTTTTGATATACCTCAGGCTACGGTTAACAATAGGGAAATCAGTTTGGTACAATTCCGATACTTTCATTTTTGCATTAATTACCGTAAAAGCTCTAGTAAGCCCCCTTCTCTAATAAGCCCCTCCCTTCTGGGCCAACAGTATAAATAAACCCCTCTCTATTAAGCACCCCCTCTTATATCAAATTCCAGAGGTTACAA
Source organism: Aurelia coerulea (assembly GCA_039566865.1). Lineage (NCBI taxonomy): Eukaryota > Metazoa > Cnidaria > Scyphozoa > Semaeostomeae > Ulmaridae > Aurelia > Aurelia coerulea. The sequence continues at coordinate 29,986,437 of CM076943.1, forward strand.
AAAACTTTCCATTTATTGAGCTAAATAAGTTTGCATGCTAATTTTGATATGGTTTGAGATGAAACTATGTCGAATTTATGGATTCATGCTGAATCTGCAAAATATGGTGTAACATAACTAAAAAGCTATCATTAATTTGATTTTGTGAATAAGCCCCCATCTCTAATAAGCCCTCTTTCAAGCCCCTCATCTGGAGTATCCAAAATTAAACCCCCTCTGGGCCCAAATAGAGCTTTTACGGAACACTAAAACTGAAATCTGGATCACAGTGCATCTGCATGACTAAATTCGTATGATTAGAATAACGCTTTTGCGTAAGGCTACATACATACTGCTACGCAAACAATTTTACGTGGCTACACTATGAACGGTCTGCAAGCGCTCAGTGGGCGATTTCCTTTAACATGAAGTCGAAACCAGTAAGGACTACATGGGGGGTAAGCAAAAAACAACACTCGCCAAGTTGACGTCATTGATTTTACTAACTTTGTAAGTGAGGTCGCATCGAAATTGAAAGCCCTCCGTCCATTAATGACCAAATTTCCAACGGACGTTTAGAAACTACCCACAAACAAATTATTGCAGCCTGCTGCCTTACGGAGATCACAACATGCTATCAGATTTGACAACTTGTGAACACCTTTTTTGAAAATAGGTCATAATTTCAGAACGACAAGTCAGATGAGGTAAACCTTTTAATAAGCTTAAAGGCAGAAACACCGCAATGCGACAAAAAACAACAGCAAATATAATGAATTCATTTTTTGCCAATATATTCTTTGTCCTGTCACATTACAGCCCTAAAGAAGTCCTGCATGGCAGGACAAAATATTGGCAAAAAATAAATTCATTATATTTGCTGTTGTTTTTTGTCGCATTGCGGTGTTTCTGCCTTTAAACTTATTCATTTTTTCGTCACCGCAAGCATCTTCGGATCCGACAATCGACGCTGGTATCGTGGCCTTTACTTTTTCAACTTAAACCTTTTAACGCTGCAAATCTCAGCTAATCAAAGTCCGTCTCAACTTAGATGTCACGTGAAATGCCCGCAAACTACAGCAATTGCAGTGGTTTGCTTGACAAATTTTGTATTATTGTAAACCCCACGTGACATCTAATTTTAAGATAGACAGCGTCAATTTTGGGTGTATGACTACGAAACTTTAGCATGCAAAGCAGCAAATCTTTCTTCACTGCGCAGTACAAAACAAACCAAACAGCTATATAAGGACAATATCACTAAACAACTACCTCGTCCATTTCTTCTTCTGTAACACTATCTACATCAGAAATTTCTTCTATCTCTTTGGTATCCTTCAGCTCTACTACACCTGGCTATGAAAAGTAACAAACCAGAAAGGGTGATCATTCCCCGACTACATGAAAGATGGTGACCTTTAACGTAAATTACTGAATTCGTCACTCAGAAATAAAATATATGCCAACAAATACGTACCTTAACTCTCCTTGTCAAATACCGCATTTAATGGTCAAAAATATCATAAAAGATTGTTAGTTTTACAGCAATTATGTGTTTTTGCTATTGCTGCGTAATGATTTGACCAAAAACGATTCACAAGCAAAGTATTTAAAAATGCTGCCATCATTATCTTTCAGGCCTCTTTCTGAAATCATAGCTACTGCATCACATTGCTAACTTGCTACATTATTGCTAACACGTGCTCAACTATATACAACTATCATATTCATAAACTAATTTGGTCCAAGAAGAAGTGGATCGTTGATCGTAGCATACAGTGTTTTGATTGTGTGTTGCACAATCTACGATTGCCTTGAGCTATGTCTTACTTGATGCATGTCATTCGGACCTAAATGTTATCTAAACCAAGCATAAAAGTAGTCGTTGCAAAAGCATAATTTTAATATATCTATCATTCAATCTATCTGATCTATCACGAGGTTTTGTGCTTAATCTTTTATACATATTTAAATATAAAAAAATTAAAATAGATTTATATAAAAAGAGGAGAGGAAATTTCACTGAAACGATTTAAGAAAATCTCTTTGATGATTCGGTGAACTCTAGTGTAGCTATAATGATTGTTTTATATGATTCAAAAGGTACTCTTGCATCACCAAACAACATTGTTGAAAATGATTCCTCGTTCTTCATTCCTCAATTTTTTATCTTTTCATCGATAGCAACTCCATAATAGCAAACAGTTCAGTTTCAGTGAGTTCACGTAAATTTCCGACCATTCTCAGTTCCTGGTTTGATAAACCACCATATACGTGTGCATTAATGCATGCTACTGTGAGTTTGGTAAACACAGATAACCATTTATTGGAAACTTCTCGTAGCATATAATCTTTAATGATCTAGCAACTGCTCAAGATTGAGACTGCAAGAACAGTGACCACTGGGATTTCTCCGATGTGAAACAAACAAACAAACAAACAAACAAACAAACAAACAAATAAACATGTAAGAAATATTGGTAGACTTTTAGTTCTAAAGGACATTAGTCCGGGTTTTAGCCCGTGCGTATTTTGTTATTTGATATCGAACGATTGTCGTAAGCTTTGAGCGGAAGCCAGTTCGTTGTAGACCGTTGTTATGTTAGATTGAGAGAAATTACGTTACGATGTTGCATAAAGTTTGCATCGAAGTTTGCCAGAATATTCATTTGTTTTAATTGTGAACTCGCACGGTTGGGGTATTTCCAACATCACTGGCACCTCCGACGGGACCCACTTGGGGGTCGAGGAATATTTTGGTGAATTTTGAAGGGCAAGAAGATGTCTGAAGACGGCCGCGAAGATGGCAACTTGGAAGCAACGAATCGAGATGAATTAATGGCGCTTCACGCTCTCAAAGATGAGAGAGAAGTATTTAAAGAGGCCTTAAGAGATTCATTTTCGCGATTAAATGAAATAAATTGTGTCGAACGGGTCGACGAAGACTTGGTAAGTGAAATTAAAGAACTTCAAATCGTGATAGAGCCGAGCTTGATTGAAATTAAAGATTTGGACATTAAAATACAAGCTGAAATGAGGAAATTGAAGTTAAGGGATAGTTTAGTCGATGAAATAAAACGAAGTAGGTCGTACGCTGCTAAGGTACAGGTAGCCCTAAACAAGGCGACAGAATTAGAAAAGAAAGAAACCAAGAAAGATAATGTACCTGGACTTGGGGGGTCACTTGGGGCTCAAAGAGATTTAGTTAGGCCAGCACAGAGAAATTTGTCACCAGGGTTTTTGTTTTCTAATTTTCCTAGTTCAGATTTGTTGGGTAATGGAGCTGGGAAAATTATTCCGGACATGATTATGGGGAAAGAGCTGACACCGGACAGCAAGGGATTTTTGGACAACCAGAAATATTGGGGCAACCAGATTGTTTCGGACAGTTTGGAATTAGCGGACGACCAGGAAATTTGGGACAGCCTATGAATGTTGGACCAACAGAAATTACCGGACACTTTGGAAATGTCGGACAGTCAAGAATTATGGGACAGTGTAGGAATATTGGTTCAACAGAAATTCCCGGACAGCTAGGAAATATTGGACAATCAAGGTATGATCCCTTTGGGGGGAACTTAGGATCCACTTTTGGAAATGAAGTGAATGCAGGCAGAAATGAAAATGACTTTAGAAGTCAAAATGTTGTGAAATTGCCTAAGTTAGAGTTAAAGCGTTTCAGTGGAGATCCAATGAAATGGTTAGAGTTCTGGGATAATTTCCGGAGAAATGTTGATGATAATCCAGGATACTCTGATGTGCACAAAATGTCATATTTGAAAGCTTGTTTGGATGGTGCTGCAAGCACAACAATTGCAAATCTCTGCATAATTGGTGACAATTACAAGCCAGCAATAGAAACATTAAAAGGAAAATATGGCCAAACAGGATTGTTGAAAGGGGCACACATGGCAGCATTAAAGGCAACGCAAGGAGTATCAAATCCAAGAGATATAAATAAATTACGAAAGTTGTATGATGAAGTAGATTCCCATTACAAGGCGCTATCAGTTTTAGGAGTCCCAGGAGATCATTATTCCGTAGCGGTTCTACCAGAATTGATGAAGAAATTACCAAGAGATATAGCGATTAATATTCGTCGAGCAAAGGAAGTGAACCACGAATGGGGGATAGGAGAATTTCTAGAACAATTCTGGCAAGAGTTGGTGCTCAGAAGTGCGGACGAGTCTCAGGAGCAGCCGGTGGTAGAAAGAAAGAGAGAGGGCAGAGTGTTAGCGGTCAGCAGTGCAGCATGTGTTTATTGTTTAGGAGAGCATGCAAGTAAAGAGTGTAGCCAAGTGGAAGATCTTGATAAAAGAAAGGGTATCTTGAGGAAATATAACAGATGTTTCCAGTGTCTGCGGAAGGGGCACCCTCAAAGGAAATGTAGAGACAAGAAGGAATGCGACAAATGTAAGAAAACGGGTCACCATGTGTCAATATGCAAAGAGGAGAAAGTAACCAGTTTACATGTAACAGCAAAGGGAGCCATTGCATACCAGACAGTACAAGCTAAGATCAACATTCCAGGAAAAGAACCAGTTCCATGCCGTATGCTGTTAGACACCGGAAGTGATAAGACTTATGTGGTGCAAAAGATTGCTGACAAATTGAATGGTAAGCCAGTTCGACATGAAACCAAAATTCTGGACACAGTCCACGGCAGCAGGAGTCACAGATGTGCAGTTTATGATTTAGAGGTTAGAAACATGAATGGAGAAGTTAAGTTCACTACAGAAGCTGCCACCCTCAGTAAACTGACAACTGTGAGGAACGCTAGACCGGAAGTGGTGCAGCAAAAATTTGAGCACCTAAAGGATATCAAGTTCTCTGATGTGTCTCAACACAATGAGTTAGAAATTCATGTGATCATTGGTTTGGAGGACTTAGGTAAGGTAAAGACAGGACGTATGATACGGGGGGAGGAAAACCAACCCATTGCTGAGGAAACCAAATTAGGATGGACACTGCTAGGACCAACCTATCAAGGAACAAAAGATTGTGGTCATGAAAGTAGTGTGCTATTTTGTATGGAACAAAAACAAGAGATATCTACTGAGGTAGAAAGACTATGGGACTTAGAGACTGTTGGAATTAGAGAAGGGGATCGAGTACATACCGAGTTTAAAGATACAGTCACGTTCAATGGTACACGCTACGTTGTTAAGCTACCCTGGAAGTCTGAGTTAATTAGATCATCGTTACAAGACAACAAACAGCTATGCGAGAAGCGGTTAAGATCACAGATGAAAAGATTATCAGCAATACCTGAGCAATTGGAAGCCTATGATGGTATCATACAGGAGCAAATAAAGTCTGGAATCGTTGAAAGGGTTCCAGAGAAAGCAGTGGAAGTCAAGGAAGGAAAGCATTATATACCACATCACGCAGTCATCCGACGAGAAGCTGAGTCAACCAAAGTAAGAATAGTGTTTGATGCGTCAGCAAAGGAGAGAAGAAGTGGTAGGTCATTGAATGAATGTCTTCACAAAGGACCGGCGTTGATGCCTATGTTGTTTGACATTGTTTTGCGTTATAGAATGTATGCAGTCGCATTAGTGGGTGATGTGCAGAAAGCTTTTCATCAGATTGAGGTATCTGAAGAGGACAGAGATTTTTTAAGGTTTTTGTGGATGGAGGATCCAAAGGATGTGTGTTCGAAGGTTTGTGAGCTGAGGTTTGCAAGAGTTATTTTTGGGGCAGGGCCCAGTCCATTTTTGTTGAATGCTACGCTGCAAAAGCACACTTCAGACTATGAGCAGGCGGATCCAGAGTTTGTAAGGAAGGTGGTTAGAAGTTTATTTGTGGACGATTTTGTTGGTGGAGCTATGAATTCGAGTGAAGCTGTAGTCTTGAGAGGGAAGCTCACAGAAGTTATGCAGAAGGGGGGATTCACACTCCATAAATGGAAGTCCAACAGTGAGGAAGTACGAAGGGGTCTGACAGAGGAAAGGAAAGGTGATAATGAGAAAACTTTTGCGAAACAAAGTTTAAATCAGAGTGAAAGTCAGAGTAAGGTACTTGGGATCAAGTGGAATCCAGAGAGCGATGTCATGGCTGTGGAGATATCACAAGTTGTAGAGCAAACAGAAAGAAGTCAAACCATGACAAAGAGAGAGTTGTTGAGCCGGTTGTCAAGAATTTATGATCCACTAGGGGTGGTAGGACCAGTCACGATTGTAGCTCGAAAGATGTTTCAAGATGTGTGCAGAGAAGGAATAAGTTGGGACAGTTCAGTAAGTAAAGAAATGCAGAACAGGTGGGACTCTTTTGTGAGTCAGGTGCAGCAACAGCCAGAGATAGAGTCTAGTCACACAGCATACTGTGCTGCAGTGTATTTAGTAGTGAAGTTACCACAAGGAAGATTCGGAAAATTGCTGACTGCCAAAACAAGATTGCCACCATTGAAGAAGAACATGACAATTCCACGTTTAGAGTTGACAGCAGCGAGAGTAGCAGCAAGATTAGTCACCACAGTAAGAGAAGCATTGAAAGAATTCGGAATCAAGAAAGTTTACATGTTGTGGTCAGACAGTTGCACGGTTCTACAATTGGCTTGAAAGAAGGGGTCAATATCGACAGTTTGTTGAGCACTGAGTCAAGGACAGTTGATTGAAATACAAAGGCCACTGCAAGGCATTGCATCATTAGAGTTAAATGGACCTGTAACCAAGAAGGTTTTAAAGTCAGACTGTGAAAAGAGGAATGAAAGACCAAAGAGACTTGCTACGTTTACAGGGGAAGAAAAGAGAGAACTACAAACTGAGATTTTGAATCAAGAAGATTAACTTCTTAATTGGGGGGAGTGTAAGAAATATTGGTAGACTTTTAGTTCTAAAGGACATTAGTCCGGGTTTTAGCCCGTGCGTATTTTGTTATTTGATATCGAACGATTGTCGTAAGCTTTGAGCGGAAGCCAGTTCGTTGTAGACCGTTGTTATGTTAGATTGAGAGAAATTACGTTACGATGTTGCATAAAGTTTGCATCGAAGTTTGCCAGAATATTCATGTGTTTTAATTGTGAACTCGCACGGTTGGGGTATTTCCAACAAACAAACAACCAAACAAACAAACAAACAAACAAAGCTTGATAAGTTGTAAGCACAATTTCTACGGTCTGTCTCACATAGGATGTCACGCAAGGTTTGCGATACAGCAAAATCACTCAAGTAAACTTCTTTGTTGTTATTCACGAATGTTTTCGCCTGAAATCTAATGCGAGAAAGAATTTAGTTTGATTGACCAGTCAAGCGTTTCGTGGACTGTTTCCTGATCTTTTGTAGAACTGATATTAAAACGTTTCATGGGACCAATTCTTTTCCATAGGTCACCAATGAAATTGCATTTAAATATCTAGCCTTGCTAAAGGCTAGCACGCGCTGATTAATATCAAAATGAAAAAGAGACGAAAAGAACTTTTTTAAATAGTAAAATTGTTTCAAAAGTTCTGTTTTGTGATTTCTATTTTCATCAATCGTTGATAAAGATCACAGATTAAAAGATTTGAGACAAGTTTATTGTATTTTCTAATCTCTTTCAAATCTTATATGGCTAGTGAATGAGCTTCTGATCAATTGGAAGAGATCAATTGAACTTGAAAATTCTCACCTCTTTGGTTGCTTCTTCAGACGTGGCTTCTTCAGAACTGGCCTCTTTAGCTTCTCCTTCAGCTGCAGCCTGGAAAAATAAGGTTACACAAAATCATTTATCATTTTAAGAGCAAACAGTCAACCAAAATAGCAAATCAGAAATAGAACTCTGGCATGTAGGCATAGTACTCTGGATTACACTACTCCGTCATAACATTTTAAGACTGTTTCACATAATGTTATGGTCACTTCTTTGAAGATAATTTTTGGAAACTTTTGTTCCTCTCCACAGAGAAGTAGATTTTTAAATATTCACCAATGAACCTATGTTGTAATAAACGAATCTTGCTTCTGGCTACTTTTACAGTGTCGAAATCTTACTTCGGTACTTACTTCGGTGGAACAGAGACACTTTAATAAGTGCCACTTAGGGATAGCTGAGCCAATTCAGTTCAGTTCAACAGTAAAATGTTCCTTATGAAGTTAGGAATTGGTGCTTCCCCAATCCCAATTTAACTATACGAAGAACATTATCACTTCTGTCTCTCCTTTATATTACTTGATCTTCTTCAACTACTGTATCTTTCATTTGTTATTCCATCAGCTAAATTTAGTCTAGCTGGAGCTAACTGAGTTAGGGTAGCACAGGATAACTTTCTTATCTGCCATATGATGCATCCTATACCCACTGCATAGGGTCAAAGTCTTTAACTCGGCGTAAAAAGGTGGATGTGAAATTATATGACCTATTTCTTTGAAATGAATGGCTTGAAAGAAACTTTGGCTACTTTTTCGATAATTCTACCGCTACACCTTTCAGAAATTTTGATTATTTTGAAAAACTGCAGCGTATTTTACATTTCAGTTCATTAAAGGATTTGATGTCATCAAAGGTCTAAATCGCAAACAAGAAAAGTGACAGACTTTTGTTTGATATCACACTGTAAACATTCATAAATCAAGCTTTTCTGGAAAAATATTCTGTGACTTCTGCAAAAGTTTAGAAATCATGATGATTTTAAATTTTTTCAAATTATTTCTTGAACACTTAAAGAGAAGATCAACAGTATAATCCAGAAAATATTGAAGATTTCAATAAATCAAACGGTAGAATTACAGTGAGATAGTTATATTTCCTTCAAGGTATGCAGTTAAAAAAAACTGGTTATAAAATTTCACACCAAAATTTTTCTTTAAAGACTTGGAACCTACGCTTTAAACCTCATTAAACCATAGTAATAAGAATAAAAATATCACCTCTGTTTCTCCCTCGGCCTTTCCTTGGGCATCTTCTTCTTTGGTTTGTTCTTCTGCCTCTACTTCTTGCTCAGCTATTGGTTCATCATCCGCAGTTGCTTCATCTGTCTTCTTCCTTTCAGCTGCAGCATCCTATCCGCATAATATATACAAATCAATAAGAGGTAAAACATAAATGAGGGACCACTCAAACGGGTCCAAAAAAGTCAAATACCTTGGAATTACCGTGGACAAAAAGCTAGCATGGAAGGAGCAATATAAAAAAGTTCTAAAGTAAAATTAAAGTGTCCCCTCGTCCCTGCAGAAACCAAAAAACATACTCCCACAATCAATATTGGATTAGATGTATAAGGCACTGCTTAAGAGTTATCTGGGATACAGTGATGAACCATGGGGCAGTTGTCAAATGCAAGGCTTGATATCTCCTGCATCTACAAACAAGAGCATGAACGCTAGAATTCTCCGGCAGAATCTAGAATTCTCCAAAAGCAGTGTTTTCTATTCTGGCGCAGAGACGTGAAATGAAATCCCATTGGAAATTAGAATGAGTCCCACAATTACCACGTTCAAAAGGAAACTGAAGGAATTCCTGCGGAATTAGCATCTTCCTGAAACACGACCCCTAGGAAACCAGCAAATTTGTAAGATTTTAATATGTAAATAGATATTTTGTAGAGAGATTATATTTCTTTTCTATTATGGTAGCTGATGGGGTTTTGTATCAAAATATGGTAAGATTAAATGAAACACAAATCAATCGACTGTTTCATTCCTAACGGTTGAAACAAGATATCATAATATTGACGATATCAAGCCATTTAATATCAGAGCAAAACTTAGTTCAATTTTTTCGACTATACCACTAATTCATTACTATCAACTTTTCCAGTATCGAGAGAGATGGAGAATTAGAAATTTAAAATCACCTTTTTGCTTGGCAGACAACAGGCTAAGATGAGAATGATTGGTAGAAAGATAACCACAACATAAACTGCCCATAACCATTGTCTTTCCTTTGCTGCATCTTGTAGTGTATTCCAAATGCCACTCTGACAAATAAACAAATATATACGATTACTGGAGTTGACAATGTAAAATACATCTGCACTGCCAGGGAAGACGATACAATACCCCTTCTATGTGACTTTGATAAATACCAGGTCAGTAAAGAAAAAGGTAGGTCTCTGCAAAATCGTCAAGACTAGAATTAACCACTGATCTCGAAACTTTCTTTTGATTTTCATGATATACAAATCCAGTTATTTCTAAAGAACTGCTAAAAGAGACAACTTGATACCCTGACTGTAAATCCATCATAATTTACAAAATTTTGACCTAGAAAATTGTCGAAAGGGAATGTAACCTGGAGAAATCTTGTCATGCAAACCAATCAATGAGTACATTTAAGAGGCATCGGGAATTTTAAATAAAGTTGCAACAGTGTTGCAACATTATTGACCATAAGAAAATTCAAGAAAACAGCATGAGACTCACCGATGATTCACTACCGACAGAAAATTCTTTGGCAAATTTCAGATCCCATCTGAAGGGCAAAAACAAGAATATTTAGGATAAAGAAGGCGCTTATGTACGTAAATTGTGCAGTTTCTTCTGATCTTATATTTTCTTTGCACTTCTTAAAGCTATAAATGATTTTCGAAAAATTTTGAAATTACCTAAACAGTCAACAGATATTTACACCCTGGTCAAAACATCTTAAGTGTAATTTACTCTACCATTCCTACGCGATCGTACAATCTCAATTTTCTTTTGAAGATCGATTGCAAAAATAAAGCAGCAGCAAAGTAAAATATTCACACAAAATTCACAAGAAAATTCTGCATTTCAAGGATAGCATTTCACCAGCAATCTTCCCCTCGACAGGGTGTGTGACTTGTCCTGATCAGTAACAAAATGCAAATTAGGTAAAAAAACAAATTGCTTTACGAACACAGAAATAAATGAGAGCCTTTGACAAGGAAGAGTACTCACGTATCGGCAGTCCATTGGTCAACAACAGATTGTTGATTTGCAATGATGATATTGTCGAAAACGATGTCATCAGTCATTGACCATAGCTCAAAACCAATTGCAGCCTAATTGAAGAATGTAACAGTAGCAAAAAACTCATCTTTAGGAGCCATTATCCCTTTACTTTTTTTTATACTTCGGAAGTCAGAAATGCAGTATATTAAAACTTGATAACTGAGAAAATATAAAATGCAAGAAAATGGCTTTAAAGAAAGATATCGCAACTTTGGGCTATTACTTCCGATAACCAGGATAACCTTTTTCAACACAGGCAAAAATCAAAGGTTATGACATGTTTTTGAATCTCAAATGTTATGAGAGCTACTGTTATCCGCGATTTAGCAAAACTACTTCAAAATGGGAATGAATTTTACAAAGATAAATTTCACTTCTTAAGGGATACCATATGAATTCAAAATTGTTAGGGTACCTCCGTTAACCATTGTCGTATTCGTGTAGATTAAACTTTTAGATATTAAACAAAGAAAATACTTTCTTTAGGAACACAAATAATACATACTTTTACAACGATGGATGTAACTTACTATGCTGGTCATCTTGAATGGCTCATTATCTTCAAAGTAATCTGGGTTCTCGATTTTCTTTGGTGACCATATTCCCTGGAAGCAAATATGTTCCATTCATATCCATATGAAAATAAAATATAAAAATTGGCACAATCAACTCACCAAACGATTGGCAAATTTGCAGGAACTCATTTCCTTTTATGATGAAGCCTAGAGCAACAGTTATGCAAAAATATATAAAAAGATACCCCGAAAGATCGATGATACGTCAAGCTGCAAAATCTTTCCACCACAATGTCTCTGACTAGATGATTATTTCAAATAATTTGTTTCTTTGTCTACAACCTGTTTATGATATAATCATTTGTATATTGTATATTGTATATTGTATATTTGCATATTGTACATATATTTATATATTATTGCACACTTAATCAGAATGAAAACCAACTGTTGTTTAATTGGTGCTTGTCTTCTAAATATATCTGAAAGCAAACAATAACATTGTCCTTTACTTGCATGCCTCGAAACCACTCTCCTAAATACATCTTTTTTTAAATTGTACTGTTCCTTTTTCTTCCTGCCGAGTGGCGAAGAAATTGTTTACTTCCTCAGAGCACACATGTGTAGGTGAAAATTTCCTGTGGTAAAATTTGCTCGAAATATATTTGCTTGACTGCACATTATAATCTATGTCAAGGGGATGAGCGATCAGCTCTGAAAGAAACAGTACATACAACTAATTGATCTGTTTGTAAGAGCGATAAAAATGAAATCTTAAAACAGGACAGAATAATTTCATGTGGCCTCACAGCAAAAATTTCCAAGGAGCGGTGCTCCTAAGCTCCCACACACTCTCGACCCCTGTTTCTGCCAGTCCAAACAAATTCTGGTTCTGCAGCCCACTGTTTTTGTTTTTCGAAAGAGAAAAACTTAAAGTTAGATGACGAAGCTAAGCAGAGGCAATTTATAAACAAGATAACAAAATGCCTATGCACATTACTGCTCCCCTAGTGAAAAGATACGCACGCACGTGTCGAAATCATCACATACAATAGGCTAATTTTAGACCTGCATATGCAGCTCTTGAGTTAGCTCTTTATCTCCGTCAACTAACTTTAAAGGAGCTCACAGTGGGCCAAAATAGCCATTTTGCAGACATTCGTGGATATCTGCAAGGAAATAAATGTTAAAGGGCTAATATCACCTCTTACGAAAACTTGGTTACTAGATGATCCTTTTACGCTGAATTTGATAACGTTGTTAAAAACGCCATATTTTGCGAACAAGTGTACCTAATTGGCCCCCAAAGTTAGGAATTTGGGGCAACTTTTCAAAATTACCGCGCAATGGAAAGAAGACTGGTAACGAGCGCTGAAACGTCACAGCAGGAAGGCATGAGAAGGAATCGTAGCGGAGAGACAGAATAAGGTCGTTTCTTGCTGATAGTACTCGCAACTCTTTTTGGTCAGCCATGCCTGATAGGTGTGTGGTGTATGGTTGCAGCAATACTTATGACAAGGATCTTGGTATTTCAATCCATAAACTGCCTTTCTTTGGAAATGACAAGCCTGAAGCAAAGAAACGAAGAAAGAAGTGGACGGATTTCGTCAGGAGAAAGAGGGCGAAATGGAGCGACTCGAGGCATTCCGTAGTTTGCTCGGAGCATTTCGTTTCAGAAGATTTTGATCGGCAGTTTGCCTCTGTTCCCGGGATGGAGATTTCCTATCGTCGAAATCTGATTTCAGATGAAATAGGGGTCAAGGCTTTTCCCTCTATACAAGAACCGAAGATGAGATCGAAGGCAACAACCACTAGTGCCAGGAGTCGTAGACAGGTAGGCCTAAGTTTCTTTCAAGATTTTGTTTTGACTATGTTCTCGCTGAATACATAATTTTTCATCTGTAAAAATGAAAATTATACAGTTCAATATCTATCATTGAATTGTAATTGTGCAAACAGTATTAACTATCGATTCTTCTCTTCTTATTTCAGTTGGTAAAGGATGCAGTGGCCTCAGCTTCTGCTGTTGTTGTTGATGACCCTTCACACAGTGAGTGCGATGTTTCAGGGGAAGGAGAAGATGACCGCGAAGCTTTGCTGGACACGCAGATTTTGACGAACGATTGTTCACTGGTAAATCTTCATTATTGCATATTGCTTTGTTAGTTTGTTGTATCGTACATGAATGAGTCCACATGGCTTTGATGAGATAGGATGGGTAGGCAGGGGAGATAAACAACGCTGAAACTATTGTATGATGGCAACAGAGAACAGATGCATTTTTCGTTGCCCAGGTTGGTGGGTGAGCAAGTACAACTCGTGTGAAGGCCTTCAAAATCGTTTTGAGGATTCATCATCAACCTGAAAGGGCAGAGTGTTTGAATCGGCTTTTGTCCCAACCTTCGTGAGAATCAGACCCACTAGAGCCCCTTGCACAAAACGCACCCAAAATGAGATTGATACTGTATTGCTAAAATGTATATATTTTAATTTATAGGAGCATGAGGCATCTTGCACAGCACTAGACTTCACTTGTCAAGTGGATTTGGCACCTGTTGTAAATTGTCAAAAGTGTGCAGATTCTATGCAGCTGGTACGCAAATACAGGAGTCAATGGTTGGGTGCAAAGTTCAAGCTGGACAATTTGAGAATAATAATAGAGAAAGGTTAGATTTTCTTTCTTACTTGTTGATTATAGCCATTCCAGTAGTAATGACCAAATCCATAGGTGACTTTGTTTCAAAGCAGGTTCAGAGTGATGATGATATAGTTTGATACAATTTACATACTAACACACATGGACGATAGCACAAAGAAAAGACTATACTGTATGACCACCACATGACCATTGCAGAAATAGCATGCAACTAAATTACACCTTAATGAATAATTAAAACAAAAGCTTCAAAAATGATATGCTGGTACAGTATGTGCAGAATATCTCTGGTCTGGTACATAGTGCTGTACTGTAGAGACCACACCTGTGGCACTTCTGTTTAGGGCAGGTGTGCAGAGTATGGTACTTGCATACCAGAAATTTCAATAGGTTATTCAAAATGGACATCAGAGAACAAAATATATTTCTCCTTGCATGCTGGACATCTTGAGAGTGCCATACTCTGCAGACTGGCTTGCAGGCTGGCTTGAGTTCATGGTTCCAACATAATATGTAACTATACAGTATGTAGATATCAGGGAGCTGGTACCAAAATTTTAAGATATTTTTGAGGATGGTATACATTTTTCAAGTTAGGTAAACATCTGAGTTGTACCTTTTGCAGACAAATCATGTACATACGAAGAATCAGATGTTTTAGACATTGATACAGATGAAGAGAATGATGATGAAAAGAAAGAGCCTGGCAGTGAGAATAATCAAGGAATGATAGACGAAAGTGATGATGAGTATGAAATCTTGGATGAGAGGGTCAATATGGAAGTGGATGAGGACCTACTGGATGATTATGAGAAAAGCAAGGAATACATGGAAGCAAAGATGATGGATTCTGATGATGAAGAAGCTACTATGTATGTGTTGAAATTGCAAATCATTTCACAATAAACTTACATCTTCCAGTTGTAAGGTAATTTACCTGCAAACTGCAATGTTACAGCTGGTAAATTTGTAGATCAGCAGGGTATGTTGTTCTGCTTGAGAAATCATTACAACATAATGCCACAAAACAAAAGTACATTATCATCTGCCATGTTTCTCTGGTAATCAGCTGAATTGTTAATTATACACTGTGTCATAGCAACTGGGTTGGGGCACAACTATTTTAATTGCAAATTGTAAAAACCTGTGTGGTTGCAGTACATTTTCAATTTGAGCTCTTGAGGAATACATTAGGTATTATTGAAAAATTGATTTTTTGGTCATTTACAAATGGGGCTTTTTCAAAATCTGCAAACATTTATTTTAATAATTTGACCATAAAGCATGTAATATGAAAGACTTTATGGAAAATATATCTCAAATGCATTACATGGGAATAATTATGTCAATGGCTAACTCTTGGTTTCATAGAATGAAACATTTATGGTAATATGATTACACTGTAGATGTGTTACAAATAGTGTGCAATTTATGCTTCTTTTTTCGGTGATAACAACATGGACAATAGGAAGGAATCAAAATTCATTGTATTCCTCACACAACTATTGGCTCTTTTCAAGTTTTGTCCTGTGTGCAAGGCAGACAACCCACTCGTTGAAGTTGAAAAAATGGGAACAATGGCCCAAATCAAGTTGACGTGTGCCAATGACCACTGCCAACAAAGGAACAACATGTGGAATAGTCAACCATACTGGCAAGATACTAAAATTCCTGCAGGCAATATACTGCTTTCATTTGCAATTCTTCTAGCTGGTGGCACTGCAACCAAAATGCTTCATGTGCTGAAGATTATGGGTGTGTCCAGTACAACCCTCCCAACATTTTTCCGTCATCAAAGGGTATGTACAAACTTCTCCTACACAGCGACACCGGACAGAGCACATTTTAGGAGGCAAAACTGCAAATTTGAGGGCAAAACCATAGGAAGGAAATAACAAATTTCAGGCTATTTTTGAGAGGGAGGAGGGGTGGTTGCCTCCCTCTCTGATGTTCCTGCTCCAACATATCTGTTGTCTGTTGAAAGATTGGATTATTACACATTTATGATTTTTCTAAACTTTATCTGCAGCTCATGGAGTCTTCCATCATTACAAAAATAGTCTTTGCCCAAAATTGGATGTTGGCCTGCAACAAACAAAATTGCTTGTGAGCCAGACTTTTCAGCGCAATCAAAAATCTAAACAACGCAAATCAACAACAGAATGCTCCTTCTGAAAGGTAGGATACTTTCCAGAAGGAAATAATTTCAAGGATTAATTCTCATTTTCAGGATATCCTATTTCCATCCATTCATCTTCATTGGCAAAAATATCAAGAAGCTTTGGTGCAAAAACTGCAACAGAAAGGCGAAGGTTTAGTGCTGGCTGGTGATGGACGCCATGATAGCATGGGTCACAGTGCCAAATATGGAGCCTATACTCTAATGCTTTGCACTATTCCCACCATTATTCACTTTGCCATTGTTCAGGTATTGTTTATATTCCAACACTGTTTATATTGCAACAATTCTTTCGTATGCCCATTCTGATATCTTGAAGTATTGCATGAATTTCCAATTTTTTTAGAAATTCTACAGTATATACGTATTGAAAACCCTACAATAGAATCCTTAAGTCTCAGCAATGACACCTTAGTATTTAAAAAGTAAAGTAAGTTTGCATCAGAAGTTCTTAGGACACCCTGTACAAAGCACAAATGTATTCAAAATAATTAACAATAACTTTTTTCAATCAAAAGCAAAAACCCCTTTCTTTGCTATTCAATATTAAGAGGGTGCTGTTGTGTGTGCATGCTGTAATCGGGTCTGGGGCTTTCTTTAGGATAGTGGTGAGCTCCTTTTTTCATGGGAGATTTAACCTGAAGGGTTGGCTGCCCTTACTGTGATTCTCTTGTTGCAAAAACAATGATACAGTAGCGGATTATAAATTGTAATGTTTTTCTACCCCCTTCTGCTTCTACAGAGTAATGAAGTTAATGGAAGTTCTGCTATGGAGTTTGAAGGGTTTCTGAGAGGCATGGGCTATTTGTTTGGTGTTGGGCTAACTGTGGCAACATTTATATCAGACAGACACTTATCTATTGCAAAGCACATGAGAGAAAAGTTGCCAAATATACGTCATTATTTTGATTTGTGGCATTTGAAAAAAAGTAAGTCTGATCAACTTAACAATTTATCTTCTCATATACACTGTAAATATATTCATATCCATAAAATACAGTATATTGTACAGTATTCATGAACCAGGATATTTTCTTGAATGAGCACACCTGTCCACAGTTTTGGTAAAACAACGTGCATGCATGAGCGTTCATCTTGGGAAAGAAATGATGTATAGGCTTTTGTTGTAATCAATCCCTTTCTTCCCAAAAAGTATGAGCAAATAAATTTTGAAACCGCGAACTGGTGTATTGCAAACTGACAAGAGAAAATTCAACATTCTTTGAAGGATTGATGCTAAGTTATGTGAAAGTTTTGATAAATGGTGTTAAAGGGGCTTTCTAATTATTTTGAAAAAGGACAGGCCACAATACCAGCGTCGACTGTCAGATCTGAAGATGCTTGCAGTGATGAATAAATGAATAAGTTTGAAGGCAGAAACACCGCAATGCGACAAAACTCAACAGCAAATATGATTGAATTTATTTCATACCATTACCATACCATTTATTTTATACTTCTAATTATCTTTTGATCATTCATAGGTTCTTGATCCAGCATCAATCCCAAATTAGTGATATGGAAACGTATATGCAAAACTTTTCTTCTCAACTGTTTTCTTCTTACGTGTTTTCTGTTCATGTTTCAGAGGTACAGAAAATGCTTACAAAGCTGGCAAAATTTAAAGGATGCGAAGAGCTGTCAAATTGGATCAAGCCTTGCATACGTCATTTGTTCTGGAGTGCTACAACTACTTTAAGTGGCAATGGGGATGTTATATTTGCAAAATTCAAATCGTTTTTTCATCATGTAAAGAATGAACATGAAGGATTTGATGAACCTTTGTTTGACAAATGTTTCCATGAAAAGGATATCCCAGAAAGAATGTGGCTAAAGGAAGGTGAGAAGCATCATTCTTGCACTCATTACTGTATGTTAGAGGGGTAACATATGTTTTACAAGGTTGCAATCCCTAAGAATTTATTTGATTGGCAGCATGGAATATCATGCTTAGTTACTTTAAAAGTGAGGGAAATTTTCATCTCGTCTACAGTAAATGCAACATGTGAACTTTCTGAATCATACTGTATCACCACAGGTTATTGATTTATGAACATTGAAAACTGCACACTTGTACTCCAACAGCTTTTCCTGAATCTTACTCCTGATGCACAATCTGTCCTTCTCATAAGTTACATGTAATAAGAAACTCTTACTGTATGTTCAAAAACAGATCCCAGCTCAGTTATTTTGCATTCATTGGTAGTGGAGCCAGCGTTTTAGACATGCAGGCATATACAGTACAGTTTCAAATTTTGCACCGATTAGACTCCATAACAGCCTATCAAATATTGGTCTGCTTACCAATCATGTTCATTTTAGATCTGACATTTTGCATTCAAACATTTCACCAAACAACAATTTCTTTACAGATTCACCAGCTTACGAGAAGATGGAAGCAGGTTTGCTAAAGGACAGCTTCATAAAGGGTATCAAGCAAGCCTCTCCAGTGGCACAGACTAGCTGTTTAGAAGCATTCCACTCTGTTTTTTATCATTTCTGTCCAAAGATGATCCACTTCTCACATGCTGGAATGTATTGCAGGTGAGTTATTGATATATGCTTGTATCAGATATATGCTTGTATGCTTGTATCAGTTCAGTCTAAGTAAGATGACTTCAATTCCAACAAAATCATGAAATTGCAAATGTGAGCAAACTCATTGTGAATTCATTGTTTGCAATACATATTCTCAATAATATAATAGACAGAGATACAGTGCAGTATAGTATGTAATCAGCCAAACAATTGGATAAATATTTCAGTATCAGCTTTCATCAGTACTACAGTATAACTTTATCAAAGTAAACAGAGCATTAGATATTAATCAATACAAAAACAATAACTGAACAAGGAACATATCACAATATATTTGATAAACTGTTGAAAATGATGCTTGCTTGTTTGCCGCAGAAGAAAGATCAAAGAAGTGCTTGGCTAAAAACTGTTGACTTTGGGGGTGATGTGTCTCACAGCACCTGCTATTATTGGGGACAGCAAGTCATGATTTCACATTTGATAATCAGCTCCGAGTGATTGCATAGTCCCTTTCAGTAGCCTAATGGTCACTGTATTAGAACCCTGAAAGTTCTCTTGTTGTGGCAGCTGACTCATGGCTGTTCTATGTTTTTTAGGCATGCTTTTGCATCAATCCATTTCAATTTTAATGTACTGAGAGACGTTCGCCAAAATGAAGATGGAACACAGCAACTCAATATAACCTATCCAAAGTTCAAGAATGGTGAGGCTACAGTGAGAAACATTCGCGTTCTTCCCAACTATGGTATGTAATTTTTAAGCCAAAATTCTGCATTTATTTATGTTTCTAAGCATGACATGAACCAATATCCATAAAAAATGAAACCTCTCTTGGGCTTGCAACGGTATGCAGTTAAGCATGGGGTTAGTACAAAAAAGGAGAAATCTCGTAAGTACTGCAGACATTTACTGTGCTTCAGTTATTGGTCCTGTTATGATATGTAATTATTGCATACTATACAGTACATAATACATATTGCTATTTGCTATTTCAAATATATATAAGTTGTCCTGAATGTTCAATTTACTTCCCCAGATTACATTGACCATATTTATGACACAATGGTAACTGCAGTTAAATCCAAAGCACTTGAGGAACACAAAGAAAGGCTCAAAAATATGGCACCTCCACCTCTGAACACTGGTTTTGAAATCAAGGAAGCACATGCTGATGCCATTCAAAAAAGGGATGAAAGGCTAAACAAAATTGTGCATGATGTTCCACCAACAAACCCAGGTAAATATGTGAAATACAACATTATATAATGACTGAACTGAGTTCATGGCACTGGTCTCAATAGATAATTGTTTCTCAAAATCTTTGCACATGCACAAAAGAGCAATGGTCTGTGGTAAATATGTTGTTCAAATTGTTTTTATCAAAACTTCCGTTTCGTACTTTATTGAGGCACTTATTTGAAATATCCAGTTACACATTGTAAATATGAATTCAACAGCAAATAATAGTAAAATATTTTGCAGTATGTACCTAGTTCATTTTGCATGCACACATTTTTTAAAAGAGACTGCTTCTAAGAAACTCAACTCTCAGACACCCCCAAATTAAGAAACTCCACTGCTGGGAAAATATAACCCAAGAAACTATTCATTTTGATAAATGAAATCCTTAGCATTTTAAACGTTGTTTTCACTTTATTTTCTGCATCACATTACTTGGACTGTATTGTATGTACTTATAAGTCTAAAACTACTGATAATTTTGAGAAACTTTCAGTACTGGCTCAAATTCTTAGTTTCTTTAAACAAATGCGCCCATTATTTTTCTAGTGGTTGATGCAAGTTTTTTTAGTCATAGATCAGCCCAATCAAGGTGAAATACAAGCTGCGGGTTCTGTCAGAAGACCAAGAGCAAAACCAACTTGCAGGGTATGCAAAGAACCAAAAAAGGGACACAAAGATGTTCAGCACTGTCCACTAAATATCAGAACAGAAGGAACAGGAATGAGCTAATCTTTTTTGTTTGTACTGCAGCACATTAAAGCAGCACAATTTAATCTGCTTTTATGAGTCAGTTTCCTTTACATGATACCCAACATGAAACTAATGCCACCATGAAAATTTGAGAAAATGTACTCCTGTGTACATGCGACCCAACATCAAATTGTCCAAACATGTTATGCATTTTTTTATGTGACTTGGCACTGATTTTGAGAAAGAAATTGAAGGCTATTAGTTTGAGTTCACCCTAAATTGAGAAAAGATTGAAGAGAAAAGTATTTCCATAAAAATGTTTATGCTGAAATGCCAATGTAATATGCTAAAGCGTCCCCATGTGCAGAAGTGTACCTACCTAAAATGCTATGCATTTGGTGACTATGGATTAGGTAACGTCATTGGTACTGTATGCATACTGTGCAGACAATAAGTAATTGCTGGCATGAGTTTCATGTCTGGTCTCATTTGAAATGCCTCTGTTGTTTTACACATAAGAAAGAATGGCCCAAATGCAAAATCATATATTTGTTGTCAGCCTAAAGTTTATCATCATAAAAATCATCTCATGGTGTTTTCATTTGCTCGTTAGTTCATCTTCAAATCCTTTGAAGTCTGTATTTGGGAAGTTTTTTCTTATTTCATCGTATGCACATGCAGGCAACGGGATCCTTTTTGTGCCAAGTCTTCGGTGCACTAACCTGGTGAACTCGCGATAAGCCACACTCCGTAAGAAACTGAAAGAAATAGAAGAAATCAGAGTAAATCAACAAGAATCCAAAGTACTGTAGTTTAGCTGGAGAGACTGGGGTAATATAAATATAGCTGATTGTATTTTATGTTCTTGATGTATGAAAACAATAGCAGCATAGGGGGCACATGTCCTTCTTTTGTCATATTCTTATCAAATAGGTAGTATTTATCTGTTCCTTAACTTGAAAAGACTTTAACTTGCTTGGACACATAGTATAAACTTGAACTATACAATGTGTAAAGAAGATCCACTATGCACAATTTGAAGTTTAGATGAGTGCCTTTCAAAAAATTTCAAGTCTGCAAACTTTTGCTCATACTGTAAACAATCCCAAACTATCTACGAGTTTACAAAACTGTAGTGCACAACTTACTCATTTTCACAGCCTTTTTTGTGATATTTCCTGAAGTCTCTAGTGGTGTATCTGTCAGCTGCTTGCCGCAATGACCATCTCTCCAAAACAACTGGTCTGAATGCAGGATGCTCCGTAATGCAAGTAATATTTCGAATGGATTCTTCCAGAACAATCTCGTCATTAATGGCTTTGACGCACCCCTGTACCTCTCTGCAACATTTGCACTCCTTTTGATTTTGTAGCAGTGATACATTGCATTTTCCACAACTGCACCTAGAATGCAAATTTCAAATAATGATACACCTTGTTTTTTTTATAAGAAACTAAGAATTTGGGCCAGTACTGAAAGTTTCTTAGAATTATCAGATTTTGAGTACTGAGAGTTCATGAGCTTCTTCGAGGCTCCATAACAATCTTCATATTCACTACCTCTGTGCCCTAGTAAACATTACTCAAGTATCTTGCGAGTAATATGATATGGGGAACAAATTAAAATAAAGTAAAAATATTTCAGGATTTCCTTTATCACAATAAATAGTTTCTTCAGTTACATTTTCCCAGTACTGGAGTTTCTTGATTTGTTGGCGATATGAGAGTTAAATTCTTATGGACAGTTTCTTTTATAAAAAAGAATACGTGTAGTGCTGATAAAGAATAAGACACGCAAAGCATACAATAAAAGAGCCATTTTCTGAGGACAATATCAGTTTATGGCTTCCATTTTCTGCCTTAGGTTGAGTTTGGGGGTGTTTCCAGCAGGATCTTATTTCCAACAGAATAATAAAGGAAGAAAAAACTGTAATTGTATGTGATGGGCCTAAGCACCGACAAAAGATCGCGAAAATGGCAATCTATTCATCTTGTGCTTCAGCTTGCTTAAGCAAATTGCCAAAAGTACCTACCACGAGTAAATATCTTTATTGCCATTGAAACGATTCTCTAGCTCTATGTTTCTTCTCTTTTCTTCTTCCATCTCCTCTCTATACTTCCTTATCCATTCCTCGTCGGCAATGGGGTCATCTTTATACGGGTCTTCGATGTGTAGGCCTAGGCCTAACGACGATGCCAAGTCATCAGAGCTCGCAGTTGCTGCTTGCTCTATTCCTCCATCTTCTTCTTCAATGAGGTATTCTTGGACGTCGTAATAAACATCCTCTGATTCGCACGAAGATAGAGACTCTGTTTCAGACATTTTTTGCACAGCAATTTCGTTTGTATCTTCGGTTTCTTCGCACGCGATCAATTTCTCAACAATGATTCGTTTGCTTGCGCGTGGCATGCTTCCTGCTGTTACGTCACGGGCCGCTCGCAACCACGCGACCCAATCTCTTTTTTTGCGCGGTAATTTTCAGCACCTCCCCTACTTTCAGGGGCAATTGGGGGCACTCATTGCCAAAATATCGCATTTTGGGTGATCTTATCGAATTCAGCGATGATAGAATGTTCATATATCAAATTCTCGTAAGAGGTGATATTAGCCCTTTAAAGGAGCAGTTGGTAGCTCATTTTCAACGTATGAGAAGGATAAATGAAATGGTTCACAAAAAATTTAACATTTTCATATTTAGGGGGGCTGGGGCCCGATATTCTAATTTTAGAATCTGAGCTAAAAATCCCTTTTATACTCCTCGGTCTCAAGAAAATTAGCAATGGTGACTGATGGCTCTTTTCAACATATTCTGTTGGAATAATGAATAAAGTTGAATATTTCCCCACATTTAGGAGACTGGGATCTATATTTCAGTTTTAGGAATTCTAACCAAAAATCTCCTCTCTGTTACATTTCAATACAAGCCTAAGCTATGTAAATGGTTCTTATGCACACAATAGTACCACAATATTACCTAGAGGGTGCTCCTTAATTAAAATATTTTGTAGCATTCTGAAAAAATGGGTCTTATCTCAATATCTTTCCTTACGACACCCCAAATGTCCCAAAAAAGGCCTTTTCCCCCTGTTTATTTGAATTTTCCGAGGTGAAACAAAATGAAAGCTTCAAAAATAAACTTATCATGAGTTTCTCTTTCAGAAAATGTATTGGTGTTGATGTTTCTCCTCGTACTTTTGGAGATATTCTCGATTGAAGTCAAATTTTGCCCTCTCACTTAGACGAAAAATCTGACAAAGTGCCTGAAGAAAATTGTTGCTGTGGTAAAAGTGGACTTGATAAAACATTTTCATCTTGCTTTTCAACAAACAGTGACTATTTATGTTCTGGCAATGCTGGTCAAACAATCTGCAAGCCATTTTCCCAGCCGAAAAACATTTATCCACATTTTTGCCACTAGAATGATGGGTGTAACATTTTCAAAGATTTTGTCCAATTTACTCATTTTCAAAAATCTATTACTCTGTGATAACACAAGATAAATGAAAACTTCAAAAAGCACACGGACACCCAATTATTCAGCTTCCTAAAACTGCATAACAGCCAGTGATTTAGAGAACTTCAAAATTTTCGATTGTCTGTCTCTAACCCATTGTGGAGCTGTTAAAAGCTAAATTTCATGAAAATCATGTCTTACTCTCCCTATTGCAAGCAAATCGCAGCAGATACATTGCAAGTGTAGCTTACGTGTAGACCCATTATCCCAACAGAGAATGGGTTTACGAATCAATGAGCGAAAGCTTGCTACTACAGTTCCAGATTTCTATAACTTAATTTATGCAGCCTTTGTTTAGTCTCGCTTCACATATTATTTGAATAATGGATTAATATAATTAATTGGGCAGCCGTAGCAAGTTTTATCTCTTTATTTCATGGACCCTTTATTCTTTAGGATAATGGGTCTACTCGTAGGCTACTGCAAATGAAGATGTTTTCTATGAGGTTTTCAACTCCGTAGAATTAGAATTAGCCGTAGAGTTAGCCAGTGCAATCAGATTTTTCACATCATTAACGTTTGTAGAGATACAGCTGGATTTTGAGCCGTAAGTTTCCTGGAAAGGCCACTGCAGCAGGCTTTAAGGAATTCAATGCCACACGCCCATTAGACAGGGATTTCTCATTGAACCTGTGATATTGGCTAGCTGATTATTATTCTTATGTACTAAAATCCTGTACAACCCCTTTAATCAAACAACTTCAGCCAAAGATTGCTTTTTAAGAACAAATTTTGATCCCCAGATCATGATCAAAACAGCACTGGATTACCTTGTAAGCGGGATTGTTGATAAGAGGTGCGCTCCATTTTCCTTTGTATTTTGGATTATCAATCATAGGTGCTTTCCATTCTCCACATCCCCCTTCAGCGCATTTCGGGTTGGGTATTTGCGGTGGTTCCCAATCACCATCCTCTTCATCGTCCCAGTCAGCCGGTTTGACAGCACTGGGATCAGGAACAGTTTCAGGTGCATCATCCAACCATGCTGCTGGCTTCTTTGCACTTGGGTCCACGATCTTCTGTGGGGCATCCTCATCCCTATTTAGAAATATGAAACATTACATATCATACTAACGATCATGCCATTGCTAAAAGGAAATGACAATTCTTCTTGAGAGACAAAGCTTTGAAATTGTTTTGAAAACCTTGTTCGACAGATATGACAGGATGACCTTGTTTGAAACAGATTCTGTCATCCTTTCATAACTGTCGAACAAAGAAAACAATCTATTTGATGATTCCAAAAGAAGAAATCACTTCAGTAATTTTGCAATTTCTGTAAAGGGGGCAAAGATAATCTCAGGAAAAAAGAAGTATCTAAATGATCTCAAACAATTGAAGCTAGGCTAATACGAATGATATTGGTAACATCTTTTAATTTAGATTATTTTGCTGTATGTTAGCTTCATTTTAGTGCTACTCTTTTTGCATGAACTTTGTTACGTTACATTATTACATTATGTTGCTTTTGGTTTGGGGGACCTAATATTTAGAAATAAGACTGTCGCTATTTTTGCACTGATAGTTAGCATTAAAATAATTTAGATATTTAGATATTGTATTCACATTGTTCTGTTTCAGTGTAAGCACCTCAGACTCGATAAGCTGTGCTTCTCTGGGGCGCATGGAAGAGTATGTAGTTAGTTCTAGCCATGATTTTTCATAAATCGTTACCATCATCACCCAAAGCCTAATTGTTGGACACAATTCATTGTATGAGACATTTGATAACTACCGAAAGATGAAACATAACAGGTGACCCAAAAATGTATTCTGCTTGGAAAGCTATTGTGGAAAAGGTATGACATCTTTGGCCTTTTGACAATAAAACTGCACTCAAGTAACTCTAAAAGGCCAACTTACATTTCTAGACATCAAACAACCTTGTAAGGCAATACAAACATATGAAACATTTTTAAAAGAATTACCCTATTCATCAACCTTTCACATCAACTCAAAGCAATCACCGCCGCTTCCAGTCCATTTTTGCCTCTGAAGGACTGTCTTGCGTAAAATCACATTGGAAACTATGACTAAATGTGCTAATTCATTAAACAATGTCAAATTCACGGCTCCCAAATATGTCTTTACGCAACAGGTCTTTTTGGGGGCAAAGAAGAAGTAATGAATTCTTCTTGATATTTTCCTTTGACTATTCTAAATACTGCAGAGGCTCCCTGAGAAAATTCTCCTTGCTTTCATATTAAAAGACCCATGACTGACCAGCAGCCTCAGCGCGCCTTTGTTTTTGTTTACAACAGTTAATAGACTGACAACATTGAGTCCCACTTATCATTCATCAAAGCGAGACTCTCACTGAACTGTCATTATTGATAAATACGATGGTGTAATAAGTAAAATTTTAAACGACCGCCAAACGGTCATTGGCTGTGCTGCATGTAAGCATCTTTAACATCCCGAACCTTGAGTACAACAACAACGCAGCTATCATACTTGAGGTTCAGGATGTTGGAAGATGCTTACATGCAGGGTTTTCAAGACTGTAGAAAAGCACGAAATCGCATACAAATCGCATGGCAGAAGTGACGAAGAATTGCCTCTAGATCTCGACACAGCTCCAAGTGGACATCGGGAAAATAACTATGGATCTGTTATTTCATGATTCTTTTGACGAAGGAGACCAACAGACCAGGTTAAGTCTGTAAATTTTGGCCCAACGGCTCGCGTCTTGCTGTGCTTGTCGACTGCCCGACCAAAAATGATGAGGTACAGTTCCGTCTTTATTTACTTGTAATCTGATGTTTGGCATTTCCAATGCAATTCTTTGTTGAGTTCAATGCTTGATGGTGAAGCTAATTCAGTTTCCAATGCCTGTTTGTCTGCATATAAGCAAAATTTCCTTTGCTTTCCTCGGGTTTCCTCCTTCCTATTGTGGCCTAAGATTATTTCGTCCAATTTGCGTAGCCCTGATTATTTAGAACGAAAATACATCCCTAAATGAATTGTTTATGGACTAAAGAAACCACTGATGTAACTTGTTTTCCATTTACGCTATTTTGGTTGAAGATTAAAGCGGATTACGAACGTTGCTATTTTCTGTATACAGAAATTAATGGAAGCTGTGGGGAAGAAGATTCGAGGGTCGCAAAGGATGCTGGTCAGTCATGGGTCTTTAACTCTATACTCTGGTTAGATAGTTAAAGTGAACAGTAGCTCTGATGCTTTGATGCTTTTTGCATGTGTTAGATTGTAAAGATAATCACATTTGTGACAATCTAAATTACTTTAACTTGAACCTACATCAGGAAATTACGAACCAGATTTCCAGCCACAATTTCAAGAAACATTAAAAAATACAATTCTTACCAGTCATCTGGTTTCTTAGCAGCAGGGTCAACAATCTTTTCTCTGTCATCCCATCCTTCAGGTTTCTTGTCGTTAGGATCATCTATCTCTTTAGAGGGATTAACTGCTGGTTCAAAGTCACTCAACAAACTGCCTGAATTAACAACTTGCTTGTCAACCCTGATTTCAAATGTGTTGTCTGGCCTGACGATCAGTGTGAATAAATGAGTCTTCTTATCATCAAACACTTTTGAAAAGTCACCCGTCGGTTTCTTGGAATGCTTTTCTTCGAATTTGCCCGTTTTTGGATGTTTGTGTTGGAAGATGAAGTGCAGCTACAAGAAAAAGAAATGCTTCGAGTTCTTTCAAATCACCCAGACATTAAAAAACATTGCAATTGGTAAAAGGTTGGTTGTAGATACTGGGTGTCCCAAAAAAGTACTTGTTAAATTTCCTTTTTTGGCAACTTGATCAAAGACCGTATGTTTTCTCACGTACATTCTGACCTTGTAAATTGTATTATATGGCCAAAAAACTACGATTTACGTTGAGCGATCTGCTTTAATAGATTTGGTTTTTCAGGTCAAATATCTCTTTGTTCGTAACTCTGTTTATCCAGCTAACTTTTAGTATTCTGCAATAACATAATGTTTCAAATGCATTTATCCTTCTTGCAGCTTCTCTACCTATTGTCCGTGCTTCACAACCGCATGCTAGCAGTAAAATGACAGATGCATGTCTTCAGTAACCTTTTCTTTGTTTTGACGCCAAGATATTTATATCATATTCATATCATATATCATGTATTTATCAGATTCCTTAAAACTGGCTATCATTTTTAGGTGACTTGCATTTTGAAATTTAGTTGGCATAAATCGGTAAACTACGTAGTTCCTTGGTTATGAGTGATTTTATAAAGTTTCGATCTCAGAATCCTTCAAAGCAGGCCTAGCATATTTGATCAAATTTGCTAACAATAGACCTTTTCAACCATACAAAAAGGGATTTCAGTTACCACTATAATCATATCAAACGCCTGGAAGATGATGTTTAAGGTCACCAATATAGAGTTACTGCAATCGTCGTATACTTATTGCTTTGGAAATATCTTAGTTGGTCTCTTCATAGCAATGATAACTGAAACTCGCTGTACCAAGTCGGGACAACTCATGGAGAATTTCACAGGGGAGGGGGCATAAATATTAAATTTGGGGAGTCCAATTCTCAAATGCAACACACTTTCAATCTGAAACCACATCAAAATTGACATCCAAATTTGTTTTGGCTGAATAAAAGGAAAATCTTTGATAAACTCTTCCATTGGAAGAAAATATTATTTGCCAAATCAACGTCGTTTATTTCCCTTTTTCTTCAATTCCTTTCCCACTAGTTGTGATAGTGAAACAGTTTGTATGTTCCCTTTCTGAACTTATAGGTGCCCTTCCCTCGAGGGAATATGTCAAAAGGAAAAAATTACTTGAAGTGGTAGCATAGACAATTGTAGTGTCCTCCTTGTGGGTCCTAGCGAGAGGATACTGAAAACCCAAAGTCCGAAGGTTGGTCCGAAGGTATCTGCAAACTGTCTGATAAGTGGCTAGAAGTAATCTCAGGTGTGGAGTAAAGTAGCCCTTTTATCCACATGGCACCGTACCTACACAACTGGTTACCTAGCCTAGCCAAGGAGATAGCCCAAAATAAGCTCAATCTTAATTATTGTTGAACAATGTGATCCAAAAGTCTAGGCCTGTTCTAAAGGATTCAGGGATAAAACGCAATTATCAAATCAGTTTTAATTCAAGAGGTATGATCCATTTAAACAATAAAATTCTATCATCTAAGCTGGCATGCTACCTACACAATAATAATCAGTGTTTAAGAATTCTATGAGTAGCTGGCAGGCTTTTAGCATAATTTCTATTGTAAATTACTCTTGGAATAAACATTCTATTGTTTTTCTTTATAATCACACCAACAAGATCGTGATCGCTTAGAGAGTCTCCATAAACAATGGATTTTAATACATTTTGTTCGTGGGATTTGGCTATTATATCTATTAGCGTTTTGTATCCTTGGTAACACGAGTACAGTAGGTTTGTTGCGAATCTGTTCACAGCCGTTTTCTCTGATTATTCTCTTAACTTCTATGTTTTTTGTTTTTGTTAAATAATCTGCATTTAGGTCGCCACGGAGCATTGTTTCTTTATCCTCGCACAAACCCATTAAAAGCATGTCATCAAATTTTGCCAAGAAATCTGGATCAAGGTATTTTGACGTACATTCGTGAACCAGGCACCGATTTGAATGAAATCCCAATTATTTTGTAGCAGAAAGCATAAATAAGATGTAGCAATTCATTTCACTTGCATGGGAGTTATTTCTCAACATACCTCAAAGTGAACGGAAAATTGTGATAACGTTTTTCCGAAACTCCAACATTAAAAAATGGACAGGGGTATTGCTATCCTCCAAGGCACGAATCCTAATGACAAATATGTGCCTTTTAAATGTGTGAATGTACATGGATTGCTTATTCAAGTTCCTCGGAAAATAATTGATACAATTTTTAAGTTTTTAGAAGCTTCTTTAATATATACAAACAAATAACAGTATAAATAATAGAGCTTTGAACAGAGTTTTATTTTGTACGACGTTTCGGGCTTAAACCCATTATCAAGTGAAGTAAGATTAGTGGAATGTAGGATAAAAGAAGAGTAAATTCGAAATATAGAAATTGGAAAAAAATTTGAGGGAATCGGTGTGACGTAAACGAAAGAATAATAGGATAGATATGCATAGCAACAAGAAGAGGAAGAGAAGGGGTTAGTTAGAATAATGTCATTGTAAATAATTGAACTGCTTTATTAAGTCCTGCAGGAAAGAGAGTTCCAAGTTTGAAAATTATGCACTTCTCCAAAGTCTTTTTTTTGGTACTGTCGGTGGGGGCAAAAGGGAGGCCAAGAATCATCATGTCATCAGTTGAATGGTTGGGTGAATTAAAGTGTCTTGAGATGTTGCTATCGGGGTCATTTTCGTGTTGCTCGTTCAGATGGATCTTATGTTTAACGTTTCGCATATGCTCGCCAAATCTGTTGTTGATTTGGCGAGACGTTTCTCCAATATAAAGGATGTGGCACTGGGTGCATGAAATGCAATATATGACGCTGGTTGATGAACAAGTAAAGGTAGCTTTGATTGTGAAGGTCTTGTTTCTGTTGTTGATCGAAGTTGTTGGGTTGACGTGGGTACATGTTTGACAGTGGGCATGATTGCAAGGAAAAGTGCCAGGAGAGTCTGAGGATCAAAGGTTAGTGTGTACAAGGGAATCTCTTAAGTTCTTATCTCTACGGAATGCCATCAGGGGTGGGATGTTGAATATTTTCTTGGCTTTGGAATCATTGCTTAGTAATTTGAAATTGTTGTAGATTATCTTCTTGATTCTGTTATTAAGTGGATGATAGGTAAGGGTAAAAGGTACTCTGTTGTTGGATTGGTTTTTGTCAACTGGTAGCAGGGCGTAGTCCTGTGTGAGGCTGTTAACTCTTTCCAAGGCAGAAGTGGTGATCTCGTCAGGATAATTCTTATGATGGAAAAATGATGTCATTTCTTTGGCTTTGGACTGAAAATCTTCATCATTGGAACAGATACGGCGCAGACGTCTTAGTTGGGAATAAGGAATGGATTCTTTGCATTTACTGAGGTGGGACGAGTTGTAATCTAGGGAACTGTGTGCATCGGTGTCTTTATAATAAATCGAAGTTGCAATGGTGTCGTTTTCAATTGTGAGTTGGATGTCAAGAAAAGGCAAAGCATGTTCTGTTATGTTGTGAGTAAATTGGAGAGCAGGGTGGAAATTATTGGTGTAGTCAATGAAATTCTGTAGGGCTTCAAGCGGAAGGGACGTTGCACCGATGATATCATCCATATATCTCTTGACGAGGCCAGGAATTGGGCCATTGTAGGAATTCCAGATGAGATGCTCCTGATATCCAACGAAGAGACAGGCGTAGCTAGGGCCAAGTTTGCTCCTCATTGCAACACCAGAGGTTTGAAGGCAGAAACTGCCGTTGAATGTGAATGCCTTTGTACGAGGGGCAAATCGCTCCTCAAAATAGCGTACGTGATTTTTGTGATTTTAAAATCACATGATTTTTTTCTGTGATTTTAGTGATTTTTTGTGATTTTAGTGATTTTTTTGCGATTTTGTGATTTTGCTGTGATTTTGGTGACTTTTTCGTGATTTTAATGATTTTTAGTGATTTTCTTTATGTGATTTTGTGATTTTTATGTGATTTTGTGATTTTTCTTGGTGATTTTGTGATTTTTTGTGATTTTCTGTGATTTTTCCTCGACATTTTCTGTATCTTATGTACCTCATATATGATTTCCTTGAAGAGGGACGCGAGCCTTGGCAAGTGCTCCACAAATTTGCATCTATAACTGGAAAAATTGTTTGTTTTGAAGTCTGGACTGAAGAAAAGGTGGCTAATTCCCTTCATGCGATTTTTTTCTTGAAGACCACAAAATATCTCTGAAAATAAAATGATGTACTGCATTCTGCCTGATTTTTTGGGTTTTTACAAGTTGCGCAATTTGCATTAGAAGGTAACAAAAGTATACCTCTTGCTTCATTCAATTTCTAAAGTCTAACAATAAACATTTTGCTGTGACAACAAAAATCTTCATGCTTACACCTCAAGCAGGTTACTGTAACCCTTCAGGCAATGATTGTATTTACCACTGCCGTTTCTTAAAATGTATAAAACAAACTAATACATCATTCAAAGCAGAATTAAACGCAGAATACCTTCAAAATACAATCAGTTGATTAAATAAAAGCACCAATGATCTATTCAAGATTTATCTGCTTACCGCATCTAGACTGATTACATGAGAATCGGTTTTCCGCATTGAATTGGATGCTTTTATTGCTTCAAACTGAGATTCATGACAATACAGATTCAAAAAGCAGACTAATTTAGGCCATCTCCGCCGCGTTTACGGCGGGGCCAATCAGATAGCTACTTTCTTAATAAGGTCACAACACGTAACCATTCATAGTGTTTGATTAGTTGATCACATCAAAGTTCAACTTTTCGAAGCAAAGCAACATTCGAAACGACATTAGGATGAACTTAAGACTATGTGCCGTTTCCGACAAATTTCGAATGTCACGTGATCGATGACGTCATGATAGGGCCCAATGCACCTAAACACTTCACTAACTCCAGACGGACGCGCCGTGCCAACCCGGAATTCGCATTGCCGAAAAGAGCATCCGAAGAGCCCTCGAATGATGTAAAGCTGTCTGCATTCCAGCGAAATTCGAAAAATCATCGATGACATGACGTGACATGGACAATTTTCTAAACCAATTCAGCCGAAATACGTATGTTCCTCGGTGTCTACTACACCAACCACGCAGACCCCAAATCTGCAGCCAAAAAACACCAATAACCCATAGGAATGTAAACTTTTGTTCTGTCATTTTCCCTATTGTGTTCGAACTGAGACAATATAAAGGGAAATGCTCAAACCCAAATTGACATACCCATGAAGTACAGATGCTCCCCGAATGCATACCCAGAACCCACGTGGTTCATTCAGCAGAAATCTAGGAAAAAATTTCAGCTGAAATGGTATTGAAAACTAGTCAATTATGACGTCATGTCATCAATGACGCCATAGAAACATTTTCGAACTTCACTGAAATGCAAAAGACTACACATCTCTCGAAAGCCCCCCAGACGCTCCCCTCAACCATGAAAACCCCAAGCCAATACAACGCATCCGCCCAAAGCCATTAAAGCATTTAGGCAAATAAAGCCCCATCATGACGTCACCATCACCGTGACATTCGACATTCTTCAGAAATGGCACATTGTCCCGAATTAATCCTTATGGCCTATTATAACAGCACAAACCTTAAAAACTTTAGTTAGGCACTTGCTTAGATGGTTAGCTATTTCCCCCGTCTATATCTTTCAGTGATTTTTTCGTGACTTTGTGATTTTAGTTGCGATTATATTGATTTTTCCGTGATTTTTGTGTGATTTAGTGATTTATTTCCGTGATTTTGCGATTTTTCAGTGATTTTCATGATTTTTTTGTGATTTTTCAATGATTTTCATTATTTTCATTGTGATTTTGTGATTTTTCTGTGATTTTGTGACTTTTATGATTTTTGTATGGTGATTTTGCGATTTTTGTGATTTTTGTATGTGATTTTTTTGTGATTTTAGGAAAGGTGTACGAAAAAAAATCAGTGATTTGCCCCTCGCTTTTGTAGTTAAGACGAATTCAGCAAGGCGAAGGAGAGTATTGGATGGTAGATCTTGCAAGATCTTGCTTGGCGCCCAAAGCAAGATCCACCATCCAATACTCTCCTTCGCCTTGCTGAACTCGTCTTAACTACAAACGCATTCACACTCAAAGGCAGTTTCTACCTTCAAACTTCTGGTGTTGCAATGGGGAGCAAACTTGGCCCCAGCTACGCCTGTCTCTTCGTTGGATATCAGGAGCATCTCATCTGGAATTCCTACAATGGCCCAATTCCTGGCCTCGTCAAGAGATATATGGATGATATCATCGGTGCAACGTCCCTTCCGCTTGTAGCCCTACAGAATTTCATTGACTACACCAATAATTTCCACCCTGCTCTCCAATTTACTCACAACATAACAGAACATGCCTTGCCTTTTCTTGACCAGAGGTGGAAAAAGTATCGGAACCTGGGAACGTAGTTCCCAGAAATTTTTTTGGGGTCAACTTTTCACAGAAATTTTTCAAGAAAATATTGGGGCTTGCAAGAAAATCTCTAACATTTGAAATTGTACTTTGAACACTGAGAGTGAAATAGGAGAAAGATAAGTTTCACAAAAAACATTTCTTCCAGTGTTCTATTTTAGGTAAAATGTAAAAGATCTGTAAGTTGACTTTAATAAATGGCTTTCATGATGTGCGAAAGTTTAATTTGATTGGAAAAATTTGTTTTTAAGTCTAGTAAGAGCAAGACTAAGAAAAGTCCTCAGAAAATTTTTATTGACAGTGGGTGAAATTTGATTTGAACAGAGAATATATTATACAGTACAGACCTTGCCAAATGAAAATGACTTTCCTGCCTAAGAATTATTAAGAATTTCTAATGTCTCAAAAATTCTATGTTAAAAATTGTTTATAATCTGGCAATAGCACCAGAATCTTTACTCTAATGTGCTGAATTCTTCAAAATTTTCAAGAATTCTTCACATGTTAATGTGCGCAAGGTCTGCACTACATTTTGATAGTATGCTGGAAGTTACATTCCAAAGATTTCTGGCCATAAAGACTTCGCATAAGGAGCCTAAAATAGCACTTTAGCTTGTATTTCTATTTACACCACATCCTGATTTAATTGCTTTTTTACCAATTCAAAATATATCAATACTTATGCTCATTCTTTCTTTGACAAATGCACAGCAACCCTGACTTGTGCCTTCATTTTGGTGAAAGTTGTTGAGTCATTAATGCATTGCTTTTAGCATGTGCATGAGAATACATATATTGTGCATTGAGCCCTGCATTTACTCTGCATATCAGCATTTACTCTCTGGCTGTATTACTTTTGTTTTCCCAGAAATTTTCTTGGGATATCCCAAATTTAGGGCTGCTTAAAAGTTGTTTTGTGCCTGGGAACAAATTTCCAATTGAAGTTTGCCTACTCAAAGAAAACAGAGGCTATGTCTTTTCAGCTATTGTATCAAAAAGGTGCCATGGTGTGGCATGCCTGTGTCATGTGTGCCATTACATTAGATGATGCAGCTCAAACTGTAATGTAACTTGAGTTGCTCAGTTTTATAAAGCCTCATGACGATAGCTTATACAAAATGAGTCATTTTGTTTAAGCTATCCAAAGAAGAAATCAGACCAGCACTTCATGAAATTTCATGAAACTTATCCAAAGTTCAAAGCAAGCCTTAAGCTCCAGGTTGTTGAATAAACTTGATGACGAAGATGCTGTGCTTTAAAATTGCTTTCATGTTGACTTTTAGGCCTTGTGTCATCAAATCAATCAGAGCAGTGCTCATCTTAATCTTGATATAAAAGACATACTACCTCAGTTCATTGGATGAAAGAGCAAAGAACGTTCTTCTTACATTCTTTGGGGCAGTGGCAATGTCAAATATAGGTCTTCTCAAAAATATCTGATTTTATTTCAAAAATTAATGACCGCCATTTTTAACACGAAAACGAGACTTTTGGCGGGGTTTTTCTCCATTGAAATCGAGGCCACAATGCAACAAAGATATTCTGATTCCATTTTAACGTTTTGATACCACAATATATAATACAGAGGTAAACACAAAGAGTTGATATTTTTACCACTTTCGAAAATTTGCAGAAATTTTTCGGCTATAAACCTAGGTTCCCAGAAAGGAAAATATTTTTTCCACCTCTGTTCTTGACATCCAACTCACAGTTGAAAACGACACCATTGCAACTTCGATTTATTATAAAGACACCGATGCACACAGTTCCCTAGATTACAACTCGTCCCACCTCAGTAAATGCAAAGAATCCATTCCTTATTCCCAACTAAGACGTCTGCGCCGTATCTGTTCCAATGATGAAGATTTTCAGTCCAAAGCCAAAGAAATGACATCATTTTTCCATCATAAGAATTATCCTGACGAGATCACCACTTCTGCCTTGGAAAGAGTTAACAGCCTCACACAGGACTACGCCCTGCTACCAGTTGACAAAAACCAATCCAACAACAGAGTACCTTTTACCCTTACCTATCATCCACTTAATAACAGAATCAAGAAGATAATCTACAACAATTTCAAATTACTAAGCAATGATTCCAAAGGCAAGAAAATATTCAACATCCCACTCCTGATGGCATTCCGTAGAGATAAGAACTTAAGAGATTCCCTTGTACACACTAACCTTTGATCCTCAGACTCTCCTGGCACTTTTCTTTGCAATCATGCCCACTGTCAAAAATGTACCCACGTCAACCCAACAAATACGATCAACAACGGAAACAAGACCTTCACAATCAAAGCTGCCTCTACTTGTTCATCAACCAGCGTCATATATTGCATTTCATGCACCCAATGCCACATCCTTTATATTGAAGAAACGTCTCGCCAAATCAACAACAGATTTGGCGAGCATATGCGAAACGTTAAACATAAGATCCATCTGAACGAGCAACACGAAAATGACCCCGATAGCAACATCTCAAGACACTTTAATTCACCCAACCATTCAACTGAT
This sequence comes from Aurelia coerulea, assembly GCA_039566865.1. Taxonomy (NCBI): domain Eukaryota; kingdom Metazoa; phylum Cnidaria; class Scyphozoa; order Semaeostomeae; family Ulmaridae; genus Aurelia; species Aurelia coerulea. Next base: position 30,023,209 of record CM076943.1, read on the forward strand.
GACATGATGATTCTTGGCCTCCCTTTTGCCCCCACCGACAGTACCAAAAAAAAGACTTTGGAGAAGTGCATAATTTTCAAACTTGGAACTCTCTTTCCTGCAGGACTTAATAAAGCAGTTCAATTATTTACAATGACATTATTCTAACTAACCCCTTCTCTTCCTCTTCTTGTTGCTATGCATATCTATCCTATTATTCTTTCGTTTACGTCACACCGATTCCCTCAAATTTTTTTCCAATTTCTATATTTCGAATTTACTCTTCTTTTATCCTACATTCCACTAATCTTACTTCACTTGATAATGGGTTTAAGCCCGAAACGTCGTACAAAATAAAACTCTGTTCAAAGCTCGATTATTTATACTGTTATTTGTTTGTATTTAGTGAAACATCATGCAACACGCGTACAAGAAGTTTGTTTTTTCTATAATATATAATTATGATACAGCAGAGCTTGACATACCTTGCTATCCTCACCACATTTATCAGGTCCAAACATGATCGTGTATTGACTCTTGTCCGTGACTTCTTCCTACAAATTAGAATCAATAACAATATCAACTTTGCGGGCCTACGCTCTGACTTACAATTGCATGGAATTGGATGAAAACATTTTTAGGATCTTGACGTTCTAATACACTCTGCAAGATCTTTACTCAAACGCCGCAGAAACATGTCTTGCCATCAGCTTCAATGAATACTCATATTGATCATCGCTTACAAAAATCTGATATTGTGCTTCTAAACGAGGTTGGAGATGAAGATCATACTCTTCTAAAATATCCAGCTTATAGTGACATTAGAGATCCATCTGTAACCCAATACTTTTCCAAATATCCTTCTCACCGAGTACCAAATTGATTCTTTGATGGTGAATGATAACAAGAACAACTTACAGCAAATATCGCAAAATTTGTGAGAGAAATTTCTATATATGAAAAAATGATTTGTATAAGTCCTGTAAATTGGGTGAAATTCCATTGTTGAGATTCTGTCATGCTTGCTAGCCTGTAATTAACTATTATCCTGCTTCCTACAATCCTATTTGCAATAAATCAGTCATTGCAAAATGTCAGTCATGTTTGCTTGAAAACTTTGCTAAAAACAGGTGATAAAGGACACTAAAACCAAGAGCATTTGAAAAGCAAGATCCTCAATGAAATAGCATACATACCAAATCAAGTTTTGGAAGATCTGAGAGCAGTTTCATATAAGCACCACCACATTCAAGAGCATTCTGAAACTTTACTTCATATCTACGATTGATTGTGTGTAAACAACATTAAAGCTAGCTACCAAAGACAAAAAAACAATTCAGACGTTTGAAAAAATTGCAGCACCAAGAGTACTGGACGGATTTGAACTAATTAATGTTTGCTTGATAGCAGAAAGACTGAAGTAGATTTGTGCTTTTTCTCACATTTTGGAGACAATTTGACTCATTCGTTGTGGAATGGCTGAAAAATGGCCTAAAAAACCCACATTGTAAGGATTCTTTCACACAGAACAAGACACAAGGGCACTTAATCTCTCTTATGAAAATAAATCTATAAGCGCCATTTCAATGTATATATTAATTCATACATCTATAGGAAATAAATATTTGATTAATACTAAGTATTTGGCAATAAATATTCAAATGGCAATAAATGTCCAGATGTTATCTGATACCCATGAAAACTGTACTTTTATAATTTGATCAAGTGTTTTAGACTTGGATTGGATCAAGTATTTTAAGGGATTCTGGAAATAAGGGATTATCGTAAAGTCAAATTTACAAAGCGCCAGTATTCATAAAGACACAAGAAAAATTGAATAAATATTTCAATCTTTCTGTTATCAAGCAAAAAATTGATTCATTTAAATCCATCTAGTACTCCAAGTACTGCTTTAAGTGAAGAAACTTTTGAAGGACACAAGGACAAACATTGCTTTGATACCATATTGTTAATGACACTATTCTGAAAGAATGAGAAATTGATCACACTTATAATGAATTTATCCCTTGAAACAAATAAACACACAAATTTCAAGATCTGAAGCATAACCAAATTTTGGTGATTTTTCAAAAATTGTCACTTTCTAATTACAGTATACAAGGACTGAGAACTCTTGATCTACCAACCTGTTCTAGCAATGTAATAACATTCACATAATGCATGATACTCCTAACATGACACTTACTGTACTATGAATGGCTGGTCAGTGAAGTCATACTTTGTTGGCAGCATTGTTGATATGGCATGATGCTTTGCCTTTTCCTAAAAATAAAGGAGACAATTACAGGCGTAGACACAATAGTAATAGTAAGACACAATAGTATCTTTAGAAGGAGAGTGAGATTCAAACGCAAGAGTAGTTGTTTTTGTGCACTTGGCAAAAAGAAAAGTGAATGTCAATACTTGTGGTGAGTAGTGTTCACCACGTTCAATACGTAATAAAAACCTGCACATAAGAACCTACTGTACATTTTTCAAACAAAGGTGTTTGGGTTTTTATGTAATGGATAACATCGATGAAATCAGGCTTCAGTTTCTTAAATTACATTCTTCGATTTTTTCAAAACAGCTATTTCCAAAGATGTTCCTTTCTCTGGGGGTCGGTTTCCGTGCTCGTTTTGGGATGGGGGCAGTGTTACCTTAAATTGTTGAGTGAATGCTAGCGGCCATTCTTTTCTGTGTTGGTAATGTAGTGTTTTTTGTGTTATAATGTTTTGTTGATAAACTACCGGGTGCGCCAAAGTACACTATGCACTTTTGGCAGGCCACGATAAATAGTACACTGGACCAATTTTGAAGATTTATGACTTAATCTTTAGCAGAAAACCTGAATAAGATTCTATGATTTTTGTAAATTAGTTCTTTTTCAGTTTTTAGAGCTAGAAGTGAGTTTCTTAAAATTTTCGTTTTCTAAAACACTCAAAACGATCCAAAAACGTTGATCACGATTAACAAAACATTGACATGACTGGACAAATGGAAAACTTGTTTGTGGTGATTTTGGGATTTAGAAGTTGTTTAATTGTAATCTGCTGTACGAGAGTTGGTTCTATCTGGGGAGACATGTAGGATTATTTTCAATGATACAAAGAAATGTCTTTCCTTTTGTAATGTCATTGAATTTATGCTTTGGTGCAGGTTACGTTCCTTTGTCAAGGGAAAAGACAAGGGAGGAAGTGTTATGAGGCTAACAAGCAGGGAGTCTTGTTGAATCTTTGACTTTGTGACGGCTTGGAGCAGCACTTTATTGCAACTACTACAGAATTTCATGACAGGCCAATTGTTGAAATAACGCTTGGGCAGACGTTTACACTGATCAATTTTTGTAGTAGACTGCCAAAGGTATTTTGGCGCACCCGGAATACCAGCTGACCAAAAAAGTGGCCCAAAGCAATTTGTTTTAGAAAAAAAAGTAAATGGCCAATTGAATTACTTCTAACATTGTTCCGTCGCTAAATGACTAGTCTCATTATGAGTATTTCACAATCTTTTTTGCCATGGTAAATGCCCCAAATTAAAGATTTTGAGCCAAAGTGCATTCCTGAAATCTTCAAAAAATCATCAAAAAAGAGGATTGATTTAAAGCCATTTCAGATATATTAAACAATGAGTGTGTTTCATTCTGGCCTAGGAATACTTTTCGGTACCTAGGGACTACAGTATAAATTTGTTCTGAAAACTTTCAACTGAGTTGCCTATTCCCAGGCTAAAATGAAACAAGCTCCTCGTTGCTTTGAAGATCTGAAATGGCTGTAAATCGATCCCCTATTTTTGATGACTCTTTAAAGGCATAATGCAGCCAAATTTTAGTCCTCGATTTTTCATTGTTTTCAAATAACTTATAATGTTATAAACACTTTGTGAAAGTTTCAAATCAAAATTATCAGTTTAAGTACAGAAAATTGCGTGTCAATGTTGAGTAGTTTTGCGATTTTAGCACGACATTGACTTGGCCAATGTGACGTCACAATTATGACGCGCGAAACTGCGTGCATTGAACACACAGTACGAGCATGGCAAAATCGCCATCAGCGAGAAAGGGAGGGACCCGTATGAAAAAAGCTTTGAAAATCTTGGGAGTTCTTGAAGAAAAGGCTCGTTACCAGGATATCCATGAAATCAAGGAGGTCAGAATCAGGGTGAAAAAAATGTAACGTCACCGTCATTAAGGGCGATGTTGTGATGCTCTACAGTGCGGCCTAATGAAGTTCAATTGGTTCCTACATCAAATTGCCTAGTCGTCTAAATCAAACTCTTCTATGACAATGTTTTGGAGTAACGATACCTTTTTAAGTGCTTGCTTCACTCCTCTTGGATGAATCAGAAATTTCTGTGCCGAATCCTGTCCTCGGTTAACGCGAAGCGCCCAATGAAGCTACTACCCTATGATCCACTGTAGTTGTTTCTAGGGACCTGGTTGCTATCAAAAGCTTCCCCCGCCATGCGTTCTTGCTTTCAAATAGAACTTTTGTCAAAGCCAAGCAACTGAATGTTTTCAAGACACTACATAGCTTTTTGTTTACATATCAGACTTACCGAATAACCCTTGTCTTTCATTGCCTCTGCCCACTTCAGGGTCATAAATCAGGCCTATGTTTGACTAGGGTATATATCCCTTGTAATTCGTTATCATTTTGCATTCAGTGTCCAAGCTCTCTAATTTCTTGACCTTTCTCCAAGCAACGACCAGGAATCGCAAAGCAGAGACGATCGTAGTAATAACTGAGAACTTTAATGAAACAGCCATGCAAGATAAACACTAAGTCAAACTTTCTGGTGGCTCGCACCACATTTGAAATCTACCCAACAAAATAAATTTGTTTGTGCATTGGAAAAACTATTTTCTTATGTAAAACAGAAAGATATTTCTGTCACTCTCCGTAATAAAAGGAGTCCACACCATTAAACACTCCCGTGAGAATATTACAATGACTCAATCTAAGAAAAAATCAACAATAAATTTAGTACAAGCATTCGTAAAGCTTGGTTCCAGTTACTAGGATGTTACAGGGAAGGCTTAACCTTCCAGACAATTCTTGTTTTCCCAGGCTTTCAGCTAGGCTTCACTTGTACGGGGACTTCGTGAAGCTCTGATACATCAGTCTCTAAAGTTAATTTCAAGAAACCTCAAACGATCTTTGTTCTTTCAGGCTAATTCAGGTAAACTTGGACCCTGAACTCTATTTCCAGCCTTCTCTCTGCATTTTTCAAGCCTCTGGTATCGCGGCTATCGCTGAGTAATTGCATTACACTTCACTTTCCACACTAGCCTGGAATCGAAGTCCAGGCTTTTGTGGCTAGTCAGGAAAATTTCCAGCCACTACGCTCGCAGAACAGGCACCAACCCTGTCGAGTCCGGCTCACTGTTTCCGCCTGATTAGCTTATTCTAGCCCTAGAAGGTTGGGAAGGCTGGAACTCCCAGATATTTCCTATTTTCCAGTCTTTCAGCTAGGCTTCACTTGTACGGGGACTTCGTGAAGCTCTAATACATCAGTATCTTAAATTATTTTGAAGAAACATTGAACGGTCTTTGATCTTCTCGCGAGCTCTGCATTGGGGTTTACGTGACAAACCTTGTGCGTTGTTTTCGTGGTCATAATTGTGACGTCACGCGCGAAGCTCAAATGTCGTGCTGAGTAGCAATTTTCAAAACGGAATTTCACACCCTAACCGCAATGATGTTGAGTAAAATTTGGTATCAATGAAATCAGTAAAGTTTGAATATTTCGAAAATCGAAAAAAATTAATGTCAAAAATTTGGCTGCATAAGGCCTTTAAGGATTTCAGGCATACCCTTTTGCTCTAAACACATAATTCGGGGCTTTTATCGTGCCAAATATGATTGCAAAAAATATTCATTATGTAGGCTAGTCATTTAGCGAAAGAATAAGCTTTGAAGCAATTCAATGGGCCAGTTACTTTTTCTATTACAAATTGCGTCGGATAACTTTTTCTGGGTCAATGGGTATATATGCATTTCTGCAATATTTTGTTCTGAAACATTTTGGCATTTTTCCATAGCCAAACTGATGTTTGCTCATGTTCAACAAGTAGGTGTGAGTGTTCTGCTTCAACAAACAGGTTCCTACTGTAGAAACAAATTTCCATGAATCTAAAACAACATTTAGACCTGTGAAATCTGGGGATAATTAACAATGATTAACTACAATCCTGGCCAATATCCATCAAGACAAATGCATCTCGTGTTTAAAGGGTGATTTTCTGCCTGTAAACTAATACTCTATTGCTGAAGACCTTATCCCTCATTGCACTTTTGATTTTGATTGAAGAACACATTTCCATTCAGTTCTCAATAGTGCAATAGGGGGTGGGGTCTGAACTCAAAATTTCCTCCAAAATCAAAGTGTCTCAAGAGTTATGGCCACAATTTGTAAAGTGTGCATGAGTTGTAAATAAAGACGGGGTATTAAAGAATTTTCTTGCAGCACCTTGACAATAGCTGTAGGTCCTTTATCATCTTACGAGCCCTATTTCATGATCCTTGAGGAACATGCTTCAAATAAATCTAAAAATCCAATGAACAGTTTATCTAATTCACCAACCTACATTTCTCAGGCTTCTCCCAACCATCTAGAATGTTTCACTCTTTCAAGTTCTGTATCCACCCAGGCAAAGATCATAGTGAGGTATACCAGTATCAAGTAAGACTGACAAAATTTGTCAAGTGCAAAATTGATCAAGGACAATGTTAAGTATGTAAGCAGTAACTACTCATTTTGTAAACGCAACTATAATCACTTCATCATCGAAGGCCGACATGCCAGACACGCGTTTCATTCGACAACCACAACAACACTTGTTCGTTCCCAGTCCATACAACAACAACACATAACATCCCCTCTGGGAATAAGAATTCAACAACAATGTCACAATTGATAATTTTTTTTAATCCATGTCCACAACATAGTCTCTCAGATACTCTGGAGGTCGTCTCACTCTTCTTGGGCGCAACTCTCTTCCGTTCAGTTCTTCTATTCCTCTACTTGCAATGTCCCTATCACTTTGCAACTCATTATTTGGGAACCATGGTATACCTTTGTCTGTTTCAATGTGTTCTCTTTCAAAATATGGCACAATTCTGTTGGTATGCCATTTCTTTCCGCCCTCTGTTGTAACTGTAGATTGTGTAACATCTTCAACACGGATCGGGTCTGAATATTTGCTGGCTAGTTTCTTTTGTCTTGATGGAAGTTTGATGCGCACAATATCACCTTTCTTGAATCTATTAGCCTTGGTGGTAAACCTTGCATCATAACGGTCTTTGCTTTTCTTTTGCACTTCTACAACTCTTTTCCTGACAGCATCTGTTCTTTGTACTTCCTTTCCTTGTACACCTGTAGGTTGCAATGCTGATAATTTTACTCTCATCTCTCTTCCTGTCATCATTTGAAAAGGTGATTCCTTTGTAGTACTGTGGGGTGTGCTACGTATAGCTAGTAGCACATTTGATAAATTCTCTCTCCATTGTAATCCATCCTTTATTCCGACTTGTAACAAATTCTTGATAGTTTGGTTAAGACGCTCGACAGCTCCATTTGATTGAGGGCTGTATATTGGTGTAGGCTTATGCTCTATACCATAAACTTTCATGAAGGACTCAAACTCTTCACTTATAAATTGAGGTCCATTGTCTGATACAACTTTTTCTGGAACTCCCCATGTTGCAAACCGATTCTGTAAGAAATCAGTTATAACTTTTGTGTCAACGTTATCTGACGCTAGGGCTTCTGGCCATTTTGAATAAAAATCATGCAGCACCACCAAATATCTGAAACCTCTTGGTGCAGACTCAATTGGGCCCATAATATCAATGCTCAACTCCTTCCAGGGACTGTCTGGAAAAGGAGTAGGTTTCAATGGTACTGTTGACTGAGAAGCTGATTTATCAGAATTTGCGCAAGCAACACAATTTCTGACAAAACTCTCACAATGTTCATCTACTTTAGGCCACCAAGCTAGTGCTCTCATTCTTTGTTTGCATTTAACTATGCCAAAATGACCCTCATGTATTAATTGTAGCACTTGTCCTTGTAACGATGCAGGTATTACTGCCCTCGTCCCTCTTCCTATACATTGATCTCCCCACAAGTAAAGTTCATTTCGAATATTGTAATATGGCAAAATTTCCTTTGGAATTTCCTTTCTCTCTGGCCACTTTGTTTGCAAAATGTCCACAACTTGTTTCAGTACAGGATCCGAAATGGTCTCCTTTGAAAGCTGTCCTGGTAAAATTGCAAGTGGTTGAGAAAGAATACTGCAAATCGCTGCTTCATCATCCATAGATTCATCACTCACAGGTGTTGGAATCGGCAGCCTTGATAGTGCATCAGCAACAACATTCTGAGTTGAACTTTTGTACACTACTCTGAAAGTATACCGCAATAATCGTGCGGACCATCTTGCTAAACGTAAAGGTTTGCAACCATTGCCTTCTGATGATTGTAGCAAAGTGACTAATGACTTATGATCAGTGATGAGCACAAATGGCTTGCCCATCAAATATCTATCCCATTTTTCACAAGCCCAAATGCATGCTAAGGCTTCAAGCTCTCCAATGCTGTATTTCCTCTCTGTAGTTGAAAGTGTCCTTGATGCAAATGCAACTGGTCGTATTGTACCATCTTCTTGACGCTGCGAAAGTTCAGCTCCTAGGCCAACAACAGAAGCATCTGTTGTTACAAAAGTCTCAGCTTTTGGGTTGAAAAATGCAAGGACTGGTGGCTTAATGATTTGTGATTTTACTTTTTGCAAGCATTCTTTCTGTTCCTCTCCCCAAACCCATGGTGTCTCTGCCCTAGTTAACTTCCTTACTGGCTCAATCAATTCTGAATACTTAGGAGGCAGGAACTTAGCATAGTGATTGAGTAACCCCAGTAGTGATCTTAACTCTGTGACATCTTTGGGTTCTCTTATCTCTTCAATTGCCTTGATATTGTCAGGTAACATTGAAATTCCTTTGCTAGATATCTTAACACCTAGCCATTCTAGCTCTTCAGCACAAAACACACATTTTTCTTTGTTCAACGTTAGTCCATTATCTGATAGTCGTGTAAAAACTTCCTTCAGTCGCTGCAAATGTTGCTCCTTTGTAGCACTTACAACTATGATGTCATCAAGAAACCACAATGCTCCTTCGCACCCAGCAAGAATAATATCCATCATTCTTTGAAAAGATCCAGGCATATCACTTAGGCCAAATGTCCCTCTACAATACCTGAAGTTTCCTAAGGGAGTAGTAAAAGCCATCAACTTCTTTGTATCCTCATGAAGGGGAAGCTGGTGGTACGCTGACTTTAAATCTAATTTTGTTACATAATTTGCATCTTTTACTGAAGCGAGCAGTGTTTCAATATTTGGCAGTGGATATCTCATTTGCACGATGTTTTGATTCACAGATCTCAAGTCCACACAAAGACGTATTTTGCCATTTTTACGCTTGGTCAGGACAATTGGACTAATCCAATCAGCAGTACCAATTTTCTCGATAATTCCTTCATCAAGTAGTGCATTGATTTCCTGATCAAGTTCCTCTTGAAGAGCAAATGGTACGGGTCTTGCCTTATGAGCTACTGGAACTGCTTCTGAGAGTAGCTCAGAACGATGCTGAAACTTAGTTGCACATCCTATTCCTTCAAACAGTTGATTAAACTCTTGTAGCAATCCTTCCGTATCATCCATTTTAACAGTTTTGACTCCCTTTGATTCTATCTGTAACCCCAATGCTTTAAATATGTCTAATCCCAGCAAGGATGGCCCATTTGCTATGTAAAGATTGCAATCTATTGTTTTGTCATTATATGTAAGGGAAGTATTGAAGCAGCCCTTAACTTCTAGGTTTGAATGATCATAATTCACCAGGTTCACTGTTGCTGGTTGCAGTTTGAATTCAGAAAAATGTCTCTTGTAAAGCTTTTCATTCAATATTGAGACAGCTGCACCAGTATCTATAACCATAAACAAAGGCTTTCCGTTGACAAGAACTTGGCAATTAAGATATGGCATTTTGTTGGGTTGATCCCCAACTTTCAAAATTTGGGGTGAAGAAAACTTATCCATATCCTCATTGTTGGCAGTTGTAGAAATTCTCCTTATTTGGCTAACAGACCTGCAAACTCTTTCAAAGTGCCCCTTTTTGTTGCATTTCCTGCATACTGCATTTAGAGCTGGACAGTTAGGGTTTTTTGCAAAGTGACCCCCCAGTCCACAGCAAAAACATTTCTGATTTACTTTACCCAAGCTATTTTTTGAACTAACAACTTGTATACTTTCTGTACAATCTGGAATTTCCACTTTAGATTCCGACAGTAACTTCGCTTCTTTCATCCCACTTTCAAGTTGTCTTGCAATTTCTATAGCTTTATCCAACGAATAAGTTTCCAATAACAATCTCTCCCGAATTCTTTGATGTGCTGTCTTTTCAATAAATTGGTCACGAATCATTTCATTTTCCATTGATTTAAAGTTGCATGTCGAAGCTAATTCACGTAGAGCGGCAACGTAATTGTCAACAGACTCCCCTGGGAATTGTTCTCTTTTTCGAAATTTAAATCTTTCAGCTACCACGTTGACCTTTGGCATAAACTGAATAGCAAGTAACTCCAGTATTTCTTCATATTTCGTCGCTTTAATTTTCTCCTCTGAATTTGATGCGTAAACCAATCTTTGGCCTTCTCTCCCCAAGCTGTACAGCAACAAAGATTTCTTCCGATCGGGAGAAAATTCCGAGGCTCCAGATGCAACCATAAACGTTTCAAACATCCGTATCCATCGACGCCATGGTATCGGTGGCTCACCAGGAGTAATAAGGAATGGGTCCGAAAACGTACTCGTCGCCATGTTAAGTATGTAAGCAGTAACTACTCATTTTGTAAACGCAACTATAATCACTTCATCATCGAAGGCCGACATGCCAGACACGCGTTTCATTCGACAACCACAACAACACTTGTTCGTTCCCAGTCCATACAACAACAACACATAACAAAGCATCTCAAGATGTTTGTGTATACAAGTTTGGATGTCTTTTAAAATATCTCCAGGTTTGGCAGAGATATGGCCTCTCCAATAAACAAAAATTGGCTAAGGTTTGTCAAAGCATATTTATGCCACTTTCAGTCAGGCGATGCGATAAAGCTCTTTTGAATTCAATAACTTATTTCACACCATGAAAAGTTGGGCCATGAATACAAAAGAAGTCTAATACAGAAACTCCCCTGGAGTATTGCCACATGACTTGAAATAAGTTAACAAACCTTCGTAGATCATTTCAGTTCACATATAAACCGTAGAGGCATTGAATCTTGAACAAAAGAAATTGTTCATTACCTTGCACCTTTTTTCTCTCCAAATTATAAATTGTTGATGTCATTGCCTGACATCAAATGTGAGACAGACATTAACTTTTCCTTTTAGTTTGTTGTTCTTTCTTTCTAGTATATTGCAATTTTTGAATGGTAAGTGCCTTTCATGGTGGGAACTCCGATGACCTAGTGTCTATTCCCACCAAGATAGGCACATTAGATGTGCTTTTTGAGTTTGTATATTTTAATTGATTATAAAAAAAAATTTGTGGGAGAAAGACAATAGCAAGAACAATTGAAAATGCTTATTTTAGCACCTTTGGATCGTTCTTACAGCATCTAATAATGTTATTTCTATTGTCTCTCGGCCAGAATTTGAGGTTCATTCATTCAAGGTTCAGTGCTTTATCGGTTTGTGTGAATTGGAGAGGCAATAACTCTGCCAAACCTGGAGATATTTTAACTGGCATCCAAACTTGTATGTACCCAAAAATCTGGAGAGTAGATTCCTTCAAACAAATTTGGGAAATTTCACGCAGTTTTTTGTCTTGGTTGCGCTTTATCAAGGTAGGTAAAAAATTAGGTTTCCCTTGCTGTCTTCTCTACTTCGCTGTCTGATTGATCCCTGAAAATGAGGCTTTGAAGGTTTTGACCATATGGATGACATTCGATTCCTATTTAATGCTGTGAGCAATTATGTCACTGTTAACACAAGCAAGGACTATCTGTTGTTTTTATTGTACATGTGCTTTGGCGTCACAATCTTTTGCCTCCAAATCATGTCTTGAGTTCTTGCCGTGCTATTGCAGAAGATGGCACTGATGTTGGTGCCTAATTTCTCAGATACATTCAAAGCATAGATAACTCTTAGAAACGTAAACAAGAGCATTTGGTTTAGGAGAAATATACAGTAAACATGACTGGTGAAATTTGAAAATTAGTGACATTTTGCAATTTTTGAGTTCAAACTAAGACTTTTTATGTCATACCATCATATTTTGAAATTGCAGCTTCAACACCATCTTTTTTTGCTTGTGAAACAATCCATCTGAAAAAAATTAGTTCATGAATTCTTCTGTTGCAAGACACAATCTAATGAAGAAAATGTGGTGCAATGCTCACACAACAACTGAGAAGCTCAGAAAGACTTACAGAAATTTTCAATGAGAGCAAACCTTCATGAAAGAACATTTTCATTGGTTATCAATGGTAGGTTCAAAATCTACAAGGTAATTGCCCAGGGGGGGGGTACATAACTTGTTGAGGGTACCCGTATATGCGGCCCATATGGGTGGGTTTTTGGCCCAAAAATCTCTAAACAATGGTCCTCTTTCAGCAAAGACTTCTTAAACATGGGCTCAGTTTGGCAGAAATCGGAAAAAATACTGTGAAAATGGGTAGTTTTCCACCAAAATGCATCATAAAAGTGGGTTCAAAGGTATATTTTGGTAATAAGAAGAGGGTAGCTTTGTGACCATTTAAGCAAACCCCCATTCATCCCCAGGTCACCACAGTGGACCCAGGGATGGAAATAAGTCAAAAAAAATTTTATTCTTTTATAGCAGTTTACATTATTTATTTGAAGCACAAGTGTTAGACGGACAAAACGCAAAAAAACCGCATGTCAGTATCTCTTTTCTAAGTAAAAATATGGTTTTTGAAGTGATGGGGTTTATCAAAGATCAGAGGACTCATAACTTTGGTTACATTATTTCGCCAAAATCACCTGTCTCCACAAAATCAACACTAGAAGCATAAAATTTCTCAGAGAACCTTCATAACTGGTTTCTGATGGATTAGATGGATGAATTATTCAAAATTAGCATTTAAAGGGCTTGAAAAGACAAACATTTATGAGGAAAATACGAATTTTAGGGTTGTCCGAGGCAAAGACACAATGTTTTTCCCTCTGTTTTTACTCGAATACTTTCAGTTAAAATGTAAATTAGGGTCCGATCCCGACCCATGGGCCCCCTAAACCATATGATATTTGGAAAGCTTATGTGATAAGCTTTCAATTGATGTATAACAATTATGAATTTGGATAGCACTTTAGAAATAAATTACATTTTATTGACAGGTACACCCACCCGACGACCTTCTCTCTGTAGCAACCTAAGTCCACAGAATGACCCCTAAAAGGGTAGGAATAGCTGACAGAACCTTCACATATGGTTTTTGATGGATTAGATTGATGGATCATTCAAAATCAGCATTTAAAGGGCTTGAAAAGACAAACATTTATTAGGAAAATAAGAATTTTAGGGTTGTCCAAGGAAAAGACCCACGGTTCCCCCCCCCCCCCCCACAGTGTGCCCAGATCTCCGATTTCGAGAATAAATTCATAGCGCAAGAAAGAAAACTGATAAAAATATGGTTGAGGGCTCGTTAGAAAGGTTTTCTAAAGGAGAACATGACATGAAGGATATCTTACCATTTTCCGAAATAGGGGGGTGCTGGGGCAAATTTCCTTATTTGGGCGATTTTGACAAAATAGCACTGTATTGAATATGTATAGCACTGGTATTTTCAGAGAAGGTTTCAAGAGTGCATCAGGAATCAGCAATGGTAAAGACAATGAGCTTGAGTGAAATAACTACTATTTACGAGGTCTGGGACCCAATATTCCCATGGCACTATGTAGTGGTTTTATGTCCATCTTTCCGTACTAGATTTCTTTATTTTCCAAAAATGTATTCTTTATTACGTAAAGTTTTCTAAGACTAGGGTGTTTCACTATAACCATTTCAATTTAAATCTCAAGGAATAAAGAAAAACTTGTGAACTGGTTTGTATGAATTCCGAGTTGTTTACTAACAAGAACTGAGTTGTTTTCGACAAAAAAGTGAAGTTTTATTTGTTTACTGCAAATAATTACCATATTCTTGCACCTTCCTTTTAATGTAATTAGTAAATTGGAAAATGTCTATTAGTTGCAAAATATGCAGGAGAAAAACGATTTCTTGGATGGCAAAATCAATTGCGAAGTGGAGTTAGAATCCATTAGAAAGCTGGAACAAACATGTAAGGTAATTTCAAAGTGGGCAATGTGCACGGCCAGGGCAAACTTCAGTAAAAAAGAACATTCATGGCATGTTCCGGCCTGTGCTTATCGTGTCAAATCCCTACGTTGCCTCAAAACGACCATGTCCATGTCGTTTAGTGTGTGGAGAAGTAGGAGATGACGCAAAAAAACGTGCACCACAATTTTGAGACTGAAGAGATGAAGACAGCATCAATGTACATGTGAATGGTTTCCCCTAAAATGCATACAGTGTTTGTTATGCAATACTGTTGATGGAAGAATGCAATATCGAAATTCATAATATGGTGATAAACTCTTATTATTCTATTTTTGAAAAACGTCGCACTTTACTCCCCCCTTTCCGCTCCTTTGACCCCCTGCCCATCAACGTCCTTTTTCAAATTTAAGTTTGGAATGAGCTAAGGCTGGTATTATATTGAGGAAAGCATCATCGTATTAAACGAAATATTTTCCTGCAGGTAGTGCAACATAAACAGAACATATGAAAGCAAGAACTTCTGTAATGTTGACGCCGGAAGCACCATCTTGAAACCATTCCCCACCCTTTGCCCTTATCCCCCCCTTAAGCGAAATTAGCATTTTCTACTCCCTCAAAGTGCATACAATAACAAGGAAGCAACGGCATATCCCCGCAACGACCCGCATTTTTTTAAATCTATAAAACGTAACAAGATGTTACAGACGGCGACAAGGGAAATAAAAACTCTTTATGTCACAAGTTTGCTCCCAAAATTGAAATCATTTCATTGCCAATATCAGATTCTATTGATGATAGTTAGAAAGCTTATTTCCCCAGCTTTTGAATAAGCCTATTGCAATCACTGTAACTTTAGGGGAAGCGAATCAATGATTAAATGTTTGATGCATACTATTTGAGACAAAAAGCTGCTTGAAGAATTTGTTCAGTTAAGTTTTGTGAAACTTGCAACTTTGAAGTGCTGTATCTCTGGAACGGATGGATATTTTGAAGTCTGGTTTTTGCACCTTTTAGTACAGGGTATATGCAATTGAAAAATATCCCTTAAAGGTTCAAAATAAAAAACTTGAATATTAATTTTTTCCCATCCTGGGCACACTGTGCCCCCCCCCTTGTTTTTACTCACATACCTTCAGTTAAAATGTAAATTAGGATCCGATCCCGACTCATGGACCCCTAAACCATATGATATTTGGAAAGCCTATTTAATAAGCTTTCAAATGATGCATAACAATTATGAATTTGGTTAGCATTAAGAGAACCATACTATACTTTATCAACGGCTACCCCTAAATAAAAAAACACAATGATTGTTCTCTCAGTAACAAGTTAAGTTCACAAAATGATTCCTATGCAGGTATGAATAGCTCAAAGAACCTTTACAAATGACTTTTGATAGACTGAATTAAGGGGTTATTCAAAATTGGCACTCAATAGCTTCAAAATACGACAATTCCAGAGAAAATAGCAATTTTAGGGTCGTCGGAGGCAAATAACCATGGTTTTATCCAATGTTATAGGCAATTCTTACCAAATATTTTCAACTCACATGCAAATCAGAGTCCAATCACTGCACAACGGGCCCCCTAAACTCAATGATATTTGGCAATATTCTTCAAAATGCTGTCAGGTCTTATGATTGTGCAGCAGCAATGCTATGTTTTATGTAATGTCCTCCTATATAATGTTTTTGTATTGGATCCCAAAAAGTAGATGGACAAAAAATATTTTTGCTATAAAGTTTGTAATTTTCATCAAAGTATGGTCAAACAGGCATCAATAGAAAGATCTCAAAGAGCGGAGTTTGAAAATTGACATGAATTTGAATTTTGAGGTAAGAAAAGGGGCTTTAGTCCCCTGGGAATTCTAGCAACTTTTTTGTTTCATATCGTACCGACACTAATCTAACATCATTTGAAAGCACATTTGCTCCTGATTTCGAATAGGTGAAGGTGAAGTTGCGTTTTTCAGCGCCAAGCGCTGGGATCGCAGAAATAGAGCAGACCTAATCGAGTCCACGACCCCTTGTCATGAGGCTCAAGTGGTGGGGTTCTACCGGGTATCGAACCCACTCCGCCTGACTGTTCTGGCTGCAAAGTCAGAGGATTACACCACTGCGCCATAACACCTTCAAGTAATTCACTTTCTTGTAAAGTGCATCATTTTGGAATTATTTACCAAAGATTGAATCCTAGTGTAGGTTACTGCCCATAGCAGATCTATCTACTATCTGTCTGTTAAATATGACTTATAACTTTAGAAGCACAAATGATATGAACATGCGGTTTTCAGATTTGGCATCAGGAGATACTGGACTCTCAAATGATATAAGATTGATGTTTGCAAGATTCGAAAAAAAGAAGTTGCTAGAATTCCCAGCGGACTAAACCCCCTTTTCTTACCCCAAAATTCAAATTTGTCTCAATTTTCAAACTCCACTTTTTTTTGTATCTTTCGATTGATTATAAATCACCATATTATCTTGCCATAATTCTGTTTTAAAGACTTATTTCCAAAACTTGGCATTCTGGGTCCACTGTGGTCACCCCCCTAGGGGTTATTGCCTTTGCAAGCCTAACTATTTTGGCAATCCTGTAAAAAGTTCCTGATGAAAAAGGCTGCCATTTAAGAACAAAGAGCCGGTGCTAAGGGATGAAAGGTTAATACAGTATCTGGCTGTAGTTCTGTAGGGAACAAACTAAGCCATGGAAGTTTTCAAAAATGTGTTAAAAGTTTACATGACGGCATAGCAATTTGCCACGGAATCAAAATTCAATGAACAATGTGTGACTTACTGCTCATTGAATTCCTTGTTGCTGTGAAATGGCTCTGCAATGAAGGCAAATCCTTGCACTTCAGGGCGCTTGTATGTCAACACTTCATCCTGAAAATATGATCAAACTTGGTATTTAAAATAATGGATCAGAATAGCAGGTGGACAAAAAAGAACTTCACATGTTTGACAAATCTTTCATAGACAATACCTGAGGTGATGGAATCAATCAATCCTTGCTATTTCAGGTATGTGATAATGACACAATATCATGATTCAGGCAAAGTCAAGCAGGAAGATCAAATCACACAGCAAGAATTAAACCACGAAAGCTGCCTTTGGAGGATATGTGTCCTGAACTGAATCTTTGCTTTCCAGCGCTCAGATCTGGACTTAACTCATTCACCCCCATAAGCGACATTTGTCGTCATTGTTGCCCGGTTTTATTTCATTTCCTGGTTGAAAAATTTTTCATAGACAATACCTGAGGTGATGGAATCAATCAATCCTTGCTATTTCAGGTATGTGATAATGACACAATATCATGATTCAGGCAAAGTCAAGCAGGAAGATCAAATCACACAGCAAGAATTAAACCACGAAAGCTGCCTTTGGAGGATGTGTCCTGAACTGAATCTTTGCTTTCCAGTGCTCAGATCTGGACTTAACTCATTCACCCCCATAAGCGACATTTGTCCTCATTGTTGGCCGGTTTTATTTCATTTCCTGGTAATCCACATTTGTGGTCAACAGCACAAGGTGTTGTTTCCCCATTGACGACATCTGTCCTTCTGGAAAGATGATGTAATTCTCCTGGGTTTCTTTGACAGTTGAATAGAAAAATTGTGATGTATAAGTAGCTTAAAGGATTGGCTTTTGAATGGTCTCAAATGTTAATAGGGTGTTCCTACTAAATTTTTGAGTTATTGTGGTTTTAGTGTCAGCAGTTCAATTTTGTTGACAGTTGTGATTTGTTCACCGTTTTTGGCTTATGGTCATGGATGTTCTTTCAAAGGGGTTTTTAGAGAGTTCCCAAAGAAAAAAGTGTTTGGAAATACAAATGAAGATATTAATAGGAATTACAATTTGTACACTGTGGTCAATGATGTTTTATCCCCTGAAGAAAGTGTTCTTGAGAAGGATGAAGTGGAAGGCTAGGATTCGAAAGCAGAAAATGGGCGCCGTTTCATACACAAAATTTAGGCCCGTTCTTGGTGGCGACCCATAAATGTTGTATCTCATTTGGCTTGAAATATTTTATTTTCCTTCTAAACTGAGGTAAGACTGTTATTAAGATTAGTGAGTTTCTTATCATTTCAGTATGCCTTCAAGACCACATTCCATGAACTAAGAATACGCCTCGGAGCAACTCTGCTCAACGGGAACCTGATCACTCATGCAAATGATGGCCAGTCGTCTTCTGATATCTTTTCTGTTTTCAAAATTGTATTTTAATGGAAAGAAATTGCTTTTTCGATATCGTAGCTTTCAAGGTCTTCACCTTCTCCAATATTTTGAATATTCTAAAGAAATAGTTTCAAACTGGCTTTGATCATCAACTAAAACAAGAGCTCCAGGATAAAATTGGATAAAATTTTTATCTCATGATCGCTCAAACATCTCGCAAAAAAAAGATTCCTTTTGTAATGCAATATGTTTGTCTCATTTTAATGCCTGTTCTTTTCATAAAAAGATCTTTTTAGAAATTTTTTTGATATCTTTCCCTAATAATTTGCAATTTGTGATGAAAATTGACATGGTCCTCCACAACGATCCTGTGAAAACCGCTTGGGGAGAAGGTGGTGGAAGGTGATGATCGATATTGAAATCTCGGGGATAAAGAGCTCTCTTTCAAAATACCTTGTGGGGGTGAACGAGTTAATTTATTCTAGTGGATCGAGGTAAACTACGCACCTTGAATCGTGAGGCATGTGAATTTTGAGGATTAAATATATTGCTCTGTAAAGAGGTTATATTGTGAACGATGAAGAAGAGGGACAACATCCTCAGAGAGCAGGCATCGAGTTGATCTTTGCGCTTTTTTTCATTTATTCAGCTATCTGCTAACTAGTTTCGCCCACTAGGGCATCTTCAGAGCAACTGATTAAGTTAAAGTATCGACCTCTATTTATAGTAAAATGTATGTCCATATAAGGTTAATCAATTTACAAGTATCATTTTGTCCTTATAAGGTAAAAATGTCCTTGTCATATGTTGTTTCTGTTGTTAGCCTCGTTCTCGTTGTTTTTCAGTTGAGTCGTTGTCGTTGTAGGGGTCGGATCTCGTGTCCTGGTCCTGGTGTTGTATTTTCGTGCTTTGTCTTTTGACGTCAGATCTTCTTTCATCGTTCTTCGAGCGTTGCTTTTCCAATTTACGGTGCTTCTTTGCCAGTGGCTGATTCCCTGAATCTTAACCCACCTCGGGTGTACCTTTACCCTGTTCTTTCCGTTCGGTTCTTTTCTTTGGCGTTGTTCGCAGTGCGATGTTGTCTTTTCGATGTGCTGTTGTTACGGGGTTCTGTTTCCTTCGACGTCAGTGTGTAGTTCGTAGTCAGATATTTTCCCTGTGTTATGTTGTTGTTGTTGTTGCTATTGTTGCTTGACGTATGTAGTTTGATTTCACGTCAGGTTGATTTCGTTGTTTTCTGTAGTGTTGCTGTTGCTGCTATTGTTGTTGCTTTCGTCTGTCGTTTGATTTCACGTCAGATTGATTTCATTATTTTCTGCAGTCTTGCTGTTGCTATTGTTGTTGTTGTTGCTTTTGTTGCTTGACGTATGTCGTTTGATTCCACGTCAGATTGTTGAGTTGCTGCTCGCGGTCGCGAGTTTATGTTTGTGTTGTTGTCTTCGACCTGTTTCGTAGATTCTTATTTTGTGTTGTTTGCTTGGTCTTTCTCAGCGCTTCCTACTTCTTGATGACTCTTCGATGGTCTGCGTCCAGACCGCTTTATAATATATTGTGAACGATGAAGAAGAGGGACAACATCCTCAGAGAGCAGGCATCGAGTTGATCTTTGCGCTTTTTTTCATTTATTCAGCTATCTGCTAACTAGTTTCGCCCACTAGGGCATCTTCAGAGCAACTGATTAAGTTAAAGTATCGACCTCTATTTATAGTAAAATGTATGTCCATATAAGGTTAATCAATTTACAAGTATCATTTTGTCCTTATAAGGTAAAAATGTTCTTGTCATATGTTGTTTCTGTTGTTAGCCTCGTTCTCTGTAAAGAGGGATTTTTTAGGTTGAGGACGAACAAACGAGTTTTGAAGGTGTCACAAAGAATAGTGGAATGGAGTTGAAGTAACAAGAATCAACATTGTGGTTTGAACAGTACAGGAAGAAAAAAATCTTTCTTTCCTCTGTGATACGTTCTTTGGTAGACACTCATATTTAGGCCATTTCATGATGAATGCTTTTCAATCCAGTTACTCTGCTCCATATCACTTCGGCAGTCCTGGAGTAAAGAGCAGATCTGGCTGCAAGTTATTTTAGTGGCATGTGGTAAATCACGCGCCTTGCTTTGAGGTGCGTGATTTTGAGCACTAAATATATCGCTCTGTAAAGAGGGATTTTTTAGGTTGAGGACTAACAAATGAATGTTGAGGGTGATGAAAAGAACAGTGGAAATGAGTTGAAGTAACAAGCAGGGATATTGTACAGTAACAGGAATAAAAAAAATTGCGATTTCATCTGTGCTACATCAACAGTACATTCTTTGTTACACACTTCTATTCAGGCTGTTTGATAATAAATGCTTTTCAATCCAGTTACTCTGTATCACTTCGGCAGTCCTGGAATAAAGAACTGAAAACCTTCAATTCTTCCACATCAAATCAAATCCCCTTCACATACTCTTTGTACATTGAAATATGATCAAGAGCTGGAAAGCAGATTCATTATTCATTATGGCTTCATTCTCCTGGTGTAATTTAACCCTTTGAGCCCTGGATTGTTTTCGCACGCACTCTCTGCCCACCTGGATTGTTTTGCAACGCATCGTCAAAATAGACCTGTTATTTTGAAATGTAAAATTCGGCGCGAAAAATTTATCAAATCACTAAATGAAGTATTGCAAATTTGTTCAAAATTGTTTGAAATTGTTGTTTATTACCACCAAACTTCACTTTGGGTATCTTTCTTCAGGTTGCAGGTGATTTTCTCAGTATTTTAGGTTCCGGCTTCTCAAGATAACCAAAAATGACATGATTTGGCGAAGAAGACGATCTCAAAACACAACGAGAAGTTCGAGTAGGCCATGGTGTTCGTTCCTACATGCAATTTATAGTGTTAAATGTCATAAGCCCTGCTTTGGTGAATGAAATAAACATGTTTTTGCCTCTCAGGTCTCTTCTCTCTTCATCGAACCTGCTTCAGATATATGACAAATAGACCATTTGAAACAACCTGACCTTTGACCTCATTGTGTTCCGTTGTATTTCTCTACTCATTTTCTTGCGTAAAATCCTTAAAATCTCGTGCGAATCAGCACAATTCAATAAATATATCAACTAACACGGAAGAACATAAATTTTTGTAGGTTTATGCCCATTTTAAGCTACCACTCCCAAGCACGCCACATAACCCTGTAGTAGTTTTAAACATCCAGCACGCCACATAACAACCTGGCAGAATACTCGTGAAAGAAACGGCACTAATATAAACATTTTTAATCAAATTGACTATATCATCTGTCCTATGAGCAAAAAACATTGTTTAATCGATGCAAGGTCTTTTTCAAACACCTTGGTAGATAGCGACCACAGGCTTGTAATTTGCAAAATAGAAATCGAATTCCACAAATTGTACCGGCAGAAAACCTCGAACAGTAACAAAAAATATAATTGTTCAGCTCTCGTCAATAACATAGAAAAGCAAAAAGAATATCAAACACTACTGGAAGCAAAAATAAATCAGCTTGGAAATGAAGCAATCGAATGGAAGGCAATTCAGTCAAAAATCTCGGAAGCAGCCGAGTTAACAGTTGGTTTTAGCAGAACGCACAACAACAACAGGCCAGAAAATGAAGAAGTTGAAAAACTATCGAAAAAGCAAAAAGAACTCAGAATAAAAATTAACAACAGCAAAGATATCGAAAAAGCAAGAGCAATGAAAACTGAAAGAAATAAGGTTTTACATCAAATTAAAAAGAAGCTGATAGAATTGAAGGAAGAGAGCCTGGACGAGAGGGTAAAAGAAATTGATCAAATAAAAGATTCTGCAAAAATGTTCAAAGCCGTAAATATGCTATCAAGGAAAAAATATGAAAATCCTTACATACACGATGAAGATGGAAGAAGTGTAGTCAACCCAGAACAAATCTATAGAATCATAAATAGCCACTTTCAAACTCAATTTAAAGACGACGGAGCCGAAAAATTAGAACCTTTCGAGGGAAATCCACGAAAACTCGATTCTCCAATTACTAAAGAAGAAGTGATGAAAAGTGTCACAAAGTTAAACAATAATCGATCAGCCGGATATGACAATATATCAGCAGAGTTAATAAAATACGGTCCTGATGCACTTCACAATAGCCTCCCGACCATCATGAATGAAGCTTTTGAAAAACACAATGACATCGAGACAGGAGTTGGAATCTTAGTTTCACTACCAAAGCCAGGAAAAGTAAAAGGTCCAGTCAAGAACTTGAGGCCAGTTATACTGCTACCGATAATTAGAAAAATGCTGTCAAATATTGTATTAGAAAGAACGAAGCCAAAAGTGGAAAATTTCCTGTCCAGATCACAAAGCGCATATAGACAATTTCGCAGTACCTCCGACATAGTTTGGGCACATAAATGGCTCATAGCCAGAGTTCACGTGTACCAAGAAAAAATCTACATAACAGGGATTGACATGAGCAGTGCTTTCGACACCATAAAAAGAGAAAAGCTGTTAGAGATTTTATCCTCATTTCTGAACAGTGATGAAATCAGAATGATTCGACTACTATTGTCTAACACTACTCTTAAAATCAAATTAAACAACGTCAATACGGAACCTTTTGAAAGCAACATTGGCTCACCCCAAGGAGATGCACTGAGTGGTACATTATTTAACATTTATTTTGAACATGCTTTAAGCAAGGTAAGAACCTTTTCAATGTTGACGAAACACTAACTTTCCCACAAGAAGCCATTTATGCTGATGATGCAGACTTTATAACAACTGATAAGCAAAAACAAGAAGATCTGAAATCATACATCAAAGACATATTGTTAGAAGATAATCTGAAAGTCAATGAATCCAAAACAGAAGAGACAACACTTGAAAGAAAAATCAAAGTTCCTTACAGATGCGAAAAGACACAAGGAATCAATCTAAAGATCATAAAGCAAGATTGCGAAGAAAGATGGAGGGCGGTTAAAAAGTTAGGATCATTGTTGGGAGACGTCGAAGATGTGTCTAGAAGGAAGCAATTGGCAATTGTCGCTATGAACAAATTAAACAATATTTGGATCAGAAAAGACAAAATAAAGCAAACTCTGAAAGTCAAGTTATACAAGTCCTTAGTCAAGCCAATTCTTCTCTACAACTCTGGCACTTGGGGATTAACAAAGAAAGAAGAAGAAAATTTAAACTCTTTTCATAGACAACAACTAAGGAGGGTACTTAATGTTAAATACCCTGCACACATAAGCAATGAACAAGTGTACAGGCAAACTGGCGAAGATGTCTTATCCCTAGAAGTGCTACGAAATAGATGGAAATTATTTGGACATGTTCTACGATCACACCCAGAAACACCAGCGCAGAAAGCAATGAATTACTATTTTGAAAAATCAAATGCAAAGAAGTTTCGCGGAAGACCAGTAATTACATTGCCAGTTTCATTACACAACGACATAATTATGCTGAAGAAACATAACACGTTCAAAAATAGATATAGCAGCATAACCCAGTTCAAATCGACAAATGATCTCGAAAGCTTAAGAACACTAGCGCAAGAGAGACAAACTTGGACAGCACTTGTTAACGACATTTATGTTGCTGCTAAAGCAGAAAAGAACTAATTTTAGTTTTTCTATGCGGATATAGCTATTATATATATATACTCCCAAGCAACAGATCACTTTTGTAAGATAAATTTCAAGATAAAACTCGGTGTGTACTGTGTGATTGATATTCGATTTTCAAGAGTCCCTCCTCATTTACCTTACAGTTGCTGTTATCTGATAAGTAATAGCAGTAAAATTAAAGTCCCAGTTGTCCATTGGCCTCGTCGGTATTACCATACAGTTGCAGATTGCTAACTAATAAGTAATGGCAGTAAAAAATAATCTCTCAGTTGTCTTGCAAATGTTGTTCAAATTATACATCGGCTTTCTCAGCATATCTCCAGCTCAGAAGTGTCTTCTTTGAGGCCAGTCCCTTCAATATTCTTTCAGCCAGCCATTGTAACGATATGCTCCCGCTGTTGCATCTATTTGACATCAAGCAAGCGTCTTCTGGTTCGATGTTTTCTGGGCCTAGACTAGAGGCCTAACTAAACTAAAGGCCTTCTTCTTTGGCCATAAAATAAAACCTTCGTCATTGCTGCTTCAATCACCAAACATCTCTCCGTACTGCTGTTCATTCAAAACGAAGCTCCATGATTCAAATCAGCTGATTCGCACGCAATAATAATATGGAACTCTCAAAACTTTCAACTCGCCGTAGCTCCGAAATTTTCACTGGAACCATCATCGGTATTTCACATCATTGTGAAGCTTATTACATAACCTATCGAAAGAAGTCCCGTATGAATGAAAATGGCGACTTTTCTGCGATGAAAACGCGAGGAACTACGCTTGTCGCAAATCTGCAACTGCAGGCCTACGCGTGGGCGCTTTGTCGTTGCAGATTTGCGACTGCAGGGCTCAAAGGGTTAACCTTCCTGTGAAGATCTGACTTTGGTCAAAGCATGAATCTATCGCATAGAGGAAATAACAAGGATTGAGAGCAAGTGTAATTGGCAGCACTTAAGAATTAAGCATTAATATCGCATTTCATTAAGACAACAAATTCATTCATTCATTTCCTTTTCACAAAAAGATGCCATTTTCCACGAATATTGAACACTCTCCCTAAACGATGAAAGCAGGGGTGCCTGCTTTTGAGGCAAAACCTCTTTTGAAACGTGAAAGATCACGTGTCTCAAGTGCTTGAGGTGCGCGACGAGGCGCGTGTGACGAGGCCCGCATGCGCGATTGCGTGCCTTTAACAGCCAGGTCTGAGCGCTTGATCATAAGTTTGATGTATGAAAGTATGTGATGGTGATTTAATATGGAAGAATGGAAGGTTTTTCATTGCTCTTATTCCAGGACTGCGGAAGTGATATAGAGTAACTGGACTGAAAAGTATTCATCACCAAACAGCCTAAATACGAGTGTCTAGCAAAGAACGTAGCACAGAGGAAAACATGATTTTTTATTCCCGTTACCGTTCAAACCACAATGTTGATTGTTGTTACTTCAAATCAATTCCAATGCTCTTTGCAACACCTTCAAAACTCATTGTTCTTCCTCAACCTCAAAAATTGCTCTTTACAGAGCAATATGTTTATTGATCAAAATCATGCGCCTCAATAAGCAAGGCATGTGATTTACCGAGCACCACAAAAATAACTTACTGCCAGGTTTGCACTTTATATGTAGGGGTGTAATATTCTCTTGTCCCAAGAATTAATTACAAATATAGGTAAAATTTAATGTATCTACAAAAATCTGGAGCTTCAAAATGGATGAAAAGGGGCCTTTGCCCTGGACCAAAATTATAAACGATTGCCTCTCTCAAACATTTTTCATTCCTTTTGTTATTTCATATATAAATATGCGATTTGAAGTGCCAAAAGTAAAGCATTGTGGGTAAGTCCCGTTTTAACTTTAACTCACACTAGTGAATTAAGGCAGCCTAGTAGGTAATTTGAAAGCCCTTCTAACATAAATATAGACGCTCTACAATTACTGTTGGTATTTGTATTTAGAATTAAAAAATTAAGAAAGAAAGAAAGAAAGTAAGAAAGTTCTTGAATTCAATAAACTATGAATTCCTCTGAGAAATTAAGTGCATGGTTTTGCACTCATGCAGAGCTGCTCCATTAGCTGTAGGTCTCGTCTTTTAAGTCAGTAATTTGTCAAAAAGATTGTGTACATTAATGTAGAGGGCCAGAACGGCCTAGATATGCGGGATTAGAACTGATGGACATTGTTGTTGATGCAAAAGCTTTGGGAAACGAAACTGGCTTTGCATCATCTCATCGGCGCAAGGGTTGCAGCATCATCAAGGCAAAGAGAAATGTGTAGCCATTTAGCTTCCTTGTTTGACACATCCATGACATCTGATTTTATTACCATATGTCAGACACCTTGGTCCATTCATACGTACCTCCGGCTTGCTCGTTGCTTTGTCCTTTTCAGCTAAGATGCATACGGTTGAGATGGCTAGGCCCAAAATGAAAGTCCGCAAAATTGCGCTCATGTTGCTTGTTGTGTGGACGCAAATATTCTTCGCTTTGCAGCCTAAATTGTACTGAGCCTTGAGCTTTACACAGATATCTTCCAACAGTATTGCTTTCAAAAATCTTTGCTATAAACCATGTCAAAGGGCAGCGAGCGCTCAACTCAATTCTCGGAGCGAAGATGAATAGGCTCGAAAAGAAAGGAAGCCTCGTGCAGATGCAGCGTGCACCATGAAGGGGCGTCCTCTCGCTATGAGGACGAGGCTATGAAAAAAATCTGGAAACTTCTTTTGAGGTTGTGAAGAATCAATCTTGATTGGCTGAAAAATCAGACACACCTCCACAAGTTTTAGCCAATTGAATTGCACAGAAGGGCTTTGAAAGTTTTCGGAAATGTGTGCCATTCCGGGGGGGGGGGGGGTTCTTACTTGGTCTTCGAAAATACGGGGAAATACCGCTGGAACATCTGAAAAGGCACCCTGTACCACCGGAGTAAAATTCCTTTTCTATGAGTCATTTTCTTTGTACCTGTGTCTCACATATGTCCCATGATAATAATTAATAATAATTTGAAGCCAATTCTCAATTTCGGAGCAGTTACCCATCACAAGCTGGTAATAAAACCTTAGCCAACTGTTTTTATAAAAAAATTTGTAAGGTTTCGTTGATACTTTTGAGTACTTCTGATTTATGTTTAGCTAAACAAGTCTTTTTCGTCATGGGTTTTTGAGAGAAATTTGGGCAATCCCATATGTGTTTGATGTGTTCTTCATGGTACCCACATCTCCTGCAAAGAGAGTCAGTGTACTTTCCTTTGTAGTTTGCTCTTAGGTTATCCATGTTTAGTTTTAATTTCAGTAGGGATGAGCCTTCTTCGCACCTCAGATATTCTTTCATTTCAAACTTACAACCCTTGATAAATCTGAAATTTGTCTTCTTATTATTTCTAATATTATTTTCTATGATTATGATCATTTTGTTCTGACAATTTTTTTCCATTGTTCTTTGGTTAGGTCTTTCATCTGCCATTCTTTGAGGTTATTATCAATCCTTTTAGGTCAATATAAACTATCTTAATCAACTACTTCCGTTCATTTTATGAATTGACTTGAAGCTTCTGACCAAAAGCGATCGGACACCAAGTATGTGAAAGTTTTTGGTAGCGAGCCACCTTAACGTTTTATTGGTAGCGAGCAACCTTAATCAATTGTTTTTTGTGTGTTTTTACATATTTTTACTTGGTAGTGAGCCACCTTATCGCTCTTTCGTCATTTTGAAATTTTCTGTAGTAAGCCACCTTAAGTGCAGATCCGCCTTAAGCGTAAAACCTAGGTGGATCTGCACTTAAGGTGGCTCACTACTGAAAATTTCAAAATGACGAAACAGTCATAAGGTGGCTCACTACCAGGTAAAACTATGTAAAAACACACACACAAACAATTGTTTAAGGTGGCTCGCTACCAATCAAACGTTTAGGTGGCTCGCTACAAAAGCTCTCACACACTTGGTGTCCTATTGCTCATGTTCTGACTTGAAGTTTGACTTGAATCCATGACTTGAAGTTGAAGCTTCTGCTGCTGTATCTCGAGTTTAAATGCTCTTTGCTTGGTTCTTCGGTCAAGCACACTCTAGTTTGATCTCTTAAGTGCATGCAGCTGATTTTCGTAACAATCTCCTGTATGCCCACATCTAAAATTAATGTATTCTAGCTCTATCATACTCTTTCATAGCCTTCACAGGCTTTAGACTTGTTGGGGATACGAACAGGCTAAGGGCCTGTTTATATGAGGCGAGCTGGCCCGTTAGCGAGCTGGCTCACCTTCAAGCTAGCTCGGTTTTATATGAGAAATTAGAAATACAAGACGTTCAAGCCTTGGTCAAACAGAGCAAACATTTCACCCAACATTTATCGGAATTATAATTTTAGTTTTCTCCATGTTGCGAGCAAGAGGTCAAACAGAACTAACATTTCATCTAACATTTCGTCAAACATTTTGTTGAAAGCCGTGATCAGAAGCGCAATGACTGAGTCGCTGCGGAGCGTGCACAAAGAAACAAAGTGAAAAAATGCGCGATAAAGAATAAGATAACGGACAATGACGAGAATAAGAGTAGGAAGTTAAAAAGTAAAGTTGTTGCAGCATTGCACTCTTCTTCGTCAGAATCTAATTCGTGTTCGTTTGTTTCCTCCGTTGTTCTATTTCCTGTAAATTTGCTTTCTCCTCTCCTTCAACACTAAACTTAAGACAACCGATAACCTAAATGGCGAGTGCAGAACAATACGGAACAACATAACAGGAGTGTCATCACTTTTTATGATATGCGCGTGCGTGGGATCAAAACGAGGTCAAATGTTTGTTGAAAAGTTTGTTGGAGTGGCCAAACAGATCAAACATTTCACACAACAATGAAAAACAAAATTTGTTTTTGCCTTCCATCAAACTTCATCCAACATCACCAAACAAATGTTATGTGACCAAACAAGGTGGCCAAACAGGCCCAACATTTCATCAAACATTTGTTTTAAGAATGTTAGGTGAAATGTTTGATCTGTTTGACCGGGGCTTGAGCCAGCCCCGAGCCAGCCCGGCCCTTGGGTGCCACGTGCCGTCTTTCTTTTGTGTAAATTTGAAAGAATGAGGAAATATTTTCCTGTTCTTTCATTTTTACAAAAGAAAGATTACAGCCTTGGTGCCAAATGTGACAAAGGGTCTTCCATTTTTAGAAACTTAACAAATCTGCTGTGTTCTGCGCGTGCGTTATAGGCGAGCTAGCCCGTTTTTTCCGTTTATATGAGAAAAGTCAGCCCGTTTGAGGCGGGATCCCGGCACTCAATAACCGGGATCTCGGCAAGACGGGCCAGCCCGGCATACATATAAACGCAAACTGCTGTTTACAATGCTGTGACCAGGTAAGTAGGATCTCGCCTGAAGGCGAGCCAACTCGCTAACGGGCCAGCCCGCCTCATATAAACAGGCCCTAAGTTGTCAGCCTCGAGGAATCCCCCCAAAAGGGCTCCAGATCGCATGCGCAGTAACGATTTACTTTACTTATGTAATATGCAAATTTGCTTGACCGTCGAGAACAAGGGAAGAAACAAAAGCAGGGATGCGCATGACAACGTGAGCCCCAACGTCCATTCGCTCTCAACAAAGCTTGAAACACAACGTATCAAAACAAAAGGGTCCGCACTTCATCTCCCCAACAAAGACTAGAATGGCTGTTGAGCTTTTCAAGTATGAACGTCTTCTCACATCATACACGTTTTTTTTATAAGAAACTGGTTTATAAGAAACTAGTACTACGATGACCAAAAATTTTAAGAAACTCTAGTACTACGCTCAAGAACAGTTAAGAAACTCTAAAACTTTATTTCTGTATGTCTCTCTTATTCTATGTCTCTCTAACAAAGGTACATTCGTCTTTTCTTGACTTTTAACTGCAAAATTGGTAAATGTTTGCCTTGATGTGCATGGCTTCTTCTTGATGACAATGTCAACGCAAAATGGAAGCCCTTTCTCGAGAAGAAGGCTCAACTTCGAACAATACCGCAATTTTAGGCCCAAAAAAATAAAAAACTAATTAAGAAACTTTCACTACTAAAACACCGAAATTTTCATGCGAAATTAAGAAACTTTTAGTACTAAGTGCTGATCCAAGTTTCTTACATAAAAAAAACGTGTAGTCTCTGTACAACATTTCATTATTTCATTCTGTTGCTGTTTGTAGAGTGACTTCCATCATTTCGATGTCCAAAAACAAGTTGAATTGCCAAATCTTTAATGGCCTTGCATTTAAGCAATAAATAATTGGATTGATCAAACTGTTCGCCAGGAGGAAGAAAATAACCCAAACATTAATGAACTTGATAGGAGTTACCAAAATGGACCTTAGATTGAGTTGAATCGTTATCCCTAACCCAAAACATGGAGCGAATGAAATGAATTGGCACACCAGTATGATCATTATCATTCTTGTCCGCTCTCGTTCATGTCTCCTCCTTTCCCCTTCTCGTCTCTGATCAGCACGAACTGCAGCCCCAATTGTTCCAAGTGTATGGACTGAATTATTTTGCCTTCTGATAACGCAGTATATCTTGTAATAACTAAACAAAATAACAATATACCCTGCAATGATAAAACTAAGAACAAATTTTTTAAGGAAGGACTGCTGCCACCAGGGCCGCCGAGAGCGAGGGCGGGCCCCGGGGCAACTAGTGGATGCGGGCCCCTTGCTTGGCACTGGCACCAAAAGTGTAGATTAATAGGTCCCTCAAGGCCCTCTAACTTTTGCGTTATGTTGTTGTTGTTGTCACTCCCTTTGTAGCAGAAAGTCAACAGAGGGGGGGGGGGGGGCGAAACAAGAGACTTTTGGAATGAGCCTACCACGAGTGCACAGTTGGGAAAATCTCGTGAATTCCAAAACATGAAAATCGTGAATTTTTATGTCGGATTTTGTGACTAAAGTGCAATGCAATGTCTAATCCTCATCAATTTCTAGCAGCAAAATGATCCATGGTAAGAACTAGGCATGTCGGAATTAAATTCTATTGTGGGAGGCTAGAACATACCTCCGATATGGGAATGTTATCTGGGGTAGCCTGCCCAACACGAAGCTGCAAACGCTTCAGCGTCTACAGAACAGGGCCTTCTCAATTATTCAAAATGCTAGAATAAAGGACCCCTGGATCAATAACGGGCTGAACGTTGATCAAATCATCTATTTTGACAGATCTATCATGACACACAAAATAGTCCACAAGCAGTGCCCTGAGAGCCTCTGGAACAAGTATAGTCAGAGGAATGAAATTTCTAGGTATAACACAAGAAACAATAGAAATCTCGACATCCCAAAGTTTAAACTTGAGTGTACAAAAAAAAGTTTCCACCTTTCCGGGCTTAAAGCTTGGAATGAAATACCAATCGAAATAAGGGAAATCCCCTCGCTCTATCAGTTTAAAAGAAAATTGAAAACGCATTTAAAGAGCTCAGTAAACCCTAACTAAAACACGACTCCCAGGAAGATCAGATCTCAGCCTGGATCCAATCCTAGCTAATACCAAATTTTAAATTTTGTTTTTCATTTTTCATTTAAAACAAACTTGTAACTTTTGTAGTTTAATTTTGTACTGATGGGATATCGTGTAAAAATATGAATTAATAAAAAAAAAAAAAAAAAAAAAAACTTGATGCGAGTGCAGCGAGCAAAAGTGGGGTCCGGGGGCTCGCCCCCGGGAAACTTTTTCATGACCACGCCCTTTAGATCACTGGAAAATGCATCATTTTTGTAAAATCTGCCATTTAAAGGATCGTGACTGATGGAGGTTTTTCCGGGAAATTTTGAAAATAAGACCTCAATCAATTTCACGAGGATATACCGGGTCCGCCAAAATAAACTATGCACGTTTGACAGGCCAGAATAAATCGTACACTGGACTGATTTTGCAGATTTATGACGAAATTATTTGCAGATAGCCTGAATTAGATACCGGGTTTATTTTTTTGCAAATTTTTCATTTTCAGTTTTTAGAGCTAGAAGCGAGTTTCCAAAAATCATCGATCAAGTTTTCTAAAGAATCGACATGAATGGGCAAAGAGAGAACTTGTTCGTGGTGATTTGCGCTTTGGAAACTGAATGATTGTAATTTGCAGTACGAAAGTTCGTACTAAACCCCCAAATGCCCCTGAAAAAGTTTTCTCTTTATTCATTCATGCTGAATCTTTTAAAATTTGATCAACGTTTTTTGATCGTTTTCAATGTTCTCGAAAATGAACATTTTAAGACACTTGCTTCAAGCTCTAAAAACTGGAAATGGAAAAATTTGCAAAAAGTCCTAGAATCTAATTCAGGGTTTCTGCTAACGATTAAGTCATAAATCGTCAAAATCGGTTTAGTGTACGATTTATTGTGGCCTGCCAAACGTGCATGGTTTATTTTGGCGCACCCGGTAGATTATTTTTGAATTGCATAATATCAAAAATGACAGATCTTCCGACGGGCCTGAAGAACGTAGATAGAAAAGTAATAAATTTTCTGACATAGTTTATTTCTTCGAAAACATCAGTAATTGCATGAGCAATATTTTCAGTAGCTTATTCTCAATACGATTTAACGAAACAACGTTGATAGCAGCGAGGAGATGTAGACTCCCGTTCGATTTCTGTGCATTTTTGTTGTTGTTTACATTAGGCCAGAGAAACTTACAACACAACACAAAGTTTATTGCAATTGAAATGAACTGAGGCCCGTGATATCATTTGAACTTGAAAGTGCAATGGACAAGAAGAAAATTTGATTTTGCCGGGGCCCCTTGCGGGGCCCAGCTAGATGATATCATTGCAACATACAATGGAAAAACAAAGCTTCATTTTTACGGGCCCCTGGCGGGGCCCGGGCCCCGGGGCAGTTGCCCCGGCTACCCCCCCCTCTCGGCGGTCCTGGCTGCCACTGCCTGGGAATAAACTGATCCAATGTTCCCACCGCTCCATATGTCATGACCGCCAATATAGCTATGCAAATATGTCTTTGCAACTAGCTGAAGTATGGTACCGATAAGGATGACATATTGCCACGTATCTGTCCAAACTGATAATAACTCCAAAGAGAAATGACATTCCTAAGCATATATTTGAAAAAGTTAATGTTATGTTGCTATGCGAGGAATCATTACTTCAAGCTTAAAATAGAAACTTAAATACAATGGATGGAGTACAAAACCAACGAGAAGATCGCTGAAGCATAAAGCAGCCAGTAACATATTTGAAGGTGTGTGTAATTCTCTGTTCTTTACAAGAGTCAGCATGAAAATGCTGTTCCCTACTATTGTCAGTATGGCAATTATAGAATCAAGAGCAAGAAACAACAATATTGTTGATTGACTCATCACTAGAAGTGTTGCAGTGAGCTGCCATCTCTTCATGAATAATTCCCACTTGATTCGATACTTCTTTTTCTCCATAAACCTTGTCGATCAATCAGTAAAAGTAGAACTTCTTGCAGGGTTTTCTTGAAATGAATAGGCCTTGAATTGAAATAGATCGTGCAGAGACGACTCCCAATCACTCTGTAATTTTCAGAATCTTTCTACCGTGCTGTTAATCGTCTTTGAGTTGTTTATTTTGCTACTTTCATGCAGAAATGTGATGACTTTTTCAGCTGTTTAGTTTCTTGGTCCTTCCTTTCTCGACAATAATATCTTCAACTGCAATATTTGCCTGCAGTAATACTGTAAAAGTTCCATTGAGCATTACACTTCTATCATTTTCGTATGAGCAGATTCTGATTTCATAGTCTTAAAGTACTTTTTTCTCTTTCTTGGAAAATAAATGTTTTCAAGGTATGATACTTCGTAGCAGTACGAAAAATTGCACATAAATTCGCTCTTTCTAACCGACTTTTGCCATACATTTGAAAATGATTTCCCCGTTTTCTAAAATCCGGATAAAACGTAACAAATTCTTGTATTCTCACCGGATATGTCTCTCCGAGTTTCAATAAAAGTAAGAATATGCCCATGCCTTCTCGCCCCTTGGGACCATAACCTATTTAAACAAATTCAACGAGGCTATTCAGTCATTCTTTATGAGCTACAAGCAACGAAACATCAAAATCTGTAGGCTGCTCATAATATTCACCGTCGCTGACAGATCAAATGGCTGAGGCCCAAGTCCCATGAAATTTGCCTCAAGCAGATTTCTTGGATATTCTCCAAGCGGCAGTCCCAGAGATACAACAGCCAGACCAGAACGCCGCTCAGAATGCTGTGCAACAGGCCGATTTTGGCCCAGTGGTACGTTGTTATTACTTTTGCTACCTGTTTGTTTTCCTATGCCTTGAGTTGATCTGGCCATGCATATTTTCAGTCTTTGTTGCAAATTTGTTTTTCAACCTTTTTAGGGGCCGATTCGTTTTAATTCTTATTCGGTGACCCAGAAAATTTAACAAGTATTGTGCACGTGCTAGGGGTCTCGCAGAGTGAAAACACATGGCTTTTGACTGATTTTTAGGGGTCTTTTAGTGGCAACTCTAGGCTAATATGCCTCTTTAGATCTTAGGAATAAATGCTTCAATTTTGCAGAATTTAGGGTTTTTGTTAGGGGCCGAATTTCTATTCGGCGACCCAAAAACATTGAACTGTTTCTGTGCACTTGCTAGGGGTCACGCAGAGTGATAACCCATGGCTTTTGACTGATTTTTAGGGGCCTTTTCGTGGCAACCCTAGGCTAATATGCCTCTTTAGATCTTAGGAATAAATGTTTCAATTTTGCAGAATTTAGGGATTCTGTTAGGGGCCGAATTTCTATTCGGCGACCCAAAAACATTGAACTGCTTCTGCGCACTCGCTAGGGGTCACGCAGAGTGATAACCCATGGCTTTTGACTGATTTTTAGGGGTCTTTTTCGTGGCAACTCTAGGCTAATATGCCTCTTTAGATCTTAGGAATAAATGTTTCAATTTTGCAGAATTTAGGGATTTTGTTAGGGGCCGATTCGATTTAATTTTTTACTCGGCGACCCAAATAATTGAACTGTTTTTGTGCACGTGCTAGGGGTCACGCAGAGTGATAACCCATTGCTTTTGACTGATTTTTAGGGGCCTTTTTCGTGGCAACCCTGGGCTAATATGCCTCTTTAGATCTTAGGAATGAATGTTTCAATTTTGCAGAATTTAGGGATTTTGTTAGGGGCCGATTCGTTTTAATTTTTTACTCGGCGACCCAAATAATTGAACTGTTTCTGTGCAAGTGCTAGAGGTCACGCAGAGTGATAACCCATGGCTCTTGACTGATTTTTAGGGGCCTTTTTCGTGGCAACCCTAGGCTAATATGCCTCTTTAGATCTTAGAAATAAATGTTTAATTTTTGCAGCATTTAGGGATTTGTTAGGGGCCGATTCGTTTAATTTTTATTCGGCAACCCAAATAATTGAACTGTTTTTGTGCAAGTGCTAGGGGTCACGCAGAGTGATAACCCATGGCTTTTGACTGATTTTTAGGGGCCTTTTTCGTGGCAACCCAAGGCTAATATGCCTCTTTAGATCTTAGGAATCAATTTTTCAATTTTGCAGAATTTAGGGTTTTTGTTAGGGGCCGATTCGTTTTAATTTTTATTCGGCGACCCAAATAATTGAACTGTTTTTGTGCAAGTGCTAGGGGTCACGCGGAATGATAACCCATGGCTTTTGACTGATTTATAAGTGCTTTTTTGTGGCAACCCTAGGCTAATATGCCTTTTTAGATCTTAGGAATAAGCTTTTCAATTTTGCAAAAATTGGGGATTTGTTAGGGGCCGATTCGTTTTAATTCTTATTCGGCGACCCAAAAAATTGAACAGTTTTTGTGCACATGCTAGGAGTCACGCAGAGTGATAACCCATGATTTTTGACTGATTTTTGGGGGTCTTTTTTCGTGGCAATCCCTAGGCTAATGCATTTTACATCAAAAAGGAAAAATTTCTTTTACCTTGCAAAAGATAGTTGAATATATTCCGATCGGCTACCCTTCTAAGAATTCTAGAAAAAAGAAACAATGCCACCTTGGCTTTCCTCAAGCAATACGGTCTGACATGCTCGATATTTAGACACTTTTTACATTCTTCCTAGCCCATTATTGCCTCTAAAACTAAGTCTTTTGACCATACATACATTGTTGCCTTTGAATCAAATCATCAATCAAATATACTATCATACTTCCATATTGCGCATGTGTTAATGTTTGTGGTATCCACAGAGATACAGCAATTATTATAGTCAGAGAATACTGCAACTGGGTCCACTTTATCTCCTCCGCGAGGTTTCTTTAGTTTTCCTTTTCTTTTTCTGCAGTTCCATGGTCCCCGATTCCGTGGTCCGTAATTCTCTCTTTTTTAAAAAACTATCTGTGTAGGCAAAATAGCTAAGTTATTGCTCAATAATATCATGCTGCTTCGCAGCAATTACTACGGTTACCTCTCTTTCTCTCTACCCTGTAGCATCGAGTAACATTTATCTTTCTCTACTTAATTTTTTCCCTTCGCTGCATCCTCTCCAGACCAGCCAATGTCTCGGGGGTTTAGCTAAGAACCTTTATGCGCGGCTTCAAGTTGTGCTCCGAGTGGCTGGGTTGGAGGACTCCTTTATCAGATACCATGATCCTGCTCCTCTCTTTCGCTTGGCCTTTTCTTTTTCAGTGTCTTCCTGCTGATTGCCTTTTCAATTTGGAAATTAAAAAATTACAGCAAGGAATTGGAGTAAGATCTCATCACAATATAATTTGGTGCAATCTGAGGGGGGAGTCCACCAATCCAGCCACTCAAAAAGCACTCGACTGTGTATCTAGAGTTAGAGACGGCAACTTCTATGCCTCTGCCAATGATGTTGTTTTCCGAGATCCAAAATCCTTTGTGGCCGGCAAAATTCACTACCATTATGATGCCTAGAATCTTGTCTCACAAGGGTACCACAAAAAGAGGGAAATTCTGCGCTACATCGCTGAGGGGGTCTCTGTCCACGATTTTTTCACACCTTTTAAAGGAGACTTCAAGGGGCAGCATTACAATTCAAAATTTCCCCCACGCATTAAATTTACTAACAAGTCATGTGGGTCATTTGACCAATTCATTACGGAGACAATTCTCGAAAGAATTCGGAATGGCTCAATTTCTATCTGGGGGAAATGTGGACAGTGTACTTCTCCGCATATAGTCATGCCACTAACTGTAGAACCTACAAAACAGGGCTTGAAAATGTCCGGCAGCACCGGCAGCGTGTGGCCGAGTGGTTAAGGCGACTGACTCGTAAACCAAAGGTCAGAACGGCCGAGGTTCGAATCCCGCTCTGGACAGTTTGGTCGCTGTCCGTAACTCTAGCCCGGGTCGACCAGAGCCATGCGAGGGAAATCTGGTAGCTGCGGCGGGTTGATGGTAAAACATCCGTGGCCCCTGCTGGAAATAAGTCTCTCTCAGACTTTCGCAGGGTAGCCACGTTAAATATGATACCTACCTACCTAGCGGCGCTGACAGGAAATTGTCAACGAAAATGACTCGCAGGAAATTTATCACTATTTCGCAGGAAATTTCTGGCATGTTCTGGCATATTCCTAATTATCAAGTCATTTTCCTGTTCTATATTCCTTTGATATGTAACTAATTTTCGCGACAGTCCTTGTTTGAATGACGTCGTTCCACTTGTTCTCACTATTTGTACAATACAAATACCGGGTGACCTCAAAAAACTTCCCAAGCTAGATCATAGGTAGCTTTCTGAAAACAAAAGTTATTGAAAATGGTTTGTACCACCGTTTATTCAAAAGGCCTAGCTATCTTTTGAGTTGCTGCATAGGCCCTCCAAGCCATGATTACTGCTCGAAAAACGAGATCGAAAGGGATTTCGAATCCATTCTTTCTCATTATTACAACCAGACTTCTTTCCAGTCAACATTTTGTGAAAACTTAACGTAAGAGGTGGACTGGAAGTCATCTGGGGAAATTTGTTGTTTGAAAAACGATTGATATCTGTTCCTCTTTCAAAAATTGTGCTACCATGCAAAATTTGGAATTCGGCTTTGTTCCCTCTTCCAAAATATGAACGGTAGAAGGAGGACAGATTCCATGAAATGACTGACTGAATTATTATATTTTAGGACTGGCTTTTCAGAGGGTAGTCTTAAACTAACCAGGCAATATAAAAAAAATGTTCGCCTTTCAGCTCCAGCTACATGCTGATACCTTCTTTGTGTTCATAACATTTGCTTTAAAAAACCTAGGGGTGATCCAGTTTGTGAAGCTTATGTCTGGGTCAGCCAATCAGCCGGTGCCTTTTTTGATACTCGAATTTAAGTTTTGAACCCTTAATATGATGAAAGTAGAAAGTATCATTTTATTGATTAAAAACCTTTTCTGTCCATCAAAATATAAAGTTAAGCTTTTATCCAACTTATTACTGAGTCATTTTTGAGATCGTCAAATGGAACAGCAACCATAAAATCCAAAGCTTGCAGATAGATGGTTCACTAAACATCAGCTGGGTTTGTAATTATGTAAAATTAAGTTTACCCGTCAAAGAACTGAAAGTGTGGTCCAAAAACTTTCCATGACCACCTAATTCAATGTAAATAATAACATTGTTTCCATTAACATCTAAATTCGATGGGCTTTTCTTCGAGTACAAGTTAGTTCTTTAGTTAGAATGCAAGTTCATTCTGGACAGAATTCGGGGATCCTGTTTGAACCATTGAAATATCTTATAATCCTACTTGCAGGAAATTTCGGCTAGATTTCGCAGAAAATTCTGATTTTTTAATTTTGTTGCCAGGAAGAAAAACCTTTTTTCCAGCCCTGCTACAAAACCCAGGTTATGCCACGATGAAAGATATTTAAAACTATGGATGAGCTGCCGAAAAGTAAAATTTGACCCCATCACTGATTTGTCCCACTATGTTGGTAAAGATCATTACCAGGCTAAACTTGATGACAAATCTGGGTATGATCACATAAAATTAACCCAAGAAAGTAAAACCTTCTTTGGCCTCCGCTGGAAGAATTGGTACTTCGTTTATAACACCATCCCATTTGGTTGGAGCCCCAGTGCTTATATTTACCAAACTGTGGGTTTGGCTGCTTCTCATTTCATCCGATCAAATGGCGTCCCTGTTACCCAGTATATAGATGATCGTCATATTGGGCAACTTCTTCCTGCTAAAACCGTCATTACCAACTGGTCTGATCTCGAACTTGCAGACGCAGCGGTTTTTATCTCTTCTCTCTCCTTCGTTTCTGGTGGCTACTTTATTGGCTTACAAAAGTCCGTCCTCTGCCAGGCCCAGAGCATTTTGTTCCTCGGTTTGATATCAAATTCCCAGGATCAGTCATTTTCAATTCCCCAAGACAAAAAAAAAAAAAAAAAAAGAATCAAAGAATGCTGAAAGAATGTTTCTGTTAAAACGTTACAGCGATTTGGAGGAAAAGCTATATCTTTCTCCTTGGCTCTCCCTGCCGCACGTCTGTACACACGTGAAGTTAACGCGGGTATAAGCTCAGGAATCAAGAATACAAGACATATTCTGGTAACTGGGAGACTGAGAAATTAGTTGGAACGCTGGCGTTATGAATGATGCAAGTTCAATCTTAGCCTCCTCGATGACAAAGCCCACATCCTCGGCTATTTCAACTGCAGAGACTGTGGGAAGGGAATACAGAGAGAGAAACTTCTTGGACGGTTTTAAAAATTATTTGACAACTAAAGTGTCAGCATTATGTTTTTGTTGTGAAAAAAGGATGATTTAGACCCACCAGCCTGATCTTGTTTTGTTTGTCTCGTTCCTAATTTTCTTTTGAGTATTGGAAGCAGTGACTGGTCCATACTGTTCTCGTGTGTTTTGTGATGTTTTCATGAGTCTGTTCAGTTCTTAGGGGTGACCTAAGTCGCTTTCAGTAGCAACTCCGAAGCACTCTCCATATCTTAGTAGTTTGAAAGGAAGAGAGTCAGATCCGGTGAAAATACGTTGGTATTCTCACCGGATATGTCTCTCCGAGTTTCAATAAAAGTAAGAATATGCCCATGCCTTCTCGCCCCTTGGGACCATAACCTATTTAAACAAATTCAACGAGGCTATTCAGTCATTCTTTATGAGCTACAAGCAACGAAACTCAGAATCTACCCACCGCTCCTCCCTCAGCGACGGATCTGCTTTCTTCCTTTCAAACGCAACTCCTCGCACTCTCCATATCTTAGTAGTTTGAAAGGAAGAGAGTCAGATCCGGTGAAAATACGTTGGAATTTGAATGAAAAGGTTGCATTTTGCGACGATTGAGATCTGACAAGAAATCAATATTTCTCTTGAATCCTTTTCCAAAACCAGTTTGCCCTGCTTGAACACTGTAACTACAGCTGATAGCTTGGCTGATTTGCTTGAATCCATCGCTGCGCTCCTTTATACATATTAACTCAACAATTCAACATTTGGTCGTCCGATTAACAACGCACTCTTTTAATAGCTTATTTCTGCGTTTTCCAGGTTTCCAAAACAAAAGGAGCACCTGCGACGGTTAATTACATGAGGCTAAAAATGAACATTTTGATTGAGAAAGTTCCTAAATAAAACTCAGACTGTTTAGGAAAGTAGTTCAAACTTATTTGAAAAACGAATAAAGACTGAATTTCCTGATTTAATATTTGGTGAGGTTCTGTTCTAGTGTGTAGTTTCAACTGTGAATATTTGTCTCACAAGATTATGTTTATTCCTTCTAGCTTAAAGGCATTGAGTCCATATAGATAGCTGAGCGTTAACGCTATCCTGAATTTTGCTGACAAACTGCTGACGGCCCTTTGTTATCGCATAATAGTGCTAAAGTCATTAGCAATGGAGACCAGGCTTCTTAATTCTTGCATTATCCTCGGAAATTTCTTTAGTTTGATTTCAATAGCAATTAAATCACAACTTTTGTTTTGTGATTGAAAAGAAGTTGATATTGGTCACGAGCGCGCTATTTATGTGGATTCAATGCCTTTAAAGAAATTAATTAGAATTCAGCAACGAGATTATATTAACCAAAATTTACCGGATGAGTCAGAAAAAAGCGCCCACTGTTTGACAAGCTACTGCTCCCTAAACATCAAAGCAAAAGACAGGCACGAAATCCTAACAAAGCAATAACATTAAGCAATATCTGATTGAATACTGAACATGTTTTATTATTCTTAGAACTTTTCCTGGCTGAAATTGGTTACTCTTCTCGGGTTTACAAGAGCTTTTCTCGAAAAAGTCGCCTTTTAGCAATGACTTCCGAGCTATCTACGCGGGAGCATGAAAGGCCTCTCCCTCGCATGAAACACTTATACCTGAGATTTCATTCTCGCAAGACAAATATTAGTGTCATTGAATTAGTGAATCAGATTGAACATATCGGCAATGAAACTCCACAGTTTTCAATATCATTGCTTTGTTGTTTAGGTAGCAGCAATTTTACGAACACAGCTTGTATTTTTTTACTCATCCGGTTTGTTCACTGTGCTGCAACTAAGACAACCTAGCAACTGGAAATGTAAGTCCCCTATGTTTAGGATTGACTGAATTTTACATCTTCTGCTGCAAAATATACATAGCAGGGGAGAGTTGGGCTAGTTGTCACAGAGTTAAGTTGTTACACTTTCATTTTCAATTAAATGTTGTATCTTTATATCTGCTGATACATTTGAAAGAAGTACATCATAACCTCCTCGAAAACATCAGGAAATGTTTCTCTGTTTGTGTTTGTATTTGAATTTATGATGGTGACAATTTACCTCTGTGAAAACAAGCCCCACTCTCCCAACGGTATTGGTCATTTTCGGACCTCTACATTTTTAGTGGTCCTAAAATTCTGATTTTCCAAAACTGTAAACAACAAGATGTAAAATTTCTATGAAGAAGATTTAGTCTTGCATTCAAAACGAATTGAGTCCGAGAGTCATCGCGCTTGTAATCATTTATTCTTGGTTGTCGCAGAAAATCCTTTGGAAAAAATCGCAAGATTTTAAACCATTTAGCCCTAAATTTAGATAGGAAAGTTTGAATTTTAACGAAATCTGCAATAACCAGAATGAAAAGAAAGGTGAAATAGAAACTTGCAACAGCATGACAAAAGCAAAGGAAACTGACTATGATACAAAGATTTCATTTTATGCAAAATATGAGAACCGAATTCGCTAAACATCCGTCATATGCAAGCAAGTGTAATAAAATATAGCTAAGAACGCCACGTGTGTTGATGTAGTCTTTTGGTTGGAGTGTTTTCAATATTAAGACGTAGTATTGAGTGGCCAAAGCAGGGTTTGTGCAAGGTAAACGTCTTAGTTGAAAGGAGCAGAGAAATCTTCAAAATACTTCATTTGAATGAAAAGTTGCAATGAGCCATGAACAATGCATAGCCGAAGAAATAACGCTGTGTCGGGGCGTTTTCTTTGCTCTAATCATAGAAAAGCCTATTTGTCATTGCACAATCCTTTTCAAGGTACTTATTTAGGTAAACAAGTAAATAAAGTAACATTTAAGCACTTCGATGCGAAATGAAATGAGCACGAAGTTTCGAGTATAGCCCGTCTTCGTTGTTTTTCTGCTCCGTTGGCTTGATAAACGGGCTATGCTCGAAACGTTGTGCTTACTTCAATTCGCATCAAAGTGCTTATAGTTTATTATACTTTATTTACTCGTTTATCCTCGAACAATTGCACTACACGTAACAAGAAGATTTTTGATAATTCTACTTATTTAGGTATATAACAATGATATAATCTAATTTGCAGAATATGAATTTTGGAGTATTTAAGGTGGGTCAAACATGAGTTCTGAGGGCTCGATCTGTCGTAATATAAACCTGTGCTTGACAAAGCGGAATTCGTACTTGAAGAAGTATTTTTGCTGACGCAGTCGAGGTAAGAAGCACGTTGGTCGTGAAAGAAACGTGAGCACAACCTGAACAGCATCATGAAAATGACTTCCAGTGAGAATAAAGTTTACCTTCAACGTACCGTTGTTATTTACAACACGGCAACATGGTTCTGCTAGATTTTGCTCCGAACTATAGTCGACAATTTTCTTGCCAAGCAGTCACGCCATGGTTAAAAACCTCACTCTGGTGCTAAATATTGAACAGTGTATTAAAATTTTTGCTGTGAACTTTAAAAACTAAGAGATGCAAAATATCGCAAGCTCACTGACTTCCCTTGGGACTGCTCGTTGGATAAGCCCTGGATAAGGAGCTAGGAATGTCAGAGTGCGAGCGAAGCGAGTGCTTTTATTTTCTAGTCTATACCGGTAAGTAAAAAAGTTGTGGACATTTGGCGGGCTGTGGGACAAAATGTTTGAGGCTGATATTCAAAACTGAAATGTTGATCTATCAGTTTAGGACTAACTTAGATGCAAAATGTTTGTTTGGTAAAATCATTCACCTTTTAGACCCAGAAAATAGGAAAATACCGATAAGGGGTT
Source organism: Aurelia coerulea (assembly GCA_039566865.1). Taxonomy (NCBI): domain Eukaryota; kingdom Metazoa; phylum Cnidaria; class Scyphozoa; order Semaeostomeae; family Ulmaridae; genus Aurelia; species Aurelia coerulea. The sequence continues at coordinate 30,066,707 of CM076943.1, forward strand.
TGTATGGGAACAAGAATTCTACGTTCCAGTAGATTGTCCATGATTTACTTGTCATTGAAATTTAAATTCTATTTATGAAACTGAAAATTGTATTAAAGGTAAACTTCAATGGCAAGTAGATCGTGGATCATACAAACCCTTTACGAGCAGTTTTCTAATTTCCAGTTCTAATGAACGATCTTATCAAACAAAATATTCACATCTAAGTTGGCCTTTGACTGATAAGTAGATAAACATTTTGGTTTTGAATATCGGCCGCGTACTTTTCATTCTACAGCCCGCCAAACGTCTTAAATCTATTTAAACTCACCCAGTACATGTATGTACACACTCTGATGAAGACACAAGTCAGAAAGGCCTCAGTGTGCTAAATATCTTGTCTTTTTTGCATCCGACCTTCTTTTATACAGTTTATGTACATATAAATTGAGCGGTGCCACACCCACTCCTAACTAATGAAAGGTTGCACGAGCATCTTTCTTTTTTATCCACCTGAGATCTAACGTACGCAAGAAACTAAGAGTTTTTTAAAGATGACATAAACTTAATAACAATAATTATTTCTTTAAAATAGCACACAATCGACTAGACTGCAAATATACTCAGGTGACTGCTATGCAATTTCTGAAGATAAAAACAGTACCTATAGGCAATCTGCAAGCTGAACAATGACAGAGCAAACAACACGCCCTAAAATAATAAATTATGAACATTTAAAAAAGGTAATCAAGCCATAAAAAAGTAAGGGAGCGGTAATTTTTAACGAAGGCGGAGGATAATTTTACATAATCAAAACAACAATTTATACCCTATATTGAATTCAGAAAATGTTTTTTTTACCCTATCATCTTTCAGTAAAATAGTTTGATACCCCTCTCCAAAACTACTTTTGAATGGCCTCTACTGACTAAGAATGGTGCATTTGTAGATTTTGATGGCAGCATTTTAGAAACAGAAAAAGCAATTGAAATGATGGAAGAACGTCTCTTGAAATAAAATGACATATCTGCAAATAAAAAACAAAGCAAGCTGCAGGAAGAAATTGGCGACAGCAAACAATGATCAGACACTTCATTAAAATGGACAATTTTTGAAAACATTGCTGTGAACGTATGCTGTGTACACAGTCCTCAATACTGTTGATTTCCTTTTAAATGTTGAATTATGACTCCATTTCAAACGTTTTTCAAGCAAAATAGTTTCATACCCCAGAAAAATTACTCTTTATGTTTTCGTACCCCCCCCCCCTACAAAATGATGAAAACAAATTCATACTCCTGTCAAAAATTCTCTGCCCCGGTACCCAAGATTAAAAATGACCGCTCCATAAATCATCTAGGAACTGGTTATGATTCGAAAATCAGTATAGACTAAAAGATGACTAACCTGCGTCTTGCCCACAAATACGCCTTATGATTCATTGACTTATAAATCATTGGCTCTGTTTCACTGCCTATGCACTGAAAGACAGCCAAATGACTGTACTTATGTTAAATTCATTGCACAATGGGTATGCATATTGATCATTTTCAAATAGAAACCTCATTGGATTTCCAAGATACATTTAATTTCGCAAACTGTAAGCATCACTAACGGAATAAAGTATGAAGAATAAATTATATTCTATCGGGGAAGTCAAAAATAGAACTTTAGATGTTTGTAAGACTGCGGTTATCTAGCAATACTTCAAACTTCTGCAAACTGGAGAACAATGTGTAACTTAAATGTCGGCGTAGACGCAAAATGTTGATGATCAAAATCAATTCTATCACTACCGAGAATCTGTCCCGTTTTGAGGCATCGTTTGCGTATTGCCTAATAATCTTGTTTTTTGGACAAAGAGCCTGCTCTAAAATTCTTATGGATGTTCAAGAAAATCCAAATGAACTCTCATTTTCAAGGACCCATTTTCAAGGACATAATCCATTGAATATAAATTCGCGGCCCAATGAACCCTTGTCAAACGAGATATGACTTATTCATGGTTTCTTTGAGTGTCCGTTGTGTGGAGAGATCACTGCAGATCGGTTCTTTTATTCGTGCTGTTCCTTGTTAGTTTATTCTTTTGTATTTAAACTATTATCCTCAGTATTAGTCCCGTATTAGTGTTTGTATTAGTATTTAGGTTAAGTGTAATAGCTGCAGGGTTGCAATGTATTTTCATGCTCCTTGCGCTATCGTCTCGTAATGTTAATGTTTGTTAGTAGATTGTAAATTTCAGGAGAATTCATATAAAAAAAGAAAGCAATACCCGATTGTACGGCAACTGTTCCCTATATATCGCAGCAATGGCATTCAAAAGGTGCTGAAAATTTTTTCTAAACTGTCTCTTGAAATATTCATAAAATGCTGACAATTATCATCAAAATATGTTGGTTTATTTAATCACCCAGATACACTTAGAACCAGGAGAATTACTGGTGAATTTGAGGTAAATGAGAGACAATAGATGTTATGTTGGTGAGCTTCGCTGAAATAACATCATCAAACATCGTCCCAAATCTGCAAAATTCTTGTTTCGGCGGAATCTGTTTTGAGACACACAAGCTTCTTTTACTTTACGTTAGTTTTTATTTTGTTAAAGTTATATTTAAAGCCTGAAATTGTAAGTACCATTCATAGTCAGAACTAGGCGATTCTGTGTCTTTTTGGATGCTACAGTTTATTGTGTTTCAGATTAATGCTATATGTACTAAAACACATTTGTTAAACGTTTCGGCGTAAGTCGTGATCAGGAGGAGCATACATATCAATTCCGAAAATCCAGAAACAATAAAAAACACTCGCCAAAGTGGGATCTTGCTTAAAAACAATAGCCTAAGTGGGATGTGTATATGATATTATAAATTGAGCTATAAATTTATGCCCCCTCCGAAGAATATAGAAACATTTAACTTGAGAACGATACGACCGAGACTGTGACATGAAGGTGTTGTGGCACAGTGCTGTAATCCTCTGACTTTGCAGCAATAACAGTCAGGGGGATAGGGGTCAATCCTTAATAGGGCCCCACCACTTGAGCGTCATGACAAGGGGTTGTGGACTCGACTAGATCTTCCCTATTTCTGCAATCCCAGCGCTTAGAGCTAAAACCGCAACTTCACATTCACCTTTACATGGCCATCTAAACTTTCGTGTCTAAGACCAAGTTTAGACGGTGGCAGATCAAAAGTTATACGGGTCAAAGTGTTACGGATCACCCTCCCGTTTATATGGTAGCGGATCATACTGAGTACGCCCACTGTCAACACGTGTGCTGCTATTATCTTCAAACAGACAATGAAAGCAAATACAACAATGGAAAGATAACTTTGTCAGGAATCAGAACCAAAATTGATGCGGATCTCTTGGGTTTACACGGTGCAGAGCAGAAGTGATCCGATACAAAAGTGATCCGATACAAAACTGACCCGATACTAAAACGAGTTCGCTTTCGTAGCAGGATCAATATTGATGCGGATAGCGGAGCAGAAATGTATCGAATTACTTCAAGCTCGGGTAAACGGGAGGCTGATCCGCAACACTTTTTGTATCGGATCAAAAATGATCCCCTACCGTGTAAACAGAGTCTACTCTCAAGTACCGAATAATCGTCCCCCCCCCCGCTTATTAATTTTTGAAAAATTTTCCAACCCCCCCACTTTTATTCCAACCCCCCCTTTTATTAATTCTTGAAAAATAGAAGTAATAGTGAACAAATTTTTTTAATAATTCCTGCTAAGCAAATGTACTTACTGTATTTATTAACTTTATTCTCCTTTATTTGTCTGACCCGTGTTACATACGTGTTTTACATACGTGGTACCCATGTTAGATACGTGTTTTACTAAGAAAACGAAAAACGACTATTCTCAATTTTTCCAACCCCCCCGATTGTTCCAACCCCCCCGATTATTATTATTTTGAGCCATTTCCAACCCCCCCCGATTATTCTCACCCCCCCCCCCGTTTATTCGGTACTTGAGAGTACGTTGACTTGTTGGCCACACAATTTTATCAAAAACTACGATATGCTCACAATCATCTAAAAAAAATTCTGCTTCACCTGCTATAATATGATCAGAAACATGTGATTCTTAGTATGAATATTTGCAAGTATTGTGAAAAGGTTTCGATGAATTATGATAGTGTGTTCTGTTTGCAACAACCATGGAACCAGATGATATACCTCTCGATATCTCGAAGCCGTGAATTATTGCCACTATGGATGTATAAGTACCAAAGAGGAATCCTGTAATCCCGATCATAATTATGAAGACGTCTTTCAAAACACTCCAGCACGACAAGCCATATCCCTTGAAAGTCAGCATGTGAAATATTGGTGGGAATATTATAGCTAATGCAGAGCTGCTCACTGCACCAAGAAGTGAAATAAAATTGTCCAGCTGTGGGAGTCCAATGGCTAGGCCACCTGAAAAACATTGCAAATGGGATGATAAAAGATCTTTTGTGTGGACTCAGTTTGACAAAATTTGACATCTGTTAACAGCGAAGCGAGTAACCATAGGAATGAACTCTTCAAAAAAACATTGCACGATTAATTGATGCACCTTTCACTTGATTCAATAACGTGAAAGGAACTTCAGGTACTTTACAACAAATGTTCATTGGCAATCATTGATATATCAATTTTCCAGAATTACAGCATCTTCTATCTTTAAACAAGTTTTGTGACTGTGACGACTACAAATTGAAAATCCTAAACCACAAAGCTACAGTCTTCTTTACCGGCATATCATAGACCTTCATAAACTATGGTTTTTCTTGAAGATTGTATCGTTTTTCTTCAACTGATTTAGGATTTACAACGATTCAAAATTGTTCACAGTTTTCCTAAATTATTCCGATAGAAAAACATGCCATAGTTCTGAAAAAATAGTCAAGATATCAAACATTGTCAATGAACATTTGCATCAAAGTACCTGAAGTTTTTCAGTCGATACATTTTGCCCCAATCTTTATATCTCAACTATCAAATTTTTGAAATAAGTGTTAGTTTTGAAATTTCCACCATTATGAATTGCAAAAAATGTACTAAAATATAGATATTTCCAATCGACGCCGAGATCATTTGAAAGCAAACGCCAGGAGAATTGGAATAAGATCATGACGAGCATTTTCCGACCTTTTGGAGCAGAGAAATATTCCTTTGAAAATGAAATTCAGTCTAGGCAGTGCTATTCCGGAAGTACTTATGTATAAACAAATCAATGCTGTAAGCCTAACTTCAAAACAATTTGATTAGCTATCCGTTGTCCAATTTAAAACCTTTTGGGCTTTATTAACCATCAGATTGTGCTTGATGACGTGGGCATGAAATAAATTTGGATATTTAAAACTCCATGTTTTGGTATTTCTTCCAAATTTCTTTTGTTCTGGATCATTGTGCGTAGTAAACAGAGTTTCTTAAGCACTGCCTGAACGGTTACGGTAACCTTAATGTCTAAATGCTGAACAGGTTTACCGTGTATGAATATTGATAAACGAAATGTTTAGAAATCATAGCGATGTAGCGCAGCTGGTTTTGTGCGAATAAGGTTGTGTTAACAGCCATGGAGAAAAAAATTTAAGAGGACTTAAACTTTAAAATGAACTTACACGTCAGAAGTACCATACACGTTCTGAACAAATAATCCACACAGTTTCTAGCTTTGTGCGGTACTTTCCTTCGGATACCAGGCAGTATGATCTGCATTGGAACATAAAATTGCAAGAAGTACGTGAAAAACATGGCTAAGGCATATCCAATTTTCACAACATCATACAACCTACAAGAAATCAAAGAAACGTCAGTGAAGTCTCTCTTTTGACATCATAGATATGTCTCTGTATTTTTCAAAAAGGCAGGAGCTTCTTGCTAAGACGAAGTCTGAAATACATTCTTTGTAATTTTTGTGCTCATTCAAGTAACACCCAATCCATCTATTTGCATTTCATAAACAGCCAATTCTAGAGATTGCCGGTCTTGCGAAAATGCCCAAAGAGACTTTGCCCAATCATTGAGCCTAAAGATAAGTTAAGTTAGGCTATCTGGGTAACGGCTACGTAATGACGGTATAACCCAAAAAAATGAACAGTAAATCATAAAACTTGGGGTCCTATGCTAAGAGTTTTTGATCATGTGTTGACGTAGTTTTGCAGAGCTGCAACAACATGATACAACCAGTTTTTTTGCAAGCAAGAAGACCAGTACAGTAACATTAGAGATAAACGAGAGGATACTTGCTTGGAGATAACAAACTCAAATCTTTAAACTATTTATGGAGTCAGACTTCCTAAATATGAAGCAAACTTTTTGTTGCTAGAATCAATATAATCATGTGCAGATTGGCATGGTGCATCTTGAACCAGCTCTTTTCTCAGTCCCTCATTTGCTAAATCTATTAAAACATATTTGAAGAAATATTTTTAAAAATAAAAACATCTCACCAATGATCTGGCAAGTTAAGTGTAATACTTCCCAGCACTTTATCGCCAAACGTTAAATAACCAAATATTCCCATGCTGAGAAATAGCGAAGTGACTATTCCCATTCCAAGATTCAACACCCATCCAAAATCTTCTGGGTTCCTCATCTCATTTTCAAGCGGAAGAACCTAATTGCACAAGAGGAAAAGAAAGAAACAATTATTCAGGATATACTGTGGCCAAAGAAACAAGAGAAGAGTATACTGAGAAAATGTGTAATATATAATAAAACAATCATTCTCATCGATGTGTAGACGAGTGAAAACGGAGGTTTTTGACAATACTGTCGTTATGGCCTCAATTACCTATCAGAGCATGCACTCGGATCTTTGGGTATCACATGAGTCCATATCGTGAGTTTGCGGAGGCCCATATCAGACAATGGTCGTTTTCGAGCATTACAGCGTCTTCATGTGGACGGGGAGACGTTTGAAAACATCCCTGGCGTGGAGAGATTTTGTAAATGGAGGAAAGAAGACGAGCTTTCAAAAATATCCGGATATGTCCAGATGTGGCCTCAGTTTCGAAAGAACTGCGGATTCACATCCTTCAGCAAAATCTCTTATCTAATTGATTTAACGTAAGAATATTTCTTCTTAGGCAAAAGATTTCTGCAGGCCTTGCCTCTTCTTAATACCATAAAATTTTCATTTCATAGTATATTCTTTAATCAGGGTTAGATATACAATCACAATACTAGCTTCCAAACTGCCCTACGTAAATCTAACAACCTGTTACAAGCATCTTGTCCATCCCTACGTTTGCTGTTCCATCATCCCCCTGGTCTAAAGGTTGTAACACTGTTGTAATACTTGTAACTGTTGTAATACTTGCAACACAAACGCAGCAAATGTAGAAAAAGGTCAGCACTCACCATCCGAAAGACACAATGAACAAAATTTCAAAGCAATGTATGTAAACTTACCACTCCAATGCCCTCAAAAGAAAATATTGCTGTTCCAAAAAACAAAGGCAATTTGCTTAGACCAGCAAACGCAGGAAACTTCTTCGGACTTTGTAAACATCTTGCTAAGTACTGAAATGTGATCACCAAGCCCAAGAAACATAAGAAATTTGCCAATAATGAAAGATAAGCAAGTCGCTCAAGGCTTCTGATGAATGATAAAACGATCACTAAAGGCGCCAGTGCTGCTATTATAATTCTCACATCAATATCCTTTTCAGTAACCTGCAAGTCAAAAACATGACAGTAGTAGAAAAAGTTGCACATTTTGATAAAATAATCAAAATTTGAATACATTATCGGTTATGAAAATTTCTTTATGTGCATTTGTGCTAAGGACCAAATTAATTTTCAACAGGATGTCTCATGAAAAGCTTCCCTGTTTATATGAGGCGAGCCAGCCCGCCTGACCGGGCTGGCTCGCCTAAGCGGGATGATTTTAGTTTGCGTTTATATCAGTGAAAACTATCCCGGCCAGCCGGGCTGGCCTCGTAATGCTGCATGTTATGACGTATCAAGGGATTTTGAAAGACAATGGCCAGACAAAGACTTTGAAATTAAACAATGAAGTCTCGCCTACGCAAATCCATTATATTCACCTCGGTCAACCGGGCCAGCCCGCCTAACGCTGTTTACATGAGCACGTCTCACCAGGATCCCGCCTACCCAATTCACAGATCTCGGCTGACCGAGCTGGCCCGCTGCTCAAATAAACACAACTTTATTCAACAAAGGATGTCTTTGTTTATTCAAATCTTACCTAGGCGAGCCAGCCCAGTTAGGCGGGCTGGCCCGCCTAATATAAACAGGCCCTTAAACTCGAGTATTTATCGACCTGCTATCCTAGAAAAACAACAACAAAAACATGCTATACAAGTGACGAAATGCAGTCATTAAATGAGCACTAGTTTGATAAAATGACCAATGCAAACAAAAACGGAGGGTCGTCAAATCTGAATGAAATTTGCAGCTTTGTAAGCAGCATTTTATAATATCAACATGTATAACTGGCCATACCGTAATGACCTGCTTATGTTTTTTAATTAATCTCAACATCAATGACACCCCTGGAAATGAAATATATTTCATGTGTATCAAACTCCATTTGCGTAAACAGGGCGGGGGTTAGTGTAGTGAAAGTGGTAAGCATTTTAATCTCAGCTTGGACTATTGTATCCTCGAAAAATTCACCAGTACGACCTCTCAGGAACAGTTTGACCTGCAAATTCTAAACTAAATCATTGTCTCCTCGTTTATCTAGCTCGCTCACACAATTCTTGCCACACATATTCAACAAAAATTTAAAGATAGTTAGCATAGGGCTCAAATCTTTCAAATCTATGAAAAGGTCAGTGTAAAATTCTTTTGCAGTTTCTTTGAATTGGATGGCTTGAAAGGAACTGATGGTACTTTGCTGTAAATCTGCCGTGGCAAGTTATTGATATCTTGATTAGTTTCAAAATGGTGGCATTTATTAAATTTGAGGCTATGATGTTATCAAATTTCTAAATCCTAAACTAAAAAAGCTACAGATTTCTGGCTTGCCACCTTATTGTAGACCTTCATAGACTATGGTTTTCTTGAAGGTTATGTAATGTTTCATCTATTAGTTTAGGATTTACGATGATCAAAATTTTTTCAAAATTTTCCATCCATTTTTTCAAAAACAATTGAATTGCCGCCATTTTGAAAAAAATCAAGATTTCAAAAACTTTCCACGGCAGATTTACAGCAAAGTACCATAAGTTCCTTTCAAGCCATCCAATTCAAAGAAAACTGCAATAGAATTTTAAACTGACCTTTTTAAAGATTAGAAAGATTTGAGCGCTATGCTTAGCATAATAAAGACATTTTGGTGACTTTCCAAAATGTGCGCGTTTTTGACACAGCCGTAAGGTACAACGATAATAAAAACACACTTATCCTTGGCAAAATGAAGGATGAAAACTATTTTCCCAATAACATGAAAACATTTTCATCGTTTCTATGCCAAATTTTACAACTGCAACCTTTTCACACTCAACTGGTAGATGAGACCTTAATAAAAGTGTAGGTGGAATTTCCAGAAGCAATCAACCATACGGAAGACAGATTTGTTACCACATGGGGATGCCCTCTAATAATCTTGTACTGTATAAAATCTACAGTAGCACCAATATTTTCAGCTTATCGAAAAAACAGATAATAAACAAACCTGTAAAATGTTGTCAGCAACAAACATAAAGTAAACAGCACAGAAACCTAATTGAGTGACCACTAAGAATGTGTTTACAGCAATTCTACGATAAAAAAGACGTTTGAAAATTGCAACAATCGCAGGTCGAAGGAAAAAATACAGGGCATTAATTTGAAGTTAGCCATTCAAGGGAACGGGGGCACATATTGTAACAAAGAATAAGTTGCTTTTGACTCGTATCGTATTTAGATTCACTGAAGATGAACCTACTGTAGTTTGGTTTGAAACGTTCAAAAATCAATAAACATGCTTTAAATAAAATGTTTTCAACGTTTAACCTAATTTTGTGTCGTTTTAATTGGAATGTCGTCAATAAAATAAATAAATTCAACATGATTGTCTACACTTGCCTCATCCTTCGATAACGTGTCAAACTGCGCTTTCCACCTACAGTAAGTTGCTTTTGCACTGAAGATGAACCTACTGTAGTTTGGTTTCAAACGTTCAAAAATCAATAAACATGCTTTTTGTCTACACTTGCCTCATCCTTCGATAACGTGTCAAACTGCGCTTTCCACCTACAGTAAGTTGCTTTTGATTGATATGATACTTATAAGTGATTGGCGATCGTACAAACACACAGTAAACTCTCTCAAGCAATAAAAACCTGATGCTGACTTACTTTGCTAGCCTTGCTCTGTCTTTGGCATAAGGCCGCAAGCACTCCTCTGCTACTTCTCCATAATCCAGTGCATCTCGATTGAGCCTGTTTGCAGATAAATGACATGTGCATAGCAAGTACAGTAGCACTTACAAATATATTCAATAATAATAGTAATGATAACAGTAACTTGTAATAATAATAATAACATAATAATAATAATGATAACAATATTCTCGGTTATCCTTTTAGAAAGTAGTGCTGACGAAGATTTTTAATCGAAACGTTCCAGATTTTAACAGTTGTGTTTTTTAATGATAACAATAATAATAACAATAATAACACACATACGCATTAGTGAACTTACAAGAACAGATGGCTGAAGCGAAATCATGGAAAGTTTCAAGAGGAATAGCAGATGGAGGAGACATATGTAGACTATGTGGGTCGTTTAGAGAGACAGTTTATCATTTGTTAGCCTGGTGCCAAATGTTAGCTGGCAAAGAATATTTACGACGTGAACATAAAGTCTCTACGTCTGAACGGATCTGCGTCTGATCTACGTCTGAACGGAAAAACAATAAAAATTTCTTTCGCATGATTTCCATTTTTGTGGGTGCATCACCTCTGCCGACTTTGAGTAGCAAGCTGAGGTCAAGCTATCATGCACAAACACCACGTATTTTCCTGCTGACACCAGCATCACACAGTCGTAGGTCCCAGTTAACTGAGTAAAAAGGTGACATTATATGCTGTCAAGGATGATTATTTCTTAGTCAGAAAAACCAGTTATTCACTCAAAATTTCCATCACCTTTGTCCCAAGACAGTGCAAAAATTGTACTGTAATAGCATGTGACAAAACACACTTTTCCCTTGGCCGAAAATGTCAAAGAAACCAGGTTGCTGACTATTACACAATTAGATCATTTTGCGTCCCTTGCTTGACTGGGGTACAACCAGTAGAAAGGGTAATCCAAAAGAATTCTGGTGTTTTTTAACTGGTTGAATGTTCATGGTAGAAGCATTTCCTGAATGGAGGAAGAATACTACAATGCCTGCCAAAAGTCTTGGAACACCTTTGCTATTTTTGCATTTTTTGCGATTTCCCCCTCTCCCCCTCAGAACAATGTTGTTCTGTGATGACAAAATGGGGATGGCAGAACGATTCGCGACTCTGATGGAATGCTAGGACAATAACCTTGCAAATCAACATTGTTTTGGGGGTGAGGGGGTGTTTAAGCCTAATCGCTATGGTCAGAACTGCGGATTGTCAAGAAATGGCCTAAGTGTTCCAAGGACTTTTGGCAGGCATTGTAGGTAATGAACATTTGACTTACATTATATTGGCGTATAGGGTGCCGGCGGTGGTAATCGGACACTTAAGGAAAACTAAATATGTTCATAAAAAGCTTTAATCAAAGACAAAAACCGAAAATACCAGGTGAATGGACAGGTATTTGGACATATTTTCCCGACATGTTTTGGTTTTTTACTTTGCCTGCTTTTCCTTGACAACGATGTTGTTGAGACTGATCCTGGCGGTGGTTTTCGGACAGTGGCAGTGGTTTTCGGACAGTTAGTTGCACAATGCAGAATGTGCCAAGAAAATGATTTTCTGTTTATACTTGGCAAGTATTCCGTCCATAAACTCTTTTGCTTCATTTTTCTTGCTTTTTGTTCTATTCTTGAATGCGAAAACAATGGTTTGACTGTTGGTTCTCGTAATGGCATTCCAGAGCACTCTCGGTACACACAAAACACTCTAAAAGCAAGGAGATGCGTTCGCAAAATGTTGTTTTGATCTCATTACTATTTTCGATCGATGTATGTCTAGATATTTATGAATGAAATGTCAAAATCCAAAAAACATTCAAATCCGACACTTGTTCATGCTCCCCAAACGATTGATTTATTTGGTGTCCGAAAACCACCGCCATGAACTTTTATGACCATTCGATATGACATCTGCTGTCCTCCTTTCAATGAAACTGTTTTAAGTCTTTGTCATAATGCTATACGTTATTTACATGCTAGACATTCAATTTAAGAGATTGAATTAGGGATGTGATATTCGCAACGACAACTTCTACAATGCCAAGCACAACGAAAGCAACTTCTTTAGCGTGCTTTACATTCACGAAGGCTTTTCATAAATTTGTTTTGTGTCTAGAATGTTAGCTTTCAGTACCAAGAAATACCCTCTTTGATGGATTTCATTTGTAACGAAACACAGTGAAGAAATGCAAAACGAGGCTGGCCGCAAACTTCTGCCCAAGGAAAAAGATAGCGGGCCGGATTGAAGCTGGCGGATGCCAGGCTCTGGTTTTAGCACCCGATCGCCGTCTGCGCGCCAAAATTTTCGCCCGATTCAAATCAAAACAGTCTCGTGGGAGGTTGGCTTATTGTAATTTGCGTAAGCGTGCGTAAGTTACGCATACATGCGTAAGTTACGCATTTTGCAACAAGTTGTGCGTAAGATAATGCGTAAGATGATGCGTAAGATTTAAGTGTGCGTAAGATTGTCACGAGTATAATAAATGGCCTAAAAGCGACTTGTAATCAAGAAACCATACTTCGGATAAATTAATACCAACGACATTTTCCAACGCGCTAACTCCCCCAAAAAAACAAACCTTCCCCAAAACGATAAACAACCTCATTCAATTACGTTGCGTTACAAGTCACACCTTCAATAAATTAACGATGTGTGTCCAGTCCTCTTGGGGCCTCTACTCAATAGTCAGTTCACTACAATATAAGATACTTGAAGACAATACAACAAACAAAACACCGGAACAAACAACACAATACACGACTGAACATAAATGTGTGACACCTCCGTTCTTCAAGAGACATCTTTGATGTCTTTCAACTTTAACCTTTATGTTCAGTATGTCAATCTTTCTGAGTGTTCTATCACTCTCTCTCTCTCTCTCTCTCTCTCTCTCTATCTCTTACATCACTCTGCTCAGAAAGTCTGCTCCAATGTTCTCTGATCCTTTAATTAATTCAATTTTGAATTTGTAGTTCTGAATGAACATTGCCCATCTCATAACTCTATCATTCACAAATTTGGTTTTATTCAGGTAAACTAATGGCTGATGGTCTGTCTGTATAATGAACTCTGTTCCATAAAGGTACAGCATGAATTTCTTTATTGCCCATACTATGGCGAAACACTCCTTTTCTATTGTTGAGTATTCCCATATGACCTCCCATTAACGAACTGTGCGCCAACTCGATGACTTGATTTCTCAGATTTCGTGGTACAACTACTTGCCGTATTTCATTGCCTCCATTTACCCTTGGGTGGCTAAAAACACGATACAAAATTCCTCCTTTCTCTTCAAAGTGCACAGATTGATCCTCTTTCATTTTTGGCTCTGTGAATTGTCGAAGCTTCTCTAATGAATCGTCATCATGTTGAAATTGGATTAGCTGTTCCCTGGTAACCGTTGCACATTTTGTCACATCAGGTACCTTAAGTGGTGGTATACCTTGCCCTTTCTTTGCTTGAGCTCTTGTAACGGCACATGCTGTCTCCCAAGATGGGTCAGGATCTTCAGGGCCCCTAGCATTTGGTATATTCCCAATAATCACGTCATACATTGCATCTGGTAAACATTGAGCCTCTGCTCCCCCAGTAAAATATGGTGTGTCAATGAAAACGCTTGCAATAGGTACTTTTCTAATTGTTTTATCAATCAAAAGCATGTAACCAAATCTGCCTGTTAGTTCCTCTTCTGTGACCAAGTCTCTCTTAATAACAACGCCACTGCAGCCTGTGTCTCTCAATACACTCACTGATCTGTCCCTTACTCTCCCTGTTACAACTGACATGCTATCTTCACTCCCCATTGCTAGCTTGATACATGCAGATTTAATAATAGGAATTATCTTGCCACAACCTATAGTAAGCTCATTCCCTATTATGCACGATTCAATATCTGCCTGTGTTGCTGCTGCCTCTGTTGCTACCCGAACAATGTTCTCATCATTGTTCTCTTTATCAACTAGCTCTTGTTTGATTGACAATGATCCTGCAGCCTTTGTCGGTGGTTTCTTTCTACCCTGCCCTGGAGAAGGACAGTCCTTTGCTTCGTGATTTAGGCCACCACAGTTAAAACATTTCCGCTCTGGTTTCTTCTCAAAATTACACTCGAAAGCTTTGTGACCCGTTTTATGGCAAATAAAACACTTGAATTCCCCATAATCCTTTGCTTTAACGTTAGCTTGACCTTGGCTGCTTGAAGATTCTAGGTTATGTCCAACTCTATTCCTTTTGCGAGCAAGCTGCTTCCCATGTGCACTAAGATATTGCTGTGCATGCTTTGTCATTTCATCGTGGTCACGTGGAGCCACTTCTTTCAAATAGATTGCTAGGTCTTGCTGGCATCTGCTTAGAAATTGCTCTTTATTTATCAACTCCTTCAATCCTTGGTAAGACTTTTCCGTTCCCGAAAGCTCAACCCAACGGTCTAAGTACCCATCAATCCTCGCATAAAATTGATCAGGAGTCTCCCCCTCTTCTGGGTCTGATTCTCTGTATCTTTTCTTGAACCCCTCTTCTGTTAATTGATATCTAATCAATAATGCCTCTTTAACCTTCTCGTAATCTAACGCAGTGTCATCTGGCAACCTTGAATAAACATCAAGTGCTTTCCCTGTTAATAGGGCGCTTAAGGCTGTCGCCCACTCATATCTCTCCCATCCATTACTTATCGCAAACCGCTCAAATCTCTTCAAATAACTGTCCAAGTCGTCTTTCCCATCAGCAAAAGCAGGCAACTTAGGGCCCTTAGCTCTTTGCCTACCCTCTGTGCCTTGGAAATTCATTGACATATCTACCCCCTCACTTTCAGCTCCAAAACGGCCTGAATTTTTAAGCGCTCTTGCTCTAAAGTCTCCTTTTTCTATTTCTCAATAGCAACCTTCAACTCCAATTTCGCTAACTCTACTCTTCGATTTTCTGCCCGCTCATCTCTCTCGATAATCTGCTGCTCTTCGATAAACTGCTGTAAATCCTTTCCTTCGAGCCCAAGCTCGCGACCACACTGTATTAATCTATCCATAATTACTGGCTTATTTTCGCTGTTATTTCGCTTTATTCAAAACTTTCAGCATAACGAACGAAATCTCCCTTGATTTTTGCCACCGCGCTGTGAAATTCTATTGATTCCCGATAACCAATCTTCCAAAAAGCGATTTTAAAACATCACAAATTCAGCTCCCAACAGCTTGAAAATACAGGAAACCTCATCTTTTCGCTGACTGTCGTTTTGTTGCCATTCCCGGCTGAGCCCCCAATTGTCACGAGTATAATAAATGGCCTAAAAGCGACTTGTAATCAAGAAACCATACTTCGGATAAATTAATACCAACGACATTTTCCAACGCGCTAACTCCCCCAAAAAAACAAACCTTCCCCAAAACGATAAACAACCTCATTCAATTACGTTGCGTTACAAGTCACGTCTTCAATAAATTAACGATGTGTGTCCAGTCCTCTTGGGGCCTCTACTCAATAGTCAGTTCACTACAATATAAGATACTTGAAGACAATACAACAAACAAAACACCGGAACAAACAACACAATACACGACTGAACATAAATGTGTGACAAAGATAATGCGTAAGATGGTGCATAAGATTTAAGTGTGCGTAAGATAATGCGTAAGATGATGCGTAAGATTTAAATGTGCGTAAGATAGTGCGTAAGATTGAAGTTGTGCGTAAGATAATGCGTAAGATAATGCATAAGATCGTGCGTAAGATAATGCGTAAGATGATGGGCTTCTTGTAATTTGCTAAAGATTCTTTCTTTCTAAGATAATGCGTAATGATTGTATGGTTATGGCTCAAACTGAGAGAGAAAGAGAAAAGCAGATCAAAACTATTGAAGGAATCACGTTGTAAGTCTGCAGCTCCTGCTCCAGAAAATTTACCAATAACTCCCAAGTCACAAGAAAAACAAACTAGTTGTTCCCTTATTTCGAACGCAAAGGGTCTTGTGATATTTGAAGGCCTGGCCTGTGTCTGAAAGGGATATTGCGGAACAAGTCTTTAGTAAAAAATTGTGAGATACATCGCCGGCAAATACATTGTTAATGTGCCACGCATTTTTACTCCCCCGTTACAGTTAATTAATTGTAATTAATATGTTAATTCTCCATATTAAGAAAGGAAAAAGGGCTGCCGAGAGGGAACACTGAGGCACTTACCGGAGGTTTTACTTCTTTTTGTTAAAATTGTCATATGACGTTTCTAACATTAAGATTGTGTGAAAGGTTACAACATTAAAACCGTGACATTCATTTCGTTATCCTATCTTTTTCTCTGGGTGATTTAACGTTCTTTTTGGCAGCTCTTGATCCATAGTGTGATGTTATTTTAGCGTATAGAGCAGTTGATACGATTATAGCTGTGTCTAAATGCATATTTATCCGAAAAGTTGCTGCCTTGATTTGTTGGTTTCCTGTCTCATCTCAAGCAGACATTTTGTACACTGTGTAACATCGTATATTAGATATATCTCCACTGTATCATCAGGCCTGATTTTGTCAATCTAATTGTGACCAAGCTTCTAAACGCCTAAACTTCAACCGGTTTCTTGTTTAACTTCGTTCATGGGTAGTCAGTGGCCGATTTAGGGGGAGGCAAGTGGGGGCAACTGCTCCCCTTTTTGGTACCGCTTTTTTGGCGAGGAAAGCGCCCCTCGTCCTTACTCTAACGCACAATTTTCTAACTGCTTCAATGTAAGTATGGGGAAACATATAAATCAAATAATTTTCTTTTAAAAGGGTCCAACAATTTTCGCGTACCCTCGGCGCTTTCAATGTCCATTATATTTTTGGTGCCCTCTTTGCAAGTTGCCCCCTTCGATTTCGAGCTGGATCCGCCCCTGTCGGTAGTAGCAAGGCCTTAGCCTTATTGTCAGTACTTGGGTACTTGACTTGGGGGTATACAACGAGTGGGTTTTTAGTTGATTTGGTTTCGTATAAGGATTTACCTCCACAGAAATAAACCCGACCCATATTTGTAGCAAGTTTTTGCAAAACTTATACAGCTTTTAAGTACCCCTTCCCTGGGTTCAACTTTGAATCATGATGAATGACAAAGGTGGCCGAATCAAAGCAGAAATTACAATTTTTAGTATTATTTGTAATACACTTTCTGTGTGAATACAATTCATATCTCATAGCTTACACGTATTTTCTTATAACTTAGAAACTAAGAATTTGGGTCAGTTCTGAAAGACTTTAAAAAGTATCAGGTCTGTGCCCTCCTGAACAAGGTTTTTTGAAGCCTTCCCGGGCCTTTCCGATGATTAGACATTATTCAAGACTTCCCGAGTACTATGATGATGCAGGACAGGAAACAGGTGAGAATAAACAAAAACATGCTACAGTTTCTTATTTTTTGCGATATGAGAGTCTGTTTCATATAAGCAGTTTATTAGAAACAAATATTACGTGTATAACAGGAGAAGAGCGAAGGCGAAGAGCGGCAACTAAGCTCAACAGATATGTATGATTAGGATCAGCAGAATCTACTTGGAAAGACTGTTTCTGTCGCATTATGCGATTCTGGGGCAATTTTTCTTATGCAAATGAGTTGGTCGATCTTACGCATCATCTTACGCACGATCTTACGCAAATTTAAATCTTACGCACGATCTTATGCATTATCTTACGCATACTTAAATCTTACGCATCATCTTACGCATTATCTTACGCACAACTTGAATCTTACGCATCATCTTATGCATTTTGTTGTAAAATGCGTAACCTACGCATGTATGCGTAACTTACGCATGCTTACGCAAATTACAATAAGCCTGGGAGGTTGGCGAAGCTGTCAAAGCAGAAGATCTCCAAAGATTCATCAAAGAAGCTTCTGGAAATGTCTCAGTTGCTGTGACGAAAATGAAGGAGTTTTTGCACAAAATGGAGATTTCTTCAAATCAATATTGTCCAAAAACTGGTCCTGTCCACTCAATCAAACTTCGTGGAAACAAAACTTGAAGATACAACGAACATGGCGGACAAGGTGGATATCTGGGAAAATTTGCAAAGTACTTGTGAAAACCTGTTACTTTGTTCAAGTCATGGTATCTCGACTTACCGGCAAAAAGACCCCTCCCTAATCAAATGAACACTGACGTGACAGTTCTTGGAATTTGAGGCTCAGAATTGTTCAAAAGACAGCATAAACACCCTGCTTTTGGGTTTTCGTAATTGATTCAAGACTTTTATCCCAGTGAGAAAGTTTTTCAGAAAATTTGCAAGCAAACACGTTTAGGCCGAAAATTGTGGTCCCTCAACTACCCTTCATAAAAATATTTCCAGAAACAAATCCCCACCTGTCCACTCAATGGAACTTCGTAAAATGGTAGTCAACATGTTTCTTAGTGTCTGATATGAAACAAATGTTATAATTCAAAGAACCACAGCTTTTAAAGGATTTATTGCTAAGCCAAATGCACACTTGGGCTAATGGGGATAAGATTAACTTGACCTTTAATCTTCTGTATTTTCTTCTGATTTTGTGTCAGAAATTTAAGTGAAATCAACCGATGATTTTATTTCTCAGGAATTTGTTGAGAATTTGAATTTAATTCTGACAACCTCCAGTCCTCTGTGAGACATTTGTTACCAGCTGCACAATCAAACTTTTATCACTTTTTTGCAGGTTTATCATCATCTGGTTCATGTGAGAATATTGGGATTTTCTGCCTCTTTCAATGGACCACAGGAGGTTTTCTGAACCCAGTAGATTTTGCAAGTAAACAGCCTCCTCTTTGGATCATTTGGACATTGTTGTGATGTGTTTGAGGTTTCAAAGTGAACTTGAGACATTTTCCCAAGAAGAAGTATAAAGGAAAATCAATTGTGTAGTGTCGAATTTATGATTGACAAGCACATGCCATGCCCATTGGCTAGAATTGCACTTTCTCTTTTGTTACATTGAAGCTTATGTGGTCTTAAATCAATGAATCCAGTTGTTGTTCATAAAATGTTGTTTTTCATGAAATTTATACACATTGATTGAAACCTGTTTATCAGAATATCAATTCTGTTTGTTCTTCACAAATATCAACAGTTCAAAATGATTAAAAAATTACTTCACAGATTTCATTTGGTCAAATGGCCAATTGATGCAAGAGCTAATTGATGCAAGAAACTTGAGCTTTCCAAAGAATACAAGCTATTTTATGACTGCTTTTTACTTTGTATACCTTGAATTTTCAAGAAAGGCCAGAAATTTTAGATAAAGCATGAATTTTGTGAAAAGTAATACTTATGACGGATAGAGCAGTACTCCAGCGGGGTACTTCATTGTGAACATGGTTGGATCTGTATCTGGACTTTGATAAAATGGGACCCATTGTATGACAGAATATTCAAGAATTTCAAAACCAATTTGCATGAATATATCACGAATTTTCTGACCCATGTATGAAAGCAAAATACAAAGGAAATTTTCAGTTTTTTATGCAAATCATCATTATGGGTCACATTGATGAGAAAATACTCAAAAAACTACCCATCTACCAGGATTATGATAAAAACAGGCCCATGTGTAGGGAATTTCAGATGAAAAACCCCACTCAAATATGCAGCACATCCGGTATCATTTAAAAATGAAGTACCCCCTCCCCCACAGACAGTTTTTAGACATTTCAAATGATGCCTTTGATTTTACTGTTTGCCAAGTACATTATGCATTCAATTTTCAAAACTCCAAAATTCAGCTAATAATTCTACACTCAGAATCATCAATGAAATTCAGCAACACTCTTTACGAAGAGTTTTGCTTGCAATACAGTATTTCTCCATATGCTTCCCAGCATACATTTCGCATCATTTAATGTTCCAGTTCCATATTTATATGATACTGTAGATTATCCTTACTGTGGCAAACATAACTTGTACTTGGGAAGTAAGAATGTGCTTCACGACAAAAGAATGGAATAGCAGAGCAGCTTGTCTGCATAAATCATTATCTACTTTCATCAAGATTGTGCCCCATTACAGCTGATAATTTGTCAGTGGTAGCCCTTTCACAAATCCTTTTTGGTACTTGTCAGATCATTCAAATATTTTCTTACTTATTTCACTTTCCTTTCCAATATTTAATGAAGAGTTGGTGGCAAGATTAAGAACAACAAGAATTAATATTGTGGGTTGTTTTTAAATATCTTGTTCACAGGTGTATATTACACATTTAGCCTTCTGTAAAAGTTTACCCAAATTCAGCTACATTGTCTTTTAGTAAAGGCTAAAGTTCTAGATATGGTGGTATCGTTGCATCAATAGATCAAAGCAAATGTTCTCTGAAATTCTGGAGGTGCTGCAAAACTTGATACATCCCATGCTTGCAGAGGGTTTCGCAGTTTCAACATGATTTCGTTGAACCATAGGTTAGCCTTGCCCTCTACCATCCGAAACGAATCCAGTTCGGAAATCAAAAGGTTTCTTTGTCTGCAAAAATAGCTTCATATTGCAAATTTATCAGCAGAATCTTTGCAATGCACATTTCAAGTGGGGGCATAGATAAATCATTCCAATCAGGACCGACTGTTGATTTTCTTGGCAACAACAAACAAACACCACAGCATCACACACAAGCACAAGCAATAATGAGGCATAGGCCTGACCCACACACATACAGTAGGTAGACAGTTCTGCTTGCAAATTCATCCTCATTATCAGAATAAAGAAAGTTAGTGCCAGTCTAATTTTGAACATTTCCTCCAACTTAGAATGGATTTCACGAATCTGCAAAGGGTTTCTCCAAGTCGAGCTCCAAATTTATCCAGATTGATTAGTCCTTTTCTCCCGGCCTTCTCGAAGCGGAAGCTGACTGATTGACCGGTTCCAAACCTGGCCTCGTTTTCGTTTTACAAATTCTCTCTATGTTTTTGTAACAAACTTTTCTGTCGGTTTTCGCAAGTGTCCGATTACCACCGCCATCCGATTACCACCACCGACACCCTAGTGCTTAAATTCAGAGTACTTATTTTCTTGTTTTCTTTCATGTGCTGTCCTGGTAATGTTTTTTTTCATCTTTAAATGTGATGACCATGGGGTAAAACATTCTGTTTTGCTGCTCCTCATTGCCTTGTCCCTGTAGTGTTGTATAGTTGTACTGTATAGTACTAACATATAGAGTAGATAGTTAGTAACATGCATTGTAAAATTTTTATCTGGATACTGTGAATTGCTTGAAATACACTTACCTCACATAAGTATTGCACCACCTTACCCAAAATGGCGCCCAAACGTGTCTTTCAGCCCAATCAACAAAATTTGCATAACAAAAGCATCAGCATTTAAAGGCTTCTCTACCGGGTGTTTTGGCGGGAAAATAATTGTTAATTCGTCTGCTTTTCATTCATAAGTAAAATGAAAAGTTATTTTGTTGGTGTCTTTGATAAATTAGCAAAAACCTCAAAACAGCATTGAACAAGATTTTGGCATCATGGCTGGAGGAGTAGGCCAAAACAAAATAAGAAACGGATAGATTTTTTAGAGCAAAGAAAACAACATTTTATAGTTTTCAAATCTGGATTCTGCAAAATTTATCGCCATGACAAAAGTTTTTGGCGAGGAATGCAAGAAGGATAAACACAACGGAGAAACGGGAAGAAACCATTCCAAGGTAAGAATGGCCTTGATACC